>CM059427.1:122161006-123393506 GCA_030390025.1 Squalus acanthias | reverse complement strand
ACTTCCCTCGCGCCCCCTGACCTATCGCCGGACGATATGTCCGACAGGGTCAGGCTGGTGATTTCGCAGCGGCGGCGGCGCTAGATAAAGGGGCAGGTGTCGGGCAGCCTTTTTTTTTTTGGCCGACTGCCAGTACCCGCCCCCCTTCCCCTTTTTTTCACGGGGTGCCGGCCGCGATCGCTCAGCCCAGCACTCCTCCTGAGTGCCGGGCTGTTTTCACGGAACCCCGTTCCCCGGTGGTCCGGCAGGGCCCCGGTGCACGCAGCACTAGGCCCCTCCCCTTTAATCAGGGGAGGAGGCCTGCAGTGACGCGGCGTTACGTGCCGCTGATGCACGTGGTGCTGTTGCACGTAGCGCCGCTATCTTCAGCAGTAGCGCCCCAAGAAGGAGGTGGCGTGCTTTCCAGTAGCGCTCCTCCTCCTGCTTGGGGTGCTACTAATGAATTTCCGGCGGAGGGGCGCTAACTTTTTTGGGGCACTAAAATTAGCGCCCTGGCGACGTTAACGCCCCAAAAGGGGCGCCACCCAATTTTTCCCCCATAGAATTATACAGGACCAGAAATTATCATCTGCATCAACCGGACAAGTGTCAAAGGTCACAGGCTTCCTAAACCCTAGGTTTTGGGCCTCTATTCTCAGGGGTCCAGTAGACTCGTAGTTGTGATATTGGATTATCAGCCCAGAGGACATAACTTTAAATCCCACCATGGTGAGTTGTGAAACTGAATTCAATAAATCTGGCACTTTGTGGGCTAGCGTCAGAAAAATGGCCATGGAACCCCACTAATGTTCTTCAGAGAAGGCAATCTGGCACCTCCTACCCAACTTGGCCTACATGTAACTCCAGTCCCACACTACATGGTTGACTCTTAATGCCCTCTGGGGAACTGAGGATGGGCAATAAATACTGTCACCCACATCCCAAGTACAAATATAAAACAAAATGGATCTGTCTATCAAAAATATGTATTGTCTCTCTTAAAGTTTATAACATTCTCGCTGGGAGGGCGATTGCCCCGGTTCCTCATTCGTTGCATGAAGCAGTTGTATCTTAATTCATCTTTCTTAGTCTAAGTTTGAGTCCCTGTCCTCTTGTCTTAGAGTTTGTGTTAATATTAAATGTGACTCTGGGATCCAGTTTAATTGTGGAAGATCTTAAATGCTGCAATAAAGTCAGTGACGAATTAGATGTAAGCACAGATAGGATGTGATGGAAGGTGTCATCGACAGTGCTATCAAGCGGCACTTACTCACCAATAACCTGCTCACTGATGCCCAGTTTGGGTTCCGCCAAGACCACTCGGTTCTCGACCTCATTACAGCCTTGGTCCAAACATGGACAAAGAAGCTGAATTCCAGAGGTGAGGTGAGAGTGACTGCCCTTGACATCAAGGCAGCATTTGACCGAGTGTGGCATCAAGGAGCCCTAGTAAAACTGAAGTCAATGGGAATCGGGGGGAAAACTCTCCACTGGCTGGAGTCACACCCAGCACAAAGGAAGATGGTTGTGGTGGTTGGAGGTCAATCATCGCAGCCCCAGGACATCGCTGCAGGAGTTCCTCAGGGCAGTGTCCTAGGCCCAACCATCTTCAGCTGCTTCATCAATGACCTTCCCTCCAACATAAGGTCAGAAATGGGGAAGTTCGCTGATGACTGCACAGTGTTCAGAGCCATTCACAACTCCTCAGATAATGAAGCAGTCCATGCCCGCATGCAACAAGAGCTGGACGAGGTTCAGGCTTGGGCTGATCAGTGGCAGGTAACATTCGCGCCACAGAAGTGCCAGGCAATGACTATCGCCAACAAGCAAGAGTCTAACCACTGCCCCTTGACATTCAACAGCATTACCATCGCCAAATCCCCCACCATCAACATCCTGGGGGGTCACCATTGACCAGAAACTTAACTGGACCAGCCAAATAAATACTGTGGCAACAAGAGCAGGTCAGAGGCTAGGTATTCTGAGGCGAGTGTCTCACCTCCTGACTCCCCAAAGCCTTTCCACCATCTACAAGGCACAAGTAAGGAGTGTGATGGAATACTCTCCACTTGCCTGGATGAGTGCAACTCCAGCAACATTCAAGAAGCTCGACAGCATCCAGGACAAAGCAGCCCGCTTGATTGGCACCCCATCCACCACCTTAAACATTCACTCCCTCCACCACCGGCATACCGTGGCTGCTGCGTGTACCATCTACAAGATGCCCTGCAGCAACTCGCCAAGGCTTCTTCGGCAGCACCTCCCAAACCCGCGACCTCTTCCACCTAGAAGGACAAGGGCAGCAGGCGCATGGGAACACCACCACCTCCAAGTTCCCCTCCAAGTCACACACCATCCTAACTTAAAAGTATATCGCCGATCCTTCATCGTCGCTGGGTCAAAAACCTGGAACTCCCTCCCTAACAGCACTGTGGGAGTACCTTCACCACACGGACTGCAGCGGTTCAAGAAGGCGGCTCACCACCACCTTCTCAAGGGCCTTGCCAGCGACGCCCACATCCCATAAAAAATGAATTAAAAAAAAGGACCGAGTTTCATGCTCCAGATTGCCACTGGTCGCTGGCTGGAGGCTGGACGCCCCCGGATTAACATATTTGCATGATTTATTCTGTCCACTATTTTAACTGAACCGTTAACTCATTTAAAGCAAATGGATCAATACCTGCATTAAAATAATAAAATATTGGCATATAAATGTTTTAGGTGTTTGTGCGTTAATATTGCACTCACTATTTTCTCGGTTTAGATTTCAGAATTTAATCCCTGTGTCAATTTGTAATTTTTTCACAATGTTCCTTTCTCTCCTTTTTTTAAGGCACCGACTCTCGTTGGATTATGTCTCCCTACATATCAAGATTTCAAGTGATTATATTCAAACGTACTTCATTGGCTGTGAAGCGCTTTGTGACGTCCTGAGATCATGAAAGGCGCTATATAAATGCAAGTTCTTTCTTTCTTGTTATGTGCACCAACAGTCATCTGATACCATGCCTGAGCTGTTCTCATGCCTCGATCAGGACAGTAAGCTATTTGGACGGCTGGGGGGAAATTATAGCCCAGTCCGATCCTGTTCCCACCCCAGATTGATACACACTTAATAAAAAAAGGAAGACTTGCATTTATATAGCGCCTTTCACGGCCACCGGACGTCCCAAAGCCCTTTACAGCCAATGAAGTACATTTTTGCAGTGGAGTCACTGTTGTATTGTGGGAAACACAGCAGCCAATTTACGCACAGCAAGCTCCCACAAACAGCAATGTGCGAATGACCAGATAATCTGTTTTAATGATGTTGATTGAGGGATAAATATTGGCCAGGACACCGGGGAGAACTCCCCTGCTCTTCTTCGAAAGAGTGCCATAGGGACCGGGATTTCGCTCACCTCAGTGGGTCCGGGGCGGATGATGTCAGTGGCGGGTCACAGCCCCGCTGCTGTCTCCATCCCACTGCCTAAAATAAATTGTTAAGCCCGCCCAGCGCATTTTCCGGTCCAATTAGAGAAAGCGGGTCTGGTGACGTCATTCATGACACGTCACCAGCCGGTTTCCTTAAAGGGACCATGGCCACCTTATTTTTGATGTTTGTGCTGTCAGTGTTCTACAGTATTGAGGTGCTGCAAACACCGACAATCACTGCACAGAGGTGCAGGGCTGCACCCAGATTCTCCCATGACTCCCTCCATATGCTTATGGAGGGAGTCACAGCACGCAGGGAGGTCCTCTTCTCTTCCCATGGGCGGAAGAGACCTCCACATGAGACCAACACAGCCTGGTTGCACATTGCACAGGAGGTCACAAGCAGGGATGACGTCAGGATGCAGTGGCGCAAACCTTTCAATTATCTCATTATATCACGAAACATCAGTACAAAGTCACACTCACCTTCATCCTCCTGTGCCCCTCATCACATCCCCATCACTCTGCCTTCCCTACCCTACTCCTGCACATCCTTACTCACACCAACTTACCTTGCACCTCCACCCATCCCTCGCTCTCTCTACATTATCACATCCCCATCTCACTAGCCACCCCTCACACTCACCCTCATCCTAGTCCAATCATAGCAACTAACAACACACAAGGGTAGCCACTTGGGTGTTTTATCCAATGTTCATGTAAAGTTTCTGTTAATGTGCTGTCAGACATTGAAACATTAATTTTCAACACTTTCCGTTCGTGGACAGATTTGTGTGCACCTTAGGAAGTGGCTTCGTGAGTTGCAGTGGATGGTGAGACATAATGGTGCCCCCCCCACAATGGTGGTGAGTGTGAAAGGAATGGCTTGGGCATTGTAGGGATGCTTAATAGTGTTGGTGTGGGGTTGTGTGCACCTGGTGCATCATGTGGCAGCCAGGGTGTACAGCGTCAGTCTGGCCATGGTGAGACCATCCCTGGCCTCCCGGGCAGCAATGTGCTCAGGTGCTGATGCCCTCTGTCCTGTGCAGCATCAGGTGATTGCGGAGAAGATTGGTGTTGTTGTTGGTGCTGCTGGTGTGCCTGGTGCTGATCGTGGTGGGATTCTGAGGACCGAGGTGAGAAAGTATAAAGGGCACCCATGTTGATGGATTAGATGGCAGGTGAAGTAGAGATGACAGAAGCAATCTGTCAATGGTGAGAGTTTTCTTCCAATGAGATGAGAGTGGATGGAGAGTGGAAAGCGTGCCTGTAGAATCTGCGCTGGAAATGGAGTGAGAAACAGCTTGTGGCTGAGGAAAGTGATCTCTGACAGGTAGGAGCTTTTACTGTACATTTGAAGCTGTCAAGTAATCAGCTGGAGCAATGGCCACTGAACTCACGCCTCAGGTTGACAGACATGGTCCCCGAACAGCATGGTTCCAGTGGCCATGAAGTTAAAGTTAAAAAGTAAGTTAAAAAAGCCTGTTAAGCGTCTATTAAGTAGATTATAATGAGTTTAATTGGGTCGCCCGCTACTGCCTGTCGGGTCTGCTCAGCGCTGATAGACCCGACATTGGGAAAAGCGCATTACGACGGGTTGACAATGGGTTCCCAATCCGCTGTCAAAAAAAACCGCTTTCCCACCCGACCCGCCACCGATCCCACCACTGACACCCCGGAAAATTCCGGCCAGGATCTTTTACGTCCACCTGAGAGAGCAGAAGGGACTTTGGTTTAATGTCTCATCCGAAAGACAATTTGACACCCCCTACCCAATTTGGGCTACACGTAACTCCAGTCCCACACTTCATGGTTGACTCTTAATGCCCCCTGGGGAACTGAGGATGGGCAATAAATACTGTCACCCACAAAATAGGCCTGTCTGTCAAAAATATGTAGGGGGAAAAATTAGGTCGCGCCCCATTTGGGGCGCAAATATCGTCTGGACGCAAATATTAGCGTCTGGCGCTAATTATCGGCACTGACTGGAAACTTCACTTTTACCGCCCCAGGAGGTGAGTGGAGCGCTAAATCAGGCGCTGCACACCTGTCTTAAGGCGCAAAGGCCAAGGAGTGAGGCGCTAACTCAGAGCGCTGGCGAAGCTCATGTAATGTCAGTCAGCAATGGAACACACACACAATGGCACGGGCCAGTTCTTAAAGGGGATGGTTAATCTTGCTTTCCATCCACATCCTGTTCATTGCAGCCTTGAATCTCGGCCTGGAGAGACTTGCACATCAAATGTGCTGGAAAGAACAATGGAGAGTACCAGGCAAAGAGCTCAGAGTGCAGCTCCCACAGTCTCTGCTAAATCGATACAAGGAATGGCAAATCAAAATGAACCTGCAAAGTGCTGCTCAGTACCCAAAACTCCTTCACACAACGTTGAATCTCTCCAGAAGTCTCTCCCTCTCTCTCTCAGAATGCGTAGTTCAAAAATGCCACCAACAATAAAAGACAGGAAGAGGCCCCCTTTAAATAGCGCCCCCCCCCAGCCCCACAGCGATTGATAGCGTTCCAGTCTTCTGGTCGTTGGATGCGCCAGGCGGTAAGGCAGGGGGCGCCACTCAATTTCCGCTCCGGGGCGCCACAAGGGCGTTGCACCATGGAATGACGTCACAATCTGCGCGCGCAGGTGGTCGCAGCGGTAAAGTTTAGCGCCGCCGCACAATCTCAAGTTAAGATCCCGAGCGGCGCAAACATCGCTGCGCCCGGGCGTTAGCGGCTTTGCGCCCCATTAGCGCCCTCTTAAGGCGCTAACGGGAGGCGCAACCAACTGAATTTTTACCCCGTATTGTTTCTCTTAAAGTTTATAATATCCTTCATTTCTGCGCTATTTTCCACGGGTGAGCACAGGAACTGCAACCCCTGGCCGGTGAGTCCTCTTGGGTTCTTCACAGCAAACAGAAAAAAGACAAATTAAGGTTCCAGGTGGAGACTCTTCATTAGAACTGATCCACACCTGAAGTCTTAGCCCTTTTCTCTCTACAGATGCTCTCCATCACTGGGGGTTTTGCCCACCTCATGTCTGGGTCTGTCCTAAACTAATTGATCGAGATTGATTGCTCTGATTAGTCAACAACACTCAATGTACCGGGCTGCTAGAAGGCGAACTAGATGGGCCTCGGTCTTTTTTCATCCAGCAATTCCTATGTTCCTGACCTGCTGTGTATTTCCAGTATTTTCTGTTTGTATTTCATGTTTTCAACACTTACAGTTTGGTTTCTATTCCCCTCCCTCGCTCCCCCTACACTCCCCCTTTATGCTCTGCTCTTGCCAGAGGATAATTCTAGAAGATTAATGTGCTTGACCTTTGCTCTTACCCTTCAAATGCCCAGCTGATCCCCACCATTTGAATACACACATGTGTCCCTTATTATTTAATTTTGAATGTACCACAATTGATTATTTATTTTTGATTTACATTGATGGATAAAGCTGGATTTTTTTGGCGTGTAGAGTGAGAGCCTCATTAAGTTAATATGGCTCATTGAGCCTGGGCTATGATGTGAGCCACAGCTCCAACCTCCCTCTGGGATCGTTGCTATCTGTGCACTGCTTACAGTGCCAGGAGACAGAGCCTTACTGATGAAGGCCATAGCTTGCTTGCTTTGGTGCTTTAACGTTTGTGCCTCTGCCGCTCTCCGCTCGCCAAACAGCACGGCAACTAAAAAATGCAAAGTCAAATATTTCCGCTATTAAAAATCAGGTGACCCAATTGGGACCTTCTCATCCCCTGAATGTGCTGACTTCTGCTGGAGTATAGTTTGAGAGGCAGTGGCGACCCCACCCCACCCTCGACCAAGTATCCATTCTCATGGGTCGCCCTAGATGGGGAGATGGGGTTGTGGTTGTAGATTGCTTTGCGAGGGTTGGGGGGTGTGCAACATCATCGTTTGAGTCTTCATCCAACACTTGCCCTTTGCAGCCGGGGTCACTGGATAGCAATCAGGAGCGGGTCACAAACCCTGGCTGTTTGCTTCTCCTCCTTTGCTCTAGCTATCGAGACCAGTTGTTACGCACCGACTGCAACCTTGGCTGAAATTAATTAACTCTGCACACGCCGGAAATCCAATGTGGGACCTTCCTCGCCTCTAAGAGTCAGGGTCAATACAGCTGGCGGCCAGCAGCCCCACACGGTGCGTTATTTGGCACTGGCGAGCACTACATTAGCACGATGGTGGTGAGTGTTGGGAGGGGGAATGTTACACTGGGGTGTAATGAATCAAGCTTTGCTGAAGTTGAGGCAGAGTCGAGAAAGAAAAGAAAGACTTGCATTTATATAACGCCTTTCACGACCACCGGACGTCTCAAAGTGCTTTACAGCCAATTAAGTACTTTTTGAAGTGGAGTTGCTGTTGTAATGTGAGAGCTTTCCTCTGCATCTGGCCCATTGGATACCTGACCTTGGAGTACTTTATACTGGCACTGGACACCAAAGGGCAATGGTAGCATAGTGGTTATGTTACTAGTAATATAATCAACCTGGACTAATAATCCTGACAGAATGTGAATTCAAATTCCACCATGGTAGCTTGAGAATTTGAATTCAATTTTTAAAAAATTAACCTGGAAATAAAAAACTGGTATCAATAAAAGTGACCATGAAACTGTTGGATTGTCGTAAAAATCCAACTGGTTCACCAATGGCCCTTTAGGGAAGAGAATCTGCCAGCCTTACCTGGTCTGGCCTGTAAGTGACTCCAGTCCCACACCAACGTGGTTGACTCTTAGCTGCCCTCTGAAGTGGCCTATCAAGGGACTCCGTAGCATGAAGACCCACCACCATGTTCTCAAGGGCAATGAGGAGTGAGCAATAAATGCTCTAGCAACGTGTCGCATCCCAAGTCCAATTTTTGAAAAAGGGGGTAAAGGGCTCCATTCCCCATTATTGACATCCATCATCCCTGGATAAACATCAAGATTCCTGAAACATTTAAAAAGAAAACAAACAATGATCTGGAGAATTGATTGCATATGGAGTTGCTATGCGAATAGTTTATATTAAGTGAGTGATTTATATATTTACATTAAATATATTGGGCAATGTTTGAACCAAAGATTAACACTGTATGATCTACTGTTATATCCCATGAATCTGAAACTGCTTGAACTGTTTCAGCAAAGTTGGGCTCTCGTTGCCCAAGGGTAACTTGCCTACCTCATTTGTGCTGTGCAAACCTGCCCATTTCTCAATCAGGACAATTGCAGGAAGCACACGATCATAATCTTACCGATCTACAAGGAGAAAAGACCAGCAGACTCAGCCATGCTCACTCTATCCATCAGATGAATCAACCAACCATGCATCAACCACTATTAATGGCAGGCGCAAAAAGAAACTGGGACCAATTTCAGGAAAAACTCCACAAAATTTCTCCCTAATACCCCAAAGGAATCAGACAAGGCACAGAGGGACCAGGGTTACCTATTACTAGACATACTTAATCTAACTCTTCCCTCCCCTTTCCTTAGGAACAGAAGATCATACGGGATCGGAAATGACCATCTCCAGCCATTAGTCCTGTCCCAAAGGTCACAGACATCTTACCCTCCAGTAGTCCTATCTGGCAAACATGTATTAATCACCCTCTTAAAATTTAGAATGTCCTCTACTCCCACTGCCTCCCATGGAACCATAGAAGTTCACAGCACAGAAGGAGGCCTATTGTGTCCTTGCCAGCTCTTTGCTAGAGCAATCCAAAACCAATTCCACTGCCCCGCTCTCTCCCATATCTATGTATCTTCCGCTGCTTCAAATATATATACAATTTTCTCTTAAAAGTTGTGATGGTCTCTGCCTCAACTGTCCTCTCTGATAAATCTTACTATGCTGCAACAACGCTCTGCATAAGGACATTCCTCCTAACCTCTCCCTTCACTCTCTTAGTGGTAATTTTAAATTGATGATCCCCTCACCACTGACTCCTTAACTGGAGGAAATAGTCTTTCCCTATTCATTCCATCAAATCTCTTTATAATTTTAAAAAACCTCGATTAACTCTTTTCTTAGCCTTCTCTGCTCCAGTGGAAATAGTCTCAATATCACAAGTCTCCCTTCATAACTGAGGGCATCATCCTGGTGAATCGATGCTGTACGCTCTCTGTAGCTTTAATGTCTTTTCTATAATTTTTTATTCGTTTATGGGATGTGGGCGTCACTGGCAAGGCCAGCAATTATTGCCGATCACTAATTGCCCTTGAGAAGGTGGTGGTGAGCCACCTTCTTGAACCGCTGCAGTCCGTGTGGTGATGGCACTCCCACAGTGCTGTTCGGGAGGAAGTTCCAGGATTTTGACCCAGCGATGATGAAGGATCGGCGATATACTTCTAAGTCAGGATGGTGTGTGACTTGGAGGGGAACTTGGAGGTAGTGGTGTTCCCATGCGCCTGCTGCCCTTGTCCTTCTAGGTGGAAGAGGTCGCGGGTTTGGGAGGTGCTGCTGAAGAAGCCTTGGCGAGTTGCTGCAGTACATCTTGTAGATGGTACACACTGCAGCCACGGTGCGCCGGTGGTGGAGGGAGTGAATGTTTAAGGTGGTGGATGGGGTGCCAATCAAGCGGGCTGCTTTGTCCTGGATGGTGTCGAGCTGCTTGAGTGTTGTTGGAGCTGCACTCATCCAGGCAAGTGGAGAGTATTCCATCACACTCCTTACTTGTGCCTTTTGGATGGTGGAAAGGCTTTGGGGAGTCAGGAGGTGAGACACTCACCACAGAATACCTAGCCTCTGACCTGCTCTTGTTGCCACAGTATTTATGTGGCTGGCCCAGTTAAGTTTCTGGTCAATAGTGACCCCCAGGATGTTGATGGTGGGGGATTCGGCGATGGTAATGCCGTTGAATGTCATGGGGAGGTGGTTAGACTCTCGCTTGTTGGAGATAGTCATTGCTTGGCACTTGTGTGGCGCGAATGTTACCTGCCACTTATCAACCCAAGCCTGAACATCATCCAGGTCTTGTTGCATGCGGGCATGGACTGCTTCATTATCTAAGGCATTGTGAATGGCGCTGAATACTGTGCAGTCATCAGCAAACATCCCCATTTCTGACCTTATGTTGGAGGGAAGGTCATTGATGAAACAGCTGAAGATGGTTGGGCCTAGGACACTGCCCTGAGGAACTCCTGCAGCGATGTCCTGGGGCCGTGATTATTGACCTTCAACCACCACAACCATCTTCCTTTGTGCTAGGTATGACTCCAGCCAGTGGAGAGTTTTCCCCCCGATTCCCATTGACTTCAGTTTTACTAGGGCTCCTAATGGAACATGCAAAACAATAACAACAACTTGCATTTATATAGCACATAGTAAAACATCCCAAGGCTCTTCACAGGAGCGTTATCAAACAAAATTTGGACAGATATTTGGACAGGTGACCAAAATCTTGGTCAAAAAGGTTGGTTTTAAGGAGAGTCTTAAAGGAGGAGAGAGAGGTAGCGAGGCGGAGAGGTTTAGGGAGGGAATTCCAGAGCTTAGGGCTTAGGCAGCTGAAGGCACGGCCACCAATGGTGGAGTGATGAAAATCAGAGAAGCACAAGAGGCATGTGGCCTAACCAATATATTCCCTATCCATCTCATATTTGAAGATTAACCACTGCTATTGCATTGACCTGCTTGCTACTTCTTTTCTGCCTGGTTAATTTGATCCAAATCTTAACTTCGGATAAGTCAATTTTAGCAACTCCTCTGTGCAGCAAGGATGAACTGGGTGACTAGAGGCCATTTGGCTGCTCTTTCTTTAAGACACTGGCCTTTAAACCTCCAATTTACAGCGAGCGCCACATCTGAGGCACTAGTCCCGCCTGGCACAACAATTAAGTGTTTGTTGTTTTCATATCTTCGCACTCTTCCCTTGGAGAATAATGTGAAGTAGTGGAAGGATTCGCAGTCTGATTAACAGTCTGACAGGCCGCGATGTGAACGATTGGATTAACCTGGAAAGCAGGCCAGGTCCAGGGGGGCCAAGTTAGGCATGTGCGAAAAGTGCCCTCTCCAACTTACACTGAGACGTGTGGGAGGAAAATTGACTCTATTTTAATTGTGTATTCACCTTTTCTTGTCTAAATATGAATCCATGTTCCCTTGCCCTAGAGTTTGTGCCAATATTGCACATGTAATTTATGTATTCCCTCAAAGATTTGAAGTACCTTAATAAGGCCACCTCTAAGCCTCCCTTTTCCTAACGTAACTATCCCTCGTGTCCTAAGTCTTTCCTCATAGTTCAGGTGCCGAATCCTATTTATCATCTTAGTTATCCTTCACACCCAATGTCTCAGTTCACTTTATGCTAAATGAGCATTAATCCCGCTAATTCCAATAAAAGGGAAAGAGGAAGGTACAGAAAACAGAAATAAATCAGTGGGTCATAAAATTTAGAGGGGGGAGATCTGTTATAACAATAACGACTTGCATTTGTAGACTCCCTTGTAGAAAAACATTGCCAAGCACGTTACAAGAGTTTGAGCAGGATGTAGAGCAAGGAACAGCGAGGGATGGTCAAATGGGTACTCGTCTTTGTTCTTTTAAGAGCGGAAGAATGTTTAGCAACAGATAAAGGTCGTTAGGCCCAAAAAGCCTTTTCCTTTCTGTTAGATCGACCCCACGTCCCCATCTCACCCTATGCATTGATCTGTAAACTCTCTCTCTCTTGACATCTCTCCAATTGTTTCTTCAACTTATTTACATTGCCTGCTTTAATGATCTTACCTGGCAACTTATACTACAAATCTATTACCTTTTGGCTAAAATGTCCTCAACTTCTCTTCTTCCATCTTTTTAACTTGTAACCGTTTTTGTTTTTGCTTAACTAAGCGTCCTTGACGAAAATGTTATCAAATATTAGCTGAATTGTTCAAAAGTATTTCATCTCAGATAATTCTATAAAGGAAGGTAAGGTGCCAGAATCCTTTATTTATAACATATGTCAGTCGCGTGATGTGCTTCCTTTCCCCAGAAAATGCTGAGCTAAGGTGAGGGCTCCAAATAGACCGGCGTTCGTGGGATCCGAGACAGCCAAGTGGCACTGCCCGAGTAACTGCTGGAAGGGAGGACTGTGCCCACTGCTCTCCACACAGTGAGATCCCAATCTCACCCAGGACATCGCGGGAACGTGAGAATGGCAAACAGGGCGGGGGGGAGGATCATCTCATAGCGAGAGCTAGGCAAGCCTGTAATATTGGCAGCCATTTTAAGAAGTACGACTTCCCCCTCCCCCCTCGGGAAGTAGAAGTGTCTTTGACTGGTGGGGGCTGGACATAGAGGCTCCGACATTCCATGGGGTCGTTGAGGCTGCAGTTGCGCTGGAGGGAGGGGTTGGGACTTCCACCCTGCCGGTGTCCCAGCGAAGCTGACCCTGGCACCCCGGCAGAACTCGCAGGGTCAACTAGCATGTTGAATGGGGTGACCCCTCTGTATCTCTGGCGTGTAAAATGGATGTCATTTGCTGGGGGTGAGGGAGGGGAGGGGGAAGGATTATCTGCAATATTTAAAAGTCTGGCGTGTTACTGACAAAAATCCAAAGGGTGTGGGAACAAGGAGACAGACTAGGGAGGAAAGTATTGGGGTGGAGTTTGATAAAAATTATTCTGAAAAAATTCAGCAATATTTATTTTCAATATTAATTAATTTTTAACAACAATGTGTGATTTATATTAAAGAGACAATATAGTTCACTGAATTAGAAAGGAAGAACTTGCATTTCTACAGCACCTTTCATGACCTCAGGACATCCCAAAGCACTTTACAGCCAATAAAGTACTTTTGAAGTGTAGTCACTGTTGTAATGTGGGAAACGTGGCAGCCAAATCACTCACAGCAAGGTCCCACAAACAACAATGAGATACATGACCAGATCATCTGCTTTAGATATTAGTTGAGGTATAAATGTTGGCCAGGACACCCAGAGAACTTTACTTCAAATAATGCCATGGGATATTTTTGTCCACCTCAGACAGCAGATGTGACTTGGTTTAACGTCTCCTCCGAATAACGGCACCTGTGACAATGCAGCGCTCCCTCAGTGCTGCACTGAAGTGTCAGCCTAGATTATGTGTTCAAGTCTCTGGAGTGGGAGCATGAACCCATAACTTCTGACTCAGAGGCAAGAGTGCTCCCACTGAGCCAAAGCTTACACCCAAAAAGGGAGATATCTAGATACTCATTTGGATCTTTAGGGCCATTTTTTCTGACCCTTGCCCCTGGGAAATGCTCATTTTCCTGGGTGCAAATGTCAGGAAAAAGGGGCAGCACCCCATTTCAGTAGATCTCCACCCCTTTTACATTACCCCGGGGATTCCGGGTGTCTCTGGGAGGTGGGTGTGATCCAGCTGAGCCTGTTTCACCACTTGGGTGGAGGGGATACAGCCACAACAACACTCACCAAACTTGACACCATCCAGAGCTGAGCAGTACGCTTGATTGGTGCCCCTGCCAATGGACTCAGTCTGCACCCTTGTCATCACCGGCGGACTCTGCCTGCAGTCTGTATGATGCACAGGATATTCACCAAGGTTATTTCGACAGCACCTCCCTCCCCTGCGACCTCTACCACTGATAGGGACAAGAGTAGCAATGTTGTGAAAACACCATCACCTCCAAGTTCCTCTTCAAGTCACACAGCCTGATTTATATCAACTTCAATGTTAGAATCCTGGAATTCCGTACCTAACACCACCATGGGGAGCACCGTTAGCACACGGACTGCAGTGTTTCACGGAGAAGGCCCACCACCATCTTCTCAGCACAACTAGAGATGGGAGCTAAATGCCAGCCTTGCCAGCATCACCCAACTTCACCTCTTATGGGTCTAAAGATTAATATGGCAAACTTCTGGCATGTTTTGGAGTGTCAAAGTAGAACATCCTGCCTCAGCATGAGTGATCTCAGACCTGACTGACATGTAGGGGTCGCCAAGTCTGGTTGGACGTATTCCTGGAGGTTTCATCACATGACCTCCCATCTGCAACAGCCCCGCCCCCACACTCCCGCCATTGGTCGCTTGACACATCTATCTTCACAGGGCATCGCCTTCCCACACCAATATTTTTTTTATTCGTTCGTGGGATGTGGGCGTTGCTGGCAAGGCCAGCATTTATTGCCCATCCGTAGTTGCCTTTGAGAAGGTGGTTGTGAGCTGCCCTGAACCACTGCAGTCCGTGTGGTGCAGTGCTGTTCGGGAGGGAGTTCCAGGATTTTGACCCATTGGAAAGTGAACGGACTCTTCGTTACCTGATTGAAGGATTCTTGACTTCATTTAAAGCTATTTTTGCATCTCCAATACTTTTATAACGAATAAACAAAAGTGCTCAACAAAAATGAAACAAACACAATTGTGTTTCACGCCCTGATGATTTTTCTCCTGGGTTGATCACAGCCATGTCCAGGAGGTCACTCTTTAATTCCCGAAGACTCCAGGACAATCCTGGAGGGTTGGCAACCCTACTGACAAGTGATTAGAATCAAAAGGCCAAGCCTCACAAATATACTGGAATTCATCAAGGAGGCAACCAGGATGAAGGCAGTGAAAATCTTCTTGTCCCTTTCAACGCTCCAAAGACACGTTTTGTTCCTGGCTCTTAAATCCAACCAGCTGCTGTAACCATTGACAGCTCTCCTTTTATTTATTGACATAGTAGGCCCTCACTATATCCTCTGATCTCAAATGGAACACCTACATCTCACCCATTGAGAGGGCCCTCCAAAATAACTCGGCTTCTTCTTTCACGCCACATGCTTTTCCCTCAAATGCTCTTAACTCTTTATAAGCCCAAGCCTGACCAAGAGTTCAATGTTGCCTCCTTGTCTGACAGTTTAGCAAAAGAAGATTGCAATTGTATATCCCTCAGAAATATCACAAAGTGCTTCACATACAGTGAAGCAGAGTGACTGTGGTTACATAAGTGAATGCTGCATCTATTTTATTTACCGTAAGGTCCTATAAACAGCAATGAGATGAACAAGCAGACAATCTGTTTTTGGTGAAAGGAGCAATGTTGGCCAGGACACTAGTGGTGTCCCTTTTCAACCCCACCTTTCTCCCTCTATGTCTTCTCAGCCCAGGGGAAGAGTCCCTCTGTACACTGAGCATTGGCAATATCATAATCATAGCAGAAAGATTTACTTTTGCTGTTTCTAGTGAAATCCCAAATCCACTCTTTTATAAGATTTACAGCTTTGCTAGAAACAACAAACATAGAAAATCTTCCCACTATGTTTCTGATGTCACTAACACACAGGAACCAGAGGAAATCTTCCCCTCCCCTTCGATCGCTTTCTCTCAAAACATATCTTGATCCCATTTATACTATTTGCTTGATTTGTTTAATGATGTCCACTAGCTTTTGACCATTTCGCCAGTGTAAACAATTAATTTGGAGGAATTTTAACAAATCTCCTTTCATCATTTTGATAACTTCCTTTAGATCCACATGGAACAGGCCCAACTTCCTCAGCTTTTCCTTTTCAATTCCCAAGACCTGGGACCATCTATACTGGCCAACAAACCACCCTCTCAAGGGCAATAACTTCCTCCCTTTGGTACACTGGACACATTACGGCTGATAAGGTCTCATCAGATCATTAGAGCACTTTTATAGGTCTATTTAGCGATGTTCATGATTTGAATATAAACCTTTTCCTGTATAGAACAAAATGCTTTATTTATGCCTTTGAAATTGCAATAAAATATTATTTTAAATCAGCTCCTGGTATAGAAGATTGATTGGTATTATGAATGCTAAGGCAACAATGCGATTCTCATCTACATGTTTAAATACCTTAATAGACTTGCCCCCTTCCTATCTCTGACTCCCACATGGCGCAAACTCTCCGCTCCTCTGACTCTGACCTCTTGTGCATCTCCCCTCCCTTTGCTCCACCACTGGCAGTCGTGCCTTCAGCCACCTATGCCCTATGCTATAGAATTCCCTCCCTAAACCCTTTTGCTTCTCCACCACCCTTTTCTCCTTTAAGACCCGCCTTAAAACCCACCTCATTGACCGAGCTGTTCGTCTTCCCCTCCTTCTTTGGCTCGGTGTCCAGTTACTTTTGGATTACGCCTCTGCAAAGCAATTTGGGACGTTTTTCTACAAAGTGTACGTTGTTGTTGTGATTGAGGCTGTTTACTGAAGAGGTTTTGTGGGACTAGAGACCCTGTTGTTGTTAGGCCCACAGAAAATCAGAACCAGTCTGCTGCTGTTGGTTAAATATCAGCCTTTGATGCAAAAACTGGTATTAATTTGCAAGGAGATATTAAGAACTTACTGTTGCACCATTTCTTACATTGTTGGAGATTTTTGCAACATGCTGCAGTTTGGATAGTTGTGGAATTAATTCCAAATGATGTAACTCTTTGCACAGTAGATCTAATATATTCACAGAGCAGTTTAACTTACTCAGTAACATCCTGATGGTCACAGTCCCAGCAGGAAACTGTCCTTCATCTGGCTAGTCTCACTCAGATTGATGGAAAATTGTAAGCTAGATGCAATGGGTGCTTTTCTGAGGTTGCGGCTGAGGCACATTGTTGGGGCAGCTTGGAGGGAGTTTTACTCTGCATCTATCCAGGCTGCACCTGACCTGAGACTGTGTAATGCCTGAAATCCATCACAAACATCCCTCAACCTGACAAGCAGAGAATTCAAATTGCCGATATTATTCAGTAATCGATCTCAATTTATTTGTTCTCAGGGGCGCGGGCAAGGTTGCATTTATTGCCCATCCTCAGTTGCCCCGAGGCGGCTGTGTTGGGTGTTTTCACTTCATGGCGATTGTTTTTACAACTGAGAGGCTTGCTAGACCACTTCAGCGGCCACTGAAAGTCAACCAGGTAGCATCGACTGGCATGCCACGTGCGGACTGGACCGGGTTGTGGCGGGGGTGGGGGGGGGGGGTGGGGGAGATGGGTGATAGGCTCCCCATCCCTGGAAGACATTATAGTCACCCAGTTGGGTTTTCAATGGACACCCTTCATAGGCCCGGAAGTTCCTCAGAGCTGCTCCCGCTCAGGTGCCGTAGCTTCGCCGGAAATGCAGAGGAAAGCTCCGAGGAAATTCCCGGCCATTGTCCTTTCTCCCTCCCCCAGTGCAGCCCAAAAATGACCAGATTTACTGAATTCGGTATCACAACTTGCCACGGTAGAGTTTGAACTCACAACCTCTGGATTGCTGGTTGAATACCAAAACCACCACTAAATATGGCAAACATGTAATTTCCAATTCATTTCCTGCCTAACAAAAATACTCCTTCATCGGGTAATGGCTCGATAATTAGTAACATAGGAGCAGGAGGAGGCCATTTAGCCCCTCGAGCCTGTTCCGCCATTCAATTAGATCATGGTTGATCTGTATCTTAACTCCATCTACCCGCCTTGGTTCCAGAACCTTTAATACCCTTTACCTTACGAAAACTTATCAATTCCAAATTAAAGGCACAGTACAGGAACACAATTAAGAATTGAACACAGAACACCAGGTTCACAGACAAGAAGTAACTTTAATTAAATATTGTGTAAGTTGAAAAGTTTTTTACAGCTCAAATTTCTGCAAAAAATTTATAACAATCTCTACAGTAGTTTGTTTGTCTAACCATTTATCTGTACAGTGTGTCCAACAGTTCACATAAAGGAAGTGGAAGGCAATCAGTTTAAATGAGACTACGGCTGATGTTGGCAACTGGGAGGCATTGCTTCACATTTCCATCACCAAGATATCCTTCTCGTTTCAGTGTTCAAGTCTGAAGTCTGCGGTTGACTCCTTTATGTGTAGTCCATCGCCAGCGCTTGAACAATAGCTGATATCAAGCATGTATGTACTGGTTCAGCCGAGGAGACTGAAAAGAGGTTTGGACGAGGACAGTATATCACTTGGTGAAAAATGACAAATCTTTTCCATTTCCCAAGCATCAGCCTTTGCTTGTTCCTCATTCCTCCCCTAAGAAAAATCCTCAAATTTCTTCTTTTATTTTTGTTTTGTTTTTCACATCGCAAGTGAGACTCAAAATGTCCTTGAAAAGCCATTGAAATATTAGACTGGGAGCATTGCATGACTGCAGCACTGTCACACCATGTGTGGATTATATGGCAACAAAAGAGGTACATTTCTCAGGGTAACAAAACAGTTAAAATTGTGCTTTTTTTTTAAAAACAAACAAAAAATTTCTCATTTTAACAATATTTAAGTGTATGATTTCTCTTTCTTTTTGTGGACAATTCAGGTTCAGGGTACAATGTTTGACTGAAATGAATATGCTTTGCATTGTTAAGGCATCCGAACTGCTGGTTTATAGAATTTTGATTAATGTCAAAGAAAAAGAGGGAGCGAGAGAGAGAGAGAGAGAGAAATACAAGCAGGTGGAAGTAAGAATGCATTTTCCTAAAGTTTTTTTTTAATTATTTTTTTTTTCTTCCCTGTTTTAATGCAGAAAAAAAGTGACCATCGCCCAGTGTGGAGGGTACCCCATGCATATTACTATATTTAAAACAGCGCTACCTTTCATAAGCTGCAGAAAAACAAAATTTACCATCTTAAATCTACATAACTAAATGCTATCGAATAAGATGCTGCTTTTTTTGCCACACAATTTTTTTTTTTAAAAACTTGACGATTCAGTTCAACTTACAAAAAAAAATAGAAAAATAGACGATGGCTTTTTTTTTGACATGACCTTTAAAAAAAACATGGGAAGCATGATCCGAACCAATACTTAGCACAATATCGACTCGATTGGAGAAAAAAAATGTAATATGATATATATATATCGCGAACAAAATTTTTTAAATCACATTTAAACAGTTTCTTACTCAGGTACAATTGTAAATGGCTTACTGTGTTGACACCTCCCATGTATTAGCATACTTACATATTGAAATTAATCCAGGGAATAAACAAATGGGGAAAAGAACACAACCCAAACAAAGCAATGTACAAATTTCCAAAGATAAATACATTATTTATAAGCATATTTTACAAAAAAAACACAAATCCCGTCTTTAAACCGATGCATGTTTAATTACGCAAGGATGTGCAAGCAAAAGAAAACTGAATAGTAGTGAACTCCTTGCAGTAATGAAAAATGGGACGCAAAAAAATACGTTTATGCAATAAAATTCCTTGTTAATATTGAAAATTGTATTTAAGACATTGAAATGTATAAATATTTAAACAACAACTTTGGCAAAAGAAAAAATTCACAAAAAATCTACAATATTTATAACTACATACAAACACAATACAGCGGAAAATTATTGGATAATGCATCATCAGACCTCTGATGGATCCTTGATAAAGTACATTAAGAGCATTCTCAATACAGTGCTAATAAAATTGCAATTTTCAAAAAAAACTCCCCCTTCGTGTTTGTCCCCACACAGCACTGGTATTTTTGATTCTGTCTACTTTTCAACCCCTGTAAATACAGCAGCTAAAACTATATTGCGTTTTCCAAAGTCCTTCACAATGTACAAACCCTTGTAAATGAAGTGCTGGTTGTAATATCTGTAGTCGCATCTCCTATTCCTGATTTATTTTTTTTTTTTAAAAGGAAACAAGACAATCGGACTTGACCGATGCCAAGGTTTGGGCAATGGGTTGGGTACTGCAGCAACTGGCTGGCATTGGTATTGGCAACACAATGAAGAAAGCACAAAAAAAAGTCCAAAATACCAGCTGATCCCATTCCTCCACACCTCCCCCTTTCCTTAAGAGACAGATACGAGTGACCAAGGCCTTTCGGCCCAAGTCAGCTCATCCTTTCAGAAAGAACCTACAGTCCCACCCCCTCATGTCACCGCATCTAACTGCTTCATAAATGATTCAACGGTTTTTGCCTCCTGCATTACCCTACCAGGCAGTTCATTCCTTAAGTTCCACGACGTCAATCATCCTCATTAAGACCTGTAGGGTCTCTGCATGTTAATCCTATGTCTTGTTTTGTTTTTTTTGATATCTACAGTCTCAACCAGCCCACAAGCAGAGAATAGTCTCCTATAAAACAGCATTAGCACTGTAACAGCTGATGCTGAATTTGGACACAGCGATATCCAGACTCAGTATCTTTCAATCCATTTACAGTTAAAAACTCCACTGTCAAATCTACAGGTTGTAACCAACTATCACACTCTAAACTCTCTACATTTTCCGACCTAATAATTATCACTACTCGTTTCATCTGCCTTCACACACTTTTTTGTTTCTCTCAGTCAAATCTGATTCTCTTTATAAATTAAACATCACATTCTGTTACAGTGTTCCTTCCAGAACTTTCTGACTCTAAAAGGCATTTATTGTTTTGTTAAAATGAATAAATTGGGTTTAAGCATTTGGAAAAAAGTGAACATTTGTCAACGTAGAACAAACAATTTCTTTTTGTTTTCCCCACTCAGATATTTGGGACCTAACGTGTAAATTGCCACCATGCATTCAATTCATCAGAATTGGCAAGGTTGAAGGTTTAAAAAGTGTTACTGTGATTGATTAACTCTACACATTCCCTCTCTGAAAGGCCTGAGTTAAAAGTTCCATTCGTCTGCGGGACTTGCATCTCATCTCCTCATGGAGCACAAAATTCATCGTAATTGTCAGCATATAGATGCAGTCTTCAAGGCATGGGATCTATCTACATTGGAGGAACAATCATGCCGGATATAGCTGTAAAACATAAATGGGGAAAAAAACAATTTATTGAAAAGGGAAACACACAGGCAGAAACAGAAGACAACTAACTCAGATTGAAAGACCCACTCTTCGCGTTTGCTCATTTTCTTTTGTCTGTCTCTCCCACCTGTTCTGAAGGTGTTGAAATGTGCTGGGTTAGCATGCCACAGATACCAGACACCTTCTCACAAGTGGCCCTTCTTAGTGCACAAGCCTAGACAGTGGGTGCTGGCAGTCTATTCAACTGTGGGGCCCTCGCTGCGGAGCCTGATAATATTCCTGTAGTGTCCAATCACGTTATATCCAAGTGTTCCAATCCATGAATTACTTCTGGAGCACAGTGTGTCAGCCATTCTACCGAGCAACATCCCACAAACAGCAATGAGATGAATGATCTGGTAATCTGTGTTTTTTTATTATTATGGTTGTATTTGGTTGAGGGGAGAATGTTAACCAGGACACCAGGAGAATGCCATGATCTTCTTAACTTCCTCGTGAACCACAGCACAATGTAGCGCCCCTTCAGGACCCAACTGGAATGTCAACCTAGATTAGGCGCTCAAACTGACATCCACTCACACCCTTTCCATCACGGTTCACATGCCAGCTGATTTATTCTCTCCCCCCCCCCTCCCCACCCCATCCCCTCTCCTCCCCAGGGGGGCTGAGGCGAATTGTAGCAGATGTTTTTTGTTGCAATGTAGTGTCATGCACAAATGACAGGATGACCCCTCTCCCTCCATTACCTCACTGTGTCACATGTTTGAATGAAACGAAAAAGTTAGCCAAACCCTATTCCATGAAGCCATCAAAGCTGAAATGGTTGCAATTGGAATTGAAAAACCAAAAGACTGCTAATAAGCCGGAAGTCATCTTCCGCTACTATTATTAATTGTGTCACGTTCCATGGTGGCCATTTTGAATGAGAGGGCTATTAATACAGCAAAAGCAAAACACCAGTGAATGTGTTTAAAGTAATTACTATTTCTGGATATAAGACAGTGTAATTTAAGAAAGTTCCCTGATGAATTAGTGTAGTACTGAGCCATACAGAACAAAAGATGCACGTTCGACCGCCGGTCTGCGTTGAGTTATCTGGTCTCAGTCGAGGTAGCAGCTGGGCCAGCACAATAGGCCTTAGGCTAGGGAGGGGAAAAATCAGCCACTGTTCCTACGTAAGGACACAATTGGGCCTGTGATGCCATCCATGACCAAGTTGCCTGGCACTCACTGTCTAGGCTTCACACAGGACGAATGGTGAGGTATCAGCAAGCAGCTTCTGGAATGAGCAGCATCTTCAGGAGAGGAAGGGAGACAATTGCCAAAAAAAGAGAAGAAAATGCAATAAAAATGATCGGCATCACAATGGAAACAAAAGTTGAGAAACCTGCTAAAGTGCAGCAAATCGTGTTAGTCTTTTTCTTTAATCTATTTGAAGTCTAACTCAAGCAACTGGATGCAGCCAGAGATTGTCTCAGCTATTCTGATCCATCGTTAATCCTTTGAAAGATTTTCTCTCTCACTGGAAAGAAGTGTTTCCCTTTTATATTTTGTTTTGCTACAAAATAACCGGGATGCATTGTGCGTGTGTGTGTACGAGAGAGAGTCTATAGCAACTGAACCCAATAACAAGCTCCAGTCCAGACTCCTGAGGGAACCGACCCTGGTGACAGCTGAGAAACAGAGTGGTCCAACTAAGGACCAAGAGGCTTCTAGAATTCCACAAGTGGCATCCAGCAGCCTGTTCTCCTTTGTTGTGTCGTTGTAGCTCCTTCCCCTCCCCCCCACCCTCCTCCCTTTTGGCATCTGATTTTTGTTTATCATTTCCGCACTATCAGAATCTCCCATCTCACAGTACTGGTGGCCCTCAGACGTCAAAGGACCGGAAGGCTCTTTTTAACTCCCCGCCCCCCACTCTTGTTTAGTGAAACACAATCTAGAAATGGCAGCAGAATGATCTATGGGATGGTAGCAGAGGAGTTTTAAAAATACCACACATTGCTTCTGTATTTCTTGGGTGTAATTAATAACAATTGAGGGAGAGCAAATAGTAGCTTTCGGCTTACTGATGGTCAAATTGCCTTACTGTTGTTACACGCCTCTGCCCTCATTTCACTTTGCAATGAACCAATTCTTTCTGAAGAGTTCCAGTACTTTAATGCTGGAGTCTTACTTTCCCCCTCTCCTGTTACTGTTCTTGCCCTTCCAGTTCCCCCCACTGCTGCACTTATGCCCTGTGCTCGGAAGGCCAACGAACGACCTGGGACCCAGGCTTTGCAACTGGCTTTTGTTAGGAGGTGGTCTTCGCCGAGGCAGGCTGGTCCAGAAGAAAAAACATTAAATTCTCTATTTCCCCCACTGAAACGCAGCTACAGTACTCATGCTCAGTGTAACTAGCAGCCAGCCTAAGCCCTCCCGGATGAGGGTAGTAGTGTTCAAATGCCATCAAAAAATTGGGATTCAAATTCAGTCCCTCAGTCTGGGAATCCAACATTCTGCGGTTGAAGCAATTATCAACCACCGATTCAATACAAACAAAACCATGCGACCCACCCATCCGGCCTGTGGTTAGTCTGTATTCAAGGCTGTCCTACTGCTTTACCTACTCAGCCATTGCATGTCCATAAAGGGTTAAAGGCACTACTTGTGCAATACTAGGTGAGGATGATCCCAGCCATTATGCCTAAGCTATGCTTGAACCAACAGATCATAGTGTGGGATTGGCCTGGAACTGAAGATTAATCTGCAGGATTGCTGCGACCAACCCGGGAGAAAAATCATAGGGGCATTACAAAAAAAATTGTGGGTTTTTTTCATTTTCTTTGACTACTTCTTATTAGTTTACTAGTTATAAAAATATTGGAGATTGGGACAAAATGGCTGTTTGACTGACCGTCAACAATCGGTTAATGAAGAGTCTGTTCGCTTTCCCATTGGCTGTGGGAAGGCAGTGCACAGCGAGGTTGGACATGTCGGGCGACCAATGGCGGGAGCAGGAGGTCATGTGATGAAACCTCCCGGAATACGTCCGGCCGCAGTTGGAAACCCTAGCGTGGGCAGTGGTCGTGGTGCTACGATTAGCTTTATTATTTATCTGGGTTTGGTGGGGGGGGGGGAATGTCAGTGACCCCAGTGCTGGAAAGTGTGTGGATGGCATGTGAGATCAGGATCGGACCCAGGAGTGCCTGGATTTTTCTGTCCTAGGCCATTAAAATGGCCACGGTGTGGACAGAGTTGAGTGCTGGCAAAAGGGGTAGAAAATTTGATTGGCTGAAAGGGTCCCAAAGAGTGGGCTCTTCTGACTGCTGATGGAGACCAGCAGGGACCAATTCCCTCAAAACAGCCTTGGGTGGGTGGGTGGGTGGGGTGGGGGTTGGTGGACTCCTGTAGACCCTCTAGTTGGTAGAGGCCTGGGTGAGTTGCAGGGGGGGTGGGATGCCTTAGCAGCATATGTAGGCTATGTCTATTTGCAACACAAGTGGGTTGGACCAGATTTCTGATTGGTCCCCTTGGAGGACAAGACAGACCCAACAGTTTGTCTGGAATGTGTAATTTCATCTTGTCTGCTGTGGAATAATTCAAAGTCTCTGCAATGTGTAATTTGATCCAGTGTTCACAGTGCTAACAATACTGATTTCAGAGAACAGACAGGGCTCACACACCCGGGTTAGGAGCACGCACAGGCATATGTGGTACCTTATCAAACACCTTTTGAAAGTCAATATACACAGCAACCATACTACCCTCATCAATCCTCTCCATTACTGCATCAAAGAACGCAGTCCAGTTAGTTAAACATGATTTGCCTTTAACAAATCTATCCTGACTTTCATTTATTAGCCCATACTTTTCCATATGCCAATTAATTTTGTCCTGGATTATTGTTAAAAGTTTCCCCACCACCGATGTTAGGTTGACTGGTCTGTTGTCTGGTTTATCCCTCCTCCCTTTTTTAAAATAGTGAAAGATTATTTCCACTGGTTCACTCCATATGCAATGGGGAAGTAGCCCAGTGCACTGGACACAGTACAGGCCCTGGGCTGTGACAATATCCCAGGTGAAGTTCAGAAGGCCCATGCATCAGAGCCAAGCTGCTCCAGTGCAGCCATGACAATGGCATCTACCGGTTTCTACTATGCAGCATCTGTGGAGAGGAGAGAAACAGAGTTAACATTTCAGGCCGATGACCTTTCATCAGAACTTGAAATGCTAACTCGGTTTCTCTTTCCGTAAATGTGGCCTCTGGAAAATTCCTCCCCGACTCCAAAAGGCAAAGTGCTAGGAGACCGTGGTCAGCCATGATACATATGCAGAATAAAATGCAGCGATCTACAACACTACGAATTACTATTGAGGTTAACGACAAAGCAAAGCACAGCCAAAGGTACCAAGATCCAAGCAGCAAGCAACTTCAGAAACCAGCACAACCGCAGCAACTTCAGGCCAGGCTCCACACACTTCAGGCAGAAAGCAGCTTCAGGCCAGGCTCCACACGCTTCAGGCTCCAGGCAAGGCAAGGCAAGACAAGCAGCTTCAGGCTCCACACGCTTCAGGCTCCAGGCAAGGCAAGGCAAGCAGCTTCAGGCCCACCTCCGGTTTCCTCTCCGGTGGGCTCTCCATAGTCTAGGCACTTGCGCGACCGATCGAGTGCGCATGCGCAGTCCCAAAATGGTCTTCAGGCTCCCCATACGGTCTTCAGGCTCCCAAAACGGTCTTCAGGCTCCCAAAACGGTCTTCAGGCTCCCCATATGGTTGCGCATGCGCAGAAGGACTGATATGCCTTGCTAGCAATCGCTCCCGCATGGGTACGCTAGAGTGCCCAGTGAACGTTCTCCCAAGAAAATGAGTTGTGTGGCCGGGAACGCCCCCTCCTGCCTCATTGGCATTGGCACAATCAGCCTCAAAGTGCTGCAGGCGCAAACCCAGCTCCGCTTCCCCTCCCCCCACCCCACACTAATAAATCTTGGAATACCCAGTGCAATGTAAAGGAGGCAGAGACCTGCCCCCTTTCTCCTGACCTTTGCACCAGGGAAAACACTTGTTCCTTGGGGGCAAAGGTCAGGAATGTCAGCCCTATATCTCGTTATGTCACTATTGCTGTCTTTTAGATGGCATGTTAAACCAAGGCTCTGTCACCCTGCTTCAGGTGGATGTAAGTGTTCCCACGGTACTATTTGAAGAGGAGCAAGGGAATTCTACCGATCTCCTGGCCAACATTTATCCCTCAGCCAACACCAAAAATACAGGTGAACTGGCCATTTCCTGTTTGCGGGGCCTCGCTGTGAGCTAAATGGCTGCCTACACAACAACAGTGCATTTCAAAAGTAATCCACTGACTAAAGCACTTTGGGGCATCCTGCAAAGCATGATAAGGCACTATATAACTGCAAGCGCTTTCTTCTAATAAGCTGCGAATGAAGGGCTGCGACAGAGATAAAACGGTGAGCCGTCAACCAAAATTGAACAAAAATCTTCACGTAGGCTTTCCTTATTATTTGCATCAAATATTAATTTATTGACACGAGGTCGAGGAGGCCAAGCTTCCTTCGAAGCAAAATAATAAATATTTGATGCGCTGGAAGAAAATATCAGTTCGATAAGATATTATGGAACTTTCTCCTCTAGGTGTCAAGGGCACACAGCAGACTGCAAGGCATCACTGTGGTGCAGAAACCATAGATGAGGGGAAAACAACCAGAAGGAAAATCGGGGGCGTGAACCTCCTAATTAATGATGACAGACAAAGAGAGTGCAAGGCTGGACTACACAAAGTCTGCGAGTTAATTAATGCCACCCAGTTCTGGTCCCATGCAGTTCAAGTTACTTCAGCTCATGGACAGGTCATGCAGTGAGGGGCCTCAATCTGACGGACAAGCCCAGTGATGTACCACAGATGGACGGTGTAGGTAAAACTTGATGCTGCCACTTTTAAAGAGACAATCTTGCTCTGCCCCTCTCCACCCTCCACCCCCCCCCCCCCCCGCCCCGCCACTTCCACCCACCCACTTAGTTTTTTTTGTCCTGTGTGGTGTCTTTGATCTGAGATTATTAGAAGTAAAATCTGCGAGAAGATTTTTATCATAAAATTCCTGTGGGCTTTCTTTTTTTCCCAAAGTCGAGAGGAAAACAATTTCAAATCCCAGGATGGCCTTCTCATTAGCCCACACGCAAAGGTGGTCTGTTTAACTGAGCCAGTCTCTCTCTCTTATTTTGCCTTCATGCTGACAATGTGCAATTTTTAATGTAATTGTTTCCGTCTATCGGATGTTAGATTGGCCAGGGGTTTTTAAAAAGACAAACAACTTTGTTTCATTAATCTAACATTCCCCCCACCCCCCTCCCAAAGCTGCTGACTCCTCCTGGGGTCTGGACACTAGCTGCCCACCAGTACCTTGTCCAAGTGACCAGTCCTTCACTTGAGAGTTGAGACAGTGTCGGTGGCTTATGTGACCCCTGGAGAGACCGTGGGGATCACAACCAACCCCAATCCCACCCTCATCCGATATTGGTACATGCACATTCTCAGCAGGTGCCTTGGACGCACCCATTACAAAGGGTATCTTGGCTACTTTTGCTTTACCCCCTTTCTAGCCCATGGAAGCTGGAGGCAATTGTACTGAGGGAGTGCTGCATTGTCGGAGGTGCCATCTTTCGGATGAGATGTTAAACCGTGGCCCCATCAGCCCTCTCAGGTGGGTGTAAAAGGTCCCATGGCACTATTTCGAAAAGAGCAGGGGTGTTACCCCCGGTGTCCTGGCCAACATTTATCCCTCAACCAACACCTAAAACAGATTATCTGATGATTATCTCATTGCTGTTTGTGGAACCTTGCTGTGCACAAATTGGTTGCCGCGTTTCCTACATTACTACACTTCAAAAATGCTGCATTAGCTGTAAAGCGCTTTGGGATGTCCTGGGGTCGTGAAAGGTGCTATAAAAATGAAAATCTTTCTTTTCTTCTACTGGAATCAGCTAACAGCACAGATGGGGGACGAATCCTGGGACTCGACTGGTCTGTATTGGCTCAGTGCCACGTCATGCGGAGTATTTAACAACTGAGCCAAGATCTACCCAATTTCCGAATATATTAACAACGAGCTATTTTTTGGGTTTCCCTGTTGAAACCCTGGCTGTATTAGCCAGGGGACATAATGTGGACACAAACAGTTAATGAACCAGTTCAGCAGACAAGAGTCAAATGATAACTTTCTTCGCCGTAACTCATGGAAAGTCAGTAGCCAAGAGAACCTCCTGTGACTTTGTTCAATAAGTATATGGTATGAGCAGTGTAGCTGGTATACTGTAAATTATGTGACTGTAAGGTGGATGCTACCTTTTTAATTATGGTGGTGTACATTATTAATGAGTATTTTACACCAGTGTTCTCAACAGTCACACCTCGACACTACAAACTCATGAGATGAGTAAATCAATTCTCCATTCCCCCTCCCCTCCATCCCACCAATAATTCGCGCCGAAATAAGGTGGCTCACACTGGCAACCCTCCAGGTCTTCACTAAAGCAGCAATCCATCACGCCTTAGACCGGCTATTCAACCATGAAGGGCATCACATCCAAGCCCGATACGGCCCTCATTTGACATAAACGCACCTACATTCTCCAGAGTGGTGGGAGTGGGTCAATGGATAGAAAACGGCACCACGAATCAGCTCAGCTGACTCAGTTATGGACCAGGGACCAATCCTGGGGCCTACTTTTGAACCTTAGTCTCCCGGTGTCACACACTGCATTGCTGAGTCAGTGTGAGGAAGCGACAGCGACGCTCCCTCCGAGACGTCAACAAGTTTAGAACAGTAAAGCTCCACTGTCATTTCTAAAGCAAATTCAGCGGGCAGGGGTGGGTGGGGGAGCCTCGTTAGATGGCAGCAACGGCAGGCAATTGGGACTTTACCTCTGTCTCTGACTCGCACTTCCATCTAGAGAGGCTCAGGTGCAGAAGCACAGCTTTGCTGAAATTGCCTTTATCTGCGAAGAATCGTTAATAAAATTAAAATCACTGCCCCCGTTGTGTGACACCTGGTTGGACTTTGATAAAGGGCATGTATGGTGCCTAACAAACAACATCATTCAGCTAATTATGCTTTAAGCAAATCCACGGCAATATACAGTCAGAAAATGAGGTTACTGCTCAGTCTCTAGTGAGATGGAAGACAGAGGGAAGTTGGTACTAACGTAATTCAGGAGAAGGCCAGCCCTTGGAGTGACCCTGCAGTGGAGTACTTGCTAGAGTCCACAAAAGACTGGTCTGACAGTGGGGAGAGAGCGGGAAGGAGAAAGGAGGGGGGGTGAGGGAAGAGAAAGAGAGATGATGTTAGTGATTTCCAATGAAAAGAGACAACAGTCTAGCCATTCATTTGATTTAAAACAGGTAAAGCAACGGAGAATGGACATCACACTGACAAGACGCTGGTTTGTCTTTACTGCACTGTGTTAGTTTTACAACCAGGACCTGCTTTTACTCCTTATTCAGAGAGGCCCCTTAAAAGACCCTGTTTGCAAAATGTCGTGGACGTGATGATGCAGGCACGGAAACAACTTGAGTTAGATCCCAAACGGCGGCACACGGACCAAGTCCACTGCCATATTGCTGTTTTGGTCAACCCTCAAGGAAGTGATGGAGACTTTGATTTATATATATATATGAAAACCTATATTTAACTCTTACCCTGCTAATCCAGCAGGAACTCTGTACAGCTGTCAATATAAATGCAGTGGCACGTCTTTCAGAGTTAGCATAATAATTGCTGCAGACCTGATTTACCTCCATCTTAAACATCACTCAACTGGCCTGTGACAAAGCCCTCACAGTATGACATTGGAAAAACATTTTTTCTGTAATATGCTTTAAAAAAAAAGGACTCTTGGTGGCACAGTGCGTTTAGAAAGAGGGTAGCCAGCTAATAAGACATTTTAACTTCATTCTAACACACCAGTTGGCTACTGAGGCTTGTGAAAAATGCATTACGGATCTGGGTTGCGTTACAATACTGCACAGTTTGATAGAATGATGAGAAATCTCTAATATAAGCCGGGGCCCGTCACAATAGCAATTTATACATGAATTCCGACTTTCAAGAGAGTTTAAAGTGTCCGGAATTTTTTATTTATTATTACTATTATAATATAGATTTTCGGCCTAACCGCAGTAAATGAAACCAGCCTAGGCCTGTCGTGTGTGTGAGCTCACCTTGGAGACTGTTAGCGTTGGCGCTGGTGCAGGTCGGGGGAGGGGAGGTCTGTGGCCTCACCACCGGAGCGAAGGCGCTTTTTTGTTTCACTGCAGAGACCATATTGGCTGGCGAGAAGGAGAATATGCCAGAGGTACTGCTACAATTTGAAGGAAGGCTGGTGGAGGAGGCCATGGTAGGACTGGACGGCACTACTGCAACAAGAAAGGAGGAAATATGTCAACCATTTGGGTGCCATATATATATTTTTTCATATATATATATAAATATATATTATATATATGAATTTGTACAATTCATCGACCATTTTCAGGATAGTTAGTCAATGATGGTGCAAGACAATTTGAGTCATTTTAAGAAGTTGAGAGAAAAAAAAATTGTGTGACCACAGCTGGGTAGAACGATTTTGTCGTATCTCCGCTGGGTCACTTACCTGGCGACATTGGTGACATAACCCTTTCTAACCCTGAGTTTGCTGGGTAACATCATTTTTTTTAATAAAAGGTGTGGTTCTGAGCCACAGAAGTGGCAAATTTAGGGTGGAGGATGTTAAAAGAAGCAACAAAAAAAAAGGGGGGGACCTTTTTGAGTTTACTTTTTATTTTTGTCAAGAAACGCAAGAACAATGAAAAACATTGGAGGGGGAGGGGGGAGTGGGCAGGTGGGCTGGTTTGGTCAACGCAAAAGTGCCACAAACAGTCGAATGGCATTCACCTCACACCATGGTGTAGTTACCTCAACAGGAACAGCCCCTTCGCTTGCTTTTTTTATAAATTACAAGTGCAGCATTTTCCACTTGGGCGACCGAGGAATTGCTTTGGTCGTATATCAATAGCTTGCCTGCAGTGTATGTTCAGTTCAGTCATTCCCCCATCATCCTGCTCTTACATCTTCGTATCCCTTCCATTGCCCCGCACGATTGTCAACGACGAGTGTTTTTTTAATCAGACAACACACTCGCGAGTACAACGAAAAAAGTAATCGATTGATGAAAATTAGAGCTATGCAAACAGCAGCCACTGATAGAAAAATGTCTTTAGCTAAGGTCACCTCAGCTCCTTGTAATGCGAGCAAAGTGCTGGTTGTTTAATCGTTACTCATGCAATTAGTTTATTGATTTAATTAAGAATGACGCCTTTTAATTAGAGAGCCCGACTGAGACTGTGTCTGATGGGACAGGTCAGATATTAGTGACCCTGGACTAGCACCAACCACCCTTTTTCTTTTAAAGAGACAGTGTCCCCTTTTAGCCAGCCTGCGGGAGGGAGTTTTTTGAACTTCCAGCAACTGACCTGAAAACCTGCTGTAGAGTTCAATCTAGCCCCTGAGTAAATATAGAATGAAGTTCATGTAGAAGAGATCAGCTGCTGTTTCTATGCTTGGACATTGTAGGCTCATTATGAAACTGAAGCGTCAAGATGCACTGAACAGGCTCAGTGAAGGATTAAAAAATATCAGGTCAACTATGGTGCAGTTAGGCTTTGCATTTTTACTTGTGAATAATTAGCAATGACGTAAAGGTGTTCAAAATTGAGTGTGATCTTTGATTTATAAATTTGAAGGAATACAAGTGAAAATACCCAGTGTGTGTTCATGAGGGGACTAGACTTGCAACCTTAGATTTTCCAATTATTTTACCGCAGTATTTATTTTAAGGGGTTGTTAAATCTAGGCTGCTGCATGTGAGGACTTGAAGGTTTAACAAACACCTACCCACAGTGCAGTATGCTGGAAGACAACACACAAAATAGGAAAACATCAAAACTGACAATAACAATGTAATGAAGACGGTTTCTGAGCATTAGTTTAACAATGAGCCACATTTCTATAAGCGGAGAAGTCCCATCCCTTTGGAGTGTTGCTACACAATCTGACAGTACAAGGAGGTATCCCAGATACAACAACCACAAAGAACAGACTTGGAATCCTCCGGAATCTTCCAGAAAACTAGTTCCAGTTTAAAGCGAGGCCTGAACGTCTGCTGAAGCCAATGATGATAAGCCAATATTTGTGCCTTCCCCAGGAGATTGCATGGGCTGTAGGAGGAGAGGGGAGCGGTGGGGGGAGGGAGGATGGTGGGGTGCGGAGGGTAGGAAGTGTTTAGTCACGCTGCATTTTCATATGTTCGTATGTATGATGGTGATGCTACTTGATGATATCTCTGCCCCATTTCTGCCTCTTTTCTCCTCTCTTGAAGACACTAGGGTATAGTTCTCTAGCACTTCACTCGACATTCACACACACACACACACACTTTCAATTGGGAGCAGGAAACATAGCTGATTCCCCTTCCCCTTGCCCGCTCACTAGGGCACCGTGCTAATTGCCAGAACCCAACTGCTGCTTTGGTTGAGATAAGCAAGCTCAGCACAGAATGGGAATTGAACACCGTGTTTGGCTTCTGCCTTCCCAACATTATCGAATCCAGTTTTAACCCTTAGTCTTGTTAGTTCTTGATTTCAGAATGACCTGAGCCCAACTTCGTTTTAAATTAATCTCGTCACTGGTTATCACTGAGGTTGGGGAGATATTCCACAGGAGAAATTCCGTGATACTGATACATAGATAGACGACAGCAGCTCAATGGTGAGTCCTTGTAGGCCTCACTACAAAGAGCATAATTGTTGACTGATGGGTTAACAAAAGGGCTGATTTTACAAATGTGTGCTACCAGTGAGAAGTCTCGTCCGTCAGCTGCCTTTACGCAGAAATAGCTCTTTCCACGATTTTCCGTCCATTATGTTAATGGCCGGATGTTCTCAGGCGGCGAGCCTGTTGTTTCCCAGTGAGCGAGGCTTCCCAACGGTAAATCGCATCCATGAAATCTGGCCTTATGCCGTTTATTTCCAAACCCAGAGCCTTTATTTGGACAGCGAAAGCAGATGCAGATTATTCCTCTCTTAAGGAAAACGGAGTCAGGTAAGCGTGGAGAAATCCATGCTCAGTCTAGCTTCAGCTGCTCAAGTACTGGATGCTAAGGATGCTATGAAACAGACCAGGGTTCACACCTCTGACTCTCCTGGTCTAAATGGCTCATTCCACACTAGGCATTTACCAACTGAGGTATTGCGGGGTGGGGCAGGGGAGATTCATACAGTAATATTTAAAGGTTGTAATCTAACTATATTTCAATCCCTTACCCTGAATAGTGTTGAGCATCCTTGCATTCAATCTGTTGAGAAGGACATAAGTGAATGGTATGTCCCTTAAAGTGAGGTGTCTTTTCTTGTTAACAAAACTGTTCCTAACTCTGGAAGAGTCAAGAGACTATTGCAGGAGTTAAACACTAGCCAGACAGAAGTTCTGGTATTGGGCCCACAGTTTTAAAGTCCCCTATCACCCTTCATTCCTCAAATCCATTTGTTATAGGATCAAAAACTCCTTTGTCTAAATTGAGTTGGGTCAGAGTTGAAAGTTCAAACCTTTCTGATGGACAAGAGCTGGGGCAGCAATCAAAATATCTGCACCTTACTCAACAATTATTTAAGAACCAGATTTTCTTTTGTAAACAGATTCATAAATTTTCTATTCGACTCAATAGAAAGTCAAAGGTCAATTTTAATTCTCATTAAGTAAAACTGCATCTTAAGTTACGAACACTCTCTTTACTCCCATTCCTTTTTCTTCACATTTCACTGACAGCCATGTACATTCGCTGGGAATTTCCTCGGCGTGTCTGCCGATCTTCCACCAAAGTTACGCTGTCCAATCGGGAGAATCCCCCAAGGAAATTCCCGGGGTTTATCCCGAGTATATGATTATTCCAAGGAAAATCTCTACACAACTACCAGTGAAGTATGAATGTCGGTCCGGTCCTGAAATCAATTAGAGCTTAACTGCCTCCTCCCTGGAGTCAGAAAAATACACCAGTAAATGACTGGCTTCCTTTCTCTATTTTTGTTTTGCATCTGTAATAAAGTGTGATGTCTGGAATGTGACAGGCTCGAAACTGATGGGCTTTCCGTTGGATAACCTTACATTGAGAACTTGGCTCCCTCCAAAGATTGATAAGAAAGGTTTGACCTTTCCAAACTGTGCAAATGGTTTTGCTAGCTATCAACATCCTAAATTTAAAACTAAGCTGAGATCTTGCATGGTGCGCCATTAAATAAAATAAGATACTTGCTTGAAATGGAAGAGAAACATTTCTTTAACAGTTGAGCAAAATAACCATATATTACACTGGCCAAATACATCACTGATTGAAAAGCACAGAAAGACGTGGGGTATGTCACTTATGTATAGGTTGCTATGATTTTACTGAGTCCCCAATAGGACATAATATTGTACCAGAAGTGAGACCAATTAATAAGTGTAGGGTCTGGTGCGTGTCTATTTTTACTTACTGGCATATGGCGAATTGGCAGCAGACCCATTGAGAAAACCAGGAGAACCTCCCAGGTTGGACATCCCAGCGTTTCCATATCCATTCATACTCGTTGTCACGGAATTGTAGTTTGTCTGCTGTGGAGTAGAGCTCGGCACATATCCATGAGGAGACACACTGCTTGTGTTGCGAGTAAAACCTTTATTGAAGAAAGGACATATAAACACACATCATCATTATCTCTCTCTCATGGTTGCAGTTCTCAATGATCTATTCTCTATTAAATTCTCATTCTCTATTAAAAGGATGATATTTCAAAGGCCTGGTAGCTAAAACATGAGAGAGTTGATAAAACTGACTGGCCAATGCTTATCTTTGTTAATGTTTGTGCTGCGGCTTCTGATAGAGAGCACGGTTTGGAGGAAACACAGTCCAGGAAGGTTTAGGAGCCCCCTTTTTGCATGGATTCTTTTGATTGACCAAGGAGAAGCCATGATGGACGATATCAATCTGCTGAACCTTCCCACCCCTTTGAATGAGTTGGTGTGTATGCCGGTGGGTTACGAAGAGTGAATGAAAATTACCTCTGAAAGGTTTCTTAAAAATAAAACAAAGAAGATTGTCTTTGTTGGTCTAGACTGATGAAATGTCAACCAACTGAGATTCAAAACTTTAAAGCATTGTCTTTTTCCAGATATCTTGACCTTGTCACACTGCTCAAACTATTAATCCCGATTCAGAGCAGATAACAGCAACAGTGCAGAAGTAGCTACAGGAAAATCAAAATATTGAGATGTTCTGATGACCAATCCATAGAAATGAGGGTAAGGTAGACCATAGCAAAGCTTTTTAATACAGGCGAGGGTTGCATTTCCATGGGAGCAAAAGACTGGATTAACAAGATACAGTACTCTAATCTTGAATACATCACAATGCATTCACTGTTGCGTCCTCTAAGATAACACAACCTTTCATTTGACAAATATTTATATCTCTGTCCAACACAAAAAACCCTCCAACTCCCAAGATGGCTCAGCACTGCCCAATATTTGAGCCGTAAAGAGTAGGTGGGCTTTAGGCTTGATCCCCATAAGAGCAGAGAGAGTTAATTTGTCCCAACTGGGAACTCCACATTTGGCACTGATTAGGGAGGGGAAACATCAGAATTCCTGGACTGCCGTAGCCACCCCCCACCCCTCCCATCCCCAAAGTCAAGTAGTATAGTCGACTGGCTATCGAGGCTCACGCATGAACTTGGCCATTTGGAGAAGGCATTGGAGGGCAGCTGATACCTGTGTATTGTCCCCCAGCAAGAGTCATCATTTTGTAGAGAGGAAAGTGAAAAAAATTCAAAGAAATGTCCTCTTTCTAACACCCCTTACTGTGGCATTGTACAACTGCGCCATACCTAGAGGTATATTAAATTAACCCAGTGCAATAAACTATGCTAAAATAACAAGTCACTCTTGTGCTCAAGCTCCAAATGCAGTGCTGTTTACGAGAGGAAATAATGAATTATAACTCTACAGAAGAAGATGAGGAACCACCCCTGGCAGAGATGCAAGAACTGGGAGTGAATTTTGATATCCAGTTTGTGTGGGACAAGAGAGACGAAGGCGTGTTTGCTGTGGATTTAGTTGCAGTGGCCTCTTTCCATCTTGAGGCCTGTGCTGTGTGCTTGAAACCTGTCATTAGCTCACTCACATCAAGAAAAATGACAAGAGTGAAAGAGTTAGGAGGGAGACCAATCAAAGTAAAACACAGTGTAGTCACATAGTGTTATTATAGAGAAATAGCAATACTTCAGCTGCAAGGAGGGAGTAATTTCTCACTGCCTAGCTACAGCAGACTTGTGAAGTAGCATCTAATATACCACGTTAGGTACTGATCAATCCTTCTCTTTGGAGTTTAGTGAATCCTGACTTTTCTCCAGTCTTCCATATAAACATTTCAAGTGTTCTAAAATCTGCTTCAGAGGTTGCTGCCTGGGTTGGTGTCGCTATCCTCTAATAGCAGAACCTTCAGCTGTAACCCTTTTATTGACACTAGTCTGGTGTGGGCTTGTCTATGTAGAAGGAACAGTTGTTACTAATGTAAAAAACATGATTTACATGACAACTATCACTCATACTTTTTTTCCCCCCCGAGAAATGCTATGCTTCAGGGGTGCAAATTACAGAACAAGAGAGCTGAGGGGAGATTTTCTGCTTTAGCCAGGAGCACACACTGGAAACTGTGCAACTCTAGTCCATGCTTTTCCACCCGTTATATTTTACAGCACAGAAAATCATGAACCGGGGATGTGCAATTTCCTGGCATGCACCAGGAGCAATGAAGCAGAAAATCTCCCTTATGAAAAGAGAGGAAGAAAGCTTTTAGGATAAAAGCATTCAAAGGGATGGGGTGATGCAACTGGTTTAGGCACTGTCCTTTTACCTCTGAGCGCAGTCTCAAATGATGCAATGGAAGTCTCCTCTCTCTCTCTGCTAGCTTTAAGGGCCTTAGTTGAAATGATTTAACATTTCTCAACCCAATCCTTTCTCAATGTGGGGCCCACACCACAACAGTAATTTAACACTAATTGGTCATCTCATCCAAAGAGGGCATAAGGATGGCTGATATTGGAAAAGGAAAAAAATCCCACACGGGCACAATGGGTTGGCTCTACTGAGGTTGGGGCTGAGGCACATTGTTGGGACACAATAGAGGAGGCTTGACTCTGTGCTTGAAGCCTAACTGAAGTGCACCTGGCCTTTACGACTCAGGCTCAGATATCCTTCATTTCGATGAACACAATAATTCACCAGAAAAAAAAATCCATAAAAAACTTATCACCTGTGTCAAATTAAAATTAAAAGAGAGAATGCAACTACAGACATAGCAGTTTTTATTATAGGGCAATTAAGAAAACTATTAAAGTTTGAGAAGATGGAACTTCAGTTTCAGGGATGGGACTCTTGACTCGATTCAAGTGCTCAGACATACTTCTTTTGACTCATCAAGCCGGTCCTTGACTGTCTACAAATTGCTGCATTATCAACTCTGCCAACCTGAAAGTGCTGAGGAAAAGTTCAACATTGTTTCTCCCCAGCCATAATCAAGGAGATTCCAGAATATTTTCCAAAACCCACAACCTACATTGCTCAACCTTGACTAGTTGACCTCTAAGCTATGATACTTCCATGGTCCCAGCAGCCTGGGACCCAATATGATCCAGGGAGTATTGGACATCTCATCCATAGACATCTTGATAGCATTGATTGACAGTTCGATAAATGCATGTAATACATATTTCCAACTCACCCTGGCACAAGTGTGCATCTTATCTTATGTGTCAATGTCAAAAGGACAATAACATCGTTCAAAAACGAATATTTATTTATTTTCAATTCAGAATGGAACATTTGCTGGAAAATGATTTGTTGTTTTCTGGCACGTTCTCAAACCAAAGGACCTGGAATTTCAGCTTCTGTCTGGAGCAGACTTTGGGTAATTATTCATTCGGCTCTTGATTCGTTAAGACACCCAAAAGCATGGCTACTACCCATATCACCAACACCTTCGATGAATTCAATAAAGAAATGCTGCCATCACAATCTATAATGACCAGTCCTACTAGGGCCGATATTCCAAAAGGCACTAGTGCTGGGAGCTTCACGTATCGGGAAATCGCGGGTGTGCTGCCCACGCCTTTTCTACCCGTTAAACATGAAGGGACGGAAATATCGTGCCAGGGTGGGCTTTTAATATCCTGATATGCACCGATGTGCGGGTTAGGTTGATTTGGCTATGATAAATTGACCCTTAGTGTTAGGGGGATTAAATACGTGGGGTTACGGGGATAGGGTGGGATATGTGTCTCTATCTGCACTGTGGGGATTCTGTGATTCTGTGATGGAGAAGTGCACCTTCAGAAAACCAAGCCTATAGTCTACAGGAATCCTGGGTTTCTTACAGGTCAGCTCATCATTTTCTCTTTGAGATACAGTAGAGCAGTGTTTTGTCCCTAATCTTTTACTGGGACCACAATCTAAAGGAGAGCATCACTCCCAGAGACGTTTCAAAATGCTGCATCACAACGTTACGGGATACAAGTTGGCTGAGCTCCTCGTTTTCATACGTGGCACTCTGGGCAGTTGTCAAGTACAAAGCAGGCACTTCCCCAAAGGAAGGAGAAAATAATCTACAGGATCATTAGCTTCATTAAACCACAGGCTCAAGAGTTTTCATTCACATTCTGAATGTTGGATGCCTTCCTTGCTCTTACTGCACTGCAAGAAAAGAACTTTCAGGCTGAATCCCTGCTCTGGGAATGTGCCATGAATGGAGACCAAGGGCTTTGCCAGGGCCCACAGGAGGAGTGGGCAGGGGGCTTGCACACATGCCTAGGCCATAATCACGTGCATCACCAATTGAGTACGGACCTTTAAAGTCAGTTTTTATACTGATTTAAAAACCTGTCTGGTTTTTTTTTGGGGGGGGGGGCGGTGGACTGTCTTCAGTTTTTATTTTTAGCATCAAAAGCAATTGGGGGGCGGGGGGGGCGGTGGTGAGGCGAATTAGAGCTCAAAAGCCCAGGTAAATACAGGGGGGAAAAATCACTAAAAATCAGTTTTTATTTTGAGCATCAGTAAACCTCAAGAAAACGAGCAAGAAGCTATAAAGGCAGTTAAGCTAAATGACAACCCACAATTATTTACACGATTCACAGGCAGCACTATTAAGGCCCTCAACAGCAGTTCCAAAAGTAATGCAAGTCTTCACCAAATCCTGTCAAGCTATTTTAGTAGAAAAATCTATTAATAGTATTTGTCAATAGACGGTGTGTTACAAAATGTTGACTGCTAAAATTAAATCTCAAAGTAGTACAACACCATAGTGTCATCAAGCACCAATCTTTTTAAAGTCTGTAATATGAAGTTTCACAATTCTTTTCTCTCTCAAATTCGAGAGGAAATCAGCTTTTGTTTATTCACTCCCCCACCCAAAAAATCCAGGCATTTATCGATGAAAATTGGTTAAAAAAAGATTTGAAAAGTCTCTAAGAACAGGTGAACTGTAAATCCACAATGGCAGTCTGTGGGATTACTCTCTGTGGTCAGTGGGTAGCACCCTCACCTCTGAGTCAGAAGGCTGTGGGTTCAAGTCCCACTCCAGAGACTTGAGAACATAAATCTATGCTGACACTCCAGTGCAGTGCTGAGGGAGTGCTGCACTGTCGGAGGTGCCGCCTTTCGGATGAGACGGCTGCTCTCTCAGGTGGACGTGAAAGATCCTTCGGCACTATTTCAAAGAAGAGCAAGGGAGCTATCCCTGGAGTCCTCGTCAATATTTATCCCTCAATCAACATCATTAAAAATCAGATTATCTGGTCATTATCACATTGCTGTTTGTGGGAGCTTGCTGTGCGCAAATTGTTTCCTACATTACAACAGTTGGCTGTAAAGGGCTTTGGGACATCCTGAGGTCGTGAAAGGTGCTATGTAAATGCAAGTCTTTCTTTTTTTTTCTTTTCTCTTAGGACTTCCCTATGCTACCTATTTAGCTGTGGAGAATGGGGGCGGGGTGGGGAGGGGAGACTAGAAACCTGCTCAGTAATGGAGATGATGCCATTCCACGTGTCAAGTCTTACCCTGATTGGCAGCCTGCGAGGATTCGGATACATTGACAGCCAGCTGACCACTGAAGGAGTTGACTCCCATCATTCCTGCGTGGACAGATGTGTTGCTGAGAGCTGGAAGTTGGTTGTGGTTCCGAGGGACACTGTAGAGGGCCTCTGCGATATCAGCGGCTCGCTTCAGGATAATTTCCTACCAGGCATTTTGAAGAAAAAAAAGTCGTCAACCTCAAGTACAATAAAAGCAAGTTGACTGCCAATAAGAAAAAGTGCGTAAAACAGTAATACGATGGTGCGTGAAAGGATTTAACGGTTATATTCTTAACCTCTTAACTCTTTTTCTCCCTGCTCCATGTTTCTTCCCTCTGCTATGGAAGGAATGTTTTTTTTTAAATCCCGCCCCCCCCCCCCCACCAGATGGGAGGGAGGGGAGGAGGGTTAAAAATTAAAAATGGGCAATCCTACCTCAACCCGCCCACTTCTGATTTTAACGGAGGCAGTTAGGGGGCCAGCGACCTGCCCTCAGGAGGTGGGTCGGTCACTAAAATATTTTAAGGAGGCTGCGTGCCTCCAATTTAACTTAACTTTTAGTCTTAACACCTGCAGGCCGGGTTTCCCGGGCCTTGGAAAACCCAGCAGCTGAAGGGAGGCGTGGGGGGGCCAGATGCATCAGTTAAGTGCCCTTACAGCACTGCTTGTGGGCCAGGAGGAGCAGGAGTGTTTCTCCCTGCCCCTCAAGCTTACATCCACACGATGGGACCCCTATGACCAGTAAAGCTGTTGAAAAAATTAAAAACAGGTCCTGCCATTAAATTCAGCAGAACCTGCAGGAAACCCGTATTTCCGGGTTTCCTGGCTGCAAATCCTTCCCTCTACTCCATTCCTGCCTTGCCGTTATTATCGGGATCGTAGTGTCAGCCATGGTTTGGTGGTAGAATTCTGGCCTGTGAGTCAGAAGGTTATAGGTCACTGCAGGACGTGAGCACTTAACCTAGGCTGGCACTTCAGTACTGAAGGAGTTCTGTGTTTCGGCCAGCCCTCTGTGTTCCAGGCCCTCTCTGCTGTCCCGGCCCTCTCTGCGGTGCCAGCATGTTATCTTTATAAAATCACACACTGAACTAGCCATTACCTGGTTATTATGTGGCATGCCATATAGCGCCTCCACCAAGTCAGCTGCCCTCTTCAGGATAACTTCCTATGAAAGAAAAGCACAAAGATTCCCTTCTTAGTTCTCCAATAGATTGTTTTTGTTCAGGGGTATTCAGACACACCAAGCCAGATTTTACCCTAACCCACACGGCGGGAACGGTCCGGGTCCGGGTCAGGCGTCCGTTTTACACCACCTCGCAATTTGACGCTCCGTTGACTTCAACAGGCGCCCGACCCAAACCCACCCCTTAGGGCTGGGCAGGTTAAGTTAAAATCACAGCATTGCCCGATCTTGTCCTCACCTGGCATTCACAAGCACATTTCTGGCATAAGCCACAGGGGATACCGATTAGGATCTGAAATCCTGGATACTTTTTCCCTTATCTATCCCAGGAGCGTCAAAGCCAGCTATAGTGCTGCTCTAATTGCCAGCTCGGCTGAGATCAGCTAAGTCAGCACAGGGCCAGACCTGGGTACAGTCTGGGCCGTATGGCTCAGTTACACCCTGCCTTTACAGACTGAGGAGAGGTCATGGTGCTAAACACAAAGCCACCCTTTTAGTCTGTGCGGATGTGAGTTATCAGTGATTAAAGCAGACAAACCTTATTATCACAGAGCAGTGGCAATTGGTTGACGAGCCCTTTTATAAATGGAACAACTTACTGAGGTTTGAATTACTGTACTGCTTGGAATTAAGTTGCCAGTGGGGACAGAATGAGTTATAGAAGAGATTTTTAATAATTGTACCTATACATTGGTGTATATGTTTCACAGTTATTGATATATCCATATACATATATATATATTAATGTTTCTATTTAATATGTAATATATTATGTATCTTTATAATTACATTTCTTGTGTCTATCATGACCACTTTGTCAATTTTCTTGCCCCTTCATTGGCTAAGTGTCTTTTCATCTTCCTCTTCATTAAAAGAACTTGCAGTTATATTTAGCACCTTATCATCTCCAGTGAATTACTTTTGAAATGTAGCCACATTTGATATGTAGTCAAACACAGCAAGTACACACAGTAAGATCCCACAAAGAGAAATGAGAAGAATGACCAGTTAATCAGCTCTTTGGTGGTGACAATTGAGGGAGCAATAATGATCACTGACACCAGGAGAGCTCCCTTCTCTTCATGTGGTGCCAAGGGATCTTTTAAATGTAGCTGACAAACAGGGTCTCAGTTTTACATCTCATCCGAAAGACGGCACCTCCAACAGTGCAGCACTCCCTCAGTATTGCACTGAAATGTAAGCCTAGATTGTGCACTCAAGTCCCAGAGTGGGGTTTGAACCCATGACCTCCGAAGAAGCAAGAGTGACACCAACTGAAGCAAGCTGGCACATTTGGTGAGACTCCTGTACTTCTCCTTTCGAATCGGTTCTTTTCTACTTGCATTATTCACCAATACTATTGTGCAAAGCCTTTCTCCTCAATTTCAATTGTATCCAATCGCATTCCGCAAACGAATTCTACACAAGTACGAAAGAAATATTTGTGCATGTGGAGGTATTTGGAGAATTTTTATCCCCTCTGCATCATCATGGGTGGATAACAGAACTGCTCTCTGCTTTTGCCAGTGCTGCTAACTAGCCACATTGAGAAGTCCAAGGGTCACTCTCCCTCCCTTCCTTGCAAGGACTGGCTCGCTGCCTCCTCCCAACCCCTGATAACAGCATGGCTGCAGTCAACAGCTCAGTGTCCAGAGGATAACCAGTGGACCCCCATCTTACCACACCAAGGGATAACACACAGGGGGGCCCTGACAGCCCAGCAATTAGTGCAGACTCTTGGAAGAAGACAAACTCCTCAGAACTTACACAGTGAATGCTAACTGTACTGTGTTCTTGTTCCCCTTGATAACATTTGCCAGGGCTATGGGGAAAGAGTGGGACTAATTGGATAGCTCTTTCAAAGAGCCGGCACAGGCACGACGGACTGAATGGCTTCCTTCTGTACTGTAAGATTCTATGTGGGAAAAATTGAGTCGCGCCCCCTTTGGGGCGCTAACTTCGCCTTTAGTGCCCCAGAAAAATTAGCACCGCCACGGCCAAAATTGAGTGGTAGAGCCCCAAGAGGGAAGCAGGGCGCTACTGGAAGCACCCCGCCTCCCTCTTGGGGCGCTGCGAGGGAATATCACGGCGCTAACGGGAGGCGCAAAGCAAGTGAATTTTTCCCCCTATGAACATAATGTTGACTTTGAGTTCAGGACTTTCACTGAAATACATAAGCCACACGTTCACTGAACTCTTTTATCTAAACAACACTCAGAATCCAGCAAGAACTAAAGAGTCTGCAGATAGGCCTCCTTTTATCTGATTAATATCTTTGAGGAAGGCAAACCAATGAATTTTAAAGGCATTATCAAACAAAAATACAATGGAATAGCTTATACCACGTTCACACATGCCAGTTATCTAGTTTTAACACAAAATTGCATTTAAGTCTTGACATTACCGACTGATGAAATTCATATAAACAATTCCTGATATTGAATTGAATACCTGAGATGAATTTACAGTGTGTCACTAAGTTTAACACTTACAAAACATAGGCCCTTGCATTTACAGTGATCAGTTTAACTTTAATAAATTTGTTCACACGGACAAAGTCAACTAAACCCCTTTCGCAATAAAAGATCCCAGTTATCATATTAACCCTTGCATACTCTACATAAAACAGCTCCTTTATGTATGACGGTTGGAAGGAACATCAGGGACAATTCCTCTTGCCCTTGCCCAGCCAAGCAGTTCCAGGCTTTTCATCCTACTGGTCTGCAGAAGTCTTGCAGAACAGGAGCGATAGTTATAATTTTTTTTTGGGTGGCGGGAGTGTTATATTAACCTATAACTGAGAAAAGAATAGGAGAAACTCCTCCCTTAACCCCTAGGAATGAGGCTTCCCACAATCCACTGTTGCCTTTCATGGTCATCGCAGCAGAGTTTCAGGGTGTCACATGAAGACTAGCATCACACAAAATGGCTACTCCTAGGTTGCATTCTAAAGTTGGATAACAAGGAGTGATTGAGAGACACCAGTAATTGTACATATATCACCACTTTATAACATTCTGGATATTGGAAGAATTCAGTAACATTTACTTCCCCTTTAAGACCCAGCACATCCTACAGCTCCTTTAAGACCCAGCAAGATTTTACGATCAAAAAAAAATAAAGCCTTATCCTAAATGGCTCATATTATGATTTCTCCTTCCTGCTATTAATAACTTCCTGATCCAAATTGCTACATGCTGCATTGGTAAATTGCTGTTTAGCCATTTAATGGAGCAGTATTCCCTATTAAACAGCTTATGGACATCCTCTGTCCCAAGAGCAGCCCACTTTGAAAGCTCTTCTGCATCTGCACCATGTTGGATGCTGAGGCAAGTCTGTGGTAGCTCTCCTTGTCTGTCCTCTCTGTTCTTCTGTCGATTGCGCCACTGCCATATCCTCTGCATATAAAACATATTAAAGCATCTTGCAAAACATTCTGCTATGATGACACTGTCTCATTAAATAGAGCTGGAGATACTTGGAACCAGCAGGAAAAGAAGTTTCATCCTGCTCTGGATTGTGCCACTCGTTCAACCTTTACATCTTTCAGCTCCAGTGATAAGTTGACACTGTTCTTTAAATACACTGGGGAGAGCAGGGCCTAAATCAACAGCATTAAGAGAGGGATGCTACAGATAGGGTAGATACAGAGAAACTATTTCCTCTAGTGGGGGAATCCAGAACAAAGTGACGTAATCTTAAAATTAGAGCCAGGCCATTTAGGAGTGAAATCAGTAAACATATTTACACACAAAGGGTAGCAGAAATCTGGAACTCTCTCCCCTAAAAGGCTGTAGATGCTGGGTCAACTGAAATTTTCAAAACAGAGTTTGATAGATTTTTATTTGGTAAGGGTATCAAGGGATATGGAGAAAAGGCGGGTAAATGGAGTGAGGTACAGCTCAGAACGTTGGAACAGGCTTGAAGGGCTGAATGGCCTACTCCTGTCCCTATGAGTGAATAAGACAAATTAGGGAAGAGGATCAAGACACATGGGGAGGGGCGAGAGATAGGGCAAAGAGATAGAGAAAGATACAGTTGGGGAGAGAAAGATAGAAAGGGAGTGAGTGTTTGAATGATGGAGATGTGCATAACGTGAGAGAATATGATATGCACATGAGAGAGGGAGAGAGAGAGAATTAATAAAAAATGACACACAAACATGGAAGGGGAGAGGAAAGAAAGAGAAAGTTTTTCTGCGTGTAATAGAAAGTTCTGAAATCTCACAATACGTACAGCTCTGACGAGTAGATGCTCCTTATTTTTGCAGAGGTCCTGTCTGACTGCTATAGGATACAGGGCTCAGAGCTGGGAGGTTTCTCGGACACCAATGCGAGAAGCCAATGCCAAAGGAAGGCGGCAGCTGATAGTTTAGGCAGGTCACTGGGCAAAATGCTGGGCAGCGAGTTGAGCGGTGGCACTTTCGGAGGCTGATTGTTCTGTTACTGTGGTTATTTAACGGGGAATTAATCAAACTACTGTGCAGGAAGAAAGGGTGTATGATTGTTTCAAAGCACTTGGCTCAAGTGGAGCTGAAAGCAAATAATTGTTTAAAAATGAGACTGCTTACACGGAAATCTATTGCTAAAGAAAACAGCGGGAGAGGAGCCCAGATTAGGAGCTGCTTTCAGTTGGAAATTCTCTTCATCAAGCTATGCCCCTTTGGAAAATTAAAATGTTTCATACTTAAAACTGATTATTACTGTGTGTGTGTGCGTGTGTGTGTCCGTCTGTCTTAGGAGATCCCATAATTCCTCCAATTCCTCCCCCAAAGGTGCTGTCACTGTTGGGTTATGGTTATGGAGACAGTCTGGTGACCCAAGTGACCCTTCATCATATGAGAGCTTGGAAAGTGTGTATTGGCAGAGTATTGAAGCCTGGAGGGTAAAACAGCCCAGCTTGATGCACGCAGGCACACACATGCACACGCAACGTGTAGGTGCCACAGTAACAAAGGATCCTGCCCTGTAATTAATTTCAACAATTCCTTCCTCGATCCATTAACATACTGTTAACCCTGACATTTTTTCTCTCCCGCTCCGCAGACTCTGCCCCACACACAGAAAGAGGCAAAAGAACTGAGTCCCTGCACCTTTAAGACAGGCAGTGTGTGCGAGAATAGTGTTTGAATCTGAGTAAGTCTGGGCTGCCAAGCACTGGGAATGTTACAAATAACACTTTTCACAGTCTGTGTGTAAGCAATGCATCAAAGCATGAAGATAGCAGGAAAAGACTTATAGGATTTATTCTATATTCTAACAACAGGAACATTAATTACAGTTAAAATTCACCTCATATAAAATAATGTAGTCACTATAGGCAACTTAGTAGTTATGGCCAATTTCCAGGCACTATTTAAGTGTTTGTATATATAAAGGCCCCTAGAAAGAAGGTAAAACACTTTAGTAACATAATTACATTCATTTAGCTGTCAACGTCAACATTTTCAAAAATCTTTCAGTCTATTTTCTGATGACAAGCTACTGGATTTTTAAATCCTCCACAGTACACAGTAAAATTGTTTGCATTTCCACTAACAGCCACTTACAATTCAAAGAGTTTTTTCTGCATATAGAATGGCTGCTGCTTTAGGCCTCTCTTTTTTCTCTATTTGGAGATATTTCTTTGTGACTTGAGGTCTCCCCCCCACCCCGGTCGTCCAATTGTCCCCACTCCTCTCCTCACACCACTGGCATGTGCCTGGGGAGAGTCAGCGAAGTGCCAGCTGCACTTGGTGCCTCGTCCGAGTGCCCACTCTTCGTGCGTGAGCCCAGGTAATGAGTGTCAGCAGGCTTTTCAACCACGGTGGGCATAAGCAATGAGACCGAACCTATCCTCGCCCAACTTCTGTGGGGTTTCCAGCGGGGGTGGGGGGGTCACTGGATAGTTACCAAGATCAGGAAACTAGGCTTGCGTCTTAACAGGGACACGCTGCCTGCGGACCGACAGGGACACGCTGCCTGCGGACCAACAGGGACACGCTGCCTGCCGCCCAACTGTGACATGTTACTGCTGCCCTGGGTGAGTCAGTACTTACTGCGGCATGTGGCTTAGTTACACACACTCACCGAGACTCCGTCTGCTCTGCCACCACAGCTTCAGCAGAAGTTGGGCGGAAATTCCCAGCGATTAACTTTTGAGCCATCAGGGAAACTGTTTTGGGCCTTTCAAAATGGAAGTGCTGCAGTGCAGTGGCGTGAAAGTTGTTCTTCCAACCTCTTCCGACAAATGTATGGGGATGGGGGGGCCCCTCGGGCAAGTGTGGACATGTATCTGGGCACTGGCCAACATACTTCAATCACTGCAGAGGTCTGGCAGGCACATGGGCCAAAGTGTGATGGGTAGCCCAAGGCAGCAATAACGAGTTTCGGTGAGCTCTCCAAAGTGCTGAATCCGCTCATTTGCCCTTCCAGACCTCCGTGCTAATCTCCAAGGAGAGTCCACACCCAAAATGCTAACAGATGCCAACTGACTTGCTGTGTGTTTGCAGCATTTTTCTATCCCCCTTCTATGTGTGTGAAAGCCAGAATGAATGTATTTGCAGTCGGGGGTTCTTTACCTCAGTCAGGGGACTGTGGAAACAGGGAGGAGGAACTGAAATTCACTCTGAATAACTGAAAAAGACAGCAAATTTGGAAGGACAAGGCTGGCAGCCCTCGAAACTCATTCAAGTGGCCGTGCATTCTGTGTTTGCCAGACAGGGAATGTTGGAGGGCTACATGAGCATAGGGTTGCAGCACCAGAGTTACATCCTCATCTGATACTTGATAATGACTCGGAGCTGTAACCCTGGGTGATTATTTTCCCCTTCCTACTCCAAGCACACCGAGGGTAATTGTGGAACCCTGTCCATAGCAGCCAGTTCCACAAGGTGCCAGTAGCTCTTTGGTACTCCCCAGCAAAGTGGTTTTCACACCCATTTCAAACATGGTGACTTCCATTAATTGGATGAATATGTTAATGTTCCCAATTGATGCCATCAGAGTAATTCTATCACCAATGTTTCCTCTAAGCTGCGTATGTGCGCGGCTGCGCAGTAATCTGCAAGGTCTCGCGCAGGCCACTCGCAAGCTTTTACATTGGAAATAGCGCGCATGTGCAGAAATTTAAAGGGACCGCGCATTGAAAGAAGCAGGCCACGCAGAACAAAGCACTGTTTACATGGAACATTCCCGATCACATTTCATTTCAACATTGAAAGATGATGTGCTGAGCTCTGCGGCATGTCCTCTTACTCATGTCTGAGCTAACAGTGAGCATTAGCGGGAGATTCAACTGTAGAGAGCAACAGACATGCCAAGCCTCTGCACAGACCAAAAGCTGATTGCTAAAAAGTACTGATGGAATAACAGCCCCTCTCCCTCCTTCTCTCTCTTCCCCCCTTTGATTCCTCACTCCACAGGTTTCACTCAGTTATCTAGTTGAGAATACACATTTTCTACTTTATGGCCCAAAAATTCGGCTGAATACAGGAGAGTACGAACTGTGCACTCTCGCGTATTCAGTCCCGAAGTGCCGGTTTCCTGCATGCACTGCATGTGCGGGAAACCGGCACTTCGGGTATGGCGAAGGGTGCGGTTCCTAAGTAAACCGCGTGCGCACTACAGGCTGTGCGCACGCAGCGCACTTAGGTTTTTTTTCAGGTTTCAACGCGAAGGTAAGTATGGAAGATTTTACACATGAAGAAAGGAGGCGTAAGACCCCCTTTTAACAAGGTAAGTAGTTAATTAAGTATTATTTTAAATTTTTTTCAACAGGTTTATCTTTTTTAGAGACTTTAAAGAAAGGTAAGTTTATTTTTATAACTTTTAAAAAGAATTTAAATTTTTTCAACTATAGTTATTTTATTAATGTGATGGGTTTTTAAAAAAATTTATTTGAGGTTTAGCTGTTCTTTTGGGGGCAATTTGTATTCATAGTTTTGACAGTTCTCCTGTCAAAGCTATGAATGAAAGATGGTGTGCTGCCATTGGCTCTCCATGCCCCACGTGATCCCAGAGGTCGCATCGAACTAACTGCGCCTCTGGGACACGCACACACTGCGCGCCGGCACCAGGGAGAGGCCCAGGAGCTGAAGTTCGTGTGGGCCCGAAACACAACGTCCGGCGCGTAGTGCGATATCGCGGGGGATCCTTACCCCCGCGGCAAGACTCAGAGTCAAATTTCTGGGCCTATATAGACATCATGGGCTAGAAATTCATCTACTTACCGCCACTCCATAATGCCATGAAATGGTGATAAAATGGCAGCTGCCGCTCTTTCGCCAGCTTGTGGTGGGTCCTGCGGCAGCTGCCATATTCCTCCCACCCTTTGTGCTGCCGATAACTGGCAGCGCCCAGGGAAAAAATTGCCGGCGTGGTGTCATCAATCAGTGTGCAATGCCGACTTAACGTCACCAATGCGTACTTCGACCCTAGCGCTGGGTCCTAAGCATGCCAGGTTAATCTGGCGTGCAAGCAGGTTGACAGTGGTGATGTCTGCAGCTCTTAAAGGGCACACACATCATTCAGGTAAGTTTGAATTTAAAGGTTGGGACTGGGTTTTTTTCTATTTTATTGAAGTAGTGGCTTGCTGCAATAGATGTGAAAAGTTTTTTTAAGTGTGTAGGAAGCGCTGCTGGACGCTTGCAAGGGCTCGGATGGTAAATGAAGACTTTTGAGAAAACAGAACATGCTGCGAATGCTCAGCAGGTCATGCAACATCCATGGAGAGAAAAACAAAGTTCACGTCTCAGGCCGACATGCTGCCTGACCAACTGAGTATTTCCAGCATTTTATGCTGTCATTTCACATTTACAGCATCCGTTTGCAAAGGGAAGAGGAAGACGCAGAAGAGGAGTAATCAGATGGAAGGATGCATCCTAGACAGCCCCTTTGTGGCTGGGATATCCAGGATGGAATCATGTGCCTGCTGTTCCACTGGCTGGGCAGGCTGCCTCTTATTGTTGATCAACTGGCTGGGCAGGCTGCATTTCTTGGGTGTATGAAATAAGAAAGGTACAAGGGTGGAGTTGTGCTGACGGGAGAGCGAGAAAGCAAGAGGTGTATGCCAGAAGGAGGATAACGTACGAGGATACCAGTGTTATCTTGTATCCTTTCAGCCCCGCCGCTGGCCAAGGGCTCAACCATGCCCCTGCCAAGAATGGCTTGCACCGTCTCCTCCAAGGGGGTGAGGTGAGGCTAGGAATGGGAGATATGCCTCGTCATTGGTGCAGATTGTTGGTAGGTGAGTGATTGGGGGTTGTGCATTGAGCAGTGTGTGAGGCTAGTGGTGCAGTTGGTAGGAGATGACATTTGAAGATGCATTTACTGACCTTGACTCAGTGGGCTGAGGTCATGAAGCTTCTTTGGGCACTGGAGCCAGGGAGCGACACTGCTGGCAGTAACGGCCTTAGTGATGTACTCCCACATCGTTCTTTCTGGAGTGCCTCCTAGCCCCTGTGGGTAGAGGGCCGTACTTGCAGTGTTGACCCCCTGCACAAAGCTGGAGTGCTGCCGTGTGAGACCCTCTGTGCCCCTTCCCTGGCTTGCTGAGCCATTTGTGTTAGTGCTGAGGCAGTTTTTCCATTTGTTGAGGTTAGGAAGTAATTCAGCTTTAACAGCTGAATATTCACATTTGGAACTTCTTTTAAATATTGAATATTTCTTAAAAGGTGGAAAGGGCTGAAAAATGTATTGCTTCAGTGTGCATGGCCCCTTTAAATCTCAGACCTCTTCATTGCCCACAATTCCCTGCGAACTCCACAGCTTCGCTCAGAGGTTGTGGGAAGCTGCAATGCCGGACCTGGACAGGAACTTCGTCCCGGATCTCTCCAGCAACGCCACCAGGACGGTGTTGCATGGAAGGTGAGCGCTGCACCACCTATCTCCATGCCCCCCAGACCAATTTCATTCGGTTAGTGTTGCGGCCATTTCCAGCAGCCGTTAACTGCAGTTGCCGGTAACACCGGCAACTTTGCTGGCAAACACGAATTTTTCCCCCTACATATTTAAATAATAACTGGTGGAGTTGAAATTTTCAGTTTAATATCTGTAATGTTGTGGCTGTAATAAGATTGGGAAGATGAGAGATACAGGTCAGAATGAAAGTTGTAAGTAACATTTAGGCCAAGATATATTGCAATTGCTAGCATCAGTCTTGGCTGAGTTAGTAACACTCTCGCCTCGGAGTGTGTTCAATTCCAAGTTCAAGCCCCACTCCAGAGGCTTGAGCGGACAATCCTGGCTGACATTCTAGTGCAGTACTGAGGGTGCATTGCACAATTGGAGGTACCGTCTTTTGGATGACACGTTAAAGCGAGGCCCCATTTGCCTGCTGAAATGGATGTTAAATATCTCGTGGCTACTATTCCAAGAAGAACAAGAAAGATTTTCTGATGTCTTGGCCAACATTTGTCACTAAACCAATACCACTTTAAAAAAAATTATCTAGTAATTTAACTCATTGCTGTTTGTGGAACTGTGCTATGTACAGATCAGCTGCCATGTTGGGATGTCCTGAGAATGTGAAAGGTGCTATATAAATGCACGGTCTTTTGTTTCATAGTCCATTGTTGAATTTTCCTTTAATTGGATGAAAATGCTCATGCGTGTAACCTATCAGCACTCATTATAATATTAAAGCTGATTGGCTGAAGTGCTGAGCTCCATCATGGGTCTAATTATCATGTCATAATGATGTGATTTCAAACATAATTCAAGCACAGCTGCTGGGTGCTGGGAGGGGCAGTCGTATCAAGTCAGTTTTTGGTAAATAAGTTGAACGGAGATATCAAATATGAAATTTAAAAAATTCTTAAAGTTGTATTGTTGTCCTTGTGAAATCCTCATTGAGAGCTCATGAGCTGTTTGTAAAATCTGAGTATGGGGACTCGCATTGTGAACACACCATTTGTACCTCCAAATGCTGATAGGATACAAGCATGAGCATTTCATCCAATTAAAGGAAAATTCAACAATGGACTATGAAACAAAAGACCGTGCATTTATATAGCGCCTTTCACATTCTCGGGACATCCCAACATGTGACACTGTGAAAATATCCTCACGTCACTTCCAGGTAATTGTCATGACAATGGCAAAAATATACTGTTCAACTCTTGCAGAGCTGAACGGTTGAAATCTCCTTGACAAAATATCAACACCATCCCTTTAAACTGTGACTAAATAACAGTAACTGTGCAGGTCTCATCTCAGGAAACTTGGGTGAGGACGAACAACCGTTTGTGTCCTTCAGTTGTCTTGCTGAACCTCAATTTGACAAGTCAGTGCACATATTAAGCGAAAACTGTCTCGGTGGCAATTTTAAATTGTCAGTAAGGTAATGAGGAGAGCGGTTACAAGAAATTTCTTCCCATAGAGAATTGTTAAAGCAGGGAATGTTTTGCCACTGAGACGATTGCATCTTTAAAGCAAGGAGTAAATAAACATTTGTCGCAGAGGAAGGTACAGAGGAAATAGCGGGGCAGAGAGATTAATTTTGGATTGCTCTAGCAAAAAGCCAGCACAGACACGATGGGCCAAATGGCCTCCATCCATGCTCGGTTGATGGTTCTATGGTCCTATGGAGGCTTATTGCCTTATTCATAGGACTAAGAAAGGCTATTTGAGACTAGACTAGACTGATTATAGCTGGTAACAGTTAGAATTTAGAGCAAAGGGCAGGTGACCTGGTCAGTTTTCAAAGGGTTCATTTTTTCTTTCTTTCTGCAAGGTCACATGTTAGTGTGGGCTTATTTTCCAAAATGCTGCAAGAAAAATCGCATTTAAGCTGATGAGCTTTAATGTTGCACTAATAGACTTATATGACCACCTCAAATTGTTCCCAATACTGTCACCACCAGCAACAAAGTTGGCTTTGCCTTTAAGTCAGTTTGTGGCTTTGAGGCTCATGTCAAGGTTTTAGCCTAATCCAGGCTGACACCTCCACACAGTACTGAGGGAGTGCTGCATTGTCAGTGGTGCCACTCACTTCTTCCGGTGGTTCAAGTGAACATTAAAGATCCTATGGCACCAGTGGAAGAAGAGCAGGGGATTCTAGTATCATGACCAAGATTCCCTATACCAACTTCAACTCATTGCTGTTTATTGGGAAGTTTCTGGCACAGAATAGCTGTTGCATTTGGCTACATAAGAGAACAGTCACTGGATTCAAAAGTGATTCACTGTGTGATATACTTTGAGATATTATTGAAAGGAGCCACATAAATATAAGTATTACTCTAGCTCTAACCATCAGTACTTCGCCCGAGTGTTATACAGTTCTTTCTAGGCACAGCCCAAGTTTGGAAGGACAGAATCCAGAATTGTACTGCTGAGTCTTTGTCACAGCTTATGTAGGCTGATTGTGAGAAGTTCACCTTTTCTGAAATGCTACTGACAACACTGCTTATTGTACAGCACCTAGGCCTATTATTCAGAAGAGAAAAAAACTGTAAGAAGGGACTGCAGCGCAAGAGAGCTGCTTCTATTATGCGCTGTGTCGGGAAACAGGCCCTGGGCCTCCTTATAGCCATAATATTATGTGACACGGAATAGCAGAGACAGGCTTCAGCCAGTTGAATTGGCACAGAAATTGGAAAAAAAATCTTTCATGTAACAGCCATTTGGGTGACATCACTGGGTCAACGGCAAACACAATTACAGCTGGGCACAGTGCACTTAATTTGGGTCAGAGAAATTTATCATCTATTTTAAATATGGATTTCAGATAATCACAGCACTTAAGCCAAAAGAATATTCTGTGCATTATTTATTACCGAATTTTAAACTACAGCTGAAAGGGTAATTTTCCATAAATTTATAACACCGGTTGACATTTAAATACGTTTTCATAACTTTTCAAATGTATTTTAAAGACCAGTTATATTTAGATGACAGGGTAATACAGGGACAGATGATAGTGCTTTATTGCTTGACTTTAATGAGCATGTGAAGCCTGTCACTGTCCTTGGCAATGCAGCCCTTACACAGTAAAGTTAGTATGTTAAATTCCAGCCATATTCTGCCTAATACAGGACTCACATTAGCAATAATTCGAGAGTGATGCCAGTCAACTACAGCTCATGTTGGCAAAGTGCGGACAACCTCTCCCAATTCTCGCCCCCGCCCCACATTATCTCCTCTTCTCTCTTGCTGTTAGCTATTATACTGGGGTATATTTCCGTAGGCATGAGAAGCAATCCTGTGCCTCACTTAAGTAGCCATTCTATATGTGTGAGTCTAGACAGTGACTTTTAACGGGCTATTTGGAGAGCATCACAGTTGAGCCTGATTTTCTGCTCGCCCACCCCAATGACCACGCTTGCACACTCACGGACATTTTTAGTTCCAACAACCAATGCTCAGTGCTGCTATCTTATTCTGGAAAGTGGTTCTTTAATATTTTGGCCCTAGTGAGGTAATTTTCCTCTTGGGCGATCAGCACATCGATAATAACACACGGGCTATCAAAAAAAAACCTTTGAAAAGCAAAAAGTAAAAACGTTTTATAATTGGGTAGTTAAAACCATTGTGAAAAAAACAATTGCAAAGTAACTACAAACCTTTTAGTGAACATTTCGACTAGGTTTTTTCAGACTCTTAGCTTCTGGTTAATACCCGATTATGTGACTACATCATTCTACACAGCTCTTGTTAAGTGAATAAAATACTTTATCTGTTTTATTACCGTCTATAAGATGGGATATTACAATTATCAGCAATCATTCTCTTTTACATATCCAAGACTTGTCATCTTTTCAGAATATTTTAAGTAAATTTAGTCAAGGCAGATGACAGTAGTTCTGTGCAAATCAACTGCCATTTATTCATTTATGAGCTCTTAAAAATTACACTGTGGTACTCAAGGCAGAACTACTTGGAACTTGTTCAGTAGGCGAGAGGATTCTTAAACAGGAAGGCTGAGGAGACAACTGACAGTTTGAAGCTGTAGCCAAGTTGAGCCAAAGCTAAAGAATGGGCGGCTAGAAATGAGTCTTGGCAATGTTAGTGGATGAATGCTCAGTGCTTTTGTGGGATATTCTGCTGTCTGCTACTTGAGCTGAGGCATTAACCCGTTTAAAAGAAAAGGGTTAACGCCTGTGCTGAAATAGCAGTCTGAGGAATGTCATACGAGAGCATTGAGTGTACGTGCGATAATCTCGCCAACAGCCATTTCTAGCTTGTATCTTTTTAATAAGACATCTCCAAATAAGAACTGGCATGCAATGATGCTTTTATTTATTACTGTGAAACAGAGGTGAAGGGCTAAGGTTTGTCGTGTACAACACCACCAGGGGTGAAAAGAATAGGAGAGAAGGTGAAGTAAACAAGAAATAGTGGTTAGACGCCACTGTATAAGGAGAAGACTGGGGGGATGGGGGGGTAAGGAGTTTTGGGGTTACTGTGAAAGGATGTGTTCGAATAGGACAGAGTGATGAGTCTCAACTTCAACGCAGAGCAATGGTACAAAATGGTGCTACAGACACAGGGTGGAACTGTTTGTGATCTGGAATGTACCAGAACTGCCTTCTGATGGTGAATGTGCGAACACCAGCTCCAAATTTCAGATGGTTTAAAATCTAATAAAACAGGAATTAGGCTAAAAATACTAGGCACATCATCTCCGGGGACCCATCAAAACTGGAAGGTTAAAACTAAAACCCACAGAAGGTCACTGAAATCATCTGTTTTCCATTGGTTGGGAATGGTGATCCAGGTTCTACTTGACTGGTTGCCTGGGTTGGTGTTACATAGGAACAGGAGTAGGCCATTTAGCCCCTCGATCCCATTCCACCATTCAATTAGATAATTTACCCGCCTTTGATCCGTATCTCTTGATACCCTTACTTAATAAGAATCTGTCTATCAATCTTGAAAATTTCGACTGACCCCCCAGCATCCACAGCCTTTTGGCAGAGAGTGTTCCCTTTGTGTGAAGAAATGCTTCCTGATTTCACTCCTAAATGGCCTAGCTCTAATTTTAAGGTTATGCTCCCTTGTTCTGGATTCCCCCGCCAGAGGAAAGAGTTTCTCTCCCTCTACCCTATCGAATCCTTTTATCATTTTAAAGACCTCAATTAGATCACCGCTCAATCTTCTATACTCAAGGGAATACAAGCCTAGTCTATTCAACCTGTCCTCATAATTTAACCCTTTAAGCGGTGGTATCATTCTGGTGAATCTGTGCTGCACCCCCTCCAAGGCCAATATGTCCTTCGAGATAACGGGAGGAATTTTAACTTTTGGACCCACCGGGAGTGTGGGGGCCGAGTAGTGCGCGGGCGCAATGGAGTTTCCACAGCGTGCGTGATGTCACTGACAGATTCCCCGCTTGATTAGCAGGCTGGCTTCAGTCGGGCAGGGTACGCTGGAGAAAAGGCCGCAACCCCAGGTCGGTACGAGCCCCGACCTGGGGGTCCAATCCCGGAAACGGGGGAGGGGGCCAGGTCCGCTACCCGACACCGGGGGGGCGGGTCCGCTCCCCAACACCAGGGCAGGGGTCCGATCTCCAACTCCAACACCGGCTGGGGGGGGGGGGGGTCTGATTCCCTGACACCAGGGGCAGCGGGAGGACTCCAATCCTCGACACTGGTTGGGGGAAAGGGGGGGGGGGGGGAACAGGGTGTTTGCATGTTGGAGGGCAGATGATGGGGGGTCTTGGGGGGCCAGGTGGAAGCACTCCTGCTCCTCCTGACCCACAAGGATTGCTCCCCGAGGCTGTCCTCACTTCGCTGCAGAAGCCGGGATTCCCAAGGCCCAGGAACCCCAGCCGGCCACAGTTAAACTCTACGGGGGAAAAATTCGGTTGCTTTGCTCCTCCGGTTAGCGCCCTAAGAGGGCGGTAATGAGGCGCAAAGCAACTAGCGCCCGGGTGCGGCGATGTTTGCGCCGCTCGCGAAATTGACCAGACATTTTGCGGCGGCGCTAAACACTACCGCCACGATCTCCTGCGCCCGCAGATCGTGACGTCAGTCGAGCGTGCAACGTCCCAGTAGCGCCCCAGACCAGTTATTGAGTGGCGCCGCCTGCCGCTAGCAACGACAGGTTGAGGGGAACGTTTTGCAGTTGGGAAAGGACTAGGGGAGCACTATTTAAAGGTGCCTGCTTCCTGCCTTTTTTTTGTCGGCGACATTTTTGCATCACGCATTCTGAGAGAGAGAGAGAGAGAGAGAGAGAGAGCCTTCTGGAGAGATTCAATGCTGTGTGAAGGAGTTTTGGGTACTAAGCAGCACTTTGCAAGTTCTTTTTGATTTGACCTTCCTTGCATTGATTTAGAAGAGACTATGGGGGCTGCACTCTGAGTTCTTTCCCTGGGCCTCTCCATTATTCTTTCCAGCAGATTTGATGTACAGGTCTCTCCAGGCCGAGATTCAAGGCTGCAATGAGCAGGTTGTGGATGGAGAGCAAGATCAACCCTCCCCTTTAAGAACTGGCGGTGCCAGTGTGTCTGTGTTCCATTGCTGACTGACATCAAATGAGCTTCGGCAGCGCCTCACCCCTCGGCGTTAGCGCCTTAAGAGAGGTGTGTAGCGCCTGATTTAGCGCTCCAATCACCTCCAGGGGCGATAGAAGCCAAGTTTGCAGTCGGAGGCGATAATTAGCGCCAGGCGTTAAAACTTTGCGCCCGGCCGATAATTGCGCCCCAAACGGGGTGATACCGAATTTCTCCCCCTTAGGCTTCCAGCTTTATTATAATATTTAAAGTGCCAACCCACCTCCTGGGAAGTGGACGGGTTGGGGGTTGGGATTCAGATTTTTAACACTTTAACCTCCCACCCAACCCAAACCTCCCCATTTATTGGGGTTAAAAATCCTCCCACAGTGTCCAAAACTGAGCACGGTACTCCAGATGGGGTCTGACCAAAGTTCTATACAACTGAAGCATAACTTCCTCCCCTTTGTATTCCAGCTCTCTGAGATAAAGGCCAACATTCCATTAGCCTTTTTGATTACTTTTTGAACCTGTACACTAGCTTTTAGTGATTTGTGTACCTGGCACCCAAATCCCTCCACAGTTCCTAGTTTCTTGCCATTTAGAAAATATTCCGATTTGTCTTTCTTGGATCCAAAGTGGATGACCTCACAGTACCCCACATTGAACTCCATCAGTCTCTTTGTAACTTCCTGCTTCCATCTACACAGCTTACTGTGCCTCCGAACTTAAGTCTCATCTGATACAAATATTAAGCAGGGAGAGAGTGCTCAAAGCTCTCATACAAAATTCCTCCATCTGCTCTCTTAACACAGGTGTTAACCCATTTATTTTAAATGGAGCTGGCAACAGAAGAGGTGCATGTGTGGGCTGGACCGAGGGGCCAAGATGGAGCCATTGTTATCAACTGTGATTCTTCAGCAAAAGAAAATGAATTGTAAGGGCAGGAACCTGCAGTAATATATTTGGAGTAATTGATTGCTGGGCAACACATTCATTTCTTTTTGTTAGTTTGTGAACTGCGATAGATGGGAACACTGTACTTTATGTTGAAAACAACGGTCGGGACAATCCTGACTGCCCCAAACAATTGGTCACGGCAAGAATACAGTGAGAATGCAGGAAGGCAGACAAGTGTGTAGGATGGCACATTTGTGGAGCTTTGGATGGTGGAAGCAGATTCAATAGTAACTTTCAAAAGGAGATTGGATCTCTACTTAAAAAGGAAAAAATTGCAGGACTATGAGGAAAGAGCAGGGGAGTGGGACTAATTGGATAGCTCTTTCAGAGAGCTGGTACGGGCACAATCAGCCAAATGGCTTCCTTCTATGCTGTGTGATTCTATGATGCTATAAGAGGAAATTTTAGAGGAACATTGACCAAAGTGGTTTCAATAAAAGAGAAAGTCTTAGACGGTTACAGTACAGAGAGGGACCGAGAGAGAAAGAGAGAGGTTGGGGGTTAGAAGTGAGGAAGAATTACCTACCAGACGACAAGCTTTTAATTGTACCCTGTCCAGGAGTGTGACGGAGACGTTAGCAGAACCTACTAATAAATGGAAGTCTTATTCAAGCTATCTTATATGCAGGCCTTTAAAGGTGCATCTGGGACAACAGGCCTATTCCTGCCCCAGTCGACTCTAACATACACAGAAGCTGTATTGTGGTACTCCTATGTGGTAAAGATTGATTTTTCTTTTAGATTTGCCACATTTGAAGAACTTTTTAAAATAAAATCTGTTCCAAACAGAGTTGAAGTGGCATTGTATTTGGGAAGGTGCAGGCCGGAAAGAGGCTGGGTTGCTATAAATTTGACCTGTGGCCAATGCTATATCTGCAGCACGACAAACTTGACGCACCTCCCCTTTAACTGTAACCACCCCTTTAACAATTTTTTTAAAGGGGTACCAGGATGAGTTTGGGTGGTGGCGGGGGTGAGTTTTGGTTGCTCGAGAGCTGTCAGAGCTGAGGTTCATTTATTGTGGCGATGCGATGTGCAACAGTTACAACGATTACTGCATTGTGCTTGTAGAAGCAGAAGAGGTAAAAAGAAACACTTCCTAACAAATTTACGCGGAGCGTGGCGGTGCTCCTTTCAGTTGAAGTGAACCGCACAGAGGTCTACATCCAAGACAATCTGTTCCAAGCCTTAGCACGAGCCAATCTATAATGACCTCATTCTGGGACAGACTGCTGGCAGTGCAGCCAACCAGCTTCCTAATAGAAGTTCAAGTCAGAATCGTTAATGTGTCATTAGGTACGGACATTGGCTTGGTCACTATTGCATAGGTGGCCTGCATTATAGATTCTTTGGATGTGCCTCACACCAGTGAAAGGGGCTAGGTAACATCATGTGTGTTTTATTAGATTTCCTGAAGGAAACACCATGCAGCTGAGTGGGGGGAGAAAAGGGATACTGTCTCTATAATAGAGAAGGCACTGCCAGGGTCGATTATAGTACAGCACAGAAGGAGGCCATTCGGCCCATCGAGTCTGCACCAGTTCTTTCGAAGAGCAATCCAGTTAGTCCCACTCCCCCGCTCTTTCCCCATATCCCTGCAATTTGTTCTTCAAGTATTTATCCAATTCCCTTTTGAAAGCTACTCTTCAATCTGTATCCACCACCCTATCAGGCGGTGTATTCCAGATCCTAACCACTCGTTGCATAAACAAAGTTTTTCCTCATGTCGCCTCTGGTTCTTTTGCCAATCACCTTAAATCTGTGCCCTCTGGTTATCGACTCTTCAGTCATTGGAAACAGTTTCTCTTTATTTACTCTATCTAAATCCTTCATAATTTTAAACACCCCTCGATCAAATCTGCTCTTACCCTTCTCTGCTCTAAGGAGAACAACCCCGGCTTCTCCAGTCTATCCACATTACTGTAACCCCTTATCCCTGGAACCATTCTAGTAAATCTCTTCTGTATCCGCTCCAAAGCCTTCACGTCCTTCCTAAAGTGTGGTGCCCAGAATTGGACACAATACTCCAGCTGGGGCCAAACTAGTGTTTTATATAGGTTTAGCATAATTTCCGGGCTTTTGTACTCTATGTCTCCATTTATAAAGCCCAGGATCCCATATGGTTTATCAACTGCTTTGTTAACCTGTCCTGCCACCTGTACGGTCTCTCATTCCTTCTTCCTACCAAAATGTATCACCTCACACTTGTCTGCATTGAACTTCATCTACGATGTGTCCACCCATTCCACCAGCCTGTCTATGTCTTCTTGAAGTCACTGTTGACTACACTTCCAAGTTTCGTGTCCTCTGCAAATTTCGAAATTGTTCCCTGTAACCACCCCTCCCCCCCACCACCAAGTCCAAATCATTAATGTATATCAAAAACAGAAGTGGTCCTACTACTGAACCTTGGGGAACACCACTGTATACCTCCCTCCCATCCGAAAAACAGCCATTCACCACAACTCTGTTTTCTATCCCTTAGCCAATTTTGTATCCATGTTGCTACTGCCCCTTTTATCCCATGATCTTCAATTTTGCTAACAAGTCTAGTGTGTGGTACTTTATCAAACACCTGTTGAAAGTCCATATACACAACATCAACTGCACTGCCCTCATCCACTTTCTGTGTTACCTCATCAAAAAACTCAATCAAGTTAGTCAAACACGATTTGCAAATCCATGCTGGCTCTCTTTTATTAGTCCATGCTTGTCCAAATCATTAATATATATGAGAAGGTGGTGGTGAGCCTCCGCCTTGAACCGCTGCAGTCTGTGGGGTGAAGGTACTCCCACTGTGCTGTTAGGGAGGGAGTTCCAGGATTTTGACCCAGTGACGATGAAGGAACGCCGATATATTTCCAAGTCAGGATGATGTGTGACTTGGAGGGGAACTTGGAGGTGGTGGTGTTCCCATGTACCTGCTGCCCTTGTCCTTCTAGGTGGAAGAGGTCACGGATTTGGGAGGCGTTGTCGAAGAAGCCTTGGTGAGTTGCTGCAGTGCATCTTGTAGATGGTACACACTGCAGCCATGGTACAGTGGAGGGAGTTAATGTTCAAGGTGGTGGATGGGGTGCCAATCAAGCCGGCTGCTTTGTCTTGGATGGTGTCGAGCTTCTTGAGTGTTGTTGGAGCTGCACTCATCCAGGCATGTAGAGAGAGTATTCCATCACACTCCTGACTTGTGCCTTGTAGATGGTAGAAAGGCTTTGGGAAATCAGAAGGTGAGACACTCGCCGCAGAAAACCCAGCCTCTGAACTGCTCTTGTTGCCACAGTATTTATGTGGCTGGTCCAATTAAGTTTCTGGTCAATGGTGACCCCCAGGATATTGAGGGTGGGGGATTCGGCGATGGTAATGCCGTTGAATGTCAAGGGGCGTGGCTTGACGCTTGCTTGTTGGAGATAGTCATTGCCTGGCACTTGTGTGGCGCGAATGTTACTGGCCACATTTCAGCCCAAGCCTGAATGTCATCCAGGTCTTGTTGCATGCGGGCATGGACTGCTTCATTATCTGAAGAGTTGTGAATGGCACTGAACACTGTGCAGTCATCAGCGAACACCCCCACTTCTGACTTTATAATGGAGGGAAGGTCATTGATGAAGCAGCTGAAAATGGTTGGGCCTAGGACACTGCCCTGAGGACTCCTGCAGCGATGTCCTGGGGCTGTGATGATTGACCTCCAACCACCACAACCATCTTCCTTTGTGCCAGGTATGACTCCAGCCAGTGGAGAGTTTACCCCCGATTCCCATTGACTTCAGTTATACTAGGGCTCCTTGATGCCACACTCGGTCAAATGCTGCCCTCATGTCAAGGCAGTCACTCTCACCTTACCTCTGGAATTCAGCTCTTTTGTCCATGTTTGGACCAAGGCTGTAGTGAGGTCTGGAGCCGAGTGGTCTGAGCAGAACCCAAACTGGGCATCAGTGAGTAGGTTATTGGTGAGTAAGTGCTGCTTGATAGCACTGTCGACGACACCTTCCATCACTTTGCTGATGATTGAGAGTAGACTGATGGGGCGGTAACTGGCCGAATTGGATTTGTCCTACTTTTTGTGGACAGGACATACTGGGCAGTTTTCCACATTGTCGGATAAATGTTGGTGTTATAGCTGTACTGGAACAGCTTGGCTAGAGGCGTGGCTAGTTCTGGAGCACAAGTCTTCAGCACAACAGCCAGGATGTTGTCGGGGCCCACAGCCTTTGCTGTATCCAGTGCGCTCAGCCGTTTCTTGATATCACGTGGAGTAAATTGAATTGGCTAAAGACTAGCTTCTGTGGTGGTGGGGACCTCAGGAAGAGGCCAATATGGATCATCCACTCTGCACTTCTGGCTGAAGATGGTTGCAAATGCTTCAGCTTTGTCTTTTGCACTCGCGTGCTGGGCTCCACCATCATTGAGGATGGGGATATTCATGGAGCCTCCTCCTCCCGTTAGTTGTTTAATGGTCCACCACCATTCATGACTGGATGTGGCACGACTGCAGAGCTTTGATCTGATCCGTTGATTGTGGGATCGCTTAGCTCTGTCTATAGCATAAAATAAAAGCAGAAAATGCTGGAGACACTCAGCAGGTCAGGCAGCATCTGTGAAGAGAGAAACAGAGTTAACGTTTCAGGTCGATGACCTTTCGTCAGAACTGGTGTTTCACAGATGCTGCCTGACCTGCTGAGTGTCTCCAGCATTTTCTGTTTTTATTTCAGATTTCCAGCATCTGCAGTATTTTCTTTTTGTATCTGTCTATAGCATGCTGTTTCCACGTTTTAGCATGCATGTAGTCCTATGTTGCAGTTTCCCCAGCTTGACACTGCATTTTTAGGTACGCCTGGTGCTGCTCCTGGCATGCTCTTCTACACTCCTTATTGAACCAGGGTTGGTCCCCTGGCTTGATGGTAATGGTTGAGTGAGGGATATGCCGGGCCATGAGGTTACAGATTGTGGTGGAATACAATTCCGCTGCTGCTGATGGTCCACAGCGCCTCATGGATGCCCAGTTTTGAGCTGCTAGATCTGTTCTGAATCTATCCCATTTAGCACGGTGGTAGTGCCACACAACACGATGGAGGGTGTCCTCAGTGTGAAGACGGGACTTCGTCTCCACAATGACTGTGCGGTGGTCACTGCTACCATTGCCATCATGGACAGATGCATCTGCGACAGGTAGATTGGTGAGGACGAGGTTTTTCAAGCAGGTTTTTTCCCTCGTGTTGGTTCTCTCACCACCTATTGCAGGCCCAGACTGGCAGCAATGTCCTTCAGGACTTGGCCAGCTCGGTCAGTAGTGGTGCTACCAAGCCATTCTTGGTGATGGTGAAATCCAGTGCTTCTTCTAAGTGGTGTTCAACATGGAGGAGTACTGATTCATCAGCTGAGGGAGGGCGGTAGGTGGTAATCAGCAGGCGGTTTCCTTGTCCATGCTTGACCTGAAGCCATGAGACTTCATGGGGTCCGGAGTCAATGTTGAGGACTCCCAGGGCCACTGCTTCCCGACTGTATACCACTGTGTCGCCACCCCTGGTGGGTCTGTCCTGCCGGTGGGATGGTGATGGAGGAGTTTGGGACATTGGCTGAAAGGTATGATTCTATGTCAGGCTAGTCTGTGGGACAGCTCTCCCAATTTTGGCACAAGTCCCCAGATGTTGGTGAGGAGGACTTTGCAGGGTCGGCACTGTCGTGATGGTAGCCGGCGCCGAGGTCAATGCTGGGTGGTCCGTCCGGTTTTGTTCTTATTGTTTTTCATAGAGGACATTAGTGGACTAGATGGGTTTTTATGACAAACCAATAGTTTCATGGTCACCATTACTGATGCTAGCTTTTTATTCCAGATTTATTTAATTAACTGAATTTAAATTCCCCAGCTGCCGTGGTGAACTCGCGTCACCAGATCATTAGTCCAGGCCTCTGGAATATTAGTCCAGTAACATAACCACTATGCTACCTTTTGGATTCCCTTTTATGTTAGCCGCGAATCTATTCTCATACCGTCTCTTTGTCCCTATTAGTTCCTTTTTCACTTCTCCTCTGTACTTTTTATATTCAGCCTGATTCTCCCTTGTATTATCAAGCTGACATCTGCTTCATCCTACTCTCTCCCTTTTTCTGCTTCATCCTACTCTCCAACTCCTTTATCGTCCAGGGAGCTCTGGCTTTGGCCGCCCTCCCTTTCCCCCTTGTAGGAATGTACCTAGACTGTACCCGAACCATCTCCTCTTTAAAGGCTGCCCATTGCTCCATTACGTTTTTACCTGACAGTCTTTGACTCCAATTTACCCGGGGCAGATCCCTCCTCAATTCGTTGAAATCAGCCCTCCTCCAGTTAAGTATTTTTATTCTAGATTGCTCCACGTCCTTCTCCATAACTAATCTAAACCTTACGATACTATGATCCCCATTCCCAAGATGCTCTCCAACTGTGGCATTCTCCACTTGACCCACTTCATTCCCCACAACTAGATCCAGCAATGCCTCCTTCCTCATTGGGCAGGAATCATACGAATCAAGAAAATTCTCCTGAACACACTTCAGAAATTCCCCCACCCACTCTCTGCCCTTAACACAATCACCGCCACATTCAATATTGAGGTAGTTAAAGTCTCCTATTATCACAATCTACAGTTCTTGCACCTCTCAGTAATTTCTTTGCAAATCTGCTCCTCTATCTCCTTCCCACTATGTGGTGGCCTATAAAATACATCAAGTAGCGTAAAAGCTCCTTGATTGTTTCTCAACTCCAACCAAATAGATTCTGTCTTTGATCACTCGAGAATATTCTCTCTTTCTAGCACTGTGATATTTTCCTTAATCGAAAATGCTATCCTTGTTTTCCTTCCCTATCTTTCCTGAATACCTTGTACCCAGGAATATTAAGCATCCAATCCTCCTCTTTTTTGAGCCAGGTCTCAGTTATTGCCTCTACATCATATTCCCACATGGCAATTTGTGCCTGCAGCTCATCAACCTTATTAACCACACTTTGTGGATTTACCCACATGCACTCCAAACCTAACTTAGACCTCTTTGTATTTTCCAAGATCCCACCTAATTATGTATTATTTCTAATTATCTCTCCCAGTCCTCTGTGCACCTTGTTTCTACTTTTTAATACTACATCCTGGTGCCCAACCCCCTGACGAATTAGTTTAAACCCACCCCCACAGCACTAGTTAACCTGCCCGCAAGGATATTGGTCCCAGCTCTGCTCAGGTGCAACCCGTCCATCTTGAACAGGTCCCTCCTGTCACAGAACTAGTCTCAAAGTCCCAGGAACCCAAAACCCTCCCTCCTGCACCATGTCTCAACTGCTTAATCAGCTTCTGGCTCACAGCTTTTACCACCTAATCAAGCAACCACTTACAGCTGATTGCCTGTTAACTGCTAACTGCCACTGACCTTGCAGTTTCTTTTACAAGACCAAGTTAAATTCCAATCTGATGACTACTTGCCTTATACCTACCAGTGAATTCCTACTATCACCAAATTCTCAGCTTCCACTGTTTGCGATCCACTCCGATTGTGATTTATCCAGCTCTGTCTCCAAGCTCTGTGCTGACATATGGAGGAAAGGTCGCAGGATGTACGCATTGCAAGGGAGCGCTGCTTGTAAAATATGATGAATTCTTTGTGCGGCTTGTGTTCATTAGCAGTTTTATCATCATATAATGTTCTGTTTAAGCTCTAACTCAAGAGCAATGAGACAGCCTTTTGTCTTGTGAGAAATGAGAGCATCGCAAATGATGTCATGTTTCCTGTACAGCAAGCCCTGTCCCAGCAACTGAATCAATTTATAGGAGGGTTTTTTTTAAATTAGCATTTAGGTATTTTTTTTTTACTTTCAGTCAGATGTTAGTGGGCTCAAGCCCCACTGTAGGACTTTAGTGCATGTCCTAGGCTGACGAGGGGAGTGTTGCGTTTTGACAACGTCCTTTGGATGCGTCGTTAAACTGAGGCCTGTTTCAGTGGTTCAGGTGGTCGTTGAGGATCCCATGCCGCAATTAGAAGAGCAAAGAGGCCTCCTGGCATCCTGGCCAACGTTCCTTCCTCCACAATTACCACCACAAATAGGATAGCCGGCCATTCACGTCATTAGGGCTTACACACAAAATGGCTGCCACGTTCACCTACTTAACAACAGTCACTGCACTTTCAGTCATGTGAGGCGCTTTGCGATGCTTGTGAGAGATGTGATAAAGCACTGTGTAAATGTGAGTCTTTCCTTTTTCACCAAACTGTGCGCCCGCCCCTCTCCAATCTGTCAATAACGACTTTATAACAACCTGAGAGACAATCTCGAGTCTTTCTTCGGATACACACTGGGAGGGAGCAGCTTGGGCAGAGGTTACTCCTCTTATATTATCCTTCCTTTTAAAGAAACACGCGTATATCCCTGTTTCTTTATCCTATTTTCCTCCCCTCCCAAGCTGAAGGAGATGATGAGTGTAAAATAAATATTAGATCAGCTAACTCAGCACAGGCCAGGAATTGAACCTGGGATCCGAGAACCACATTGGCTGCTTTACCTGCTGAGCCATGAGGGCTCACAATTACTGATTGGTTTAACTGAGAGGAACAAAATGAAGAAGAGTGGTGTGACTCTAAGTGCAGGGGTAGGTATTTGTAATGATAGATATGCACGGTTGGACAGTGAGCTGCTCAGCATACTGATTAACATGGAGCTGTAGTACAGGCAAGAAGTCGTCTGTCAGGGGAGCAGCTGTGGAGCCTGAATGACATCATTAAAGGCCATTATGACAATGACATCATTCAAAGCCCCGACAACTCCCCATCATTTTCTCAATTGTCGGAGTGACCCGAAAGAATCAGATTTTCCTGCTGCACTGTGGGCTGGGCCGGAAAAGTTTGCCGGTCCATTCTTTTATTGCAAATGCAGGGATCTGCTCACCAGCTGGCAGCACAGACGCTGTCTTTAACTCTTCGGGTTCCGCACAGCATGTAAAAAGGCTGGCAAACTCCAAACAGTAAACGTCGCAGCAAGATGCCTTTTTTTTGTTTATTGTTATTATTTCAAAAAACTCTGCCATCCTGCCAGCTGGTTCGGGGCACAGCTACGCCGTGGTTTGAGGAGCCCAGGCGGTTTCCAATAGCGAAGTCACTGTGTGATGTCACCTCACAGCAAGCGTCTAGCTAGTAGGCTAAAGGTGGCAAGTGCCCACACACCGCTGTTTTCTTTACCAAGAAGGGGAGGCTTCGGAATGACGTACGGGGCATTGCTGCCCCACTACATTTTAAAATGGCGGCATCAGTGATTAACAGCGCAAGCTACGGATACCGTCCTTGAGTCTCCTGAGATCTGGCTGCTTCTTACTAAGTTGCGGCAGTGCAAGCACAAGTGGTGTCCATCTTGATAGCCCTGATGACACTGTCACTGTCATTGTGAAAGAGTGACTATTGCCACCTTACTTTCTTGGTTATGAATAAGTTGGAGTAGGCGGGGTCTTTCGCAGCTAATGATATGAGAAGTGAGCTCTACTTGTCCAATATAACCGCCCAGCCGCCCCCCACCCCCCCCCCCTACTGACTAGAAAATAAATCTGCTCACAAATAAAACAAGCAACCGCCTTTCAGTGCCTGAAGGTTAAACGAGTTTGTAATCAGGAGGGAGTAAAGGGGATTTACAGGCTGCCCCTGTCTAACAGAGGAGCATCCTGTGTTCACAAGATACAGAAGGATGAGAAAGGCCATACGGCTCATCCCAACTCACTCTACAGTCTCCCCTTCTCAGTGTCCAATAGCACTGCAAGGTTTTGTCTCCACGTCTTTACTGGAAGACCATTTCATGCACTGAGCAATCTTTGGGTGAAAAGGACTTCTTAAATCCTAACTTTGGTTTCCACCAGATTGAGTCTGTTCCCCTTCAGGATTAGCCTTGGTCGTGTTCTATACCACGAACCATCTTGTACACCTCTGCAAGGCCTTTTCTCAGTCACCTCCTGTCAAGATGAGAAGCCCAAGTTTCTCTAGTACTTCCTAACAACTCAGTCACCTCACACTGGAAATCAGCATTGTGGTTCTTCTCTGCATGACCCCCGGACCTTGAACATTTGCAAACTGCGCAGGTACTGACCATGTTTGGATTAAATTGCTATTACCATATTAAAAAAAGGTGACCACTTTGCTACAGGATTATTCCGGTTTGTTGCCAATCATTTTTAAGAGTTTATACCTAATTGTAAAAACTAATTTTACACAGATTAATTGATGTCAATCAATAAATCTGCAAGTCTTGAAGATGACTGGAGATCCATTCCAGCATCAGGATTTGCAAATAACAGGCTGAGTAGAAGTGGGTTGGATTGCTACCTCGTACAGTTTCTATTCATCTCAGTACCCCAAATATTACAAAACAAAATAATCTTTTATTATAATAATAAGAGTGTTCTGTCTCTGACTTCCCCCCCCCATCCCCGCCATGCAGGGGAATGTCTCACTTGGACACACCTCCTCTGCTATGATGGATCACCAGCCACGCACTTCGAATGGTGCCAGCTCATCATGCTGTGACTCCTCCAGACCTCAAGACTCCAGCAGAGGCCTGCAGCCAATATTAACGCATTATTCTGCCACTTAGGTTAATCCCTGTCTAAAGTTTTGCCAATTAGTGGAACCTTAGTTGAGGTGTCATGTCACAGAAGACCTTTTCCCCCACCCCCTCAGGTCAAAGGTTATTTCCATTCATCTTATCCTGACCTCTCAGCCATAAAGCACTATGGGTACCTGACACCATGGAAGCGCCCACCACCTTCTAACACATGGCCTATTCTCTAAGGCCCCAAGACTACTAGTTTTAAACCGATCTTTGCTTAGTGATGGGTCGGGTGTAGTCACAATGTGGTAATAAACCTATTGCCCGCTTTCACTGAGGCTGTGGAAGCAGTGTTTGCATTTGATCTTTCGGGTTGTCTCAAAGCGCTTCACATCCAGTGAATTAATTTGAAGAGTAGTAACTGTTACTATTATGTAGGTAAATGCAGCAGCCATTTTGCAAGGTCCCACAAATAACAATGAGATAGATGACGAGTTAATCTGGTCATGTGGTGTTCGTTGAGGGAATCATTTGGGTCAGAGCATCAGGAGAACTCCTTTCTCTTTTCGAATAATGTTGTGAGATCTTTAATATCCACCTGAACTACCAGAACAGGCAGACTCGGTATCATTTTTCATCCAATAGAAGGCATCTCTGACAGCACAGCATTTCCTCAGGACTGTAGTAAAGAGTCAATCTAGATTATATGCTTAAGTGCTGGAGTAATGTTTCAAACCACAACTTTCTAACTCGGAGGCAAGAATGCTAAACTAACATTAGGTCCCTACCTGTGCTGAGTTGGGCCTCCGTGTCCCATGGGTTTCATCCATTGTGTTCTTCCCTGGGGCAGATCCGAACTCAAGTCTCAGACATGAGATTCTTGAACCACTTACTGGGAAAGAGTAGCAAAGGTAGTTTCCTGTTGCCTTCCTCACGGTTTTTATCTTTGGAGTACCTTCTCCTTGGTGGGCTCAACCAAGGCTAAAGAGCCCCTCCTATCCTTTACGATGAAGAAGCAGGCACCAAAACCCATTGGACACCAGTACCCCTGCTGGGGTCATGCAGAGAAGAACCACAATGCTGATTTCCAGTATTCAGAACTAGGGCTCTGGTCTTCCCTCGCTGGAGCTCGAACCCAACCCTCTGAATCAGAGGTGGGATTACCACCATTGAGCCAATAGTCACTTGTCCAGATGCAAGTACCCTACTGGATGTCAACCCAGTATTTAGAGACCATAGTCTGGTTCACCCAGGGTTCCAGCTCCATATCCCTATCCAGTGACCCCCTGCTGGAACGTGCAAGTGCCTGGAGATCAGGTGTGGACAGGAGCAGGGGAATTATGAGTTAGCACCTTTGGGAAAGGAGGGGAGAAAACTTAAAAGTTTGAGAAAGTAAGGAAGACCCTGCATTTATATAGCACCTTATCACGTCCTCAGGTCATCCCAAAGTGCCTCACAACCAATCAATTACTTTTGAAGTGCAGTCACTGTTGTGAAACGCCTAAAAGTTGAAGCTACGTTAAAGGTGCTATATAAATGCAAGTTGTTGTTGTTGCGGAGTAAGTTACTGATCTTCTTTGTGTCCACTGCAGCATCAGTGTCTGGGCTTGGCTGAGAGCCCCACTTGAAGGTCGCACAGCACGAAAAAAAAATCAACAGAGACACAAAATAATAAAGAGAAACACTTGTTTCTTTTATTGATGCCGATGAACTAACATAAAAGGGGCCAGTCCCCTGCACTGCCTCCATAAATTGAGCATTTCCAGATAACCACAGCTCATAAACCTGCTTACCTCATTTCACCACATGCATTGTCAATTTAAATATTAATAACCATCTGATATACAATCCAGATAAATTATTGCTCACTAATGGCTTGCTGGGATGTACTTGCTGCGGACTTCATCAGTAATTATTTAACAGGATCCTCCATTACGAAGCCATGAGTGACCCGGTCCCTTTTTCAATTAAATACTCTGATTACTAGCAAACAGCCAGGAGGCAAGCTGGCTGACTGCAGGTCAAGAAGACTCGGTTTCCTTGTGCACTCTCAATGATGTCCCATCACTGCATAATTCATAAATCATTCGTCTGCCTCAAAGGTAACTTACTCTCCTTAAGTCAATATCTCCCACTGCAAACAACAATGCACAAAACTCTAAATAGCTTGGTCAAGTTCCATTTGTATGATTCAAGCTTTGCAATGGTGATGAATCAGTATCTCCATATTGAAAAACTTGTTCTGTTCGAAGCTTCATTCTCTTTCAATATTATATTGATTTTTTTAAAAAATCTTCAGCAAATGTGACAAAACTATTTGTGAACATTATTATTTGCTGGTTGTAATTTTAACTCGCCTCTTACTAGTTTGTACTAATATCGTATAGGCGAGGGTTAACTTAAATAGACTTCAGATTTACCATTACTATTCTATTATAATTTGTTTCTGTTTATACTTTGGAACCATCTTTAAAGAATACAAAAAACTATTTTCCTTTTTTTTGTTCAAATATAAATATATTTTCATTCAATTCCCGTCAGGTTGACACTCCAGTGAGGTATGAAGGAGTGCTGCACTGTTCAAATGAGACGTTAAACTGAGGCCCCATCTGCCCGGTCGGGTAAGATGGGCCGGCCTCCTCTCCTCCACCCTTTGTAAACATCAGCTCATCCAAAACTCTGCTGCCCGTATCCTATCCTGCACCAAGTCCCGCTCAGCCCTGTCCTCGCTGACCTACATTAGCTCCCAGTGCTTCCAATTTAAAATTATCATCCTCACATTTAAACCTCTTCTTGGCCCTCACCCCTCCTTATCTCTGATCTTTGTAACCTCCTCCAGCCCAATAACCTCCTACCCACCAATCCCATCACCCCCACCCCCCCCCCCCCCCCCCAAACTCTCAGTTCCTCCCACTCTAGCCTCTTGTGCATTCCCTCTTTCCTTCACTTCAACATTGGCGGCTGTGCCTTCAGCCGTTTGGGGCACAAGCCTGCTACAGGCTGTGATCCCCTGCACGAGTTTTCCGTGGGGCCATGAGGAATGACATAAATACACGGCTTTATATTTCTCAGGGAGCGGACGTGCTGTTTTTGCTGTTGGTTCTTTAACCTGCTACCCTCCCCCACCCGTGTTTAATCAATATTCTCTCAATAATATTAAGTGCTGCTATGTCGACACTCAAAGTCTTTCAAGCCATGATTTGTTAAATATAGGTCAGAGACTACTTTGCTTTTTGGTCATCGATTTTCTCTGGAACTCTTGCAATCGTATTTAATAAAACTAAATACAAAACATATTTTCCCGTCGGAAAATGCAACACATTAATGAAGCTATTGATCTCACTCTGCTCTTTGATGAATGGTACTCCATATTGTGACATTGCAAACCAATAAAGGGGCTATCTGAATCCTATGCAGTGGTTGTCTCCTTTAAGGCTAAAAGGGGCAAGCGCATACAAATAAGAGAGGGAGAGATGGGACATAAGTCAGTCCGAGCGAGTGGTATTTGGCCTGGTATAAGGATGGGGAAGTATCAATCAATCTCGGCCCTGAGGGCCTATGCAACAAGACTCCCCCCACCATCTCACCAATACGCCCCATTGAGGGAGGTGGAAGCTGGTACACAAGGGAGGAGGCGAGTACACTACCATCTGCTCCGGAGACTAGAGGAACAGTGGCCCTACCACACAAAGAAGGATTGGCCGCTGCATATCAAGAACACATGCTAACCTTTCGGCATGCAGCACTAAGGTACCAGTTAGTGCAATTGTGCCCATGGACTCATTAGGACACAGTGCAGTCCCGGCAGCTCCTTAGGTGATGCGTGCACTTGTGCAAAAATGAGCTGAGCTCACCCATTAATGCAAGGCCAGCTTCTTAAAATAAAGTTCTATTACTCCTGGCATAAAGCTCATGACACACTGGGAGCTCCAGGGTGCTAGTGGGAGGGAGCGGGGAGGGGGAAGAGGCTGTAATTTTGGTTGCTAGCAGCCAGTAAAGGCTTGCTGGCTGCCTTGGGTTACCAACCCTCCAGGATTGTCCTGATTCTCCAGGTATTGAAGATTAATCTCCTGGACACGGTTGCAAGCAACCCGGGGAGAAAAATCATAGGGACATTAAAAGAAATTGTGGTGGTTCTTTTCATTTTCTTGGAATACTTTTGTTTAAGAACATAAGAACATAAGAAATAGGAGCAGGAGTAGGCCAATCGGCCCTTCGAGCCTGCTCCGCCATTCAATAAGATCATGGCTGATCTGATCCTCACCTCAAATCTAAAGAACACAAGAAGTAGGAGCAGGACCCGGCCACTCAGCCCCTGGGCCCGCTACGCCACCCACAGGGCCTCGACCGATCCGAACTCAGCCTCATGTCCAATTTCCTGCCCGCTCCCCGTAACCCCTAAATCCCTTTACTTCTAGGAAACTGTCTATTTCTGTTTTAAATTTATTTAATGATGTAGCTTCCACAGCTTCCTGGGGCAGCAAATTCCACAGACCTACTACCCTCTGAGTGAAGAAGTTTCTCCTCATCTCAGTTTTGAAAGAGCAGCCCTTTATTCTAAGATTATGCCCCCTAGTTCTAGTTTCACCCATCCTTGGGAACATCCTTACCGCATCCACCCGATTAAGCCCCTTCACAATCTTATATGTTTCAATAAGATCGCCTCTCATTCTTCTGAACTCCAATGAGTAGAGTCCCAATCTACTCAACCTCTCCTCATATGTCCACCCCCTCATCCCGGGGATTAACCGAGTGAACCTTCTTTGTACTGCCTCGAGAGCAAGTATGTCTTTTCTTAAGTATGGACACCAAAACTGTATGCAGTATTCCAGGTGCGGTCTCACCAATACCTTATATAACTGCAGCAATACCTCCCTGTTTTTATAATCTATCCCCCTAGCAATAAAAGCCAACATTCCGTTGGCCTTCTTGATCACCTGCTGCACCTGCATACTAACTTTTTGATTTTCTTGCACTAGGACCCCCAGATCCCTTTGTACTGCAGTACTTTCCAGTTTCTCGCCATTAAGATAATAACTTGCTCTCTGATTTTTCCTGCCAAAGTGCATAACCTCACATTTTCCAATATTGTATTGCATCTGCCAAATCTCTGCCCACTCACCCAGCTTGTCTATATCCCCTTGTAGGTTTTTTATGTCCTCCTCACTTTCTACTTTCCCTCCCATCTTTGTATCATCTGCAAACTTTGATATGTTACACTCGGTCCCCTCCTCCAAATCGTTAATATAGATTGTAAAGAGTTGGGGACCCAGCACCGACCCCTGCGGAACACCACTGGCTACTGGTTGCCAGTCCGAGAATGAACCATTTATCCCAACTCTCTGCCTCCTGTTAGATAACCAATCCTCCACCCATGCCAGAATATTCCCCCCAATCCAGTGATTTTTTATCTTGAGCAATAATCTTTTATGTGGCACCTTGTCGAATGCCTTCTGGAAGTCTAAATACACTACGTCCATTGGTTCCCCTTTATCCACCCTGTACGTTATGTCCTCAAAGAACTCAAGCAAATTTGTCAGACATGATTTCCCTTTCATAAAGCCATGCTGACTTTGTCCTATCAAATTATGTTTATCTAAATGTTCCGTTACTGTCTCCTTAATAATAGACTCCAAAATTTTACCCACCACAGATGTTAGACTAACTGGTCTATAATTTCCAGCTTTCTGCCTACTACCCTTTTTAAATAAGGGTGTTACATTAGCAGTTTTCCAATCTGCCGGGACCTTTGCTGAGTCCAGGGAATTTTGGAAAATTATTACCAAAGCATCCACAATCCCTATTGCCACTTCCCTCAAGACCCTAGGATGTAAGCCATCAGGTCCAGGGGATTTATCCGCCTTGAGTCCCATTATTTTACTGAGTACCAATTCCTTAGTGATTTTAATCGTATTTAGCTCCTCCCCCCCTAGAGCCCCCTGTTTGTCCAGTGTTGGGATATTCTTAGTGTCCTCCACCGTAAAGACTGAAACAAAATATTTGTTCAGCATTTTTGCCATCTCCATGTTTCCCACCATTAATTTCCCGGTCTCATCCTCTAAGGGACCTACGTTTGCCTTAGCCACCCTTTTTCTTTTTATATAACTATAGAAACTCTTGCTATCTGTTTTTATATTTTTTGCTAATTTATTTTCATAATCTATCTTCCCTTTCTTAATCAATCCTTTAGTTACTTTTTGCTGTCTTTTGAAGACTTCCCAATCTTCTATCCTCCCACTAAGTTTGGCTACCTTATATGTCCTTGTTTTTAGTTGGATACTATCCTTAATTTCTTTACTTAGCCACGGATGGCTGTCATTTCTTTTACACCCTTTTTTCCTCAGTGGAATATATATTTTTTGAAAGTTGTAAAATAACTCCTTAAATGAACACCACTGCTCATGTACCGTCTTACCCTTTAATCTATTTTCCCAGTCCACTTTAATCAATTCCGCTCTCATACCATCATAGTCTCCTTTATTCAAGCTCAGCACGCTTGTCTGAGAACCAACCTTCTCACCCTCTAATTGGATATGGAATTCAACCATGTTATGGTCACTCATTCCAAGGGGATCCTTAACTAGGACATTATTAATTAATCCTGACTCATTACACAGGACCAGGTCCAAGGTTGCTTGCCCCCTTGTAGGATCAGTTACATACTGCTCAAGAAATCCATCCCTAATACACTCAATAAACTCTTCCTCAAGGCTGCCCTGCCCAATTTGATTTGTCCAGTTAATATGATAGTTAAAATCCCCCATAATTATAGCTGTTCCCTTATTACATGCCCCAACTATTTCCTGATTAATACTTCTTCCAGCAGAGTTGCAACTATTAGGAGGCCTATATACTACTCCCACTAGTGTTTTTTTCCCTTTATTATTCCTTATTATATTTATTAGTTATAAACTATTGGAGATGGGTGGGGGTGGGGGGGGGGGGGCGGCTGTTTGACTGGGCAGGGCCGATTGGAGACAGAAGGTCATGTGGTGAAACCTCCAGGAATATGGCCAACCAGAGTTGGCAACCCTATGAGTGTTTCCCCTTCATGTCTGTTTCCAAGTGGGCCGCTGTGCGACTGGAGCATCGTCCAGGTGCCCCCTCCACATTATGGGGAGGCCCCTTCATTGAAACAAAATACAGGGCCTTAATCTTGTGCAGTTTGGGCAGGAGGCTCCCAGTTCTGGGTGGCCACTGTTGGGCACAGTAGGTGCATTACATGGAGCGGGTGCCCATTATCTTCCCCCATTTTATCAGTTTGGAAATGCGGGACTAAGAAGATAGTGGCAGCAAGATAACCAGCATCAAACTGAGAGCACTGTTTTTTTCTGAAGAAAAGCAGGTCATCCAGCGTGCTTTGCTGAGAGTCCCTGTTTCGGAAGGCTTATAATAAATTCAAATAAGCCCCAGATCCTTTCACCTTTCAAGCTCTCGTTTAAAGAAATATATATACGTTTGACAGGCAGAAACATCGATCAGCAGTGCAAATGTAAGTCATGATTTAAAATCAGGGTTACTCTACCTGGTTATGCATCACTTGAAGCTTGAAATCCGTGACTTGGTGGGGATTTTTTTTTAAGGAAAAAAAGCCCAGCACAACTCACGTTCTATGAGAATCGTAACTCAAACTTACTGCTGCTGTCAGAGAGGGTCGGTTAGCCCCATCCTGGTTTCACAGGGCACTTGCACCGATAACACCATCACGCATACAAATAGCCCGCAGTAGGTCCTTGGTATAATAAAGGGAGTCACCTTGCATGAGGGATTTTTTTATTTTTTTAAGGCAAGCTCACACTGCTGCAGAGACGCCATTTTGGAAGCCATTGCATTTCTGTGAGGCAGAAGACGTCCATTGGGAAAATATCTTGTTAATGAGGCTTTGCAGATTTTCTTTTTTTAATTCTTGTTCAAACTGAACATAGGAATTGCTGGATGAAAAAAGACTAAGTAAGGTCCATCTAATTCGCCTTCTACCAACCCGGTAGTCACGTGATACATGGGAGTTGTTGACTAATCACAGCACTCAATCTCTATCAATTAGTCTACAACAGACCCAGACATGAGGCGGAGAAAACCCCCAGTGGTGGAGAGCTGTGGGAGCCACAGGTTCAAAGTCACCTTTTTCCTCCCAAGTACATGCATTCGAAACAGGCGCAGTTCGTGTTCGTGCGGGTGTGAGCGGGCCATCTCTGCGCATGCATGGTCAAGGCCTGCATTTTTTTGTGTACGTGGCGGTCTCTGTTTTAAATGGCTCTGCCCTGCGGAAAGACCCAGTCGGCAAACGTATAAACAACTAAGTTTATAGCCTGAAAGCTACTATTACACTTTCAGTGGATTGAACTCTAATCAGCTCGTAAGACATTCCTCTATCCACCGTTTCAATGCAGACGTTAACCTGTTTGCTTTAAACTGAAGTAGCGGATAACGTTAAACATTCATCCATTAAATTAACAACGGTAATTTCTTGGCTGTCCAGGAGGAACACATGAAGCTCTCAACTATTCTCCAATATAACAATGGCCAAGACTTTCCAACATCCATTACATCTCATTTCTTTTTTTGGATGACTTAACGGAAACAAATCTTACATGCATCAATAACAAGGCCTTCATTTAATTGTTTGTTTTAAGTGAATACAGATTTCTCCCCCTACCCCACTTTCCTGACCTGCTGCTATTTCTCACACTTCCATTACTGGTCCCTAAGCAATAACAACATCGAGTATGCCAGGGGTTCAATGGGGTGACCTCAGCCAGCCAGTCTTGGCCTGCTGCCGCTGCTATGATGGATCACCAGCCTGGTGCCAAGTTCACCATGCTGCGAGGGGGGAACCGCAAGGCTAATCCTGCCTTGAGCAGTGGAGAGTATCCTACTTCAAGCTGCAACAGGCAGCTTTCGACAACCCACAGACTGGAGCTTCTGTGCGCTGCAGTTGTGCAGCGCTTTGCAACAGAGATTGACAGGTATTGTGTGGACTGCTGCTGATCGGTTGGGCTGAGTACAAAACCTTTTAGTGGGGCCCAACCCCGCCCCCACAACCTCGGCCAAGATGACAAGCAAAGCATTTCCCTTTTAACTGGTTGCTTCCGCTGAGTGGACTAGTGTGCCCAGGCTAATGCCGCTGAGCGAACGTTCCCTTTAAATGACGGCTCGTGTGGAGCATAAATGCCGGCATAGGCCAGATGGGTCGAATGGCCAGTTGGGTCTCCTGTGCTGTAGACTCCATGTAACTCTGTGAAGTGGCCCAGCCAAAGTGTAGAATTTTCAGTATGGGGCACTTAGGACTCAGGCCTGCGCTCAAATGGCTGCTCAAGCCCCACACTACGTTGGTGATTGGGGGGCGAGTTTAAGCGATGGAGCTAAACTTACACTGCACAGTCAATCATTCAGCAGGAGGTTTTGCAGTTTTAAACCCAATCTCCAACAAATGGATCTCAATGCTTCACCAAACCAACCTTTGCGTTCCCTTCCATCCATCCCAACACTAACAGATGACACTGCCCTTTTAAGTACTCTAAAGATGAAACGTTAAACCAAGGCCCCGTCTGCCCTCTCAGGTGGACATAAAAGATCCCATGGCATTATTCGAAGAAGAGCAAGGGAGTTCTCCTGATATTCTGGACAATATTTATCCCTCAACCAACATCAATAAAACAAATTATCTGGTCGTTATCACATTGCTGTTTGTGGGACCTTGCTGGGCGCAATTTGGCTGCCGCGTTTCCTACATTACAACAGTGACTACACTTCAAAAGTATTTAATTGGCTGGAAAGTGCTTTGAAACATCCTGAGGCCGTGAAAGGTGCTATATAAATGCAAGTTCCTTCTTTCTATTTAGTTATAATCCTGAAGGCCTCAACCTTCTCAGCTCCAGTGAAAAAAACTCTTTCTAAGGTTTTTCATCTTAATTGTACCCCCTTATCCCTGGTAACATACTGATATATCTACATTATGCCTTTTCCATTGATTTTAAACAGTTCCTATCAATGGGGTGCCCATAACTCTACATAATAGTCCAAGTGTGGCCTAATTAAAGTCTTGTACAAGTTCAACATTACCCTGTCTTTGTTATTCGATACCTCTAGTTACAAGCCAAGGATTCTGTTTGCTCTTTTATAACCTTATTTACTTGCGCAGCCACCTTTATTGACCCACAGTCCCTCTGCTCCTCTACGCCATTTAAAATGTTACCATTTAAGGAGCAATTAATTCCCCTATTCTTCCTTCCCATTTAAAAAAAATTAATTCTCGGGATATGGGCATCACTGGCAAGGCCAGCATTTATTGTCCATCCCTAGTTTCCCTGAGAAGGTGGTGGGGGCCTTCTTTATGAACCGCTGCAGTTGTCTAGTTTTACTCTTGTTATTCTTTGTAGCAGTTTGATACAAATGAATGGCTTCCTAGGCCACTTCAGAGGGCAGTCAGCCACGTTGGTGCAGGACTGGAGTCACATATAAACCTGACTGGGTAAGGACGGCAGGTTTCCCTCCCTAAAGGACATTAGTGAACCAATTGGGATTTGACAATAATCCAACCACTTCATGGTCATTTTTACTGATACCAGATTTGGTTTTTTTTAAAACTAAATTCAAATTCTCAAACTGCCAGGATTTGAACTCACATTCACTGGACTATTAGTCCAGGCCTCTGAATTATTAGTCCAGTAACATAATCACTACAATACCCATCACTCTATATTGAACTGCATCTGCCACCTATTGGCCCATCCTGCCAGTCTATCTACGTTCTGCTGCAGTCCTTGCCGTAAATTCCCCATCTCCTCTAAATTTGGTTCCATCAGCAAATTCTGGTTGTCAATCCCTGAATCACTGACATTACAAGGTGCTGTTATCCACTGGACAACCCAAACCTTGGAGGGTTAGAAGTCCAAGTAGAACAAACAGCACCACACTGAGTTTCTGAGAGGTAACCTCAACCATCCGCATGCATGATAAGGGTTACTAAACACTCCAACCTCACGTGGTGCTGACACTGTAGAAGCTGCTTCCAGGCCAGGCTGGCTAGGAACTGTGTGGAAATTTCTTTTAATATAGTGGGTCACAAAACTTCATAAATCAAGGCAAGAGAGAGAGAGAGAGGAAATGTGGCAAAGTAGGTTAGCTGGAGTTTGTAGCGTTTTGAAAAGTACAAAATGTGGCCAGTCACCTCGGCATGTATTAAGCCACTGATTAATGCATTTCATATCTAACACAAACCACAGATTTTCCACCACATAATTAACTCCCTCTAAAAATATATTTCAAATTATATTTATGAATATTAAAAAGGACAGTGAGGAACCTAGAAGCAAAGGTACATTTAGCTTAACCCCGTCCTCTCCGAGCAGGAGCATGGACTATTGATTTTCTATGCAGTTCTCTCTGCCCTCTCCCACTGGGCAGCAGGTGCCAGCAGCCTAGCTGTGCTTTAGTCAGATGGCTTTTCTTCATATGTGAGCCAGGACAGTGAGAGTCAGGAGGCTCCCGGCTGATTCGGGCGTGCGCCTGGGATGCCCAGCGGAAGATTCTCAGGAAACTTGGCGGAGGGGAGGTAAGTGGAGCGCGCCGATTCTAACTCCGCTGGGCGGGGCAAGTTAAAATTGCCCCTTTCATTTCTGGAACAGACAAGCCCAGGTTGTATGTTTTGTACAAAATCTGTGTTTGACTTACTTTCAAGTTAGAATTTTATTTAAGAAATTTAAGCACGTTCCCCAGCCACTTTGGTCTGTTTTAATTGGTGAGTCGGAGGGGGGAGGGGGGGGGGCGGTGGGGCGTGAATCCACATAATTTCCTACATTACAACAGTGACGACACTTCAAAAAGTTCATCATTGGCTGTAAAGCACTTTGGGATGTCCTGAGGTCGTGAAAGGCGCTATATAAATGCAAGTCTTTCTTTCTATCTTTTATTTATTTAGCATCATTCCTAATGCAGTCCCTGGTCCTGGGGGGTGCCCACTGTGCAGCGTAGATGCAGAGACTTTCTGGCAGTTACCAGTGCTGTTGACGCAGGACAAACCTCGGTGAGGGTCTTTCAGTCGTGAGCTGTATACCTGAGGAGCCCACTGACATTCGAAACATAAACGTGCCTGAAAACTATAAGCACCATTTGTCACACAGGAGACGGTCAAGTAGCATTAATGTGTTCTCCTCCTTCATATGCACCTTCTCTTTCTCTCTGCTTTGCTGTTTTGTGTTTCTCTGTCTCTCTTCATTGGGCTGTGGAGTTTGCAAATATCTTCAGTTGCTTTCTCTTGCTGGCGTGCCTTAGCTGCCATGAATTCTGGGATAGCCAACCTCCTTAGCGGTATCTTATTTTTCATGGATTGTCGCCAAATGCTGAAGAAATCTGGCACAGGTACGAGTGGATGAATGGCCTCATTCTGTGCTGTATCATTCTATGAAATCGAGGCCTGGGGACCATCCAGTACCAGTAATTGGCTACTCAAGTGGTTTCATCCAATAGCACTCTATTTAGCTGCTCTTGGTACTGAACCTCAATGCTGCCTTATCAGCCTCCGACAATTCCAGGTTTCCGAGTCACAAGTGGACTGTTGGCCTTGCATCCCAGAGATAAGACTTAAACCTCCAAAGCTTTAACACAGAGCCACCAAATCACCCAGCTTAATTTAGTGACATCCATAGCTTTTTCTCATGGCAGAATCACTCTATAACCAGAGGTCGAGAGAGCCTCTGTCACTCAAATTGAAGAAAGAGGAACATATATTCTTGATAAGTTTGCACGAAGTACAGACTGGAAAGGTCACAGGGTCGATACCTTGTCTGTACTGAGCTAGCTGATCCCAGCCAAGGGAGATAGAAGGAGATAGTGGGGGAGGGAGCGGTGGGGAGGGCGGCGGGGGGGGGAGGGGGGGGTGGTGGTTGTTGTATTCCAATTGGCCTTGGCACTCATAGGCTGGAGAGAGCAAAATAGAAAACCAGACTGGTTCCCATTCCTGCTCACTATCCAGTGAAAAGCACACACTCAAACATTGGGAAGAGGATGGAATCGGGTTTGGCTTTGGAGGAATAGGCCCCTAACGCTCACTGGGCATGGAGAATGGCCGCCAACAGGAGCCAGTGCCTTCAGGAGCCACACAATAAGAAGTTCAGAGAGAGAGAAAGCTTTGCCTTTCAGCAAAGAACCTGCCTGAGTTAACTCTCTGTTCTACTGATATACATGTTACACGCACCTCTGTTAATGAGCTTTGACTGGTGCCCAGCTACTCTCAGATTTGCTGGTAATGCTTTTCTAATTTGCCTCCATAACATTTCCCCCACTTACAAATAATTGGTAGTGAGCAGCCAAGCATTATATTGGAATATCTGCCCTTTTTTCTCTCTCTCTTTCTTTCTTCTTTCCTTTAGTAGAGAGCGGGGTAATAATAAAACGACAATGGAAACTAACACGTACCCATCAATTTCAATTTGGCAAATGCTTACCAATTGCGCTAAGTGAATAGGTGAGACTCACACCCTCAACAACAGTCGCACAAAACAATAAAAGCAGCCCCGCAGTATGAGAAGGTTACCCTGATATATGTTTTAAGAGTAACTACACACTATGCCCTCGCTGCCCCAATTACAGACACTGTCGCTGTTGATATTCATGACGTGCTTGAATCATTATCGTTCTAAAATATTCCAAAAAGGGAAGCTAAAAGTGATCTGCTGGAGTGAGACGGCAAACAATCACTTTAGCTAAAGCTGGAGGGAGATTTAATTGCATCAGACCTCGTCACTTACGCAGTCACACAATGCTGGTGTAGTTCCTGTCACGCTGATGTTTAAATGTGGTTGACACAGAAATTAGGAAGGCTGGAATATGTTACGGGAGCGCAGTTGCCATAACTACACTGTGCCAGCAGCTGACGCTCCCAAATTAAGCTTCAGGAGAGAAGCAAGCTTCTCATCTGTCCGTCAAAATGGATGCAGGTCACATCTCACAGTCCCCATATGGAGCCTCGGCATATTTTATTGGGTGCCATATGGTGAGGGGGGAGCGGGGGGGGGCGTAGAGAGAGATGGGGGAATGATTTAGTTGCAGGATGGAGCATAGCTGTTGTCGGACAATTATGAGCAGGCTTTCGAGGCAACACAAGGTTACTTGGAAGTTTAATCTTCACGAGCACACTTAATTGTTGTCCATATGGAAATGCATTACTACAGACTGTAACTTTTCTCAGAAACTTGCCTAACGTCTTCAACAAGTGAAATCAAACTGTTCAAAGTCAGTTTTTCAATTCGCCGCTGTGACAGAACTGCAGACCCCAGTACATAAAATAAAACTGTGTTCTAACTGACCATAATTGCATCTTTTACATAGGAACATAGAAAGAGCAGTAGGCCATTCAGCCCCTCGGGCCTGCGCCGCCATTTAATCAGACCATGGCTGATCTGTATCTGAATTCCATTTACCCTGTTTTAGCTCCATATCTCTTGATACCCTTACCTAACAAAAATCTATCGATCTCAGTCTTGAAAGCTCCAATTGTCCCAGCATCCACAGCCTTTTGGGGGAGGAAGGGAGTTCAAGATTTCTACTACCCTTTGTGTGAAAAAGTTAGATCAGATGAGAAGCTCCTAATTCTTGCAATGCAGTGGATGTTCCTAATACTTACACGTGTATGTTGTGGCTGTGCAGCTGTTCTGATTACTGACTCCCTTTGTGACAAACAATATCCATCCTAAGTCTTAACCTGTCTTTCCAGATGTTGATTGGAGCTGCTTTTCATTTCTAGCCCTTACAGATTTTTTGTTTTATTTTGATCACTGACTCCCTTGACTATTGGGATTTTAGTTTTCTCTAAATCTTGAAACCTCTGCAAATACAGTTTTAATAAGAACTCCCAATGCCACATTATCGAAAATGAGGGTTCTGGTATCAACTGAAAAACATGGCAGTGGAACTGCACTGAGGTGAAAATCCTCACACTAACTTTTCATGAAATGAACAGTGGTCAGAAAGCAACATCTGTAAATCTGAAATTTTACCACAATGAACATAGATGCATTTAAGGATAAGCTAGATAAGCACATGAGGGAGAAAGGAATAGAAGGATATGTTGATGGGGTTAGATGAAGAGTGGTGGGAGGAGGCTCATATGGAGCATAAACACCAGCATGAACCAGGTGGGCTGAATGGCCTGTTTCTGTACTGTAAATTCTATGTAATACTCTGTATGTAAATGCAGCTTCCATAAAAAACAGGGCCTACACTTGCTGCTGAGACAATGAGGCCAGATGTGGGAGTGTGAGCTGGCTAATAGACTTCGGTCTCATACACTCCAACCTGAGCAGTCACATTGAAAAAAAAGACCCAAACCTCTGCCAACCACATAAACAGTAAACTAGACTTTTCACATAAAATTCTATGCTCCTTTGACAGACTCTGAAAGCTCCCTGTGCATTTGAATACTTTCTTTAGTGAATTAATAATTTAAATAACTTGGACAATGTACAAATTCTGAATGGTTTAATAAACCAGGTTTATATATATATATAAAAGTCACAGAGATTAATACTCCGAGTAATTATTAACGCTTGTCAGTTCAGTGTTAAATAGCAATAATTTATAAACCTCTAGAAACTGATTTTGCTAAACAAAAATTCAATGGCCCAAATCAGCCAAAAATAAGTAGTGGGAGTGGGGAAAAATTGAATTTGGAAATCCGAATTATGAAGCATTATTGAGAGACTTGCGTACCAGACAGTGCGCCTCCATCAGCAATGCCCCACAATGATATCACATGTGCATGTAACACAAAGATATCACAATCAGGACTGCTTTCAAAAGTCTTTTAGAAAGTAATTCCAATTGATGCGAACATGCTCTTTACTTTTAGCTGTTTTGCCTTTTTACCCAGCAATATATTTTGTTTAATCAGTTGGCGCTAATGACATCATCAAGGGAATCAGCTTGGAGACTTGCCCGGCAATGAGGGGGAGGGAGCAGATTAACATGCACAGTCAAAGTGACATGAATGCTGAAGATTCTTGCGTTAATGACTGTAACTCTGCTGATGTCAGTTCAACTCCCTTGCACAGTTTGGCTCAGTAGCTCCTCACATCCAGCTCTACCAGCAAAGACATCATGACACACTATTACAAAGTAAATTTTCCCTTCAAAAAAAAATCGACAGAAATAAATAAGGACATATTAACATTAATCACATGCTGGAAACACTCAGCAGATCAGGCAGCATCTGTGGAGAGAGAAACAGAGTTAACATTTCAGGACAATGGCCTTTCAACAGAACCAGTTCTGATGAAAGGTCATCAACTCTTCACAGATGCTGCCTGGCCTGCTGAGTGTTTCCAGCATTTTCTGTTCTTATTTCATATTTCCAGTACTTGTGGTTTTTCTTTGTATTGCTAGTGCATATGTTTAAGTGTATATATGCAATGAAATATATTTCTATATATGTATTGAAAAGGAAAATGTACTGTGTGGAGTATATTACACGTTGTGGCATTTGGATTAGGCTGCAAACTACAACAGTGAATGTCATTCCCACATCAAGCCCTGTTACCATCTCCGCAATGTTTGTACCCCTCCCCTTCCCCTGGATGAATAATTGAGTGTTTATCATTTCGGTGCAGTAATATATAGGTGCAGGAATGAAGACAAGTACGGTTCAAATAACGAAACACGCATTAAATCGCTTTATCGGCCAAGATAAGGTGACGCAACGCAAGTAACACAAGAAGCTGTGCAATGAGGGTGACGTCTTTGCAAGGCTTTGTCGAGCAAAAGTTCTCGTGGATAATTGGGATCATGTATATCGGAGCACAGCAATTTTTACATTTTAAGTTTACTCATTTATAGTTTTGTGTTTGGTTAAGATGGTAGACAGCGATGGGTGATTGGCGCCTGCTTGTGGACCACACAATAAGGCTGGAGGTGACAGCAGAAATCAGCTACCTAGCAGTTCATAGAATCAGAGAATGGTTACAGCACAGAAGGAGGCCATTCGGTCCGTCAGGCACTTCAGCTAGTCCCACGCCCCCGCCATTTCCCCGTAGCTCTGCAAATTTTTTTCCTTCAGGTACTTATCCAACTCCCTTTTGAAAGCCACAATTGAATCTGCCTCCACCACCCTTTCAGGCAGTGCATTGCAGATCCTAACCACTCATTGCGTAAAAAGGATTTTCCTCAATTTGCCTTTGGTTCTTCTGCCAATCATCTTAAATCTGTGTCCTCTGGTTCTCGACCCTTCCGCCAATGGGAAAAGTTTCTCTCCATCTACTCTGTCTGGACCCCTCATGATTTTGAACACCTCTTATCAAATCTCCTCTCAACCTTCTCTGCTCTAAGAAGAACAACCCCAGCTTCTCTAGTCTATCCACGTAACTGAAGTCCCTTATCCCTGGAACCATTCTTGTAAATCTTTTCTGCATCCTCTCTAAGGTCTTCACATCATTCTGAAGTGCGATGTCCAGAATTGAACACAATACTCCAGTTGAGGTCGGACCAGTATTTTATAAAGGTTCATCATAACTTCCTTGCTTTTGTGCTCTATGCCTCTATTTTTGAAGCCCAGGATCCCGTATACTTTTTTAACCGCTTTCTTAACCTGCCCTGTCACCTTCAACAATTTGTGCACATATACCCCCCAGGCCTCTCTATTCATGCACCCCCTTTAGAATTGTACCCTTTAGCTTATATTGCCTCTCCTCGTTCTTAACAAAATGTATCACTTCGCACTTTTCTGCGTTAAATTTCTTCTACCACGTGTCTGCCCATTCCACCAGCCTGTCTATGTCCTCTTGAAGTCCTGCTCACTGTTCACTGCTCCAAGTTTTGTGCCATCCGCAAATTTTGAAATTGTACCCTGTACACCTAAGTCCAAGTCATTAATATATATCAAGAAATGCAGTGGTCCTAATACCGACCCCTGGGGAACACCACTGTGTACCTTCCTTCAGTCCGAAAAACAACCGTTCACCACTACTCTCTGTTTCCTGACACTTAGCCAATTTCGTATCCATGCTGCCACTGTCCATTTTATTCTATGGGCTTCAACTTTGCTGGCAAGCCGATTATGTGGCACTTTATCAAACGCCTTTTGGAAATCCATGTACACTACATCAACCGCATTGCCCTCATCAACCCTCTCTGTTGCCTCTTCAAAAAACTCAATCAAGTTGGTTAAACACGATTTGCCTTTAACAAATCCGTGCTGGCTTTCCTTAATTAATATACACTCGTCCAAGTGACTGTTAATTTTGTCCCGGATTATCGTTTCTAAAAGCTTCCCTGCTACCGAGGTTAAACTGACTGGCCTATAGTTGCTGGGTTTATCCTTACACCCTTTTTTGAACAAGGGTGCAACATTTGCAATTCTCCAGCCCTCTGGCACCACCCCTGTATCTAAGGAGGATTGGAAGATTATGGCCAGTACCTCGCAATTTCCACCTTAACTTCCCTCAGCATCCTACGATGCATCCCATCTGGTCCTGGTGACTTATCTATTTTAAGTATAGCCAGCCTTTCTAGTACCTCCTCTTTATCAATTTTTATCTCATCCAGTATTTCCACTACCTCCTCTTTCACTATGACTTTGGCAGCATCTTCTTCCTTGGTAAAGACATATGCAAAGTACTCATTTAGTATCTCAGCCATGCCCTCTTCCTCCATGCGTAGGTCTCCATTTTGGTCCCCAAGCGGCTCCACCCTTCCTCTTACTACCTGTTTACTATTTATATGCCTATAGAAGACTTTTAGATTCCCTTTTATGTTAGCTGTCAATCTATTCTCATAATCTCTCTTTGACCCTCTTATTTCCTTTTTCACTTCCCCTCTGAAATTTCTATATTCAACCTGGTTCTCGCTTGTATTCTCAACCTGACATCTGTCATATGCCCCCTTTTTCTGCTCCATCTTACTCTCTATCTCTTTCGTCATCCAGGGAGCTCTGACTTTGGTTGTCCTACCTTTCCCCCTCATGGGAATGTACCTCGCCTGTTCCTGAACCATCTCCTCTTTAAAGGCAGCGAATGCTGGAGCTTCTAATTAACTATAATATAGCGACGTTCATTCGCTATGAATTGCTTCAGGACGTCCCAAGGAACGTGAAAGCGGCTATGTCAATGCAAGTTTTTTCTTTCACCTGCGCAACTCAGTTCCACCATTCACGTTGACCAACTCAACCATCAGGGATCTTTTCTATTTTCCCCAAAAATATTCTTAACAGCTGTTGCCTTCAGTGATTCACACGAGCAACAAACTGGAGCAATATCAAGCGGCAAATTTTAACCTATACTGCCTGATCCGAAGAAGGCAGGTTCCGGTGGGATGCCCGTTTTACCTCTCGCCCGATTTTATGTTCCACAGTGGAGCGTGAAATCGGACGGGATGTAAAATGGGCGTTTGAACCAAACCTGCCCCAAGGTGGGTTAGGTTAACACTCAGGGACATGATGTTTAAGTAATAGTTTCATCCATTCATGTCCCTGAATGCAGCTGCGCTATACATGGGATACAGCCAACCCTTGATAATTCAGATATTTTCAGCTAATTATCCAGCAATTCAAATTATGTGAATTTGATTTAACAGGAGTAGACTGTGTTATGGTACACATAAAAGGAAATGGGGAGTGACAGGTAAGAGTAGGAATAACTTATTGGATAATTAGGAATCTCTTAACCTTATGGATCTATTGTCCTTAAGGGAGAGGTAGGCAGTGTCTCCTTGGGATGGAGTTGGTTCCAAGATGACATACCTGGCGGTGAAAGATTGGAACCAAGTCAACCCTCTCTGGCAGACTCAGGAATCCTATACCTGAGCTAGGCAGTTGCACAGTACTCCAGGGAACTGTTGATGCTTGACTGGCCAGTAACTAATGGAGGGTAGACCCGGGGACTGAAATTAGAGCTAGGCCATTCAGGGGTGATGACAGGAAGTGCTTCTTCACACAAAGGGTAGTGGAAATCTGGAACTCTCTTTCTCAGTAAGCTGTTGAGACCAGGTCAATTGAAAACAGATAGATAAATGTAAGTTGGTCACTAATAAATCCAATAGGGAATTCAGGAGAAACTTCTTTACCCAGAGAATTTGGAACTCGCTACTACATGGAATGGTTGAGACGAATAGTATAGATGCATTTAAGGGGAAGCTAAATAAACGCGTGAGGGAGAAAGCAATGAACGGTTATGTTGATGGGGTTAGATAAAGTAAGGTGGGAGGAGGCTCATGTGGAGCATAAACACCGGCATAGACCTGTTGGGCCAACTGGCCTGTTTCTGTGCAATTCTATGTAGATATATTTTTGTTAGTTAAGGATGTTAAGTGATGCAGAGCAAAGGTCGGTGAATTGAAGTTGAGGTACAGAACAGCCATGATCTCAGTGAATGGCGGAACAGGCTCGAGGGGTTGAATGGCCTACTCCTGTTCCTATGTTCCCATTCAGCTCTAGACCATCCTGCAAGCCAAAGCTCAAGTGGCTGAAGTGGCCCCGGGTGGTGAAATTGTGGGAACCTATCAGTACTCTGTGCTGGTACATTTCCATGGGTTTAGCTGGTTAAACTCCAGCAGTACACCCGCGCACACTTGAAGATCCCTGAAGCTCGGCTCTTTCAAAGCTTTATCTCAACTCTTCGGACTGTGGTCTAAGTTGGATGTGTCCTGACTGGGTGAGACCGTGCACTCTGTATGGGAAAACAGAAACTATCCCATCTCTGTGACCCTTCCATGTTTCCCATCACTATCCCATCCCTGTGGCTCTCTCCCATGTTTCCCATCACCATCCCATCCCTGTGTCTCTCTCCCATGTTTCCCATCACTATCCCATCCCTCTGCCATTTTGAATCACTTCACAAACCATCATTAGCCGATGGCTCCCGTTTATCAGACTTTGAATCTTTAATGGGATTTTTTTTTTTACAACACCGGTGTAAAATTCTTTGACAGGTGACATTAAGAAAAGGTCATGTATCACTATACACTACACAGGCTATGCAAATTGAATCAAAAATGTAGCAGCCAGATTAGCTGAGGTAAAAATTATAAGGTCACACAAAGTCAGTCAAGCTGGAAGTGCTGAAAAGATGCTTGTAATTACTCTTTTTAGTCTATTAACTATTGTTGTTCTATCAGGACTCAGGGGTATATGAAAGCCATGGACATGAAGTACAAGATAAAGTAATGTGTATTTACTACTCCCAGAGGATCAATTTGCCTGGTATTTTGCAGCTCGGAGGAGCAAAACACACAAATGCTGTTCGCCTTTCTCTCCACTGAATTTTGTCTTTTATCAAAGACTGCTCGGAAGACAGCCGCGACACTGGGCACAATCTATCCGCTCTGAACAGCGTCTCTCTGCGATACCCCTGCCATGTAGAGATCAAATCAGTGCCTTCTGACACAACATAGGAGAGCCCCTGTATCCTCTTGATAAAACCCAGGAACATGCTGGGATCAAAGCCTTGGCTGCCGACCGATTTTTAAAGAAGGCAAGCGCAATGCAAATCTGTCGATGGGATCTGAAGGAAATCTATCCAGCCCTGCCCCCGTACAGTCACTGCATGAACCGTTTGACAAGTAAAATATGTCTGTCAGCTTGATATGAACTGACCCCTTTTTTCTCTATCTATTCATCGCGTTTGCTTCCTGTCAAACGAATACTGCTAACTTTAGCTTAGGCCATAATTCACTCGTAATTCATCGTGGGCACACCAGGGACCAGTTTTTTGGACAGAGGTGCAGCTCAGGCTTACAACAGACCCTGATGTGTTCAAGCCCAGATAATCAGAGGCCTTCCAGTTCATTGCTGGCAATCAGGTTAGTTTGTTTTTAAATTAAAACATTTAAATGTTTATTTCCCCCGTGGCCCCTCGCGCACAGCAATGCAAGGTTTTGATGCCGATTACATTATGCCATTTAAAAAAATATATATTTTCTCCCCATGTCCGTGCATGTCTAATTGCAGTGTGTCCTTCAGGAGCCCCTTCCAAATACTCCAGTGCAGTACGAGGGAGCGCTGCACTGTCGGAAGTGCTGCCTTTCAATGAGACATTAAACTGAGGCGTGGCTGTAAAAGTTCCCATGGCATTATTTTGAAGAAGAGCAGGGGAGTTCTACCCGGTGTCATGGCCAATATTTATCTCGCCACCAACATCACTAAAACAGGTAACCTGATCATTATCACATTGGTGTTTGTGGGACCTTGCTGTGTGCAAACTGACTGCTGTGTTTCCCTACAACAGTGACTACACCTCAAAAGTACTTCATTGGCTATGAAGCACTTGAGGACATCTTGACAATGTGAAAGGCGCTATAGAAATGCAAGTCTCTCTTTTGTTTTCTTTCTTTCACTGCACTTAGTCGCTGTGCAGAGAGGTCAAGATGCCCAATTGGATGGCCAATCACCATAAAAAAGAGTGGGTGCAGTAATGACGCTCCACCAATAGGTGTCACTAGCACATTAAGTACTGTATCATATTCACTAAGCACACTGAAGACATCTAGAGGCAAACTTCACCAAGTCCAGTCTGAAGCAATTGCTTCCAAGATCAAACAGTGGAAATGTGGAACTACAATGAGTAGTTGTGGCGAATATCATAGATGTATTTAAGGGGAAGCTGGATAAACACATGAGGGAGAAATAAATAGAAGGTTATGCTGATAGGGTTAGATGAAGAGGGGTGGGAGGAGGCTCATGTGAAGCATAAACACTGGCACTGAATGGCCTCTTTCTGTGCTGTACATTCTATATAATTCTATGGAGCAAAAGTGTTTTATTCCACTGTGTTTAAGGGCTGCAGAATGCTAAAATAATCTCTTTGCTGATGTTTTACCAATTTCATATTCCAAATTCCAAATGCACGTCAACAAATTTGCCCTGATATACAACAATGATACACCTGAAACATTAAACCATCTTTCCTTTTTACAGATACTGACTGGCCTACCATGTACTTCCATCATCTTCTGTTTTCATTTGACAATACAACAGTGTTTTATACTAGTATTGATTACCCATAGAGAATGCGTAATGAGCAAGTGTATAGTACCTATTTATATTTCGTCAGCGAAGATAACCTCATAATTAAATCGATATTCTAGAGTTTTTCTGTGCCCTCAGAAAGAATTTGGCACAACTTCTCTCGGGAGATTAAATGTTGTGCATGTTCTGTGTGTTCAACAGCCTTAACTCATTTCCTCCCTTTTTCTCTCCCTCCAGTTTTCCCTTGCTCCTCTCCTGACAATGTTGTCCCATGCTGGGGCCTGACTCTGCTAGTACTAACAAACCTCCTGTACCACATGTGTGAGCCTAGACAGCGAGTGTTGTCAGGCTATACTATCATGAGGGGCTGAGCTTGTGACATTTTGTAAGTCAATAGTAAAATCTCAATAACATGGATTCATATGGACAGGAAACCTGCCTATTAGAAAGCAGCTCTGCAGTTCTCCTGGTGACTCAGTTGGTACAGGCAAAGTGTAACTGTGCCAGACAGTACCAGTCTATGCTGAGTTAGCTGAGTTGAGCTAGCGCAGAAGGTGTTGGCAACAACTGGTCTCAGCATCCCTAGACTGGGAGGGCAGAACGTGCCAAAGTCCCCACTCCAGACTACTACCCCTGCTGGACAGCGCACACATGCAAGTGTTGGGCGAGTGCAGACCCGGGTTTGGTGCTGAAGCCTCCTGCTGCTGACAACTCACCACCTACACTCACATCTGAAGTCTGGCCACTTGGGGGAAGGTGCTGGAGGGTGACCGATATCTGTGGCACCGTACTCCACGAAAAAAAATCAATGTCTCCAACCGAGGCCCCGTCTGTCTCTCAGGTGGACGTAAAAGATCCCATGGCACTATTTCAAAGAAGAGCAGGGGAGTTCTCGCCAGTGTCCTGGTCAACCTTTATCCCTCAACCAACATCAATAAAACAGATTATCTGGTCATTATCGCAATGCTATTTGTGGGAGCTTGCTGTACACAAATTGGATGCCACGTTTCCTACATTACAGCAGCGACTCCACTTCAAAAAAAGTACTTATTTGGCTGTGAAGCCTTTTGGGATGTCCTGAGGTCATGAACGGTGCTATATAAATGCAAGTTCTTTCTTTTCAGGAGAGGAGGAGGGAAGAAGAGTGTTGACTGTGTGTTAGTATACATCATGTGTGGGATGCTTTAGTGAAGAGGCGAATATATCCTATCTTCAACACAGATACAACACAAAAACAGAGAAAAGCATTACCTGTCACATTTTGGATTGACAATATCATTTCTAACTATTATGGTATTCCTGTTTATTGAAAGTAATGTGCCAAACCAGCCTTGTAATGTTATTGTACATCAAAGCAGTTCAATAGCAAAGGTTAAGTGTGTAACTGACCTTTGGCAATCGTTCTGGGTCACCCGGATGTCTGGGGATCACCTTCTGCAATCGCTGGAAGCCATAATCGATGGTGGGTTCATTCAGAGCTGCAACAAGGAAGAAGAATTGAGTTCAGTAAGGGGAAAGAACACCAGGGACAGCACCAGGACTCCAGAAATGAGAGTTAAAATTGAGGCACTGGTGCAACAAATAAAGAAAAAGCTAACTAGCCAAGGTTCCTGCTGCTGACTCCTGCCAGGCTTGGCCTGTGATGCCCTTCATGGCAAAATAGCCCACTGACCTCACTCACTGCTCAGGCTCAACATGAAAGAATGGCCACAAGGTTGAGGTTCATGGGGGAGGCCAATACCCGTAGAATCATACTCCAGGAAGAAAAGGCGAGGCCAATTGTAGCAGCCTCCACTGTTGCCATGGCCAAGATCAGCTGACTGAGCACAAGACAGTAGTAAAGGTGCAGGAGGCCATAGGACAATGAGGCGCAACTATCAACAATGTCTAGCAGATGAAGAAGGCCCTTGCTGTAACGCGCTCACGTACACTATAACCGCAATGTTATCGCTTGCATTCCATACAGCTCCCATAGTAATAGAGAAAGCATATGAATTATCTTCTACACCACCTTTAGCCTTTTCATCTGGAGTCCCAAGGGCCATCAGTGTTGAGGAGAGCATCGATCATATCTGTAGTCTATAATCATTTTGTTTAAGGTCTTACGTTTCCGGGGTCTTATAGTTTCTCCTTTTACACCTTGCTTTCTGAAGGTGGTGACTGATGGCGGGGTATATATCCAGAGGCACTGGCACCTTTCAGTACCTCAGCCGACGAGCAACACTTGATGCGTGAGGGCCGGCCGACTATTCCGGCAGGTTAGCCATCACAGAGGTGCTCACGCCTGTCCTCACCTTGATGTCCACATGCATGGCAGTCTGCAGCAGGACCTCCTGAATAGTGCTCAGGTGCTTTTATTTCCTGCCCTAACCTAGGGTGCTGAGGCCAATTCAGCACCCCCATTGCTGTGCTGGCTAAGTGCACACAGATGAAGAATTGAACCTGGGACCTTCCTGGCCTCTATGCTCAGTACCACACCACACAATCCATTAAACTGCAGAGAGAACCTTAGTTATGTTTTATTGTTTTTTTTTAAATTACCTATGGAACTTAAGAGAACTAAGGCAATCAGATAATCATGATGTTATACCTCAATTGTGTCTCTGAATGAGATTTCAAAACATTGTAGTGTAATCTCTCCCCAAAGTTATACAGTTAATTCAAAGTTGTTTTTCTTGTGCTTAAAAAATGTGAATTATCCAATACTTTGAATTAAGCAGCGTAAATAACACAGCAAGATGAGTTTTTGTGCTTTCAAAAAATGAATGGTCAGAAAATCCGAATGAAGCAATTTTGAATTAAACCACGAGGACCTGTTAAAACATGTTAAATGTAGCGTATTGGATAAAGCCACTGCCTTATACAGCATCAAAGGTCCCAGGTTTAATTCCCAGTCAGTGCTGACTTAGCTTGGGTGGGGGTGCGGGGAGAGGAGGTGGCAGCAATCTGAGAGGGTTAAAACCAGCCACATTTGCTGCGACTGACTGACCCTATTGCCCAAAGTGCACGAGTGTGGGGTGTCGGATCAGGACAGGGATCAGACTGAGCTGCGCCGCCCACCTCGCACAGTGGAATATCCCGCTGACCCTCACTGCCTAGGCTCACAGGTGAAGAACCACCACTGGCGCAACTCCCAGAGAACTGGACCCCAGTATCAAGTGCTTTCAGGAGACAAGGGGATAAAACTACGGGATGGTGGTGGTGGCAGATATATAAAGTACAGTAAGGAACACAAGCCATTGTTCGGAGACAATGTCCATTTTCTTTTCTCAACTTGCAATTCAAACGAGCACATATTCAATTATATATGTATGTATATATATATATATTTTAAAAAAACACATTTAAACGTTCCACTATTCACAAAGAAGTTACTGCTTTTTTTTTCCAAACAAAAATATATAAAAATTTTCATAACATAAAATGACTTGACAGTTGTGATCGTTCATCATGAGGCGGCCAGGCCAGGCCAGGCCAGGCCCACCCGCGGGAAAAAAAAAAGTGAGGCAAAAGGAAACCGTATGAAAGAGCTGTTAGAGGACATTTACATCTGAGCACCTTGAATTTAGTGCATAATTGCACCACTAAAACCCCTTAACTTGTCATCCGCCAAGAGAGAGAAAAAAAATCCCAAATTGTTGTCAGTCATCCGCCGCACGGCGCCCGTCCTGGCGAACGGCTGAGTGACAGGGCTTCAGCAGCGAGCGCGCAAAGTGACGCCTGATCAGAACACTCGGCTCGAGAGCGGTAAGTGGCCGCAAACCCACTCAAATCAGCGTAATGATTAAGGTTTTGTTCGATGTCAGGAAAAAAAAAACAGCAATTTGAATATAAACATGTCTTCATGACATGTAAATCATTGAAGTTGAATATAGAGAGAGAGGGGGGGGGAAGCAATATCCGATGCCCTCGGCCTCTTTAATCTTATTTTGATTTCTTTTAATCTCGCTGCTGTGGGGAGTTACCGGGCGAGCTGGCAGTTTTTCTCTTCCCCCTCCCCCCCAGGGTAAAAACAACTGTTGACCGTCCGCTTCAGATTTGGCTCACGGACCGGTCAAGGCCGGTGGATGAGGAGGGTACCGGGAAAAAAAATTCAAATATAAAGCGGGAAGTTTGAACGAAAAAGCCTGTTTGTTTTTCTCCCCCCACTTGCTGCCGCGTCGGACCACGCCGAGGCATTCATTGCCTCGGTTAAAAAAATCTCTGATCACTTTTCGACGCAAACGGGGAATGCTGGAAATGCACAGCAGCTCCGTCACTCTTCGTGCAAAGAGCCTCTATATGAGGCGGCATCCAAAAGTGCTACCCCTCTCTTTTTCTCCGTGTTTTGTAGACCTGAGGGTGCTCTGCAACTGTCCCTGATCTCTCTGACCAGGTTATTTATCCCCCTCCCTCCCAGCCTGTGCAAAACCTTACTAGCAATCAGATTAAAAGAGTGACAAGAATTTAAAATCCCAGCTGGAATGTAACGCCTCTCTACCGCCGCCCCCCCCCCAAGTAGATGAAGGGGTTGGGGAGAGGCAGCTTTTAATTCATGTTCTCCCCCTAGTCAAAGAGGCCATGATGTGGAGATGCCGGTGTTGGACTGGGGTGGACAAATGTGAGAAGTCGCACACCAGGTTATAGTCCAACAGCTTTATTTGAAATCACAAGCTTTTGGAGCGCTGCTCCTTCGTCAGGTGAAGTCTACCTGATGAAGGAGCAGCGCTCCGAAAGCTTGTGATTTCAAATAAAGTTGTTGGACTATAACCTGGTGTTGTGCGACTTCTCACATTTATTCAAAGAGGAGCAGGGGAGTTCTTCCACAGTCCCGGCCAATATTTATCCCTCCACCAACACCACTTAAAAAAACAGGTCCTGACAGCTATTTGTGGGAGCTTGCTGTGCGCAAATTGGCTGCTGCGTTTCCTACATTACAACAGTGACCACACTTCGAAAGTACTTCATTGACTGTGAAGCACTTTGGGACGTCCTGAGGTCATGAAACGCACTGTATAAAAATGCAAGTCCTTTCCTTTATCTCCAGCACTTTCTGTTATTCCAGATTTCAGCTTTTCCGATTTTTTTTTAGGCAGAACTCAAGATCGCATCACCCGCTTCTCCTGATCGGTTTACGAATCCGACCCAAAAAACCTGAAAGGAAGCAGGGCAGGCGGCTTGTTGAAACTTTCAGCCGACCGTGGAGCCAATGGAATGAAGGAAGACTGGAGGATGACGTGTGAAATTACAGCAGGTGTAATTCCAACTTCTCTTGAAGCGAGAGAAGATCGCAGTCTTCCCAAACCCCTTACTGCACATAGAAAATCGGAGCTTCTTTCAACCCGCGCCTTAGTGGGATCCTCACGGTCGGTGCCAAGTCCAGCGTAAGCTTGCTGACTGCTAAGTCCGACTCAGGATAAAAGCAGCTTTAGGTATGGAATACATGCTAGTTCATGTGGGATCCAATAAGATCCTGCAAGGCATGGGGAGAAGGAGTTTGAAAATATTATCCCTTCTGTAAAATCCTAGTAGATCTGTATTTAAAGTCTATTGAACTTCAGTCTGTATAACTGTCCCAGTTTGAAATAAAATGAAAACTTGGATAACAAAATGAGCCAAAGCAATTTGAAAATACCTCTACTTCCCCGATGACTTGGCTGGTTAATGGGGAGCTGAGCCGTATGCACTGGGAACCTGCCAGCCCTCTGCTGAGTTGGCAGATCTCTGCCGGGCAGTCATAGGGGTGGTACGATTGGCTTCTGTGGCCTCAGACCCGGGAGCAGAAATGAAGCAGCCAGGGTTTCTCGCTCCCGACCACTGTCCAATGCCCCCTGCCGAAAAATGGCTATGTACGCACGCCAGGTGAGGACCCGATCAGGCTCAGCTGTGATGCCCTGCACTCGGATGCCTGGGCTCACACATAAATACTGGCTGCTCGGGTGAAGTTGTGAAGGGCCACATGTCGTACCCGAACCCTGGCACAATGTTGCATGAGGAAAAGCAAACATGATTATTAATAATACATTAAAAAGAGGGTAGTTTCTAATCCAACAATTAGGTTTTTGTCAGACTCTTTCTGACTCTTCCAAGCCTTGGTAAGACAACCTTAGCCGTACCTCAGTAGGTAGCACTCTCACCTCTGAGTCAGCATGTTGTGGGTTCAAGTCCCATTCAGAGGCGTGAGCACAAAATTTTACCATGATGTCCATAAAGTGCACAATAGACTTTTTTTTTAACAATTTCCTTTTTTCACTCCTCCTCTCCTGAAGATGGTGACTTAAGCTTCCAAGTTGCCCATCCTAGTAGTCATTCTGTAGGTGTTAGCTTTGACACTGAGTGTTGGCAGGGTATTTGACCTTAGAGGGCCTTGTAGGCAGTAGCCTTGGCTCAGTGGTAGCACTCTCACCTCTGAGTCAGAAGATTGTGGGTTCAAGTCCCACTCCAGGACTTGAACTCATAATCTAGGCTGACACTACCTCAGCACTGCACCATCGGCGGTGCTATCTTTCAGATGAGACGTTAAACCAAGTCCCCATCTGCCCTCTCAGGTGGATGTAAAAGATCCCACGGCACTATTTTGAAGAGGAGCAGGGGAGTTCTCTGGCCAATATTTATCCTTCAAGCAACATCACTTAAACAGATTATCAGGTCATTATCTCATTGCTGTTTGCACAAATTGGCTGCCGTGTTTTCTAGCTTACAACAGTGACTACACTTCAAAAGAGGCTGTAAAGCGCATTGGCACGTCCTGAGGTCATGAAAGGCGCTATGAAAATGCAAGCCCTTTCTAAGCTTTACTTTGAACTCCATTTATTTACCCCATTGTGAAAGCAAAGCTGCTCTCTTCACCCCAATAGCCCTCTGCTGCTTGGTCCTCTGCATGAACCAATTTTTTTAATAATTTCACAATAATGAATCCTAAACGTGTCAACGGTGCTTCAGTTCTTAATCAAAAGATTGTCTGATTTGACTTGGAGAGGAATTTGTTTTCTTGAGTTGTGCTGCCAAGAGTGGCAGAATGATCGACACTTCGTATAAGCAATTAAAATAACTTGTTTAAAAACTCCACCGATCTGGTAGCCCAGGGGCATTAAACAGTACACAGCACTGCACTGCAAGATGTAATAAAGTGCTACACACGTGGAGCCTCTATCCTGTGACACATATTAATACTATTCTTAAGAAAAACAAATACGTGGTGGGGAGGGTCGACGAGCCAGGGAATTATTCAAGCTTTTTTCGTTGTGTAGCAGGATCAGGGCTCGGTTGGGTCAGGCTGAAGCAATGCCTGACAAAAACTCGAGCCTCGCATGTGGCAATGAGGCATTTTGCTACTTTTGGTTTTGATAAAAGCGCTCAGTGCAAAGTCAGGGCAGTGGGGAGTTTAAGAGCGTACCATTCCAGCAACTGAATCTGCCCAGGAATTCCTCCAATACAGCAATCTCTGAATTTACTGGGGACCTCTTGATTTTCCTGCTTGCTCTTTGGTTGAGTTTTGAAGGGGATAGTATGGTTCCAGCTCACATTGGACATATTCCTGGATGTTTGATCACTGCTGTTGTTTGGACAGTCAGGGTAGGTAGGTTATTGGACCTGACTGACTCGGGGCCCTGTACAATTGCATGGTCTGAACACCACCCCTGGCTGAGCGAGATATGGGGGAGAAAAAACTTAGCCAGATTTTTCTGCTCCTAACATAGGAACATAGTAATTGCTAGACAAAAAAAGACCAACGTCCATCTAGCTCACCTTGTACCATCCTAATAGTCACTTGATACAATGATAGTGGAGTTGTTGATTAATCAGAGCAATCAATCTCAATCAATTAGTCTACAACAGACCCAGACATGACATGAGGAAAACCCCAGTGGTGGAGAGCTTTGGGAACCATAGATCCAAAGTCACCTGTTCCTCCCAAGAATGCTACAGTCACCACTTCTTATGCTTCAAATTACTCATATATACTGTATCCCAAAATGTTATTTTCTGAAAGAAATCTATCTAATTTACATTTGAATGAATCACTACTAATTGTTTCCAGCATCTCCCTGGGGAGCCTGTTCCTTAGATTGACCACTCACTCACTGATATATTGTTTCCACTATCCAGTGGCTGCTGCTGGAAAGCGCCTGCATGTGGACATCAGGTGAGGGCAGGATTGGGCCCGGGCTGGTGATGCCTTCCACAGTTGAGTAACTTACTGACTGAGCTTATACATGAAGGATAGCCATTTGGGTCAGATGCCAGAACTGGGGCCCATAGAACCGTAACCCAGCCTTCAGGTTAGTGGAAATCTGGAACTCTCTCCCAAAAGGCTGCGGATGCCAGGGCAAATAGAGTTTCAAGACTGAGATCGATTGGTATTTGTTGGGCAAGGGATAGGGAGCTAAGGTGGTAAATGAGATGGAGCTTCCGATCAGCCATGATCTAATTGAATGGCGGAGTAGGCCCGAGGGGCTGAATGGCCTACTCCTGTTTCTATCTTCACAATATGAAGGAAAAATATTTGGAGTAAAAATTAATTTTTTTAAAAGCAAGCTGGGTGTATATTGTGTGAGGTTGTCAATGCTGAAATATAACTTGTGTTGGCTGATGAGAGAGACTTTTTGTTTGACAGAGTGCAATAATTTTTCATCCCTGATAGTTATACCATATCCTGAGCACAATATAAAATCACTAACAATTTGGCCGGGCCAGTGGCAGAGCCTGTCTCAGGATACAATAGTGACTTGTTAGCCTGACATTTGTTAATTCAATACATGTGATAATCTGGCACATTCTCTTAACATCTGCATTATTTCCAAACTAGAAAGAAACAGAATGCCTTTCTCTCACCCCCCATCCCCCTTTTATTTTTGGCTGGGCCACTTCAAAACTGCCAAAATAACACAATCTTTCTAAACATGCATTATTATTAAGAGGTCCCACTGTTTCAGAGGGGAAATTACAAAAAAAAAATTTGGAAAGCAGACTTTTGCACATTTTTTGTTGCTGGGGTGCAGTACAGAAGCGGGATCTGATTTACGTTACTTGGCTGTCACGTGCTGTAAATCATCCTACCTCAGGATTTTCAATTGCATGTGGTTTCGTTTGACGCAATGTAGAATTTATCCTGGCATGGGATGGTATGAGGGTTGCCAACTCTGCTTGGACATATTCCTGGAGGTGCTGTCACACGACCTGCCTCCAACCAGCCCGCCCCCACCATCCCACTATTAGTCGCCCGATACATCCGTTCTCACGGCGCACCGACTTCTCACATCGATCGGAAAGTGAACAGACTTTTCATTACGCGATTGGATGATTCTTTAATGTCAGTCAAACAGCCTTTCTTCCCCATGTCTGATATTTTTTATAACTAATGAACAAAAGTGTTCAAAGAAAATAAAAAGAAATTTTTTTATCGCCCCTATGATTTTTCTCCCGGGTTGCTCACAGCAGTGTCCTGGAGATGAATCTTTAATTCCTGGAGACTCCAGGGTATTGTTGGTGCTGGTCTGTTGTTGGGCCACAGCCTTCAGTGAATTAAGTTTTCCAGTTTAAAGAAGAGGGCTCAACGGCCTAAGGCTCTATCGGTGCCTATCCTATGTCTGACCCAAAATTTACCAGTGATTTTACCTTTTTAAAAACCAAATTTAAGACTCCGCCATAGGACCCATCCAAATTCACACGATGCTTTGAGGAACTGTAATTCATTTTGCTTCCTCTCTGCCCCTCCCCTCCCCGCCCTCAACCCCTTTTACCCATTCCTCCAGGTCAATAGACAGGCCGATTCCAATATGCCATTCTTATTCTAGCCACTAGGAAGTGCAAGAATGAGATCCAGGTTGTTCTGCCTCTCCTCCCCCTGCCCAACAATGTGGCTGAGATTAGGCGTTTATCAGTCGTATCAAATTACATAAAAAATGCGACATGGAAACAGGCCATTCAGCCCAACCAGTCTGCGTTGGTGCTTATTCTTCATATGAGCAGTAGGCCTACTCTCATGTGACATCCTTGTTCCTGTGTCCCTTTATCCCTTCTTTCTTTCAACCATCGATCTAACCTGTTCTTAGATGTCAATTATGGTCTCTGTTTCAATCACTGAATCCGGTAGTGCATTCCACAACCTCACAACCATCTGTGCAATAAGGTTTCTCCTGTTCTCTGTCCTAAATCTCTTTCATTTAATCCTATATCCATGTTCCCTCATTCTAGACCCCTGAACCATTGGAAAGAGTATGTTTCTATCTACTCTGTCCCGTACAACAACAACTTGTATTTATATAGCGCCTTTAATGTAGTAAAACATCCCAAGGTGCTTCACAGCAGCATTATCAAACAAAATTTAACACCGAGCCACATAAGGCGATATTAGGGCAGAAGGAGGATAGGGAGGCGGAGTGGTTTAGGGAGGGAATTCCAGAGCTTAGGGCCTTGGCAGGTGAGGGCACGGCTGCCAATAGTGGAGTGGTTAAAATCAGGGATGCTCAATAGGCCAGAATTGGAGGAGCACAGATATCTCGGAGAGTTGTAGGGCTGGAGGAAATTACAGAGATAGGGAGGGACGAGGCCATGGAGGGATTTGTTCTAATGACCAAATTTTTCAAGTCTTTACACTTGCATTTCCTCACTACAAGCAGCATCCTAGTGAATCTGCGCGTTACCCTCTCTATTGCCTCAACACCCTTCCTATAGTGATTTTAAAATTCTCATCCTTGCTTTCAAATCCCTCCATGGCCTTCCCCCTCCCTACCTCTGGAACCTCCTCCAGCCCTACAACCATCCAAGATCTCTGTGTTCCTCCAATTCTGGCCTCCTGCGCATCCCCAATTTTCATCGCCCCACCATTGGCAGCCGTGCCTTCAACTGCGTGGGCCCTAAGCGCTGGAACTCCCTCCCTAAACCTCTCTACCTCTCTCTCCTTTGAGACACCGTAAAACCTACCTCTTTGACCAAGCTTTTGGACACTTGTCCTAATATCTCCTTAAGTGGCTCGGTGTCACATTTTGTTGCTAATGCTCCCGCGATGCGCCTTGGGACATTTTACTACGTTAAATGCCCTATATAAATGCAAGTTGTTGTTGTTCTAGTGTGGCGCCTAAAAACTGCACACACTACTCCAACTGTGGTCTTACTAAGGTTTTACCATTATATCTCGACTTTTATATTCTATACCTCTTGCCATGAAACCCAGTCTTCCATTAACTATTTTTATGGCCTTATCCACTTGACATGCTACTTTTAATGTCTTATCAACCCAAATCCCTCTGCACTTTCATATCACCCAGCTTTCCCCCATTCAACATTTAATTATTACTATTTTTTAACCAAAATATACCACCTCACACTGTGGAGAATTGTGGGTAGAAATTGCACCTCAAAAACACTGCCAAAGGTTACGTTGGGACCTCAGGGCTTGCTGTTTATCAAATCATGTGCCTGGTCAATTCATTCATAGTGGCTTGCATACAATATTAGGATGAGTAGATTTAAGGTCATATCCAATCACACACACACACTTGTATATCCTGGATGTGGCAGTGGTATATAACAGTGGTACTCATGGTGTCGAGGGGAGCGGGGAGTCGGGGAGCGAAGAAGTGTCACAAGTCACGATGCTCCGGCCATCATGGTATGGGGTAGGCTTGATGGACCAGCTGGTCTTTTCCTGCCCATTAATTTGTAGGTTCACATCATGATCTAGTCACTTGTAGCCCTCCTCCCTTCACCTTTGACCCTCAACAGAGCTGCTCTCCAAGTGTCTCCAGGGCTCCCTTCATGGCTTGTTCAGCTGTGGGATGTGGCCAGAGCTAGGATTCAACACTGCTGCCTCTTCTTCTATTCTGTCCAATGCAAGTAAGCAAGGGATTGTTTTTTAGAAGGCAAGCCATTCCATAAAGCAAATGAAAGGGTTCAAGTTCTCAGCTCCCCTCTCCTGAATGCATTGACTCTTTCGCAGGGCTGCGGTTCCCATGCGGCTGTCACCCTCTTCCCTCTCAGGTGGACGTAAAAGATCCCATGGCGTTATTTCGAAGAAGAAGAAGGGAGTGAGACTAACTGGATTGCTCTTCGAAAGAGCCGGTGCAGACTCAATGGGGCAAATAGCCTCCTTCTGTGCTGTACTATTCTATGATTCTATAAGAGCAGGGGAGCTCTCCCCAGTGTCCTGGCCAATATTTATCCCTCAACCAACATCATTAAAACAGATTATTATTATCACTTTGCTGTTTGTGGGAGCTTGCTGTGTGCAAATTGGCTGCTATGTTTCCTACATTACAAAAGTGATTACACTTTAAATAGTACCTAATTGGCAATAAAGCGCTTTGGGACTTTCTGAGGTCTATAGAAATGCAAGTCTTTCTTATTTCTAATGCCTTGCTCAAATGGTCATTACCAATGCGTTGAGCTTTGATAGTGTGTGACGTCATGCTATCCAACGTTGGAAGGCATCTCAGCTGAATTCAACCCTGTCCTCGCCCAGCGGCTACATGGACATTTCCAGTAGGCATCACCGTAGGAAGCAGGAAGCCTGGCTGATTTTGTCCCTTCTCTAACTTGGGTCAATTACCACTACTGCCGCTCTGACTTAGATAAACTAGCTCATCATAGATCAAGGACCAAATCTAGTACCTCCCTCCTCCTTATAGCTCAGAGGTGGAGTTTTTACCTCTGAGCCATTGGGACGGCTGGAACTATAGTCTAGAGTACACTACTGGCCCTTCAGTTCTTCCTCCCACTTTAGGTGGGGAAATGTCTAACATCCAATCTGCAAAGCCCCAAAGTGGCACAAGGAGGACCTCACCATGTGGGAAACTGCAACTGTAAACTCACATCCCACCAGTCCATGGCAGTGCATTCCTAAGAGCGATCCCTCAAGCAAACTCATTGTTTGGGAATGTGGAACTCAATAAAAAAAAGTTAGTGAAAAAATACACTTAATAATAACAGCTATAATTAAGAGCTTGCATGACATCAGCGCTGAGTACCCACAGAGAGAACTTATTAATACTATTTTTTTGTGGGCAAAAGTGCTGATGTTCAGAAGCACTTCTTAAATAAAAGGAAAAGATGTGGCAGCAGTTGGTTAAGTTTAAAAAAAACCTTCATGTGGTGACACGGTGTGACCAGCCACTCTGACTCCATCCCCTTGTAGGTTCCAAAGTCAGGCCACTGGCTGAATATTTGTGGGTACTGACAGCTTGACTCCACATTTCCCAACTGTTTCATCCCAATTGACTTCCCTCAAAATATCTCTGTTGATATTTGGCAGGCTGAAGCACGGGGCAAGGGGGGGTGGGGGGTGTACCGATTAAGGGAATATGAAGTATTTCACGAGCAGGAAAAATGCACAGCTCTTGAAACAAAAGACTATTGAGTTCCTTGTTCTGTGGGAAAGAAGAAGAATTTTTGTTATTTTTATTATAAAAGAATCAGCTCTTTTAGATCAAAGGAAAATATTGCCAATTAAATTGAGTAAAACAATCCAATCTGAAATTTCGACTTTTGGAGTCTTTTGGTTTGTTTCCTTGATTTAATTAGGGGTGTTGCTCCTTTGATCTGAAAGAACTCGTTTGTTCCATTGTGAAAGTTTGTATGTTCTGATGCGGACATACAAAGTGTTCATATCTCCCACCAGATGGCCTGGATAGTCATCATTGTCCTTGTGACATCTGTTTTCTATTGTTGATTGGACATGTGTACGAAGGAAATTGTTCAGTTTGTCTGGGAACCTCTACATCAAGAACAGAAGTGTTGGTGCTGACATGTAAAATGTATTAACAAAGAGTGTCCCATAGTCCGGGGCTGCTTTTCAAAGCGATAATTGAAATGAGCAAGAGTTGGGAGAGACGGAAGTGAGGATGAACAATAGTTTGAGTAGGACAGAATGAAGAGAGATTGAATTCACCACTCCAAAGCAACAACTTGCTTATGGAACAGTGATTCCTGAACCCAATCAGAAAACATTCTTACAAAGGGTAATCACAGACTTTCCCATTGTATGTATGTTTGTATGTGCACTGTGCGTTTAGTATTGGCTACCTTTTGTGCTTCATTCTACTATTTATTTGTAAATAAATGTATTAATTGTCTTAATTACTAAAACTGTGCTGCATCGTAAGGTGTTGTACTGAGCCTTACACACCAGGAAGATCACACGTTTGAGTCCTGGGAGGAGAAGGAGAGAAATTCAGAGAGGGGTTCCTACTTCTTACCACTGCCTAATGAACCCTGTTAGAAAGTGTGTGGGTGTAGGTGTTGGGCGAGGTCAAGATTAAGCTTGGCTATGATGTCTCGCATGGTCTGATATCTTGTCAACACTCACTGTATGGTGTATGTCACTGCCACACAGTAAAGCCACACCTGATGTCAGGTAGGTTTGCATTTTTAAGTTGCTTTGTACTTTCTCCAACTTCCCACTGTTTTGAGGCCTCGCCCACTATCTACCCTGCAATCTGCCAACGGTTCTCCACAAGGCAGATGGGTGAGAACACTAAACCATACAGGTTTAGGCCCCAAATACAATCCCCAGCTTGTACTGTTAGCTGATCTCACCTGGAGCAGCAGTTGGTGTGCTGCAATCGTCCCAAACACAGGAAACGATCAACTAGGCTTCCCACTCCTGGATCTCTATGCAGTAACCTCTGCACATGGACACTGGGTGAGGAAAGGGCTTGGCTGCAGTGTCCTTAATCCAATAACCTGCCTTCATTCATTGTCTAGGCTCACAGATTAAAGAATGGGCACCTGGGTGAGGTACCGGAGGGTTTCTGACTTCCATGGAGCTGTACCCCAGTGGGAGTCAATGTCAATTCTGGAGAGGGGTGAAAACCGGAAACAACAAAAGATTTATGAGAACAGGTCTGGATGACCTGAATTCACCCCTGCTCTGTGGGGCCTAGAATTGGCGCCTCGAGGTTAGAAAATAACCACGTGGGAAGCTGGGGTGTTTGGACCCTGCATCGTTCCAATCCTTGCCAACACGCTGGACCCGCCATGACACACTGCGAGCAGATTTACATTTGTATATTGTTAGAATCAATCTAGTGCAAAATTGCTACTGTCGCTTTAAATTTAACATGCTTCACTTGGGAGTTTGTGTCTCAGTCATTCTCTGGCACATTCTCGCTTTGGAGGTTGTTGGCTCGCTAGTTACCAACAACCTCTTTCCCCCCCCCCCCCACCTCCACCCTCCTGTGCTTGAGTCAGGATTGTCTGTTCCCTTAACCCTAATGGAGAAGCAGATTCAAAGCAATTTATTTCCCATTGGCCGTGCACTCGGTAAAGAAAAACAAGTTTGTCCTAGGATGAATCGGTCTCTCTCTCTCTCTCTCTCTCGCTCACCTGTGCATTTAGGCTGAGGCCCCAGAAGCTTCACGTATCTGCGAAACCCAGGCCAAATCAGTATCAAATTGAACCAATTTGAAAAAAATAAAATAAACGAATGCAATTCAGTTTAGCTGCGTGTTCAAGGGAAGAGGCACGCTTTGGTAGAGCATCATTAAAGAGGTCGACCAGGGGTCAAAGCATCCTCCTGTGCAGCCAAGAGCAGGGGCGAAGAAGCACTTTATTACTTTTCGAATGAAAACATGCCCTGCACTACTATTTAACACGATCATTGTCTGCACTCTATTCAGCGGTGACACTACCTGTAATAACTTCATCAAAAATTAGATATAAAAGGATAGCACAAGAACATGTGTTCCCATGCTCTCACAGCCCACTGAACATTGTGACAATATACTTATATCAGCTACCTTGCCTCTAAATGAGCCCAGCGCTGGTTTTGCTGGGGCAAGGCAGAAGATAAATGGCATTGATTTAAAGCATCTTGTTCCCCGCATGCTTGGATTTTCAAAGCACGCATTTTCCCTGTACCCTGCCTTGTAGCTCACTCGATTACATTCAAGGAACTGATCTCTCTTTTTCGGTGGAAAATGAAAAGGTCACACAATAAGACATGGTTTACTGGAACTCACACACTGCAGAGAAGCAGATCAGATAAATGCTGTCAGACATAATGGGTCTGAAATTTCTACAACCAACTGCTGTACGATAATGCAAATTGAGGCGAGACCATTATTCCGCGATCGAGCCCTCATTATTAACCCTGTGAACAATACGCAGCATTTCCACCAACACACCCCCAACCCCCATCCCCAACACAAAAAAAAAGTATGAATGAAATGTATGGAATACAAAATCAGAGAAAAGCTTTGGCTCCACAGATCTGACTAGGTTTACGATGCCTGCACCTTACATTAATGCATTTACGCATCAGGGCTGCCAGGTAAATATTAAAAGAAAGAACTTGCATTTATATAGCGCCTTTAATGGCCTCAGGATGTCCTAAAGCGCATCACAGCCAATTAAGTACTTTTGAAGTGTAGACACTGCTGTAATGTAGGAAACACAGCAGCCAATTTGCGCACAGCAAGCCTCCACAAACAGCAATGTGATAATGAGCAGAGAATCTGTTTTGTTAGGTGTTGGTTGAGGGATAAATATTGTCGAGGACGCCGTTCTTGGAGGGGCTGCTTCCTCTGAGAAACTGACGCCTGATAAATAGGTGGTCTTTTCCGGAGGCAGTGGCACCCCTTGGGTTGTCAATGGCCGGAACGGAAGGCTGAGGCATAAGATGCAAGGACTGGACTGGATTAAAGAGACACTGCACTAATGGTCCAATTCACTGCACACAGTTAACACCAGAATCTAGGTCACAGCCACCTGGCACAGTGAAGGGTTGCTCAGAAATGATGTGGTTTGGTATTTGCATGTTGTTCCTCAATTTTCTCCCGCTGTTCCCCTCTTCCCTCCCCCTTCACCAGAATCTCATCTACTTGAAGTTTGCTGTTGAGGCGGTCGAGCAAACGTCAACACAGCTTGTGAATGTGACCGTTTTCGGCTTTTAACGGAGGGAAGGGACAGCGACCATACTAATTACGGAGTTGAGATAAGTACAGGCACAGTGTAAATGCATTTCTGAATGCTGCATTGGATTTGCATTAACCATCACTTTGACCAGAAATGCAGACCCACCCAGGGATACAGTAGTGTAGTGATCCTAGCGGCCTGGACTTGCCAGTGAATGTGAGTTCAAATCCTACCATGACAGTTTGAGAATTTGAATTCAGTTGAAAACTTAATCTGGAAATAAAAAGCTGGGATCTGTAAAAGTGACGATGAAGCTGTCGGATTGTCATAAAAGAAACAACAACTGGTTCACTAATGTTGTTTAGGGAAGGAAACCTGCCGTCCTTACCCAGTCTGGCCTAGATGTGACTCCAGTCCCACACCAATTTGGTTGACTCTTAGCTGCTCTCTGAAGTGGCCTAGCAAGCCACTCAGTTATATCAAACCAGTTCAAGAAGGCCCACCACTACTTCTCAGGACATATGGGACGGGCAATAAATGTCGGCCTTGCCAGCGATGCACACAGCTCGAAGATTATTTTTTAATTAATTTTCACAGGACTGGCAGGTGGCCGCAGGCTAAGAGACCATGAAGGGGTCACAACTAGACCAATTATGTTTTCATCCAGCATCCAGCAGGAGTGACTGGGTAGAGATCAGGAGCAGGAGTCACTGGGTAGAGATCAGGAGCTGGAGTCACTGGATAATGATCAGGAACAGGAGTCACTGGATAATGATCAGGAGCAGGAGTCACTGGGTAGAGGTCAGGAGCTGGAGTCACTGGGTAGCGATCAGGAGCAGCAGTCACTGGGTAGAGATCAGGAGCAGCAGTCACTGGATAATGATCCGGAACAGGAGTCACTGGATAGAGATCAGGAGCAGGAGTCACTGGATAATGATCCGGAACAGGAGTCACTGGATAGAGATCAGGAGCAGCAGTCACTGGGTAGAGATCAGGAGCTGGAGTCACTGGATAATGATCAGGAACAGGAGTCACTGGATAGAGATCAGGAGCAGCAGTCACTGGGTAGAGATCAGGAGCAGGAGTCACTGAATAATGATCAGGAACAGGAGTCACTGGATAGAGATCAGGAGCAGCAGTCACTGGGTAGAGATCAGGAGCTGGAGTCACTGGATAATGATCAGGAACAGGAGTCACTGGATAGAGATCAGGAGCAGGAGTCACTGGATAGAGATCAGGAACAGGAGTCACTGGATAGAGATCAGGAGCAGGAGTCACTGAATAATGATCAGGAACAGGAGTCACTGGGTAGAGATCAGGAGCTGGAGTCACTGGGTAGTGATCAGGAGCTGGAGTCACTGGATAATGATCCGGAACAGGAGTCACTGGGTAGAGATCAGGAGCAGGAGTCACTGGATAGAGATCAGGAACAGGAGTCACTGGATAGAGATCAGGAGCAGGAGTCACTGAATAATGATCAGGAACAGGAGTCACTAGATAGAGATCAGGAACAGGAGTCACTGGATAGACATCAGGAGCAGGAGTCACTGGATAATGATCAGGAGTCACTGGGTAATGATCTGGAGTCACTGGGTAATGATCAGGAGTCACTGGGTAGTGATCAGGAGTCACTGGGTAGAGATCAGGAGTCACTGGGTAGTGATCAGGAGTCACTGGGTAGTGATCAGGAGTCACTGGGTAATGATCAGGAGTCACTGGGTAGAGATCAGGAGTCACTGGGTAATGATCAGGAGTCACTGGGTAATGATCAGGAGTCACTGGGTAGAGATCAGGAGTCACTGGGTAATGATCAGGAGTCACTGGGTAGAGATCAGGAGTCACTGGGTAATGATCAGGAGTCACTGGGTAATGATCAGGAGTCACTGGGTAATGATCAGGAGTCACTGGGTAATGATCAGGAGTCACTGGGTAGAGATCAGGAGTCACTGGGTAATGATCAGGAGTCACTGGGTAATGATCAGGAGTCACTGGGTAGAGATCAGGAGTCACTGGGTAGAGATCAGGAGTCACTGGGTAATGATCAGGAGTCTCTGGGTAGTGATCAGGAGCAGGAGTCACTGGGTAGAGATCAGTAGCAGGAGTCACTGGGTAATGATCAGGAGCAGGAGTCACTGGGTAGAGATCAGGAGCAGGAGTCACTGGGTAATGATCAGGAGCAGGAGTCACTGGGTAATGATCAGGAGTCACTGGGTAATGATCAGGAGTCACTGGGTAATGATCAGGAGTCACTGGGTAGAGATCAGGAGTCACTGGGTAGAGATCAGGAGTCACTGGGTAATGATCAGGAGTCACTGGGTAGAGATCAGGAGTCACTGGGTAATGATCAGGAGTCACTGGGTAATGATCAGGAGTCACTGGGTAATGATCAGGAGTCACTGGGTAATGATCAGGCGTCACTGGGTAGAGATCAGGAATCACTGGGTAGAGATCAGGAGTCACTGGGTAATGATCTGGAGTCACTGGGTAATGATCAGGAGTCACTGGGTAATGATCAGGAGTCACTGGGTAGAGATCAGGAGTCACTGGGTAATGATCTGGAGTCACTGGGTAGAGATCAGGAGTCACTGGGTAGAGATCAGGAGTCACTGGGTAATGATCTGGAGTCACTGGGTAGAGATCAGGAGTCACTGGGTAATGATCTGGAGTCACTGGGTAGAGATCAGGAGTCACTGGGTAATGATCTGGAGTCACTGGGTAGAGATCAGGAGTCACTGGGTAGAGATCAGGAGTCACTGGGTAATGATCAGGAGTCACTGGGTAATGATCAGGAGTCACTGGGTAATGATCAGGAGCAGGAGTCACTGGGGAATGATCAGGAGCAGGAGTCACTGGGTAGAGATCAGGAGTCACTGGGTAGAGATCAGGAGTCACTGGGTAATGATCAGGAGTCACTGGGTAGTGATCAGGAGTCACTGGGTAGTGATCAGGAGTCACTGGGTAGTGATCAGGAGCAGGAGTCACTGGGTAGTGATCAGGAGCAGGAGTCACTGGGTAGTGATCAGGAGCAGGAGTCACTGGGTAATGATCAGGAGCAGGAGTCACTGGGTAATGATCAGGAGCAGGAGTCACTGGGTAATGATCAGGAGTAGGAGTCACTGGGTAATGATCAGGAGTAGGAGTTACTGGCTGATGATTCTTTCCTTTCTAGCCCGCAGTGCTGAGACCAATTATAGTGCCCCGACCACCATGCCAGCACAGATCAGGAATCGAACCTGGTCTCCCTCAGGCTTTTCAATGAAACGAGTGCTTCAGTTAGTGGACATTGATATGATTTAGTAAGATATATTGACCTGTTCTCTGATTGCCAGCCACTGTGTGTTTTTTAGCTGTAGAGGGAGTATATGTAACAGTATATATTTCAGAGACATCCCCAGATCACCGTGACACCCTGCGCTTTAAAGTTTCACTCATTCTGAAAGAAGGCTCCACACGATTGCAGTCCCCAGTCACTATCACTTCACTGGATACCTGAGAAATGACTGTTCCTGTTACATGAACACAAATGGAAAATCAGAACCCATTTCCTATCTACAACCCTTCACCTACAAATATAACCGTACTTCCCTGTTAAAGACATATTGCCCGTGAACTATATATATGTGTCACCTTCTGTATAATGTGTTGTTTTGTGTAATTCAGTTATGTTAGGAATCTCTCCCATCCCCCCTCAGCAGTCTTGCAGAGAACTGACTAAATGCATTAAAAGCTGACTATTTTAATGACAGTATTCACCCTCCATAGACATTTTAGGAAATGAGTGGCTCAGTGACGATTTGATCGAGGTTTATAAAATAATGAAGGGGCTAGATTGTGTTTGTGTGGGCCAATTATTTCGACTGGATAGGTTAGGGAGGACCAGGGGTCACGCCTACAAGTTATGTGAGGGCAGAACCAGGTTGGATGTCAGGCGGTTCTTCTTTTCCCAGAGAATAGTGGACCTGTAGAACAAATTACCTGCTCGTGTGGTGAACGCTGATTCACTGAATTGCTTCAAACGAGAGCTGGACCTGTTTCACTCACAATCTGGGCCCGCACACGAAGATCGGCTGCCCGAGAGGGCTGGAACCGTAGCCCAGTGACAGTCAGCCCCTTCAGGAGGGGAGAATAATGGGAGGAGCAATATGGTGCATGCTACAGAAATAAGAATCTGAACTGTTTAGATGCCACGCAAGAATAAAGAGATCAGAATCGCAGCCCTAATATTGGAAAAATGAAAGTAACAATTAATGCGGCTAAAGTCCAATTGTAGACAGCAAAAGCCACATTGAAATCCTTCCAAGTCCTCCTCACAGGACGCTCATCGTTCAATAAGAGCTTTCCTGTCCAGTAACAGGGACGATTACAAGACAAGTGGTTGGGCAGCTCAGACAGCCACCATGCTGTCCCCAGCTGATATTAAGATGGATAAGGTTGGCTTTGGGTAAACATGTGCTGCAGTTTGTGCTGTCAGTGTCTGTTTGCTCAGTTTATTGCTATTGATTTTCAGCTTCTTTGCAATTTGGTCACTAGCCAAGCAGATAATTAAAAAAAAGGGCCAGTGCTAAAGGACTTGTATGTGAATTTGATCCGATTTCAAATTTCTAACAAAAAAATAATGTTGATATCATTAAGTGGACCTGGTTAAGTTGAAGCAAAAGTTGGTGTAAATATTACAGAATTTACCCAACTCCCAAATGTTTCTCCCCTCCTGTGCTGGAGACACACTGAAGTACAGTTTCACAGGCAGTCCTCCTGTACTTGCCCAAGTCGCCATTCTTCACGTTCGAGTCCAGACAATGAATGTCATCAGGCTCTTCGAACAGGGAAGCCATCACAGCCAAGCCCCATCCTGTGTTCAGCCGACACCTAACGCACGCGCACTCTCCAGAAAGGATGGCTGAGGAGCGACTACGAGAGGTGAACCCCGGCTGATTCTTCCCCGCAGCACACCGCCAACCTCCACCCCAGAGAAATGGGACAACAATTGCAGTTTGTTGGTTGTTTTACTCCCTCAGCCCTATATCTCATGTGATAAACAAAACAAAGGGCTTCCTACATAGGAGATTCCCCATCATAGCAGTTTAGCGTCTGCCGTGGCTCAGTGATCGCAATCGTGCCCCTAAGTCAGATGGTTCTGGACCCAAGCCCCAGTTCAGAGACTAAAGCACATAATCTAGGCTGACACTTCAGTACAGTGCTGAGGAAGTGTAGCACTGTCAAAGGTGCCATCTTTCAGATGAGACATTAATTAAGGTCCGGTCTGCCCTCTCAGGTGAGTGTAATAGATCCCACGACACTATACAAAGAGGAGCAAGGGCCGTTCTCCCTGTTGCTGTGGACACTATTTATCCCTCAACCAACACCTAAAACAAGTTATCTGGTCATTTATCTTGTTGCTGTTTGTGGGACCTTGCTGTGTGCAAATTGGCTGTCGCGTTTTCTGCATTACAACAGTGACTACACTTCAAAAGTATTTCATTGGCTGTAAAGCGTTTTGGGATGTCCTGAGGACATGAAAGGTGCTATAGAAATGCAGGCTCTTTCTTTAATGCTGTACTAATTAGTACCTTTTAAAAAGAGCTGGATATATATCTGGTTAAAAACAGGAAAGAAAGAACAAACTTGCATTGATATAGCACCTTATCCTGTCTCTCGGAAACATCCCAAAGTAATTCATACATGCAAGAATTACAGTCACTTGTTATACAGGCGAACATAGCAACCAGTTTGCACACAGCCAGATCCCACAAACATGCAATGAAATGAATGATCTGTAATCTTCTTCTTTTTGGTGGCATTGGTTGAGGGATGAGCATTTGAGAGACCAAGTGTAGCTCCCCAGCACACTTCCCCTTCCCCCCTCCCAGCTAACACCAGCTACGTCAGTACTGAGTCGATATCCAGTCTGGGAGCTTCCTGCTGAATAGCTCAATAGCATGTAGGGCAGTACATTATCCATTGAGCTATGTGGTGTATTCCACGGTTAGCACATTCTTATGAGTCTGCAGCTTCGAGGGATAATTTTGTGCTGGCTGCAGACAGCATTGTAATGTGGGTCATTCATAAACCATGACCTAACCATGAGTTTCCATTCATAAAACTGCTGACAAGCACTTTCACTTCTCTGCCAGGGCCACCATTCCTACCAGTCCTGGGTGAGTGGTTAAAATAATTTTGTGATATTAATAACTTTCATGTTACCTTGAGCAATATCCTGTAATGATATTTAGAATTTCTAACTTTGGTTACTCTGGAGTGTTAGAGCAGTGTGCTTGAGTTCTCAAAGCAGCGGGCAATGGAGTGGTGGATGTCTAAGACATGACTTCCTTTTACCTTTTACATGGAGCACCATTAGAGGTGGGGGTTATCAAATTGAAAGAAAGAGACTGCATCTTTCACAACCTCAGGAAGTCCCAAAGAGCTTCACAGCCAATGGAGTACTTTTGAATTATAGTCACTGTTGTAATGTAGGAAATGCGGCAGCCAATTTGTCCACAGCAAGGTCCCACAAACAGCAATGTGATAATGACCAGATAATCATTTTTTTAATGATGTTGGTTGAGGGATAAATATTGGCCAAGGAGAACTCTCCTGCTCTTCTTCAAAATAGTGTCATGGGATCTTTTACAGCCACCTGAGGGAGCAGACGGGGCCTTAGTTTAAAGTCTCATCTGACAGTGCTGCACTCCCTGGAGTGTCAGCGTAGATTTTTGTGCTCAAGTCTCTGGAGTGGGACTTGAACCCACAACCTTCTGACTCAGAGGCGAGAGTACTGCCCACTGAGCCAAGGCTGATACCTCTAAAAGTGAAATGGAATTGAACTCATGGTCAACTGTCTGGCATTATCCCCCCACCACTTTGATTCAGTTAGTAATTGCAGGGCCCAGTCTGGAACAGAACTGTACAGGCCAGGGAGGAGCCAGCTTTGATTCCCAGTCTAAGTGGAGCTAACTGATCGTACCTGAGGTGGTTGTAGGGGTGGCCACGGTCAGCCAGAGTTACAGAGTCAGTCAGAGTTGCGAGGGTGACTAATGATGGCGAGAAAACAAATTACACAACAGAAGGGAATACCTGTAAAAATGATAACACAGGAAAGAAATGTCTGCAATAACCTTTGTTACAATATGTGATGGTTCCAGTCATCCAAAGCCGATTCACGGATTTTGCGAATTACTAAGTGTGTGTGTTTAGAGAGGCATTAGAAAGCAATATGAAGGACTTTATGCCACACCTCTGGCTAAATATTTATTGACTCTGTTATTAAGTGTAGTATGTGTTGGTGCCATTCCAATTTCTGATTACATTTACTATCTGAACTCACTGCCCTGATGCACTATCCTTACAATGGCTGTTTTTCAATTTTAATTTTGATGGGAAAATCAGCATTTATATTCAAACTTTACTTTAAAATCCAAAAGTTGTGCAGTTTAAAACTCCTTGCTCAACACAAATGAGAATGTTGATTTTTACTGCCGTTTCCTTTATTACGACTCCCTCGCGCATTGGCGCAAGCTTTGGATTTCAATAATAATTGTTCTGCTGATTGTTCAATGGGGAAATGGTTTATCTTATCATGGTACTGAGCTAAACAGTCCAGGAAGGTTCCAAGTCAATGCCAGGTCTGTGTTGAGTCACTTCATCTCAGGTGAGGTGATGGTAGGAGAGCTACTGAGCTGGAGAGGGGGAAATAATCAGCCAGGGTCACCACTGCCAATTGTTATATAGTGCGGGCATGCGTGTGTGCGCGCGTGTATGTGTGGGTGCGTATGCGTGTGGGGTGTGTGTGCACGCTTGTGTGTAAGGCGTGTGGGGGGGTGCACGGGTGTGTGTGTATGCATGACACGTGGGAGGGTGCACGTGCGTGTGTGTATGCGTGTGCGTGCGTGTGTGAGTGTGTGTCGGGCGAGAACAGGCTTGGACTCAGCTGTAATGCCCTACATGTGGCTGGCTGACCCTCACTGTCCAGGCTCCCAAGTGAAGCATGGCCACTTGGGTGAGGCGCCAGAGGAAAACTGGAGCCTGTGGAACTGCACCCCAGCCAGATAGGGGAGAACTGAGAGAGGGGGAGAGAGGAATTTAAAAATATGGAGCGAAAGAAGGGAGAAAGAGACCACAAGTTCAAACTCACACATTTAGGACTGATATCAGAATGAGCTATCAACACACGGATGGACTCCCAGATGGCTGATACCTGGGATGGCAGGAATGACATATGAGGAGAGATTGGGTCGATTGGGCTTATACTCACTGGAGTATAGAAGAATGAGAGGGGATCTCATCGAAACATATAAAATTCTGACAGGTCTGGACAAACTAGATGCAGGAAGAATGTTCCCGATAGTCGGAGAGTCCAGAACCAGGGGTCATAATCTACGGATAACGGGTAAACCATTTAGGACAGAAATGAGGAAGAATTTCTTCACCCAGAGAGTGGTGAACCTGTGGAATTCTCTACCACAGAAGGTAGTTGAGGCGAAGTCATTAAATATATTCAAGGATGAGTTAGATATATTTCTTAAAGCTAAAGGTATCAAGGGATATGGGGAGAAGGCGGGTACAGGGTACTGAGTTTAGATGATCAGCCATGATCTCATCGAATGGCCTACTCCTGCTCCTATCTTCTATGTTTCTATGTTTCTATGGAGTAGTGTGGGCAACAACCATTTAACAATTAAGTTGATTTTGCAATGAAGGGACTTTGGTCATTCCGAACAGATGAACTAAGATTCTCACCCATAATTAGGAATGCCCAACTATATGGGAAACACTGCCAATTTGCCCACGATTTGTGTCCTGAGCTTTTCGGAGGGGAGAACATGAAGGAGATGCTGACCACGACTTGACTGTCGAATGAAAGATGAGACGTCTGTTTTTTCTTACTCAACAATCTGTTTAAATTTAACCCCCCGCCCCCCCGCCACAATGCGGCTCACCTTCTGAGGAGGATGGGGGTTTTTTTGCCCGTGTTTCCACCACGGGCAAACTCTTGGGCTCTGCTAAATTAAAGAGGAAGTGAAATTCTCGCCGGCCACTTAAGCTGAAAGATTTTCACTGCTGAGCTCTTCGAATGTGGAACTGTTGAAACCGCACGGATATTTATAGCCGACCAGATTTGTTATTTCAACTGTTTTTTTATTGCTGCCCCTTCCCTCATAAATTAAAATTTCGGAAAGTGAAGTGCCGAGTGCGGTTTCGAGGCTTTCGCATGGCTTTACGTTGTTATTTTTGATGCCTCCGCTGGAATTAAAATTAGCGGGAGGTTTTAAAAAAAGAATGGCCCTTCCATTAACATGAACGATAAGCGCAGTTCAAAGAATAAATCTCGCATGCACATCTGTGTGCCTCGAGAAAAGGCCTCAGTACACGGAGCTGGGAAAGATGACTCTGCCGCTTAACTTTAGTCCCAGCATCTCCTGATGGAGTTGCCAACTCTGGTCCGGCATAATCCTGGAGGTTTAATCACAGGACCTCCAGTCTCCAACCACCCCACTCGGCCAAACAGCCTTTCTTTACCCCCCCGCCATCTCCAATACTTTTACAACTAATAAACGAATGTGTTCAAAAAAATTGGGACAAAATAAACACATTTTCTTTTTACTGCCCCTGTCATCTTTCTCCCCGGGTTTGCTCATACTCCTGAAGGCTTGGCAACCCTATCTCCTGATGGTGCAGGCTCATGCTGGGGTGTGAATACATTGACACTGATCTCCCTTCAGTACCTCGCTCAAATGGTCATTTGGGGGTGCGGACTGACACTCAGTCAACATCAGATCCCGCCTTTCAATAATCTGCCTCGTAAGAAGCATTACTGAGCTCCTCCGATGGATCAGTTGGTAAAGGTAGTGAGTAGCTGAACATTCAAGACCAGAAGGTCCATGGTTCAATTCCTCATCTGCGTTGAGTTAGCTGATCTCGGCCTACATGGAAGCTAAAGTGGCAAAACTGGTCTCAGCACCGGCTGCAAGAAGCAAATCAGCCAGACTTCCATTAGGCGAGGACAGGAATGAGGTCCGCCCGTGGTCGAATAGTCTGTCAAGGCTCACACATATGAAGAATGACCAGTTGGCAAGGTACCTGAGGGTGGCTGGTGCCCGTTCTCTAGAGTCAGGAGAAGATGAGTGAGGGAAGTAGGTAGAAACTGGCAAGAGGAAGAAATAATATCGGCAGGATCATCGGTTTGCCTCACTAGCTCTTTGTATTGACGAGTCGGAGAATGAACAAACGCCTTTTATCTGGTGGACTGGAGTGCTGGCAGAAGCTTATATATCTGTGAGAGACCAGTTGAGCACTGCATTGCCGACCTGGTAGACCATGTAAGCTGGACCCAAGCTGTTATACTGAGGTGTGCGCCAGCAACAGAAAGACAGACTTTACAGCCAGTGAAATACTTTTGAAGCATAGTCATTGCTGTAATGTAGGAAATGTGGCAGCCAATTTGCGCACAGCAAGCTCCCACAAACCGCAATGTGATAATGACCAGATAATCTTTTTTTTAGCGATGTTGGTTGAAGGATAAATATAATATAAACAAAACAGTTCACCAGGAAGTGACAAGCAACTAAGGTAAAACACAGGATGTTCACTGAATGTTTCAATGTTAATGTCATTGTTAATATTATGCTTCAAGCTAGAAATGGTCCATTCACAAAGGTGAAAGAAACAACAGTTACAAGATCTGTTCTTAGCCCTTCAAACGCAGCTCACAATCCATTTCTGTAGCAGTCTTTCGCATGATGTGATTATAACATTATAGAGCCCATGCTCCCAGTGGGGGAGACTCATGATTATCTGACTATGGTGGGAAAATCGTTTGCAAATTTCCAACATGGCTAGGCTCCGTGCCGGGAGAGCGGACTCATAAAAGTGGCCTCTATGTAGTTCCTTTGGTCGTGAACATTTTCTGGTGCCAGCCCACAAACTGCCACATTTATTGAATTCAACTTACAATGGGTTTGAACCGAGAACCTCTGGGTTACTAGTCCAGTACCATGATCACTACCATTCCCTTCAGTGGTTGTGTAGTACAGGGTGCCAGTCTGCCCCTGGAAAGCTGCTGCTCATCATATCTCTACAGGACTACCAAACATCTACGGCTCTGCATTGACAAGAAGCACTCAGAAATGAGACAAGGTAACAATATGTACAGATAAGGCTTAACTCACAGACTATCGGCCTGTCGAGTTTGCTAAGCCTTCAACAGAAACAGGCCTCCGAACAGACCTGTTTTAATCCCCATGGCTAATATATTTCTTCGCTGCCGCTTCTAGGGCTATCCTTCCATCACATGTGCCACAGTCAGTTCACAACACTGTAAACCAAGCCCTTTCCTTCTCGACATAGAGCCACGTTTCATACCAAACATCATGGCAATGAGTCGATGAGCTTGTTATGCCCTCAATGCGCAGACAATAGTATCCTAAATAACTGTAGGAGTCTTGTCAGTATAATGAACCTGAGAGATGATTAGCTCTTGGTAATTTACAGGCTGCGTGGGGTGAAGGAGCTAAAAGGCTGGCTGTGAAAATAAAGGGTTCTTCTTTCCTACTGCCCTGTCACCAACTATCACAAGTGTTAAAGTACGTGCAAATTAGCAGACTACTTAAACGAAGGTGACAGCTTCTGAACATGGTGTTGGCACTGAATGGGTGGGAGGGCTACTTGTGAAGGGACATATTAGGATGAATGCACAATCCCAATCATCTCATTATAAACTTGCTGCAATCCTTCTATCCTTTTTTCCCCCACCCCCACTTTGTCCTTAATAGTCCCGAGCTAGGGGGTGGGAAAATAAGGCTGATTTTTATCCAGTGACCACTTTTGGAAAGAGTGTATGGTGAGTGTTGTGATGCTCTTCAGTGTTGAATAGCTCCCTGGCATCCACTGCCTAGGCTTACTCATGAACAATGGCTACTTGAGCAAGGTATTGGAGGGTGGCTGGCATTCGCAGTCAGCAGTCTGATCCCACCAGCAGGGTTGCCCGCTTTGCATGATTCTGGGACTTGCCGTAAGCAGTTCCAGAAACATCTCTTACTTTTAATCCTATCTCATGGATGGCCCTAAATACTCTTCAAGTTTCACTTTAGTTTCAGCATTGAATCAATGCCAAAGCAATGCCAACTAACACAATACACACCTCCATTGACATTAGAGCCTAATCCAATTGATTTAGACACAAAGTACTAAACAGCTAATGAAGTACTGTACTTTTGAAGTGTAGTCACCGTTGTAATGTAAGAAACAGGGCAGCCAATTTGCGCACAGCAAGGTCCCACAAACACCAATGTAATACTGACCAGATAATCTGTTTTAGTGATGTTGGTTGAGGGATAAATATTGGCCAGGGAGAGCACCCCTGCTCTTCTTCAAATAGTGCCATGGGATCTTTTATTTCCACCTGAGAGAGCAGACGGGGCCTCGGTTTATGTCTCATCCAAGAGACGGCATCTCTGACAGTGCAGCACTCTCTCAGTACTGCACTGGAGTGTCAGCATAGAATTTGTGCTCAAGTCTCTAGAGTGGGACTTGAACCCACGACCTTCTGTCAGAGACAAGAGTGCTACCCACTGAGCCAAGGCTGATACAAGAACATAAGAAAAGTCAGGAATAAGAACAGGCCATTCAGCCCATTGAAGCTGAAAGGGCTCAAAATAAATAAATCCCCAGGGTTAAACGGTCTTTATGTCAGAGAGCTGAGCAAGACTAGCGAGGAGACTTGTGCAGCACCGTCAATCATTATGAGGGAGTCAGTGGATATTGGGGAAGTACCAATAGATTGGGAAGAGGCTAACTTGGTGTTCATGTTTAAAAAGTGTGACAAAACAGGCACATGTAACTACAGACCAATTAGTTACAGGCCTACTTCATTTCCATGTAAAATAATGGAATTGATTATCAGGACAGGAGTAAACTTAAGGATTATCTGCACGGCTACAAGTCAGTAAACAGCAGTCAATGCGGCTTTAGAGGGGAAAGACCCCCCCTGACCGACCTCCTTGATTTCTTTGAGGAAGTGACAGCACAAGTCAATTGCTGTAAACCATACAACGTTGTGTATTTAGACTCCCAAAAGGCATGTGATAAAGTTCAACATGAAAAATGACTAATTAAGCTCAAACCTGTGGGGATTCCGAGTAAATCTTGGGAATGCATAAGAAACTGGCTGAAGGTTAGAAAGCAATGGGTACTGGTTAGAAGGGTAATGTCAGGGTGGGGGAGTACTGAGCAGGGTGTCCCAGGGCTTAGTGCTAGAACTGTTTCTGACATACATCAATGACTTGGATTCAGAAACTCAATGCAAATTGGTTACATTTACAGATGGTACCGAACTAGGTTGAGCATTCTTGCTTCTCTTCTCTGCACTTGCACTCCTCTCCAACACTTGCACATCCCTTTTGTAGCAGGACACCTGACTGTACACACTATTCAATTGCGGTCTGGCCAGTGTTTCGCGCGGCCTCGATGTAACGTCAGTTGTCCGTTGTTCCGACGATACGTCGCAACATTTTGCTAAGCTTTATTAATTGCATTGTCTTGACATTGCTGGAGATGAACCCACTCCAGCAGCCATGGCCCTTTCGGAGTCACCTGTATCAATTCTACTCTATTCATTTTGTACTTATGTCACACCTTACTTTGTTCAATGTGCAATACTTTGCATTTGCCAGTATCCAGGTTCCTCTGCAGTCTGTCTACCTATTTGTGCAATTAATCCAAATCCCACTGCTAATCCTCAGCTTCTTCTTTATTCTCTTTTTACTGCAGTGCCTATTTTAGTTTCGTTTCAGAGGTCTGGAATTCCACCATTGGCGCGGCCGTGCCTTCAGCTGCCTAGGCCCTAAGCTCGGGAATTCCCTCCCTAAACCTCTCCACCTCTCTTTTCTCCTTTAAGATGCTCCTTAAAACCTACCTCTCACCTGTCGTAATAGCTCCTTATATGGCTCGGTGTCAAATTTTGTTTGATCACGCTCCTGTGAAGCGCCTTGGGATATTTTACCACGTTAAAGGCGCTATATAAATGCACGTTGTTGTTGCTGATTAGCATGCCAATCGAGGCAAGGTCCCGGGTTTTGGCGCTTGGAGCTGCCTTCTAGATGCGGTTGTTTGCTGTGCAGAGGTGCTACCTTTAGGGCTCCCACTGTCGCTGCCAAGCTGACGGATGGCAAGTTAGTCATCATAGTAGTAACTACTTCGGTGTCAGAAAGTGGGATGGGGGGAGGTTTAAAAAAAAAGATATTGCAATTAGGGGGACATCAAGTTTTGGGCTTTAAACCTGTGAAGATTGTTGGAGGAAGGAAAGGCCAAGGGAGATGAAGAGTTGCACAGTTTTGAAGCCCTGGGAAAGAGAAGCAGTTTAAAAGACCCAGTACTGCCCCCGGCTAACCCGCCACAGAGGAGTGGCTAAGCTCAGGAGCTGACTGGTCTAGATGTCTCAGTTTTACACTGGGCAGTCTATTTACCAGCTGAGGCATCAGGGGGAATGCTTGTCTGTTTCTTTAACCAACACATTAAGTTCGTTAGCACTTTGTCAGCCGGACAGCAGCCTGGGAAAACTCACCGACTGGCTGAGAAGTGGGTGAACAGCACAAATTCTGTTATCGACTGCGAGCGTCAATTGACTATACTTTATCAGCGGGTGGTGGGGGGGGAGGAGGGGAAAGAACAGTCAAACTTTACAGAAATTACAATTTCAAGGATCCGCGGAAGGGCAACGCAATCACACGGATCAATGCTCATAGAAATTTCATGAACACTGATCCACTAAGAACACTGTCAGCTGGCTCCAGCTCATATTTCAAGATAATGACCAGTGAGGAAGCAGCTCTGGCCTCGGGGCAGGTACAGAATAGAGTCCTCACAGGCGCAAAGGTTCGACAAGGCCCGCTGAGAATTTTAATTTTTTTTATTATTATTTATCATTACAATACGTTTGGAGACTGCGAGCGCCACAAATGGTAAACATACTGGTTTGTCTGGCTCTGCCTTTTCTACGCCGGTCGCTGCTATAAAATAACTGATGGAATCTGGAAATATAAAGAGGCTCTCTAGTAGTCTGCCGTTTGCTCTGATCCAATCTCGGGTGCGATCTCATATACTAAAGCGTTGGATCAATACACAAAGAGGCAAGCCTGATCGATAAGGCTTGAATTATTGCTTCATTTTTCTTCTTATTATAGATGAGTTGTGTTATTTTCCCCCGATCAATACTTTACAACCTTTTTTTATCAATTTCTCCATAAATTTTGTGATTAGTTTTAACTGTGAATTCCGACAGGACAAATAAGGCCTCGCTGGGAGTTTTTTTTTTCTCCCTTAAGACGTCAGGCAGGCCTTTCCAAGTCTACTGAAACTCCGGTTGTTTAGCAACTCGCTGTGCGTGTGCACTTGCAAACCTGCTTAGATTAGAGATTGACCCAAAGGCCTAATGGCACCCCAGTAAACGTTCAATAGAATTAAGACACCTCAAACAAGCATGTCTACATAACAAGCAACTGGATTGAAATCTGCCTGAGTATAATCTGTAGACGTGCCTCTCAAGCGCTACACAATCCACGAACTCGTCCACATTCCTCAGGGATATTTTGCTTTGGTTTCCCACCCCCGCTTTTAAAAATGTCTCCTCCCTGCTACTCCTGAAGGTGTCAACCCATGCTGGAATACAAGTCTGTGAAATCTGGCAACCCTAACAGGACCTTGCCTCCACGTGTGAGCGTGGGCAGCGAGTGTCAGCTGGCTATTCCACCATGAGTGGCACCACAGCTGAGCCTGCTCCTTTCCTCACCGGGCAGTCACCCACATGCGCTTCCAGCAAGGGTCACTGGATAGTGATCAGGAGCCGGAACCCTGCCTTTGATATCTGTCCTCCTGCCTTGCTAGGGTTGCCGAAGCCAATTCCAGTGCTCCAACCACTGTCCCTAGGAATCGAACCTGGCTCACGACTGTAACCGTTCCTTTTCGTGATTCAGCCATCACTTGGCTGTGAGTTTCAGAAAAAAAAAGACAGAAGCTTTATTTATATCATGCGTATGAAATCTCTTTGTCTGACATTAGTTTGAGCCAGTTTCAATCCTACTGGGCAATGGCCTACAGCACTAAACTGTCCCTAATTCGGCACTAGTTAGCAGTGTCATTCACAGAAACCACAGAATGGCAGGTGTGGGAAATGGAAAAAAATGTCACATTGGTGCAGGAGGGGGCACTTTTCTGAGGCTGGGGCTGAAGCACATTGTTGGGGCCGAATAGAGGGGAGCTTTACTCTGCATCTGGCCATGCTGTACCTAACTGCTCGATGCTGAAATGGGAAGAATTCCATTCGCCGGCACTAACATCTCGCGCACTGTTGGGACAAAAAAGATTTTTTTAAGAAAGAAATCCTTTGGTCTGCTATTTTAATGGAGGCGATGGCTTGTTAAAAATAAGCAGGTTGTTTTGATCAATGGCATATGTCACACAAAACCTGTTTGCTAAACGCCAGGCCTTTCACGGGGTGGGAGGTGTGTATGGAGGTTGCAGTGGTGTTGTGGTGGGGGTTGCATTGAGGTTGCGGTGGGAGTTGCGGTTGTAGTGGGGACTGCAGTGGGGGGTTGCGGTGGTGATTGCGATGAAGGTTTCGGTGGGGTTGCGGTGGGGACTGCAGTGGAGGGTTGCGGTGGGGACTGCAGTGAAGGGTTGCGGTGGGGGTTGCGGTGAGGGTTGTGGTGGGTGTTGCGGTGGGTGTTGCGGTGGGGTCGCGGTGGCGGTCACGGTGGGGGTCACGGTGGGGCCGCGGTGGGGTTACGGTAGGGGTCACGGTGGGGTCACGGTGGCGGTCGCGGTGGGGTCGCGGTGGGGTCATGGTGGCTGTCGCGGTGGGGGTCGCGGTGGCTGTTGCGGTGGGGGTCGCAGTGGGGTCACGGTAGGGGTTGTGGTGGGTGTTGTGGTGGGGGTTGCGGTGGGGGTCGCGGTGGGGGTCGCGGTGGGGTCACAGTAGGGGTTGCGGTGGGTGTTGTGGTGGGGGTCGCGGTGTCTGTTGCGGTGGGGGTCACGGTGGGTGTTGTGGTGGGGGTCGCGGTGTCTGTTGCGGTGGGGGTCACGGTGGGTGTTGTGGTGGGGGTCGCGGTGGCTGTTGCGGTGGGGGTCACGGTGGGGGTTGCGGTGGGTGTTGTGGTGAGGGTTGCGGTGGATGTTGCGGTGGGGGTCACGGTGGGGGTTGCGGTGGGTGTTGTGGTGAGGGTTGCGGTGGATGTTGTGGTGGGGGTCACGGTGGGGTCACGGTAGGGGTTGCGGTGGGTGTTGTGGTGGAGGTTGCGGTGGGGTCACGGTGGCTGTTGTGGTGGGGGTCACGGTGGGGGTTGCGGTGGGGGTCACGGTGGGGGTTGCGATGGGTGTTGTGGGGGTTGAAGACAGTTTGGGGCAGATGTGCAAGAAGTGGATAGTTAGGAAAAAAGTGCTCAAATTGTCCTTTTAGGAATGTTCTTCAAATTCATAGAAAGCCAAAACTCAGCGGACCAAATTTGGTTTGATGTGATTAAAATCGGCCTTCAATATTTGACAACTTACAGTCCATCTCACACAGTAGTATGCTGCCTGCTGAGTTTGAAATCCATCTTCTCCTCCCCCCTCCCCCCAGTGATGGTCTGTTGACTAGAATCTGTTGAGATGGGTATTTTTTTATGTGTGAATATGGAAGAACTTGATTACTTCCCAGTCAGTTCCTTGTGGCCTTTCAGCTATTAATGATGAATAGGACGCAAGAGAAAGTACATGAATTGGTCTGTCTGATCCTGACTGCACATCTGGTGGTTTGACTTCATTTATGTCAGTCTAATATACCTACTGAATACGGGATTAAAAATCTACATGCACAAGCTTGGCTATAGCTTCAGCAAAAAAAAAGAAGTAATTTGGGCATTGGAATGGGACCAATAAATCAGAAACCCTTAGCATGAAGTGGTTGGGCAAAGTCTATTCTAAACAGTTCCGACTAAAAGTGGTGTGCAATATTTTCATATCTCTTTTTTCTCTCACCAAAGTTTCGCCTTTCCTTGCTGGGGTGGGGCGGTAGTTCCTTGGGTGATAGTCATTCTCCAGTACCTCACCCAAGTGACCATTCTTCATCTATGAGTCCAGGCTTGTGAGGCCAGCAGGCCTTTTTGACTGTGCCAGGTGACACATCTGAATCATAATCCTGTACCTATCCCAGCTGCACACATCATTGGACTCTGATCAGCGGTGGGAAGCTTGGCTGATTTTATCCCTCCCTAACTCACAGGCATTGAGGTCAAATGTAGCACTTCTATCATCGATCTGATTGAGGCCGGCTAAATCAGTGCCGCCTGGGAATGGAGGCTAGAAACTCCCGCAGCGACAGCGCTCAGCAACTCCCGGGGTAAACTCAGAGCCAATGGAGGATCAAACCTAGGATCCCCCTGGTCTATATGGCTCAACTCCTCCTCTATATGGCCAAACTCATGGAGCCATTGGGGAGCCAGTGTAATGCAGACCATTATTACAGTTAAATGATGAATTGAGGTGTTGGCGCTGGCTGTTATCTGCTTGGCTGCGGTCAATATGTCCTCCTTGACAAGGATTTGAATGATTGATCTCCTGAGTCTGCTTTGCTTTATTAACTCCCTGACTGGTGAGGGAACCAGGGTGGGCACTCAGTGGGGTGGGGGTGCCTGCAAGCCTTCCCAAGGCCACCTTTCCCTCAGGACAAGAGACACATCTCTCACTAATGGCAATCGGCTACAGGCACACCCAGCGCTTGCTAAATACTCAGAACAATTACCAATGCCTCCAGTGGAAGCTTGAAGGCCTAGTCAGGCAGCGAGCGGATAAAGAAAGCACTCCACCACCTTGATACACACCCTTGCAAAATGTAAACTACTTTGGCTCAGGAGTTCCTTTCTTTTTTCTTGCTCTCCTTGTTACTTTTCCCATAATGGCTTGTATCATTCCAAGCCAGCCTTCTCTAATTTCACTCGCTAATAATACATATACCTCCAAAGTAAACACAGTGCTGATCCAAGGATAACTTGGACTCCAGATGGAGAATTTTAACTTTGTGACTCTCTCCGCCTTCGCAGTACTATATTCCTAACCTATCAGTCACACAGGCTGCTGATTCAGGCAAATGCACTTCCCCCATTACTCACTGGTTCAGTCCGAAGCATGTTGGATGTTATTAAGTCACTTTATTTTCCCCTCTATTTTTCTTTCCTTCTCAGGGTGCTAACTCTTGCTAGCACACATTTAGGAAGGGGGGTGGGAGGAGGGCTCCTTTGGTATCTCAGCCAAGTGGAGGTACTCCATACGTACAGCTCGACAGCGATTGGACTGTAGAAGATGGCACAGCTGAGCCTGACCCTTTCCTCGACCGACACCCTCACGGACTCGCTTTCCAGCCCTGGGGTTACTGAGCGACAGTCAGGAGTGGGAATCCTGGCCAATTTCGCTGCCGCACTAGCTCAGGAACGCTGAAACCAACTCCCTGTGACTCAGCCGACTGCTGCCCTGACTGACACTAAGGGACTCGGCTGCATTTTTACTTCAAGGCAGCTGGTTCCAGAAATAAAACATTTGACTCCTGAGTCTAAAACGTGTCATTTAAGATTTACAAACGGGAGACAGGCTGCCCAATAGCTACGGTGGTGAATGCATTGTCCAGCAGGGCACTGAACCATAGAGATCAGGAAGTGCCCAGGTGCCAGTGTCTTATGGTACCTCGCCCAAGTTGCCAATTTTTCATGGGAGAGCCCGGACAGTTAGCGTCAGCCGGCTATTTGACTGCAGGAGGCAGTGCAGACAATCCCAATCCTATCCTTACCCCATGTGTAAAAACACTATCCTGTCATCCAGCAGGTAGCCACTAGGTGACTATCAGGATCGGGACACCTGGCTAATCTTGCCCTCCCATAACCCAGGGGACACCACGGCCAATTGGAGCAGCTCTACTGACGCCCCTGGCTGAGATCAGCTATCTCAGCACAGATCGGTGGTCAAAGCTGGAAGGTCCGTGGTCTGTCAGTGACTCACTGCCTTAACCATTTGAGACACTGGGCCCTAATTGTGACTTGTGCGTGTGAAAGTTTACCACAGATTTGCACAACACCAGCAGCCTCAGCTCACTGCACAGCTGTCAGCAGCTTTCTATTCTATCCTCTAGCCACAATCTTCTTTGCCTGGCCTCTTGTTCCAAGCAAGCTAATGGCGACCATTTATCCAAGTCCCAGAATGCTCTATTCTTGCACTGGGGCTAAATGCAACTGCGAATTTCTCTGAATGTTGATCCTTAGAAGTGACACACTCATAGTCTGGGACTAGTCAATGGTCGGAGATTCTAGCCTCTGACTCAGTGACACTGGTTTTGATTAATAAATTGAGAAAGGGCATTAATAAATAAAGGATGAAGAAGGCGAGGCCATTCTGTCCATCCAGCTCATTCCTCTATTGTCCCAATCTCTGAAACTATCTTAACTTTCACCTCATAACTGATTAGAAATGTGGCCATGTGCTACATTCATCACACTAAGACTTTGCCCATGTTATAAATGTAATGGTTGGAGGAATTTGTATTCACAGAATCATAGAATGATACAGCACAGAAGTAGGCCATTCAGAGTACCTTTGCAGGCTCTTTGGTAGAGCTATCCAACTAGTCCCACACCCGTGCTCTTTCCCCATAGCCCTGAAAATGTCTCCCCTTCAAGTATTTATCCAATTCCCTTTTCAAAGTTACTACTGAATATTCCAGCAAGAGTACGAAGCATCTTAACAAGAAAGAAAACTGGGCATAACAATGTCTACAAAACAATTCTCCATTTCAACATATCCTTTTGTAGGTGGGGTGTGGGGGAACGAGTGCAGGGATTCTCTGTAAATATTGTCACTGGCCCGGGGATTCTCTGTAAATATTGTCACTCGCCCCGGGGATTCTCTGTAAATATTGTCACTCGCCCGGGGATTCTCAGTAAATATTGTCACTGGCCCAGGGATTCCCTGTAAATATTGTCACTGGCCCCGGGGATTCCCTGTAAATATTGTCACTGGCCCGGGGATTCCCTGTAAATATTGTCACTGGCCCGGGGATTCACTGTAAATATTGTCACTGGCCCCGGGGATTCTCTGTAAATATTGTCACTGGCCCGGGGATTCACTGTAAATATTGTCACTGGCCCGGGGATTCACTGTAAATATTGTCACTGGCCCGGGGATTCTCTGTAAATATTGTCACTGGCCCGGGGATTCCCTGTAAATATTGTCACTGGCCCGGGATTCACTGTAAATATTGTCACTGGCCCCGGGGATTCTCTGTAAATATTGTCACTGGCCCGGGATTCACTGTAAATATTGTCACTGGCCCGGGATTCACTGTAAATATTGTCACTGGCCCGGGGATTCTCTGTAAATATTGTCACTGGCCCGGGGATTCCCTGTAAATATTGTCACTGGCCCGGGGATTCTCTGTAAATATTGTCACTGGCCCGGGGATTCCCTGTAAATATTGTCACTGGCCCGGGGATTCACTGTAAATATTGTCACTGGCCCCGGGGATTCTCTGTAAATATTGTCACTGACCCGGGGATTCACTGTAAATATTGTCACTGGCCCGGGGATTCACTGTAAATATTGTCACTGGCCCGGGGATTCCCGCAAATACAGTCACTTGCCCAGGGACCATCAGTAATTAGTGTTACAATTCCGGGTTTCCCCTGCAAATATTCTCAAATGCCCAGGATCCCCTTAAAATATTGGTACACTTCCAGGGAGCCGTGCAAATACCGTCAATCTTCTACAGACTCCCTGCAAATATTGGCACAATCCCAGGGACCCCTTATAAATATTGACACGCATTCAGAGATCCCTCTGTAAAATACACTTCTAGGGACGTCCTGTAAATAATACATTCCCAGGGATCACCTGTAAATATTGACACACTTTTGGGGACCCCCCATATAAATACTGGCATGTTCCCAGACCCAAGGACCCTCTGTAAATATTGACACACTACCAGGAAAATCCTTTTTCTATTGGAATAAAGCAATACCTGTAGATTTAATGTGCTGTTAAGTCAACCAGTACAGAGATCTAGTGCCAGACAGATAGAAATCTGATGGGCTAGTAGACCATCTAGGATCCGCTCACAGACTCCCAAGGGTCTGAGCACCCGAGTTTAAAAACTTGTAATCGAGAGGCTTACTGTGTAAGCATTTTGCCCAACCAGCAAAGTGCAAGCAACTGAATGATTTGGTCAAATGACAGCAGGTAGGGGCGATAGGCTATCAATTATTTAACAGCCTGATGAAGTTATCTTAAGTGATTGTACAAGTTATGTTTATTTTCTGTTATCATGCATGTGCAGGTGGAAGCTCTTTGCTGAAAGAAGCCAGTTTTAGTCTCTAGATGTTCAGTCTCCTCCCCTGGGGTTAAGGGCTCATACTCCACCAGGCCACACATCCTGTCTCTCGATTTCCCATTGAGATTCCACCAATCACTCTCACCATCCAGAATTTGTTTACAAGTTGTTTTCTCTGTTACCTATTCCCTTTTTTCCCCTGTCTACTCCCCCGTTAAAATTGCTGCACTGAAACAGGACAGCTCTCCATGTTCTGATGGACCTGCCGTAGACTCTCCATGGAACTGTTGGGGTACTCCCGCGCCATTCAAAGAATGTGTCAGGTTTTTTTTAACAGGAAATACTGCGTTCAAACTGTGAGAAGAAAGAGTTGACTATTTTTAGAGATTTAAAAATTGCAGAAAAGGGGGCTCCCCCAATGGGTCAGTGAGTTCATTTAAGCCAGGAAGGTTCCAGATTGATCCCTGGTGTACTCTGAGTTGTGAGAAGTCACACAACACCAGGTTATAGTCCAACAGTTTTATTTGAAATCACAAGCTTTCGGAGCGCTGCTCCTTCGTCAGGTAAATGGCCTCCTCCTGTTCCGATGTTCCTATGATTCCGGCTGCTAATCACCTCCCAGCAGTTCCTGCTAGAAAGTGCGCATGTTGAACAAGGGCAGGATCAAGTCTGTCTGTGATGTCCCACTGCACTGTCTCCCACGTACTTGGGGCCACTTGAAACCAACGGTGGTTTCACACTGACTGAGATGAGAGCCTACACCAGGGATCAAACGGGTCTGGCGCATTTACGCACCGAGCAAAGGGGACAGGACATTTTGTATTCATTTGTGTAAGGACCAAGGATCTGCAGGTCATGCAAAGCATGGATTAGACACTAAAAGAAGACCTCTCCACACTGCCCTATCAAGGACCTCTGAGTTAGTTGTAGCATGGATCAGAGGCAGAGTAAAGCTTCCTCTGCATTTTTACAAAGGATGCCACCTGCCCGTTTTGGACTGAACAGCCTTTCACTTTGGAATGAGTCATCCTGAGGTTCTAAAACATATGCTGGACACCAGTTTGCGACTAGTAAATTGCCTAAGGCATTGCCCGTGGTCAGTTGATTAATATCATTTTTTCAATGTACTGTATAAGGTAACAACACAGTTGGGATAGAGATTTCAGAATGTACCTAGTGGCCAGAGCCTACAACTACATTGTCACAGTTGACATCGCAAAAGTCAATGGTAAATGTTGACAGAAAAGCATGACCAAAAATCGTGATAACAGGAAGTAAGTTTGTGGACAGGAATTGTATACTACACATATACTTTTTAAATTATATAGGTAGATAACAATGTAAATGCATTTTGTCCACTTACTCTGTGTCTTGTGTTGCAGAGTTGTTAGTTACGAAGTGATCCACTGTGTCAGCTGTGGCTCAGTGGGTAGCACTCTGACCTCTGAGTCAGAATGTTGTGGGTTCAAGTCTCACTCCGGAGATTGAGCACAAAATCTAGGCTGACACGCCAGTGTAGTACTGAGGGAGTGCTGCACTGTCGGAGGTGTCGTCTTTCGGATTAGATATTTAACCGAGGCCCCGTCTGCCCTCTCAGGTGGATGTAAAAGATCCCATGGCACTATTTCGAAGAAGAGCAGGGAAGTTAAAAGAAAAGACAGCCATCCGTGGCTAAGTTAAGTAATAAAGGATAGTATCCGACTGAAAACAAGGGCATATAAAGTAGCCAAATCTAGTGGGAGGATAGAAGATTGGGAAGCATTTAAAAGCCAGCAAAGAATAACTAAAAGATTAATTAAGAAGGGGAAGATAGATTATGAAAGTAAACTAGCAAAAAATATAAAAACAGATAGCAAGAGTTTCTACAGTTATATAAAAAGAAAAAGGGTGGCTAAAGTGAATGTTGGTCCCTTAGAGGACGAGACCGGGAAATTAGTAGTGGGGAACACGGAGATGGCAAATACGCTGAACAAATATTTTGTATCAGTCTTTACAGTAGAGGATACTAAATATATCCCAACACTGGACAAACGGGGGGCTATAGGGGGGAGGAGCTAAACACGATTAAAATCACTAAGGAGATGGTACTCGGTAAGATAATGGGACTTAAGGCGGATAAATCCCCTGGACCTGATGGCTTACATCCTAGGGTCTTGAGAGAAGCAGCGGTAGGGATTGCAGATGCATTGGTGGTAATTTTCCAAAACTCCCTGGATTCGGGAAAGGTCCCAGCAGATTGCAAAACTGCTAATGTAACGCCCTTATTTAAAAAGGGAGGTAGATAAAAGGCTGGAAACTATAGACCAGTTAGCCTAACATCTGTGGTTGGTAAAATGTTGGAGTCCATTATTAAGGAAGCAGTAACAGGACATTTGGATAAGCATAATTTAATCGGACAGAGTCAGCATGGTTTTATGAAGGGGAAATCATGCTTGACAAATTTGCTCGAATTCTTTGAGGACGTAACAAACAGGGTGGATAAAGGGGAACCAGTGGATGTGGTGTATTTGGACTTCCAAAAGGCATTTGATAAGGTGCCACACAAAAGATTACTGCACAAGATAAAAAATCACGGGATTGGGGGTAATATACTGGCATGGGTGGAAGATTGGCTATCTAACAGAAAACAGAGAGTTGGGATAAATGGTTCATTCTCGGGTTGGCAATCAGTAACTAGTGGTGTTCCGCAAGGGTCAGTGCTGGGACCCCAACTCTTTACAATCTATATTAACGATTTGGAGGAGGGGACCAAGTGCAACATATCCAAGTTTGCTGACGATACAAAGATGGGAGGAAAAGCAGTGAGTGAGGAGGACATAAAAAACCTGCAAAAGGACATAGACAGGCTAAGTGAGTGTGCGGAAATTTGGCAGATGGAATATAATGTTGGAAAGTGTGAGGTTATGCACTTTGGCAGAAAAAATCAAAGAGCAAGTTATTATCTAAATGGAAAGAAACTGCAAAGTGCTACAGTACAAAGGGATCTGGGGGTCCTGGTGCATGAAACACAGAAGGTTAGTATGCAGGTACAGCAGGTGATCAGGAAGGCCAATGGAATCTTGGCTTTTATTGCAAGGGGGGTGGTGTATAAAAGCAGGGAAGTCTTGCTTCAGTTATACAAGGTACTGGTGAGGCCACACCTGGAATACTGCGTACAGTTTTGGTTTCCATATTTAAGAAAAGATATACTTGCTCTCGAGGCAGTTCAGAGAAGGTTCACTCGGTTGATTCCGGAGATGAGGGGGTTGACTTATGAGGAAAGGTTGAGTAGGTTGGGCCTCTACTCATTGGAATTCAGAAGAATGAGAGGCGATCTTATCGAAACATATAAGATTGTGAGGGGGCTTGATCGGGTGGAGGCGGGGAGGATGTTTCCACTGATGGGTGAGACTAGAACTAGGGGGCATAATCTTAGAATAAGGGGCTGCCGTTTCAAAACTGAGATGAGGAGAAACTTCTTCACTCAGAGGGTAGTAAATCTATGGAATTTGCTACCTCAGAGAGCTGTGGAAGCTGCGACATTAAATAAATTTAAAACGGAGATAGACAGTTTCCTAGCTGATAAGGGAATTAAGGGTTATGGGGAGCGGGCAGGGAAGTGGAGGCGAGTCTAGGTTTGGATCAGCCATGATCCTATTGAATGGTGGAGCAGGCCCGAGGGGCCATATGGCCTACTCCTGCTCCTACTTCTTATGTTCTCCCTGGTGTCCTGGCCAATATTTATCCCTCAACCAACACCACTAAAACAAAGATTATCTGGTCATTGTCACAGTGCTGTTTGTGGGAACTCGCTGTGCCCAAATTGGCTGCAACATTTCCTACATTACAACAGTGACTACACTTCAAAAGTACTTCACTGGTTGTAAAGCAGTTTGGGATGTCCTAAGGTCGCGAAAGGCGCTATAGAAATGCAAGTACTTTCTTTTTTTTACTGGAGTTGTCGATAAACTATCATCAGAACTCAAACCATGATCCCAACACCTATTCTGGTTTGATCTGGAAATCTTTACCCAATCCAGAAGAAGCCGCTTGTGTCAAATTCTGAACAGTTTTGTTCTATCAATCTATACTCGGGGTTGGGATGAGGCACAGACAATGGGCCGAATGGCCTCCTTCTGTGTTGTATCATTCTATCATTCTATGATCTAACATAGGACCCTGACAGTCAGCAGGGGGAGGGGACTTTTCATCTCATCAGTATGGAATGGATTCAATCCCAAGTGGCAGAGGTGAAAGGACAGAGGTGAAAGGACAGCGTAATAAGCCACCATATCACTCAGTCCCTCAGAGGAAATAACTCAATAGCCACGATAATGACACAGATTAGAACATTTTAACAAGCATATGCATACAATGATTTATATTTTAAATACCGTTTTACATTTATTATAATAGCACAGGAACTTTTAGGAATTTTTTTTTAACAAGCATATGTATGCCACTAATTTATTTAGAAAAACACTGTTTAACATTTACAACAACGGTAGAGTTTAGGCGCCTCTAACAAGCACATGTATGCAATTTGCAGTAGGGAGACTGCAGTAGTCTATGAGTAATGAGGTGCTAACCTGACCTGCAGAGGGGGACAATAACAGGTGAGAACTGGCCCATTAATCTGCTGCTTAATTGCGCATGGAAAAAAAGTACACTTAAAACAAGCTTTGCCCTTATCATTACACAATTAACAGAAGTCTCTCCCACAGGAATCAATGAGGAAAATTTGTTTGTATAAAAAATCTACTCTTAAAGGGGATATACACTTAAAGGGGCACTGATTGTTAAAATACCTTTATAAAAATTTTATTTCAATTTTCTCCTCTTCTGAAGGTGCTGACCCTTGCTGGGGTACAGTGCCGCAGATCCTCACCCAAGTGTCCATTCTTCACATGCGATCCTAGATTATGGGGGCTATTTGATCATGAGGGGAATCGTCACCGAGCCTGACCATCTGCCTGGCACACAGGTGTTGGATGGCAAACAGGTGTAGGAATCCATGCTGATTTCTTTCCGCTCCCTAACCCAAGGCCATTGAGACCAATGCGGCACAGACCAGGAATTGAAGGTAGCACTTTCTGGTCTGTATGGTTTAGTGCTACCCCAGGTGGTGCCTGTCATTGAATGATAGCACTGAAACATGTCATTGGGAAAGCCTGCACTAATGGTTCTCTCCATATCAAGCACCTAGTCTAATCCCACTCTCCAGCTTGCTCCCTGTACCCTTTAATATTCCTCTTTTTGAACCTACTATCTAATTTCTTTTTTACTTATTGAGCTACAAGACCATCAGCAGGGCTTGACAAATCATATTTTTCTGATTATGCTAATTACTGAAAGTTGGATTCAAAGCGCATCTTTGTCATAAAAGTATATTTATGTTACTCATGTGTGACTGTACAGTAAAAGTCCAACATTATGAATCAGCGCCTCATCATAACGAAATTATATGCAGCCATTCTGGCAGTTCTTCCTCTGCAACCATCAAAACAGTAACTTTCTGCGGAAATTAAGATTAAATAAGGTCGTGGGTTCAAGCCTCATTGCATGATTTGAGCACGTAACCTAGGCTGGCACTTCAGTGCACTATTGAGAGAGTGCTGCTTTGTCAGAGGTGCTGTTTTTCGAATGAGATGTTAAAGTTAACGTCTGTCTGTTCAGGGGAATGTAAAAGATCCCAACGCACTATTGAAAGAAGAGCAGGAGAGTTCTCCCCAGTGCCCTGGACAGCATTCCTTCCTCAACCAACACCACTAAAACAGATTATCTGGTTATTTATCACATTGCTATTTGTGGGATCTTGCTGTGCTCAAATTGGCTGCCGCGTTTCCTACATCACAACAGTGACTGCACTTCCAAAGTACTTCATTGGCTGTAAAGCACTTTGGGATGTTCTGAGAACGTGATAAGTTGCTACATAAATGTAAGCTCTTTCTTTATATTCGAATAAAACAGTACCCAAGACCTCAAAAAATGTCAAATTCCTCGTCTCCCTTGGTTTTCCCTTTCTGCTACAATCTTCAATCTATTAAAAGCCAAAGTATGGCATCATTTAACTGCTATTTCTTGATTTAACTCATTTTCTCTCTTCCTCCTTTCCCCTGGTGGGGACCTGAACTTGGCCCTATGCCAAGCTTCATTCATTAAAAAAAACAAATGGTTCCCAACTTTGTGCCCAGTTAACAAGAATTAATACCCAGCGTGCAATGAATACCCAGCATGCAATCTGGCAGCATTTTTTTCTCTCTACCTTTCTACCGATTCTATAAAGACTTGAAGTGGAAGAGGCTGTGCTGCAACAGAAACCGGAAACGGCTGAGATGTAAGCATAATAGCTGCAGCTAGAATAGAACCTTTCAAGATCAGCTATTTTTACAATTATTTCTTACCTAAAAGTAGCAACAATCAAAAGGAAACTTGCACCATAGGAAGCCACAAGACTATCATCACGCTGCCCGGTGTTGTGTGAGGCAGAAGGTGCACAAACTGCACAGATAACAGAATGTCGGAGCTAACCGCACACACATCTGTAATGGATTTTTTTTTTACATTTCATCTCTACACGTTTGAGCTGGCCCCTGGCACGTGCAACAGGCCTCAAAGTGAGCACGTCAACCTCCTGCCCTTCCGTGGTTGTTGAACTCTGAACTTTCAACCGTCCTGCAGAGACGGATTGCAGCTGCCGGCCACAGCGAGATGGAGCCTGGCCTCGCGTTACTCTTTCAAGCCGATCAATTATGGTTAGGATCTGGAATGCACCACCTGATAGGGTGGTGGATACAGATTCAATAGTAGCCTTCAAAAGGGAATTGGATAAATACTTGAAGGAGAAAAAAAATTGCAGGGATATGGGGAAAGAGCGGGGGGAGTGGGACTAACTGGATTGCTCTTCGAAAGAGCCGGCGCAGGCTCGATGGGCCGAATGGCCTCCTTCTGTGCTGTACTATTCTATCATTCTATGATAATTGGCGGCAACAGCATTCAGCTTTCTTTTCTTTCCACTTCCCCTCCCCTCTGCGCTCACCTGAAGGTGGCCGACTCGAGCTGGGGTGCAGTTTCACGGATGCCAGCGACCCTCCAGCAGCTCTCCCAAGTGTCTAACTGTTGCCAGGCTAGTCAACCACCAAAAGCATAATTGGCAAGCCCAATGATGACCTCACCCGACGTCCACACTTTCCAGCGGGGATCATGGAGCAGGAATCAGGTGTGGGAACCCAGGATGATTCCTCCCCTCTCTAGCCTGGGGAACGCTAAGGCTCATTGCAGCGTGGCTACCAATGCCCAAGTTGAGATCAACCAATGCAGTGAAGAGTGTCAATCGAACCAAGCATCGCCCTGATCTGTACTATACTGGGTAAGAAGAAAGACTTGCATTTATACCTCAGGTCATCCCAATGTGTTTTACAGCCAATTAAGTACTTTTGAAGTGTAGTCACTGTTGTGATGTAGGAAATGCGAATGCCAATTTGCGCACAGCAAGGTCCCACAAACAGCAATGTGAAAATGACCAGATAATCTGTTTTTGTGATGTTGATTGAGGGATAAATATTTTCCAGGACACCAGGTATATCTCCGCTGCTCTTCTTCGAAATAGTGCCATGGGATCTTTTACAACCACCTGAGAGCAGACAGGGTCTTGGTTTAACATCTCATCTGAAAGACAACACCTCTGCCAGTGCAGCACTCCCTCAGTATTGCACTGGAGTGTCAGCCTAGCTTTTTGTGCTCAAGTCTCTGGAGCGAGACTTGAACCCACAACCTTCTGACTCAAAGGCAAGAGTGGAACCAACTGAGCCACAGCTGACGCATAGCATAATGAATGACTGAGGCATGAGGACAGCCTAAATGACTGCTTATCCCCCCCACCCTTCAGTGTGTCAGCACAGGATGATCTTTCAGCCCTCTCATCTCTGCCGTAGGTGTGCCAACTCTGGTTGGAACTCTTCCAAAATGACTTGGCCTTGCAACCTGTCTCCCTGCATTCAAAAGCCTCTTACAAGGTTATCTCATTAACTGTTGTTTCACTTTTCCCACTCTGCTCCCAGATTCCTTGCTTCCTTCTCAGTGTCCGTCCCCCCACCGCCACCCCCGCCCCCCACCCACTTGCTAAATGCCCTGATGTCCGTTTTACGAGGTATGCTATATAAATGCAAGTTGTTGCTGTACTTGCTGATGTACTTAGAGCAGAGAAGGTTAGGGGGAGATTTATTAGAGGTGTTCAAAATTATTGAACAGGGTTTTGCTAGAGTAGATAGGGAGAAACTGTTTCCACTGGCAGGAGGGTTGGTAACCAGAGGACACAGATTTAAGATAGTTGGTAAAAGAACCAGGAGGGAGATGAGGAGAGTGTTTTTTAAGCAGCGAGTCATTATGATCTGGAATTCACTGCCTGAAAGGCAGATTCAATAGTAACTTTCAAAAGGGAATTGATATATACTTCAAAAGGAAAAATTTGCAGGGCTATGAGGAAAGAGCAGGGGAGTGGGACTAATTGGATAGGACTTTCAAAGAGCCAGCACAGGCATGATGGGCCAAATGGCCTCCTTCTGTGCTGTATGATTCTATGACCCTACTCTTCTAGTAGTTTTTAGCACCTTGAGTGAAGTCAAAGTAAAATATACTTGTTTGAAGAGTCGGGGGCAAGGCAGAGGTGTAAGCCTTGGTATATATAGCAGCATATTTAAGGTACTAACAGGAAATTGTTGGAATAGCCAAGGATGATGGAGGTACAGCAGGAGAAACTCCACAGGTGCCCATTACAGGGTCGCAGTACACTGGAATGTGGGCATTAATGGAGGGTGCTCAGGCCTGCTAATCAATTAAAGGTGACTGCGGCAGTAATCCGATTCCTGCTAATCTGTGACCGCTCTGGGCCAACTAATGCTTCTTTCGGTGATTTTGCGTCCCAGTAACCCCATTCATTCCGTAGCTGAAATTTCCCCGAACGTGGAAATTCCGGCTCGGATTTCCACAATCCTAAAATCAATAGCACAAGTTAAAAATTAGCACTCCTCCCAAGTGTTTTAAAGAAAAAAGACATTTTTTTTAAAGTCTAGATTGGATCTCGGCTCGATGGTGTAAGTCACTTGATTCTGCCTTTATACATGAAATCAGAGCTTTCCGTTCCTGGCCTGTGCAGAGCTCGTCGATCTCAGCTATAGCTGTGGTAGCGGCACAATGATTAGCAGTGGTGCCTCTGAGGTGGGAGGGAGGAGGGGGGGGAATTCAACAAGGGATCCTGATCAATATCCAGTGACCCCTGCTGGAAAATGTCAGACAAAGGCAAGATTGGGCTCAGCAGTGAAGCCCTGCACAGTTGAATAGCCTCATTTAAGAATGGACACTCGGGCAAGGTAATCTGGGGGCTGCGCCATCACCCATGGAGCTTCACAATCGCAGGAGAGGAACAGAGGATATCAGCTTACACAGAATCTACAGCACTGAAAGAGGCCATTTGACCCAACTGGCCTATAGCATGTCTTTATACTCCACACGAGCCCCCTCCCATTCTAATTACCTCTTCCCACCCTGTCCCCCCTCCCCGTGTCCCTCTATTTCCTTCTCCCTCATGTATGTCCCAGCCAGCAGAAATCTGAGATTCAAATAGGCAAAGGTCAGATTTGATGATTCCAGTTGAAAGAGACGGTTTCGAGGCCTACCTTGGGCCTCTGGCTAGGGGTTGCCAACCCTCCAGGATTGCCCTGGAGTCTCCAGGAATTAAAGACTAATCTCCAGGACACCGCTGCGAGCAACCCCGGGAGAAAAATCATAGGGGCGTTAAAAAGATGTACGATTTTTTTCATTATCTTCGAACACTTTCATTATTTAGTTATAAAGATATTGGAGATGGGTAAAAAGGCTGTTTGACTGGGCGAGGGGGGGGGGGGGGGGTGGGGTGGCGGTTGAAGGCAACAGATCATGTGATGAACCCTCCAGGAATACGTCCTTCCAGAGTTGGCAACCCTACCTCTGGCTGACTAGACCAATGATGACATTTGGGAGTTTGGTCGTCAAACACTGGTTCTCACCTGTGCTTTCCTAAATGATAAAACACTAATCTCCGATAGATGGGCTGGGGTAGGGTCGGGGGGGTGGTGGTGGAGGGTGAGGTGCCGAGCACAGTATAGGCACCTCTGCACAGAAGGGAAAGATTGGCGGGTGGGGGCGGGGATATCACCACGGCTGCTTTAGTGCAGTTCCCAGCAGTTTGAGACAATATTGGGATGTCGGCTGCTGGGCACCTTCATCGTCAATGGGAAGGATGTCTGGCACAGGTACAGGTGAAAGGTAACTCTCAGTGAATTTAACAGGACAGTCACATTGCAGTGCTGGAAGCAAGTCGGGATCGCAGCCATACCGCTTCACTGCAACGTTTCAGGTGGTGATAAAAAATAAATACATTTCCGGGAACGATAGCACGGTGGTTATGTTACTGGCCTACTAATCCAGAGGCCTGGACTAATGATCCGTGAGAGAAGAGTTCAAATCCCACACGGCAGCTGGGGAATTTAAATTCAGTTAATTAGATAAATCTGGAATTAAAAAAACTAATCTCAGTAATGGTAACCATGGAACTATCGGATTGTCGTTAAAAACCCATCTGGTTCACTAATGTCCTTTAGGGAAGGAAATCTGCCGTCCTTACCCGGTCTGGCCTATATGTGACTCCAGACCCGCAGCAATGTGGTTGACTCTTAACTGCCCTCAGAAATGGACTGGCAAGCCACTCAAGGAAAATTAGGGATGGGCAATAAATGCTGGCCTTGCCAGCATCACCCACATCCCGTGAATGAATTTAAAAAAATTTTTCCCTAACACCAGAGATGCCACTAGGCAGGTGCCACCATCGCCAACGGATGTCGGACATGACCATTTCTTTTTTCGGTTGTTTTCCCATTTCTGGCCTCTCTCGCCCACCCCACCTCAGATAGGGGGGAATATTGGTGGGCGGAAAAATCAGCGGGACGCTAAATGCAACGTGTCGAAAAAGCGACGCTCCAGCTTTCAGTTCCGCGCCAACGGTGCAAATTCGCTGCCCCGCAAGATTCCGCCGCATAAACGCAGTGTGAGGTGGCAACACAATCGGGAGATGCGACTGGCAGGCAGGCGCCAGGGGGCTGCTGCAGCCTCGCTGTCAGGCCGTGTGGCGTCGCAACAGACCCGTCAACTGGATCGCCGCCTCTGCCGCTCACCGGGACGCTCCTATTATCCGCAAGTTTATCTCAGACCGCCTTGGCAGACGGAACCCTGTCTCCACTTAACTGGTTGGCCAAGGGGCGCAGGGCACGTGACCTTGTCTGCAGCACACTCTCTGCTTGGGATCGGGTCATGTATTTCATGTGTGCGTAAAAAAAAAATTCCGAGGAATGTGGCTCAGGTCAGCCTGAGAGGCAGCTCACAGACAGATAGAAAGCTGCAGGGCATATTTTGACGAAACAACAATTAAAATAATTTCTCCTAAATGAGAGCCGACCACAAGCATTCGAGCATTAGAAGGGGAGGAACAGTTCTACAAGAGAGGAAAGCATGGTTGACTGCGCACTGAACCACCCTCTAACCGATAAAAAAAAGCCTTGCAGTTTAGTTTGTTTACCCCCCTCCTCTTCCTCTTCTTCCAACCCCCTCAATTAGGTCAAACGAACAAGCAATGCTTAAGTATTTTAGCTGAAGTACTGAGGTCTATCCCCTCTGAGAAAACACATGGCCACTGTGGTTTTATAATATGTTCCAGAACATTGCGTTCGCTGTGGAACATTGCAGAGAGAAGAAAAAAAACACTCCAGTTTTTTTGGAATGTTTCATGGAATGTGTTAGGATCAGAACTTCCAATTGGTCTATTTCCTGTAGGACTATAATGAGGCTTGTTAAAAAAAAATCGGAGTTCGGACTATGTGGGAGTTAAAACAAGTTCACATGGGAAATATGAATGGCTTACACACAGACCTTGGATGGCTTTGCTAAACAGCTAGTTGGGTTGTTATTCAAAACCTACAAGGGACCAATAAAGTCAATTAAAAAACAGCAGTCCGCTGGGTGGAGAATACGGCAGGATTTATGCTTCACGTACTTCGGAGGCTAAAGATTTTACCATTAAACTGCATTATTTCCCCTGCAGAGAGAGAAAAAAGTATGCGTTTCCCAATTTTCCTTTTGCAAAAATGCTGACTGTCTTCATTAAATGGAGCAAAAATTGTTTGGGGATTTCTTGAACTCAGTGTGAAACCCCGGCTAAATGGCTTGTAACCATTTTCTTTAATTTGATGTTAGAATGATTGTATTACAAACAAATTTTTCTTCCACGGTCATGCTTATGATTTTCAATTAGGTGCAACAACAGTGTAGACGCACGGCAGTCTGCCAATATCCACCGGCCCTGTTAGAGCAGGGAAATGGCCCACTGGAAGGCTCACTTTACAGCCATTGTACAACCAACCCACCCTCTCCTCTCCCACACCCACCCTCTCCCACACCCACCCTCTCCTCTCCCGCACCCACCCTCTCCCACACCCACCCTCTCCTCTCCCACACCCACCCTCTCCTCTCCCACACCCACCCTCTCCTCTCCCCACCCACCCTCTCCTCTCCCCCACCCTCTCCTCTCCCCACCCTCTCCTCTCCCGCACCCACCCTCTCCTCTCCCCCACCCCACCCACCCTCTCCCCCACCCTCTCCTCACCCTCTCCTCTCCCATACCCACCCTCTCCCCCACCCACCCACCCTCTCCTCTCCCCCACCCTCTCCCGCACCCACCTACCCTCTCCCCCACCCACACTCTCCCGCACCCCCCTCTCCTCTCCCGCACCCACCCACCCTCTGCTCTCCCCGCACCCACCCTCTCCTCTCCCCCACCCACCCTCTCCTCCCGTACCCACCTCTGCTCTCCCGTACCCACCCTCTGCTCTCCCGCACCCACCCTCTCCTGCACCCACCCTCTCCTCTCCTGCACCCACCTTCTCCACTCCCCCACCCACCCTCTCCTCTCCCCACCCACCCTATCCTCCCCCGCACCCACCCTCTCCCCAACCCACCCTCTCCCTCTCCCCCACCCACCCTCTCCTCTCCCCCACCCACCCTCTCCTCTCCCGCACCCACCCTCTCCTCCACCCACCCTCTCCTCTCCCCCACCCACCCTCTCCTCTCCGCCACCACCCTCTCCTCTCCGCCACCCACCCTCTCCTCTCTCCGCACCCACCCTCTCCTCTCCCGCACCCACCCTCTCCTCTCCCGCACCACCCTCTCCACCCCCCACCCACCCTCTCCTCTCCGCCCACCCACCCTCTCCTCTCCCCCCACCCACCCTCTCCTCTCCCCCACCCACCCTCTCCTCTCACCGCACCCACCCTCTCCTCTCCCGCACCCACCCTCTCCTCTCCCCCACCCACCCACTCCTCTCCCGCACCCACCCTCTCCTCTCCGCACCCACCCTCTCCTCTCCCGCACCCACCCTCTCCTCTCCCCCACCCACCCTCTCCTCTCCCGCACCCACCCCTCTCCTCTCCCGCACCCACCCTCTCCTCTCCCGCACCCACCCTCTCCTCTCCCCCACCCTCTCCTCTCCCCACCCACCCTCTCCTCTCCCCACCCACCCTCTCTCTCCCGCACCCACCCCTCTCCTCTCCGCACCCACCCTCTCCTCTCCCCCCACCCACCCTCTCCTCTCCCCCCCACCCACCCTCTCCTCTCCCGCCACCCACCCTTCTCCTCTCCCGCACCCACCCTCTCCTCTCCCCCACCCACCACTCCTCTCCCGCACCCACCCCTCTCCTCTCCCGCACCCACCTTCCTCTCCCCCACCCACCCTCTCCTCTCCCGCACCCACCCTCTCCTCTCCCACACCCACCCGCTCACTCCCCCACCCACCCTCTCCCTCACCCCCACCCACCCTCTCCTCTCCCCCCCACCCTCTCCCTCTCCCCCCACCCACCCTCTCCTCTCCCCCACCCACCCTCTCCTCTCCCCCACCCCACTTCTCCCCCCCCACCCTCTCCTCTCCCCCACCCTCTCCTCTCCTCTCCCCCACCCTCTCCTCTCCTCTCCCCCACCCTCTCCTCTCCCGCACCCACCCCTCTCTCTCCCCCCACCCTCTCTCTCCCCACCCTCTCCTCTCCTGCACCCACCCTCTCCTCTCCCCCACCCACCCACCCTCTCCTCTCCCCCACCCTCTCCTCTCCCCCACCCACCCTCTCCTGCACCCACCCTCTCCTCTCCCCCACCCACCCTCTCCTCTCCCCCACCCACCCTCTCCTCTCCCCCACCCTCCCTCTCCTCTCCCCCACCCTCTCCTCTCCCCCACCCACCCTCTCTTCTCCCGCACCCACCCTCTCCTCTCCCCCACCCACCCTCTCCCCCACCCACCCTCCCTCTCCTCTCCCCCACCCACCCTCTCCTCTCCTCTCCCGCACCCATTACCACCCAACGCAAATAATATTGACAATTTGTTAACTGTCTTTCTTTAGGATGGTGAAATGAAATCAGGTACAAGTAATTTAGGCAAATCCTTTGAGACTCAAGATATCCGACAGATGCAGTAAAGAACGGTACCTATGCTTGTATTGACTCCCACTGGGCTTTTTTTTCAATAATTGGATTAAATTGAAATTATGTCGGACATTTGCAGAACAGAAAGATGAGGCGCAGCTGAATTTTTACTTTAACGTTCTCAGTTTGCGCCCCTCCTTTCCAAAAGGTATTATCTTCCCAGCAGCCTCTGGTGTCTTTCCCAAGTGGACCTTCATCGCACGGAAGCTGAGTTTATTTTGGTGGGCTACTGCACCACAGTGGGAATCAAAGCCAGGCCTGATCCTGTCCTAGCCCAGCCCGCTTTCCAGACCTTTTGGATGAGATGTGAAACTGAGGCCTGCATCATGAGCAGGAAACCCTGGCTTTCACCCCCCTCCCTGAGTCTGAGGCTATTTGCAGTGTTGCCCCACTAGCACCGCAGCACGGACCGGGGATTGCACCCGGGGCCGACCTGGCCTGGATGGCTCAGATTCATGCCGGGTGGTGCAATTCCCACCCAGCCACCAGGGGGAGTGAGTCAACAATCCTATAGACCATAATGGAAAGTGATGTTTTATCTGTGAAATCCAACTTTGGCAACTCATTAACTACTTCAGGGAGATGCAAATTATAGGCCCCATCTTCATGAAATCTATGACATCCAGTCTGTCTGCAAGCCTGAAGTTCTGAGGTGCCCAGCGTGTGATGCTGTGGATTTGAATCTGCAGCTGCCCATGTGGCAAATTACCAATTCCTACCATGCATTGGGGATCAATGTATCCACTGGGCACTATCTACTTGCCTCACAATGAAAGAGGGAAGACGATTACTAATGAGCCACCCCAGCGCTGCTGCCCACATACTCCTAGTAGAGGACTCAAGGGTGCAGATCACAGATAGGTGGCAGCTGATTGACAGCACATTCCTGCAGACTGGAAAGGATTCGGGGCCGGATATAGGTGGAGAGAGAGAACAACATATATCGCTCAAAAAGAGGACCAGAAAAATAAAATTAAAAAAAGGACTCCAATTCATCAGTTATACTGCTACTTCCATATCACTGTGAAGTGGCTTTGGGTGGGCGTCGATGAAAAACTGGCAGTATAACTCGAAAGTGAGATGCCCATTTAGTACACTTAGGGGATGAATGAGCCCCTGGAGGAGGCTCTCTCACACCACTTTGCCCTTGAACCGGCTGCACTATATCACAGTATAAAAATGCATTTTAGAAGTGCCCGAAGGGAGTTGTTTTTAATATGTAATGGGAGAGTGGACACTCCTACCTGCACTCTCCCAAGTCTCCTTTGTGTCTGCATGCGCTGCTAGCAGTATAACTCAAGTCTTCCAACTGGGCATCACGCTCCACCGGTCTAAGACTATAATAAAGTGAACAAATTGTGTTTACACTTCCTTTGCCCGTTTGAATGACTTATGATATATTTTTGTGTTGTGATATTTGCAAATTAGGAAATTAAAATCTCTATTTGTTTTAAAAGAGATTGCAAAACTTCGCTTTTGTTTCTCAGTAAATAAAAATAATGGCTTTATATTTATGCCAGTGTTTAAATCGTACAGTCGACAGGCCTAATTCTATCTGCAATACAATTATAAGAACTATTAGTCAAATACTTTCATTACGTCTCCATAATTGGCTTTTTATTTGTGTAATCATGTATGAGAGATTCTAGTACTATTAAACTTAAAACTCATGGTGATGGTTTCACATGCCAATGGGTTAACCCTTCAGCTGCTGCATTCCTATCAATCGCAAGGGTCTTTACAAACATGGATCCCAAGGGCATTCTCATGGGCTGTCCCGTGAGAGCAGCAGCCGGAAAACTGCATTCAGCCCCTTGGAATAAGTGAATATCCCATTCTCACTAATGGGTGTGTGTTTGTGCGTGTCCTGTACGTGTGCCCATGGACCTGCTTCCACGTGTGTGTGAGCTGTGTGCACGCGTCAGTGTGTATTTGTGTGTCTGTTGTGTGTATGTACGCGAACATGTGTGTACGTCTGAGTACATGTGTTTTCGTGTCCGTGTGTGCGTGTGTGTGATATATACTTGTGTTGTTACACAACTTACATCATGGCAGAAGCACACTCATGCGATCAACATGCTCAGTGTGTTGAGAAGGCCATCGGGGGAGACAAGAGTGACAGTCGATACCGCTGCCAAATGTAAGCCCACTGACCTCTGACAGCAGATCTAGGCTCGCAGGAAAAGTGAGTCTTCCCTGCCAGAGGTCAGTGAGCTTATATTTGGCCCTGGCATCGACTATGATTGCCAAACCCATGCGAAAGGAGTTAATGGTAGAATCATAGAATCTTACAGCACAGAAGGAGGCCATTCGGCCCATCGTGCCTGTGCCGGCTCTTTGAAAGAGCCGCCCAATTCAGTGCAATTTGGTACTGCAATACTGTAAGAGCAACTTGAGAGATTGAGATTGGGGAAGGGAAGAGAGGCAGGGTAAACAGTAACCTTCACCAGACCTACTCCAGCCCAGGCTATTGATATCAGGAACAATTCCAGTTGGAAATATCATAGTACATGCATGTAAAGAAATAAAATACAGACTTCCCTTTGTAGACTGCCTGGTGTCGTATGAGGTATATACACAAGGAAGTTCGCAGCTCCAATCTCTGGTCTCTGTTAAGTTACCTGATCTCAGTTAGGGAGATGTCTGTGACGCTAAACATGGCCCCAGTGCCCCTTGGGCGAGGGAGGTTCCCTACGTAAACTTGAGTTCATCCAAAACTCGGCTGCCCGTGTCCTAACTCGCACCAAGTCCCGTTCACCCATCTCCCCTGTGCTCGCTGACCTACTTTGGCTCCCGGTTAAGCAATGCCTCCATTTCAAAATTCTCATCCTTGTTTTCAAATCCCTCCATGGCCTTGCCCCTCCCTATCTCTGTAATCTCCTTCAGCTCCACAACCCCCCGAGATATCTGCGCTCTCTAATTCTGGCCTCTTGAGCATCCCTGATTATAATCGCTCCACCATTGGCAGCTGTGCCTTCTGTTGTCTAGGCCCTAAGCTCTGGAATTCCCTGCCTAAACCTCTCCGCCTCGCTACCTCTCTTTCCTCCTTTAAGACGTTCCTTAAAACCTACCTCTTTGACCAAGCTTTTGGCCATCTACCTTAATTTCTCCTTATATGGCTCGGTGTCAAATTTTTTGTCTTATAACACTCCTGTGAAGCACCTTGGGACGTTTTACTACGTTAAAGACGCTATATAAATACAAGTTGTTGTTGTTGTTTCCCACTCCAGATTACTACTTAGCGACCCCTGCTGGTTGAGGACAGGATTCGACTTGCCTGTGAAGTCTCTCCACTGTCGAATAACCTGCCACGTATGAACTATCGAGGCTGACTCAGGATGTTTTGCTAGTTGAGGGAGCTACTGGTGTGCCACTGGTACCTGTGATATCAGACCCCAGCAGGAGTCATGGAGGTGAGGAATTGTTTCCTCTCCCTAGCCCAGGGAGACTGAGGGCAATTGTAGGGCCCACATGCGATCAGCTACCTCTGCACACACTGGGGATCGAACCTCGTACCGACCTGATCGACGCGGCTCACATCGACATCACATGGCCCACTGAGCCAATGGGGAAATCTATGGGTTACTCATTAACAATTCAGGAAGGTTAATATCCTTTATGATCGGAGGACAATTACATTCAATTGCATCCTTTCGAAAGAGAAAAATTATCCCTTAAGATCTGGCAAGTTCACCGCTAAAAAGATTCAATAATGTTTAAGTGCAGTTTCTGCTGCACAACACAAGGAGGATTGTCTTTACTCCATTTCTTCTACATCAGTAGCCTGTGTACTTTGTTCAGATCACATTTAAAGGTTTAGATACACGTTCCTGCCCAGGATACCCAGCTGATCACAAGAGGCAGGAGTGCTGACAAAGTTTGGCCAGAGGAACACTTGTGTCAGACTCCCAATCCCCACCGACACCCATCAGTATAAAGGAAAGCACCGCCAAGTCTCCAAAGATATTAAGGAGCCATATTTCAAGCATCTTGGGAGCGCCAATCAGCGAGAGCACAAAAGGGAGGGTCTCCTGGTTTTCCAGCCAATAATATAAAGGCGGAGGAGCCAAACTACTGCAGCCAAGGCTGCTCAGAGCACTGACAGGCCATTAGCCTGGACCCCCTCTCCACTGCCCTGCTCCGAGTGCCAATTTGTCCTAATTGATCCGCAGAGGAATTGTCAAGCACCAACTGGAGCTTCACTGGCACTCAGCTTGAAAGATATAAGATCCTGAGGGGTCTGGACAGGGTGGATGTGGAGAGGATGTTTCCTCTTGTGGGAGAATCTAGAACTAGGGGTCACTGTTTAAAAATAAGGGGTCGCCCATTTAAGACAGAGATGAGGAGAAATTTTTTCTCACAGAGGGTGGTGAGTCTTTGGAACTCTCTTCCTCAGAGGGCGGTGGAAGCAGAGTCTTTGAATATTTTTAAGGCAGAGGTAGATAGATTCTTGATAAGCAAGAGGGTGAAAGGTTATCGGGGGTAGGTGGGAATGTGCAGTAATCAGATCAGCCATGATCTTACTGAATGGCGGAGCAGGCTCGAGGGGCCGAGTGACCTACTCCTGCTCCTAATTCGCATGTACGTATGTTCATATGTACGTTTGTTCGTATGACAGTGAGTGAGAAAAATGCTGCTCGTTCACTACTGACATCAGACCGGGGCCAGCGTGCGGGTGGGCTCTGGAATCACTTCTGTATTGTACGTACACAGCACAGTTGCAGGCACCACTGAACACGACACTGTGGGAACCAGAAACAGGATTATCTCCGTGCGGAATATGGAGGGAAGATGTTGGCTAAGCGCTGTAAAGGCTGCATCCAGACACTGGCACCGCTTGCAGTGGTCACTGAAGAGGCATTGTGGAAGTAGGCACCGTGGACAAAGCAGCCCACACTACATAAATGGAGCAAATTCCTCCCCCACCACCACCTCCTGAATCTGCCAACTCTATGAGTGCTGAGAGCCTGCCCTCTCCCACCCTCCCCCCCACTCCCAGAACCTACCCCCAAGCAGAGCAGACATGACCCTGGATAGTCAGTCTTGGCAGGCCATTTTTGACCATGGGGGGGGGGATCATTGCTGTCTTCACCCAATGTCCAAACATGCACGTGTTCCTGCAGCGGTCCCGGGGTAGCGATCTGGAAGGGGTGAGGGGCAGAATGCTAGCTGTCCCGAGGAAGCAAAGCCATGTGTCACTCTGGCTGAAATCGAGCACAGATCGATCGGGGATGAAACCAGGGACCTTGACAAGTCTGCAGCACTCAGTTCCACAGCACTTTCCAACCGAACCATTGGCAGAGCCATTGGGAGAACCATCGCGACGGCGAGACATGAGCCGGAGCACCGGAAAGAACCATCAACCAACAAAGGTTACAAATGACCTCTGAAACCACAAAGGAGCAAAAAAAGAAAAACCGCCGACCTTTCCACAACACCAACAAGTTCCAAAAAAAACCCCCCACGGCTACAGGCTTGCTTACCTGTGTAGATGAATCGGCCTGGAGTCCCTTTACAGAACTGTTTCGACTTGTAGGACAGTGTGACTTCCACCACACCGGGGATGTGCCGGGGAGGGGTCTGCACTCTAATTGCGTGCGGGGTGATTAGCTGCAATAAAGCACAGTAAAAATGCCATCAGACTATCAAGTGATGTTCTTCAGCAGCACTTCACTGCCAAGTTTCAGTAAACAGGGCTTTTTCAAACCTGCAATAAACGTGTCACTGCCCTAATACTCTGTTGATAGAATGCACATTAAAATGTACTGACAAGAGTATTAAAAGTGTTTTACAACGCAGTTGTAAAGCAATTAACTCTGTATTCTCCTGGCCTGACGCGGCTTGGCTGACTTCCTGCCCCGAACACAACGTGCAACAGGAGTGAGGTTCATAAAAGTGTTTTATTGTAACCAGTTACTTTATTTTAGAATACATTCCTCAGATAATAAGGGGGAGGAGGTGGAAGGGGATTTCCTTTCTGTATCGGAACTGGTATTCCCTTCACTTCACACATTTGTCTCTGACAGCAAGTATTTGCTATTGAAAAAAACCCTGTAAAAGGCCCAGTGCCAGTGCCATTTGATGCACTTGGGCTGGTGGAGATAACCCTTGGGCACTACCGACAGCTGGGTCAGGTACGTTTTCTTGGGCCTGGGCCTGGGCCTGGGCCACGGGCAGGCTTGGCCTGATTGTGTAGGCCGTTGCTTGCAGCCTTCAAGGACCTTTCGTCGACCCTGGGGAAAGTCCCGCCAGATGGTCAAGGTCGCAAACCTCTGAGCAACCGTGCGTAAGCAAACCTTGCACGTGCCCAGTTGTTAACGTTCTTTTCTGAATCTGTCCGGCGCTTTAAATTGGACGTATTTGGTAGCGAGGAGACCAAATAACATTTGAATGGTAGCGACTCCATTACCTGACTGGGCGACAACACGCACACTCGCTCGCGTAGATACAGATTCAGGAGATTTCTCTTTTTAAAATATTGGCCGAGAACCGGAAATTAAAAGTTAATATCAAAACGGTCAAGGGGGAGGAAGAACCATCGAAGTTTATCCCTCCAGTACCCTAACTAACCGAGCCTAACATCCAGCTGCATTTTCAATGACCCCTCTGCTTTTGACTCTATTAATCTGTCTGGCAGATTATTCCAAACATCGAGCCCCAATTGTAACGTAACCCACCCGGTGGGTATGAAGTGGGAGGGCCGCACGTCCGTTTTGCACCCTGCCCGATGTCTGTTGAAGTTAATGGAATGCAATTTCTTGGGGGTGCAAGACGTGTGTGCGACCCAAACCCGTTTGTGCTTGAAGAGGGTTAGGTTAAAATGGGTGCTAAAATCTGAGTAAAATAGTTTATCCTCAATATAAGTTTTAAATTTACTTTTCACAAATTTAAATTTATGTTCTCTGGCCCTACTAGCCTAATATTAATATAATAACTAGGGCTAATAATATTCCAGGTTTAATATGTACCAATGACCAGCAGATCTCCCATGACATTGCTCAGACTGAGTCAGAGATTCGCTGCTTTTTAACAGTAGTGTTGCTAATACCCAGTGGGGGAATAGCAGCAAGACCCACTGATTTACAAATTCCATCTATATTAAATGGTGATCTGTTTTTTTTTTACTGAACTGAATTCTAAAATTCTGCCCTTTATTCTGTGAAACCTGTAAATGAGTTGCCTTTATTTTCTAAATATATTCTTTTACCTATGCATTTAATTCTTATCTTAAAGCTATGAATACACAGCAAAATGTTATGCAAAATATACCAGTTGGAGTCAGATGGTATATGGCATTGGCTTGGGCTAGATATCTTTACCCAAAGTGCTGACTCTATGAGCTGAAGGCAGATCCTACAACTGCACCAATTACACGCCTGTTGTAGCTTTAGTTGGTGTTCGAATCACACTCTTATAAACTTCAGAAAGTGCATTAAGCTGAGAAAAACTGAATCTTTCCTCATTCTAATTTGAAACCTTAAAAAAAAATCAATTGAATTTTGAAATCAAACAGACAGTTTCTAATTACTACATGGATTTCTTTGATAGCTAGAAAATATAAACATTCTAATTACTGAGACCAGTGAGGCAGTGCATGGAGACAGAGAGAGACAGAGACAGAGAAAGATATGCATATAAAGCACCTTTCCTCCTAGTTTTAAAAATAAATGGTTTAAGGTATCATCTAAAATAGCAGGGACAGGCATTATAAGCAAACACATTATGCAATTAATTATTTGTTTGCTGGGATCCCATGGTGTACTTTCAAGAACATGGAGTTGTAACAATAGGTCACAAGTTTATACCTGCTCTTTTCTGATTTAGTAAACATTCACTAATAGTTAGAAATGCATAGAATTATGCTTATTCCAGCTAATTTTCTCCCTCTCTCCTGAAGACACTGATGGTAGCTGGGATAATATCCCACAGACTCCCCTCTAGTCTCTCACCCGAGTGTCCATCCTTCATTTGGAGCCTAGGCAGTGGGCCAGCGGTGTCCTCATTCGACACCCACAGATGTTACTGGATAGCGATCAGGAAAAGAAACCGTGAATGACCTTTCCCCTTGTAGGGCCTCTGAGGCCAACTGTGACGGCCAGAGTGCAGTAAAAGCTGAGATTGTCTATCTGCACACAACCAGGGATTGAACCAGCCTGTTCGCAACCACGCCGTCCTATTTGACCCTGAGCTGAGCTTCTGACTTTATCTCCTCTCCATCACTAAGAGCGCCTACTTCCACCTCCGTAACATTACCCATCTCCGCCCCTGCCTCAGCCCATTTGCTGCTGAAACCCTCATCCATACTTTTGTTACCTCCATACTCGATTATTCCACTGCTCTCCACGGCCTCTCAGCTTCCACCTTCCATAAGCTTGAGCTCATCCAAAATTCTGCTGCCCGTATTTTAACTCGCACCAAGTCCTGTTCACCCATCACCCCTGTGCTCGCTGACCTACATTGGCTCCTGGTCCACCAACGCCTCGATTTTAAAATTCTCATCCTCCTGTTCAAACCCCTCACAGACTCACCCTATCTCTGTAACCTCCTCCAACCTACAACCCTCAGAGATCTCTGCACTCCTCCAACTCTGGCCTCTTGTGCATCCCTCACTTACTTCGCCCCACTATTGGCAGCCGTGCTATCAGCCATCTAGGCCCTAAGCTCTGGAATTCCCTCCCTAAACCTCTCCGCCCCTCTCTCTTCCTTTAAGCTGCAACTTAAAACCTACCTCTTTGACCAAGCATTTAGTCGTCCATCCTAATATCTCCTTCTTTGGCTCGGTGTCAACTTCTGTTTGATGACGCTGCTGTGAAGCGCCTTGGGACGTTTTACTACGTTAAAGGCGCTATATAAATACAAGTTCTTGTTGTTGTACAGGAAACTCTCGTTTAAACAGCACCTAAATATCAGGAATTCTCTAATAACCGGCAAAATTCATACTCCGAAAACAACACCTCAATAACCGGAAATGTTGCCGAGTTCGAGTCCGAGTCTCCCGCGGTGGCCGAGTTAGTCAGTGGGGGCCAGTGGAGGCCGTCAAACGGCCTGCAGAGTGCCCAGCATCCCTCCACTTTAATGGAAGGGGAGGGGTGATGAAGCGCGTCAGCGTTATATGGAGCGGCCGCATAGTGCTCCAGCGCTACCACGCTTTGCGCTCCAGACACCGCCCCGAGAAGAAGTGGACCGCCCGAGATAGCACTCCGCTTCCTCGCCGGGGCAGTAAGCCCAATTTAGCGGCCGGGGCGGTACTCCTGCGCAGGGCGCTAACTGGCTGGCGCTAATTCGGTTATCCAGAATTTTTAATTAACCGGCACCATCCCGGTCCCATTGGTACCGGATACGAAAGAGTTTCCTGTACTTGGAACTTTCCTGGTCTGTAAGGCTCAATATCAAAATGGGCAGTGCAAGTTAAGCCATTGGGGAATGCTTGTGAATTAAACAAGAAATATAGAATGTAGGAATTGTCATTTGTTGTTGTTGAAATAGTTGGGTTGATGTCTCCTTGCTCAATAAAAAACATAAGGGGTCATTTTCCACCTAGGGGCCAGTACCAGGGAACCTCAGCCACTGCCAGTGCGCATCAAAAATCAAGGGTTTCGGAAAATGACCCCTCTACAGTGTATGTCCCTGACTCAGGTACTGAGGTCAGGTCAGGTGCTGAGCGCAGGCAGGCCAGGCTCGTCCCCACAGGAGGGATGGAAAACTGCGCAGAAAAAGAGGGGTCGTTTTAACTGACCCACGCGGCGAGGAAACCGATGGGATCGGGTCAGACGCCGGTTTTACAGCCCACCTGATTTTACTCTCCATCCTGCGTCAGGGCGGGTCAGACTAAAATGACCCCAAAAGTGTTAGCTCGGGCTGCTGTAGGGTTGCCAACTCTCCAGGATTCTACCTGGAGTCTCCAGGAATTGAAGAAGAGTCTCCAGGGCACTGCTGCGAGCAACGCCAGGGGAAAAATCATACGGGCATTCAGAAAAAAATGTTTTTTTTTCCTTTTCTTTCAACACTTCTGTTTATTGGTTATAAAAATATTGGAGATGGTGAGAAAAGGCTGTTTGACTGACAGTCAAGTGTCATCCAATCGTGCAACGAATAGTCTTCTCGCTTTCCAATTGGCCGTGGTAAGGCAGGGGGCCAGGAGGGTGGACGTGTCGGGTGACCAATGGCGAGAGCGTGGGGGCGGCTCATGTGATGAGACCTTCAGGAATATATTCAACTAGAGTTGGCAAACCTATGTTGCCATGAATTTGTAAAAGTGGCTGGAGACAGAGCAGGAGTGAGAAAGCAAGCCCCTATCCACCACCTTGGTGCGGGAGATGGGAGGCGTGCACCGTCACGTCAAGTCAACGTGTGCCGCGGATGTTCTGTTCTTTCAAAGCAGTGCATCCCTCTGCTTTATAAATAGCCGACGTGATGGAGGGTTTTGTGGACAGACACCAGTGTGTCAGCAAAAAGAAGTTTGTTTAATATATATATATTCCTTCCTGTCCTAGGATGCCCACCACTTCCTCTTGTCTCTAGACTTCCTCTTCTTCCTTCAGCGGGCAGGGCAGGGCAGGGCAGGGGAGGGGAGTGCGGCCTGTGAATTTCTCAGGGTCGACTGTCAGTACCGCACTGCGATTGCCCAATAGGAACTGTGCCCCTGTGAGGCCCGCTACTGGTCCTGCGAGCACTGCCTTTCCCGCTGAGTTGGGAACGTTTGGCTGACGCGCGCCGCAGCACTCACTCACTTTCAGCGTGGTAAACGGCAAAAGGCACAGAGCGAGGGAAGGGCAATCTGGTCAGGAGATCGGCCTGAAAGAACCTCATTTCACTGAGTGTGCGCAAATGTCTGAACAGATAGCAAGCAAACAGAACGAGCGGGCGTGCTAGGAAATGGCTAACTTTTACGGCCTTTCCTCTCACTTTCTTCCCCCTTATTGTGAAGGAACTGACCCTTGCTGGGCCATGGTTCAATCGACACCAACAGCCTCCGGTGCCTCGCTCAACCACAGCAGACTGGGCAAGTCGACCACAGAGGGCGTCACCGCTCACTTCCATCCTGTCTCGGCCTGAGTCAGCGCATGTATTCTGGGTGCCGATAAAACGGCAGGAACTTTTCCCCTTCCTAGTCCATGGGCGTTGAGGCCTACTTGTAGGCCCCCCCTGCTGCTCCTGTTGTGATCGGCTTACTCGGCTCAAACTGGGGATCAAGCCTGAGACCCGCTGGTCTGCACAGCTCAAAGCTGCATCAGGGAGTGCCTTTAATCACCAGGCCATCAGAATAGCCACATCTCATTCTTTAAAAGGAAAGTATTCTGGTGCCAGGCAAGGGAGTTAGTGGGTACAGCACGGAAATCAAGACACCACTGTGTGGAACCCAGTGCTTTATCACTCAGGCTACTAGTGTGCCAGCAATAAACGTGATACATTGTTATCAGCTGAAAGCAGGTCCTTTAAACTAAAAGCCATATGATTCATATTGGGCTGAACAGAAAAGAGCAATGGGTTACAGACACATTTTCAGTGGCCCTGAGGAGGGATGCGTCTAACAACGTTAACTAAAATAAGATGAATATGCTCCACCAATAGCTTAGTCTGTAAGACACTCGAACAGAGCTATACAGAACAGGAAGACGCCAAGCTTTATCCCCACACTTGTACCCACCAGTGCCAGACTTGTACCCACCAGAGTCAGGCCTGTACCCACCAGTGCCAGACTTGTACCCACCAGAGTCAGGCCTGTACCCACTTGTGCCAGACTTGTACCCACCAGTGTCAGGCCTGTACCCACCACAGTCAGACCTGTACCCACCAGTGCCAGACCTGTACTCACCAGAGTCAGACATGTACCCACCAGTGCCAGACCTGTACCCACCAGTGTCAGACCTGTACCCACCAGTGTCAGACCTGTACCCACCAGTGTCAGACCTGTACCCACCAGAGTCAGACCTGTACTCACCAGTGTCAGACAGACCTGTACCCACCAGTTTCAGACCTGTACCCACCAGTTTCAGACCTGTACCCACCAGTGTCAGACCTGTACCCACCAGTGTCAGACCTGTACCCACCAGTGCCAGACCTGTACCCACCAGTGTCAGACCTGTACTCACCAGTGTCAGACCTGTACCCACCAGTGCCAGACCTGTACCCACCAGTGTCAGACCAGTACCCACCAGTGTCAGACCTGTACCCACCAGTGTCAGACCTGTACCCACCAGTGTCAGACCTGTACCCACCAGTGTCAGACCTGTACCAACCAGTGTCAGACCTGTACCAACCAGTGTCAGACCTGTACTCACCAGTGTCAGACCTGTACCCACCAGTTTCAGACCTGTACCCACCAGTGTCAGACCTGTACCCACCAGTGTCAGACCTGTACCCACCAGTGTCAGATCAGTACCCACCAGTGTCAGACCTGTACCAACCAGTGTCAGACCAGTACCCACCAGTGTCAGACCTGTACTCACTAGTGACAGAACTGTACCCACCAGTGTCAGACCTGTACCCACCAGAGTCAGACCTGTACCAACCAGTGTCAGACCAGTACTTCACTCACAGTTCAAAATGCTCAGTGCACCCACAACCTGAGCTTGAAAGGGCAGAGCCAGTAATTGGGAACACAGGAACATAGGAACAGGAGTAGGCCATTCAGCCCCTCGAGCCTGTTCCGCCATTCAATGAGATCATGGCTGATCTGTGACCTAACTCCATATTCCTGCCTTTGCCTCATATCCCTTAATACCTTTGGTTAACAGAAATCTATCAATCTCCGATTTAAAATTAACAATTGAACTAGCATCAATTGCAGTTTGTGGAAGAGTTCCAAACTTCTACCACAATTTGCGTGTAGAATTGGGCATTATTTGGGCAATTGTAGCTGGGCATTTTTCACAGTACAAGTGGACAGGGCATCAAATGTTGTACTCCCACCATGACACTTAGGGGGAAAAATTCAGTTGGTTTGCGTCTCCCGTTAGTGCTTTAAGAGGGCGCTAATGGGGCGCAAAGCAACTAGCACCCGTGGGCGGCGATGTTTGCGCTGCTCACGAAATGAACTAGACATTTTGCGGTGGCGCTAAACACTACCGCCACGATCTCCTGCGCCGGCAGATCGTGACGTCAGTCGAGTGCGCAACGCCCCAGAGCGGATATTGAGTGGCGCCCCCTGCCTTACCGCCTGCCGCTAGCAACGACAGGTTGAGGGGAGCGTTTTGCAGTCAGGAAGGGACTGGGGGAGCGCTATTAAAGGCGATCGCTTCCTGCTTTTTTTTATTGGTGACATTTTTGCACCACGCATTCTGAGAGAGAGAGAGAGAGACTTGTGAGATTCAACGCTGTGTGAAGGAGTTTTGGGTACTGAGCAGCACTTTGCAGGTTTATTTTGATTTGCCCTTCCTTGCATCGATTTAGAAGAGACTGTGGGGGCTGCACTCTGAGCTCTTTCCCTGGTGCTCTCCATTGTTCTTTCCAGCAGATTTGATGTACAGGTCTCTCAGGCCGAGATTCAAGGCTGCAATGAGTAGGATGTGGATGGAGAGCAAGATCAACCCTCCCCTTTAAAAACTGGCTGGCGTCATTATGTCTGTGTTCCATTGCTGACTGACATCACATGAGCTTCGCCAGCGCTCTGAGGTAGCGCCTCGCTCCTCGGCCTTTGCGCCTTAAGACAGGTGTGAAGCGCCTGATTTAGCACTCCAATCACCTCCAGGGGCGATAAAAGCCAAGTTTGCAGTCGGAGGTGATAATTAGCGCCAGGCGCTAAACTTTGCACACGGTCGATAATTGCGCCCCAAATGGGGCGATACTGAATTTTTCCTCCTTAGAGTCATAGTCGTAGGGGGGAAAATTCAGTATCACCCCATTTGGAGCGCAATTATCGGCCGGGCACAAAGATTAGCGCCTGGCACTAATTATCGCCTCCGACTGCAAACTTGGCTTTTATCGCCCCTGGAAGTGATTGGAGTGCTAAATCAAGCGCTTCACACCTGTCCTAAGGCGCAAAGGCCGAGGAGCGAGGCGCTACCTCAGAGCGCTGACGAAGCTCATGTGATGTCAGTCAGTAATGGAACACAGACACAATGGTGCCGGCCAGTTCTTAAAGGGGAGGGTTGATCTTGCTCTCCATCCACATCTTGCTCATTGCAGCCTTGAATCTCATCAAATCTGCTGGAAAGAACAATGGAGAGAACCAGGGAAAGATCTCAGAGTGCAGCCCCCACAGTCTCTTCTAAATCGATACAAGGAAGAGCAAATCAAAATGAACCTGCAAAGTGCTGCTCAGTACCCAAAACTCCTTCACACAACGTTGAATCTCACCAGAAGTCTCTCTCTCTCTCAGAATGCGTGGTGCAAAAATATCACCAACAAAAAAAGGCAGGAAGCGTTCGCCTTTAAATAGTGCTCCCCCAGTCCTTTCCCGACTGCAAAACGCCCCCCTCAACCTGTCGTTGCTAGCGGCAGGTGGTAAGGCAGGGGGCGCCACTCAATATCCGCTCCTGGGCGCTACCGGGGCGTTGCGCACTCGACTGATGTCACGATCTGCCAGCGCATGAGATAGTGGCGGTAGTGTTTCGCGCCGCCGCAAAATGTCTAGTTAATTTCGTGAGCAGCGCAAACATCGCCGCGCACGGGCGCTAGTTGCTTTGCGCCCCATTAGCGCCCTCTTAAGACGCTAACGGAAGGCGCAAACCAACTGAATTTTTCCCCCATAGAGTTATACAGCACAGAAAGAGGCCCTTCGGCCCATCGTGTCTGCGCTGGCCATCAAGCCCTATCTATTCTAATCCCATTTTCCAGCACTTGGTCCGTAGCCTTGTATGCTATGGCGTTTCAAGTGCTCATCTAAATGCTTCTTGAATGTTGTGAGGGTTCCTGCCTCTACCACCCTTTCAGGCAGTGAGTTCCAGATTCCAACCACCCTCTGGGTGAAAAAGTTTTTCCTCAAATCCCCTCTAAACCTCCTGCCCCTTAGATTGAAACTATGCCCCCTGGTTATTGACCCCTCTACTAAGGGGAAAAGTTCCTTTCTATCTACCCTATCTATGCCCCTCATAATTTTGTACACCTCAATCAGGTCCCCCCTCAGCCTTCTCTGCTCGAAGGAAAACAACCCCAGCCTGTCCAGTCTCTCTTCATAGCTGAAGCGCTCCAGCCCAGGTAACATCCTGGTGAATCTCCTCTGCACCCTCTCCAATGCAATCACATCCCTCCTATAGTGTGGCGACCAGAACTGCACTTGACTGAAATCCCAGTGACAACACTGCAAAAATGCTTCCACAAGGGGAGAAATGTGAGAATTCGAACTGATAATAAGAACCTTTCCAGAATTTAATTTGCAAATCCACTTGAGATACTCTGTCACAGTTGCTGAGGAGTCCCTTCAGGGTGCTACAATCAGCATGTGTGTAACACTTAATTTAACAGCCCGATCAGTATCAGGGGACCCCGTGATCGATATCAGCCAGGCTAAGACACTCCTTATCAGTCTTTATACAGCTTGCGCTGCCAGATAAACAAGCCCTTATCAGGTACAAATTTAAGCATAATTAAATTTAAATTGAAAACTTGCCTGCTGTTCAACCTTTCCAATCCCCACTCTAGCCAAGTTTAACCCTGCGGGGTCTCTGTTTTTTCTCTCCCCTCCCCCATCCTGAAGCTGCTCCTCACTCCTGCTGGGGTACAGTTCCACAAGGGCCAGCAGCCCTCTGGTGTCTCGCTCAAGTGCCCAGTCCTTCATGTGCCAGTCCGGACAGTGAGCATTGGCAGCCTCTATTCAATCGTGAAGAGTATCACAGCGAACCCCTGTCCTTACCCCGCATCCAGTAACACTGGGGTCACTTGGCCGGATTTTCTTTCCGTCAGGGCTGCTGAGGCCAGTTGTGTGGAACCTATTCCATTCTGGCTGAGGCAAGCGAACCCAACACAGACCAGGAATCAATGTTGGGACCTTTCTAATCTGTATGGTTTGGTACCACATCAAGCACTGCAGTTACACAACAGGCCACTGGTGGAGCTAGCGGGACATTTCTCTGCAAGTCCTGCACTTGCCAAGCAGTTGACTCTCCCTTCCCAGAGACTCCAGGGGCTGGGCAGTATGGCGTATTACCGCCCCCCTTTATATCACTTGGAACTGATGATGCCATCTCCTAACATTAGCAGCAGCAGTGTTAATGTCTCCAGAGGGTCAGGGAGGCACCTAAAGATAGCAATCTCTGCTTGGACATATTCCTGGAGGTTCCACCAGATGACCTCTCACCGCCAATTGCCCCACCCCCCACATTCCTGCCATTGGTTGCCCGACATGCCCATCCTCACGGGGCAACACCTTCCCACGCCAATCGGAATATAAGCTGACTCTTTGTTACCCGATTGGATGATTCTTGATTGTCAATCAACCCCATTTCCAATATCTTTATAACTAATAGACAAAAGTGTTCCAAGAAAATGAAAAAAAAACCCACAAATTTCATAATGCCCGGATAATTTTTCTCCCGGGTTTGCTCACAGCAGTGTCCTGGAGATTAATCTTTAATTCCTGGAGACTTGAGGGCAATCCTGGAGGGTTGGCAACCCTAACATGGACTCTTGCACACACACACAGACATGCACCACACACACACACACGGACATACACCACACACACACACACACAGACATACACCACACATAGACACAGACACAGACATACACCACACACAGACATACACCACACACACACACACACAGACATACACCGCACACACCTAAATACAGGGACACTCACACATACACACATAAACCACACACATACACACAGACATAAACCACACACAAACACACACAGGGACACACACATACAAACAGAAACCACACACATACACACAGACATACACCACACACACACACACACAGGGACACTCACACATACACACAGAAACCACACACACACAGACATACACTGCACACAAACACACACAGGGACACACACATACAAACAGAAACCACACACATACACACAGACATACACCACACAAACACACACAGGGACACCCACACATACACACAGAAACCACACACATACACACACACCACACACAAACACACATACATACACCACACACAAACACACACAGGAACACACACACAGAAACCACGCACATACACACACGGACGCATGTGTGAGCACCCACACACGGAAACACATGAACATACGAAATTGAGGGCCAGGAATAGACCAGATGGTCCATCAAGCCTGCCCCTCACTCATGACGGAAGGAGCATCGTGACTAAACACTTCTTGCCTCCCCCGCAGCCATGTAATCTCCTGGAAGTGTTCGCACACAGTGCTGTATCTGTCTTATTTAGTGTAGCCATGGCGAAGAGCTCGGCATGGTTTTCATCACAAGTGAAGCTGTGATGTGTTTCGATGCAATTTACAGCATCATGCTGAGCACTTCGGAACAGAACAAGGTTTGCCAAACACTTTTTTCATGAAGGCGTTGCTCTTTTAAGAGTCGTAAGGGAATTATGTCTCAGGGTAATCTTGCATTGCTTATTCTGCCGTCCTGGAATGAATCCCGTGTTCACAGTGACCCAGCAAGAAACTGGCTGCATAAATCCGGCAGAATTACGCACGCCTTTACGGCTGGCTGCTCAGTCTACCCTCGCAAGCAGCAATTTCCCTGTCACTGGCCTTTATAGACATCGCCCAGCCATCGGGGAAGGTCCTGACAGGTAAAAATTAATAAAAAGTGGAAATCACGCTCGCTACTTTCAAACAACCACGCATGATTTTGCCTCGTCAGTGACCTTGGGAAACCTGTCCTCAAATTATAAAAGGGGCAAATTGCGCAGGATGACGGCCCGCAGCTCACTACAGAAACACGCCAAGGAAGAGTTCTGTAATATTAACTCAATTATTAGTTGCCACACCTCGAGAAGTGAGGAAGCCCGAGAGCCATCTAGAAATCAGTGTTATATTGACTGTAAAATGATTCCATTTTTCTGTTACATTAAGTGTGCGTAAAAATGTGCTTTAAATGATAATAGTTTACCGACTGAACAATGCTTACCAACAGAGACAATTAGGGGAATGTGTAAATAATCAGCACTTCTGCCCAATCTAATGAAAAACAAGCTCTACTTTGCATAAATCTTGTTTCTGAGTCGAAGCCAATAAAGGATTGAGAGCATTTAGAGGCTTGAGTCCCATGGTGTTATACTCTGAAACCCTTCCAGGATCCACGGGGTTAAAGAGGTCATCTTTAATATAAATAATACGAAATCAGATCTAACCCCTTGCTGCTTATGCTGGGGATATTGAGCCATTCAAGTTTCCCTTTTGTTAACATATGGCGCTGGGTGGGCCCCAGGCTTAAGAACAAGAGGTGAATTTCGCCAGTCTGAGGTTTACAGGAACGGCCAGAGGGTGTCATTCAAATGGAAATTGCTGCCATATGTCTGCCTCCTTCGGCCTAGGGGGTGGCCAACAAGATTGAGAGAGAGACAAACAGAAATACAGGGAGAGCAAAAGCAAGAGAGGGACAGAAACACAGAGAGAGCAAGAGACAGGGATAGGGAGAGAAATAGAGCGAGAGCAAAAGAGAGATAGGGGAGAAATACAAGGAGAGCAAAAGAGAGAGATAGGCATAGGAACAGAAATAGAGAGAATGATTGAAAGACAATAGATAAAGAAAAGGAAAGATAGAAATGCTGAGAGAGAAAAAGAGTAATACATAACGAGAAATAGAACGATAAAGGGACAGAGAGAAATAGAGAGAAGGGAACTTAGAGTGGATAATGGTGGTCAGCTGGGACAGTTGCCCTTGCCTTGAACTGGTCCCAAATGCTGGGGTTTGGGTCATTTAAATAATAGGGGCATGTGCCTGTGCCAGTACCGGCGTTAATGGGGTGCTAGCCCCGCAGATCCGGAGGGATTTGTTGCTTTCTCAGAGTGTTACAAGTCAATCTGACCGAAGTTGTGAAACTGACAGGAGCATCCATAGAGGTGCTCCCTCGCTGATCTGTAGAAATGCAATTGGCAACCGATTTCTCTGGGATCAATTGCCGCTTGAATATGGCATTGTGGGGCCCACACATGACACTATACGGCAAGTACACCGGCTCCATGGAGGCCTGCGTACCGCTGGCCATACGGGTAAAACTGCCGGGGATTCTGGGGCATTCCCAATAAACGGCCATAAAGGTTAAAGTCAACACACAAACGCCTTGCGAATATAAGTATTGAGATCACATGCCCAACGATGGTGTCTATTACTCATTTTATATTTACTAATCAGACATGCTATTAGCCACTTCTGGGTTTCCAATCAGCCGCACATGGCTAGTGGCGAATATATTGGTCAGCACAGGGTTAAATAACTTCATTTGGATTCCAAAATCAATACTAAGGCTGGGATATGCTTCCACAGGTGCTGTCAAATCTCTCAAACTTCTCCTAAGTTAATGTTCTTCGTACAAGTATCTAAGTCAGTAAACGCCAACAAGCTACCCAACTGGGGATGGGCATTACACCAGAGCCTGTGCTGTCTACTCAGACGCACTCGACAGCAGGGATCACAAGATAGTGATCACGGGCGGGGACTGTGGCTGGCTTTACCTTCCCTAGACAGTGGTGCAGACACCAATTACAGCACCCCTACCTCCATCTAGGCCCAGGTCAGCTAACTCAGGAGACGAAGCTGGGACCCTGCCTGATCCACCCGGCTCAGCACTGCATCATAAGAACATAAGACATAGGAGCAGGAGTAGGTCATTTGGCCCCTCGAGCCTGCTCCGCCATTCAATAAGATCATGGCTGATCTGATCTTGGCCTCAACTCCACTTCCCTGCCCGCTCCCCATAACCCATCACTCCCTTATTGTTCAAAAATCTGTCTATCTCCACCTTAACTATATTCAATGACCCAGCCTCCACAGCTCTCTGGGGCAGAGAATTCCAAAGATTCACGACCCTCTGAGAGAAGAAATTCCTCCTCATTTCCGTTTTAAATGGGTGCCCCCTTATTCTGAAATGATGCCGCCTAGTTCTAGATTCCCCCATGAGAGGAAACATCCTCTCTGCATCCACCCTGTCAAGCCCCTTCAGAATCTTATATGTTTCAATAAGATCCCCTCTCATTCTTCGAAACTCCAATGAGTATAGGCCCAACCTGCTCAACCTTTCTTCATAAGACAAACCCCTTCATCTCCGAATCAACCTCGTGAACCTTCTCTGAACTGCCTCCAATGCAAATATCACATGATGCCCCTGGGGGAGCCTTGAATTGGAAGCTGAGTAACTCAACTGAAACCGGTTGACGGGCCTGGCTGGCACTATTGACTTCCCGCAACCAGGTTGGATATTATGGCTGAGTCTCATTCACTATTTATGCACCCATTCTAGAGATTCAGAGTCACAAATTATGCCATCACTCACAAGACATCAAAACAATTGCTAACACCTGTGCTATCTGGAGTTCTTCATATGACGGAGAGTCGTTCTGCAACGTGTGCCTTGTTTGCCTAAGTCTGCTGTTAATGTGACAGTGAGCATTATAAAGTTCAATCCAACTAAAGCTCCAAGTGTTTCTTGTTAGTGCTACCCTAGTAATTGTTTCTGAATGTAACGCCAACATTTACGTTTTTAGTTAAGCTCTCCCGAAGGCTCACTTTGAAACTGCACCACCCAATGTCTACACTAAGTTAGTTGATCTGAGCTGGCACAGCAGTAAGGATGCTTATGTTGACCTCAGAGCCTCTGGGCTAGGATGGGTGGGGGGGGGGGGGCTGCGGTGGAGGGATAAAAATCAGCCAGGGTTCTTGCTCCCGATTGCTATCCAGTGATCCCTGTGGATGTCAGATGAAGACAGGGTTGGGTTTAGCCATGATGCCCACTACAGTCAAATAGCCTTCTGATACTCGAGCCTATGCTTACACGTGAAGAACAGCCATTCTGGGTGAAGGGCATGAGGCCGGTACACCTGTGGAACCATATTCTGGCAGTCAACGACTTCAGGAGAAGAGAGGAGAAATTTGATGGGGGGGGGGCGGAATAAAGGAGGTAAATACTGTTACAGTTAAGCACTCACAACAAACATGTCAAGTGCAATCCTTCCCCCTCCAAAACAAATTATATGGGGTAAGAGCAGGGGTGTGGAACTAATTGGAGAGCTCTTTCAGAGAGACGGCACAGGCACAATGGGCCGAATGGCCTCCTTCTGTGCTGTATCATGCTATGATGTAAAAATAATCCATTGAATACTTATGGAAATAATGTAATGGATGGGCTCTGGTGCGCTTCTCAATATGTATAACCCTTTCAACATTAGGGGCTCGGTGTCCAGTCTGCTTTCATCTCACGTTTTTTTCCCTTCCTATGCCACAATCCATGCTGAATTTTCTGCTACGTTTCGGAAAACAATTGATAAGAGACAGGGTTAACGAAAAACAGAGCGCGAGAACAAGTGAGAGAGAGAGAGAGCTGAAAGCAGGTCGGACTCAGAAACCAATGATTATTGTTAAATTGCCAGTATGTGCATTTCCTTCACGTACCTCACTCCAGACCAGCATGGTGCCGAATATGACTTGTAATCCATCAAAGAAATTATCTCCGATGATGATGACAGTGGCTCCTCCGGTAGTCCAGCCCTCGCTGGGACTGATGGCTTTGATGCAAGGGGTGGCTGTTGAGGAACAAAAAAAAAGGGAAATCAAATCAAGTGTAAAAAAAAAAGTCAGGGAGCTTTTCACCAATTCCTAAGTCAACGTTCATGAGAAAGAGAAGTACAGCACTCTGATGATGTGAGAAATCCTAGCAGGGTTTAGTTATGAAGCTTTGGTGACTCTCTGTATCTGAGGTAATGGGTTTAAATGCTTAACTCTTGTCCAAACAAAAGTCATGAATTAACATTAATTCCACGTTCAGTGGAATTTCCATCGGAAAGCCAAGATGAACTGATGCCCTCCACAGCAAACGTAATAAATAATAAATATTGTATTACTGTGAATATGTAATTGCAACCCTGAGGACGTGGTCGTTATCAGACTCAAAACCAATTTGGCGTATGATTCAGAGGAGCTCTCTTATTCTTAAATGGGCTACAACATCCAGGGGGCTGGAACCAAACACAGGGAAGAGGACAGAAAGGAAAGTTGTAAATACCCGAGAGAGTGAGATCGCGAAGAGCTGGTGAGGAGCGGTGTTTGTGTAAGGTGAGCTATCCGCATCTGCACTGAGCAAGGTGATCTCAGCGGTGTCAGTATCTGGGGGCGTTAGCCTGGACTGAGGAGGATATGAGAATTTCAGAATAGAAAGGAGGTGTGAAGCCAGTTTTCTGTTGGCAATTATATTCCATCCAGGTCCATGAGAGCAATGTACCCGCTCTGCTCTCTCGCTCTTCCACTCGGATTGCCGAGCCTCAGTGCCCACTTGGATTGCCGAGCCCCGTGCCCACTTGGATTGCCAAGCCCCGGTGCCCACTTGGATTGCCAAGCCCTGGTGCCCACTTGGATTGCCAAGCCCCGGTGCCCACTTGGATTGCCAAGCCCCGGTGCCCACTTGGATTGCCAAGCCCCGGTGCCCACTTGGATTGCCAAGCCCCGGTGCCCACTTGGATTGCCGAGCTTCGGTGCCCACTCAGATTACCGAGCCCTGGTGCCCACTCAGATTACCAAGCCTCGGTGCCCACTTGGATTGCAGGGCCTTGGTCTCTGTCGGCATGCCAGGCTCTGCCTTTATATGGTTCAAATGTGTGGGACTGGCTCTCTGCATTTACACAAAACCGGCTCCCTTTTCCCGCTGGTGGGATTGTAGAACCATGATCTAGTGGGTCTACAATTCCCTCGGTTCCTAGAACCAGGGGCTCGTTCACACTATGGAGTCAATGCAGGGAGGACCAGAGTGGCTGCACTCAGATATGATTTTCATCAAGTGAAGTATCAGTGAGGCAATAGCTGCCTTATACTGCCCGGTTCCCAATTGGCTATGGCTGGGAAGGCCTGGGGGGAAGGGGCGCGGGGGAGCGGGAGGGACTTTAACCTTACCCACCCGGTGGAAAACGGACACAATCAGATCGGCCGCCCGTTTTACACGCCAGCCTGATTTTGACTTCCAGAGACTTCAATGAACAGTAAATTCGGGCAGCGTGCCAAGCTAGCAGTCAGTTTCCCACCAGGCGGGTCAGGTTAACATTAACCCCCGCCCCACCCTACACCCCCTCCCCATTTATAATGGATCGTCCTGCCCACCGGCTGTAGTGAATCTGCCAAGTTCACTTTGGCGTGAGGCTCAACCATCGGGAACCAGCGGCTCGAAGACGAGTCCCGCGCATGACAACATCAGTCCGTGGGGCGTTTCGCTGTTATTTATGTCACTGTGCCGTGCCTTTGTAACCACACTGGAAACGTTTTGGCAAACAGCTTTTCATGTAGGCAGTGCCCCTTTAACTGGTAAACGGAGGTTAGTGCAGACTCAATCAGGTGCTTTAACCTTATGAACAAATGGCCGCCATCAAACAGGCATGAACTAGGTCATCGAAGCTGCTTTTATGTTGCTTTAGCAGCACACTGGCACTGCCAGCTCCTGGCACATGGGTCTCGCATGTCAAAGTATACCTAACCGATTTACACAGGGCAGTGAAGGGGAAAACCTGTTTTTTTATCGAGTCGTCCCTTCCGCTGGCCTTAACAAATAAGAAAGAAAGACTTGTATTTCTATAGGCACTTTTCATGGCCTCAGGATGTCCCAAACGCATCACAGCCATTGAAGTACTTTTTGAAGTGTAATGTAATGTAGGAAACACGGCAGCCAATTTGCGCACAGCAAGGTCCCACAAAACAGCAATGTGATAATGACCAGATGATCTGTTTTAGTGATGTTGGTTGAGGGATAAATATTGACCAGGGCACCGGAGAGAACTCCCCTGCTCTTCTTCGAAATAGTGCTATGGGATCTTTTCTATACACCTGAGAGGGCAGATGGGGTTTGACGTCTCACCCAAAAGACGGGAGTGACAGCCTGGATTATGTGCTCAAGTCTCTGGAGTGGGACTTGAACCCACAACTTTCTGACTCAGAGGCGAGAGAGTGCTACCCACTGAGCCACGTCTGACCTGGAAGGTTTAGTGTACTCACCGGCTGTGCATCAGCACTGAGTGCAATACGAGAGTAACTTTACGAGCTGCGAAGTAATGTTTTCATGCTGTGTGCAGCAAGGTGGATTGTGACAAAGAGCTAGATCTCACTGGCTGATGCTGTATATCTAATTTAATACAGTTTCCCGGAAGCAGATCTCAACTCTGTTGCTGCCAATCGCTAAAGAAATCACTGATCTACTGCTAATCTCAGTCAAACACCCAATAACCACAACTGAGTTTAAAGGGGTACCTCCACCATGTAAAACTAAATTAAAATCATGCTCGGGGAACCTTTTTTTCCCCTTATTAGCCCCGCCCCACTCATTGTAGCATCTAATTGGTTCTTAAATGATGCCAGGGATTTTTTGCCTCCACTACTCTATCTGGATGTCTAATCCGTGCTGATCTAAGCTGAGTCATTAAACACTCTTTCCAGTTAATTGAACTTAAGTATATAACTTTAAGTAATTCAATGCAGTAGAATAGTAATTAAAGGAGCACCTTCGCGTAAAATTAGTTTGCAAACCATTTTTTCAAAGAGGGAGAAACACCAGGAGAGCCATCGGAATCGACACAATGATGCATTTTAATGCAGTTTACACCATTGCAGCACATTATCGTGAACAAACAAACCGGAAAAAGAAATTGGGCCAAACACTTTTTGCATGAAGAGAGCGGCCCTTTAAATGAATGCCACCAAGTGAATACTGAAATGGATTTGAGGCTAGAATGAAGAGAAGGGGAAGAGGCAGAATGGTCTATAACTAAAATCTAAATGGGAACACTGTGCCATTTCAGAGGCTGGGCACACACGAGGTACTCGAGAAGCTTAAGGGTTAAACCACAGACTGTCAGTCAGATAATCTTTCCTATTGGAAAGATGGCCTCAACAATACATGGCTCCATAAAATCCTGCGCTCTCAGAGGTATTACATGGCATAAAATGCTAATTCAGGTTATTATAGACAGGCTTTTATTAAATATAACTATGCCCCAGTTGTTTAAAAGCTTTGCAAATTTGATTGTTTTATGAGTGCGGTGTAAATGTCATCTCAAGCTTTGAAGCACTAGGCAGACAATCAGAACTCTTGCAAGACTGATCTGAGTCGATCAAAGGCCAGGCGCTGAGGGAATTGCTGGGAAAACATGGAGGAGCGATAAAAATCTAACAGATTAATTGGTTTAAATTTCATTTCGGGATGTTGAACTTTGGCTCGAGATCCTAATGCCGTTTCTGTAAGTCAGGGTCTAATTACTAGAACTCCAATTTTCCTGCACACAAAATGGAGAGGGTGGAGGGGGGGTGGGGGGAAGGCACAAGGGAAGGGCTGAGCCGCCACAGCCCAGAGCATACATTTTACATCCAATATCATCTGTCGACATGATGTCACTGGGGATCTTTTTAACCCCGCGTTGTCTCCAGGCTGTTCTGCATTTGCATCGGCTATTAGCTGGGAGTGACTGCATTAACGGAGTGAGCTGGCGGCCAATGGGGCTCAGACAGGCCTGGCAAAGCACTGTCAACATCCGGGTGAAGGCAAGGCAATCAATTTAGTGGCTTCGCTCTTAAATGTCTCTTCGAATCAGTACAGCGAGTCTACTTTCCTCAGGAGTCTGTAAGAATTGGGACTTTTTTTAAAACTTCATAAGGCTTTCTTTTTTTTGTTGCCAACTTGCCCTCCACCTCTCCAGATGGCACTGGCTCACCCTGGGAAGTGGTTTTTGCACATATCACCCAGATCCCATTGCCTCACCCGAATGACAACTCCTCGTGGGAGAGCCGAGACAGTGAATGTCAGCAGACTAGTCCATCAATGGGCAAGGGGAGCGGGGATTGCACCCAAAAGCCAAGTCTTCATAAAGGGCGTCAAGGTCTTGGAGAGGGTGCAGGGGAGAGTTACCAGAATGGTACCGGGGATGAGGGGTTTCAGTTATGTGGGGAGACTGGAGAAGCTGGGATTGTTCTCCTTAGAGCAGAGAAGGTTAAGGGGAGATTTAATGGAGGTGTTGAAAATGATGAGGGGTTTTGATAGAGTGGATAGGGAGAAACTGTTTCCACTGGCAGGAGGGCACAGAATTAAAATAATTGGCAAGAAATCGAGCGGAAGACGAGGAGAATTTTTTTATCCCGTGAGTTATTATGATCTGCCTGAAAGGGTGGTGGAAGCAGATTCAATAATAACTTTCAAATGGGAATTGGATAAATACTTGAAAAGGAAAAATTTGCAGTGCTATTGGGAAAGAGCAGGGGGAGTGGGTCTAATTGGATAGCTCTTTCAGAGAGCCGTCACAGGCACGATGGGCCAAATGGCCTCCTTCTGTGCTGTATGATTCTATGATTCATGGGCAGGGGAGGGGCGTCACAGCCCAGCTCGAGCCTATCCTCACCCAAATGGCAACTCTTCATGGGACAGCCTGGACAGTGAATGTCAGCAGGTTATTCCATCGATGGGATGGGTGGTGGGGGGAAGCATCACAGCGGAGCTTGCTCCTGTCTTCACCGCACATTCACACGTGTGCACTTCCCATCAGCTATAGGGGATCAGTGGACAGGGATGAGGGCTGGGAATCGTGACTTGATTTTCCTTCGTTTCACGAAAACCCCAACAGAAATAACAAATTTGAGGCATCGGATACAATCAGCGGGATGCGAGGACAATCTCATCTTTAGATGTAAACACAAATCGTGACCAGTTGCAGCCCCGATTTTGTACCTGATTCTGCACTTTGAGAAACCGTGGCCTGAGAATTTTATTCTAAATGAATGGCAATCTCAAATACAATCAGAACATGCTGGAAAGGCATAGCAGGTCAGTCAGCGTCTGCAAGAGACTGGTCAATGTCTCGGGTGGCTCTCTTGGTCAGACTCTTCATCTCTTGACTCCACTGCTGCGTAATTCCAGTACTTTCAGCTTTTAACTTCAGAGCTCCAGCATTGGTGGTATTTTATCTCTGGCAGGGCCCTCGTGTCTGAGGGAAAGTGGCTGCAGATTCTGAACCAAAGTGAGACTTTCAGATTGAAGGCTGTGGCAATCCCATTAAATGTTTTACTGAAACATTAGAAGCTGTCGCAGAAGGAAGAGTGAGAGAGAGGGGAAAAAAAATCCCCGAGACACTGTACACTTTTTCATAAGTTTGCTGAAAGGGCCCATTTAAATACGTGCTCTCCCGCCCAGTCACCCGCACAGAAATGTTGAAATGTATTCAATAATTTAAAAAAATGCATTGACTAATATAAAAACCCGATTTAGTGTTGGTCCCGGGCGAGAGAGGTGGTTTGGCTCGGAATATTGCCTTTAAGGGGATCGGGTGGTGCAGTGGGTTAGATGGGGGGACCTTCCATCTTTAGGATTCAGGTTCGAATCCAGCCCTGACCGATGGACTGAAAGTTAGCTCTGTCTGCTGGCTGGGAAGGTATTAAGTGGAATGAGTGTAGGCTGTCTCGACCCAGTTCCTAGTGGACAAAGGCTTATGGCACAGAACGACACCTAATTTGGCACTCCAAAAGATGGTTGAGGTGGAGAACGGGGGAACATGCTCTTCTGAGATTGAAGGACATTTTTGGGCCGGTGTAGAAAGAGCTGAACTCTGCATCTAACTGACTGGGAGTGCTTGATGCTGACAATGGAAAGCACCCTATGAGGAAATCTTCCAGGGTGAAAGAGGCCATCTTTGTAGAAAATTGGAAGAGTTTGGTATGGCCTTACAGCAGTGGTTTACATTAATTTATCTATAATTGAGAACCTGGATTTTCCGATGCCCAGCTTGGGGGAGCACTGAGACCCACCCCCTCTCCAAACTGCTAGCCCAGCAAACTCAGCACAGACTGGGAATCAAACCTGTAAACTCTGTGTAGTAGACCAGGCTGGTTAACCTGGCCTTTACAGTACATGAGTAATTCGAGACATGACATGTAGTAAGTGTAGCATGCTTGGGAAGAACAGGCGACTTTGGATCTATGATTCCCAAAGCTCTCCATCAATTGGAGATTGATTGCTATGAATAGTCATTATCACTGAATTATGCAACTACCTGGATGGTAGAAGGCTAACTAGATGGACCTTCCTCTCTGTTTTTGTCCAGCAATCCCTATGTTTCCACCCATTAGGCGTCGTAAGCTATTCTATTATAAGACTAGCGTAAGATGGAAGTGCCCTGCTATTATAGGACCACTGTCTTATCACAGTGCTAACTGGAGCTTCCTCGTGATTTGCAGCCTAGAAAGAAAGGACAAGCAGCACAGTCAGTGCTCAGGATTTACCTTTCTCAAAGAGGGATTCAAAGCTGGTTATGAGGCTTGATAAAACCACGAGCAGCAGCTAAATTTAGACAAGTCCAGCTGCAAATCTCCACTGCTTCCCCCTTTTTTGTTATGTGTCTTTGCCATGGGTCAAGTCTGCAGGGTCACTGCTCAGCCCATGTGGCAATGCAACACCTGAGCTGGCTACAAGCAAAGGCCACATGAATCATCTGCGTGGCAGATTCTAATTTCCATGGTCACTGAGTGGCAATGGCTTTTAAAAGGTGCATTTAGCCCCTGGTGAGGCCCAAGAGTCAAGCTCCAACATACAACTCAATCCTGACAGACTCTCCTTTTGATAGTGCATGCAGGATGGCAGCAATCCATCACTACCGGTGATAGTATCGCTCATTCCAAGTGCTTCACTGTGTTAATATAACAGTGTCTAGCCGAAGCATTAACTTTTTTCTACACCCGTCCCCTCTACCCCCGCTCCCCACCCCGTGCCTTCCCCTGATGGCACTGGCGCCTGGCTGGCTGTGGTTCCCCAATGGCCATCTGGTGGCTCATGAATGAGCCTAAAAAGTGAGTGCTGGGCCATTCGACCGTGGGGGCCATCAAAGTCGAGTCCAATCCTGTTCTCACCCTACATCCGATCACACATTTTCTAGCAGGGGAGGGGTATCACTGGATAGCAATCAGCAGTGAGAATCCTGACTGAATTTTCACCTCTGTAACTCAAAGGCACCAAGGAACAATTGCATCACCCCCAACTTCTGCCCCAGCTAAGATCAGCTAACAGCACTGACTGGGGATGAAACAGGGGACCCTCCTGGTCTGTACGGGTCACTTTCTCACTGGCATTGCATTTACCCTTTGATTTTGTCCTTATTTTGATGACAGTTCTCCATCCTCAGCTCTTCCTCCTCTCCCGAAGGCATTGACCGCTTGATGGGGTACATATTCATGGGCACAGACCACTCTCCAAAACCTAGCTGAAGTGGACCTCCCTCTCTGCATGGCTCAGCTATTCATTGCCATAACTGACTGAGTGATCAGAGCATTTAGTTTATTTTTCTTTGAAGAAGTCTATTGCGTCTGTCCCTGTGTAAGACATTCATTTGGTTCAGGCTGCGGAGGAGGGATGGGGTTGGATGGGATCAGATAAGATGGGGTAGGATGGTGTCTGCTTGGTATGGGGATGGGGTGGGATAGAGTGGAATGAGATGGGATGAGATGATATGGCATGGTATGATGTGGCACGGCGACGGATGGGATGAGATGGGGCGAGCTGGGATGGGCTGGAATGGGATGGCATGGGTGTGGTGGGATTGGGTAGGATGAGATGGGGTGGGGTGGGATGGGGTGGGGTGGGATGGATGAGATGAGATAGGATGGTATGGCATGGGGCAGGGTGGGATGGGTGAGATGAGATAGGATGGTATGGCATGGGGCAGGGTGGGATGGGTGAGATGAGATAGGATGGTATGGTATGGGGCAGGGTGAGATGAGTGAGATGAGATGGGCTGGGATGACAGGGGGTGGGGTGGGATGGGATGAGATGGAGCGGGGTGGGATGGGCTGGAATGGTATGATATGGATGGGGTGGGATGGGTGAGGAGATAGGGTGCTGTGGCATGGGGTGGGGTGGGATGGGCTGGAATGGTATGATATGGATGGGGTGGGATGGGTGAGGAGGTAGGGTGCTGTGGCATGGGGTGGGGTGGGATGGAGTGGGGAATTGCAGAGCAACAGGGGCAAAAGTTGACAGCTGCAGCTCCCCAAACTACATCTGGTCCTAATCGGAAGGGATCAGCTGTGTAAATATTCGCCATTCTATTTTAATAAGGTGGGGATCCTTTCTTTTAAATTACCAAATGTAAAGCTAATTGTTGTACTTGATATTAATGGTTTTAGACGCACTCACATCACGCAATAATGCTTTAATTATTCAATAGGATTGAGCAAATCGGCACCTGGACCAAATTAAACTGGATACGTAATATGAGGTAAGGGTCCCTGGAGACCTCACAATACTCATGCCGAGGAATATTTGTCATTTTTCTCCCAGTTTTCTCCTCCCGGATTCAGATGTTGATTCTTGCGGAGGTGCAGTTCCACCTCTGCTGCCTCACCCTCTGGACATTCTCCACGCATGAGCATGGCGATTAGTATCAAAAAGCTGTTCAATCATGGGGGCATCACAGCCAAGCACAGTTCTGTTTCTACCTGACCTCCACGCATGCAAGCTTTCCAGCAGGGTTAATTGGATAGCTATCAAGAGCGCTATCTCTGGCTGAGATCAGTGAACTCAGCACAGACTGAGCATGGAGACTTGGACCTTCTGACCTTCGCACTGGGCAGTGTATTGATGGATATTTGTCATTAAGCAGGACCTCCAAACTCAGCTAGGCCAAGCTGGCTCGGTGTAAGTTCATGGTATGGGTGTCTGTGCGGCACTTTCTGCCCTGGATGTGTGGAGATTTTAACCCTCGACAAACTAAAAGCTGTATGCCACCGTTAGACACTTATTTCGCCACACTGCATCAAGCTGGCTCCATTCACAGCTTCAATACTCGAGCAAACACTCCTGGGTCATCGAAAACACATTGTATGTCAATTTATGTGGCTTAAATAAAGGCTCAATTATTATAACCAATATTACAACACAAATATCCATTAGAAATAAAGCACAGCAGTCATCTGTGAACCTGGTGCCGCTGTCATTGGCCCCCCTCAAGTGGACATTGTCAAGGATCTCATTATCATAGCAACAGAGCTTCAACTGGCCCGAGTCTGTTCCCGCAGTGACTGGCCCTCACCCTCACCGGGACAGGCCGGAGGGGCTTTTAGGTTAAAGGGGTGGGGTTGATGGCGTGGTTCTCCTGCCAAGTAACTAACAACCTAACCCGAGGCAGACCCATGAACCTGCGGCCGCATCAAATGCCGTGTCTTGCCCGATCTCACAGAGCGGCATCCAAGGGCAAATCTCATCGGGGCATGAGGGCACTCTCCTCACAGCAAATCATTTCTAAATACGTTATGGCCTGATTACTCGAGCAACAGGGCTTTAACTGAACGTTGTCTGTAAACATGTGACTATAGCAACTTAACAACCCTCAACTTTGTTCGTCTTAAAGCGGCAGCATATCTCCGTGCGGAAGAAACCCCCACCCTCCCCCCCAACCCTTTAGGAAAGCAGCATCCAGCTGGGAAGTGCGGCGAGGACAGGAGTGGAGTTGATTGCGACCCCTTCCATGTTTCAACACTCCCTGCCCAAGCTCTGACATGGAGAGTGGCCACTTGGGTGAGGCACCCCAGCAAGAGTTCGTGCCTCCCCCAGCAGAGGAGGAGAGAAAAGAAAGACTTCCCACCTCTCCCCACCCCCAAAAAAAGCAAAAGAGCAAACAGCAAGTGAGCAACTAAATCTCTCGTGAACACAAATCAATTCGCTTAAGAATATTGCAATCCACTTTCTGTAAGACACAAACTAAACAGCACGGCAGTTTTATCAAAGCCATTTATCTTTGTTTTCACTTTTCCCCTCAAATAAGTAACTTGATGCCCTAATGCCAATTTGTGAGGGGGGATATGCCGAGTTTATAAAATATTAGACTGAAAGATGGAAAAAGTGAAGTGGAAAATTTCCGACACTAATCTTGGCCTAAGTAGAATCTTTTACAAGGCTTGAAATCGTGCGCGGATTATCCAGATGGTAGGAAGCGACTCCATCTGATAGGATTAGACCTTTGTGGCTCCCTCTGTTCCATCTGTTCTTCCCCCGAAGCCTGTATCTACCGCAACCCAACAACCACAAATGTAGCTGCTGTCCCCACTGTACGCACATCATTACAGGCACGGCTTTATTTTAGCATTTTCTTTTTTTTTTAAAGACTTTGTACCTTACCATCTCAATATGCAACCGTGCCCTTTTAATCCCTTGAGTTTCCAACAGGAATTTCACAGGACTTTTGATTTAAATATGAATGTCGCATCTCTCACGTATAACCTCCGTAATCACGGCAGGGCTTATTGTTGTATTTTCAAATGCACACATACGTTTGGGAATAAAGTTAAGGTTGGTGCGTGTATTAATAGAACTGTGCGGTGCTCCCTTAAGAAATATGGGATTTACAGTCCAAGCAAGACATTTGTGAATCAGATACAAGCACCCCCCTGAATCTTTGGGATTATCCCTCCGTTTTCCTTAATTGTTTTGTCTCCTGCTTAACACAACCTGCGACTGAAACCGACCCCTCCCAACCCCAACACGGCCAGAGGTACAGAATGGAGCAGCCCTGCTCAAAAGCAAAGTCTTCCTTCTCTAACCGGGAAGCCAAGGTGAAAGATCAATTGCGGGAAAAGAGTAGGAGAGGAGCTGAGGTAAATCAGGAAGTAGTGGATACAGGACACCCAGCCACCCAAAGGTCAGGAGGTCAGACTGAGCGGGCCAAGGCGTTCCACGGAAATGAGATGGGAGATGGAGCAATCGGCCTTGATTTCGAGGCACCAGCGACGGAGGGAACAGCACAGCTACAGAAAGAGAATGAGACATTGCTCCACAAACTCAGCAAGATCCTGAGAAAGTATTTCGAAAAAGAGAATGATCTCCCCTTTGGTACATCTGTTCGTACAGTGCCTCACAGTTCCATGTCTCACAACCGTAGGGATTTCATATAGAGGTTTCTGCGGTTCCTGCACACAGACTGTGCACAGAATAATATTATGCTCCATCGGGAGAAAGCTAGATGTGGTAAAGAAAATGAATCCCACAGTATCCCTCTTTGCTGCTTTTCAGAGTGCCTGTGCCAAAACTAATAAAACTAAAATCTCTATAACGTCCTGTTTAACATACTTACAGCTACTTTCCAATTTTCAGCCTGTATATATTATTACTACACTAACACTGAGGCCACATTATGTGTTTTTTTTAATATGTTAACTCTTCAACAACTGCACCTCTGTTGAATTTTGATGACCGCCCTCCCCTTTTCTTCCTTTCCTCTCCTGAAGGTGTTGCTTCGGGCTGGGGTACAGTTCCATGGGCTCCCTCCACTACCTGTTCTTCATGTATGAGCCTAGGGTGTGAACTTTTCAGGTCCACCCTTCATGCAGCAAATGAGCTCGCCTATGTCACCACTGTATCGGAAACTCAGGGATCAGGAATACCGGTACAATAGCATTTGACACAGTGCAAAAGGGCCAATTGAACACAATGAGGTCAGCTATGGTAATTATGGCACATAGGAGAGATTGGCACAAAGCAGTGAATATCAAGACTGTCTGGATGTGTAATGCAAACCAAACACCTGACTGTTGATGGCTGACCAACTCATTCAGTTCAAATAAATACTTCAGGAATTTCTAGTGGGATGTAACTTGTTTTTACCCCCTTTTTCCCTCCTTTTGGATTTACAGTATTCTCTCTGCCAACTTCCCACTGTACATGAGGAGTTCAGGCTCCTCCATAGTGCAGGCCCTAATATTGCTTCATGCTCTGCAAGCCAGGGCTTCAAAGAGTGTGTTAAATTGGGCTTCTCGTCATTTTTCTTTTTGACTAGCAAATGATAATGCCACTGGCTCTGGCGGGAGCTGTTTCAGCATCAGTAAGCTTCCATGATGGCTTTCTGAAGCATTGCACCAGTTGAGGTGGTGCCTGATGAGCCACACAAGACTATAAGGTCCCCATCTTGATTCCTGGGTCTGTTGCTGAATCAACAACAATTGACCTCAGGGTTCCTGGGTTATCAAGGGGAAATAAATCAGCCAGAATAACTCATGACTATCCAATGACTCCTGCTGGAAAGGATTTAGGACTTTGGGTGAGGGCGGAATTGATCTCAACTGTAACGACCATACAGGCCAACCTAGAAAACTAGCAAAAGCTGATCAACAGCTTAAAGAAAAACCTTTGCAGCTCTCAAAATAGTTGTCAACTCAAGAATGGCCCTGACATGTGACAATAAGTAACTACACAAGCTTTTTTACCATAAACAGTAGGTATACATAAGATTCGCATCAAATCCCATTCACCCATCACCCCTGTGCTTGCTGTCCTACAAAGGCTCACGGTCCAATAACGCCTCAATTTTAAAATTCTCACCCTTGTGTTCAAATCCCTCCATTGCCTTGCTCCTCCCTATCTCTGTAACCTCCTCCAGCCCTACAATCTTCCGAGATCTCTGCACTCAGCCGAGGTTCAGTTGGTAGCACTCTCACCTCTGAATCAGAAGGCTGTGGGTTCAAGTCCCACTCCCGATCCTTGAGCACATAAATCTAGGCTGACACTCCAGTGCAGTACTGAGGGAGTGCTGCACAGTCGGAGGTGCCGTCTTTTGGATGAGACGTTAAACCGAGGCCCCGTCCGCTCTCAGGTGGACATAAAAGATCCCATGGCACTATTTCGAAGGAGAGCAGGGGAGTTATCCCCAGTGTCCTGGCCAATATTTATCCCTCAATCAACATCATTAAAACAGATTATCTGGTCATTATCACATTGCTGTTTGTGGGAGCTTGCTGTACATAAATTGGTGCCGTGTTTCCCACATTACAACGGTAACTACACTTCAAAAAATACTTCATTCGCTGTAAAGCACTTTGGGACATCCTGGGGTCGTGAAAGGTGCTGTAGAAATACAAGTCTTTCTTTTACTCTGCACTCCTCCAATTCTGGCCTCTTGCACATCACCGATTTTCATCGCTCCACCACTGATGGCCGTGCCTTCAGCTGCCGAAGCCCGAAGCTCTGGAATTCCCTCCCTAAATCTCTCAGCCTCTCCATCCACCTCTCCCTCCTCCTGGAAGACGCTCCTTAAAACCTGCCTCTTTGACCAAACTTTCGGACACCTGTCCTAAAATCTCCTTATGTGGCTTTTTTGTTTGTCAAATTTTGTTTGATAATGCCCCTGTGAAGCACCTTGGCATGCTACCTTAAAGGTGCTATATAAATGCAGTTGTTAAACTACAGGACGAAAAAGGATGAGTACACAGAAACATAGGAAAAGGAGTAGGCCATTCAGCCGCTCAAACCTGCCCCACCATTCAATCAGATCATGGCTGAGGACATGAAAGCCTGAAGGGGGACTCCAAATGTTGAAGGTACAAAATTGGTGGTCCATTCCTGGGGGAGTCCAGGAATATGCTTCCCCTAGAAAAATGCTGAATTGTAACATTATAAATTATCCATGCTAGTTTATTATGAGCACTTACATACTTCACAGTTAATAGACTTTTAATCTAAAGAAAGGAAGTGACATTTGGATTTTCAATGGACCAATCAGACCTTCAATTACCAGTCACCTCAACAGTCACTCCCCCACATCCAACCCCCCACTGCCGCTGTTCTCAATTAGTCAGCGGACTCGGGACGAGTGGGGCGGGGGGGAGTTAGAAGCAGAGGGAAGGCCTGGTTGCACTGATCTGTGTCAGCAAACATAGAACTATACAGCACAGAAGGAGGCCATTCAGCTCGTTTTGCCTGTGCTGGCTCTTTAAAAGAGCCATCCAACTAGTCCAAACTCCCCCGCTCTTTCCCCAGAGCCCTCCTACCGTCTTGGGCGGTAGCGCAAAGCGGGCGGTGTCGCATCAGCTGCCCGTTATACCCCCTGCCCGATATTCAGTCCTATTGTAGTTATAACAGATGCCCGTTGTGATACTGCCCGCTTTGTGCTACCAACCAAAACAGATTTCTACCCCCTTGAGTAGATCTCCACACTGAAGCTTAGCAAGTATGAGGGCCCTCTGTGGCCTGATTTCCCACTGACACTTAACTCCAGGTGGATTCCCCACTCAGGCCTGAGTTAAAATTACAGTCGCGTCTCAATGATGTCATTGGGCCGCAACATGCATATGCAAAGAAGGACCCTGTTGGCTCCGGGCGCGTGTCCTTCCTGCCTGCTCAGGAGAGCAGGTTAAAATTGCAGATGTTGCGATCATGCGACTTTCGGACAGGTAAGAGCCAGGTCGATTTTAACTGCCCACCCGCCAGGTTTCTGCTGAGCGAGTAGGGTTAAAATCGCCCCCTTACTGTCTATGCTTGCACAAGAACTGCTACTTGTTGGGGGTACTGGAGAGTTCTTGGTGCCTGTGAAACCGTACCCCAGCAAGAGCCAGTGACTTCAAGGAGATGAGGCCAGCTTAGAGACTATTGGCAACAAGGAAAGATTCCTGGTATCTGGTGAGGGCAAAGAGTTCACAAGAACTAACCACCTCCCAACAAATCATATTCCAGCATGACTTCCCTGTCTCCAGGACATACAAGGCAACACACACATCACTGCCATATCAACTAAATAAAAACACTCCTAATTATTTATTTTTGATCACCAGCAGCCAAGCTGTCTGCTACGATGTAAAGGTCATACTGTTGCACAAATTATTGCACATTATAAATAAAATCTACCCAAGTCCAGTTATGACACGGGGTTGTATGTGGCCTGTGTTGCTGGGAATACTGCCCCATGAAATTTGGAGCAGAGCCTGGGTGAGTTTGCCTGAGCTCCTGGGCTCTTTGCTCTGCTGCCTCGACCAGGCCGAAACACTACAGCAGGGGCCTGACTCACCTGCGAGGCTAATGTTTGAGGACAGTACAGGGGGCTGAATTTCCTCGGAGCTTTTCTCCGCTGTAAATTCGGCGGAAACCCCGTTTACGTGCGGAAGTGGGGTTTCGGCTGAAGCTACGGTGGTGGAGCGGGAGAAACCCCGAGGAAATTCAGCCCCGAAGGCTTACTTTTGCATCTTGGACACTGCCCTGTGTGGCTGGAGCAGGAAGATAGAGGATCAACCCTGGTCTGTGCTAAGATAGTTGCTTCGAGAAACAATGGGGCACTACAGTTGACCACCAAACTCCCGCGCCAGGGCCTCTGCCCCTGATAATTGCCTGATGACCCTGCTAGATAGTCCATGCGCATGGTTGTCAGAATTGGGCTTCATGGTCAAATATCTCGCCCACTGAGACTCATCATCCAGGTTGAAGAACAATCAATTGTTCGTACAACCGTGGACACTGGCTGTAATGGGACCACTAGGAAGCTAACACCCCAGTGAAGCACACGGAGATGGAGCGACAGATCGGAAGCACTGCATCCTGATCTTACAAACTTTCCCTACTGACATTAAAGCCTTTAATTGTTATGAGGCAACTAGGCCACCCATATAGTTAAAATATATAATTAATTTTAGGAGCTCTTAAAGACCTTTTCAATGTAACAACAACAACTTGCATTTATATAGAACCTTTAACGTAGTAAAACATCCCAAGGTGCTTCACAGGAGCGTCATCCACATAAGGAGACATTAGGACAGGTGACCAACAGTTTGGTCAATTAGGTAGGTTTTAAGGAGCGTCTTAAAGGAGGAGAGAGGGGCGGAGAGGTTTAGGGAGGTAATTCCAGAGCTTCGGCCCGAGGTAGCTGAAGGCACGGCCGCCAATGTTGAAGCAATGAAAATCAGGGATGCACAAGAGGCCAGAATTGTAGGAGTGCAATATATATAGATATATATATATATATAGATATATAGATGTATATTATATATATATAGAAATACAGCGTAAATTATATGGATTTCTGCTCCTAATATAGAGCTTTGTTCACCAGGAGCATATATCAGGAAATGAGGAACAGAGGTCACCGTGCTCCGCGAGATTTTCCATCCATTAATTTGAATTTGCAAAATCTACCCTATATAGCTTACGCAGGTTGACATAAAAAGCACACGTCTCTCCTCAACCCTCCACTGCACAGCCCCATGTTATAGAGGCGAGAGATTTGCATACGGCTGGCAGTGCATTCTTTGTCGCTTGTAGCAGTAATGATACATAAACTGATGGAGTCGTTTCTCGCAGGCAGCCTGTCAGAGCGATGCCCTGGCCTTGCCTGGATGTGTATCAGATCATTAGATAATAAAGTGTTAGATCAGGCCAGACTGACAGGGTCTGTGCTGTGACTATCATTATCTGACGGGGCAGTGCTTTTTGCCACACGGAAAATAAAACATAAGAAGAACTGATCCTTATTCTGATCCCTGCTTAAGACAGACTAAAGCAAACTTGCCACTTTACATTTTTTTAATTCTCCCCTCATTTTCTCTCCTGCTCTCCTAAAGATGCTGACTCATGCTTGGGGGGGTCTCTCGCTAGCATCTTGCCCACGTGACCTGTCTTCAGTTGCCAGCAGGTTATACGACCATGTGGGGCATCACAGCCAAGCCTGTCCTCAACAGATTGGCACACGTTTCCATCACTGCCTAGCAACCAAGAGAAGAAACCCTGGTTGATTAAACCGAGGTCCTGTATGCCCTCTCAGGTGGACATAAAAGACCCCAGTGTCCTGGCCAACATTTATCCCTCAACCAACACCACCGAAACAGATTATCTGATCATTTCATAGAATCATAGAATGATACAGCACAGAAGGAGGCCATTCGGCCCATCGTGCCTGTGCCGGCTCTTTGAAAGAGCTGCCCAATTAGTCCCACTCCCCTGCCCTTTCCTCATAACCCTGCAAATCTTTCCTTTTCAAGTATATATCCAATTCCCTTTTAAAAGTTACTATTGAATTTAGGACATTTAGGACTGAGGAGGACATTTAGGACTGAGATGAGGAGAAATTTCTTCACTCAGAGGGTGGTGAACCTATGGAATTCTCTACCACAGAGAAGTGGAGGCCAAGTCACTGAATATATTTAAGAAGGAGATAGATAGATTTCTAGACACAGAAAGCATCAAGGGGTATGGGGAGAGAGCGGGAATGTGGTATTGAGATAGAGGATCAGCCATGATCATATTGAATGGCGGAGCAGGCTCGAAGGGCCGAATGGCCCACTCCTGCTCCTATTTTTCTATGTTTCTATGTTTGTATGAATCTGCTTCCACCGCCCTTTCAGGCAGTGATTTCCAGACCACAACAATTTTCTGCATAAAAAAAATTCCCCTCATCTCCCCTCTGGTTCTTTTGCCAATTATCTTCAATCTGTGTCCTCTGGTCACCGTCCCTTCTGCCACTGGAAACAGTTTCTCTTTATTTACTCTATCAAAACCCTTCATGATTTTGAACACCTATGGAGAACAACCCCAGCTTCTCCAGTCTCTCCACGTAACTGAAGTCCCTCATCCCTGTTATCATTCTAGCAAATCTCCTCTGCACCCACTCGAAGGCCACTCTACATCCTTCCTAAAGTGTGGTGCCCAGAATTGGCTACAATACTCCAGCTGCGGCCTAACCAGTGATTTATAACGGTTTAGCATAACGTCCCTGCTTTTGTACTCTCTGCCTCTGTTTATAAAGCCAAGGATCCCGTAAGCTTTTTTAACAGCCTTCTCAACTTGTCCTACCACCTTCAAACATTTGTGTACAGGTCGCTCTGTTCCTGCACTCCTTTTCAAATTGTATAATTGAATTTATATTGCCTCTCCTTATTCTTCCTACCAAAATGCATTACTTCACTTCGTAATTCTCTGCGTTAAATTTCGTCTGCCATGTGTCTGCCTATTTATCTCATTGCTGTTTGTGGGACATTACTGTGCGCATATGTTTGCCTATTTTACAACAGTAACTATGCTTCAAAAGTACTTCATTGGCTGTGAAACACTTTGGGACTTGAAAAGTGCTATATAAATGCAGGTTCTCTCTTCTTACAACCTTATAACCCACGGTGTCAGCCGTGGCTCAGTGGGAGCACTCTCGCCTCTGAGTCAGAAGGTTGTGGGTTCAAGTCCAACTCTAGAGACTTGAGCACAAAAATCTAGGCCGACACTCCAGTGCAGTGCTGAGGGAGTGCTGCACTGTCGGAGGTGCCGTCTTTCAGATGAGATGTTAAACCGAGGCCCTGTCTGCTCTCTCAGGTGGACATAAAAGACCCCATGGCACTATATCGAAGAAGAGCAGGGGAGTTATCCCTGGTGTCCTGGCCAATATTTATCCCTCAATCAACATCACTAAAAAAAACAGATTATCTGGTCATTATCACATTGATGTTTGTGGGAACTTGCTGTGCGCAAATTGGCTGCTGCATTTCCTACATTACAACAGTGACTACACTTCAAAAAATACTTCATTCGCTGTAAAGCGCTTTGGGACGTCCTAAATTCGTGAAAGGCGCTATATAAATGCAAGTCCTTTTTTTACCAGTGCAGTTCTTTGCCCCCACCACCCACCCAATTTGTCTCTCCTGCTCCCCGAAGGAGTTCATTCTTGTTCAGGTTCAGTTCTTCAGGCACAGGTATCTCGCTCAAGAGGCCTCTCATCCTTGCGCAAGCCTAGACAGTGAGTGTCGGCAGTCATTCAACTATAGAGGGCATCACTGCTCACCCACTCTTGTCCTTGCCCAACATCCACACATGATGCTTCCTTTCCAGCAGGAGTCACTGGATAGTGATCAGGAATGGGATTCAGGGTTGGCTTTTCCCTTCTCTGGGCCGGAAGTACTGAGATTTATCATGGACGCACTTATTAGCTTGGCTGACATCAGCTAACTTAGCCCTGATTGGGCCCCTTCTGACCTGTAAGGTTCACTGCCACACTGGGCAGTGCTTTCACTGTCTAAAACCTCAGAGAATCCAGGGCAAAGGAAAGTTATGGAATTTCTTAGCTAAGGCCAAGCAATTGAGCCTTTAAAGAAAAAAATGCACATTACATTTAAGTTCTTCTGTAGCATTTTCCAGAAAATCTTTAAATAATTATTATATTGTACTTTGGAGCAATAATGGTGAAAATCAGTTCTCTAATTGTGGGTTACAGACAGAAGTGAAATGCAAGGATACATCACACTAATTGGCTTCACTAATGAATAAATCTATAAGACAAGGAAATATTACTTCCCCAAATTGTTCAAAATTGATATATATATATTGTTAAATAGGAATGAATTTGGAGGCATGCATTAACTCGTTATAAATACCTAGAGTTATTAGACTGGGCAGCAGACAAAACTGATCGTCCGTCCCTCTCAGTTTATTACTACAGTTATTTGTCTGTGATTTAAGTCCCATTTTGTGATAAAGTGCAATGTGTAATCAGTTCAGGAAATCCTTTAAATTATTATAGCCTCAACAAACAGGGAAAATAATCACTGGCATTTTGCAGCGACTGCCCGGACTGGCTCCTTCAGATCAGCGGGAGAGGAGTTTGCCTTGCGGGTGGCTCTGTGCAAAGGTTCGCTTTGGGGAGCCCCTTACCTTCTACTAGACAATGATATTAAGTACCACCGACTTAATCTGGTGTCAGATCCGCATGCGTACGATCGTGAAAAGGCCCGTTTGCAGCAGCTAATAGAAAGATAGTCAACAAGGAGATCAGGGATCGGCTATTACCATTGCGTAAGTGTCCTTTCACTGGACCCACTCGGGACCTCTGACTGGCTTGCGATCGCCCGTGTTGCACAGTCCTGACGCCACCCCTGCGGACCAGCTATTCTTTCCATTTTTCTTTCCGTGTATAGTTTTAATTTGAGTATATTTTTTTGTTGCTTGCTGTAACAAAGCAGGCGTCGGAAGCACAGAACAGCAGCAGTGGTAATAGGGGGAAGGAATACACCGGGGCTGAAATTGTTCTCGGGCAGCAGCCGCCCGTTTTACACTTTGCCCGATTTTCTTCGCCGTTGGAAGTTGATGGAAAACAAAATTGGACCGCGTGTAAAACAGGGTTTCTATTCGCTATTGCCTGTTTTGCATCAGCACCCTAGACCAATTGCGCCCCTAAGGAGCGAAGTAGAGCTGGAAATCGTGTAGCATTGGACATTCGGTGCTATATAGTATGAAGGGATTTTCAACAGAGGATTACTGGGAAATAAAGGGGCTTCTGTATATTAAAACAACCTAATACTATCGGCGGCAGTTTGACTGGTGTCTGCTTACAGCGACACAGTGTGGGAGAATTGAGTTACTATGCTGGTTCCGCATCGCTCGCTGACCAGGGAGAGAGTGTGGCTCTCCACGTGCAGGGGCACAGCTCGATTTATTGCCACACAAAGGCCGGTTACATTTTAATATTAACAAGCAGCTGACACGGATAGTTGGTGCTCTCCTAACTTTTTGCAACCTCACAACAGGCTCCAGTAAAAACAGAAAATGGTGGCAATGAACAGCTTGTCTGTCAGCATCTGAATAAAGGAATGGGTTAAAGTTTCAGACATGGGCCCTTCAAATTAAGCGCCTGGGGACGTTTTACAATGTTTTATATATATATATATATATATGCAAGTTGCTGTTGTCGTTTAATGATCCACAACCCAAGAAGTTAGTCCGCCATTTTCTTTCTCTTTTCAGAGGCTGACAGGCTCGCTGCCTTTCTTTGGTTTTCCTTTCAGATTTGGAAATGGCACGGCCTCCAGCTGGTGACAAGCTAACACAGCTTGCTTAAATATGAATCGAGCAAGTCCACGGCCTAACTACGCCGCGCAGTTTGGGCCAAGGCACGTACGACCAGGGTTGCCCTGGAGTCTCCAGGAATTAAAGACTAATCTCCAGGACACTGCTGTGAGCAACCCCGGAGAAAAATCATAGGGGCGATAAAAAAATTTGTGTTTTTACCAAAAGATTCTTTGAACACTTTTGTTTATTAGTTATACCGGGGGGTGGGGGGGAAGGCTGATCGACTGACAGTCAAGAATTGGCCAATCGGGTGGCGAATAGTCTATTCACTTTCCGATTGACGAGGAGGGACGTATTGGGCGCCCAATGGCGGGAGTGTGGGGGCGGGGCGGTCGGGGACAGGAGGTCATGTGATGATACCTCCAGGATTATGTCCAACCAGAGTTGGCAACCCTACGCACGACTGGAATAACTTTGCACCGACCGACACAAGCTTTTCTGCTGCCTGGCTGTGGGATGGAGGAGTCGGTGCTTGCCTCTGTCAGAAGATAGCTGAGGCTTTGTAACAGTTTGTTCGTTCAGACAGTGTGCTTCCTGGTTTAAACCTTTCCTGTCCTGACAACTGGTACTGGGTTTTTCTCTGCTGCTGCTGCCTAAAAATAACTTTTAACAACTTCAAGGTTAAAGGCAGCGCGATACATTCAGGAAGACATTGGGAATAATTTCAGCTGGTTCACACCCATGGTTCAGGTCTAATTATTATTTTGTCATTTCCAGGGCACTGTACTGTATGAGTTAGGGGGGGGGGGGGGCGGCGGGGAATCGAGTAGCTACAAATAAAGTACCAGCTTATAAGGTCAAAACAGAACAAAAAATACAGGGGTATTGTCCAGACACCATTACAGTTATCCTGTGACAATGATAAACAGCAATGATCCACTCCGGAAATGGGAGAGTGAGAAAGGACTTGGGGGGCGCGGTGGGGGGGGGGGGGGGGCGGGGAAAGGAAATTCTGTGCGTGTGTGAACATATCTTGCAGAAAACATACCAGTGCAAACACAATGAGGTCCGGACAATGATGGGATATCTTTTATGAACAGGAGACGGGGGTGGTAAAGAGCCAACCAGGAAATGATAGCAATTCCATACATGGGGACACAGATCAGCATTATTTAAAGAAAAAGGATCCTTTCTGTCCATACCAACGTGCATTCGACATTCGGTGCTATCAGCCCTGTAAGATGTTCTGGTGTTAGCCCTGAGACCCCTTATGCCCCATCAACATTTTACATGATTCCCAGGGGGTGAAATTCGACTTCAGCGGCAGCAATAGCAAATCGGCAACTTGTTTTACACCCCACCCGAGTTCTAGGAATAAAAGGGGCTGCCAATTCGCTATCGCCCGCTTAGTGCTGTCACTAAAGTGGAATTTCACCCCACCAGTATCTTGCATGAATGGTGCAGTCTGGTATCTGGCGTCGCAGGTTACAAAGCATGTGCTTAGCATTGCAAATTATTGCAGAACCAGGCAGCCATCTGTGGGAATATTTCAGATGTTTAGTGACTTGAAGTGAGGTTAGATCCCCTCCTGCTCTGAAGATGCTGATCCATCCAGGGGTACAGTTTCACAGGTATCCCACGTGTGAGGCCAGACGGTGAATGTCGGCAGGCTATTCCACCGTGAAAGGCAGCACAGTTTAACCATATCCTGCTCTGGTCCCACTGCTAAACTTCCCAGCAGAGGTCGGGCACGGAAACTCTGACTGATCTTCCCCTCCCTACCCTCAGGGACACCAACACTAACTGTCGTGCCACTACTGCTAACCCACGCTGAGGTCGGCTAACCCCAGGAATCAAAATGGGAGCCATATCACGAGGTTCCTCTGCTACTAAGCCATTGGGTAGCGTTGTGCAGAGTAGAGCACAATGGGAGAACAACAAGGTCAAAATGAAGAGCTCTGAGCTTAATTTTTCCCACCTTTTCAATTCAGAATTCCAAACACCGCAGAGCATTTCGAAAACAGACGGCACTTTCACTGCCGGCTCCGAGATGTGTCTGAAGCCTGAACTGTGTCTGTAATTGGGGAAACACACCAAAAATCCCAATAGATCTGACAGGCTCAGTTCAGGTCAGTGGAGGTTGCGAGACACAACAGTGGAGGTGAATTCCCCGAACCAGTACTCCTTATCCCTCTCCAACAACATGAAACACGGGGAGCTGTGGCTGAGATCTATATCAGGGCCTGCGTCAGCGCTTTCAAACTTTGTCACAGTTTCATGCATAGCTCGCCAAATGAAATTTCTAACTCTTATGAAACTAGGAGGGTATAATCGTTTGGCTAATTGGGATAACATATCAGCGCATTATGCTAATTCAATCTCATTTGCTTATGCCAATTAAGTTAATTAGAAAATAGACTTTCCTCCATAACGGCAAATCCATAAGAACAATCTTTATAAAACTTAAGAGAGTGTAATTGTTACGCTATTATGGATAACTTATGAAAAAATTATGCTAATTGTATCTCATTTACATATGAAATTGAACCAATTAGAACATAATTTTCCCTTACGACTCAACTTGCGAGTGCAGGTAATGCCCGCACTCCCCTAACTTTAGTGATGCTATACTGTAACACATAAAGTAGCTGATTAAATTAAATCTACCATCTTTTCATTACTCTGAAAAATCCGGTTTGACTGCTTGTTACACCAGCTTGGCCTTCTGGTATATTGAATAGTGTATCAGATGCACGACCCTATAGTATATCGGATGGTTGACACTTTAGCATATTGGGTGCGTGATCCTATAGTATATTGGATTGCTGGCCCTATAGGTGTCAATCATGGCTCAGTGGGTAGCACTCTCGCCTCTGATTTAGAAGGTTAAAGTTTGAAGCCCAAGTCCAGAGACTTGAGCACGTAATTTAGGCTGACACTTCAGTGCAGTCTGAGGGGAGTGCCGCACTGTTGGAGGTGCTGCCTTTCGGATGAGACATTAAACTGAGACCCAGTCTTCCCTCACAGGTGAATATAAAAGATCCCATGGCACTATTTCGAAGAAGAGGAGGCAAGCTCCCCCAGTGTCCTGGCCAATATTTATCTCTCAACCAACATTACTAATCATCATCTTTACCTCAAAGCTGTTTGTGGGACCTAATTGTGCATACATTGGCTATCACATATCTCTACATCACAAAAGTGGCTGTAAAGTGCTTTACGGTATGCTGAGGTCTGGAAAGGTGCTTTATAAATGCAAGTTATTTCTTTCTATAATATATTGGATGCTTAGCTATATAGTATATTGGATTGTTGGGTCTACAGTATATTGGATGTTTGGGTCTACAGTATATTGGATGTTTGGGTCTACAGTATATTGGATTGTTGGGTCTACAGTATATTGGATGTTTGGGTCTACAGTATATTGGATGTTTGGGTCTACAGTATATTGGATGTTTGGGTCTACAGTATATTGGATTGTTGGGTCTACAGTATATTGGATTGTTGGGTCTACAGTATATTGGATGTTTGGGTCTACAGTATATTGGATTGTTGGGTCTACAGTATATTGGATTGTTGGGTCTACAGTATATTTGATTGTTGGGTCTACAGTATATTGGATTGTTGGGTCTACAGTATATTGGATGTTTGGGTCTACAGTATATTGGATTGTTTGGGTCTACAGTATATTGGATTGTTGTGTCTACAGTATATTGGATTGTTGGGTCTACAGTATATTGGATTGTTGGGTCTACAGTATATTGGATTGTTGGGTCTACAGTATATTGGATTGTTGGGTCTACAGTATATTGGATTGTTGGGTCTACAGTATATTGGATTGTTGGGTCTACAGTATATTGGATTGTTTGGGTCTACAGTATATTGGATTGTTGGGTCTACAGTATATTGGATTGTTGGGTCTACAGTATATTGGATTGTTGGGTCTACAGTATATTGGATGTTTGGGTCTACAGTATATTGGATTGTTGGGTCTACAGTATATTGGATTGTTGGGTCTACAGTATATTGGATTGTTGGGTCTACAGTATATTGGATGTTTGGGTCTACAGTATATTGGATTGTTGGGTCTACAGTATATTGGATGTTTGGGTCTACAGTATATTGGATTGTTGGGTCTACAGTATATCGGATTGTTGGGTCTACAGTATATTGGATTGTTGGGTCTACAGTATATTGGATTGTTGGGTCTACAGTATATTGGATTGTTTGGGTCTACAGTATATTGGATTGTTGGGTCTACAGTATATTGGATTGTTTGGGTCTACAGTATATTGGATTGTTGGGTCTACAGTATATTGGATTGTTGGGTCTACAGTATATTGGATTGTTGGGTCTACAGTATATTGGATTGTTGGGTCTACAGTATATCGGATTGTTGGGTCTACAGTATATTGGATTGTTGGGTCTACAGTATATTGGATTGTTGGGTCTACAGTATATTGGATTGTTGGGTCTACAGTATATTGGATTGTTGGGTCTACAGTATATTGGATTGTTGGGTCTACAGTATATTGGATTGTTGGGTCTACAGTATATTGGATTGTTGGGTCTACAGTATATTGGATTGTTGGGTCTACAGTATATCGGATGTTTGGGTCTACAGTATATTGGATTGTTGGGTCTACAGTATATTGGATTGTTGGGTCTACAGTATATTGGATTGTTGGGTCTACAGTATATTGGATTGTTGGGTCTACAGTATATTGGATTGTTTGGGTCTACAGTATATTGGATGTTTGGGTCTACAGTATATTGGATTGTTTGGGTCTACAGTATATTGGATTGTTGGGTCTACAGTATATTGGATTGTTGGGTCTACAGTATATTGGATTGTTGGGTCTACAGTATATTGGATGTTTGGGTCTACAGTATATTGGATTGTTGGGTCTACAGTATATTGGATTGTTGGGTCTACAGTATATTGGATTGTTGGGTCTACAGTATATTGGATTGTTGGGTCTACAGTATATTGGATTGTTGGGGTCTACAGTATATTGGATTTGTTGGGTCTACAGTATATTGGATGTTTGGGTCTACAGTATATTGGATTGTTGGGTCTACAGTATATTGGATTGTTTGGGTCTACAGTATATTGGATTGTTGGGTCTACAGTATATTGGATTGTTTGGGTCTACAGTATATGATTGTTGGGTCTACAGATAATTGGATTGTTGGGGGTCTACAGTATATTGATTGTGGGTCTACAGATATTGGATGTTGGGTCTACAGTATATTGGGATGTTTGGGTCTACAGATATTGGATTGTTGGGTCACAGTATATCGGAGTTGGGTCTACAGTATATTGGATTGTTGGGGTCTACAGTATATTGGATTGTTGGGTCTACAGTATATTGGATTGTGTGTGTTGGTCTACAGTATATTGGATTGTTGGGTCTCAGTATATTGGATTGTTGGGTCTACAGTATATTGGATTGTTGGTCTACAGTATATTGGATTGTTGGGTCTCAGTATATTCGGATTGTTGGGTCTACAGTATATTGGATTGTTGGGTCTACATATATTGGAATGTTGGGTCTACAGTAATTGGATTGTTGGGGTCTACAGTATATTGGATGTTGGGTCTACAGGTATAATTGGATTGTTGGGTCTACAGTATATGGATGTTTGGGTCTACAGTATATTGGATGGTTTGGGTCTACAGATATTGGATTGTTTGGGTCTACAGTATATTGGATGTTTGGGTCTACAGTATATTGGATTGTTGGGGTCTACAGTATATTGGATTGTTGGGTCTACAGTATATTGGATTGTTGGGTCTACAGTATATTGGATTGTTGGGTCTACAGTATATTGGATTGTTTGGGTCTACAGTATATTGGATGTTTGGGTCTACAGTATATTGGATTGTTTGGGTCTACAGTATATTGGATTGTTGGGTCTACAGTATATTGGATTGTTGGGTCTACAGTATATTGGATTGTTGGGTCTACAGTATATTGGATTGTTGGGTCTACAGTATATTGGATTGTTGGGTCTAAAGTATATTGGAATGTTGGGTCTACAGTATATTGGATTGTTGGGTCTACAGTATATTGGATTGTTGGGTCTACAGTATATTGGATTGTTGGGTCTACAGTATATTGGATTGTTTGGGTCTACAGTATATTGGATTGTTGGGTCTACAGTATATTGGATTGTTGGGTCTACAGTATATTGGATTGTTGGGTCTACAGTATATTGGATTGTTGGGTCTACAGTATATTGGATTGTTGGGTCTACAGTATATTGGATTGTTGGGTCTACAGTATATTGGATTGTTTGGGTCTACAGTATATTGGATTGTTGGGTCTACAGTATATTGGATTGTTTGGGTCTACAGTATATTGGATTGTTGGGTCTACAGTATATTGGATTGTTGGGTCTACAGTATATTGGATTGTTGGGTCTACAGTATATTGGATTGTTGGGTCTACAGTATATTGGATTGTTTGGGTCTACAGTATATTGGATGTTTGGGTCTACAGTATATTGGATTGTTGGGTCTACAGTATATTGGATTGTTGGGTCTACAGTATATTGGATTGTTGGGTCTACAGTATATTGGATGTTTGGGTCTACAGTATATTGGATTGTTGGGTCTACAGTATATTGGATGTTTGGGTCTACAGTATATTGGATTGTTGGGTCTACAGTATATTGGATTGTTGGGTCTACAGTATATTGGATTGTTTGGGTCTACAGTATATTGGATTGTTGGGTCTACAGTATATTGGATGTTTGGGTCTACAGTATATTGGATTGTTGGGTCTACAGTATATTGGATGTTTGGGGTGTCTACAGTATATTCGGATTGTTGGGTCTACAGATATATTGGATTGTTGGGTCTACAGTATATTCGGAATGTTGGGTCTACAGTATATTGCGATTGATTGGGTCTACAGTATCTTGGATTGTTGGGTCCTACAGTATATTGGATGTTGGGTCTACAGTATATAGGATGGTTGGGATCTACAGTATATTCGGATGTTTGGTGTCTACAGTAAATTGGATTGTTGGGTCTATACAGTATATTGGATTGTGGGTCTACAGTATATTGAGAATGTTTGGGTCTACAGTTATTGGATTGATTGGTCTACTGTATATTGGAGGTATTGTGGGTCTTACAGTATATTGGATTCTTTGGGTCTACAGTAATATTGGATTGTTGGGTCTACAGTATATTGGATTGTTGGGTCTACAGTATATACGGATTGTTGGGTCTACAGTTATTGGAAGGTTTGGGTCTACAGTATATTGGATTGTTTGGGTCTACAGTATATCTGGATGTTTGGGTCTATACAGTATATTGGATTGTTGGGTACTACAGTAATATTGAGATTGTTGTGGTCTACAGTTATTGGATGTTTGGTATACAGTATATTGGATTTTTGGGTCTACTGTACTATTGGATTGTTGGGGTCTACAGTATATTGGATTGTTGGGTCTACAGTATATTGGATTGTTGGGTCTACAGTATATTGGATGTTTGGGTCTACAGTATATTGGATTGTTGGGTCTACAGTATATTGGATTGTTGGGTCTACAGTATATTGGATTGTTGGGTCTACAGTATATTGGATTGTTGGGTCTACAGTATATTGGATGTTTGGGTCTACAGTATATTGGATTGTTGGGTCTACAGTATATTGGATTGTTGGGTCTACAGTATATTGGATTGTTGGGTCTACAGTATATTGGATTGTTGGGTCTACAGTATATTGGATTGTTGGGTCTACAGTATATTGGATTGTTGGGTCTACAGTATATTGGATGTTTGGGTCTACAGTATATTGGATTGTTGGGTCTACAGTATATTGGATTGTTGGGTCTACAGTATATTGGATTGTTGGGTCTACAGTATATTGGATTGTTGGGTCTACAGTATATTGGATGTTTGGGTCTACAGTATATTGGATTGTTGGGTCTACAGTATATTGGATTGTTGGGTCTACAGTATATTGGATTGTTGGGTCTACAGTATATTGGATTGTTGGGTCTACAGTATATTGGATGTTTGGGTCTACAGTATATTGGATTGTTGGGTCTACAGTATATTGGATTGTTGGGTCTACAGTATATTGGATTGTTGGGTCTACAGTATATTGGATTGTTGGGTCTACAGTATATTGGATGTTTGGGTCTACAGTATATTGGATTGTTGGGTCTACAGTATATTGGATTGTTTGGGTCTACAGTATATTGGATTGTTGGGTCTACAGTATATTGGATTGTTTGGGTCTACAGTATATTGGATTGTTGGGTCTACAGTATATTGGATTGTTTGGGTCTACAGTATATTGGATTGTTGGGTCTACAGTATATTGGATTGTTTGGGTCTACAGTATATTGGATTGTTTGGGTCTACAGTATATTGGATTGTTGGGTCTACAGTATATTGGATGTTTGGGTCTACAGTATATTGGATTGTTGGGTCTACAGTATATTGGATTGTTGGGTCTACAGTATATTGGATTGTTGGGTCTACAGTATATTGGATGTTTGGGTCTACAGTATATTGGATTGTTGGGTCTACAGTATATTGGATTGTTGGGTCTACAGTATATTGGATTGTTGGGTCTACAGTATATTGGATTGTTGGGTCTACAGTATATTGGATTGTTGGGTCTACAGTATATTGGATTGTTGGGTCTACAGTATATTGGATGTTTGGGTCTACAGTATATTGGATTGTTGGGTCTACAGTATATTGGATTGTTGGGTCTACAGTATATTGGATTGTTGGGTCTACAGTATATTGGATGTTTGGGTCTACAGTATATTGGATTGTTTGGGTCTACAGTATATTGGATTGTTTGGGTCTACAGTATATTGGATGTTTGGGTCTACAGTATATTGGATTGTTGGGTCTACAGTATATTGGATTGTTTGGGTCTACAGTATATTGGATTGTTGGGTCTACAGTATATTGGATGTTTGGGTCTACAGTATATTGGATTGTTGGGTCTACATTATATTGGATGGTTGGGTCTACATAGTATTGGATTGTTGGGTCTACAGTTATGGATTGTTGGTCATACAGATTTGGGATTGTTGGGTCTACCAGTAGTATTGGATTGTTGGGTCTACAGTATATCCGGATTGTTTGGGTCTACAGTAGATCGGATGTGTGTGGTCGACAGTATATCGGATGTTGGGTCTACAGTGATAGTGGATTGTTGGGTCTACAGTATATTGGATTGTGTGGGTCTACAGTATATCGGATTGTTGGGTCTACAGTTTATTGGATGTTGGGTCTACAGTATATTCGATTGTTGGAGTCTACAGTATATTGGTTGTTGGTCTACAGTATATTGGAGGGTGGGTCTACAGTATATTGATTGTTTGGGTCGACAGTAGATTTGGAGTGTTGGGTCTACAGTATATTGGATTGTTGGGTCTACCAGTATATTGGATTGGTTGGGTCGACAGTAGAGCGGATGTTTGGGTCTACAGTATAGTGGATGTGTTGGGTCTACAGTATATTGGATGGGTTGGGTCTACAGTATAGTGGATTGTGTGGGTATACAGTATAGTTGGATTGTGGGTCTACAGTATATTGGATTGGGTTGGGTCCTACAGTATATTGGATTGTTGGGGTCTACAGTATATTGGATTGTTGGGTCTACAGTATATTGGATTGTTGGGTCTACAGTATATTGGATGTTTGGGTCTACAGTATATTGGATGTTTGGGTCTACAGTATATTGGATTGTTGGGTCTACAGTATATTGGATGTTTGGGTCTACAGTATATTGGATTGTTGGGTCTACAGTATATTGGATTGTTGGGTCTACAGTATATTGGATTGTTGGGTCTACAGTATATTGGATTGTTTGGGTCTACAGTATATTGGATTGTTGGGTCTACAGTATATTGGATTGTTGGGTCTACAGTATATTGGATTGTTTGGGTCTACAGTATATTGGATTGTTGGGTCTACAGTATATTGGATTGTTTGGGTCTACAGTATATTGGATTGTTGGGTCTACAGTATATTGGATTGTTGGGTCTACAGTATATTGGATGTTTGGGTCTACAGTATATTGGATTGTTGGGTCTACAGTATATTGGATTGTTTGGGTCTACAGTATATTGGATGTTTGGGTCTACAGTATATTGGATGTTTGGGTCTACAGTATATTGGATTGTTGGGTCTACAGTATATTGGATGTTTGGGTCTACAGTATATTGGATGTTGGGTCTACAGTATATTGGATTGTTGGGTCTACAGTATATTGGATTGTTTGGGTCTACAGTATATTGGATGTTTGGGTCTACAGTATATTGGATGTTTGGGTCTACAGTATATTGGATTGTTTGGGTCTACAGTATATTGGATTGTTTGGGTCTACAGTATATTGGATTGTTGGGTCTACAGTATATTGGATTGTTGGGTCTACAGTATATTGGATTGTTGGGTCTACAGTATATTGGATTGTTGGGTCTACAGTATATTGGATTGTTGGGTCTACAGTATATTGGATTGTTGGGTCTACAGTATATTGGATTGTTGGGTCTACAGTATATTGGATTGTTGGGTCTACAGTATATTGGATTGTTGGGTCTACAGTATATTGGATTGTTGGGTCTACAGTATATTGGATGTTTGGGTCTACAGTATATTGGATTGTTGGGTCTACAGTATATTGGATTGTTGGGTCTACAGTATATTGGATTGTTGGGTCTACAGTATATTGGATTGTTGGGTCTACAGTATATTGGATTGTTGGGTCTACAGTATATTGGATTGTTGGGTCTACAGTATATTGGATTGTTGGGTCTACAGTATATTGGATTGTTGGGTCTACAGTATATTGGATTGTTGGGTCTACAGTATATTGGATTGTTGGGTCTACAGTATATTGGATTGTTGGGTCTACAGTATATTGGATGTTTGGGTCTACAGTATATTGGATTGTTTGGGTCTACAGTATATTGGATTGTTGGGTCTACAGTATATTGGATTGTTGGGTCTACAGTATATTGGATTGTTGGGTCTACAGTATATTGGATTGTTGGGTCTACAGTATATTGGATTGTTGGGTCTACAGTATATTGGATGTTTGGGTCTACAGTATATTGGATTGTTGGGTCTACAGTATATTGGATGTTTGGGTCTACAGTATATTGGATTGTTGGGTCTACAGTATATTGGATTGTTGGGTCTACAGTATATTGGATTGTTGGGTCTACAGTATATTGGATTGTTGGGTCTACAGTATATTGGATTGTTGGGTCTACAGTATATTGGATTGTTGGGTCTACAGTATATTGGATTGTTGGGTCTACAGTATATTGGATTGTTGGGTCTACAGTATATTGGATTGTTGGGTCTACAGTATATTGGATTGTTGGGTCTACAGTATATTGGATTGTTGGGTCTACAGTATATTGGATTGTTGGGTCTACAGTATATTGGATTGTTGGGTCTACAGTATATTGGATTGTTGGGTCTACAGTATATTGGATTGTTGGGTCTACAGTATATTGGATTGTTGGGTCTACAGTATATTGGATTGTTGGGTCTACAGTATATTGGATTGTTGGGTCTACAGTATATTGGATTGTTGGGTCTACAGTATATTGGATTGTTGGGTCTACAGTATATTGGATTGTTGGGTCTACAGTATATTGGATGTTTGGGTCTACAGTATATTGGATTGTTGGGTCTACAGTATATTGGATTGTTGGGTCTACAGTATATTGGATTGTTGGGTCTACAGTATATTGGATTGTTGGGTCTACAGTATATTGGATTGTTGGGTCTACAGTATATTGGATTGTTGGGTCTACAGTATATTGGATTGTTGGGTCTACAGTATATTGGATTGTTGGGTCTACAGTATATTGGATTGTTGGGTCTACAGTATATTGGATTGTTGGGTCTACAGTATATTGGATTGTTGGGTCTACAGTATATCGAATGTTTGGGTCTACAGTATATTGGATTGTTTGGGTCTACAGTATATTGGATTGTTGGGTCTACAGTATATTGGATTGTTGGGTCTACAGTATATTGGATTGTTGGGTCTACAGTATATTGGATTGTTGGGTCTACAGTATATTGGATTGTTGGGTCTACAGTATATTGGATGTTTGGGTCTACAGTATATTGGATTGTTTGGGTCTACAGTATATTGGATGTTGGGTCTACAGTATATTGGATTGTTTGGTCTACAGATATTGGATTGTTGGGTCTACAGTATATTGGATTGTTGGGTCTACAGTAGAGTCGGATTGTTGGGTCTACAGTATATTGGATTGTTTGGGTCTACTGTATATTGGATTGTTGGGTCTACAGTATATTGGATGTTTGGGTCTACAGTATATTGGATGTTTGGGTCCTACAGTATATTGGATTGTTGGGTCCTACAGTATATAGGATTGTTTGGGTCTACAGTATATTGGATTGTTGGGTCTACAGTATATTGGATGTTGGGTTACAGTATATTGGATTGTTGGGTCTACAGTATATCGGATTGTTTGGGTCTACAGTAAATTGGATTGTGGGGTCTACTGTATATTGGATTGTTGGGTCTACAGTATATTGGATTGTTGGTTCTACAGTATATGGATTGTTGGGTCTACAGTAATGGGATTGTTTGGTTCTACAGTATATTGGATGTTTGGGTCTACAGTATATTGGATTGTTGGGTCTACAGTATATTGGATTGTTGGGTCTACAGTATATTGGATGTTTGGGTCTACAGTATATTGGATTGTTGGGTCTACAGTATATTGGATGTTTGGGTCTACAGTATATTGGATTGTTTGGGTCTACAGTATATTGGATTGTTGGGTCTACAGTATATTGGATTGTTGGGTCTACAGTATATTGGATTGTTGGGTCTACAGTATATTGGATGTTTGGGTCTACAGTATATTGGATTGTTGGGTCTACAGTATATTGGATTGTTGGGTCTACAGTATATTGGATTGTTGGGTCTACAGTATATTGGATTGTTGGGTCTACAGTATATTGGATGTTTGGGTCTACAGTATATTGGATTGTTGGGTCTACAGTATATTGGATTGTTTGGGTCTACAGTATATTGGATTGTTGGGTCTACAGTATATTGGATTGTTGGGTCTACAGTATATTGGATTGTTGGGTCTACAGTATATTGGATGTTTGGGTCTACAGTATATTGGATTGTTGGGTCTACAGTATATTGGATGTTTGGGTCTACAGTATATTGGATTGTTTGGGTCTACAGTATATTGGATTGTTGGGTCTACAGTATATTGGATTGTTGGGTCTACAGTATATTGGATTGTTGGGTCTACAGTATATCGGATGTTTGGGTCTACAGTATATTGGATTGTTGGGTCTACAGTATATTGGATTGTTGGGTCTACAGTATATTGGATGTTTGGGTCTACAGTATATTGGATTGTTGGGTCTACAGTATATTGGATTGTTGGGTCTACAGTATATTGGATTGTTGGGTCTACAGTATATTGGATTGTTGGGTCTACAGTATATTGGATTGTTGGGTCTACAGTATATTGGATTGTTGGGTCTACAGTATATTGGATTGTTGGGTCTACAGTATATTGGATTGTTGGGTCTACAGTATATTGGATTGTTGGGTCTACAGTATATTGGATTGTTGGGTCTACAGTATATTGGATTGTTGGGTCTACAGTATATTGGATTGTTGGGTCTACAGTATATTGGATTGTTGGGTCTACAGTATATTGGATTGTTGGGTCTACAGTATATTGGATTGTTGGGTCTACAGTATATTGGATGTTTGGGTCTACAGTATATTGGATTGTTGGGTCTACAGTATATTGGATTGTTTGGGTCTACAGTATATTGGATTGTTGGGTCTACAGTATATTGGATTGTTGGGTCTACAGTATATTGGATTGTTGGGTCTACAGTATATTGGATTGTTGGGTCTACAGTATATTGGATGTTTGGGTCTACAGTATATTGGATGTTTGGGTCTACAGTATATTGGATTGTTTGGGTCTACAGTATATTGGATTGTTGGGTCTACAGTATATTGGATTGTTGGGTCTACAGTATATTGGATTGTTGGGTCTACAGTATATTGGATTGTTGGGTCTACAGTATATTGGATGTTTGGGTCTACAGTATATTGGATTGTTGGGTCTACAGTATATTGGATTGTTGGGTCTACAGTATATTGGATTGTTGGGTCTACAGTATATTGGATGTTTGGGTCTACAGTATATTGGATTGTTTGGGTCTACAGTATATTGGATTGTTTGGGTCTACAGTATATCGAATGTTTGGGTCTACAGTATATTGGATTGTTGGGTCTACAGTATATTGGATTGTTTGGGTCTACAGTATATTGGATTGTTGGGTCTACAGTATATTGGATGTTTGGGTCTACAGTATATTGGATTGTTGGGTCTACAGTATATTGGATGTTTGGGTCTACAGTATATTGGATTGTTGGGTCTACAGTATATTGGATTGTTGGGTCTACAGTATATTGGATTGTTGGGTCTACAGTATATTGGATGTTTTGGTCTACAGTATATTGGATTGTTGGGTCTACAGTATATTGGATTGTTGGGTCTACAGTATATTGGATGTTTGGGTCTACAGTATATTGGATGTTTGGGTCTACAGTATATTGGATTGTTGGGTCTACAGTATATTGGATTGTTGGGTCTACAGTATATTGGATTGTTGGGTCTACAGTATATCGGATGTTTGGGTCTACAGTATATTGGATGTTTGGGTCTACAGTATATTGGATTGTTGGGTCTACAGTATATTGGATTGTTTGGGTCTACAGTATATTGGATTGTTGGGTCTACAGTATATTGGATTGTTGGGTCTACAGTATATTGGATTGTTGGGTCTACAGTATATTGGATTGTTGGGTCTACAGTATATTGGATTGTTGGGTCTACAGTATATTGGATGTTTGGGTCTACAGTATATTGGATGTTTGGGTCTACAGTATATTGGATTGTTGGGTCTACAGTATATTGGATGTTTGGGTCTACAGTATATTGGATTGTTGGGTCTACAGTATATTGGATTGTTGGGTCTACAGTATATTGGATTGTTGGGTCTACAGTATATTGGATGTTTGGGTCTACAGTATATTGGATTGTTGGGTCTACAGTATATTGGATTGTTGGGTCTACAGTATATTGGATTGTTTGGGTCTACAGTATATCGGATTGTTGGGTCTACAGTATATTGGATGTTTGGGTCTACAGTATATTGGATTGTTGGGTCTACAGTATATTGGATTGTTTGGGTCTACAGTATATTGGATTGTTGGGTCTACAGTATATTGGATTGTTGGGTCTACAGTATATTGGATTGTTGGGTCTACAGTATATTGGATTGTTGGGTCTACAGTATATTGGATTGTTGGGTCTACAGTATATTGGATGTTTGGGTCTACAGTATATTGGATGTTTGGGTCTACAGTATATTGGATTGTTGTGTCTACAGTATATCGGATGTTTGGGTCTACAGTATATTGGATTGTTGGGTCTACAGTATATTGGATTGTTGGGTCTACAGTATATTGGATTGTTGGGTCTACAGTATATTGGATGTTTGGGTCTACAGTATATTGGATTGTTGGGTCTACAGTATATTGGATTGTTGGGTCTACAGTATATTGGATTGTTTGGGTCTACAGTATATTGGATTGTTGGGTCTACAGTATATTGGATTGTTTGGGTCTACAGTATATTGGATTGTTGGGTCTACAGTATATTGGATTGTTGGGTCTACAGTATATTGGATGTTTGGATCTACAGTATATTGGATTGTTGGGTCTACAGTATATTGGATTGTTTGGGTCTACAGTATATCGGATGTTTGGGTCTACAGTATATTGGATGTTTGGGTCTACAGTATATTGGATTGTTTGGGTCTACAGTATATCGGATGTTTGGGTCTACAGTATATTGGATGTTTGGGTCTACAGTATATTGGATTGTTGGGTCTACAGTATATTGGATTGTTTGGGTCTACAGTATATCGGATGTTTGGGTCTACAGTATATCGGATGTTTGGGTCTACAGTATATCGGATGTTTGGGTCTACAGTATATTGGATTGTTTGGGTCTACAGTATATTGGATTGTTGAGTCTACTGTACATTGGATTGTTGGGTCTACAGTATATTGGATTGTTGGGTCTACAGTATATTGGATTGTTGGGTCTACAGTATATTGGATTGTTGGGTCTACAGTATATTGGATTGTTGGGTCTACATTATATTGGATTGTTGGGTCTACAGTATATTGGATTGTTGGGTCTACAGTATATTGGATTGTTGGGTCTACAGTATATTGGATTGTTGGGTCTACAGTATATTGGATGTTTGGGTCTACAGTATATTGGATTGTTGGGTCTACAGTATATTGGATTGTTGGGTCTACAGTATATTGGATTGTTGGGTCTACAGTATATTGGATTGTTGGGTCTACAGTATATTGGATTGTTGGGTCTACAGTATATTGGATTGTTGGGTCTACAGTATATTGGATTGTTGGGTCTACAGTATATTGGATTGTTGGGTCTACAGTATATTGGATTGTTGGGTCTACAGTATATTGGATTGTTGGGTCTACAGTATATTGGATTGTTGGGTCTACAGTATATTGGATGTTTGGGTCTACAGTATATTGGATTGTTGGGTCTACAGTATATTGGATGTTTGGGTCTACAGTATATTGGATTGTTGGGTCTACAGTATATTGGATTGTTGGGTCTACAGTATATTGGATTGTTGGGTCTACAGTATATTGGATTGTTGGGTCTACAGTATATTGGATTGTTGGGTCTACAGTATATTGGATTGTTGGGTCTACAGTATATTGGATTGTTGGGTCTACAGTATATTGGATTGTTGGGTCTACAGTATATTGGATTGTTGGGTCTACAGTATATTGGATTGTTGGGTCTACAGTATATTGGATTGTTGGGTCTACAGTATATTGGATTGTTGGGTCTACAGTATATTGGATTGTTGGGTCTACAGTATATTGGATTGTTGGGTCTACAGTATATTGGATTGTTGGGTCTACAGTATATCGGATGTTTGGGTCTACAGTATATTGGATTGTTGGGTCTACAGTATATTGGATTGTTTGGGTCTACAGTAAATTGGATTGTTGTGTCTACAGTATATTGGATTGTTGGGTCTACAGTATATTGGATTGTTGGGTCTATCAGTATATGGATTGTTTGGGTCTTACAGTATATTGGATTGTTGGGTCTACAGTATATCGGATTGTTTGGGTCTACAGTATATTGGATTGTTGGGGTCTACAGTATATTGGATTGGTTTGGGTCTACAGTATATTGGATGTGTGGGTCTAGCAGTATATTGGATTGTTGGGTCTACAGTATATTGGATTGTTGGGTTCTACAGTATATTCGGATGTTTGGGTCTACAGTATTTGGATTGTGGTTGGGTCTACAGTATATCGGATGTTGGGTCTACAGTATATGTGGATTGTTTGGGTCTACAGTATATTGGATTGTTTGGGGTCTACAGTATATTGGATTGTTGGGTCTACAGTATAGTTGGATTGTTGGGGGTCTAGCAGTATTGTGGATTGTTTGGGTCTAGCAGTATATCTGGATTGTTGGGTCTACAGTATATTGGATGTTTGGGTCTACAGTATATTGGATGTTTGGGTCTACAGTATATTGGATTGTTGGGTCTACAGTATATTGGATTGTTTGGGTCTACAGTATATTGGATTGTTTGGGTCTACAGTATATTGGATTGTTGGGTCTACAGTATATTGGATTGTTGGGTCTACAGTATATTGGATTGTTGGGTCTACAGTATATTGGATGTTTGGGTCTACAGTATATTGGATTGTTGGGTCTACAGTATATTGGATTGTTGGGTCTACAGTATATTGGATGTTTGGGTCTACAGTATATTGGATTGTTGGGTCTACAGTATATTGGATTGTTGGGTCTACAGTATATTGGATTGTTGGGTCTACAGTATATTGGATTGTTGGGTCTACAGTATATTGGATTGTTGGGTCTACAGTATATCGGATTGTTGGGTCTACAGTATATTGGATTGTTGGGTCTACAGTATATTGGATTGTTGGGTCTACAGTATATTGGATTGTTGGGTCTACAGTATATTGGATTGTTGGGTCTACAGTATATCGTATTGTTGGGTCTACAGTATATTGGATTGTTGGGTCTACAGTATATTGGATTGTTGGGTCTACAGTATATTGGATTGTTGGGTCCTACAGTATATTGTGATGTTGGGGTCTACAGTATAACGGATTGTTGGGTCTACAGTATATAGATGTTTGGGTCTACAGTATATTGGATGTTTGGGTCTACAGTATATTGGATTGTTGGGTCTACAGTATATTGGATTGTTTGGGTCTACAGTTATTCGGATTGTTGGGTCTACAGTATATTGGATTGTTTGGGTCTACAGTATATTGGATTGTTGGGTCTACAGTATATTGGATTGTTGGGTCTACAGTTATTGGATTGTTGGGGTCTACGTATATTCGGATTGTTGGGTCTACAGTAATATTGGATTGTTGGGTCTACAGTATATTGGATTGTTGGGTCTACAGTATATTGGATTGTTTGGGTCTACAGTATATTGGATTGTTGGGTCTACAGTATATTGGATTGTTTGGGTCTACAGTATATTGGATTGTTGGGTCTACAGTATATCGGATTGTTTGGGTCTACAGTATATTGGATTGTTGGGTCTACAGTATATTGGATGTTTGGGTCTACAGTATATTGGATTGTTGGGTCTACAGTATAATTGGATTGTTGGGTCTACAGTATATTGGATTGTTGGGTCTACAGTATATTGGATTGTTGGGTCTACAGTATATTGGATTGTTGGGTCTACAGTATATTGGATTGTTGGGTCTACAGTATATTGGATTGTTGGGTCTACAGTATATTGGATTGTTGGGTCTACAGTATATTGGATTGTTTGGGTCTACAGTATATTGGATTGTTGGGTCTACAGTATATTGGATTGTTGGGTCTACAGTATATTGGATTGTTGGGTCTACAGTATATTGGATTGTTGGGTCTACAGTATATTGGATTGTTTGGGTCTACAGTATATTGGATTGTTGGGTCTACAGTATATTGGATTGTTGGGTCTACAGTATATTGGATTGTTGGGTCTACAGGTGATAATGGATTGTTGGGTGCTACGTATATTGGATTGTTGTGGTCTACCGCTTGTCACAGTATATCGAATGTTTGGGTCTACAGTGTATTGATTGTTGGGTCTACAGTAATTGATTGTTGGGCTACTAGTATACGGGATGTTTGGGTCTATCAGTATATTTCATTGGTTGGTCTACTAGTTATTGGATCTGTTGGGGTCTACAGTATATTGGATCTGTTGGGTCTACAGTTATGGATTGTTGGGTCTACAGTATATTGATTGTTGGTCTACAGTAGTATTGGATGTTTGGGTCTACAGTATATTGGGATTGTTGGGTCTACGTATATTGGATGTTGGGTCTACAGTATATTGGATTGTTGGGTCTACAGTATATTGGATTGTTGGGTCTACAGTATATTTGGATTGTTGGTCTACAGGATATTGGATTGTTGGGCTACAGTATATCTGGATTGTTGGGTCTACAGTAATATGGATTGTTGGGTCTACAGTATATTGGATTGTTGGGTCCTACAGTGATATTTGATTGTTTGGGTCTACAGTATATTGGATTGTTTGGGTCTACAGTATATTGGATTGTTGGGTCTACAGTATATTGGATTGTTGGGTCTACAGTATATTGGATTGTTGGGTCTACAGTATATTGGATTGTTGGGTCTACAGTATATCGGATGTTTGGGTCTACAGTATATTGGATTGTTGGGTCTACAGTATATTGGATTGTTTGGGTCTACAGTATATTGGATTGTTGGGTCTACAGTATATTGGATTGTTGGGTCTACAGTATATTGGATTGTTGGGTCTACAGTATATTGGATTGTTGGGTCTACAGTATATCGGATGTTTGGGTCTACAGTATATTGGATGTTTGGGTCTACAGTATATTGGATTGTTTGGGTCTACAGTATATTGGATTGTTGGGTCTACAGTATATTGGATTGTTGGGTCGACAGTATATTGGATTGTTGGGTCTACAGTATATTGGATTGTTGGGTCTACAGTATATTGAATGTTTGGGTCTACAGTATATTGGATTGTTGGGTCTACAGTATATTGGATTGTTGGGTCTACAGTATATTGGATTGTTGGGTCTACAGTATATTGGATTGTTTGGGTCTACAGTATATTGGATTGTTTGGGTCTACAGTATATTGGATTGTTGGGTCTACAGTATATTGGATTGTTGGGTCTACAGTATATTGGATTGTTGGGTCTACAGTATATTGGATTGTTGGGTCTACAGTATATTGGATTGTTGGGTCTACAGTATATTGGATTGTTGGGTCTACAGTATATTGGATTGTTGGGTCTACAGTATATTGGATTGTTGGGTCTACAGTATATTGGATTGTTGGGTCTACAGTATATTGGATTGTTGGGTCTACAGTATATTGGATTGTTGGGTCTACAGTATATTGGATTGTTGGGTCTACAGTATATTGGATTGTTGGGTCTACAGTATATTGGATTGTTGGGTCTACAGTATATTGGATTGTTGGGTCTACAGTATATTGGATTGTTTGGGTCTACAGTATATTGGATGTTTGGGTCTACAGTATATTGGATTGTTGGGTCTACAGTATATCGGATGTTTGGGTCTACAGTATATTGGATTGTTGGGTCTACAGTATATTGGATTGTTTGGGTCTACAGTATATTGGATTGTTGGGTCTACAGTATATTGGATTGTTGGGTCTACAGTATATTGGATTGTTGGGTCTACAGTATATTGGATTGTTGGGTCTACAGTATATTGGATGTTTGGGTCTACAGTATATTGGATTGTTGGGTCTACAGTATATCGGATGTTTGGGTCTACAGTATATCGGATTGTTTGGGTCTACAGTATATTGGATTGTTGGGTCTACAGTATATTGGATTGTTGGGTCTACAGTATATTGGATTGTTGGGTCTACAGTATATCGGCTGTTTGGGTCTACAGTATATTGGATTGTTGGGTCTACAGTATATTGGATTGTTGGGTCTACAGTATATTGGATGTTTGGGTCTACAGTATATTGGATTGTTGCGTCTACAGTATATTGGATTGTTGGGTCTACAGTATATTGGATTGTTGGGTCTACAGTATATTGGATTGTTGGGTCTACAGTATATCGGATGTTTGGGTCTACAGTATATTGGATTGTTGGGTCTACAGTATATTGGATTGTTTGGGTCTACAGTATATTGGATTGTTGGGTCTACAGTATATTGGATTGTTGGGTCTACAGTATATTGGATTGTTGGGTCTACAGTATATTGGATGTTTGGGTCTACAGTATATTGGATTGTTGGGTCTACAGTATATCGGATGTTTGGGTCTACAGTATATCGGATTGTTTGGGTCTACAGTATATTGGATTGTTGGGTCTACAGTATATTGGATTGTTGGGTCTACAGTATATTGGATTGTTGGGTCTACAGTATATCGGATGTTTGGGTCTACAGTATATTGGATTGTTGGGTCTACAGTATATTGGATTGTTGGGTCTACAGTATATTGGATGTTTGGGTCTACAGTATATTGGATTGTTGGGTCTACAGTATATTGGATTGTTGGGTCTACAGTATATTGGATTGTTGGGTCTACAGTATATTGGATTGTTGGGTCTACAGTATATTGGATTGTTGGGTCTACAGTATATTGGATTGTTGGGTCTACAGTATATTGGATGTTGGGTCTACAGTATATTGGATTGTTGGGTCTACAGTATATTGGATTGTTGGGTCTACAGTATATTGGATTGTTGGGTCTACAGTATATTGGATTGTTGGGTCTACAGTATATTGGATTGTTTGGGTCTACAGTATATTGGATTGTTGGGTCTACAGTATATGGATGTTTGGGTCTACAGTATATTGGATTGTTGGGTCTACAGTATATTGGATTGTTGGGTCTACAGTATATTGGATTGTTGGGTCTACAGTATATGGATTGTTTGGGTCTACAGTATATCGGATTGTTGGGTCTACAGTATATTGGATTGTTGGGTCTACAGTATATTGGATTGTTGGGTCTACAGTATATTGGATTGTTGGGTCTACAGTATATTGGATTGTTGGGTCTACAGTATATTGGATTGTTGGGTCTACAGTATATTGGATTGTTGGGTCTACAGTATATTGGATTGTTGGGTCTACAGTATATTGGATTGTTGGGTCTACAGTATATTGGATTGTTGGGTCTACAGTATATCGGATTGTTGGGTCTACAGTATATTGGATTGTTTGGGTCTACAGTATATTGGATTGTTTGGGTCTACAGTATATTGGATTGTTGGGTCTACAGTATATTGGATGTTGGGTTCTACAGTAAATTGGATTGTTGGGTCTACAGTATATTGGATTGTTGGGTCTACAGTATATTGGATGTTTGGGTCTACAGTATATTGGATGTTTGGGTCTACAGTATATTGGATTGTTGGGTCTACAGTATATTGGATTGTTGGGTCTACAGTATATTGGATTGTTGGGTCTACAGTATATTGGATTGTTGGGTCTACAGTATATGGAATGTTGGGTCTACAGTATATCGATGTTTGGGTCTACAGTATATGGATTGTTGGGTCTACAGTATATTGGATGTTTGGGTCTACAGTATATTGGATTGTTGGGTCTACAGTATATTGGATTGTTGGGTCTACAGTATATTGGATTGTTGGGTCTACAGTATATTGGATGTTTGGGTCTACAGTATATCGGATGTTTGGGTCTACAGTATATCGGATTGTTTGGGTCTACAGTATATTGGATTGTTGGGTCTACAGTATATTGGATTGTTGGGTCTACAGTATATTGGATTGTTGGGTCTACAGTATATCGGCTGTTTGGGTCTACAGTATATTGGATTGTTGGGTCTACAGTATATTGGATTGTTGGGTCTACAGTATATTGGATGTTTGGGTCTACAGTATATTGGATTGTTGGGTCTACAGTATATTGGATTGTTGGGTCTACAGTATATTGGATTGTTGGGTCTACAGTATATTGGATTGTTGGGTCTACAGTATATCGGATGTTTGGGTCTACAGTATATTGGATTGTTGGGTCTACAGTATATTGGATTGTTTGGGTCTACAGTATATTGGATTGTTGGGTCTACAGTATATTGGATTGTTGGGTCTACAGTATATTGGATTGTTGGGTCTACAGTATATTGGATGTTTGGGTCTACAGTATATTGGATTGTTGGGTCTACAGTATATCGGATGTTTGGGTCTACAGTATATCGGATTGTTTGGGTCTACAGTATATTGGATTGTTGGGTCTACAGTATATTGGATTGTTGGGTCTACAGTATATTGGATTGTTGGGTCTACAGTATATCGGATGTTTGGGTCTACAGTATATTGGATTGTTGGGTCTACAGTATATTGGATTGTTGGGTCTACAGTATATTGGATGTTTGGGTCTACAGTATATTGGATTGTTGGGTCTACAGTATATTGGATTGTTGGGTCTACAGTATATTGGATTGTTGGGTCTACAGTATATTGGATTGTTGGGTCTACAGTATATTGGATTGTTGGGTCTACAGTATATCGGATTGTTGGGTCTACAGTATATTGGATTGTTGGGTCTACAGTATATTGGATTGTTGGGTCTACAGTATATTGGATTGTTGGGTCTACAGTATATTGGATTGTTGGGTCTACAGTATATTGGATTGTTGGGTCTACAGTATATTGGATTGTTGGGTCTACAGTATATTGGATTGTTGGGTCTACAGTATATTGGATTGTTGGGTCTACATTATATTGGATTGTTGGGTCTACAGTATATCGGATGTTTGGGTCTACAGTATATTGGATTGTTGGGTCTACAGTATATTGGATTGTTTGGGTCTACAGTATATTGGATTGTTGGGTCTACAGTATATTGGATTGTTGGGTCTACAGTATATTGGATTGTTGGGTCTACAGTATATTGGATTGTTGGGTCTACAGTATATCGGATGTTTGGGTCTACAGTATATTGGATGTTTGGGTCTACAGTATATTGGATTGTTTGGGTCTACAGTATATTGGATTGTTGGGTCTACAGTATATTGGATTGTTGGGTCTACAGTATATTGGATTGTTGGGTCTACAGTATATTGGATTGTTGGGTCTACAGTATATTGAATGTTTGGGTCTACAGTATATTGGATTGTTGGGTCTACAGTATATTGGATTGTTGGGTCTACAGTATATTGGATTGTTGGGTCTACAGTATATTGGATGTTTGGGTCTACAGTATATTGGATTGTTTGGGTCGACAGTATATTGGATTGTTTGGGTCTACAGTATATCGAATGTTTGGGTCTACAGTATATTGGATTGTTGGGTCTACAGTATATTGGATTGTTTGGGTCTACAGTATATTGGATTGTTGGGTCTACAGTATATCGGATGTTTGGGTCTACAGTATATCGGATTGTTGGGTCTACAGTATATTGGATGTTTGGGTCTACAGTATATTGGATTGTTGGGTCTACAGTATATTGGATTGTTGGGTCTACAGTATATTGGATTGTTGGGTCTACAGTATATTGGATGTTTGGGTCTACAGTATATCGGATTGTTGGGTCTACAGTATATTGGATTGTTTGGGTCTACAGTATATTGGATTGTTGGGTCTACAGTAATATCGGATTGTTGGGTCCTACAGTATATTGGATTTGTTGGGTCTACAGTATATTGGGATTGTTTGGGTCTACAGTATATGGATGTTGGGTCTACAGTATATTGGATTGTTTGGGTCTACAGTATATTGATTGTTGGGATCTACATATATTGGATTGTTGGGTCTACAGTATATTGGATTGTTGGGTCTACTAGTAATTGGATTGTTGGGTCTACAGAGTATCGGGATGTTTGGGTCCTACAGTATATCGATTGTTTGGGTCCTACTAGTATTATTTGCTACATTTGATTTGGGTCTACAGTATATTGGATTGTTGGGTCCTACGTATATCGGCTTGTTGGGTCTTACAGTATATTGGATTGGTGGGTCTACAGATATTGGGATTGTGGGTCTACAGTATATTGATGTTTGGGTCCTACAGGTAGGGTTTGTTGGGCTCTACAGTATATTGGATTGTTTAGTGTCTACAGTATATTGGATTGTTGGGTCTACCGTATATTGGATGTTTGGGTCTACTGTATATCGGTTTGTTTGGGTCGACAGTATATTGGATTGTTGGGTCTACAGGTATATTGATTGTTTGGGTCTACAGTATCTTGGATTGTTGGGTCTACAGTATATTGGATTGTTTGGGTCTACAGTATATTGGATTGTTGGGTCTACAGTATATTGGATGTTTGGGTCTACTGTACATTGGATTGTTGGGTCTACAGTATATTGGATTGTTGGGTCTACAGTATATTGGATTGTTTGGGTCTACAGTATATCGGATTGTTGGGTCTACAGTATATTGGATTGTTTGGGTCTACAGTATATTGGATTGTTGGGTCTACAGTATATTGGATTGTTGGGTCTACAGTATATTGGATTGTTGGGTCTACAGTATATTGGATTGTTGGGTCTACAGTATATTGGATTGTTGGGTCTACAGTATATCGGATGTTTGGGTCTACAGTATATTGGATTGTTGGGTCTACAGTATATTGGATTGTTTGGGTCTACAGTATATTGGATTGTTGGGTCTACAGTATATTGGATTGTTGGGTCTACAGTATATTGGATTGTTGGGTCTACAGTATATTGGATTGTTGGGTCTACAGTATATCGGATGTTTGGGTCTACAGTATATTGGATGTTTGGGTCTACAGTATATTGGATTGTTGGGTCTACAGTATATTGGATTGTTGGGTCTACAGTATATTGGATTGTTGGGTCTACAGTATATTGGATTGTTGGGTCTACAGTATATCGGATGTTGGGGTCTACAGTATATTGGATGTTTGGGTCTACAGTATATTGGATTGTTTGGGTCTACAGTATATTGGATGTTTGGGTCTACAGTATATTGGATTGTTGGGTCTACAGTATATTGGATTGTTGGGTCTACAGTATATTGGATTGTTGGGTCTACAGTATATTGGATTGTTTGGGTCTACAGTATATGGATTGTTTGGGTCTACAGTATATTGGATTGTTGGGTCTACAGTATATTGATTGTTGGGTCTACAGTATATTGGATTGTTGGGTCTACAGTATATTGGATTGTTGGGTCTACAGTATATTGGATTGTTGGGTCTACAGTATATTGGATTGTTGGGTCTACAGTATATTGGATTGTTGGGTCTACAGTATATTGGATGTTGGGTCTACAGTATATTGGATTGTTGGGTCTACAGTATATTGGATTGTTGGGTCTACAGTATATTGGATTGTTGGGTCTACAGTATATTGGATTGTTGGGTCTACAGTATATTGGATTGTTGGGTCTACAGTATATTGGATTGTTGGGTCTACAGTATATTGGATTGTTGGGTCTACAGTATATTGGATTGTTGGGTCTACAGTATATTGGATGTTTGGGTCTACAGTATATTGGATTGTTGGGTCTACAGTATATCGGATTGTTTGGGTCTACAGTATATTGATTGTTTGGGTCTACAGTATATCGGATTGTTTTGGGTCCTACAGTATATTGGATGTTGGGTCTACAGTATATTGGATTGTTGGGTCTACAGTATATTGGATTGTTGGGTCTACAGTATATTGGATTGTTGGGTCTACAGTATATTGGATTGTTGGGTCTCAGTATATTGGATTGTTGGGTCTACAGTATATTGGATTGTTGGGTCTACAGTATATTGGATTGTTTGGGTCTACAGTATATTGGATTGTTTGGGTCTACAGTATATGGATTGTTGGGTCTACAGTATATTGGATTGTTGGGTCTACAGTATATTGGATTGTTGGGTCTACAGTATATTGGATTGTTGGGTCTACAGTATATTGGATTGTTGGGTCTACAGTATATTGGATTGTTGGGTCTACAGTATATTGGATTGTTGGGTCTACAGTATATTGGATGTTTGGGTCTACAGTATATTGGATTGTTGGGTCTACAGTATATTGGATTGTTGGGTCTACAGTATATTGGATTGTTGGGTCTACAGTATATTGGATTGTTGGTCTAAGTATATTGGATTGTTGGGTCTACAGTATATTGGATTGTTGGGTCTACAGTATATGGATTTGGTGGTTGGTCTACAGTATATTGGATTGTTGGGTCTACAGTATATGGATTGTTGGTCTACAGTATATTGGATTGTTGGGTCTACAGTATATTGGATTGTTGGGTCTACAGTATATTGATTGTTGGGTCTACTGTATATTGGATTGTTGGGTCTACAGTATATTGGATTGTTGGTCTACAGTATATTGGATTGTTGGGTCTACAGTATATTGGATTGTTTGGGTCTAACAGTATATCGGATTGTTTGGGTCTACAGTATATTGGATTGTTGGGTCTACAGTATATTGGATTGTTGGGTCTACAGTATATTGGATTGTTGGGTCTACAGTATATGGATTGTTGGGTCTACAGTATATTGGATTGTTGGGTCTACAGTATTTTGGATTTTTGGGTCTACAGTATATTGGATGTTTGGGTCTACAGTAATTTGATTTTGGGTCTACAGTATATTGGATTGTTGGGTCTACAGTATATGGATTGTTGGGTCTACAGTATATTGGATTGTTGGGTCTACAGTATATTGGATGTTTGGGTCTACAGTATATTGGGATTGTTGGGTCTACAGTATATTGGATTGTTTGGGTCTACAGTATATTGGATGTTTGGGTCTACAGTATATTGGATTGTTGGGTCTACAGTATATTGGATTGTTGGGTCTACAGTATATTGGATTGTTGGGTCTACAGTATATCGGATGTTTGGGTCTACAGTATATTGGATTGTTGGGTCTACAGTATATTGGATTGTTGGGTCTACAGTATATTGGATTGTTGGGTCTACAGTATATTGGATGTTTGGGTCTACAGTATATTGGATTGTTGGGTCTACAGTATATTGGATTGTTGGGTCTACAGTATATTGGATTGTTGGGTCTACAGTATATTGGATTGTTGGGTCTACAGTATATTGGATTGTTGGGTCTACAGTATATCGGATTGTTGGGTCTACAGTATATTGGATTGTTGGGTCTACAGTATATTGGATTGTTGGGTCTACAGTATATTGGATTGTTGGGTCTACAGTATATTGGATTGTTGGGTCTACAGTATATTGGATTGTTGAGTCTACAGTATATTGGATTGTTGGGTCTACAGTATATTGGATTGTTGGGTCTACAGTATATTGGATTGTTGGGTCTACAGTATATTGGATTGTTGGGTCTACAGTATATCGGATGTTTGGGTCTACAGTATATTGGATTGTTGGGTCTACAGTATATTGGATTGTTTGGGTCTACAGTATATTGGATTGTTGGGTCTACAGTATATTGGATTGTTGGGTCTACAGTATATTGGATTGTTGGGTCTACAGTATATTGGATTGTTGGGTCTACAGTATATTGAATGTTTGGGTCTACAGTATATTGGATTGTTGGGTCTACAGTATATTGGATTGTTGGGTCTACAGTATATTGGATTGTTGGGTCTACAGTATATTGGATGTTGGGTCTACAGTATATTGGATTGTTTGGGTCGACAGTATATTGGATTGTTTGGGTCTACAGTATATCGAATGTTTGGGTCTACAGTATATTGGATTGTTGGGTCTACAGTATATTGGATTGTTTGGGTCTACAGTATATTGGATTGTTGGGTCTACAGTATATCGGATGTTTGGGTCTACAGTATATCGGATTGTTGGGTCTACAGTATATTGGATGTTTGGGTCTACAGTATATTGGATTGTTGGGTCTACAGTATATTGGATTGTTGGGTCTACAGTATATTGGATTGTTGGGTCTACAGTATATTGGATGTTTGGGTCTACAGTATATCGGATTGTTGGGTCTACAGTATATTGGATTGTTGGGTCTACAGTATATCGGATGTTTGGGTCTACAGTATATTGGATGTTTGGGTCTACAGTATATTGGATTGTTGGGTCTACAGTATATTGGATTGTTGGGTCTACAGTATATTGGATTGTTGGGTCTACAGTATATCGGATGTTTGGGTCTACAGTATATTGGATGTTTGGGTCTACAGTATATTGGATTGTTGGGTCTACAGTATATTGGATTGTTTGGGTCTACAGTATATTGGATTGTTGGGTCTACAGTATATTGGATTGTTGGGTCTACAGTATATTGGATTGTTGGGTCTACAGTATATTGGATTGTTGGGTCTACAGTATATTGGATTGTTGGGTCTACAGTATATCGGATGTTTGGGTCTACAGTATATTGGATGTTTGGGTCTACAGTATATTGGATTGTTGTGTCCACAGTATATCGGATGTTTGGGTCTACAGTATATTGGATTGTTGGGTCTACAGTATATTGGATTGTTGGGTCTACAGTATATTGGATTGTTGGGTCTACAGTATATTGGATGTTTGGGTCTACTGTACATTGGATTGTTGGGTCTACAGTATATTGGATTGTTGGGTCTACAGTATATTGGATTGTTTGGGTCTACAGTATATCGGATTGTTGGGTCTACAGTATATTGGATTGTTTGGGTCTACAGTATATTGGATTGTTGGGTCTACAGTATATTGGATTGTTGGGTCTACAGTATATTGGATGTTTGGATCTACAGTATATTGGATTGTTGGGTCTACAGTATATTGGATTGTTTGGGTCTACAGTATATCGGATGTTTGGGTCTACAGTATATTGGATGTTTGGGTCTACAGTATATTGGATTGTTTGGGTCTACAGTATATCGGATGTTTGGGTCTACAGTATATTGGATGTTTGGGTCTACAGTATATTGGATTGTTGGGTCTACAGTATATTGGATTGTTTGGGTCTACAGTATATCGGATGTTTGGGTCTACAGTATATCGGATGTTTGGGCCTACAGTATATCGGATGTTTGGGTCTACAGTATATTGGATTGTTTGGGTCTACAGTATATTGGATTGTTGAGTCTACTGTACATTGGATTGTTGGGTCTACAGTATATTGGATTGTTAGGTCTACTGTACATTGGATTGTTGGGTCTACAGTATATTGGATTGTTTGGGTCTACAGTATATCGGATGTTTGGGTCTACAGTATATTGGATGGTTGGGTCTACAGTATATATGATTGTTGGGTCTACTGTACATTGGATTGTTGGGTCTACAGTATATTGGATTGTTTGGGTCTACAGTATATTGGATGTTTGGGTCTACAGTATATCGGATGTTTGGGTCTACAGTATATTGGATTGTTGGGTCTGCTGTATATTGGATGGTTGGGTGTACAGTATATTGGATGGTTGGATCTACAGTATATTGGATGGTTGGATCTACAGTATATTGGATGGTTGGATCTACAGTATATCGGATTGTTGGGTCGACAGTGTATTGGATGGTTGGGTCTACAGTATATTGGAAGCTTCACTCTATAGTACAAGGAGAAGATTAACTCCCACATGTTCCTTTGACAGCTGAGTTGGTAATGGCAGTGTGTAATGTAAAGAAGTTCCCAGGTTCGGTTCCTGGTCTGTGTTGAGTTCGCCGATCCCAGACAGTGTAGCAGTTAAGCTGTTTCAATTGGCTGTGGTGACGGGAGGCTCGAGAGGTGAAAATGCCTGAATGCTTGACTTTCATGAAAATGAACGGCAAAGAAACTAGGCAATGCGAGCACTTTCAGAAGAGGAAGTGCGAGAATACAGATCAAAGAGCGAACTGCAAAAGCAAGAGAGAAGAAGAAAACTATTTTTCATGGAAAAGATTAGATTTATTTATGATAATGTGTGTTTTTTTAACTGAGAGACTTTGGTGAACTGCCAACACCCGTGGTGGGAGATACTATCAAATTTGCAAAGAGGTAAATCAGGAGAAAAAACTGAGGCAGGTGAGGAGTTCCACTGTTTTGAGGCCCTGGAATTGAGTGAGTTATGCCTTTCCATTTCAGTATAATGAAGAAGAAGATTTTGCACTGTTACTTTAGTGTTAGGTGCTTTGTGCACCTCAGTGTGTGAGGGGAAACATTAACAAATAGTCAGCCCAGGGGTGCAAAATATTCAGGAGGATTAATGATGAGGGGTGACATCATTCAACAAGTCCCGCAACTTTACAGTTAACTCCTGTATCATGATTTGCAGCATGAGTGCGACAATTTTGCACAAATCCCAGAGGCAGTGACACAGCCGGCTTCTAAGCGGATCTGAGTGCTAGCAAATCACTTGCCTTATTAATACCCAAACGTGTAGTCATTTCAAATCGTCAGCCCTTGATCTGTTGTGTACTTGCAATCAATTCATTTAAATTTATATTTACAAGGATGATACCAGAACTGAGAGGTTATACCTATCAGGAAAGATTGAACAGGCTGGGGCTCTTTTCTCTGGAAAAGAGAAGGCTGAGGGGTGACCTGATAAAGGTCTTTAAAATGATGAACGGTTTCGATAGGGTAAACGTAGAGAAGGTGTTTCTACTTGTGGGGGAGACCAAAACTAGGGGCCATAAATATAAGATAGCCACTAATAAACAAAAAAGGGAATTCAGGAGAAACTTCTTTGCCCAGAGAGCGGTTAGAATGTGGAACTTACTACCATAAGCAGTAGTTGAGGCAAATAGCATTGATACATTTAAGGGGAAGCTAGATAAACATGTGAGGGAGAAAGGAACACAAGGATATGTTGATAGGATGAGATGAAGTAAGGCGGAAGGAGGCTCGTGTGGAGCATAAACAGCTGCATGGACCAGGTGGGCCGAACGGCCTGTTTCCATGCTGTACACTCGATGTCATTCTATGTAAATAGTGCCAGCAGCAGCAAATGTCATGTCACCTTAACTAAATATTCGAGGAAACAAAAAGTTCTCCTAGAAATGAGGCAGCTGGAACATTGGTACACAGAACATCACAAGCATTTACAAATTAGGTGGGGGTGAGGGTGGGGGGGAGGGGGGTGGAATAGTGTTAACCAATGAAAGTGATATGCCTACCATGTTCCAGATAAGAGGGCGTACCTTCAGAGGGATCGAGCCTTCGAGCCCTCCGACCGTGTTTGGAGTTGTTGTGGACGAACATGTTGTCGGAAACGGCCAGCACGTGGCCATCTACGTTCACCGTTGTGGAGACAACGACCTGCGGTGGGAGAGACAACAGAGCGTTAGAGAGATGCTTTGCAATTTGAGAGACTACCAGTAACGAAGGGCGTTTCAGAACCCACCCTGCCTGCTCAATCATATAGTTCTGGAGAGAGAAAAAAACCAAGCAATATCAATCAGAGGTAGAAATCGATTAGAAAACATTGGCAGGCCGCTGGGACAGGGAGAAGAAAATGGAAATAAGCTAGTTTATCAGGACAGAGAAAGTAAACCTGGAGCACTACTTTCAGAGACCCCCAGGGCAAAAGGGCAGAGGTTCAGGCTCATGAAGGGAAGCTTAGTAGAAATCTGGGGAGGATTTCCTTACACGGAGGGTGATCAGCAGCTAAAAGCTAGCAGGTAGTTGAGGCCAGGACACTCCATTATTTTAAGAAACAGCTGGAACCTGAGATGGGACGATCGTAGGATCGGTATTCAGGAAGGGTGAGGTCAAAGGACCTGCTTTATCTGAACCTAACTTCTGAACACTTGTCCCAGTTATGGGCTACCAAGTCCAGATACAATTGAAATGTTGTCATATATCAAAAAACTAGACGGAAGTGCCCCAGATTGCCCCCCTTGGTCAGAGCTGAGTTAGCCAATCTCTCTGGAGGACTTGTTTGCAGCATTCCTGGGCCAGTGAAGAGAAAAGTTGACTCCTGATTGATGTGCAGAAATCCCGTTGCTGGGTGTTGGCTCAAGTGGAGCAAAACCCGACATGGACTAGTTGGACCGAACGGTCTGTTTCTGTGCTGTATATTCTATGTAATTCTATTTAATCCTCTGTATACTATTTTGAATTTTGGGCAAAGATAGGATCCCATAATCGCACGGTCTCTCCACGCCAACCCCATTTGCACAAGACAATGGAGGTTGCCGGAATCGGTGGAACCATATCTCAAACAAAACAAAGTGCCTTCAAGAGAGAAGGGAAGAAGAAAGCTGGGTGGAGTTTTCCCACCTTGTACCCGCCATAACCTTGAGCTCATCCAAAACTCTGCTGCCACCACTCCTGTGCTCGCTGACCTACATTGGCTCCCAGTCTGGCAACGCCTCGATTTTAAATTCTCATCTTTGTTTTCCAAATCCCTCCATGGCCTCGCCCCTCCCTATCTCTGTAACCTCCTCCAGCCCTAAAACCCTCCCAAGATCTCTGCGCTCCTCCAATTCTGACCTCTTTCGCATCCCCGATTTTCATCGCTCCACCATTGGAGGCCGTGCCTTCAGCTGCCTTGGGCCTAAGCTCTGGAATTTGCTCCCTAACCCCGCTCCATCTCTCCACCTCTCTCCCCTCCTTTAAGACACTCCTTAAAACCTACCTCTTTGACCAAACTTTTGATCACCTGTCCTAATATCTCCATATGCGGCTTGGTGTCAAATTTTGTTTGATAACGTTCCTGTGAAGCACCTTGGGATGTTTTACTAGGTTAAAGGTGCTATATAAATGCAAGTTGCTGTTGTTGTTGAATGGCCTACTTCTGTTCTCATGTTCCTATGAGATAGATTTGCATTTCACATTGGGGTTGAGCTGAATCAGAGGATGAAAGATAGTTTCATGTGCATGCCTTCTACATCTTATACCACAGCCAGCTTCAAGTGAACAAACAACAGAAAATGCTGGAAGCGCTCAGCAGGCCAGGTAGCATCCGTGGAGATAGAAACTGAGTTAACGTTTCAGGTCTGTGACCCTTCGTCAGAACTGGAAAAGGTTAGAGATTTAACCGTTTCCAGTGCTGATGAAGGGTCACAGATCTGAAACGTTAACTCTGTTTCTCTCTCCATGGATGCTGCCTGGCCTGCTGAGCGCTTCCAGCATTTTCTGTTGTTATTTCAGATTTCCAGCATCCGCAGGATTTTGCTATTGTTCAAGTGAACAAATGTGGGTTCAGGATGCCAGACAATTAGAGATGTTTAAGGACAGTTGGGATCCCTGATGTGGCACATGGCCAAATGAAATTGGTGTGAATTTCAGTGAGGCGGAACAGGATGTAACTGTTCACAGCGCACACACCGCATTTAAAGCTGCACAACTCTGTGTTTATTTAGAAACGCTCACCAATTTAGTTTCAAAGATATGTTTTGTGTGTGACTTGGCCGATAAAGCCTTGCGTTCTGGCTCAATGCGAGAGAGGTCAAAGGACATCAGGCAGACGGTTAAGAAAACTGATTGGGAAGAGTCTTTGTGTTGAAAGGGCCAGTCTTCACACATAAACCCCCTGCGATCCTCAATCAACGTTCTATCTATTAATCCCAGTGTAAAGTAAGACTTCCCTCTTGTTCAGCCAGAAAAGAGATGATCCACCAACCGATCAGCAGAACACAATTACAATTTAAAAAATAAAACATGTTGAAAGTAAACTCAATTTTTCCTCTTATACCCGAGGAGTTGCATTGTTGTCATTTATCTGAGGGGATCAAGCCCCTTGCTTTTCTCCCCAGCCCCGTGGTACCCACGGGCAACATGCCATCTACTGCTAACTTGGTCAATGCAGCTTCAAAGAAAGTTGTGATCAATGTTTTTTAAAACAAAAATTGCAAATTTAATAAGCATCAGCAAGTTGTTTATGACATATTAAAGTAAGTCCTGATGGGGAATATCTGCTCTTTAAAATACAGCCTGCTGGTGAGTCGCTGTCTTTAAAATAAGGATTGATGGTGTGTCTCCCTCTTTGAAATAAGGTTGAATTGTGGGTGCCCCTTTTGAAAAGGGGCAAGTCTCAAATGCTTGAAAGAGATACTTGTTATGAGATTCTTTCTTTAAAAGGGGTCCTGATGATGTAACTCCCTCTGAAAGGGTTCTTGCTGGTGAAACTCCTATTGAACGGGGTTACTGATGGTGTGACGGCTGCTTTGAAATGGATCCTGGCAGTCAGACTCCCTCATTTGAAGTGCCTTGATGATTAGACTCCCTCTTATAAGGGACACTGCTGGACAGATACTGGCCTCGATTTTCTGCCGGAGTTATGATGGGAAGCCAGAATGCAGCAGGAAATCCTCAGGAGCCCTTCCGTCAGCTCGCCACTTGTTCCTCGTGTTTGTGGGAATTTGTGCTGGAAAGCATAGAATACGCAAACCCAAATATGGCCGGGTAGGATCAAACGCTTTGCAACTGACGGAGAGACGTAGTATGACAGGATTTCTGCCATTTTCACGTTCGCAACGTTGGGTGGGAGGGATGCCTGCTCATCCCTGGTGTCCAGCATTGCTGTGGGTGAGGGGAGCAGATTGAATGATTGATTGATTGCAGGTTGATTGCAAAGGCTCAGAGCACCATTTAAAAAAATTATCAATTTTTTCTTCAGCTGACAGTACTGAGGCTGCCAGCCATGTCACAGGTTCCCATGGAGGGCGTCAGTGTTATTTCATCCAATGTAGTACTGGGGGAGCGCTGCACTGTCAGTGACACTGTCTTTTGGATGAGACATTAAACCGAGCCCCATCTGCCCTCTCAGGTGGGCGTAAAAGATCTCATGATGCTATCCAAAATGGACCCCCCAGATTATAGAATCAGAATGGTTACAGCATGGAAGAAGGCCATTCAGCCCATCGAGCCCGTGCCAGCTCTCTGCAAGAGCACTTCAGCTGGTCCCACTACCACGCCCTTTCCCCATAGCCCTGAAAAAAAAATTCCTTCAGGTACTTCTCCAACTCCCTTTTGAAAGTCACGATTGAGTCTGCCTCCACCACCCTTTCAGGCAGTGCATTCCAGATCCTAACCACTCACTTAGTAAAAAAGTTTTTCCTCATGTCACCTTTGGTTCTTCTGCCAATCACCTTAAATCTATGTCCTCTGGTTCTCGATCCTCTGCCAATGGGAACAGTTTCTCTCTATCTACTCTGTCCAGATCCCTCATGATTTTGAACACCTCTATCAAATCTCCTCTCAATCTTCTCTATTCTAAGGAGAACAACCCCAGCTTCCCCAGTCTATCCATGTAACTGAAGTCCCTCATCCCTGGAATCATTCTTGTAAATCTATTCTGCACCTTCTCTAAGGCTTCACATCCTTCCTAAAGTGCGGTGCCCAGAATTGGACACAATACTCCAGTTGAGGCCGAACCAGTGTTTTATACAGGTTCATCATAATTTCCACACTTTTGTACTCTATACCTCTATTCATGAAGCCCAGGATCCCACAAGCTTTTTTAACTGCTTTCTCAACCGCCCTGCCACCTTCAACGATTTGTGCACATCTCCCCCTAGCTCTCTCTGTTCATGCACATCCTTTAGGATTGTACCCTTTAGTTTATATTTCCTCTTTTCATTCTTTCTACCAAAATGTATCACTTCGCACTTTTCTGCGTTAAACTTCATCTGCCATGTGTCCGCCCATTCCACCAGCCTGTCTATGTCCTCTTGAAGTCTATACTTCCAAGTTTTGTGTCATCTGCAAATTTTGAAATTGTGGCCCGTACACCCACATCCAAGTCAGTAATATATATCAAGGAAAGCAGTGGTCCTAGAACCGACCCCTGGGGAACACCACTGTAGACCTCCCTCCAGTCCAAAAAACAACCGTTCACCACTACTCCCTGTTTGTGGCCATTATCACATTGCTGTTTGTGGGAGCTGGCTGTTCGCAAATTGGCTGCCACGTTTCCTACATTACAACAGCGTCTACACTTCAAAAGTACGTCATTGGTTGTGAAGCGCTTTGGGACATCCTGAGGTCGTGAAAGGCGCCATAGAAATGCAAGTTGTTTCTTTTTTTCTTGACTGACCCTGGCGCATTTGCCGGGGTCTGGAGTGATTCCTTGCAGCAGACGGGAGTTCTGCCCCACCCCCCTCACCACATTTCCACTGACGTTTGGCCACGTTAAAGATCCAGGCTGCTCTATTGAAAAGATGTACAGACTATCTTTACAGCTACTTTGATATGAATGCTTTGTATCGCCGATGGATGCGTGCCACTTTCACTTGGCACACAAATATAAAGGAGGCAAAACCTGAGCCGGAAACGGTACACTCCATGGGTCTCGAGAGTGCTGAAAATGTGGGCTGCCTTCTGTTGCCCTCCAATGGCGAGGCGGGGGGGGGCGGGTGGCAGTAACACAGAAGTGGCTAAAAGTGGGAGAGCAGAGCTCAGAGCGCAGGTCTCCCAGACTCATAGAATCATACAGCACAGAAGGAGGCCTTTTGGCCCATCGTGCCTGTGCTGGCTCTTTGAAAGAGCTCTCCAATGAGTCCCACTCCCCTTCGCTCTTTCCCTATAGCCCTGCATTTCTTTTTCCTTTTCAACTACATATCTGATTTCCTTTTGAAAGTTACCATTGAATCTACTTCTGCCACCCTTTCAGGCAGCGCATTCCAGATCATAGCAACTGCCAGGACCAACTCATTTGCTGCGTTCTCTGCACTGAAGAACTTTGAATGGCCCTGTAGAATCATAGAATGGTAACAGCACAGAAGGAGGCCATTCAGCCCGTCGAGCCCGTGCCGGCTCTCTGCAAGAGCACCTCAGCTAGTCCCACTCCCCAGCCCTTTCCCCATAGCCCTGCACATTGTTTTCCTTCAGGTACTTATCCAATTCCCTTTTGGAAGCTACGATTGAATCTGCCTCCACCACCCTTTCAGGCAGTGCATTTCAGACCCTAACCACTCGCTGCATAAAAAAGTTTTTCCTCATGTCGCCTTTGGTTCCTGTGCCAATCACCTTAAATCTGTGTCTTCTGGTTCTTGACCCTTCCGCCAATGGGAACAGTTTCTCTCCATCTACTCTGTCCAGACCCCTCATGATTTTGAACACCTCTATCAAATCTCCTCTCAACCTTCTCTGCTCTAAGGAGAACAACCCCAGCTTCTCCAGTCTATCCACATAACTGAAGTCCCTCATCCCTGGAATCATTTTCGTAAATCTTTTCTGCACCCTCTCTAAGGCCTTCACATCCTTCCTAAAGTGCGGTGCCCAGAATTGGACACAATACTCCAGTTGAGGCCGAACCAGTGTTTTATAAAGGTTCATCATAACTTCCTGGCTTTTGTACTCTATGCCTCTATTCATGAAGCCCAGGATCCCATATGCTTTTTTAACCGCTTTCTCAACCTGCCCTGCCACCTTCAATGATTTGTGCACATATACCCCCAGGTCTCTCTGTTATGCGCCCCCTTTAGAATTGTACCCTTTAGTTTATTTTGCTTCTCTTCCTTCTTCCGACCAAAATGTATCACTTTGCACTTTTCTGCGTTTCTGTAGGTACCAGCTAAAAAGGCTCCTGCTTCTGATGCTATCTTGTTTTGTCTTTGCAGTGGCAGGGTCATTCAAAATGTAATACCAGTGTCAAAATTAATATTCCCCATATAAACAGCTGCTTCCAGAAGTGTTCTCTGTGTTTTTTTTTAACTCACTGACAGGATTAAAGAAGAAATCCTCCGAGGCGTGTTACTGCGTGCAACCTCCCTATAAACAAATATCATAACAGCCAAGTTAATTGCTGGCAAATCTCCCGACTCAGGAGCTGACATCTGAAAGTGCAATAAACTAGGTGCTGTTTAATCCACCCATTATGCAGGCTAATTGACTCGATTCACAAGTATATTCCTTTTTTCATTATCAGACCCTGTCAGCCCTTTGCTGGCTGTCGCAGAAAGGGCCTCGGCACTGGTGATTGATCATTGATAGATTGACAGTCAGATTAATTTAATTAAAATCGCCTCACTTGAGAAATGAAAGACAAAAAAGCAAAGTGCTAATAGATTTGCTCTCACAATAAATGACTCACCGGGGCCATTTACAGAGCTTTGCCCAACTTATTTTGCCTGAAATTCCCAAGTCACTTGCAGGCTCTTGTTTTAATTGCATCGCGCTTTGCAAAGGCTTTTAGGCACATGAGGAGCAGAAACGGCTTTACAATGATCAGCAAAACGCTCCTCCCGTGTCTCAGCGGAGCCAAGCTGCTCCGCGAGATTGGCTAAGTGAGGACACTTCAACATTTGTGGCAGTCAACTGAAGTCTTCTCTCACTTCCTGCAGGAGTGCCACGCTCAGACGCCAACTAGCTCGAGGTCAATAAGCACCTCCAAGAACTTGCGATTGTGCAGCACTCTTCACGTGGGAGGACAACTTAGCCTGCTTTACGGTGGGGAAGAGAGGGGGAAGGACACCAAACAGGAGGCAGGGAAGTTCAAAGGGGAGGGGGGGAAATAAGTGTGGCGAAAGAGGTAGGTATATCCGTGTACAGGCAGCATTAAAAGAAGGCATCAGCTGCTTAAAGTTCAACCTGGTGCTTCGTGAAAACATTCTTTATTGATACTCAGGGGTTTGAAGGAGCCTCTTACTGAACACAGGACTTGTTTTCACTGACTGGTGCTATTCCATTCGCTTTGGAGAAACGGTACAATAGCTCAGTTGATTAAGGGAGGGAGTTGCTGAGCTATTCAGACTAGGAAGGAGGCAGACTCAGTCCTCAATCTGTGCTGAGAGGGAGGTGACAATTGGGCTCGGTATCCCTGGGTTAGGGAAGCGAAGATTAAGGGGTGATCTAATCGAGCTGTTGAAGATGATTAAAGGATTTGATAGGGTAGATAGAGAGAAACTATTTCCTCTGGTGGGGGAGCCCAGAACAAGGGGGGCACAACTTTAAAATTAGAGCTAGGCCATTCAGGGATGATGTCAGGAAGCACTTCTTCACACAAAGGGTATTGGGAATCTGGAACTCTTCTCCCCCAAAAAACTGTTGAGGCTGGAGTTCAATTGAAAATTTCAAAACTGAGATTGATAAATTTTTGTTGGGCAAGGGTATTAAGGGATACGGAACCAAGGCGGGTAGATGGAGATAGGATACAGATCAGCCATGATCTAATTGAATGGTGGAACAGGCTGAATGACCTACGTCTATGTTCCTAAAATTGACCAGGATTCCCATCCTGATCACTCATCATGGAGCACTGTTGGAAAGAGGGTGAGCGTGAGCATCGGGTGAGCACGGGATCGGGCTCGGGTGGGATGACCCACATGGCCAAACGGCCTACCATCAAGGCTCACACAAAAATGGGCACTTGTCCAAAGCACTGGAGGACAGCCAGTGCCGTGGACTGATACCCAGCAAGGAGTGACTGCCTTCAGGGGGAGGAAGGGATAGAAATTAAATCAGAATGTCTTTGGATTTTGTTCCCAGAATAATTTATTACTTTTAAGAACCTGAAGAATTTTCTTGCAGTGGAGTGAAATTTGGCTTCTTCCTGCCTCCAGTTCTCTCCCCGCCTCTCCTGAAGGCATCAGCCCATCTGGTTACTGGCCCAACAGACCATTCCTTATGTGGGAGCACTGACAGTGAATGTTGGCAGGTCATTTAGTCCATGGCAGGAATTCCTGGTCTCGTCCAACATACAGGAACACGAGGGGTTACTGGATAGGGATCAGGAGCAGGAGATCTGGCTAATTTTTGAGCAGAATGGCCTGTTTCTGTGCTGTAAATTCTATGTAATTCTTCCCCTCAAACCCAGGGCCCAGATGTTAGTAGTATCGACCCTCGAGGGGCTGAATGGCCTACTCCTGTTCCTATGTAACAGACTCGAGGGGCTGAATGGCCCACTCCTGTTCCTATGTAACAGGTTCGAGGGGCTGAATGCCCTACTCCTGTTCCTATGTAACAGGTTCGAGGAGCTGAATGCCCTACTCCTGTTCCTATGTAACAGGTTCGAGGGGCTGAATGGCCTACTCCTGTTCCTATGTAACAGGCTCAAGGGGCTGAATGGCCTACTCCTGTTCCCATGTAACAGGCTCAAGGGGCTGAATGGCCTACTCCTGTTCCTATGTAACAGGTTCGAGGGGCTGAATGGCCTACTGCTGTTCCTATGTAACAGGCTCGAGGGGCTGAATGGCCTACTCCTGTTCCTATGTAACAGGTTCAAGGGGCTGAATGGCCTACTCCTGTTCCTATGTAACAGGTTCGAGGGGCTGAATGTCCTACTCCTGTTCCCATGTAACAGGCTCGAGGGGCTGAATGGCCTACTCCTGTTCCTATGTAACAGGTTCGAGGGGCTGAATGGCCTACTGCTGTTCCTATGTAACAGGCTCGAGGGGCTGAATGGCCTACTCCTGTTCCTATGTAACAGGTTCGAGGGGCTGAATGGCCTACTCCTGTTCCTATGTAACAGGTTCGAGGGGCTGAATGGCCTACTGCTGTTCCTATGTAACAGGCTCGAGGGGCTGAATGGCCTACTCCTGTTCCCATGTAACAGGCTCGAGGGGCTGAATGGCCTACTCCTTTTCCCATGTAACAGGCTCGAGGGGCTGAATGGCCTACTCCTGTTCCCATGTAACAGGCTCGAGGGGCTGAATGGCCTACTCCTGTTCCCATGTAACAGGCTCGAGGGGCTGAATGGCCTACTGCTGTTCCTGTGTAACAGGCTCGAGGGGCTGAATGGCCTCCTCCTGTTCCTATGTTCCTATTCACTTGGGCTGCAGATTGCCTTAACTCTTTTGAGAACAGTAATTTTTCCAAAGTGCAGGTTCCAAAGTGGAGCAAATGAGGAGGATGTGTTTTAAAAAAAGAAAGGGGGTAAATTTCACTTTAATGGTTGGCGTGAAGTGATTTCCTTTCCCAGCTGCCGATTGTCGAAAAAGGCAAAAAAAGAAATTGCCAACTGCACCAACAGCACGTACAACTCTAAAAACCTGGCAGGACGTGATTTAAAACTGATTTATTAATCCCTGGACAACCTAATGTACAAGTGATCACTTTTTTTTGAAACTGAGAAACCGAGGTTAAGGGTCAAGGGCTGCGCCAAGTTTGAAAAGAACAAAAAATGACTGGGGGTTGGGGGGCTTCACCCCACCCCTCCACCGTAAACAGGGGTTCCCAACGAAGCTACCACAGCAGAGCATAGCGGGGAGGAGCCCTGAGGAAATTCACCCTCTAAATCATGACATATTGGGGGATGCCCAGCTCGGCCTTTAACAGCCTGAAAATAGTGGGAGAGTGAAAGGACTGAGGATGGGGGCCGAGTAGTCGCAGCTTTCAAATCCTTGGGAAAGAACGAGCTAGAGTAGGGGACTGGACACAGTGAGGAGGTAGGGAGGTGGAAGAAAGTGCGGGATGGAGTATTTACAGTTTAAAGGAACAAGAGAGTGAAGGTCAGAGAAGCACTGACCACGGGGGGTGTTGATAAAATGGAGACGAGGAATAACGCTGTGTAGAGAGGGGTTGGTTGCTGAAGGTGAGCTCGGAATCACCTCACAGGCAGCAAGTTTTGTCTCGTATCCTGCCCGGGAGTTTCAGAGAGGACAGCAGGGCACTACCCTGCTTTCCACAGTTTATTTCAATACTCTTTACTGGTACCATTCACTAGACATTGCTTAGGTGCTTAGTGAAGGAACCTCAGTCCATACAAAGACTATCTCCACTGCCGAATTAGAGGAACTCAGCGGAGTGATGACTGTCCTTGGCTGTAGTGCTATAAGATGATTATTCACATTTCAACTGCACTAACCTAGACTTTAACATATCTCCAAAAAGCTGTTGAGGCTCGGGCTCAAATTGAAAATTTCAAAATTGAGATTGATAGATTTTTGTTAGGCAAGGGTTAGGGTTACAGAAACAAGGTGGGTAGACGGAGTTAAGATACAAATCAGCCATGATTGAATGGCGGAACAGGCTCAAGGGGCTGAATGGACTACTCCTGTTCCTATGTAACAGGCTCAAGGGGCTGAATGGCCTACTGCTGTTCCTATGTAACAGGCTCAAGGGGCTGAATGGCCTACTCCTGTTCCTATGTAACAGGCTCGAGGGGCTGAATGGCCTACTCCTGTTCCTATGTAACAGGCTCAAGGGGCTGAATGGCCTACTCCTGTTCCTATGTAAGAGGCTCGAGGGGCTGAATGGCCTACTCCTATTCCCATGTAACAGGCTCGAGGGGCTGAATGGACTACTCCTGTTCCTATGTAACAGGCTCGAGGGGCTGAATGGCCTACTCCTGTTCCTATGTAACAGGCTCAAGGGGCTGAATGGCCTACTCCTATTCCCATGTAACAGGCTTGAGGGGCTGAATGGCCTACTCCTGTTCCTATGTAACAGGCTCGAGGGGCTGAATGGCCTACTCCTGTTCCTATATAACAGGCTCGAGGGGCTGAATGGCCTACTCCTGTTCCTATGTAACAGGCTTGAGGGGCTGAATGGCCTACTCCTGTTCCCATGTAACAGGCTCGAGGGGCTGAATGGCCTACTCCTGTTCCCATGTAACAGGCTCGAGGGGCTGAATCGCCTACTCCTGTTCCCATGTAACAGGCTCGAGGGGCTGAATGGCCTATCCCTGTTCCTATGTTCTGCACCACAAACCATCAGTGCTGAGTACAGCCTTGAAAGTTTGGCAGGTTTGGGCTTGACCAACCACTGTTTGACTCGGTCAGCAATCCAATTTTAAATATTTTTTTTATACATTCACAGGATGTGGGCATCGCCGGTAAGGCCAGCATTTATTGCCCATCTCTAGTTGATTTCGAGAAGGTGGTGTAGAGCCGCCTTCTTGAACCGCTGCAGTCCGTATGGTGAAGGTACTCCCACAGTGCTGTTCGGGAGGGAGTTCCAGGATTTTGACCCAGCGATGATGAAGGATCGGCGATATATTTCCAAGTCAGGATGGTGTGTGACTTGGAGGGGAACTTGGAGGTGGTGGTGTTCCCATGCGCCTGCTGCCCTTGTCCTTCTAGGTGGAAGAGGTCGTGGGTTTGGGAGGTGCTGCCGAAGAAGGCTTGGTGAGTTGCTACAGTGCATCTTGTAGATGGTACACACTGCAGTCACAGTGGAGGGAGTGAATGTTTAAGGTGGTGGATGGGGTGCCAATCAAGCGGGCTGCTTTGTCCTGGATGGTGTCAAGCTTCTTGTGTTGTTGGAGCTACACTCATCCAGGCAAGTGGAGAGTATTCCATCACACTCCTTACTTGTGCCTTGTAGATGGTGGAAAGGCTATGGGGAGTCAGGAGGTGAGACACTCGCCGCAGAATACCCAGCCTCTGACCTGCTCTTGTTGCCACAGTATTTATGTGGCTGGTCCAGTTAAGTTTCTGGTCAATTGTGACCCCCAGGATGTTGATGTTGGGGGATTCGGCGATGGTAATGCCGTTGAATGTCAAGGGGGGTTGGGTAGACGCTCGCTTGTTGGAGACAGTTATTGCCTGGCACTTCTGTGGCGCGAATATTACCTGCCACTGATCAGCCCAAGCCTGAACGTCGTCCAGGTCTTGTTGCATGCGGGCATGGACTGCTTCATTATCTGAGGAGTTGTGAATGGCGCTGAACACTGTGCAGTCATCAGCGAACATCCCCACTTATGACCTTATGTTGGAGGGAAGGTCATTGATGAAGCAGCTGAAGATGGTTGGGCCTAGGACACTGCCCTGAGGAACTCCAGTTTGGTTTAACCTGAGACACTCCATTTGACAGGAAGGGGTTAACCACATCGGGGCGAGGGCGGGCGGAATGGGGGGCCAGTCCGACATGCTCAGTTCTTGCGACAGTCAGCTCTGAGAAACTCAATTAATGTCCTGTCACGTTGAGGGCCAGGGAAACATATGTGCCACGCAAGCGGCTTTTCATGTCTTGAACATTATATAATGGGACAACCTTGTACCGGTGAATGTGACCAGCGAGACGTTGGTCCCTTCGCAATTGATGCCATCATGACATCATCACGTTACCGACTTTGCCACTTCAATTAAAAATTTGGCAAGTTATCTCACAAACCAAATTATCGGGCAACAATGGCTCTTTGGCCAAATGACAGCCCGTATGGCAAAGGTGGTACTAATGCACCAGTTAATGGGCAGAGAACAACGCACCGACCGATAACCATAGGAGTAAAAGGATTAGGGCAGGGAAAACAAATTACCCTGGATTCCTGTCCTTAATTATGTCCAGTGACCCCCTTCTTAGAAAGTGTGTGTGTATATTTATGTCTGTGTATATTTGTGTGTGTACAAATTTTGTTTGATAACGCTCCTGTGAAGAGTCTTGGGATATTTTACGACGTTAAAGGTGCTATATAAATGCAAGTTGTTGCATGAGATTGTGTGTGTGTGTGTGTGTGTGTGTGTGTGTGTGTTATGTATGTAATTGTATATTTGTGTGTGTATACATCACATGAGGACAAGACTGCGCTCACTTGTGATGCCTTCCCCACTATTCAATTGTCTGCTCACACTCACTGTCTTGGTAAGCACATGAAGAATGACCACATGGGTGTTAATGGAGGCTGGCCAGCACATGTGGGACTGTACCCCAGCATGAATCAGTGCCTTCAGGAGATAAGGGAAGTAAATCGCACAGGAAAAAAATAGGATCGTAGAATGATATATCAATCACATACAGAAATTGGCTTTGCAAAATGAACCACTTCAGATCAAACTGTAATGGTCCATTTGCTACTTCAGACAGGGTGAGACTTGGTTTGGTTTGAGATGGGTCTTTAGTAGATCACACTCTGCCAGTAAAATTTCAGAGACAAACGCAGCTCTTCCTTTCAATAATCATCAAATGCTGTTAAAAAAGAATGCAAAGAGCCAGCAAATATCCCTTGTTAGAGGAGTACTTGTTACCCAACAGTAGATGCTTAAGAGACACATTAACTGAGACAACAAAACATCTGTTTGTTTGACAGCTTACATGTGTTATGTTACTGAGATCTGACGGCATATATTATTATTATTTTTAAGTTCGTTGAAGCTGACAGACCACTCCAATTTGGAAGCTTTATCTAAACACTTCAATAAAGTCCGAGCATTTATTTTCTCTTTGCTTTTCCATTTGTACAAGCCAGTCATTTTTTTTTGCCAAATGCTAAGGTCACACTAATTGACACAGCACAAGCAATTAAGCAGTCACTGTTCACATACTTGAAGGCTCAACTACCGTGGGCTTGTGCCGACTTGACAGTAACGCTTCTAAGAGTCAACAGATCAGCAACCTTCCCGGGGTCCAACCAATCACACACGAGAAGTGCTGACTGCGGAACCAAGATAACACGAAAAGCGATTACCATATGAAAATTAGCCTGAGTCGTGGGAGCACTTATTAGGTGAGCCATCGTACAGATCATCCTGTGGACTCTCTGGTGGACCCTTGCCATGTCTGCTTGTCAGAGTACTTGACAAGACAAGTATCTCTTCTGCCTAGGATGACTGAGGGTCCACAGTGACAAAGGACCTATTGTGTCTTACAAGTGACTTTCTTTTGCTAACTACTTGAGTGCAGTCACTGAGCCTGCCAAGTTTCATCTTGAGTAAGACTTACTTGGTGTGCTTTCAACTCTAGTTTTCTCCTGGAATGCTGATTAATGCCAGCCCTACACCCCTCCAAGAACCCGACGTTCCTTCTACTCTGGCTCACTCTTGTGTTCAAATCCCTCCATGGCCTCGATCTTCCCTATCTCTGTAACCTCCTCCAGCCCTACATCCCTCCGAGAACCCTGCGTTCCACCTACTCTGGCCTCTTGTGCATTCCCCCACTTCCTTCGCCCCATCACTGGTAGCTGTGCCTTCATCCGTCTAGGCCCTATGCACTGGAATTCCCTCCCAAAACCTCTCTGCCTCGCCACCTCCCTCTTCTCCTTTAAAACGCTCCTTATAATCAAGCCTCTTTGACCAAGCGTTATATCACCTGTCCTAATGTCTCCTTTGGTTCTGTGTCAAACCTTGTCTGATTACACTCCTGTGAAGTGCACTGGGACGTTTTACTACATTAAAGGTGCTATATAAATGCAAATTGTTGTTTGTTGTTGGGGTACAGATTCACAGGTGCCAGCAGTATTCCAGTACTTCTCTCATTCTTCATCTCTAAGCCTAGTCAGTGGCTGTCAACAGGGAATTCCATCATGGAGGGGGTAGGAGGAGGACATCACAGCCAAATTCAATCCTGTCCTCACCCAATGTCCACACACGTGGTTTTCAGCAGGAATCAGCGAATAGCAATCGGAAGACCGAACCCGAGCTTAAGGCCCAGAGGTAGCACCCCAACTGCCCCCTCCATTGAGAAGAGAGCTGTCTTTACTCCACTGGGGTGTGTGTGCCACGGCAGTAATTTTGCTTGCAATCAATTTTTCTATTTTATCTTTGTCTCTTTTTGCAGCAGCCCGACTTCCACCATGGCTGAGATCGGCCAACTCAGCACAAACTCGGGGTTCCCAACCTTGGGGCCTCCCTGCACTCCGTGTTGCAGCAGCCACACCCGGGGGTGCGTTCATTCACTGACCCGTCGGGAGGAGATCAGAAGTTAGTGTTTAAAGACACCAAATAATGAGTGTCCAACGAGGAATCTTCTGCTATTGATTAAAGCAGGGCTCAGGAAGGCTTCGTATTGATCTTATTGCCAATATGGGAAATATGAGTGGTTACTCACAAGGGAAAAGGGCTGGTCAGGGTCCACTCACATGACGTCAGCAGTTCAATACTGCGGAAAAGCAGGTTAAATGATTCAGAGTGTCTCTTTGCAAGGGTCAGTTCTCCACTGCCAGCTCAATATCTGTTGCTGATGCACTTGCTGATGCACTATCATGAGTTGCTTGACATCACTGCACAAACACGGCATTAAGTACACCTTGCCGGGGGTGGTGGGGGCGGGGGGGCAAAATCTCAGTCCATCTGGACAGTGCCAACCTGCGACTCGTTCATATGGACAAACCCGCCATTTCCGGGATGCGTCAAGAGTTGCGACTGCGGGTTCTAACCCATGCATGCGGCCAGTTCGCAGGGGGGGGGGGTGCAGGGTAGCTGGGAAGAAGTGCTGAGGTGCAGTATTTAGTTTTTCTCCGCTAGTTGTCGCCTAAACTGCAGAACTCACACAGAGTGAGGATATGAATGGTCTGAGGAGCATCCATTTCTAAATGTCCCAAATCACAAAATAGCCTCTAAACACATTATTTACAAGGATTGATACCACAACTGAGACGGTACAGAGAGGAAAGACTGAAAAGGCTGGGGCTCTTTTCTCTAGAAAAGTGAAGGCGGAGAGGTGATCTGATAGAGGTCTTTAAAATTATGAAGGGGTTCGAATGGGTATACATAGAGCAGATGTTTCAATTTGTGGGGTGTCCAAAACCAGGGGTCATAAATTGGCTGGGGAGTCAGTGATGAGTGAACACCAATTTAAAACCAAGAGTGTGAGGAAAAAGGAGAGGAGAAATTTCTTTGAGCAGAGAGTTGTAGGAGCTTTGTCACAGGGTGTGTTTGAGACGGAGACCACTGCATCTTTTCGGGAAAAGTGGATCAATATTTGAAGCAGAGGAAGATGCCGGGCTATGGGGGGAGAGCAGGGCAGTGGGATTAGTTTCGGATAGTTCTAGCAAAGATGGGCCAAATGGCTTCCTTCTGTGCTGTAAATGTCTACAGTTCTTTGACCATCGCCCTTTCAGTTGCCTCCCTAACCTCCCAAGTCTTACATGGTATCCAATCCCACCCACTGTGAAGCACCTTGGGACACTTCGCCACATTAAAATTATTGTTCAGCACCTCCTTGGTCCTCCGTCTTTCTAGTTTTAGACTTGGCATATGGTGGTTATCTGCACGCACATCAGATCTTACTGCCGTGCCGCTGCACTGGGTGTAGCGGAAGCCAAGGGACGTCGACATGAAGCATCTTAACTGCCCCTCAGCATGTGAGAGAAACATGTGTACGCTGGCTGATGGATGTGAGATGGCCCTCAAACATGGCCTAGTTAAATGCTGCAGCCTCTTCAATGAGTCTGAATTGGCCCACACTTGAACTTGGCAGCGTACACTTACACAGGTCCTTTGCTACAACAAAGGACTCTCATCAGGCACCAAGACAAACAGTTAGAAGCTTTCACTGTTCAAAAGGCACATTAAACACTACAGACTTTTTATTTCCTTCTTCTCCCCTGTGAGAAATGACTCAAGTGCGGATAGATTTTTTTTTTAACATTCTAAGCCATCTAATACATCTCTCTCCCTTGCCATTACCACTTAGGGCTAAGTCTCCACAAATGAATCATTATTTGTTCACAAATTAGCTTTCAGAGGAGGTGGCTGCAGAGATAAAAACCATACTCACCTGGAACCTCCGCATGTCCCTTGGGTTTCCTGCATTCTTCAGGCAGTTCTGATTGCATTTCAGAAAGAATTTCAAGAAGAACCTGAAGTGGGAAAAGTGAGAGAGAAAAAAAAACAGAATTTGATTAAAACTCTTTTACTGAATTAAAGGAAATGTCCACTTTGTGAGGGAATTTAAACAATTCCATTTCTATCGATTGAGTGCAGCACGCGGCACATCAGCATCATTGCTGGCTCTGCTCCTTTTACTTCAAGTGCGCGTGTCAACTTTTACCTTCTGCTCTATTTTACTTTATTTTCTGGCTTCGATTGGTAATTTCACTAATCGGGGGAGGGAAGGACGAGGTCAGTACAAACAAAAACAAATCTGCAATTTATTTAAGGATTTATGTACCTGGTCTCCAGTCTGCAGTGTATGACTGAGTCACACTGAGACCAGAAGACCCCAGTTCATTCCTGGTATGTGACGAGTTAGCTGTGTGCATTTGTACATGTGTGTGTGTGTGTGTCTGTGTGTGTGTGTGTTTGTATGTGTGTGTATATGTGTGCGTGTGTGTTTGTATGTGTGTGTATATGTGTGCGTGTGTGTGTTTGTGTGTGTGTATGTATGTGTGTGCGTGTGTGTGTTTGTTTGTCTGTTAACGTTCCTGTGAAGCGCCTTGGGATGTTTTTGCTATGTTAAATGCACTATATAAATGCAAGTTGTTGTTCCTGTGATTATGTTCATTTGTAATCGTGCGTATGCGCGCGTATATGCATGTGTGCAAGTGTTGTGTTTCTGTGTAAGTGTGAAGGAGAATGTATAAGCTCGACATGAGAAACTGCAACTCAAGAGTTCGGCGATGGCCCAGTGGAAGAAGGCACTGCCTGATGTAGTACTGACCATCAAGTCAGCAGGCCTCAGCTGGGCAGCACTCCTGGGCTATGGAAGGGCCTGCCTGCTAGCCAGTGCACCGTCCGTGTCAGGTCCAGTGTGGGCATTAAACAGGATTGGGCTTGGTTACGATGCCCCCTCTGGTCGAAGAGCTGTCTAGCATTCACGGTCTAGCCTCACGCAGGAAGACCAGCCACTTTGGCAGAACAAGGCACCTGAGGGTTGCTGGCGTCCGTGGAACCGTTACCACGGTTTACGTAGGGAAAGATACAATGACCCTGAGTTGCCTGTGCACACTGCGTTATCAACACTGCGCTCCCCCCCCCAAAAAAAATAACAACAGAACATTCTAGAAACACACAGGAGGTCTGGCAGCATCTGTAAAGAGAAGCGAGTGGTTCATGTTGCGGGGGTGGGGGGGTGGACTGTGCCAGACTGGAGTATTATCTGATCTGTTAGCCTGCCTTTTGTCTTCACAGAGGCTGATGTACCTGCTGTGTATTTCCAACATTTTCTATTTCATTTTCAGATTTCTTTTAATCCCTTTCCCAGATCGCTCTTTTATATTTTTTTTAAAAGGAGGGGTGGGGGGGGGATCACCATCAAAGGCTTGACGCTGTTTGATTTCTTTTTCTTGTGTTGTGTTTTTTTTTTTCGTTTCCCCCCATTGTCAAACTTTTTACACCCAGCCGTGCCAGTCTGCTCAGAACATGTAGGACAGGCTGTCAGTATAAACGCTGGCGTCTGAAGGAGAGACAAATGTGTGCCACAGGGGAGGGGTTTGTCCGCGCGCCAAGGAGGCCCATGAAAGACGAGCAATGTGCTGAATGCGACAAGAACCTTGCCAGGAAGAAATGAAACGCGGGCACACTCCACGCTCCTGACATGCCGACGACGTTATTTTTTTTTCATTTTTTTTTCTCGCTCTCTCGCTGCCTGTCGCTCGGGCATTTCAACAGCTCGTCAGTTAGTACCCTGAGCTATGAAGGGCACAGACACCGGATCCCTGATCCTGAACTGCTGCTGCCGTCAGGAATGTTGGCAGGGCCCGTGGGCCCAGTCCGCTGTGGCCTCCTGCGATGAGTGGGTTGTCGGAATGAAGAGATGCACCATCTGTCGGGAGGGAGAGACAGGCCCTGTCAAGCGGTGCACGGCGCCTCAAACAGGCCCTTATGTGGCGATGTCTTTCAGAGACTGCAGATTCAGAGGGGAGCTGGTGGAGGCCCCGGAGACCGGCTCGAAAGCGCTTTCGAGCATCTCGGAAACGCACGAGCCTTTGCAGCTGCCCACTTTGGCCGAGGCACCCCTAACGAAATACTTTTAGGCTGATGCAGATGAAACGGTTAAAAATACCCTCGCACCCCCCCCCAAAACTGAGTAATGGTGTGCGCGAGATACGGAGCAGGGATCCTTTTTCTGGGATAAATGTGCCTGGAATTTATAAACAGGAGGCGGGCATGTGGCGACTCGCTGACGCGTCGAAATTTCCCAAATATAGGAAAAAAATCCGTTCAGAGGGAATGTCAGCTGCGGTATCCCTTTTCCAACCATCTACGTGTCAGCTTCAGGTCAATTTCACATAATCAGCACCAACCAGGCCAATTTATTTTCTCACCCTTTCTCTCTCTCCCTGTACTTGCGCTAATTTCAAAGCCAGGCCTCAGGAGCACAGAAGTAAAAGCAAAAAAAAACGAAATCAGCTTTCAAAGTAAAAGCAGCCGATTGGCACTCAGTGCAAAGTGCCGTGGATCCATTGGGCTGCAAAAGGCATGGTGGGAGCTTAACTTAAGTCACGGTTACAGCTTTTTTTTTAGCAATGGGACCACATCTGACAGTGGTACAGCTATAGTTACATATGATGTGAAGGAAGCCCTTTACCTTCGATTAACAAGGCTCTCTCGAGCTCGTTGCCTCAAATCCCATACCTCCCCTCACATTTCATTAGATTATCAATAGGGATTTGCAAAAAATCAAGCCTGCGGTGCTGGTATTTAGCGAACCCCCCCCCACAATTACGTATGTAGTCCTGTTCAACATTGTAACTGGAAACCTGCATCAGGATTTGTCCGTGTTCTTCCTGACTGCTTTAGTGTCCCTCAGTTTGTGTTTGCAATTATCATGAGGTCCAGGGAGTATGTGTACTGGAAGTAAAATAAGAACGTGAACAATCCTCATCATTTTGTTCCTGGAAATAAGTGAATCACATCCCAGGCCTGGCGAAATTGAACTGGGCCTGACATCGGTGACTGCATGTAAGTCACAATATTATTACCCCATTTCTCAAAACCATTTGACCTGTGTAATGATCTGTACTATGTTTTAAAAGGCGCTGCCTTCATAAAATAATGTTTCACAAGCCCTTTTATTAATGGCCTAATAGGTAAAGGCATCACCCTGCGCACTACTAACCATACAGATCCTTGGTCTGTGACGACCTGTCACTCAGGTAAAGCTCCAATTAGGGTGTTACAAGTTGCCCTCAGTCCTCTTGTGCTGATGGGGAGAGGATGGGGTGGAATTCAAGTCCTGATCGCCATTCAATGGCCCCATGCTGGATGTCGGGTGGGGATAGAGCTCAGTCCTGCTGTGAAGCTCCCTGCTAGTGATAACCAGCCAACATTTCCTCTTCATTCCCATCTTCCACCCTCTGTAAACTTGAGTTCATCCAAAACTCTGCTGCCCGTGTCCTAATTCGCACCAAGTCCCGTTCACCCATCACCCCTGTGCTCACTGACCTACACTGGCTCCCAGTCCAGCAACGCCTCAATTTTAAAAATCTCACCCTTGTTTTCAAATTCCTCCATGACCTCGCCCCTCCCTAACTCTGTAACCTCCTCCAGCCCTACAACCCTCCGAGATCTCTGCACTCCTCTAATTCTGACCTCTTGAGCATCCCCTATTTTAATCGTCCCACCATTGGTGGTTGTGCCTTCAGCTGCCTTGGGCCTCAGCTCTGGAATTCCCTCTCCGCCTCTCCACTTCTCTTTCCTCCTTTAAGACCCTCCTTAAAACCTACCTCTTTGACCAAGCTTTTGATCACCTGCCCTAATATCTCCTCTCATGGTTCGGTGTCAAATTTTGCCTGAGAACGCAATTGTAAAGCGCCTTGGGACCTTTTACTACATTAAAAGCGCAATATAAATGGAAGTTGTTGTTGTAGGTTTACACATGAAGAACGGCCATTTGGATGAGGTACGAGAGGGCTATGGAACCATACCCCAACAAGAGTCAACATCTTCAAGGACAGGAAGGAAGAGAAACGAAAGTGACAGTATTTCAACACTATTCCCATCATCGGCCTCGAAATTCCTCTCTGGCGGCGGTGCAAAGCGGGTGGTATCGGATCGACCGCCCGTTATACACAGCGCCTGATATTCAGTTCTTGCAGTCAATGGAACTCATTATCAGCTGTTGTGTATAACGGGCGGTCGATCCGATACAGCCCGCTTTGCACCACCGCCCGAGACGAATTTCTAGGCCGTCGTATTTTGTCTTCACAAAATGTTGAGAAAGGTTTACCCAAACACTTTTTTTTACCAAGACATGTCTCTCTAAATTGTCGCGGTTCTGAAAAGCCCTGTTCTGATGGACATTTAGCGATTGCTATTTACACTTCTGCATGCAGAAGTAACAGCCCTTGTTAATAATACAATACAGGAGTAAAGGCTTCATCTGGTATGGTAATGAACCATCCAAAGACGAAGCCTACTGACACTCAGACACGGAGAGCGGCCTCTTGATTGAGGTAGGAGCGGGGGTGAAGGAAATGTACCCCAGCATGAGTCAGCACCTACAAGCAGGAAGGGAGCAAGAAAGATGAAAGTTGCCCTATCTACTGATATCTATGATGAGCAGGGAGCTATCGCTGAATGGGGGGGTTGGGGGAGCTCAAAATTTAACCAGAACTCTAACTAACAGCTCAGCATAAAATATGTCAACATGAATTAATTAAATAACCACAACAAATGACATGAATATTCAATATTACATATTCCAAACATATTCTTTATGGCCACTAGAGTGTGATTCTCAAAGTCCTGTACAACACAACTCTAATTATCAAGTTACTGATATTCTTCCACTTGACATTCACGCACTGATTTAGCTCTTTGCTCTGATCAAGCAGTTTCTTCCTTCTGCCTACAAAGCAATAATGTTGTAAGAAGTTAAAGGTCAAGCTTAGAGTTAGGCCAGTGACAGGCCTTGTTAGAATGCTCATAACGTAGTGACTTTGAAACAGAATAAAGAACCCGGTAATTAATCTGACTCATCTTCATTTACTTCCCAGCAAGTGCTTATGTTCAGTCATTCTGTCAATTTGTAATTATTTCCCTTTCTGGAATGTTCCCTCAGTCTAGTCTTCTGCCATTTTTTTATTTCCTTCCCTCCTCCCTCAATTTTCTCCCCTCCATTCCTGATTCCACTGACTCTTGCTCTGGTACAGTTCCACAGGCAGAAGGATGCCTCCAGGATCATAGGAACATAGGAACAGGAGTAGGCCATTTAGCCCTTCGAGCCTGTTCCACCATTCAGTGAGATCATGGCTGATCTGTGACCTAACTCCATGTACCCGCCTTTGGCCCATATCCCTTAATACCCCTAGTTAACAGAAATCTATCAACCTCCGATTTAAAATTAACAATTGATCTAGCATCAATTGCCGTTTGCGGAAGAGAGTTTCAAACTTCTACCACTTCTGCGTGTAGAAGTGTTTCCTAATTTCATTCCTGAAAGGCTAATTTTTAGACAATGCCCCCTAGTCCTAGAATCCCCAACCAGCGGAAATAGTTTCTCTCTCTCTACCCTATCAGTTCCCCTTAATATCTTGAAAACGTCGATCAAATCAACCCTTAATCTTCTAAATTCCAGGGAATATAACCCTAGGATCGTACCAAGGTGGGCATTCCCGCTGTAATAACCTGGGCAGTCAGTGCCAGAGGGAAAATTGACGGTGAAAGGCTTTTCAGCTGGGTTCAGTCCTGTCCCACCTTACATCCACACACATTCTTTTCCAGCAGGGGTCACTGGCTAGTGAGCAGGAGTGGGAACTCGAGCTAATGCTAGGAGTGCTGAAACCAATTGTAGACACCCTAACCGCTGCGGATTATCCATAGGTTCTAACCACAATTGATTATTTCGGTTTAGCTCTGGAGAATTGAATCCTGAGATTTCAAACTATTTTTGTTGGTGTTGAAGAAATGGTGTCAGGCGTGCCTCAGTGGGTCACACTCTCACCTGAGTCGAAAGGTTCTGGGTTCCAGTCCCACTCCAGAGGCTTGAGCACATAATCTAGGCTGACACTATAGTGCAGTACTGAGGAGGTGCTGCACTGTCAGCGGTGCCGTCTTTCAGATGACGTTAAACCGAGGCCCCGTCTGCTCTCTCAGGTGGACGTAAAAGATCTCATGGTACTATTTGAAGAAGAGCGGGGGCGGCCTGGCCAATATTTATCCCTCAACCAACATCACTAAAACAGATGATCTGGTCATTAGCACATTGCTGCTTGTTCGGCCTCGCTGTGCGCAAATTGGATGCCGTGTTTCGGACCTTACCTTACCTTGTGTCAAACGTGGCTCAGTGGGTAGCACACTTGCCTCAGAGTCAGAAGGTTGTGGGTTCAAGTCCCACTCCAGAGACTTGAGCACAAAAATCTAGGCTGACACTCCAGGGGAGTACTGCACTGGAGGTGCTGTCTTTCAGATGAGATGTTAAGCTGAGGCCCTGTCTGCTCTTTCAGGTGGACATCAAAGATCCCATGGCACCATTTTGAAGAAGAGCTGGTGAGTTATCCCCGGTGTCCTAACCAATATTTATCCCTCAATCAACATCACTAAAACAGATGATCTGGGCATTATCACATTGCTGTTTGTGGGAGCTTTCTGTGCGCAAATTGACTGTTGTGTTTCCTACATTACAACAGTGACTGTACTTCATTGGCTGTAAAGCGCTTTGGGACGTCCGGTGGTCGTGAAAGGTGCTATATCAAAGCAAGTCTTTCTTTTTACAATAGGGACTACACTTTATAAGTACTTTTTTGGCTGTAAAGCGCTTTTGGACAGCCTGAGGTTGTGACAGGCGCTATAGAAATGCCTTTATTTATTTATTCTTTCCTTTTTTAAATTTCTTTCCTATTTTCTTTCTTTAGCTAAGAATTTGGACTCACCACTTGAGTGGTGTGTCCTTGCCCAGTGAGAGTCAAAATAGCTACTTTGCTCCCACAAAAATCACTGTAATACCATATATTCCTAATCTGCTTTGCTTATTAAATCTTCATTTCATAATAACATAAGAAATAGGAGCAGGAATAGGCCACTTGGCCCCTCGAGCCTGCTCCGCCATTCAATAAGATTATGGCTGATCTTGGGCTCAAAGCCACTTCCCCGCCCGCTCCCCATAACCCTTCACTCCCTTATCTTGCAAAAATCTGTCTATCTCCACCTTAAATGTATTTAATAACCCAGCCTCCACAGCTCTCTGGGGCAGAGAATTCCACAGATTTACGACCCTCTGAGAGAAGAAATTCCTCCTCATCTCAGTTCTAAAAGGGCGACCCTTTATTCTAAAACTGTGCCCCCGCGTTCTAGATTTCCCCACGAGGGGAAACATCCTCTCTGCATCTACCCTGTCGAGCCCCCTCAGAATCTTATATGTTTCAATAAGATCACCTCTCATTCTTCTAAATTCCAATGAGTATAGGCCCAGCCTGCTCAACCTTTCTTCATAACATTCGCGAGTCTGCAAGAATCCGTCATTCAGTCTGGCAATCTGCAGATGAACACACCATTCAAACGGTGAGTCCGAATCCTTAGCTTTTCATAAAACTCCATTTGAAATCTCGGGATTAATTCGATGCTCCAGAGATGAACCAAAAACAATCAATTTCGGAGAGATCTGCAGATAATCCACAGCTGCTAATGAGCCGCAGCCCCACCACTAAATGCAACAGCTGTAACTGTCTCGAGAAACATTTTATACAGAGCGGCATTTAGCACAAAAAGTTTGCACTCGGTTTATAGAGGAGTTTTTTTTTTAAACTGCAGATTTACAAGATCTGGCCTGGTCACACAAATCATTAGACTTTACTGTATCAGTGTGAGCTGCTACAAGTCAGTCAGCATCATCCACTTTCAGTAAATGCAGTGTCCCGGCTGAGCTTGCCTGCACTAATTACTACCCTACAACAGAAAATCCACAGACTAACAATGGGCACGGACACGTACAAGGATTAAATTTAGCACTGAGCTCGCAATTGTATAATAGAGTATTGCACTGGTGCTAATGTGACACCACGCTTATCCAGGCGAGACACAATACATTTACAGCTGAATATAATGCATGTGTATTATGGACTCATTCCACTTGTTTAAGTATGGCATCACACCAGGACCTGTACAGTATTCTCTATTTCCAACATAGCAATTTCACATACAGATACTTTCTCAACACGCGTAGGTTTATTCAGCGCGCCCAGCACAGGGCCTTGCTTGATGGGTGTGCGGGTTGGAGGGCTGAGGTTAAGGTGTCAGTCGTGGCTCAGTGAGTACCACTCTCACCTCTGAGTCAGAAGGTCGTGTGGTTCAAGTCCCACCCCAGAGACTTGAGCACCAAATCCTAAGCTGACACTCCAGTACAGCACTGAGGGAGCGCTGCACGGTCCGAGAGTGCTGTCTTTGGGATGAGGTTCCGTCCACCCCCTCAGGTGGACGTGAAAGATCCCGTGGCACTATATTGAAGAAGAGCAGGGGAGCTCTCCCTGGTGTTCTGTTCAATCTTTATCCCTCAGCCAACATCACTGAAACAGATTATCTGATCATTATCACATTGCTGGGTGCAAATTGGTTGCCGTGTTTCCTACATTACAACAGTGACTACACTTCAGAAAAAGTACTTCACTGGCTGTAAGGCACTTTGTGACATGCTGAGGTTGTGAAAGGCGCTATATAAATGCAAGTTCTTTCTTTTGACACTGCCATGTTTTACCCTATCTCAGACCCGGGAAGGACCGTGCCGGGAGTGCAGGATCGCTTCATTTTCCCTTTAGTGCACATCTAGAAAAAAAGAACTTGATTTTCACATCCTCGGGATGGCCCAGAGTGCTTCACAGCCAATGAATTAACTTTGAAGTGCAGTCACTGTTGTGATATAGACAAATGTGGCAGCACCGAAAAATCCCCAAAACAGCAATGAGATGAATGACCTGTTAATCTGTTTTTAGTGATGTTGATTGAGGGATAAATATTGGCCAAGGCACCACAAGAGCTCCCCTGCTCTTCTTCAAATAGTGCTATGGGATCTTTTACATCCACCCAAACAGGTTGACAGGGGCCTCGGCTTAATGCATCGTCCAAAAGACGGCACCTCCAACAGTCCCTCAGTACTGCACTGGAGTGTCAGCCTAGATTATGTGCTCAAGTTCTACAGTGAAGACTGACCGTATGACCATCTGACTCAGAGTGCTAACATCGGCACAGCTCTCCTGATTGCTGACTGAGTTAGTATTGAATGGAGTCATACAGACCAACAAGATCCCAGGTCTGTGCTGAATTAGCTGGAATCAGCCTGAGCAATAGTAGGGCCAAGACAATTGGCCTTTAACACCCCAGACTGGGGAGGAGGAAAGTCCCGTAGCACTCTGCTCCGCATTGCTATACAGTGACTCCTGCTAGAAAATGCACTTTTGTGGTTATTGGACAGGGCAGATCCGTCTTGATGTGATAACTCCCTCCTAGTTAAATGGCCAGCCAACACTCATTGTCTGGGATGACATACAAAAATGACCACTTGAGTGAGGTACTGGACGTCTGTTTGCTGTGGTACGATTCACCTTCCAAGTGCCAGACACCCATTTTGCCTAAGGGGCCATCACTCACGTGTGAGCCTGGACAGTGAGGATCGGTGGGCTATTCCACCAAGGGATGCATCACAACCAACCCCAATCTTGTCCATTCGGGGTTGTTAAACAGCAAATAAGAGCAGGAGTCCTGGATGATTCTCAGCTCTCTGGTTGCAAGTGTGCTGAGCGAGTTTGTCTTGGCCCTGTTTGCTGCCTTAGCTGAGATCGGCAAACGCAGCACGGAACCGGGGGGTGAACATGGGTCCTTCCCTATCCTCGTGGCTCAGCCACTCGTTGGTTCAACCTGCTGAGCCACGGAGGGACTGTAACCCTATTCTCAATGCAAACAAAGCAATTCAAATAAGTATTTGAGCCTAAACTGTAGACTTCAAACAAGATGAAATCAGTTGCAGGACGTCACCGCAATGCTTGTGTCAAGTGCATTTCCACTGGAGCCTGTACATTTGCCTAGGGCTCCTGGTGGTGTTGTCTCTCTTCCAAAGGCTGGATTTCTTTATGTACACAGACTAACTGTATAAGATCAGTGGATCTCAGCTGCCGCAGGGTATCAGTAGCGCAGGGAATGTGAGAGATTCCGTCAGCCACGAGGCTTAACCTTTGTGCTGACACCCAGTTTTGCTTTCAGTCATGCTAAATCCCCCGTAAATACTCAACAGCTCCACTTGATTTATAAGTAACACGGCGAGTCTGATCTGTGGACAGTTTTGACAAAAGGCATCGGCCGCCTCCTTCTGCTGTCAATATTTCTAAAGCAGGAATTGCATCCTGTCCGTGGTCAGCTGTACGGAATGACGAGACAGTGATAAAGAAGAAGAAAGAAGGACTTGCGTTTATTTAGTGCCTTTCACGACCTACAGCCAACTAAGTACTTTTTTTATAAATTGTAGTCACTGTTGTAATGTAATAAACGCGGCAGCCAATTTGCGCCCAGCAAGGTCCCAGAAACAGCAATGTGATAATGACCAGATAATCTGTTTTTAACGATGTTGGTTGAGAGATAAATATTGGCCCACCGGGGAGAACGCCCCTGCTCTTCTTTGAAATATTTCCGTTGGATCTTTTATGTCCACCCGAGAGGGCAGAAGGGGGTCTCAGTTTAACGCCTCATCCGAAAGCTGGCACCTCCATCGGTGCAGCACTCCCTCAGTAGCGCACTGGAGTGTCAGCCTAGATATTGTGCCCAGGTCATTGGCGTGGGACTTAAACCCACAGCCTTCTGATTCAAGGCTGACACGTGTGCTTCGATCTGCCCAACAATAAATAACGCACTTCAAAATATAAAATATTAACTGCGAATTATTCCCTTACTGAAATTATATTGTCCAAATGTTTAAAAGGCACCTTTAAATTCACTGTCAACTTTATATTGCTTCCTCCCAGTTCTCAATATACTGTTCCACTGGTGAGGTCGTGGGTTCAACTTTGGCTCCTGACATTCCGCTTTTCAACTTCTGACACCATTCAATGGAACAATCAGAGAAAATGTGGTTTGGCCAAAAGTGTATGGGTTTATTCTTCCTCCCCTTCCCTCTCCAAATGTCTCCCTTCCTCTCCCAAAGGTGCCGGCTTTTGTTGGCATGCAGTTCCATGGGTACTGGACTATCTCTCCAGTACCTTGCTCAAGAAGCCACTCTCCATGTGTGAGCCTAGGCAATCTGAGCCAGCAAGCTACCCAGTCAGTAATAATAGCACAGCCTTACATCTTCGCCCAGTGTCCCAATGCGCTTTGCAGCAACAGTCACTAAATAATGATCAGGGTGGGAATTTTAGTTGATTTTTTTCTCCTCCAATCCCTAGTCGAGGGTTGCTCAGGCCAATTAGAGTGGCGGAACTGTTGTTTGGGCTGAACTAAGCACAGACTGGGAGCCAGACACGGGGCATATGTGGTCTTGTAGATGAGCACATACTGGCTCTACCCATTACACCATCAGCAGAGCTCTTAGTGAAGAACAAATAAATTAATTTAGTGGTCAGCAAACATCCCAGATCATTAGCTACTACTGACACCCAAACAGAATAGCAACAGTGCAGGGAGCAATCAACTTAACCACTCACCAAAGGTACAGGTGAGGGAGACTATTTGGCCTACTTAGCTCATCCTTCAATGGAAGCCAACATCACAGCATCAACTGCCCCTTGAATGATTCCTGAACTTTTGCCTTCACTATCCAATCCAGAACCCCACTCCAGGCATCAATCACAATGTGTGAAGAAGTGCTTCCTGACATCAGCCCTGAACTACACTTGTTTCCTACATTATAACAGTGATAACACTTCAAAAGTACGTCATTGGCTGTAAAGCGCTTTGGGACGTCCTGAGGTCGTGAAAGCCGCCATAGAAATGCAAGTCTTTCTTTTTGAAGTTATGTTTTTCCCAGGTTGTACCTGTGTCCCTTAGTCCTGCAGTCATGGTTTAAACTTAAAAGTAGTGCTCGGAATTAACCATTCCTATTCCACGTAGTATCTTCTACACCTCTATTAGATCCTTTCTCATTCACTCCCTTTCAGAGCTGAAGAGTCCGAGTTTTTCTAACCTTTCCTCATAACTCTGGTCCCAAAAGAATGAAATAACTGTTGACTAAAATCCCCCCCCCCCACCCCCCCCCCCCCCCCACCAAAATAGTAGCCAGCTTAAAGTAAATGTTTTGGGCAATTTGACAGGGTTTATTTAAAGTACACTCTCTTGCGCATTGCCTATTGATTGCTAGCTGATCTGGTCAAACTCGCGCTTGTCTAATGTGTTTTATTAAATTCACGAAACAATCAGGGCCAATTCCAATACACGAGTTCCTGAACAACCTGCTGACATCCAGGCAAAGTGCTCTCAACGGTACACAGGTCAATATGTATTGGATTTCCAAGGGAGGAAAGAAAGAGCCAGCCTGCTGATGCTGCACAAGGTTCAAGCCCTTTTCCTCGTCATTAAGCTTTGATGCAGTGAGCTCACATCCTCAGTACAGAAGCTAAGAGAAGCTCCATCAGATTAGACTGATTTATTTCAGCAATAAGGCCTGACACTTCTTCTTTGTGTGGGCTTATCTGATTGCCACTGCCTTTCAAGCCCATTCTTCTGTAGTGCTGAGGGCTGATTTCCACCACCTCATAATTGCATTAGCCAGGGTCGGATGCCTTTTTATGTTACTGGTAGCGGCTGCTCATTTTTATCTTCAAACAGCTGTATCTAGTGATTTGCTTGAAGGTGGGATGTGTATTCCAATCACAGCCAGGGAGCATATAAAAAAAAATTCTCTTCATCTAATAATAATTATCGCAATGGCCAAGTTTGACTGGTCAAATAGTCTTCGGGAGAGATTGAAGAGCACTTCTCCTCTTTTGGTGTTCAGGTAAATTCCTACTTGCACTACGCCCTGCGTCCACACTCTTGAGCCTAGAAATGACTGTTTCTGATATTAGCTGAAGTGTTTGGATGGCATTCCTCTGCTGTTTCAGCACAGCTATTAGTCCATTGTTTTACATGAGTTAATGCAGCTGCTATAATACTGGACAGTGGAATATCGCCTGGATGGGTTAAATGTGCGTCTGTTAATATCGCCACCAGTCACTCCTATCCTCTCATTCCTCCACTCTGAGAAATTTCAGAGGAGACCCCGGCAATTATCTACATCTTTCAGATGAGACTTTAAAGTGGACATAAAAGATCCCACGGCACTATTTCGAAGACGAGCAGGGGGCGTTCTCTCCTGGCCAATATTTATCCCTCAACCGACATCACTAAAAGAGATTATCTGGTAATTATCAAGTTGCTGTTTGTGGGACCTTGCTGTGTGCAGATTGGCTGCAGCGTTTCCTACATTGCAACAGTGACTACACTTCAAAAAAAGTACTTTGTTAGCTGTAAAGCGCTATGGGATGTCCTGAGTTCATGAAAGGCACTATAGAAATGCAAGTTCTTTCTTATATTAAAAATCGGCACGCACTTCCTCTCAACGTTTTCCATTACAATTCCTATGTCCACATTTATAATGGAAATTGCCTATGTAAAGGTGTCACAGTGTAGTTGCACCCTTCCACCCAGTAGAGGCACTGCACACCACCAAGGGTGTAATTACAGCGTGACAAGTTTACAAAGGTACTTTCCATTGTGAGAGTTTATCATGGAAAAAGTTGACAGGAAGTATATGTAGACATAGGATTTTTAATACATTATAGATTAATAACATCAAATCAAATATTACCTAGAAGTAAGGACAGAATGTATGGGGACCGGATTACCTCAGTGCACCTTGGTCCCATTATCCCCTGCCCTCTAACAATACTTCACCTGAAGCTAAACTTGAATCTTCACTCCCCATGTGCGATGCCCTGGGAAATCGATTGGTATTAAAATAGTTCTTTCATTCTTTTCAATTATTGCAACAATTTTGGTATCCAGAGGCACGAAGACGGCCAGAGTCTGTGCCCTATCCCTTGGCGAAGGATTCGAATTTCCAACTTGTGTGGTATTTCAGGAGATTCTGATGTTTAATTGTTGCCAATGAAAGCCGTGCCATGAATCTGGGCATTTTTAACTTCTCTTCTGTTCCGACCCTCATCGCCCAGCTGTGAATGAGTGTGACTCCTCCACAGTTCCACAACACAGCATTTTTCTTTCCTTTTTTTTTGCCAATTTTTCTCCTTTCTTTTCCCAAAGCTGCTGACCGGGCATGGTTCCGCCAGCAGTACCCACCCTCTGCCAACTGGTACATGTGGTTGTTCTTCATGTGTGAGCCTGGGCGGTGAATTCGAGGGTATTCGACCACAGAGAAGGTAGACAATCGAGCTCACTCGTGTCCTCACCCGACTTCCGCCCGCATGCATCTTCCAGCAGAAGGGGCAACCCTGGCTGATTCCACCCCTCCCCCAGTCCAGGGGTGCCCAGACCAATAATGGCGCAGACTCAGCACAGACCCAGAATTAAGCCTAGCCCCTTGGCGTCTGTACGGCTTAGTACCAGAGCTGGTTCTAAGGCCTTTCTCACTTTGAATAGTGACATTACTCTTTGTAGGTTAGATTTTCACAACATCAGCTGTGGCTCAATGGGTAGCACTCTCACCTCTGAGTCAGATGGTTGTGGGTTCACGTCCCATTCCAGAGACTTCAGCACATAGGTCTGACATTCCAGTACTGCACTGTCAGAGGTGACGACTTTTGGATGAATGTCGTTCCTATATTACAACACTGACTGCACTTCAAAAAAGTACTTTATTGGCTGTAACGCACTTCGGGACGTCCGGTGGTCGTGAGAGGTGCTATATAAATGCAAGTCTTTCTTTTCTTTTGAATCTATAAACCGAGGCCCTATATGTCACTTTCAAGTGGGTGTGAAAGATCCCATGACACTACTCAAAGAAGAGGTGGGGAGTTCTCCCAGTATCATGGCCAACATTTCTCCCTCAGCCACCACTAAAAACAGATTATCTCATTGCTGTTTATGGGACTTTGCTGTGAGCAATTTGGTTGCTGTGTCTGGCTGCATTACTACACTAACTACACTTCAAAAGTACTTCACTGGCTATGAAGCACTTTGGAATGTCATGAGGACATGAAAGGTGCTAGATGAATGCAAGTTCTTTATAAGATTCTCCATTTTCACATTGAGATATTCTTTGATTATTATGTGCACGGTCCTCACCACATCCCGTTATACTCAATGTCACAGTCTTGAAAAATATATATCATTTTAAGAAATATACTGAGAAAAATATTTGTGTCTCAAACGCAGGAAAGGTCATTCAGTCCTCGCAGGGTCAATTATACCTGACATAGTATTGATTCTGTCACTATCTTTTTTACCCCCTTGCCATTTTTTGACAGCATGGGTGTCACAATCATATGAGATTCTGTCGGATGCGCGGCTGTGAGGTGTCACGATACATCTCAGAGCACACTGCTCTCTGGAAGCTAGTTGTCTGCAGAGAGAGAGACAGGGAACTCAAATTCCAGCTATCTTTTCTAATGAAAATTTCTCCCCCCTCCTGGCCCCGTGCTGGGGGTCCAGTTCTCTAACAGCTCTCCACAATCCCCACCCAAGCGGGATTCTTTAAGAGTGATCCGAGGACAGCGAGCGTTGGCAGGCTGTTTGACATTGGAAGGGGGGGTCAAGCTTGCCAAGTCCAATTCTGCACTGACCCCACACCCGCCTAGGCACACCTTCCAGTCACTGAACAGCAATCAAGAGGTTGAATGTTTTTCCTCTGCCAAGGCACTGAGGCCAGGAGTAGCACCATTGCCACTGTCCTGGCTGAGACCAGGACAGATCAACTTCGAACCTTCCTGATCTAGAGAACTTGGTAACAACACCCCTCACAGTGAAGTTACCCCCACAGGGACACTCACCTCTTTTTATTAAAAAAAACAAGAACTGTTTATTGTTACTGATGCCACTTATGACCTTTTTGGGCTTCCTATGTGATTTCCGAAGCTGAGCTTTGTGTTTTCAAAACTTCGAGCCACCAGAAGCATCACACAAACACAGTACAGATCCCTTTCAACTCTCAAACGGGTCCTGGAATCCAAAGATGGCAGGAACATCCAAGAGAATTCAGAGATCGTCTACTCCCTGCTCCTGGCAAAATCAGAACACCTTTGTGTTTATCTTCAATTAGGTCTAAAATTCTTTCCAAAAATTTTTTTTTTCTTTTTCTTAATTTGACACCAATCTATTTATTTTCTTCCTCATGTTTCTGTGAAGCACTTTGGGACATCTTTCTACTGTACATTAAAGGCACTGTATAAAGGCAAGTTGCTGTATCCATCTGCCATCCAATCTATTTATTGACCCATCTATCTGTCTCTCTATCATTCTATCATTCTTTCTACCTATCTCTCTCTATCTATCTGTGTAAAAAAACTAGTGTCATACTTCAGAAAACCTGCTTCAAAGTATTAAAAGCACATAGAGAAAGGAAAAAGTTAGTAATTTCATGCTAGTTTCTTTTGACCCAGAGCCAGGAATTTGCCAATTAATCTTAAGATTTACAGCAATTAGACACAGTGTCCCTAAACAGACAAGCTAGTTCCAATGTTGCAGCAAAATAATACATTGTGCATGGCATTATAAAAGGACATCGCCACAGGAGATCAGCCAGTGAGATTTTGTTCTTTTTTAAATCCTGCCCAGCCAAGGTGTTGTAAAACAACGCTTGGGCTCTGAGACCCATATAAATGGCATCAGATTGACAAGGCCAGTGATTTGTGGTTTCACATGTGAAGATGGACAGAATCATGGAATGGAATCCCCAAAACACTGGCAAAAATCCCAAAGTCCACACACTCTAAAAAAAAAGGGCATTTGACTTATTCGGTCACCGTAAACCAGCGGCCCTACTGCAAGCTGGAAATCTCGGGCCTTTTGTATTGTTTTTTCACGCAGGGGCAGAGACGGAGCCCGATTGAAAGACTAGGTGTCAGAATCTGTGCGTATCGGGAACATTCACACGACAACATCCGTTTTTTTTTAAATTCCATACCGAAACCAATTTGTATAGCTTTTTGTATGTAAAATTTGAACAATAAAGGGAATAGCCATCTCTCAGGATCATGTCTGCGGATGACAGAATTAACTTTTTAACTGTCGGGTCCCTGTGGATGTGCGAATCGGGAGGGGGGGGTGGTTACGGGCACTGAGATGGTTAAGGCCCCAGTGCGTTGGGATTAAAGTCCCCACTGACTGCAATTTGCACAGACTGGAGACGTTTGGCAGCATAGATCAGGTGCTGACCGAACATTTATTAAAACATTATGAATGATTAATACGCGCAATTATTACTATTAATGCATCTAATACTGAGTAATGAGAGAGTGAGACACGTGCCCAGATCCCACAATCCATAACTCTGGCCTGTCAACAAATCATAGTCAAATGCAAGAAAAAAAAAGCCGAATCATTCTTCACTGCAGCCAGCACTCCGTGTTAGATTTTACTTGTCGCTTTTAATAAGTCATTCAGTGGCTATAAATTAATGCAACATGTCACAGTTTATGAGTGTGGCTTTGTCACTGTTAACAAATAAACTGGCCTCCTCCCTCCAGTCTGCCGTGGTCAGAGAGAGACACAATCAATGGAAAATGGCTTTCACTGTAAATTGAAGTACAGCCAAGGAGAAGCTATATATATATATTTATTTTTTTAATCATACTTTTTTTTTGGTCAATGGCCAATCATTTCAGCTGGCACTTTGATCTCTCCCAATACTCCTCTACCTTTTATGGGGGTGTCGTATTTCCTTTGTAGGAATGAAGACGCACCATTCTGATGTGGTGCTTGCCCCATTTCAGCTGATCTACCTTCCGCCTCGTGCGGCTAAATCCCGCACATCCCACTTAACGGGCATTATCCACTTCTTTAAACCCTGGACAGGCATTGGAGTAGAAATTCCTTTCGGCCCGAAATTGGGCCTCGGGCCTGATTCGTATCAATTGGGATCCTTTCGCACCTCCTCAGGCAGCCTGGCACTGTTTTTACAAAGGTTGGGCCGCTTGCCCCGCTGTGTGTGGGGACATCAGGTGAGGACAGGATCAGTCTCAGGTGCGATGTGCTCCACGGCCGAATGGCCTGCTGACACGCTTTCTCTTGGCTCACACATGAGCAATTTGACACAGTACCAGAAGCTGTCAGTTCCTATGGGACTGTTTTCCAGCAAAGGTCACCTCCTTCAGGAGAGAACGGAAAACTGGGAGGGGAACAAATAAGCAAAACACATTGCAATTGACCTATAGGAATTAGTTGGGTTATTTTTGGCACCGTTTTGTCTGTTAGACTGATTCTTCTCCTATTACTGGATGCTTGTCACCACATGTCCCATAGGACAGGGTGGTCTCAGCTGAGAATCCTTCCAAACATTGATTCCTAATAAGCCAATTGGTGCAGGGAAAACGTGATAATTTCCTCTCCCTATGCTTATCCCTCCCTGCCTCATTGCCTGAGCTAGGAAGTTACAGTACGCACTCAAGTAAATAGGTAACTTGGATTAATGGTGGTTTTACCTTGGTAACCTGCAGTTACTGTCAACCAGTGCTGCTCCTGCCATCTACATCACTGTGAGGTACAAAGAACCACTGATGGTGCTCTGGACTTTAGAAGGTCGCCGAGGCAGCTTGAAACACTGATCTCCAACCCTATGCAGCCTCATATCAGAACCAGCGGCTTAAATGGGAGTATTGGCACTCGTAGCTCATGGTGTTTGAGCCCGGCCAACATTACTCCCTCGACCAACGCCACCAATAACAGATTAACTGGTCATTCATCTCATTGTTGTTTGTGTGCAAAATGGCTGCCAAGTTCATTGGCACTCATAGGTCGGGCTGTTGGAGCCCGGCCTACTCAGTACCCAATAAAAACTTATTGACTAAGAGACAGCTGTCAACTTATGAACTCTTGGTTGAATGTTTTCACCTGACTGAGCGAACGGGGCACTTCATCCAACAAGAAGTCCCTTCCAAGTCCACATTTTTCCTTTCAAACCTGCAGCCAATAAATGTCGAGCAACAGAAATGTCAGCAAAACTCGATCGTTTGATTCAAGCTTTCAGAAACCGCTGGCACTACTGAAGCCCCGTTTCTGTGGGAACCCTGGCTGATTTCTTTCCCCTCCCTACCCCGGAGCTGCTGTAGCACCCCAAAAGTTGCCACGGCTGAGATGGGCCAGCTCGACATAGGCCAGGAATGGAACCCTCCTTTGTCTGTATGGCAAATGACCGCATTGGGCAGTGCAAGTCAAGCCCGTGTTTGCATTAAATCCTACACCCCATTTTCAAACCTGGGCCTAGTTTTCTAAAATATTAAACCGTATGAAATAGAGTTAAGTTATAGAGTAGCTAGGAGTTGTCTTTAATGCTTTGTCCTTCGGCTGAGGCATTAATCCTAGGCCTGTTTGCCTGTTCTGGTATTTCAGGCACTAATCGAAGTACACCCGCAAGTTCTCTCGGTGTCTTGGCCAACATTACTACCTTGGCCAATGCCATCAATAACAGATTAACTGGTCGTTCATCTCATTGCTGTTTCTAATGGCTGCCAAGTTCATAAGAAGCGCAACTATCCTTCAGAGTACTTCATTGACATTTCTGAGAGATTCGATAAAGAGGGATATTTAAATCCATCTTTCTTTAAAAAAAATCATACAAAGGAGTCTCATCTGTTTTTATTTCAAAATGAAGGCAAAAAAATCCTGCCCATTAGCCTTTTCTAGTTTTACAGATTATTCTGTTCTAGGAAAGTGTGATTCAATTGCAATTGAAATTTGACGCAGTGGAAGTGCAGTTCCAATAATAATGACTCAATCCTTCTCTGAAATTCCACCTGGTTTACGGTCAGAAGATTTTTTTTTTACCAATGCACCACCCCTGAATAATAGCTTGTAACTTGTCCAGTGATTAGGTAATCGGATTCTTTTGAAGGGATGAAGTAAAGCTCCATGACAGCATGCAAGACCCTGCTCACCACCGCACCACCACATCCCCACCCCACCCCGCAATACCAGTAGATCCCGGCATGTCCATAGAGACCGGCAAATGTAAAAAGGGGAGTGCGTCACACAGGGGCCACTCGCTGGAGACAAGAACAAAGGAAATACAAAACCATCTTAAGTTTTCCATCAGTGCCATTTTGCCTTTGAATGTAGAGAGTGAGAGAGGGTGTTCTGTACCTCCAGTGGTACAGGTTCTACCTAGTTCATACCATGAGAGTGTCGCCAATGGAAGCAACGTCATGAGATAAATGGTGGGGGGCTGGTGTATTCCAGAAGCCCCCCATTACTGTCAGAAGCACAGTGGGGCGGGCTCATTTGCCCTTGTATTGATGCCGCCCCATTAATGGCACAACTTGGGCACTCGCCCTGTAGAGACTAGTGACATTCTGGAGCAGTGCCATGCTGGGAGGGGGGCGGGGGAGGATGCATCGGCCAGTCTGGTCGTGCGTCCACGGCTTTCACTTTGAACTTTATACCCGCTCCCGCGTGTTTTTGCCGATATCTTGATGGCAATCGGTCTCCCTGCGGTCGATTGTCGTTTGGGGATGGCGTTCCGGGCCCCTGCTGTACGGCAATAGGCAGGACCCGGCAGGACTGCTGGGTGAAGCCTGGCATCCCAAAAGTGACATCCCAGTGGGGGGGGGGGGACGGAAGAAGTGCCACCCCCACACATCAGAATTTAACCATTGTATCAGAAAGGGGTGGAAACCCAGAGGAAACAGGTTGTGCCCCAAATTCCTCCCCTTCCCCCCTCCCAGCCCACATCGAGTTATGCTAATTCTGCACTGAGACTAGCCTGGAACGTCTCTAGTTACGATCAGCGACACTGATAATAGAGACGAAAGCACAAGCGATCGAGATGCCTGGAAGCTCAAAGCAATGCAGATGCAACTTGTCTTCCCGCAGGGCTCTGGTTTGTATATTAAAAGGCTTCGGCATCATTTTCAAATACGTGCCCACTTGCATTAGGAACATGTCCCTTCAGTTTCAGACATGGTTCTTGAAGTAGATAGCACAGCGCTGCAACTGATACATAACAGGGACAAACAGGCAGACACCAGCGTTGTGCACTGCTGCAATGAAGGATCCAAATGTTTCAATCAATTTATCAATCGTCAATGTTTCTTTAACTAATTGAGCATTTACATGTGGCAGGGGTTTGCACCTCTGACTAAAATCTGACTCAAAGAGGCATTTCCTGTGGACTTCAGTTCACATCCAGGCTGTATTTATAGCAACATTTACAAGCTTACATTACTGCCATCGGCACTCAGCCTTTTACTGTGGAGGAACTTAATCAATTAAATAAAATACCAACACCCCCCCCCATCCTGGCCATACAGAGCAGGAAGATCCCAGGTTCGATACCCGGTTTGTACTGTGCAATACTCCATAGTGAGGTACCAACCCGGATACACGGCAGTACCTCACTTGATTGGCCACCCTCCATGTTGAGCTTCAACAAAGAGCATCAAGCCGGCTATTTTGACCTGGGGGAGGGGAAGGGGGCAGGGTGGGGAGAGTCACGCCAGTTGAATCCAATCCCATTCACGAATGTGCCTGTTACGAGCAGTGATCCCTGAGCAGTGATCATGAGCAGAAAATTGGATGGAACTGGCCCAAGAGACAGCGAAACCAATTTCTCCACCACTGCTGCCTGTAAAACTGCACTCCGACAGTAATCCACTGTGCGGAACACTTTGTGAGCTATTTCCACAGTGTGATAAAGAAAGCATTTCTCGTCTTTCTTTTACGGGCAGCTCTGAGGTCAGCGTACTGAGAGCCGGGATCAACCCTGGCACCTTCCTGCATTGTCTGGCTCAGTATCCCACACAGTGGCTCATGGGACCATCAGGGTATCCAGTGTCCCAGCCCATAATCCTCCACTCCCCTGACTCCAGATTACTGCCCGTCTCCCACTCCATCTGCCTCACGACTGTAGGCCAAACCTTACAGACTTTGTACTCCTTGTGGCCTTCTCCCTATCTTCAGAAACCTCTTATAACCTGATCTCAACCCCACCCCCGCCTCCCCACCCCTACCGCCCCCACCACAAACCTTTCCCAACACTTGTTGGCACCCTCCTCTCCTCACTGTAAAACACGATCATCTTCTTCCACGTAAGAGGGGACGATTAACAAACGCAAGTTGCAATAGAATTCTCATATTTGTGAGGAAACAACCTCTAAATTACTATGAGGATGGTAGATCTAATAATCTGTAATTACACAGTGATGGCTTCTAGTTTTTTATATATATATGAGCCCGAATATTTGTCGAAGTTCTCCAGTTATATCAAAATTTCGACCCAGGCTTCCCAATACTGAGCTAGGCAGGAAAGACAAGAGGAGTGAGTCATATGCATATTATAAATACTGAAATTATATCAGTTCCAGGGTGCGTAAAATGCACAGAGGCCAGCGCCTCACACCTTGGGTAATAGAATCCTGCTATTTAATGCAAAGTAGCAGCATTACAGTGTTTGGGATCCACTTGTTCGGTGTTATCCTAGGTATCAGCAAATGAGCCTATCTGAGTGGCCCAACGTATAAATAATTCAAGGCTGGAGATGGCAATTATGGAGCCCGTCCACAACCAGAATGAATATTTTATGAGGGCTAAAGCAGCCCTCAGAATGAATCACCAATATCTGAGCACATACAGGCCTCAGCTGCTGCTCACTGTCTCCGTGCCTTGCCATTTCTCTTTTTTTTCCCTCTCTCTTGGTTTCTCAGATTCCCTCCCCCCCCGCTTGCTGAACTCGACTTGAAATTCATGTTGTTAACATCTGTGGGGATTGTGTTCCCTCAGTTCTGGAGTTAACACAGACTTCTGTCCTATTTTTCTCTGGCCCCCACACCCACTAATTTTCTTCTCTCCTCTCCTGCCAGGTTACAGTGTCCCATGGGGAGTATCTGCCTCTCTGGCGCCCTGCCCGAATGGTGGTTCTTTGCACGTAAGGTGGGAGGGTGGTGGCTGTTTGACCATGAGTGGCATCACTGCCAAACCTCATCTGACATTGGCACACCTACTTTCCCACAGGAGTCACTGGAACACAGTCGGGAGCAGGAACCACGTCTTGATTTTTTTTTTTGTCCTCTCTCGAGCAACTTCTGTCCGTCTCTTGTGCGCTGCAGTCTAACACGCGGGGCTCCCCTTAACTAGTAAATTTAGTCCAGTATTCGAAGCATTTCATCGAAGTTTGACAAAACAGTTCAGCCCATCTCGCAGCGTTACTTTTCCCCACTCTGCTCACCGATTGCAGGACCCCCCTTCCCGACCAAATAAAATAGTCAATCCCTTCCTCTCGCCCCCATCGCCCTGCACAACAGTCGAGAGTTCTGCCGCATGAAGCACTCTCTGTTTTCTGTCAGTGCCAGTCTGTAAGGGAATGCTGTAGGCGCTTTAAGACTACAGCGCTGGTTTCCAGAGGGCAGACTTATCCCAGCCTCCCAGGCGGCCTCGTCTCCTGCTTACCCAGCGCCGGTGTGTGGGAGTGCAGCAAGCCGCAGTTCACAGGACCTCTCCACAAAAAAAGGTGGCACTCCAATGCCTCCAGATCAAAGTAAATTGGCGCTTTGACACTGCCCAGTGCCGCCTGAGGTGAGAGAACAGCGCGTGTGCCATCGGCTGCAGTTTAATAACATAAAATCATCTGAGGAGGACCAAAAACTAAAAGGCCTGGGCCTAACTCGGCCTCTGACTTTCCATATAGGGAAAGGCCGGCCAGCTGAGATTGGGACTTCACCAGGTGTGAAATCACAGGCCTGCGCCTGTACTTCTATTAACTATGAATAAAAAACACTCGTGCGCAGTGAAGAGATGAACCACCTCATCCTAAAGGCAACAATCACTGGTCAGTGTGTGGAGCAGATGCTCCTTTAACTTTAGCAGATTTGAGGCGCTATACCCGGCAGGTAAAATGTAAGAAAAAGTATCCCCCATGTATAGAAAACAATATATTAGGCCGAGTAGAATTTTTTGACACAAGGCCCAAAGCTTCTCACCATTATAGAGGCCTTTGGGTTGGCTCTGCTTTGCTGCTTCACTAGCCTATAGCTTGGTTTCCTGGGGTCGAGTGACCCTCAAGCCCAGTTGTTAGTGATGACACTCCGCCGTGTCCTATGGCGTTGGTCCAGGACACACGGGAACCTTCACTGGAGCTACCTAGCATGCCAGAGACCAGGGTTGCCAACTCTGGTTGGCGTATTCCTGGAGGTTTCATCACATGACCTCCCGCCGCGAACTGCCCCGCCCCCACACTCCCGCCATTGGTCCATCCTCCAGGCGCACTGCCTTCCCACGGCCAATTGGAAATGGAACAGACTCTTTGTTACCCAATTGGACTAATCTTGACTGTTCGTGAAACAGCCTTTTTTCCCCCTATCTCCAATAGGTTTATAACTAATAAAAGTAAGTGTTCAAAGAAAATTAAAAAAAACCACTTTGTTTAACGCCCCTGTGATTATTTTTCTCCCAGGGTGTTGCTCGCAGCAGTGTCCTGGGGATTAATCTTCAATTCCTGGAGACTCCAGGCCAATCCTGGAGGGCTGGCAATCCCACACAGGGCGCTCCAAGTTGAGGCTCTCTGTGCAGGCAGCAAAAACGGAGTATTTTACAAAACCGTCAAGCAAAACAAAAGTCCTGTGGGTGAGTTATCTTTCGACAGTGAGGGGAGAGGCTAGGAGAAATTTATTTACACAGATGCTTGGTGCAGCACAGAATACTTTGCCACAGGGAGTGGTTAAAGCAGAGACCATTGCTTCATTTAAGGGAAAATCAGATGAATATTTGAAGCAGAGAAAGATACAGAGCTATAGGGAAAGAACAGTGTAGTGGAATTAGTTTCGGATTGCTCTAGCAAAGAGCCATTACAGGCACGATGGGCCAAATGGCCTCCTCCTGTGCTGTAACCCTCTATGGTCCTATACCAAGTGATGCTCCCTCTACTCTGCCCCGACAACTTGTTTCACCCCAGCCTCAGAAGAGCGCCCCCCTACTGCACCAGTGCGGCATCCTCCACCTCCAACAGCAGCCGTCGCTGTGGGCTCTCTGACTTAAGTTGCCAATTAAATGCCAGTTTGGGACCCCTGTGCATTGTAACCTGGGTTGAAGCTGCCCAAACTCACTTAACAAAGGACCCTTACAGCCAGTGTGAAAGGACCCACTGCACCAACCAGACCACCACTTTTACTCCCAGGAGTTCAGATGCCCTGCAACGCCATTCATTATGCTGGTTTTCTACAGGCTGGTTATGGGCCAGCGTTTGACAGTAGTTTGGATCTGTACTAGAAACAGAATCTGATTTTTTTTTTAAATATTGTTTTTAAATTAAATATATGACATCATTTGATTTCACAATAACAGACATTTGTGTCTGGGTATGGCCCACCATAATCCTGCCAAAAATATACCACATGATGCAGGCTATAAGCGACCCTTTTGACTAGCATCTTCACACATGTCCAGCTGGTTGATGTCTCTATCAACAAAGCTAGTCAGTGTTAAATCATCCATTGCTGGAGGTCGCCGGTCAACTACTCCTTCATTTCTCCACAAATCTTCCTCCTTTTCCACTCTGAGTTTTTGCCAAATGCAATACTAAAGGCTCACGTTCCTTTTTCTAGTCAGGCTGCCTGCAATTGGTGTTAGCCATGGCTCAGTGGGTAGCACTCTCGCCTCTGAGTCAGAAGGTTGTGGGTTCAAGCTCCCACTCCAGAGACTTGAACACATAATCTACACTGACACTCCAGGGCAGTGCTGAGGGAGCGCTGCAGTGTCAGAGGGGCCGTCTTTCAGATGAGACATTAAACCGAAGCCCCGTCTGCCCTCAGGTGGGCGTAAAAGAACCCAGGGAACTATTTCGAAGAAGAGCAGGGAAGTTCTCCCTGGTGTCCTGGCCAATATTTATCCCTCAACCAACACCACTAAAACAAATGATGTGGTCATTATCACATTGCTGTTTGTGGGACCTTGCTGTGCACAAATTGGCTGCCGTGTTTCCTACATCGCAACAGTGAATACACTTAAAAAAAAGTACTTAATTGGTTGTAAAGCACTTTGGGATGTCCTGCGGTTGTAAAAGGCGCTATATAAATGTAAGTTCTTTCTTTTTACAATTGGCCTGAGTGGCACTCAGTGACAGAAAGAGAGAGAAGAAAAGTCAGCTGTCCAGCATGTTGGCCTTTATTGCAAGGGGGTTGAAGTATAAGAGTAAGGAAGTTTTGCTACAATTGTACAGGGCCTTGGTGAGACCACACCTGGAGTACTGTGCACAGTTTTGGTCTCCTTATCTAAGGAAGGATATACTTGCCTTGGAGGTGGTGCGACGAAGATTCACTAGATTGATTCCTGGGATGAGAGAGCTGTCCTATGATGAGAGATTATGTAGAATGGGCCCATACTCTCTGGAGTTTAGAAGAATGAGAGGTGATCTCATTGAAACATACAAGATTCTGAAGGGGATTGACAGGGTAGATGCTGAGAGGTTGTTTCCCCTGGCTGGAGTGTCTAGAACTAGGGGGCATAGTCTCAGGATAAGGGGTAGGCCATTTAAGACTGAGATGAGGAGGAATTTCTTCACTCAGAGGGTTGTGAATCTCTGAAATTCTCTGCCCCAGAGGGCTGTGAATGCTGAGTCTTTGAGTATATTCAAGGCTGAGATAGATAGATTTTTGGACTCTAGGGGAATCAAGGGATATGGAGATCGGGCGGGAAAGTAGAGTTGAGGTCGATGATCAGCCATGATCTTATTGAATGGCGGAGCAGGCTCGAGGGGCCGTATGGCCTACTCCTGCTCCTATTTCTTATGATCCATCTGGGAAAGACGTGTGAATGAGCAGGAGAGGGCTCGAGCCGGCTGCCATACTCTCTCTTCGACCATCAACCTGCCGATACTCACTGTCCAGGCTCGCACATCAAGAACGATCATTTGAGTGAGGTAACAAAAATTGCCAGTGCCCATGGAGCTGTATCCTAGCAACATGCGCTGCCTTCAGGGGATTATGTTGCAGAGTAAGAGAAAAAAAAATAAAGCTTCAAACTGTTTCCCCACTTCAGTTCCGAAACAGTTAAAAAAAAAGAAAACTGCGAATGCCGGATGAAACTAAATCCAAAAAGCTAATGAAAATACGCAGCATTTGATGAAGGGCCTCGGCCTGAAACTTTTACCCCGGCCGTTTTTTGTTTCAGAAGCCAATGGGCCTTCTGCATATTTCTCGTATTTTCTGTCTCTATTTCGGGACGAGCTAAGATGCGCTGAGCTCACCAGTCAATTAGAGGCTGGGTTGTTACCTAATACAAAGTCACAATCTGATTAGCCCTCCATATTTATGACAATCTGCCATCGACTCGTTACCTAGAAATGCATCGGCAGAAGGCCCCGGTGCTCCTGTTTCTCTTGTGAACTCTCAGCTCTGAATTGAGAGGGTGGGGGTGTGTGTGGGGGGGGAGGGTAAATATGACTTCCCCTCACAGGCCTTATCGATTCAGGGAGACCAGCTGAGTACATGCATTGCACAGTCTTCCGCCAGCACCGTGAATGATAGCATGAAAGTCTGGGCTTCTGCACACACAGTGAAGCACAAAGCTGCATTCTGGCCCCGGGCTAGGGGCAGAGGTCAGCATTATTTTACATTACTGACACTTCATGTTGCAAATTGTAACTGATAGGCACCAAAATGATAGGGAAATGGGGCAGCATTCGGTAGGCCAACCTGCCAATCATATCCAGCCGTTACCTGAATGACAGACTGCTTCCCACTCACATTATGCTGATATAGTCAGGCAGGCCTAAAGCACCCTATTTGTCAAGTTTATGTCTATACCCTGATCTGTCGGAATCCTCTTCCTTTTTTCTCCCGAACTCTCTCCTTCTCTCGGTGCGTCTGCGACGGCGAAGATTAATGGTTAATAACTCGCGAACCCTTAACTTCCTAATTAGTTCCGAGATTATTGAAGTAACGCTTTCATTGACCGAGTCCATTAATCAAAAACCGCATTAAATTCCCGTCAGGAAGCATTTTCCTTGAGCTTTCCGATAGCGGCCGGCAGCTCGGGGGTTAAAAATGTGTCTTCTGAATCGGGGCTCTAACCAGTTCCCATCGCACCGAGACCCAAACCAGCAATAGTCGAGCATTAAATAGCACTTCTTCACTGTAATGCTCCCTTTTGGGAGCCGTAGGAAAGCCCCATTACACTGAAAGCTACATTATAATGAGGGTCTTTTGTACACTTTATTACTGTGGGAGCCATAAACAATGCATGTTATGTACAAGAGGGCATGAGGTATCAGAGCCTTGCAAAATGAGGGGCTTATTACTGTACTCGAACATGCACTGAATTTTTTTTTCTCAGCAAGTCAGCAATTAAAGGCATAAAAACCTTCTGCTTTGTATTAAGTCCCGTTCGCCCATCACCCCCTGTGCTCGCTGATCTACCTTGGCTCCCGGTCCGGCAACGCCTCGGTTTTAAAATTCTCATCCTTGTTTTCAAATCCCTCCATGGCCTCGCCCCCCTCCCGATCTCTGTAATCTCCTCCAGCCCCACAACCCTCCGAGATCTCCGCGCTCCTCCAATTCTGGCCTCTTGCGCATCCTCGATTTTCATCGTTCCAACATTGGTGCCTAGGCCCTAAGCTCTGGAATTCCCGCCCTAAACCTCTCCGCCTCTCTACCTCTCTCTCCTCCTTTGAGACACTCCTTAAAACCTACCCCTTTGACCAAACTTTTATTCACCTGTCCTAATGTCACCTTATGTCACCTCGGTGTCAAATTTTCTCTGATTATGCTCTTGGGAAGCGCCTTGGGAAGTTTCACTACGTTAAAGAGGCTATATAAATGTAAGTTGTTGTTGTATTGTAACAAGAGCAATCCAAACTGCGTAATGTCTCTTTAAAAATTATATCGCAGAGAAAACATTTTGCTTAAGTAAAAGGTAGTTTAAAATGTCCTAGACTGTGCTTTGGTTTGACAATAATAAATACATTTGGGGAAGGAAGGGAGTCAGTGGTTGAACACTTGACCCCTGGGTCAAGTCTCAGGCCTGCTTGTCTTGCTTCCCAATTTTCTCCCCTTCCTAGGCTATAGTCCCACAGGCTCTGGCTGCACTCCATTACCTCACAATCATTTTTCATGTGCACGCCTAGACAGCGAGTGCTGGCAGGCTATTCGATCAGGTTATTCCTACATTACAACAGTGACTACACTTCAACAGCACTTCATTGGCTGTAGAGCGCTTTGGGACGTCCTGAGGTCGTGAAAGGTGCAAGAGAAATGCAAGTTCTTTCTTTCTTTACTGGAGAGCAGTGCAACAGAACCAACGCTACCCTGACCCGACCTCCAACACACACTCTTCCCAGCAGGAGTCACTGGGCAGCAGAAATTCAGGCTATTTTTTGTTTTGCTCTCTCTCTCTCTCTCTCTCTCTGACCTGGGAGGTATCTAGGCCAATTGTACTCCCAAGTGCTGGTTGGGATTTAGCTAACTAAGCACAGGCCCGGGATTGGGGAGCCTCCTTTGCCTCATTTTCCTCAGCCAGACCACTGGACTGTGCAGGAGAGCGACGTACGTTACTCAACTCTGTCCTACTAGGACCACCTAAACTGCTCAGTCACTCGCTGAATATCGGGGCCTTCATTCTAGAGTATCCTGAGCTTGGCCAACCTTCATCCACCACGGGGTAACTCATGCCTCTGGCACTGGCAGAGTGCTATGCCTGGTAACTTCCCAAGGAGAACCTTTATCATCTTATGTTCCTTCTGCACAAGAGGTGACAATACATTAGCCTAAAGTCCATTGGCACTTATGTGGTCAATGTTTGGTCGGGGGCGGTGTAGGGTTGTCAACCCTTCAGGATTGCCCTGGAGTCTCTAAGAATTAAAGACCAGGGCACTGGTGCGAGCAATCCCGGGAGAAAAATCATATGGGCATTGAAAAAATTCTCTTTTTTTAAAATTCTTTGAACACTTTGATTATTAGCAATAAAAATATCTGAGATGGGAAAAAAGGCTGGTTGACTGACAGTCAAAAATCATCCAATCATGTAACGGAAGAGTCTTTTTGCTTTCCGATTGGACGTGGAAAGGCGGTGCACCGCGAATATGGACATGTTGGCTGACCAATGGCGGGAGTGTGGGGGGCAGGGTGGTTGGGAGCAGGAGATCATGTAATGACACCTCCAGGAATATGCCCAACCAGAGTTGGCAACCCAAGGGCGGAGGGGTAACTACCTTTTGGCTGACTTGTTAAATGCCAGTGGGTGACTAAGCCATATGGGTCTGGAATGTCCCAGGTTGATGTCTGGTCCCTGTTGAGTTAGCTGGGGTAACGGCATTATAATTGGTCAGAGCATCCCTGAACTAGTTGAGCAGAAAAAGAAATCAGCCAAGTTTCTGCTCCCAATCACTGTGCAGGAATATACACGTGTCAGATAAAGGCAGCAACAGCCTTGGCTGTGATTCTGTCCATTGTCAACCAGCCTGCCGACAGCCCAATGTGAAGGAGTGGTGAGGTGCTAGAGAGCTTCCAGTGTGCAACTGTACTCCATCACGAGTCATTGCCTTCAGGAGAGGAGGCACGAAAACTGGAGGGGAGAACATTGCAAACCCAGCAACAGAGCATGAGAGAAGCCTAAGGCCTAGACAGTTTTCCCCTTCCCACAGACCTCCCAACTCCTGGCAGGAAGACAATGTCTGACGGGCAAGCAGATCTCCAACGGGAGAAAATGGATGGAAAAAAACAACTTTCTGAGAAATTTGGGATACAGGAGAGATAATGTTATGTAGGATTAATTTTTGATAAGTTTCAAGTTTTGCTTATGTAGGTCATCCACAGACATTACTTCAAAGTACATCCGCTGAAGTGACTGAATTCTAACTGCAAGTAAATTTAAAGGCAGTATACACAAAACAAGTGCAGGAACAAATACAAAGATTTTTTGTAAAAATAAACCCCATTTTAAAGCATTTCGCAAATACACACAAAAAAACTTTGCAGAATCTTTCTTATTTATTTACATTCTGTGTGCGCTCACTGAGACAAAATAAAATTCCCAGCTATGCTCCCTGTATATTTTAGAAGGCCCAAGCCAAACATCTGAATAATTCATGAGGGAATGATTGATTTTTTGGGGGGGTTGGAAGGCCCAGGCTCCTTCGCTGTGTTCCAGCAGGAGGAATCATTAGTGGCGCGATGTGTTGTGTACATGGTCTGCGGAACGAGCCTCAGTTATTCAAATACAATTTGTGCGAGTCGATTGATCAACTAACACACTGAACCCCTGCTGGGTGAGGCAGAGAGGAGTCCGGGGGGTGGTGGGGGGGGGGGGGGGGCGGAGGGAGAGAGCGTGGAGACAGCGACAGAGGGGGTTACGCACTGCGGTAACTGCGCTTTCCGGTCGAACGCGAGCGAGCGAGGTGACGGCTGAATGGAGCCGGCGCAGCTTTGTAACCAGGCATCTCGCAAATTATTTATCTGAGGAGGGGGGGGGGGGGAAAGAAAACTGTCAAGGCCAACCGGTATTGACATGTGCATTTTCTGTTTGCTCACCCATTCTGACAGGTTAGCTCTGTAAAACAAGAGGACGCGCGAACAAATACTCGGTCGACCGTTAATTTGTGGAAGGATAAGTTAAAAAAAAAAATCGTTAAATACTCAGATGCCTCTATTGGTACAGTTATGTTACACCCGGCTCTAGCCTTGACTTTCAGCGCCTGCACTGCAATATAACTGATGCCGAGTCAGCACCTCTGGCAGTACAGAGTCTCAGCAGGCGATTTCTTCCCCGCAATGTCGTAAGCCAGGTGTCAGTGGCATCAAGCGTAAACCAATGCCACTGCTGTTCACGGAAGCACCAGGCACTCTCTTGTACCATCGTCCACGTGCCTATTCTTCGAGTACGTGACTGGACGAGCGAGCGCCATTTGACCACGGGTGGGGGGGAGGGGCATCGCAGCTGAACCCAACCCTGTCCTCGCCCCCCAACCTCCACACGTCAGCTCGTTCCACCAGGAGCCGCTGGATAGCGACGAGGTGTGGGATTCCCCCACCCATTTCCCGGCGGACTTTTCAAACTTCGGTGGGACTTCTCAAAGCCGAGTGGCGTTTAGCGGGAGAGCGCAGATGTAGCCGCTGAGATCCTGGGAAACACACGGCCCTAACGCGGGCGGAATTCCGCTCCGGTTACCTTTCGGAGTGCCGTCAATGGCAGGGGAAGCGGGCCTCTGTGGTCACGTCTCCTGACGTGAAAGAAAGAGAGACTTGCATTTATATAGCGCCTTTCACAACCACGACATCTCAAAGCGCTTTACAACCAGTGAAGTACTTTTGGAGTGTAGTCTCCCACAAACAGCAAACAGCAATGTGATAATGACCAGATAATCTGTTTTCTTGTTATGTTGATTGAGGGATAAATATTGGCAGTGTCAAAAGAAAGAACTTGCATTTATATAGCACCTTTCACAACCTCAGCATGTCACAAAGCGCCTTACAGCCAGTGAAGTACTTTCTCTGAAGTGTAGTCACTGTTGTAATGTAGGAAACGCGGCAGCCAATTTGCACCCAGCGATGTGATAATGATCAGATAATCTGTTTTAGTGATGTTGGTTGAGGGATAAAGATTGAACAGAACACCAGGGATAACTCCCCTGCTCTTCTTCGAAATAGTGCCTTTACGTCCACCTGAGAGGGCCTCGGTTTAACATCTCATCCGAAAGACAGCACCTCCAACAGTGCAGCACTCCCTCAGCACTGCACTGGAGTGTCAGCCTAGCTTTATGTGCTCAGGTCCCTGGGGTGGGACTTGTAACCCACAACCTTCTGACTCAGAGGCGAGGGTGCTACCCACTGAGCCACAGCTGACACTTTGAAGGAAGTATCAGTACAATGCTTCCTATCCACTGTTGTAGGATAGTGAGGGTGACATTCTTAATTACAAGGACAACCCAGTAAAGGCCCCCTTTGCAGCGTGATGAGATTGTGTTTAAATAGGTGTGCGTGTAGTGTTATTTGCTTTCTCGTGTCATTCTGGAGAGTAACCACTAGAGGATGCTCCGAAATGCTTTGCGAGCACAAGGATAGGTAACGGCACTGTTGCCAGGTGATGTGCACACAGAGAGAGGCTGGCGTGGGAGGCTGCAAAGTACCTGCCTTTTGTGGGACTGTTTATTTTTAAAGGCAATTTCCGCGGGTGAAAACGAAACACGCGCTGAGCTCGTCTTACGCTGCACACTGCTGGAGGGGAGAAATAATAGGCCGACATTTTTTTTTAAAGTACAGAGGATTTGGGCAAATATTTTTATGCCACACCAGACTACGCTAAAGTATGCGGCACCGTCCAAGGGAGCTCACGAGCAGCTGGGGGCAGAATGGGGAAAATGTTTTTGCTGCAAGCCGTAAATCGGTACCGGACCCCAAAAATTGGGCAACTGGGAATATTTAAAATTAAATTTGGCTTTCGGATCTAAGCGACAACTCAGCCTCACAACTGCAACTGGAGCAGCAATGGGGAGAAGAGCCTTTCACACTCACGGAAGACGGCTTTACATAGACACGTTTCAGATTTATCTGTTTTTTTCTTGTTGAAGGGACGCTCGACTACGGCCCAGGCAGGGAGGCTACTTTCCAATTATGTGTCGGTGCTAAATGCGTTGTTGTGTCAAACGGTCATCCAGCGAGTAAAGGATTGCTGCACAGCGCCCTGTGAAGCCTATTCGCTCGTCCCTGCCCCAGATTCCCGGACTGTATGTGACTTAGCAAAACTGATCCTGGCAAACTGGAGCTGGGAGCTAAACATTGGGGGTTAGGACTGAGGAGAGAGGTCAGCAAGCTCTTTTCTCACTCAAAGGGTTGTGGAATTGAGAAGGGCTTTGAAGCAGACAGCTTAGATGGGTGTGCAAGGCAACTCGATGTCCTTTTGGAGAGAAGAGAGATTGAGGGATACGCTGAGAAGGTGGATAGGTGGGACTGAACTATGAGAAATGGACAGGCATGTATGGGCCTAATGGCCTCTTTCTAATCCTGCGTTTTAAATTTCTATTTTTATTGTTGTTTTGCGCTGGATCTCCTGAATACCCTGTGCTGGGTGTGGCGAGGACTTCTTACGGAGAGGTAGGAGGTACTTTACACTCCAGTTTTTGACTGTTGCCTCCAACATCAAGCTTTACTAAAGGTATCATATTGTGTTGAGATGGGAAAGCCTGCACACTGCTTAAAGGGGTGTTCACGTTAAAGGAAGAAGTGTTTGGCAAGCCTTTTATTTTCTTCATTTGTTTACAAGTGCTGTGAAATTCCTGTCAACATGCACTATTGCCTCACTTGCACTCAGGATGAAAGAGCCTGCGTGCGCTAAGGCACAATATGGAGTGCCAAACACATTTTCCACAAACATAAGAATTCAAATGGGACCATCTGACTATGTTTTGTGCGATCCTTCAGCTTTAAATTGGCAATGCTAATAAAAAAAGCGTCTGAGGTTCCCAGCTCTGACGAAGGGTTCAATGTTAAAGCGTTAACCACTCTGTTTCTCTTTACAGACACTGACTGTCCTTGCTGTGTATTTCCGGCATTTTTATGTTTTTTGTTAAATTTTGGGATTTCCACTATTTTCAGTGGAATTCCCCGAGGCCTGGGAACAGGATGATCGTGTGTGGTCAGGGATAGCTCGGGCAATGAAGAGAAAAAACTTTAAAGAGTCGCTCCCCCCCCCCTCCCATGGCTCTGTGGTGTAAATGGACCGCCCTGTGTGGTATATCGCCAACCAGGAGCAGAAAGTCGCAGATTGGGCCGTCACATTCAGTCCAGTCAGCAGATCTGAAGGCGAATGGCGGCACGGGGTCGCACAATGGGTCTCAGTACGCCCGCAATAGGAGGGCGAGGCATCGTCCAGGCTTCCTGATCCCTCTTCAGCACGGGTTCGAAGATGTCAGGGGAGGTCAGGATCAGGAAATGTGTACAGTGAAAAATAATCCTAATAAAGATTAAATAGTGGAGGGAACGGGCGATAGGAACTAAAATGGGCAACTTGTAACTGGAGAAAGGTCGGAGAGACTCACTTCTTCAAAGTGCTACCTCTGTGACACCGTACTTTGTGAAACTGCAATAATTCAACAGATGTGGATGATAAATGACAACAACGTGCATTTATATAGCGCCTTTAATGTCGTTAAATGTCCCAAGGTGCTTCACAGGAGCGTTATCAGACAAAATTGACACCGAGCCACAAAAGGAGATAGTAGGACAGATCACCAAAAGCTTGGTCAAAGAGGTAGGTTATAAGGAGCATCTTAAAGGAGGAGAGCGAGGTAGCGAGGCGGAAGGGTTTAGGGAGGGAATTCCAGAGCTTAGGGCCTAGGCAGCTGAAGGCACGGCCACCAATCGTAGAGGGATGAAAATCAGACATGCCCAAGAGGCCAGAACTGGAGGAGCGCAGAGATCTCAGGCGGGGTTGTAGGTCTTATTCATACACAATAAGTAAGCGATAAAAGAAAAATACTGGAGTAGGATTAGGGGAAATACAGCTCGGATAATGCAGTTTAATCATAATCAAAACAGCCAGCGCAGCAATGCAAGAGAAAGCCTCCTCAGTCAGACACATCTCAATTATTACCTGCGCTCTTTGTTTCCGCTGAATTCAAATACAGAGTGAGGAGCTGGCTTCTTTATTAAGAGCGGTTTCTAGTTTTGAAGCAAGAGCCGTCTTGGAATCCTGTAAGCCCTTTAGCTGCAAAGGCTCGATACAAGCCAAAACACAAGGGAAATTCCCCCTCCGCTCCCCTTCCTCGCTTGTAAAATGGCTTCGACTTTATTACCAGCAGAATCTGCTCACTTAATCCCTTGTCCAGATCAGGGCCAACTGTCTTTGTAATAAAAGATATTGCAAATAAAATACGAGGTGGAGAGACTCCAAATGCTTTGTCGGACATGCAAGATACAAGTGGAAAAATGAATTTTTAAGTGAGATCCATACAAAGTGGCAGAACGGAGCATGTTCCCAGATGTGTGGTACTAAATTACTGAGCACGAAATCCAAACAATCTATCTTTCGCTGCTCTCTCGGACAGCTTGTCTAGGGTGGGCAGGCGAGGCAGAGGCTAAAAAGGCCTTCAGGGACTAAATTACCGTTTCTAAATTGTTCCCGAGCTCCAGCGATACAACAGCATTATCACTCAAGAACTGAAAGAGATTACTGGCTGTAGGAGGGAAGGAAATAAAACTTCTCAAAACAGCACGACACATGTGGCATCTCGAAAAATCTGCTCCCTCAATGGATAGCATGCGCTTGCTGGAATTCCTGCTGGTACCGTTAACCCATTCAGAGGCGCTAAATTTAATAAATTTACACTTTGTGAAATTAAATCTTGTGCAAATGTATTCACAACACTAAATGCTAACAAATACAAATATAACATTCGAACCCCACAACATGGTTCTGCTGTTTCTTGTGTACGCTCTCGTGTAATATTTATTATCCATATATAATTTCCTTATAATATCCAGCCTGAAATTTCCTAGCGCCAAGAAATGACAGGCAGCAGATATATTTACCTGTAAAAAAGAAAGAGCTGGCATTCATATAGCACGTTTCACGACCACCGGACGTCCCAAAGCGCTTGCAGCCAATGAAGTATTTTTTGAAGTGTGGTCACTGTTGTAATGTAGGAAACACGGCGGCCAATTTGCGCACAGCAAGCTCCCACAAACAGCAATGTGATAATGACCAGATCATCTGTGTATAAGTGATGTTGATTGAGGCCAGGACACCGGGTAGTACACTTCCCTGCTCTTCTTCGAAATAGTGCCATGGGGTCCTTAACCTCCACCTGAGACGGCAGACTTTGGTTTAATGTCTCATCAGAAAGACGGCACCTTCGATAGTGCAGCACTCCCTCAGTACTGCGCTGGAGTGTCAGCTTAAATCTCACGTATATATTTAATGCGATTACATGACCTTCCTTGGTCTGGTGTTTCAACGCAGCCGTTAGTCTGCTTACTTAAGATGAGTTAGTGCCCACATCTCCGCTAAACCTGAAATAAAAACAAAAAACGCTGGAAATACTCAGCAGGTCATCGACCTGAAACGTTCACTCAGTTTCTCTCTCCACAGATGCTGTCTGACCTGCTGAGTATTTTCAGCTTTTTCTGCTCTTATTTCAGATTTCCAGCATCCGCAGTATTTTGCTTCCGCTAAACCTGATCTCTACCAGCTAGCTACTCCTGATTCACCCAGCTTCCCAACTCCGGTGTTCGAAATCCCTTTCAAGCTCTCCCGATGGGTCAAGGGCGCTGACCTTTGGTACAAGGCCGCCCAGGTCAAAGGGGGTGGCAGTCCCCGGCGAGTTGGGCTGAACCAAGACAGCGGCACGGACGTCATCCAAGGGTGGGATCGGGCTCGGTCGCGATGCCCTTGGCGGTAGAATAGCCTGCTCCACTCACTGGCTGAGCTTACGCATGAAGAATGGCCGGAGTGTCGGAGGGCGACCAGACCCTCTCCCCAAAGGGGGTCAACACCGCCAGCACAGGGGAAGAGATTGTTCAAATAAAAAGGATTTCTAAAGTCTAAGCTCAACGTCAATCTCCCCCTATTAATTCTTGCACATTGCAGTCACTTATAAATAAAGCACCACGGTGTTAGGTGAAATTATATATATATTATATACACACACAATACAAACATACCCTATTTCGTATTAACTATTGCATATTACTGAAGCCAGAGCTGCCTTGTATTCAGGTATTAAGTGGGAAAGATTAACCAGGCAGTTTGTTACACAATTTGGTCAGTGGCTGCTCAACGCAGTGTATAAATGGGGAAGATTAAGCCATTTCTCACCTGCCTTGGCAGAGGCTTTTATTATTTACAATATTTACTTCGGGGGAGTTGTGACTCATGTCATATTTATCTTGGTGAAAAATGAGCTCATAAATGAACATCACCTTTTGAACAAAGCAATGCATTGTGATACTAATTTGGTTCATGAAGTGTGTAATTCAGTCGCAGCACTGGGGCAACATCCGTCTCCTGCTTTATTAAACTAATATAAAACAATTTTTCTTCCTCATTACTGAACCGTGCAGGCACCGTGATTCCAGGAAGAACATGTTGGAGTGGTGCACACTGGCGCGCATGAATTACGCACTGCCCTGGTGGGACTGAACGGTTGCAAGACCCTACATTTCATTCCAATTGCACCAGATTTACAAGCTCTTATGAATAAATCCAGTGCATTACACCCTGCGTTAATGATCACCGAAATATGGAAGCTTTATTTTTTGAAGGAAATCCTGGGATGCTGATTGTCTGTCGATACCTTATCGTAAATCAGAATTGGGCGCTCAGAATATTGTTGCTGAAGCAGGAAAGGGGTCAAAGGTCTGCAGTCGCTCCCGTCTGATTGACAGCTCATATTGACGGAGATTCTGCTAGTTAGCATGGCGGCTCTTGAGGAAGCACCAAGTGTTACTGAGACCTCCGACAATTTGGAATTGAGGCTGCTCCAAGCAGCCTGCACAGCACCACTGAGTCTCGTTAACCCTTTCTCAATCGACAGGTTCTGTTTGAACCGGAGGATTCGGTCCATGATTTGCGCTGGGTTAGCTGGTCTCAGCTGATTGGGTAGTTGGGCCACAACAACTGGCCTCGGTGCCCCTGGGCTGGCGAGGGGGAGGGGGAAATAAAGTCAGCCCAGGTTCCCAGTTGCTGTCCAGTGATTCCTGCTGGATGTTGGGTGAGGATAGGATCAGACTCGCGGACATACAACACACACACACAAACACACAATACACATAGACAACACACACACAACACACAAACACACAATACACATAGACAACACACACACAACACATAACACACACACAAACACACAATACACATAGACAACACACACACAACACATAACACACACACAAACACACAATACACATAGACAACACACACAACACACAAACACACAATACACAGACAACACACACACACAAACACACAATACACATAGACAACACACACACAATACACATAGACAGAACACATAACACACACACAACACATAACACACACAACACACACAAACACACAATACACATAGACAACACACACACACACAAACACACAATACACATAGACAACACACACACAACACATAACACACACACAACACACACACACAAACACACAATACACATAGACAACACACACACAACACACACATAACACACCCAACACACACAACACACACCCCAACACACACATAACACACACCCCAACACACACACACACACACACACAGCACAAACAACATACACACACAATACACATAGACAACACATAACACACACACACATACACCACACATAACACACACCCCAACACAAAACACACACACACACAGCACACAACACATAACACACAACCCCAACACACACACACACCACAATACACGCAGATAAACACATACACAACAGTTGAATAACCTGCAACACTGACTGTTTAGAATTACACATGAAGAATGGAGACGTGGGTGAAGTATTGGAGGGTGCCTGTGGGACTGTACCTAGCACCTTCAGGAGAGGAGAGTAAAAACTGGCAAAATTAAATTCCCTGTGTAAAAGCCACCGACTGAAACAGCAGCGGCTCCCAGGCATTATATGAAAGGATTCCCAATATCCACTTGTTTTTAAGTCGAGAGGGTTTCTAAAACACCACACGGACGTACACTGCTTCTCCACTTCTCTCCTCTCCTGAAGCCCCTGACGTGCTGGAGTAATGGTTCCGTCGGTGCTGGCCATTTTCCACTAGCTCGGTCAAATACCTATTCCTAGAGATTGAATGCCAGTTGGCTATTCGCCCTGTAGAAGCGTCACAGGTGAGCCCAATCCTGCTTTCCACCAACGTCCATACATGCTTATTCTTCAGCGGGGTGTCAATGGGAAACCCGGCTAATTTTTTTCCTCTCTAGCCAAAGGGTCGCCCCGGCAACTGTACTGCCCCAACCAACATCCCACCACAGTCCCCAGCTTACAACAGCACCGACCGGGGAAATGACACCGAAACCTTCCTGGTCTCTCTGTCTCAGTTCCACACCCGGTAGTATATTTACAGGGTGCAGGATCCGTAGGTTTAATAAACTCAAGACATAGCTGCACGTAATCCTTCCCACCACCAATCAATGGGAGACTGGATCCCAAATACTGGGCACACCCGTATAGTTTTAGAGAACTAATTCTATCACCGCTAAATCCCACAGGAATTCATTCTGCACTAAGGATATCTATTTGCCATTGACAGTGCATCAATGTCTGTATTCTGAGTCTCTGTTATACTGCAGTGGGCATGAGGGGAGAGGAACTATCATGTTATCCTCTGTAGCAGAGGTAATCCTAGCCGAGCCACAGCAGCCGAACAACGGCTGCCAGTTCACATTGAAAAGTCAGAAAAGCACAGAAGATCCTTGTCAGCTCATGTACATCCCTTGATTCCCCACTGAGTGCTGGCTATTCTCCCGTCCCGCTCCACATCCCCCAGCTCCGTTCCCTTGAGAATCGCCTCCTGCTTTAAACCCAACTGACCTACCCCTTGGCCAAAGAAAAAAACCCACCCGACATAAAACGTGTGAGAAATCACCAGTCTTTTTGACGCAGAGAGACAGAGTTACCAGCTTAAATCACATCTTTATACATCATCGGTTTCAGTGCTAAACCCCCATCGTGGGCGTTCTGTGGTGTCGTCAGATTCGGTACCAATACGCGATATGAAAAGCTGCACCTGAGGGGTGGTTTGCTTTAAAATTGAGTAATAAACTTTAATTCATCACCTCAAATGGCTTGCAATACTACCCCCACCTCCTCCTCCATGATCAGAAAACCCACCTGCACACACTGTCTAGTGATCATGCATGAAGTCTGAGCATTAATACAAGATACAGGAGGGCAACTGGCACTGTGGGTACATGCCCAACAAGAGCCAGCCGTGTGGGGAGGGAGGGGGGAGAAAACTAGCAGAAGCAAAAGCCACTTTTAAACTCATTTAACAGTCAGAAAAGTTCTTTGTTAATATTTAATATTCTATTCATGTTGATGACAGGAGTGTTCACAGAGTCCGCACCTCTGGAAGAGAAGTGGGGGGGGGGGAGGGGAGGGGAGGGAGAAACTGGGGATGAGAAGGCTTCTCTTTCCTTTTACAGAAGACGGCAAACCTCTAGCTTAACACCAACCAATTGGTGCTTTTTAAATTAATATTTACTTAGTTTGTGTCTGAGAGCCCACATTATCTGGTTCTGGTTCTCTGTGCCAATTGTACCTAATTATACAAAATAAGTAGGCCATATTAGGGAGGCCTGCAGATTATAGCGCTCACGGATACCTCCCTGCCTACCTAGGCTGCTTCTTTTGCTATGCATCAATGCCACCTCAGGCAGACTGACTGTGTGCTTCCTCTGTGACCCTCGCAGCCTGCAGTATTATTTAAGGAGATTTATAGTCACATGTCTTTCGCTGAGAAACACAAGCTCTGACCCTGAGGTAGGGCACCAGGAGAGAAACACATTAATATTACAGCATTAAAGAAGGCAAGCCAGCAGGACCTCAAAGGTGTAGTAAACAAGCGCTACCTTCCCCCCCACTCCCCCCAACCGCCCCCCCCCCCCCACAGAAATAGAGTTATTGAGCTATGAGGAGTATTCAGCGACATTTTTACAGTGTAATAATCAACCCAAGGTATCACTGATATTGTCCCTCTAGTTTCCTCCCCTTCTCTCCTGAAGTTGGTAACTCATGTGTACTTATAAGAAGATCCCAATCGGAAGTGTCAACCATGGCTGATTTAACCCCTCTCCAACCCAACTGCTGGCCTAGATGAGATGAGTTAACTCAACACATTCCAGGATCAAAGCAGGGAGCTATTGGGCCAGAATTTGCTGGCAAAATAACAGCGAGTTTAATGTCGCATAAACAACCTAGCACGTTGTGCATGAATTGCGATTCGGCATAAATTGTGCCATTAGTCTCACAAAAACAGCATCTCGCCCTCAACCTCCCCGTGAGTTTCAAGAAATTGCTGGATTTGCACATTAATTGCCAACTAAACTCGCTGCAGAAAGTTAAGGCTGGTATTTCACAAGGTAAGAATCCTTTAATTGACGAGATTTACGTTCCTGCAATGCCACTCAACCTCTCTGGCTCAGAAAGGAAACAATTGGAACTGCGGAGTCTCATTCCTGCAGGTAGTAAATTGTTGTTGGAGATTTTTTAACTTTTAAATTTCATTTTTTTTTTTACTTTTCCTTCCTCTCTTAATCCAATCTTTCTTTCCCTTTATTTCTCTTTCTGTAATTTGCTAATTTGACTCTAATTCACCCTTCTTCCTTCTCTGTCATTGCTGTTTCTTTCTCACCCATTAAATCTCATTGGTTAAGGAGATAGACTGTTGGTCCCATTGTTCACCAAGGTCCCAGTTGCCCTCACCACACCATTAGCAGCTCACACTCCCAACAGTTTGCAACTCAAAGTGAATTGGAGCCGAAGGGCGAGGAAAAAAATCCAACTCACGGCGGTCACCATGAGATGCCCCACTCCAGCAAATTCTGGGCCTTTGACTCAGTACCACATTACACAGGTTTACACATTACCACATTTAGCCATTATGCCATCATGGCAGCCCATCATTGATACCACTGCTATTACACGGAACCAACACTATAGACAACTGAATTGGAAATCCCTGTCTGTGCTGAGTTAGCTGATCAACAGCAACAACAACAACAACAACCTGTATTTATATAGCAGCCTGCTGACACAGGTAGAATTGGACTCCAGCAGGAATCAGCCCCTTCAGGAGAGGAGGGGAAAGAAGAAAGGATCATTCGACTGGAAGCCAGGGGAAGTCATACGCCTCAGCCAAGCTGCAGATAGGTTGTTGTCCCTCAAAGTGCACACGACCAAGTTTCTTTTCCAATTATAGGCTATTAAGCTTCCAATGGTACACACTAATTGAATAATGTAAGTGTTTTATTGCTTTCTCGTGATATATAATACATACTGATAATACACAGCTCCTTATTTAACTGCATTATGCGACAGAGTCCATAGTTGTGTTACACGCACCTAATAAATGGTCAGATAATGATACAGACAGAGATAGGCAGTGGGGTAGATCAGGGGCACCCGTACGTAAGTGTGAAATCGGCCAGTTTCCACCAATAGCTCAATCATTCAGGTCAGCCTGGGCCAGTGAGGGGGGAAGTCTAAGCAGGATTCCTGTTGGTGCTCGCTACCCAGCGACCCCCCCCCCCGCCGAATGGTCAGCTGGCAATCTCTGGCCAGGCTCGCACGTGGAGAACGGTTACTGGGGAGAGGTAACACATCCCAGCATCAGTCACCACCTTCATGAAAGGAGGAAGAGAACTGGGGGCAATCGTTTTCTTTTGATGAATTGCTGTCCTGATTATTTTGAGTTGATTGTACACGCCACTTCCTTCAGAAATCAGCGGGGTGTAGTGATTTATCATTTGTACAGCTTTAAAAAGGGATATCCAGGGCAGAAACCACCTTAAAGAAATATTCCACACTCTTTCCTATAAAAATATATCTCAATATATTTCTCACGTTTGGTTTATTTTGTTGGCAGAGAGAAAAAAAACCAATCAGCTTTATAAATGGTTGTTACCCACGGTTGGGCCTCCCAATGGAAGGTCCCGGGGGTCCTGGGCCTGGGGAATGGGGTATTAAGTCTCAACATTTAGCCAAAGACTTCCGGGACCCTCCTGCTACTCAGTCTATTCAATGGAGTGTCTCTCTGCCACTGGGAGACACTGGTGCACTGACAGTTTTTGAAAGCTGTATTAAATAACACATTAGCAAGACGAACATTTCCTCCATAACGACTGTTTTGAAAAGCAGCCGTCCACATTCTAGCTGCTGAAAATGATTCTGATTGATGGGAACTAATTTGACCACATGCTCCCGCCCCCACCACCTCCCCCCGCACCCCCCCTCTCCTCGACTGGGATGTTGCGATGAGAGTATCAGTGCAACATGAATCAATAGGCATTTCCCTCGCCAGCTCAATGGATGAGAGCTGCTCTGGTCGCTGTGTATCGCAATGTCGTAAATGTCCTCAAAAAGCGTGCATTTACAATGTCGCTGCGCGCAGAGATCAGGGAGAATGGGAATATTTCCTTGGGAATATCACCAATTTGGCGGTCTCGGGGTTGCATTCTTGGTCTGTGTTGAGTTCAGCCAATCTCAGCCAGATTGACCTGAAGGGGTCAGGGGTCAGTAGGGGGGCGGGGCTGGTGGTGGGCGGGGTTAGCCACCAGCTGCGAGCAGCAGGAAACGGTGGGCCCGCTGCCCGCGATTCTCTGCCCGCTAGTTTCAATGGATGGGAAATCCACGGCAAGCCTGGCTCGCGACGTCTCCGACCCGCGGGCCAAGGGTTCCCCGCTGCCATTTCGAACTCGGGAAATCAGCCCCCTGTCATCGGCCTCAGTGTCCCTCGCGTGATCACGGGAGAGATGAAATCAGCCGAGCCTCTTTCTTTTGATCTCCACTCTGTGGCCTGTGCCGCAAGTTGGGGGTGGACAGTATCGGACCTTGAATCGGCCCATTGACCCCTTTCATTCTCGTGTTAACCTCGGAAAGAATTAACCCCCATCGCCTGTGCAACAGTACGATAATATTTTAGACAATATTAGGAAATATATACTGGAACTAAACCAGCACTTTAGAGAGCTGAGAAATGGAAACACCTCTTCACACACAAAGGGTGGCAGAAGTGTGGAACTCCCACGAAAAGCAGCAGAGGCTATCTCAATTAATAATTTTAAATCTGAGATTGATAGATTTTTGTCAGACAAGGATATTAAAGGATATGGAGCCAAGGCGGACGGACGGAGTTAGGATACAGACCAGCCATGATCTCATTGAATGGCGGAACTAGCTTGAGGGGCTGAACGGCCTCCTCCTGTTCCTATGTTCCTAAAGATTTTGGAATACAAGCTTTTAGCAGAATAGTCAGGTGTTGAACAGCCAGCAGGTCCCTGTTCACAAGAGATTATTTTCAAAGCAGCGAGCATGGATTTAATTTTCACATTGTATTCGATCTTTTACCGATGTATTGGCCTCTAATGTCCCCCTAAAAGTGTGTCGATGAATTTCCGAGCAGGTTAAAATATTTGCTAAATGTGCACGTGTTCACGCAGCCAGTGTTGGTATTATGCAGGGCTATCATTTGCTTCAATTCGAAGTACGTTCTTCTGCTTCACACATCGGCTTCAGGCAGACTGTTTAAATTCGAAGTTCGCGCTTTCCTTTAGGCAGATTCATTTTTCTTGAGGGGGAAAGGCTTGCGTTCCATGAGTTGGGAGGTGGGTAATCTCATCTTAAGGGTCTATGGTTAGTTCCTGGTTACTCCCGAGTGTTGGATGAGACTAATGCACTTGTGGGCTGAACTGGGAAGCATATCAAAAGGGAACAAAAGTCAGAGATGCATTGCTTTCCCTTGAAAGAGATATGAAGTGGTAACTATTTAATTGGGGCCTCTCTGCAGCAACCGATTCCTCCCGAGTACATGCTTGCCCCACCAAGAGTCAGAGTTGACTGTTCCACTTTTAAAATGAATTCTTGGGATCTGGGCATCGCTGGCAATGCCAGCATTTATTGTCTATCCCTAATTGCCCTTGAGGAGGTGGTGGTGAGCCGCCTTCTTGAACCGCTGCAGTCCGTGTGGTGAAGGTACTCCCACAGTGCTGTTAGGGAGGGAGTTCCAGCATTTTGACCCAGCGACGATGAAGGAACGGCCGATATATTTCCAAGTCAGGATGGTGTGTGACTTGGAGGGAAACTTGGTGTTCCCTTGCACCTGCTGCCCTTGTCCTTCTAGGTAGTGGAGGTCACATATTTGGGAGACTTTTCAGCTTTCTGGCACTTCGGAAAGTTATCAGACATGACTCTGTGCAGAGTGAGAACAATCTACCGGCACATATAAGTCTCAGCTGTTCTACCAGCGAGCAGGAAGAGCTGAGACCCTCTGGTGAATGCACACTTCCCCCACTCAGGGATCTCCCCAACATTTCAGTCAGACTCAACATTAGTTATCCCACAGAACCAGGAGGATGGGATTTGACTTCTGGCAAATCAACGGGTCAGTCCACAGGAATTCATTAAGGATATCTGTTCCTGACTAACCATCCCTATAAAATGGACATCCTGCTTATCCATGTTCCTCTTAAATGGCTTCTAGTGTATTAATCATTGGTCAGCATGATATATTATAATCCAGTCTTCTCTACATAGTCTGTTATACCCCCCTTCATATTACAAAATCCCATCTATTTGAATCCATTTACAATCCTAGGCCGATTCAACAGAACTAGAGAGAGCGAGAGAGAGAGAAAACAAAATGAAAGAAAGAAGATAGGTAGATAGATAGACAAACAGACTGACAGAATTTATTATCATGTCTCTCAAGACATCTTAAAGCACTTTGAATATAATCAATTGCTTTTGAAGTGAAGTGACTGTTATTATTGACTGTTGCAGCCATTTTGCACACAGCAGTAAGAGGAATGACTAGTTAATCTGTTTTCGGGGGTGTTGCTTGAGGGTAAAAATGTTGGCCAGGACACCAGTTGAACTCCTTACTCTTCTCTGAATAGTCCCATGGGATCTGTTAAACATGCCTCTTGAAGGATGACACCTCTGACAATGCAGCACCCTCTCAGTACTCCGTTGTAGTGAGAGCCTTGTTTCGCGTGCTCAAGGCCTGGAGTGGGACTTGAACCTACAATCTCTGACTCAGATGCAACAGTTTGGTACAAACTGAGCCAAGAGAACACAAAAACAAGATTGCACATATGTAGCTGTTTGAAAGTTGCAACTTTACTGGCTGGGGAAGGTCTGGACAGGCCTGCCAAGTGATGTCACCTGGCTGCCTTGTATGGGATAACTGAGCACTCAACCCATGTATTACAGAACCAGTGAGTACTGACCTGAACACGTGCAAAATCAGAATTTTCACCCAATTTGAATTGAGGTAGACTGTCCCTTTAAGGAAATTGGACCAACACGTACCACAGGGCTAGGGGATGCATGTTCAATCCCACCCTACACTGAGTTTCAGGTCACAACAGTGAGAAAGAGGGAATGGGAGGGCAAGGCATGCCAGGCCACTCTTGCCCAACACTTGGCATCCAGGTAGGGGCCGCACTGACGGAGTCCTAAAGAGCACCTATTCCCTCGTAGACCCCTTCCTCTCATCTGCAAGTGGTGTGTGGTCAGAGGAGACCAGAGAGGGGTGCGGTAGACAATAAACACACTTCCAAAAAAAAAATCTGCTTTGACTTGTGAATAACCTGCATGCCCATTCTTCTGATGCCACCTTGTCCATTCTGCACATGCATGTCAACATGTTCCCAGCTAATGCACCAAATCAGCAAACACATCACCACATCTTGCTGCAGGCCTGTCATATTAGCAGCTGTTAAGGCCTAAAAGGGAAGTCTATTGTATTCCCCAGTGTAATTGGGGCTTTGTGCGTTCCCATTTCAAGAACCAAATCTAAATTGGAAACAGATCTCAATTTTTATCCTTAACTTATTGTACAGGACTCATGTTTTAAATTTCTAGTTTTCTCTCCAATTTTCTCGTCTCCTGAAAACGTCGCCTCTCTCACTGAGGCATTGCTCCACAGGTAGCGGTCACCCTCCAGTATCTCGCCCGAGGGACCACTGTTCATATGTGAGTCTCGACAGTGAGTGTTGACAGGCTACCCGACTCATAAGATCATAAGAAATAGGAGCAGGAGTAGGCCATACGGCCCCTTGAGCCTGCTCTGCCATTCAATAAGATCATGGCTGAACTTTTACATCAACTCCACTTTCCTGCCCAATCCCCATATCCCTTAGTGCCCAAAAATCTATCGATCTCTGTCTCGAATATACTCATCGACTGGTCATCCACAGCCCTCTGGGGTAGAGAATTACAAAGATTCACAATCCTCTGTGTGAAGAAATTTCTCCTCATCTCAGTCCTAAATGGCCAACCCCTTATCCTGAGACTATGACCCCTAGTTCTAGACTCTCCGGCCAGGGGAAACAGCCTCTCAACATCTACTCTGCCAAGTCCTCTAAGAATTTTATACATTTCAATGAGAATTTTATACATTTCAATAGATCAGCTCTCATTCTTCGAAACTCCAGAGAATAAAGGCCCACTCGACTCAGGAACCCAAATCATGTCCCCATCCAGTGTCCACACATGTACACTTCCAGCAGGGGTCAGGTGCGAGAACTGGGGCCGAATCACCCTTCCCTCATGCTACAAGCAATCGTACCGCACCCAGAACCTCCCCAAGCTGACAGCGGTTCAGGCCTGAGGGCTGAGCCTGGGATCTTACAGGTTCCTAGATGGAGACTTCGGCCTAGAAATTCCAGTGATGGGCAGAACTTCCGCCCACCGCTTTGTTTCCAACGTGACCCCTCCCAGGTCCCGGAGGGTGCTGGGGGCAGCCACACCTGCATCAGCGCAACAGGAGCACACACACGGTGGAGGAGGTGGAGGAGCAACCTGACGGTCCGAGAGAGTGCTCAGAGATGACGCCAAACTGCTGTCAGGACATGGGGCGAGGGGGAAAGAAAGCACAGAGCAAAAAGGGCAGGACTGTGGGGGGCCCGCTCTGTTTTCCACCCCTGCAGAATTCTGTGTACTGCCTCTGAGCTTTCGGGACAGCTACGGGAGCTGAGATGCGGGCCACCCAGTGTGTCACAGAGTGGCAGAACAACTCCCCATACAGACGGCTTCTTTCTGTCAACCAGATCGCAGAATCGTAGAATTCTACACCACAGAAGGAGGCCATTCGGCCCAGCGTGCCTGTGCCAGCTCTTTGAAAGAGCTATCTAATTAGTCCCTTCCCGCCCCCCCCACCCCCACCCCCTCATCTTTGGGAAGGTGGTGAGCAAAAGGCAAGGTGGGAGGGATGGAATCAGAGCGTCAGTCAACCTGCTCTCATGGACCTGCCGGGGCCAACGCAGGTGCTTCTTGACAGGTTTAATGTCAGCCTCCTCAGTCAAGGGATGCCTTGTCCTCACTCAAGATTTAAGTGGTGATTTAAGACCACCGCACCAGAAAGCATATCACGCAGTGTTACTGCTGATGTACGACTTCTCCCATAGTGCACCAGCACCATGAGATGGCATAAACACTGGAACGGCAGGAGTGAGGTTGGAAAAAAAGTTAACAGGAAAAAACCGAGTTTGTCGTAACGCAAAATAAATCCAGATTATAATGTATATTGCCACTAAAACTCTCAGCAACATTTGTGACTTTCTTCAGCTGGCCAATACCACGCTTTTTATTTTCTCCGTGGGTTCTGCAAGGTTTCTCGGCCAGTTATAATCCCCCGATAAGCCCGCATGTAATCAAACTTTATTGTTTCTAAATTTACCAGAATGACAGGCACAGGAGACCCAAGTGAGGAGAAGGCGTCATTTCCTGTTGACAGCTCCTTGTCTCCCGGGAGCACCCCACTTTAGTTGAAACCTATTTCCATGCTTCCAAAATAGACCGAAAACACAACTGGCTTAAGATCCTAATATGTCCCTGAACCTGCTCCCCCACCCCCCCACCGTTCCCCCGCCCCCTCACCTCTGTAAAAACTCCCCCCACCACCAACAGCATGAATCGTCAACAACAACCCGCATTTATATAGCGCCTTTAATGTAGAAAAAGGTCCCAAGGCGCTTCACAGACGGGTTGAAAAAAAAAATCAATAATACCATGGAGGCCGAGCCAAGGAGGGAGAATTCGATGACTGAAAGTTTGGTCAAAATGATCAGTTTGGAGAAGGTTGTTAATGGTCGGGACAGAAGTAGAGAGGGTGGGGGTCAGGAGTGGGGGAAGTTAGGGAGGAAGTTCCAGAGAGTGGGAATGAGACAGCTGAAGATTAGGCCATCATCGGTGGGGATGAAGTGAAGAGGGCGGGGGATGTGGCAAAGGACACATTTGGAAAGGCCAAATGGGGGAGGGGTGGTGTAGGAGAGGCTGTAATGCTGGGTGAGATAGGGCGGGGTGAGGCCAATGAGGGTTGTAAAGATGAGGATGGGGATTTTAAATGCAGTAAGTTGGGGTAAAGGAGCTGGCGTAGGTCAGTGAGGACGCAGTTGGTCAGTGAGTGGAAGAATAATTTAATGTTGCCAAGTATGACATGAAGGCCCAGTTAGTGATTTCAAAAGCCTTCAGTCCCTTTTTTCTGCATATTCTGATTTTTATTGTTGTTATGTTAGTTAGTCATATCAATGAGGAGTCCTCTGACTAGTGTTAAACCCAATACTTAATAAACGGCTCCGATTACTGTATCATGGACTCATGTAGTCACTGACAAGCAGACTTCTTTCTTTTTTGCCAATTGCCTGCCGACTTTTTCTTCCCTCTCCTCCTACAAGGCTGGGCTCTGGTTCCGACAGCAGTGGTCTCCCTCCAGTAGGGCTAATTTTTCATGTGTGAGATTAAAGGCCGAGGCCTAGATTTTCCCCAGGAAGGACCCCTGACCCTCCTGTCGCAACTTAGGCATGAGGTCAGCAGAAACGGCGTGAATGGAAATTCTACTCCCGAGTATCGGCAGATTTATCCAACTCAGGAGAGCATCGTGGCGCTGAGCCGCCCTCGTCTGATGTCCACCCTTTCCAGCAGGGCCCACTGGGAGAGCGATCAGGAGCAGGCCCAGAGGGGAGGGGAGCGGAGTGCAATTGTAACACGGCGACTGCCACCCTGGCTGAGTTCAGCTAAGTCAACCTCAAAACCTTCGGATTCATACGGCTCATCTGCCCAGTCCCTCTACCAACTGAGCCTTTTCCGCACCTTTCATAGTGTTATACGTATATAATATATATAGGACTACAAATGCAAAATTGATCAATTCAATCTCTTCAGCAGCAATCACTGATAGCTGTTTTGACGGTGTCACCCCAGTTTATACTAGAGCCAGTACGAGTCTGTAGAACACTTCCACTTCCACCTGCTGTTCTTGGCCCATTGAAGAATATTAAAAAACAGCAAATCTATTACGAAACATACAATTTGAGCTGTAAATCTCTGATTTAGTAGCCCTGCACCGACAGTTATGGTTGAAGCAGAAGAGAGCTGTTTTTATATATATATATATATATATATATATATAAAACTTAGTTAGACCTGTGAATTGGGTTCCACTTTCCTCAGGAATGCACAGTCCTGTTAGAGAGACATACATTTTTCATACAACAACAACAACTTGTATTTACATAGTGCCTTTAACGTAGTAAAACGTCTCGAGGCGCTTCACAGGAGTATTAAAAGACCAAAAATTTGACACCGATCCACATAAGGATAAATTAGGACAGGTGACCAAAAGCTTGGTCAAAGAGGTAGGTTTTAAGGAGCGTCTTAAAGGAGGAAAGAGAGGTAGCGAGGCGGACAGGTTTAGGCAGGGAATTCCAGAGCTTAGGGCCTAGGCAACAGAAGGCACAGCCGCCAAAGGTTGAGCGATTATAATCAGGGATGCTCAAGAGGGTAGAATTAGAGGAGCGCAGATATCTCGGGGGTGGTTTGTGGGGCTGAAGGAGATTACAGAGATAGGGAGGGGGCGAGGCCGTGGAGGGATTTGAAGACAAGGATGAGAATTTTAAAATCGAGGCGCTGCTTAACCGGGAGCCAATGTAGGTCAGCGAGCACATGGGTGATGGGTGAACGGGACTTGGTGCGAGTTAGGACACGGGCAGCCGAGTTTTGGATGACCTCAAGTTTACATCGTTTTCACAAGGAGTAATCCTGGCATCGCACAAGAGGCTCACCAGCCGATGGTGCAAGTCTCGCCGAATCAGCCCCCTCGCTGCGCCAACTGGCAACCTTAATGTGTGCTTCAGCAAGCTGAAGAAATGAACGCGCGGTAATTCATCGGAGGGATCTTTCAATCAGCCGTTCCCAGCTGTGCTTCGCGTCGAACTGGCTTGACTGAAATGTAATTCAGTGCGTGTTTTCTCAGCTCACTGGGGACCAGGGGTGCGGCGAGGGGGTGGCGGGGGGGGGGGGGGAGGCGCGGTGGTTGGTGGGGATAGTGTGCGGGGAGGGGAGACGGAGGGAGTAGGCTTGAGACATGCAGGGAGGGATGAGCGAGGAAGGGCAGCGGCAATACGTGCCAAAGGACGAGCTTCAGCCCCCGTGTTTGTCGAGCAAATTAAACACGTTCAGGCTTTTCACCTGCTGAAACAGCAGCGGTGCATATGGCCCACAAGTTAAAAATAAGGAAATATGCATATATTATCATACTTAATGTACGACCCTCTCCATTTAATATGCAAATTTCTTGAAATATTACTGAATGCCGTCTGTTCTAAATGAATAAATTTGAATTGCAATTAGAATAATCCTTTATAATTAATGAAAACTGTCAATTTCGGTTCATAAGTAATTTGATTAACAGGATGATGGGACACTTATCAAGTTCACTGGACTGGTAGGTTGCAGAGAGCTGACAGTGAATGTGGGGCAGCCCTGTTGTTCAGTAGCACTAAGGAAAAGGCCCCTAAATTATTGATAACAGACGCTGATGAACCTCTGCAGGCATGCACTAATCTCCTATACTTTGTCGCTAACAAGTTCACACAAGAAAGCATGACCTTTCTGGGGAGGCGGGTTAATTTGAAACAGGGCACGGAGGACACAGCACAGTGCTCCCTGCCACTGATTTCTTGGGAGACTTTACATCACCAGCTTCCAGCAAAGCGACGGGTTCCAGTGGGACTGCAGGCAACAATCACTCATCCTGTCCCTCTCTTCTGAGGGCTGGTTCACTCTGCTGTTGGTGAATTGCTTCCAGCTAGGACGTGGTGAGCAAAGCCGGAGGGGAGGAGCGCAGGCACTCATCTAGCTCAACACCAGCTTGCCTGCCTCCTGCTGGGTAAACAATAGAAGCGCAGGAATGCCGATTCGGCACAGTACTGCACTATGAGGGTGAAGATCAGGCTGTTTATATGGTACAGTGTGAAGCTCCGACGGTTTATATTGTACAGTGTGAAGATCAGACTGTTTATATAGTACAGTGTGAAGCTCCGACTGTTTATATTGTACAGTGTGAAGATCAGTCTTTTTATATTGTACAGTGTGAAGATCAGACTGTTTATATTGTACAGTGTGAAGATCAGACTGTTTATATTGTACAGTGTGAAGGTCCGACTGTTTATATTGTACATTGTGAAGATCAGACTGTTTATATTGTACAGTGTGAAGGTCCGACTGTTTATGTTGTACAGTGTGAAGATCAGACTGTTTATATTGTACAATGTGAAGATCAGACTGTTTATATTGTACAGTGTGAAGGTCCGACTGTTTATATTGTACAATGAGAAGATCAGACTGTTAAGATCAGACTGTTTATATTGTACAGTGAAGATCAGACTGTTTATATTGTACAGTGTGAAGGTCCGACTGTTTATATTGTACAATGAGAAGATCAGACTGTTTATATTGTACAGTGTGAAGATCAGATTGTTTATAATGTACAGTGTGAAGATCAGAATGTTTATATTGTACAGTGTTAAGATCAGACTGCTTATATTGCACAATGAGAAGATCAGACTGTTTATATTGTACAATGAGAAGATCAGACTGTTTATATTGTACAGTGTGAAGATCAGACTGTTTATATTATACAGTGAGAAGATCAGACTGTTTATATATTACACTGTGAAGATCAGACTGTTTATATTGTACGGTGTGAAGATCACATTGTATATATTGTACAGTGTGAAGATCAGACTGTTTATATTGTACAGTGTTAAGATCAGACTGTTTATATTGTTCAATGAGAAGATCAGACTGTTTATATTGTACAGTGTGAAGATCAGACTGTTTATATTGTACAGTGAGAAGATCAGACTGTTTATATTGTACAGTGAGAAGATCAGACTGTTTATATTGTACAGTGAGAAGATCAGACTGTTTATATTGTACAGTGTGAAGATCAGACTGTTTATATTGTACAATGAGAAGATCAGACTATTTATATTGTACAGTGTGAAGATCAGACTGTTTATATTGTACAGTGTAAAGATCAGATTGTTTATATTGTACAGTGTGAAGATCAGACTGTTTATATTGTACAGTGTTAAGATCAGACTGTTTATATTGTACACTCTGAAGATCAGACTGTTTATATTGTACAGTGAGAAGATCAGACTGTTTATATTGTACAGTGTGAAGATCAGACTGTTTATATTGTACAATGAGAAGATCAGACTATTTATATTGTACAGTGTGAAGATCAGACTGTTTATATTGTACAGTGTGAAGAACAGATTGTTTATATTGTGCAGTGTGAAGATCAGACTGTTTATATTGTACAATGTGAAGATCAGACTGTTTATATTGTACAGTGTGGAGATCAGACTGTTTATATTGTACAGTGTGAAGATCAGATTGTTTATATTGTACAGTGTGAAGATCAGACTGTTTATATTGTACAGTGTGAAGATCAGACTGTTTATATTGTACAGTGTGACGATAAGACTGTTGATATTGTACAGTTAGAAGATCAGACTATTTATATTGTACAGTGTGAAGATCAGCCTGTTTATATTATACAGTGAGAAGATCAGGTTGTATATATTTTACACTGTGAAGATTGAGGGTCGATTGAGGGGCACAAGGTAGCAAGGAATGAGCTAAAAAAAGAGCTTAGGAGAGCTAGGAGGGGGCATGAGAAGTCCTTGGCGGGTCGGATCAAGGAAAACCCCAAGGCTTTTTACTCTTATGTGAGAAATAAAAGAATGACCAGGGTGAGAGTAGGGCCGGTCAAGGACAGTAGTGGGAACTTGTGCATGGAGTCAGAAGAGATAGGAGAGGTGATGAATGAATACTTTTCGTCAGTGTTCACCGAGGAGAGGGGCCATGTTTTTGAGGATGAGAGTGTGATAAAGGTGGATAGGCTGGAGGAGGTAGATGTTCTGAGGGAAGATGTTTTAGCAATTTTGAAGAACCTGAGGGTCGATAAGTCCCCTGGGCCAGATGGGATATATCCTAGGATTCTTTGGGAGGCAAGGGAGGAGATTGCAGAGCCTTTGGCTTTGATCTTTGGGTCCTCACTGTCCACGGGGATGGTGCCAGAGGACTGGAGAGTGGCGAATGTTGTTCCTCTCTTCAAGAAAGGAAATAGGAATGACCCTGGTAATTGTAGGCCGGTTAGTCTTACTTCGGTGGTTGGTAAGATAATGGAAAAGGTCCTGAGGGATAGGATTTATGACCATTTGGAAAGATGCAACTTAATCCGGGATAGTCAACACGGATTTGTGAAGGGTAAGTCTTGCCTAACAAATTTGATTGAATTCTTTGAGCAGGTAACTAAGTGTGCAGATGAAGGTAGAGCAGTTGATGTCGTATACATGGATTTTAGTAAGGCGTTTGATAAGGTTCCCCATGGTCGGCTCATGAAGAAAGTAAGGAGTTGAGGGATAGAGGGAAATTTGGCTGATTGGATAAGTAACTGGCTATCTCATAGAAGGCAGAGGGTGGTGGTGGATGGAAAATTTTTGGACTGGAGACCAGTTACCAGCGGTGTGCCACAGGGGTCGGTGCTGGGTCCTCTGCTGTTTGTGATTTTTATCAATGACTTGGAGGAGGGGACTGAAGGGTGGATCAGTAAATTTGCTGATGACACCAAGATTGGTGGAGTAGTGGATGAGGTGGAGGGCTGTTGTAGGCTGCAAAGAGACATTGATAGGATGCAGAGCTGGGCCGAAAAATGGCAGATGGAATTTAACCCTGATAAGTGCGAGGTGATTCATTTTGGTAGGGCAAATTTGAATAAGGATTACAGGGTCAACGGCAGGGTTCTGAGGAACGTGGAGGAACAGAGGGATCTGGGGGTTCATATCCACAGATCTCTGAAGGTTGCCACTCAAGTGGATAGAGCAGTAAAGAAGGCCTATAGTGTGTTTGCATTTATTAACAAGGGGTTTGAGTTTAAGAACCGTGAGGTTATGCTGCAACTGTACAGGACCTTGGTGAGACCACATTTGGAATATTGTGTGCAGTTCTGGTCACCTCACTATAGGAAGGACGTGGAAGCATTGGAAAGAGTGCAAAGGAGATTTACCAGGATGCTGCCTGGTTTGGGGGGGAGGTCTTATGAGGAAAGATTGAGGGAGCTAGGGCTTTTCTCTTTAGAGCGGAGGAGGATGAGAGGCGACTTAATAAAGGTTTATAAGATGATGAGGGGGATAGATAGAGTGGATGTTCAGAGACTATTTCCCCGGGTGGATGTAGCTGTTACAAGGGGGCATAACTATAAGGTGCATGGGGGGAGATATAGAAGGGATGTCCGAGGTAGATTCTTTACTCAGAGAGTGGTTGGGGTGTGGAATGGACTGCCTGCTGTGATAGTGGAGTCAGACACTTTAGGAACTTTCAAGCGGTGATTGGATAAGCACATGGAGCACACCAGAATGATAGGGAGTGGGATAGCTTGATCTTGGTTTCGGACAATGCTCGGCACAACATCGAGGGCCGAAGGGCCTGTACTGTGCAGTACTGTTCTATGTTCTATGTTCTAAGATCAGGCTGTTTATATTGTACAGTGTTAAGATCAGACTGTTAATATTGTACAGTGTGAAGATCACATTGTATATATTGTACAGTGTGAAGATCAGATTGTTTATATTGTACAGTGTTAAGGTCAGACTGTTTATATTGTACAATGAGAAGATCAGACTGTTTATATTGTAAAGTGTGAAAATCAGACTGTTTATATTGTACAGTGAGAAGATAAGACTGTTTATATTGTTCAGTGTGAAGATCAGACTGTTAATATTGTGCAATGTTAAGATCAGATTGTTTATATTGTACATAGTGAAGATGAGACTGTTTATATTGTACAGTGAGAAGATCAGACTGTTTATATTGTACACTGTGAAGATCATACTGTTTATATTGTACAGTATGAAGATCAGAATGTTTATATTGTACAGTGTGAAGATCAGACTGTTTATATTGTACAGTGAGAAGATCAGACTGTTTATATTGTACACTGTGAAGATCATACTGTTTATATTGTACAGTATGAAGATCAGAATGTTTATATTGTACAGTGTGAAGATCAGACTGTTTATTATGTACAGTGTGAAGATCAGACTGTTTATACTGTACAGTGTGAAGATCAGACTGTTTATATTATACAGTGTGAAGATCAGAATGTTTATATTGTACAGTGTGCAGATCAGACTGTTTACATTGTACAATGAGAAGATCAGACTATTTATATTGTACAGTGAGAAGATCAGACTATTTATATTGTACAGTGTGAAGATCAGACTGTTTATTATGTACAGTGTGAAGATCAGACTGTTTATATTATACAGTGTGAAGATCAGACAGTTTATATTATACAGTGTGAAGATCAGACTGTTTATATTGTACAGTTTGAAGATCAGACTGTTTATATTGTACAGTGCGAAAATCAGACTGTTTATATTGTACAGTGTGAAGATCAGACTGTTTATATTGTACAATGAGAAAATCAGGCTGTTTATATTGTACAGTGAGAAGATCAGAATGTTTATATTGTACAATGAGAAGATCAGACTGTTTATATTGTACAGGGAGAAGATCAGAATGTTTATATTGTACAGTGTGCAGATCAGACTGTTTATATTGTACAATGAGAAGATCAGACTGTTTATATTCTGCAGTGAGAAGATCCGACTGTTTATATTGTACAGTGTGAAGATCAGACTGTTTATATTGTACAGTGTGAAGATCAGACTGTTTATATAGTACACTCTGAAGATCAGACTGTTTATATTGTACAGTGTGAAGATCAGACTGTTTATATTGTGCAGTGTGAAGATCAGATTGTTTATATTGTACAGTGTGAAGATCAGATTGTTTATATTCTACAGTGTGAAGATCAGATTGTTTATATTGTACAGTGTGAAGATCAGACTGTTTATATTGTACAGTGTGAAGATCACATTGTATATATTGTACAGTGTGAAGATCAGATTGTTTATATTGTACAGTGTTAAGGTCAGACTGTTTATATTGCACAATGAGAAGATCAGACTGTTTATATTGTAAAGTGTGAAAATCAGACTGTTTATATTGTACAGTGAGAAGATAAGACTGTTTATATTGTTCAGTGTGAAGATCAGACTGTTAATATTGTGCAATGTTAAGATCAGATTGTTTATATTGTACATAGTGAAGATGAGACTGTTTATATTGTACAGTGAGAAGATCAGACTGTTTATATTGTACACTGTGAAGATCATACTGTTTATATTGTACAGTATGAAGATCAGAATGTTTATATTGTACAGTGTGAAGATCAGACTGTTTATATTGTACAGTGAGAAGATCAGACTGTTTATATTGTACACTGTGAAGATCATACTGTTTATATTGTACAGTATGAAGATCAGAATGTTTATATTGTACAGTGTGAAGATCAGACTGTTTATTATGTACAGTGTGAAGATCAGACTGTTTATACTGTACAGTGTGAAGATCAGACTGTTTATATTATACAGTGTGAAGATCAGAATGTTTATATTGTACAGTGTGCAGATCAGACTGTTTATATTGTACAATGAGAAGATCAGACTATTTATATTGTACAGTGAGAAGATCAGACTATTTATATTGTACAGTGTGAAGATCAGACTGTTTATTATGTACAGTGTGAAGATCAGACTGTTTATATCATACAGTGTGAAGATCAGACAGTTTATATTAAACAGTGTGAAGATCAGACTGTTTATATTGTACAGTTTGAAGATCAGACTGTTTATATTGTACAGTGCGAAAATCAGACTGTTTATATTGTACAGTGTGAAGATCAGACTGTTCATACTGTACAGTGTGAAGATCAGACTGTTTATATTGTACAGTGTGCAGATCAGACTGTTTATATTGTACAATGAGAAGATCAGACTGTTTATATTCTGCAGTGAGAAGATCCGACTGTTTATATTGTACAGTGTGAAGATCAGACTGTTTATATTGTACAGTGTGAAGATCAGACTGTTTATATTGTACACTCTGAAGATCAGACTGTTTATATTGTACAGTGTGAAGATCAGACTGTTTATATTCTGCAGTGTGAAGATCAGATTGTTTATATTGTACAGTGTGAAGATCAGACTGTTTATATTGTACAGTGTGAAGATCAGATTGTTTATATTGTACAGTGTGAAGATCAGATTGTTTATATTCTACAGTGTGAAGATCAGATTGTTTATATTGTACAGTGTGAAGATCAGACTGTTTATATTGTACAGTGTGAAGAACAGATTGTTTAAATTGTACAGTGTGAAGATCAGGCTGTTTATATTGTACAGTGTGAAGAACAGATTGTTTATATTGTGCAGCATGAAGATCAGACTGTTTATATTGTACAGTGTGAAGATCAGATTGTTTATATTGTACAGTGTGAAGATCAGACTGTTTATATTGTGCAGTGTGAAGATCAGACTGTTTATATTGTACAGTGTGAAGATCAGATTGTTTATATTGTACAGTGTGAAGATCAGACTGTTTCTATTGTACAGTGTGAAGATCAGACTGTTTATATTGTGCAGTGTGAAGATCAGACTGTTTATATTGTACAGTGTGAAAATCAGATTGTTTATATTGTACAGTGTGAAGATCAGATTGTTTATATTGTACAGTGTGAAGATCAGACTGTTTATACTGTGCAGTGTGAAGATCAGATTGTTTATATTGTACAGTGTGAAGATCAGGCTGTTTATATTGTACAGTGAGAAGATCAGAATGTTTATATTGTACAATGAGAAGATCAGACTGTTTATATTGTACAGGGAGAAGATCAGAATGTTTATATTGAACAGTGTGCAGATCAGACTGTTTATATTGTACAATGAGAAGATCAGACTGTTTATATTCTGCAGTGAGAAGATCCGACTGTTTATATTGTACAGTGTGAAGATCAGACTGTTTATATTGTACAGTGTGAAGATCAGACTGTTTATATTGTACACTCTGAAGATCAGACTGTTTATATTGTACAGTGTGAAGATCAGACTGTTTATATTCTGCAGTGTGAAGATCAGATTGTTTATATTGTACAGTGTGAAGATCAGATTGTTTATATTCTACAGTGTGAAGATCAGATTGTTTATATTGTACAGTGTGAAGATCAGACTGTTTATATTGTACAGTGTGAAGAACAGATTGTTTAAATTGTACAGTGTGAAGATCAGGCTGTTTATATTGTACAGTGTGAAGAACAGATTGTTTATATTGTGCAGCATGAAGATCAGACTGTTTATATTGTACAGTGTGAAGATCAGATTGTTTATATTGTACAGTGTGAAGATCAGACTGTTTATATTGTGCAGTGTGAAGATCAGACTGTTTATATTGTACAGTGTGAAGATCAGATTGTTTATATTGTACAGTGTGAAGATCAGACTGTTTCTATTGTACAGTGTGAAGATCAGACTGTTTATATTGTGCAGTGTGAAGATCAGACTGTTTATATTGTACAGTGTGAAAATCAGATTGTTTATATTGTACAGTGTGAAGATCAGATTGTTTATATTGTACAGTGTGAAGATCAGACTGTTTATACTGTGCAGTGTGAAGATCAGATTGTTTATATTGTACAGTGTGAAGATCAGACTGTTTATATTGTACAGTGTGAAGAACAGATTGTTTATATTGTGCAGCATGAAGATCAGACTGTTTATATTGTACACTGTGAAGATCAGACTGTTTATATTGTACAATGAGAAGATCAGACTGTTTATATTGTACAGTGTGAAGGTCCGTCTGTTTATATTGTACAGTGTGAAGATCAGACTGTTTATATTGTACAGTGTGAAGATCAGATTGTTTATATTGTACAGTGTGAAGATCATACTGTTCATACTGTACAGTGTGAAGATCAGAGTGTTTATATTGTAAAGTGTGAAGATTAGACTGTTTATATTGTACAGTGTGAAGATCAGACTGTTTATATTGTACAGTGTGAAGATCAGATTGTTTATATTGTACAGTGTGAAGATCAGACTGTTCATACTGTACAGTGTGAAGATCAGACTGTTTATATTGTACAGTGTGAAGATCAGACTGTTTATATTGTACAGTGTGAAGATCAGATTGTTTATATTGTACAGTGTGAAGATCAGACTGTTCATACTGTACAGTGTGAAGATCAGACTGTTTATATTGTAAAGTGTGAAGATTAGACTGTTTATATTGTACAGTGTGAAGATCAGATTGTTTATACTGTACAGTGTGAAGATCAGCCTTTTTATATTATAGTGAGAAGATCAGACTGTTTCTATATTTCACTGTGAAGATCAGACTGTTAATATTGTACAGTGTGAAGATCACATTGTATATATTGTACAGTGTGAAGATCAGATTGTTTATATTGTACAGTGTTAAGGTCAGACTGTTTATATTGTAAAGTGTGAAAATCAGACTGTTTATATTGTACAGTGAGAAGATCAGACTGTTTATATTGTTCAGTGTGAAGATCAGACTGTTAATATTGTGCAATGTTAAGATCAGATTGTTTATATTGTACATAGTGAAGATGAGACTGTTTATATTGTACAGTGTGATGATCAGCCTGTTTATATTGTACAGTATGAAGATCAGAATGTTTATATTGTACAGTGTGAAGATCAGACTGTTTATTATGTACAGTGTGAAGATCAGACTGTTTATACTGTACAGTGTGAAGATCAGACTGTTTATATTATACAGTGTGAAGATCAGAATGTTTATATTGTACAGTGTGCAGATCAGACTGTTTATATTGTACAATGAGAAGATCAGACTATTTATATTGTACAGTGAGAAGATCAGAATGTTTATATTGTACAGTGTGCAGATCAGACTGTTTATATTGTACAATGAGAAGATCAGACTATTTATATTGTACAGTGTGAAGATCAGACTGTTTATTATGTACAGTGTGAAGATCAGACTGTTTATATTATACAGTGTGAAGATCAGACTGTTTATATTATACAGTGTGAAGATCAGACTGTTTATATTGTACAGTGTGAAGATCAGACTGTTTATATTGTACAGTGCGAAGATCAGACTGTTTATATTGTGCAGTGTGAAGATCAGACTGTTTATATTGTACAATGAGAAGATCAGGCTGTTTATATTGTACAGTGAGAAGATCAGAATGTTTATATTGTACAGTGTGCAGATCAGACTGTTTATATTGTACAATGAGAAGATCAGACTATTTATATTGTACAGTGTGAAGATCAGACTGTTTATATTGTACAATGAGAAGATCAGACTGTTTATATTGTACAGTGAGAAGATCAGAATGTTTATATTGTACAGTGTGCAGATCAGACTGTTTATATTGTACAATGAGAAGATCAGACTGTTTATATTGTACAGTGAGAAGATCAGACTGTTTATATTCTGCAGTGAGAAGATCCGACTGTTTATATTGTACAGTGTGAAGATCAGACTGTTTATATTGTACAGTGTGAAGATCAGACTGTTTATATTGTGCAGTGTGAAGATCAGATTGTTTATATTGTACAGTGTGAAGATCAGATTGTTTATATTCTACAGTGTGCAGATCAGATTGTTTATATTGTACAGTGTGAAGATCAGACTGTTTATATTGTACAGTGTGAAGAACAGATTGTTTATATTGTACAGTGTGAAGATCAGGCTGTTTATATTGTACAGTGTGAAGAACACATTGTTTATATTGTGCAGCGTGAAGATCAGACTGTTTACATTGTACAGTGTGAAGATCAGATTGTTTATATTGTACAGTGTGAAGATCAGACTGTTTATATTGTACAGTGTGAAGATCAGGCTGTTTATATTGTACAGTGTGAAGAACAGATTGTTTATATTGTACAGTGTGAAGATCAGACTGTTTACATTGTACAGTGTGAAGATCAGATTGTTTATATTGTACAGTGTGAAGATCAGACTGTTTATATTGTGCAGTGTGAAGATCAGACTGTTTATATTGTACAGTGTGAAGATCAGACTGTTTATATTGTACAGTGTGAAGATCAGACTGTTTATATTGTACAGTGTGAAGATCAGACTGTTTATATTGTGCAGTGTGAAGATCAGACTGTTTATATTGTACAGTGTGAAGATCAGACTGTTTATATTGTACAGTGTGAAGATCAGACTGTTTATATTATACAGTGTGAAGATCAGAATGTTTATACTGTACAGTGTGAAGATCAGACTGTTTATATTATACAGTGTGAAGATCAGAATGTTTATATTGTACAGTGTGCAGATCAGACTGTTTATATTGTACAATGAGAAGATCAGACTATTTATATTGTACAGTGAGAAGATCAGAATGTTTATATTGGACAGTGTGAAGATCAGACTGTTTATTATGTACAGTGTGAAGATCAGACTGTTTATATTATACAGTGTGAAGATCAGACTGTTTATATTATACAGTGTGAAGATCAGACTGTTTATATTGTACAGTGTGAAGATCAGACTGTTTATATTGTACAGTGTGAAAATCAGACTGTTTATATTGTACAGTGTGAAGATCAGACTGTTTATATTGTACAGTGAGAAGATCAGACTGTTTATATTGTACAGTGTGAAGATCAGAATGTTTATATTGTACAGTGTGAAGATCAGACTGTTTATATTGTACAATGAGAAGATCAGACTGTTTATATTGTACAGTGAGAAGATCAGACTGTTTATATTGTACAATGAGAAGATCAGACTGTTTATATTGTACAGTGAGAAGATCAGACTGTTTATATTGTACAGTGAGAAGATCAGACTGTTTATATTGTACAGTGTGAAGATCAGACTGTTTATATTGTACAGTGTGAAGATCAGACTGTTTATATTGTACAGTGTGAAGATCAGATTGTTTATATTGTACAGTGTGAAGATCAGACTGTTTATATTGTACAGTGTGAAGATCAGACTGTTTATATTGTACAGTGTGAAGATCAGACTGTTTATATTGTACAGTGTGAAGATCAGACTGTTTATATTGTACAGTGTGAAGATCAGACTGTTTATATTGTACAGTGTGAAGATCAGACTGTTTATATTGTACAGTGTGAAGATCAGACTGTTTATATTGTACAGTGTGAAGATCAGACTGTTTATATTGTACAGTGTGAAGATCAGACTGTTTATATTGTACAGTGTGAAGATCAGACTGTTTATATTGTACAGTGTGAAGATCAGACTGTTTATATTGTACAGTGTGAAGATCAGACTGTTTATATTGTACAGTGTGAAGATCAGACTGTTTATATTGTACAGTGTGAAGATCAGATTGTTTATATTGTACAGTGTGAAGATCAGACTGTTTATATTGTACAGTGTGAAGATCAGACTGTTTATATTGTACAGTGTGAAGATCAGACTGTTTATATTGTACAGTGTGAAGATCAGACTGTTTATATTGTACAGTGTGAAGATCAGACTGTTTATATTGTACAGTGTGAAGATCAGACTGTTTATATTATACAGTGTGAAGATCAGACTGTTTATATTGTGCAGTTTTAAGATCAGACTGTTTATATTGTACAATGAGAAGATCAGACTGTTTATATTGTACAGTGTGAAGGTCAGACTGTTTATATTGTACAGTGTGAAGATCAGACTGTTTATATTGTACAGTGTGAAGATCAGATTGTTTATATTGTACAGTGTGAAGATCAGACTGTTTATATTGTTCAGTGTGAAGATCAGACTGTTTATATTGTACAGTGTGAAGATCAGACTGTTTATATTGTACAGTGTGAAGATCAGACTGTTTATATTGTACAGTGTGAAGATCAGACTGTTTATATTGTACAGTGTGAAGATCAGAATGTTTATATTGTACAGTGTGAGATCAGACTGTTTATATTGTACAGTGTGAAGATCAGACTGTTTATATTGTACAGTGTGAACATCAGATTGTTTATATTGTTCAATGAGAAGATCAGATTGTTTATATTGTACATAGTGAAGATTAGACCCTTTTATTGTACAGTGTGATGATCAGACTGTTTATATTGTACAGTGTGAAGATCAGACTGTTTCTATTCTGCAGTGTGAAGATCAGACTGTTTATATTGTACAGTATGAAAATCAGATTGTTTATATTGTACATTGAGAAGATCAGATTGTATATAATGTACAGTGTGTAGATCAGTCTGGTTTTATTGTACACTGTGAAGATCAGACTGTTTATAGTGTACATTGAGAAGATCAGACTGTTTATATTGTACAGTGTGAAGATCAGACTGGTTATATTGTACAGTGAGAAGATCAGATTGTTTATATTGTACAGTGTGAAGATCAGACTGTTAATATTGTACAGTGAGAAGATCAGATTGTTTATATTGTACAGTCTGAAGATCAGATTGTTTATATTGTACAGTCTGAAGATCAGATTGTTTATATTGTACAGTGTGAACATCAGACTATTTATATTGTACAGTGAGAAGATCAGATTGTTTATATTGTACAGTGTGAAGATCAGACTGTTTATATTGTACAGTGAGAAGATCAGATTGTTTATATTGTACAGTCTGAAGATCAGATTGTTTATATTGTACAGTGTGAACATCAGACTATTTATATTGTACAGTGAGAAGATCAGATTGTTTATATTGTACAGTGTGAAGATCAGACTGTTTATATTGTACAGTGAGAAGATCAGATTGTTTATATTGTACAGTCTGAAGATCAGATTGTTTATATTGTACAGTGTGAACATCAGACTATTTATATTGTACAGTGAGAAGATCAGATTGTTTATATTGTACAGTGTGAAGATTATAATCCTTAAATTGTACAGTGTGAAGATCAGACTGTTTATATTGTACAGTGTGAAGATCAGACTGTTTATATTGTACAGAGAAGATCAGCCTGTTTATATTGTACAATGAGAAGATCAGACTATTTATATTGTACAGTGAGATCAGATTGTTTATATTGTACAGTGTGATGATCAGACTGTTTAATTGTACAGTGTGAAGATCAGATTGTTTATATTGTACATATTCAAAATCAGACTGTTTATATAGTACAGTGTGGAAGATCAGTCTTGAGGGGTTAAATTGTACAGTGTGAAGATCAGATTGTTTATGTTGGTACATATTCAAAATCAACTGTTTATATAGTTACAGTGTGAAGATCAACTGTTTATATTGTACATGTTGAAGATCAGATTGTTTATATTGTGACATAGTGAAGATCAGACTGTTTATAGTGTACAGTTGTGAGATCAGACTGTTTATATTGTACAGTGAGAGATCAGACTGTTTATATTGTACAGTGTGAAGATCAGACTGTTAATATTGTGACAATGTTAAGATCAGACTGTTATATTGTACAATGAGGAAGATCAGACTGTTTAGTTTTGTACAATGTGAAGATCAGAATGTTTATATTGTACAGTGTGAAGATCGGACTGTTTTTATATTGTACAGTGCGGAAAGGATCAGACTGTTTATATTGTACAGTGATGAAGATCAGACTGTTTTATAGTGGTACAATGGAGAAGATCAGACTGTTATTATTGGTACAGTGCGAAAGTTCAGACTGTTTATATTGTACAGTGTGAAGAGCAGACTGTTTATATTGTAGCAATGAGAAGATCAGACTGTTTATATTGTTACAGTGAGAAGATCAGAATGTTTATATTGTACAGTGTGCAGATCAGACTGTTTATATTGTACAATGAGAAGATCAGACTATTTATATTGTACAGTGTGAAGATCAGATGTTTATATTGTATCAGTGTGAAGATCAGACTGTTTATATTGTACAGTGAGAAATCAGACTGTTTATATTGTACAGTGTGAAGATCAGACTTTTTATATTGTACAGTGTGAAGATCAGATGTTTATATTGTACAGTGTGAAGATCAGACTGTTTATATTCTACAGTGTGAAGATCAGATGTTTATATTGTACAGTGTGAAGATCAGACTGTTTATATTGTACAGTGTAAGATCAGACTGTTTATATTGTACAGTGTGAAGATCAGATTGTTTATATTGTACAGTGTGAAGATCAGACTGTTTATATTGTACAGTGTGAAGATCAGACTGTTTATATTGTACAGTGTGAAGATCAGACTGTTTATATTGTACAGTGTGAAGATCAGAATGTTTATATTGTACAGTGTGAAGATCAGACTGTTTATATTGTACAGTGTGAAGATCAGATTGTTTATATTGTACAGTGTGAAGATCAGACTGTTTATATTGTACAGTGTGAAGATCAGACTGTTTATATTGTACAGTGTGAAGATCAGATGTTTATATTGTACAGTGTGAAGATCAGACTGTTTATATTGTACAGTGTGAAGATCAGACTGTTTATATTGTACAGTGAGAAGATCAGAATGTTTATATTGTACAGTGTGAAGATCAGACTGTTTATATTGTACAGTGAGAAGATCAGACTGTTTATATTGTACAGTGTGAAGATCAGACCTGTTATATTGTACAGTGTGAAGATCAGATTGTTTATATTGTACAGTGTGAAGATCAGACTGTTTATATTGTACAGTGTGAAGATCAGACTGTTTATATTGTACAGTGTGAAGATCAGACTGTTTATATTGTACAGTGTGAAGATCAGACTGTTTATATTGTACAGTGTGAAGATCAGACTGTTTATATTGTACAATGAGAAGATCAGACTGTTTATATTGTACAGTGTGAAGATCAGAATGTTTATATTGTACAGTGTGAAGATCAGACTGTTTATATTGTACAGTGTGAAGATCAGACTGTTTATATTGTACAGTGTGAAGATCAGACTGTTTATATTGTACAGTGTGAAGATCAGACTGTTTATATTGTACAGTGTGAAGATCAGACTGTTTATATTGTACAGTGTGAAGATCAGACTGTTTATATTGTACAGTGTGAAGATCAGATTGTTTATATTGTACAGTGTGAAGATCAGATTGTTTATATTGTACAGTGTGAAGATCAGATTGTTTATATTGTACAGTGTGAAGATCAGACTGTTTATATTGTACAGTGTGAAGATCAGATTGTTTATATTGTACAGTGTGAAGATCAGACTGTTTATATTGTACAGTGTGAAGATCAGACTGTTTATATTGTACAGTGTGAAGATCAGACTGTTTATATTGTACAGTGTGAAGATCAGATTGTTTATATTGTACAGTGTGAAGATCAGACTGTTTATATTGTACAGTGTGAAGATCAGACTGTTTATATTGTACAGTGTGAAGATCAGATTGTTTATATTGTACAGTGTGAAGATCAGACTGTTTATATTGTGCAGTGTGAAGATCAGACTGTTTATATTGTACAGTGTGAAGATCAGATTGTTTATATTGTACAGTGTGAAGATCAGACTGTTTCTATTGTACAGTGTGAAGATCAGACTGTTTATATTGTGCAGTGTGAAGATCAGACTGTTTATATTGTACAGTGTGAAAATCAGATTGTGTATATTGTACAGTGTGAAGATTAGATTGTTTAGATTGTACAGTGTGAAGATCAGACTGTTTATACTGTGCAGTGTGAAGATCAGATTGTTTATATTGTACAGTGTGAAGATCAGACTGTTTATATTGTACAGTGTGAAGAAGATTGTTTATATTGTGCAGCATGAAGATCAGACTGTTTATATTGTACAGTGTGAAGAACAGATTGTTTATATTGTGCAGCATGAAGATCAGACTGTTTATATTGTACACTGTGAAGATCAGACTGTTTATATTATACAGTGTGAAGATCAGACTGTTTTATTGTGCAGTTTTAAGATCAGACTGTTCATACTGTACAGTGTGAAGATCAGACTGTTTATATTGTAAAGTGTGAAGATTAGACTGTTTATATTGTACAGTGTGAAGATCAGACTGTTTATATTGTACAGTGTGAAGATCAGATTGTTTATATTGTACAGTGTGAAGATCAGACTGTTTATATTGTACAGTGTGAAGATCAGACTGTTTATATTGTACAGTGTGAAGATCAGATTGTTTATATTGTACAGTGTGAAGATCAGACTGTTCATACTGTACAGTGTGAAGATCAGACTGTTTATATTGTAAAGTGTGAAGATTAGACTGTTTATATTGTACAGTGTGAAGATCAGATTGTTTATACTGTACAGTGTGAAGATCAGCCTTTTTATATTATAGTGAGAAGATCAGACTGTTTCTATATTTCACTGTGAAGATCAGACTGTTAATATTGTACAGTGTGAAGATCACATTGTATATATTGTACAGTGTGAAGATCAGATTGTTTATATTGTACATAGTGAAGATCAGACTGTTTATATTGTACAGTGTGAAGATCAGACTGTTTATATTGTACAGTGAGAAGATCAGACTGTTTATATTGTACAGTGTGAAGATCAGACTGTTAATATTGTACAATGTTAAGATCAGACTGTTTATATTGTACAATGACAAGATCAGACTGTTTATTTTGTACAATGTGAAGATCAGAATGTTTATATTGTACAGTGTGAAGATCGGACTGTTTATATTGTACAGTGTGAAGATCAGACTGTTTATATTGTACAATGAGAAGATCAGACTGTTTATATTGTACAGTGAGAAGATCAGAATGTTTATTTTGTACAATGTGAAGATCAGAATGTTTATATTGTACAGTGTGAAGATCGGACTGTTTATATTGTACAGTGCGAAGATCAGACTGTTTATATTGTACAGTGTGAAGATCAGACTGTTTATATTGTACAGTGTGAAGATCAGACTGTTTATATTGTACACTCTGAAGATCAGACTGTTTATATTGTACAGTGTGAAGATCAGACTGTTTATATTGTGCAGTGTGAAGATCAGATTGTTTATATTGTACAGTGTGAAGATCAGATTGTTTATATTCTACAGTGTGAAGATCAGATTGTTTATATTGTACAGTGTGAAGATCAGACTGTTTATATTGTACAGTGTGAAGAACAGATTGTTTATATTGTACAGTGTGAAGATCAGGCTGTTTATATTGTACAGTGTGAAGAACAGATTGTTTATATTGTGTAGCATGAAGATCAGACGGTTTATATTGTACAGTGTGAAGATCAGATTGTTTATATTGTACAGTGTGAAGATCAGACTGTTTATATTGTGCAGTGTGAAGATCAGACTGTTTATATTGTACAGTGTGAAGATCAGATTGTTTATATTGTACAGTGTGAAGATCAGACTGTTTATATTGTGCAGTGTGAAGATCAGACTGTTTATATTGTACAGTGTGAAGATCAGATTGTTTATATTGTACAGTGTGAAGATCAGACTGTTTCTATTGTACAGTGTGAAGATCAGACTGTTTATATTGTGCAGTGTGAAGATCAGACTGTTTATATTGTACAGTGTGAAAATCAGATTGTGTATATTGTACAGTGTGAAGATCAGATTGTTTATATTGTACAGTGTGAAGATCAGACTGTTTATACTGTGCAGTGTGAAGATCAGATTGTTTATATTGTACAGTGTGAAGATCAGACTGTTTATATTGTACAGTGTGAAGAACAGATTGTTTATATTGTGCAGCATGAAGATCAGACTGTTTATATTGTACAGTGTGAAGAACAGATTGTTTATATTGTGCAGCATGAAGATCAGACTGTTTATATTGTACACTGTGAAGATCAGACTGTTTATATTATACAGTGCGAAGATCAGACTGTTTATATTGTGCAGTTTTAAGATCAGACTGTTCATACTGTACAGTGTGAAGATCAGACTGTTTATATTGTAAAGTGTGAAGATTAGACTGTTTATATTGTACAGTGTGAAGATCAGACTGTTTATATTGTACAGTGTGAAGATCAGATTGTTTATATTGTACAGTGTGAAGATCAGACTGTTTATATTGTACAGTGTGAAGATCAGACTGTTTATATTGTACAGTGTGAAGATCAGATTGTTTATATTGTACAGTGTGAAGATCAGACTGTTCATACTGTACAGTGTGAAGATCAGACTGTTTATATTGTAAAGTGTGAAGATTAGACTGTTTATATTGTACAGTGTGAAGATCAGATTGTTTATACTGTACAGTGTGAAGATCAGCCTTTTTATATTATAGTGAGAAGATCAGACTGTTTCTATATTTCACTGTGAAGATCAGACTGTTAATATTGTACAGTGTGAAGATCACATTGTATATATTGTACAGTGTGAAGATCAGATTGTTTATATTGTACATAGTGAAGATCAGACTGTTTATATTGTACAGTGTGAAGATCAGACTGTTTATATTGTACAGTGAGAAGATCAGACTGTTTATATTGTACAGTGTGAAGATCAGACTGTTAATATTGTACAATGTTAAGATCAGACTGTTTATATTGTACAATGACAAGATCAGACTGTTTATTTTGTACAATGTGAAGATCAGAATGTTTATATTGTACAGTGTGAAGATCGGACTGTTTATATTGTACAGTGTGAAGATCAGACTGTTTATATTGTACAATGAGAAGATCAGACTGTTTATATTGTACAGTGAGAAGATCAGAATGTTTATATTGTACAGTGTGAAGATCAGACTGTTTATATTGTACAATGAGAAGAATAGACTATTTATATTGTACAGTGTGAAGATCAGACTGTTTATATTGTACAGTGTGCAGATCAGACTGTTTATATTGTACAGTGAGAAAATCAGGCTATTTATACTGGACAGTGTGAAGATCAGCCTGTTTATATTATACAGTGTGAAGATCAGACTGTTTATATTGTACAATGTGAAGATCAGACTGTTTATATTGTACAGTGTGAAGATCAGACTGTTTATATTGTACAGTGTGAAGATCAGACTGTTTATATTGTACAGTATGAAAATCAGATTGTTTATAATGTACAGTGTGTAGATCAGTCTGGTTATATTGTACAGTGTGAAGATCAGACTGTTTATATTGTACATTGAGAAGATCAGACTGTTTATATTGTACAGTGTGAAGATCAGACTGTTTATATTGTACAGTGTGAAGATCAGACTATTTATATTGTACAGTGTGAAGATCAGATTGTTTATATTGTACATAGTGAAGATCAGACTGTTTATATTGTACAGTGAGAAGATCAGACTGTTTATATTGTACAGTGTGAAGATCAGACTGTTAATATTGTACAATGTTAAGATCAGATTATTTATATTGTACACAGTGAAGATTAGACCCTTTTATTGTACAGTGTGATGATCAGCCTGTTTATAATGTACAGTGAGAAAATCAGACTGTTTATATTGTAAAGTGTGAAGATCAGACTGTTTATATTGTACAGTGTGAAAATCAGATTGTGTATATTGTACAGTGTGAAGATCAGATTGTTTATATTGTACAGTGTGAAGATCAGACTGTTTATACTGTGCAGTGTGAAGATCAGATTGTTTATATTGTACAGTGTGAAGATCAGACTGTTTATATTGTACAGTGTGAAGAACAGATTATTTATATTGTGCAGCATGAAGATCAGACTGTTTATATTGTACAGTGTGAAGAACAGATTGTTTATATTGTGCAGCATGAAGATCAGATTGTTTATATTGTACACTGTGAAGATCAGACTGTTTATATTATACAGTGCGAAGATCAGACTGTTTATATTGTGCAGTTTTAAGATCAGACTGTTCATACTGTACAGTGTGAAGATCAGACTGTTTATATTGTAAAGTGTGAAGATTAGACTGTTTATATTGTACAGTGTGAAGATCAGACTGTTTATATTGTACAGTGTGAAGATCAGATTGTTTATATTGTACAGCGTGAAGATCAGACTGTTCATACTGTACAGTGTGAAGATCAGACTGTTTATATTGTACAGTGTGAAGATCAGACTGTTTATATTGTACAGTGTGAAGATCAGATTGTTTATATTGTACAGTGTGAAGATCAGACTGTTCATACTGTACAGTGTGAAGATCAGACTGTTTATATTGTAAAGTGTGAAGATTAGACTGTTTATATTGTACAGTGTGAAGATCAGATTGTTTATACTGTACAGTGTGAAGATCAGCCTTTTTATATTATAGTGAGAAGATCAGACTGTTTCTATATTTCACTGTGAAGATCAGACTGTTAATATTGTACAGTGTGAAGATCACATTGTATATATTGTACAGTGTGAAGATCAGATTGTTTATATTGTACAGTGTTAAGGTCAGACTGTTTATATTGTAAAGTGTGAAAATCAGACTGTTTATATTGTACAGTGAGAAGATCAGACTGTTTATATTGTTCAGTGTGAAGATCAGACTGTTAATATTGTGCAATGTTAAGATCAGATTGTTTATATTGTACATAGTGAAGATGAGACTGTTTATATTGTACAGTGTGATGATCAGCCTGTTTATATTGTACAGTATGAAGATCAGAATGTTTATATTGAACAGTGTGAAGATCAGACTGTTTATATTGTACATCGTGAAGATCAGACTGTTTATATTGTACAGTGTGAAGATCAGATTGTTTATATTTTACAGTGTGAAGATCAGACTGTTTATATTATACAGTATGAAGATTAGACTGTTTGGGGTAAAAATTGAGTCGCGCCCCATTTGGGGCGCTAACCTCGCCGGGGCGCGACTTTTAGCGCTCCGAAAAAATTAGCGGCCCTGCGCCGGAACTTCAGTGGTTGCGCCCCAAGAGGGAAGCGGGGCGCCACTGGAAGCACCCCGCATCCCTCTTGGGGCGCTGCGAGTGAATATCCTGGCGCTACGTGCCGCAGCGCCACGCGCTGCGGCACGTCGCGCCGCGGTATTGCAGGCCTTCCTCCCCTTCTTAAAGGGGAGGGACCCTGCGCAGCGCGAACCGGGGCCCAGCTGGGCCCCCAGGGATCGGGAGTGCCGGCAAAAGAGCCCGGCACTCAAGAGAAGTGCCGGGCTCTTGGAGCGCAGCCGGCACTTCACGGTGGGGGGGCTTCACGGGGGCCGGGGACAGCAACGGGGGCAGGTGCTGGCAGGCGGCCAGCAACAAAAATGGCCGCCAGCCACCTCCCCTTTAAATATCGCCGCCCCGGCCGCACGTACGCCTCCCTGAACCCGTCGGACATAGCGTCTGCCGGTAAATCAGGGGGCGCTACTGAAGATCACGGCCGGGGCGCGAGTGGGGTGCTGCGCACGGCGATGACGTCATCGCCGGCGGCGCAGCGCCACAGGGCGCTACCGGCTGCCGCCGCCACTAACCTTCCACTAAATTTTTCGGGAGGCGTGGGCGGCGCTGCGCCCGGGCGTTAGCTGCTTTACGCCCCATTAGCGCACTCTTAAGGCGCTAACGGGAGGCGCAAGCAGCTGAATTTTTCCCCCGTTATATTGTACAATGAGCAGATCAGGCTGTTTATATTGTACAGTAAGAAGATCAGCCTGTTCATATTGTACAATCAGAAGATCAGTCTGTTTATATTGTACAGTGTGAAGAGCAGATTGTTTATATTGTACAGTGTGAAGATCAGCCTGTTTATATTGTACATTTAGAAGATCAGACTGTTCATATTTTACACTGTGAAGATCAGACTGTTTATATTGTACAGTGTGAAGATCAGACTGTTTATATTGTACAATGAGAAGATCAGACTGTTTGTATTGTACAGTATGAAGATCAGATTGTTTATATCATACAGTGTGAAGATCAGAGGGTTTATATTGTACATTGTGAAGATCAGACTGTTTATATTGTACAGTGTGAAGATCAGACTGTTTTTATTATACAGTGTGAAGATCAGACTGTTTATATTGTACAGTATGAAGATGAGACTGTTTATATTCTACAATGAGCAGATCAGACTCTTTATATTGTACAGTGTGAAGAGCAGACTGTTTATATTGTACAGTATGAAAATCCGATTGTATATAATGTACAGTGTGTAGATCAGTCTGGTTTTATTGTACAGTGTGAAGATCAGACTGTTTATATTGTACAGTGAGAAGATCAGATTGTTTATATTGTACATTGTGAACATCAGATTGTTTATATTGTACAGTGTGAAAATCAGATTGTATATAATGTACAGTGTGTAGATCAGTCTGGTTTTATTGTACAGTGTGAAGATCAGACTGTTTATATTGTACAGTGAGAAGATCAGATTGTTTATATTGTACAGTGTGAAGATCAGATTGTTTATATTGTACAGTGTGAAGATCAGACTGTTTATATTGTACAGTGAGAAGATCAGATTGTTTATATTGTACAGTGTGAAGATCAGACTGTTTATATTGTACAGACTGAAGATCAGATTGTTTATATTGTACAGTGTGAAGATTATAATCCTTAAATTGTACAGTGTGAAGATCAGACTGTTTATATTGTACAGTGTGAAGATCAGACTGTTTATATTGTACAGAGAAGATCAGCCTGTTTCTATTGTACAGTGTGAAGATCAGACTATTTATATTGTACAGTGAGATCAGATTGTTTATATTGTACAGTGTGATGATCAGACTGTTTATATTGTACAGTGTGAAGATCAGTTTGTTTATATTGTACATATTCAAAATCAGACTGTTTATATAGTACAGTGTGAAGATCAGACTGTTTATATTGTACAGTGTGAAGATCAGATTGTTTATATTGTACATAGTGAAGATCAGACTGTTTATGTTGTACAGAGAAGATCATCCTGTTTATATTGTGCAGTGTGAAGATCAGACTGGTTATATTGTACAATGAGCAGATCAGACTGTTTTTATTGAACAGTGTGAAGATCAGATTGTTTATATTGTACATAGTGAAGATCAGACTGTTTATATTGTACAGTGTGAAGATCAGATTGTTTATATTGTACATAGTCAAGATCAGACTGTTTATATTGTACAGTAAGAAGATCAGACTGTTTATATTGTATAGTGTGAAGATCAGACTGTTTATATTGTACAGTGTGTAGATCAGTCTGGTTTTATTGTACAGTGCGAAGATCAGACTGTTTATAGTGTACATTGAGAAGATCAGATTGTTTATATTGTACATAGTTAAGATCAGACTGTTTATAGTGTACATTGAGAAGATCAGATTGTTTATATTGTACAGTGTGAAGATCAGACTGTTTATAATTTACAGTGTGAAGATCAGACTGTTTATATTGTACAGTGAGAAGATCAGACTGTTTATATTGTACAGTGTGAAGATCAGATTGTTTATATTGTACAGTGTGAAGATCAGACTGTTTATATTGAACTGTGTGAAGATCAGACTGTTTATATTGTGCAGTGTGAAGATGAGATTGTTTATATGGTACAGTGTGAAGATCAGATTGTTTATATTGTACATAGTGAAGATCAGACTGTTTATATTGTACAGTGTGAAGATCAGACTGTTTATATTGTACAGTGTGAAGATCAGATTGTTTATATTGTACAGTGTGAAGATCAGACTGTTTATATTGTACAGTGTGAAGATCAGACTGTTTATATTGTACAGTGTGAAGATCAGATTGTTTATATTGTACAGTGTGAAGATCAGACTGTTCATACTGTACAGTGTGAAGATCAGACTGTTTATATTGTAAAGTGTGAAGATTAGACTGTTTATATTGTACAGTGTGAAGATCAGATTGTTTATACTGTACAGTGTGAAGATCAGCCTTTTTATATTATAGTGAGAAGATCAGACTGTTTCTATATTTCACTGTGAAGATCAGACTGTTAATATTGTACAGTGTGAAGATCACATTGTATATATTGTACAGTGTGAAGATCAGATTGTTTATATTGTACATAGTGAAGATCAGACTGTTTATATTGTACAGTGTGAAGATCAGACTGTTTATATTGTACAGTGAGAAGATCAGACTGTTTATATTGTACAGTGTGAAGATCAGACTGTTAATATTGTACAATGTTAAGATCAGACTGTTTATATTGTACAATGACAAGATCAGACTGTTTATTTTGTACAATGTGAAGATCAGAATGTTTATATTGTACAGTGTGAAGATCGGACTGTTTATATTGTACAGTGTGAAGATCAGACTGTTTATATTGTACAATGAGAAGATCAGACTGTTTATATTGTACAGTGAGAAGATCAGAATGTTTATATTGTACAGTGTGAAGATCAGACTGTTTATATTGTACAATGAGAAGAATAGACTATTTATATTGTACAGTGTGAAGATCAGACTGTTTATATTGTACAGTGTGCAGATCAGACTGTTTATATTGTACAGTGAGAAAATCAGGCTATTTATACTGGACAGTGTGAAGATCAGCCTGTTTATATTATACAGTGTGAAGATCAGACTGTTTATATTGTACAATGTGAAGATCAGACTGTTTATATTGTACAGTGTGAAGATCAGACTGTTTATATTGTACAGTGTGAAGATCAGACTGTTTATATTGTACAGTATGAAAATCAGATTGTTTATAATGTACAGTGTGTAGATCAGTCTGGTTATATTGTACAGTGTGAAGATCAGACTGTTTATATTGTACATTGAGAAGATCAGACTGTTTATATTGTACAGTGTGAAGATCAGACTGTTTATATTGTACAGTGTGAAGATCAGACTATTTATATTGTACAGTGTGAAGATCAGATTGTTTATATTGTACATAGTGAAGATCAGACTGTTTATATTGTACAGTGAGAAGATCAGACTGTTTATATTGTACAGTGTGAAGATCAGACTGTTAATATTGTACAATGTTAAGATCAGATTATTTATATTGTACACAGTGAAGATTAGACCCTTTTATTGTACAGTGTGATGATCAGCCTGTTTATAATGTACAGTGAGAAAATCAGACTGTTTATATTGTAAAGTGTGAAGATCAGACTGTTTATATTGTACAGTGTGAAAATCAGATTGTGTATATTGTACAGTGTGAAGATCAGATTGTTTATATTGTACAGTGTGAAGATCAGACTGTTTATACTGTGCAGTGTGAAGATCAGATTGTTTATATTGTACAGTGTGAAGATCAGACTGTTTATATTGTACAGTGTGAAGAACAGATTATTTATATTGTGCAGCATGAAGATCAGACTGTTTATATTGTACAGTGTGAAGAACAGATTGTTTATATTGTGCAGCATGAAGATCAGATTGTTTATATTGTACACTGTGAAGATCAGACTGTTTATATTATACAGTGCGAAGATCAGACTGTTTATATTGTGCAGTTTTAAGATCAGACTGTTCATACTGTACAGTGTGAAGATCAGACTGTTTATATTGTAAAGTGTGAAGATTAGACTGTTTATATTGTACAGTGTGAAGATCAGACTGTTTATATTGTACAGTGTGAAGATCAGATTGTTTATATTGTACAGCGTGAAGATCAGACTGTTCATACTGTACAGTGTGAAGATCAGACTGTTTATATTGTACAGTGTGAAGATCAGACTGTTTATATTGTACAGTGTGAAGATCAGATTGTTTATATTGTACAGTGTGAAGATCAGACTGTTCATACTGTACAGTGTGAAGATCAGACTGTTTATATTGTAAAGTGTGAAGATTAGACTGTTTATATTGTACAGTGTGAAGATCAGATTGTTTATACTGTACAGTGTGAAGATCAGCCTTTTTATATTATAGTGAGAAGATCAGACTGTTTCTATATTTCACTGTGAAGATCAGACTGTTAATATTGTACAGTGTGAAGATCACATTGTATATATTGTACAGTGTGAAGATCAGATTGTTTATATTGTACAGTGTTAAGGTCAGACTGTTTATATTGTAAAGTGTGAAAATCAGACTGTTTATATTGTACAGTGAGAAGATCAGACTGTTTATATTGTTCAGTGTGAAGATCAGACTGTTAATATTGTGCAATGTTAAGATCAGATTGTTTATATTGTACATAGTGAAGATGAGACTGTTTATATTGTACAGTGTGATGATCAGCCTGTTTATATTGTACAGTATGAAGATCAGAATGTTTATATTGAACAGTGTGAAGATCAGACTGTTTATATTGTACATCGTGAAGATCAGACTGTTTATATTGTACAGTGTGAAGATCAGATTGTTTATATTTTACAGTGTGAAGATCAGACTGTTTATATTATACAGTATGAAGATTAGACTGTTTGGGGTAAAAATTGAGTCGCGCCCCATTTGGGGCGCTAACCTCGCCGGGGCGCGACTTTTAGCGCTCCGAAAAAATTAGCGGCCCTGCGCCGGAACTTCAGTGGTTGCGCCCCAAGAGGGAAGCGGGGCGCCACTGGAAGCACCCCGCATCCCTCTTGGGGCGCTGCGAGTGAATATCCTGGCGCTACGTGCCGCAGCGCCACGCGCTGCGGCACGTCGCGCCGCGGTATTGCAGGCCTTCCTCCCCTTCTTAAAGGGGAGGGACCCTGCGCAGCGCGAACCGGGGCCCAGCTGGGCCCCCAGGGATCGGGAGTGCCGGCAAAAGAGCCCGGCACTCAAGAGAAGTGCCGGGCTCTTGGAGCGCAGCCGGCACTTCACGGTGGGGGGGCTTCACGGGGGCCGGGGACAGCAACGGGGGCAGGTGCTGGCAGGCGGCCAGCAACAAAAATGGCCGCCAGCCACCTCCCCTTTAAATATCGCCGCCCCGGCCGCACGTACGCCTCCCTGAACCCGTCGGACATAGCGTCTGCCGGTAAATCAGGGGGCGCTACTGAAGATCACGGCCGGGGCGCGAGTGGGGTGCTGCGCACGGCGATGACGTCATCGCCGGCGGCGCAGCGCCACAGGGCGCTACCGGCTGCCGCCGCCGCTAACCTTCCACTAAATTTTTCGGGAGGCGTGGGCGGCGCTGCGCCCGGGCGTTAGCTGCTTTACGCCCCATTAGCGCACTCTTAAGGCGCTAACGGGAGGCGCAAGCAGCTGAATTTTTCCCCCGTTATATTGTACAATGAGCAGATCAGGCTGTTTATATTGTACAGTAAGAAGATCAGCCTGTTCATATTGTACAATCAGAAGATCAGTCTGTTTATATTGTACAGTGTGAAGAGCAGATTGTTTATATTGTACAGTGTGAAGATCAGCCTGTTTATATTGTACATTGAGAAGATCAGACTGTTCATATTTTACACTGTGAAGATCAGACTGTTTATATTGTACAGTGTGAAGATCAGACTGTTTATATTGTACAATGAGAAGATCAGACTGTTTGTATTGTACAGTATGAAGATCAGATTGTTTATATCATACAGTGTGAAGATCAGAGGGTTTATATTGTACATTGTGAAGATCAGACTGTTTATATTGTACAGTGTGAAGATCAGACTGTTTTTATTATACAGTGTGAAGATCAGACTGTTTATATTGTACAGTATGAAGATGAGACTGTTTATATTCTACAATGAGCAGATCAGACTCTTTATATTGTACAGTGTGAAGAGCAGACTGTTTATATTGTACAGTATGAAAATCCGATTGTATATAATGTACAGTGTGTAGATCAGTCTGGTTTTATTGTACAGTGTGAAGATCAGACTGTTTATATTGTACAGTGAGAAGATCAGATTGTTTATATTGTACAGTGTGAACATCAGATTGTTTATATTGTACAGTGTGAAAATCAGATTGTATATAATGTACAGTGTGTAGATCAGTCTGGTTTTATTGTACAGTGTGAAGATCAGACTGTTTATATTGTACAGTGAGAAGATCAGATTGTTTATATTGTACAGTGTGAAGATCAGATTGTTTATATTGTACAGTGTGAAGATCAGACTGTTTATATTGTACAGTGAGAAGATCAGATTGTTTATATTGTACAGTGTGAAGATCAGACTGTTTATATTGTACAGACTGAAGATCAGATTGTTTATATTGTACAGTGTGAAGATTATAATCCTTAAATTGTACAGTGTGAAGATCAGACTGTTTATATTGTACAGTGTGAAGATCAGACTGTTTATATTGTACAGAGAAGATCAGCCTGTTTCTATTGTACAGTGTGAAGATCAGACTATTTATATTGTACAGTGAGATCAGATTGTTTATATTGTACAGTGTGATGATCAGACTGTTTATATTGTACAGTGTGAAGATCAGTTTGTTTATATTGTACATATTCAAAATCAGACTGTTTATATAGTACAGTGTGAAGATCAGACTGTTTATATTGTACAGTGTGAAGATCAGATTGTTTATATTGTACATAGTGAAGATCAGACTGTTTATGTTGTACAGAGAAGATCATCCTGTTTATATTGTGCAGTGTGAAGATCAGACTGGTTATATTGTACAATGAGCAGATCAGACTGTTTTTATTGAACAGTGTGAAGATCAGATTGTTTATATTGTACATAGTGAAGATCAGACTGTTTATATTGTACAGTGTGAAGATCAGATTGTTTATATTGTACATAGTCAAGATCAGACTGTTTATATTGTACAGTAAGAAGATCAGACTGTTTATATTGTATAGTGTGAAGATCAGACTGTTTATATTGTACAGTGTGTAGATCAGTCTGGTTTTATTGTACAGTGCGAAGATCAGACTGTTTATAGTGTACATTGAGAAGATCAGATTGTTTATATTGTACATAGTTAAGATCAGACTGTTTATAGTGTACATTGAGAAGATCAGATTGTTTATATTGTACAGTGTGCAGATCAGACTGTTTATAATTTACAGTGTGAAGATCAGACTGTTTATATTGTACAGTGAGAAGATCAGACTGTTTATATTGTGCAGTGTGAAGATCAGACTATTTATATTGTACAGTGTGAAGATCAGATTGTTTATATTGTACATAGTGAAGATCAGACTGTTTATATTGTACAGTGAGAAGATCAGACTGTTTATATTGTACAGTGTGAAGATCAGACTGTTAATATTGTACAATGTTAAGATCAGATTATTTATATTGTACACAGTGAAGATTAGACCCTTTTATTGTACAGTGTGATGATCAGCCTGTTTATAATGTACAGTGAGAAAATCAGACTGTTTATATTGTAAAGTGTGAAGATCAGACTGTTTATATTGTACAGTGTGAAAATCAGATTGTGTATATTGTACAGTGTGAAGATCAGATTGTTTATATTGTACAGTGTGAAGATCAGACTGTTTATACTGTGCAGTGTGAAGATCAGATTGTTTATATTGTACAGTGTGAAGATCAGACTGTTTATATTGTACAGTGTGAAGAACAGATTATTTATATTGTGCAGCATGAAGATCAGACTGTTTATATTGTACAGTGTGAAGAACAGATTGTTTATATTGTGCAGCATGAAGATCAGATTGTTTATATTGTACACTGTGAAGATCAGACTGTTTATATTATACAGTGCGAAGATCAGACTGTTTATATTGTGCAGTTTTAAGATCAGACTGTTCATACTGTACAGTGTGAAGATCAGACTGTTTATATTGTAAAGTGTGAAGATTAGACTGTTTATATTGTACAGTGTGAAGATCAGACTGTTTATATTGTACAGTGTGAAGATCAGATTGTTTATATTGTACAGCGTGAAGATCAGACTGTTCATACTGTACAGTGTGAAGATCAGACTGTTTATATTGTACAGTGTGAAGATCAGACTGTTTATATTGTACAGTGTGAAGATCAGATTGTTTATATTGTACAGTGTGAAGATCAGACTGTTCATACTGTACAGTGTGAAGATCAGACTGTTTATATTGTAAAGTGTGAAGATTAGACTGTTTATATTGTACAGTGTGAAGATCAGATTGTTTATACTGTACAGTGTGAAGATCAGCCTTTTTATATTATAGTGAGAAGATCAGACTGTTTCTATATTTCACTGTGAAGATCAGACTGTTAATATTGTACAGTGTGAAGATCACATTGTATATATTGTACAGTGTGAAGATCAGATTGTTTATATTGTACAGTGTTAAGGTCAGACTGTTTATATTGTAAAGTGTGAAAATCAGACTGTTTATATTGTACAGTGAGAAGATCAGACTGTTTATATTGTTCAGTGTGAAGATCAGACTGTTAATATTGTGCAATGTTAAGATCAGATTGTTTATATTGTACATAGTGAAGATGAGACTGTTTATATTGTACAGTGTGATGATCAGCCTGTTTATATTGTACAGTATGAAGATCAGAATGTTTATATTGAACAGTGTGAAGATCAGACTGTTTATATTGTACATCGTGAAGATCAGACTGTTTATATTGTACAGTGTGAAGATCAGATTGTTTATATTTTACAGTGTGAAGATCAGACTGTTTATATTATACAGTATGAAGATTAGACTGTTTGGGGTAAAAATTGAGTCGCGCCCCATTTGGGGCGCTAACCTCGCCGGGGCGCGACTTTTAGCGCTCCGAAAAAATTAGCGGCCCTGCGCCGGAACTTCAGTGGTTGCGCCCCAAGAGGGAAGCGGGGCGCCACTGGAAGCACCCCGCATCCCTCTTGGGGCGCTGCGAGTGAATATCCTGGCGCTACGTGCCGCAGCGCCACGCGCTGCGGCACGTCGCGCCGCGGTATTGCAGGCCTTCCTCCCCTTCTTAAAGGGGAGGGACCCTGCGCAGCGCGAACCGGGGCCCAGCTGGGCCCCCAGGGATCGGGAGTGCCGGCAAAAGAGCCCGGCACTCAAGAGAAGTGCCGGGCTCTTGGAGCGCAGCCGGCACTTCACGGTGGGGGGGCTTCACGGGGGCCGGGGACAGCAACGGGGGCAGGTGCTGGCAGGCGGCCAGCAACAAAAATGGCCGCCAGCCACCTCCCCTTTAAATATCGCCGCCCCGGCCGCACGTACGCCTCCCTGAACCCGTCGGACATAGCGTCTGCCGGTAAATCAGGGGGCGCTACTGAAGATCACGGCCGGGGCGCGAGTGGGGTGCTGCGCACGGCGATGACGTCATCGCCGGCGGCGCAGCGCCACAGGGCGCTACCGGCTGCCGCCGCCGCTAACCTTCCACTAAATTTTTCGGGAGGCGTGGGCGGCGCTGCGCCCGGGCGTTAGCTGCTTTACGCCCCATTAGCGCACTCTTAAGGCGCTAACGGGAGGCGCAAGCAGCTGAATTTTTCCCCCGTTATATTGTACAATGAGCAGATCAGGCTGTTTATATTGTACAGTAAGAAGATCAGCCTGTTCATATTGTACAATCAGAAGATCAGTCTGTTTATATTGTACAGTGTGAAGAGCAGATTGTTTATATTGTACAGTGTGAAGATCAGCCTGTTTATATTGTACATTGAGAAGATCAGACTGTTCATATTTTACACTGTGAAGATCAGACTGTTTATATTGTACAGTGTGAAGATCAGACTGTTTATATTGTACAATGAGAAGATCAGACTGTTTGTATTGTACAGTATGAAGATCAGATTGTTTATATCATACAGTGTGAAGATCAGAGGGTTTATATTGTACATTGTGAAGATCAGACTGTTTATATTGTACAGTGTGAAGATCAGACTGTTTTTATTATACAGTGTGAAGATCAGACTGTTTATATTGTACAGTATGAAGATGAGACTGTTTATATTCTACAATGAGCAGATCAGACTCTTTATATTGTACAGTGTGAAGAGCAGACTGTTTATATTGTACAGTATGAAAATCCGATTGTATATAATGTACAGTGTGTAGATCAGTCTGGTTTTATTGTACAGTGTGAAGATCAGACTGTTTATATTGTACAGTGAGAAGATCAGATTGTTTATATTGTACAGTGTGAACATCAGATTGTTTATATTGTACAGTGTGAAAATCAGATTGTATATAATGTACAGTGTGTAGATCAGTCTGGTTTTATTGTACAGTGTGAAGATCAGACTGTTTATATTGTACAGTGAGAAGATCAGATTGTTTATATTGTACAGTGTGAAGATCAGATTGTTTATATTGTACAGTGTGAAGATCAGACTGTTTATATTGTACAGTGAGAAGATCAGATTGTTTATATTGTACAGTGTGAAGATCAGACTGTTTATATTGTACAGACTGAAGATCAGATTGTTTATATTGTACAGTGTGAAGATTATAATCCTTAAATTGTACAGTGTGAAGATCAGACTGTTTATATTGTACAGTGTGAAGATCAGACTGTTTATATTGTACAGAGAAGATCAGCCTGTTTCTATTGTACAGTGTGAAGATCAGACTATTTATATTGTACAGTGAGATCAGATTGTTTATATTGTACAGTGTGATGATCAGACTGTTTATATTGTACAGTGTGAAGATCAGTTTGTTTATATTGTACATATTCAAAATCAGACTGTTTATATAGTACAGTGTGAAGATCAGACTGTTTATATTGTACAGTGTGAAGATCAGATTGTTTATATTGTACATAGTGAAGATCAGACTGTTTATGTTGTACAGAGAAGATCATCCTGTTTATATTGTGCAGTGTGAAGATCAGACTGGTTATATTGTACAATGAGCAGATCAGACTGTTTTTATTGAACAGTGTGAAGATCAGATTGTTTATATTGTACATAGTGAAGATCAGACTGTTTATATTGTACAGTGTGAAGATCAGATTGTTTATATTGTACATAGTCAAGATCAGACTGTTTATATTGTACAGTAAGAAGATCAGACTGTTTATATTGTATAGTGTGAAGATCAGACTGTTTATATTGTACAGTGTGTAGATCAGTCTGGTTTTATTGTACAGTGCGAAGATCAGACTGTTTATAGTGTACATTGAGAAGATCAGATTGTTTATATTGTACATAGTTAAGATCAGACTGTTTATAGTGTACATTGAGAAGATCAGATTGTTTATATTGTACAGTGTGAAGATCAGACTGTTTATAATTTACAGTGTGAAGATCAGACTGTTTATATTGTACAGTGAGAAGATCAGACTGTTTATATTGTACAGTGTGAAGATCAGATTGTTTATATTGTACAGTGTGAAGATCAGACTGTTTATATTGAACTGTGTGAAGATCAGACTGTTTATATTGTGCAGTGTGAAGATGAGATTGTTTATATGGTACAGTGCGAAGATCAGATTGTTTATATTGTACATAGTGAAGATCAGACTGTTTATATTGTACAGTGTGGAGATCAGATTGTTTATATTGTACATAGTGAAGATCAGACTGTTTATATTGTATAGTGTGAAGATCAGTTTGTTTATATTGTACAGTGTGTAGATGAGATTGTTTATACTGTACAGTGTGAAGATCAGACTGTTTATATTGTACACTGTCAAGATCACCCTGTTTATATTGTACAGTGTGAAGATCAGATTGTGCATATTGTACCGTGTGAAGATCAGCCTGTTTATATTTTACAGTGTGAAGATCAGACTGTTTATATTGTACAGTGTGAAGATCAGATTGTTTATATTGTACATTGTGAAGATCAGACTGTTTATATTGTACAGTGTGAAGATCGGATTGTTTAAATTGTTCCTAGTCAAGATCAGACTGTTTATATTGTACAGTAAGAAGATCAGACTGTTTATATTGTATAGTGTGAAGATTAGACTGTTTATATTGTATAGTGTGAAGATCAGATTGTTTATATTGTACAGTGTGAAGATCAGCCTGTTTCTATAGCACATTGAGAAGATCAGACTGTTTATATTGTACACTGTGAAGATCAGACTGTTTATATTATGCAGTGTGAAGATCAGACTGTATATATTGTACAGTGTGAAGATCAGATTGTTTATATTGTACAGTGTGAAGATCAGACTGTTTATATTATACAGTATGAAGATTAGACTGTTTATATTGTACAATGAGCAGATCAGGCTGTTTATATTGTACAGTAAGAAGATCAGACTGTTCATATTGTACAATCAGAAGATCAGTCTGTTTATATTGTACAGTGTGAAGATCAGACTGTTTATATTGCACAGTAAGAAGATCAGACTGTTTATATTGTATACTGTGAAGATCAGATTGTTTATATTGTACAGTGTGAAGATCAGCCTGTTTATATTGTACATTGAGAAGATCAGACTGTTCATATTTTACACTGTGAAGATCAGACTGTTTATATTGTACAGTGTGAAGATCAGACTGTTTATATTGTACAATGAGAAGATCAGACTGTTTGTATTGTACAGTATGAAGATCAGGTTGTTTATATCGTACAGTGTGAAGATCAGAGGGTTTATATTGTACATTGTGAAGATGAGACTGTTTATATTCTACAATGAGCAGATCAGACTCTTTATATTGTACAGTGAGAAGATCAGACTGTTTATATTGTACAGTGTGAAGATCAGAATGTTTATATTGTACAATCAGAAGATCAGACGGTTTATATTTTACAGTGTGAAGATCAGACTGTTTATGTTGTACAGTGTGAAGATCAGACTTTTTATATTGTACAATCAGAAGATCAGTCTGTTTATATTGTATAGTGTGAGGATCAGATTGTTTATATTGTACAGTGTGATGATCAGCCTGTTTATATTTTACAGTGAGATCAGACTGTTTATATTGTACACTGTGAAGATCAGACTGTTTATATTGCATAGTGTGAAGATCAGATTGTTTATATTGTACAGTGTGAAGATCAGCCTGTTTATATTGTACATTGAGAAGATCAGACTGTTCATATTTTACACTGTGAAGATTAGACTGTTTATATTGTACAGTGTGAAGAATAGACTGTTTATATTGTACAGTGTGAAGATCAGATTGTTTATATTGTACAGTGTGAAGATCAGCCTGTTTATATTTTACAGTGTGAAGATCAGACTGTTTATATTGTACAGTGTGAAGATCAGATTGTTTATATTGTACAGTGTGAAGATCAGACTGTTTATTATGTACAGTGAAGATCAGACTGTTTATATTGTACAGTGTGTAGATGAGATTGTTTATATTGTACAGTGTGAAGATCAGATTGTTTATATTGTACAGTGTGAAGATCAGACTGTTTATATTGTACAGTGAGAAGATCAGATTGTTTATATTGTACAGTGTGAAGATCAGATTGTTTATATTGTACAGTGTGAAGATCAGACTGTTTATATTGTACAGTCTGAAGATCAGATTGTTTATATTGTACAGTGTGAAGATTATAATCCTTAAATTGTACAGTGTGAAGATCAGACTGTTTATATTGTACAGTGTGAAGATCAGACTGTTTATATTGTACAGAGAAGATCAGCCTGTTTCTATTGTACAGTGTGAAGATCAGACTATTTATATTGTACAGTGAGATCAGATTGTTTATATTGTACAGTGTGATGATCAGACTGTTTATATTGTACAGTGTGAAGATCAGTTTGTTTATATTGTACATATTCAAAATCAGACTGTTTATATAGTACAGTGTGAAGATCAGACTGTTTATATTGTACAGTGTGAAGATCAGATTGTTTATATTGTACATAGTGAAGATCAGACTGTTTATGTTGTACAGAGAAGATCATCCTGTTTATATTGTGCAGTGTGAAGATCAGACTGGTTATATTGTACAATGAGCAGATCAGACTGTTTTTATTGAACAGTGTGAAGATCAGATTGTTTATATTGTACATAGTGAAGATCAGACTGTTTATATTGTACAGTGTGAAGATCAGATTGTTTATATTGTACATAGTCAAGATCAGACTGTTTATATTGTACAGTAAGAAGATCAGACTGTTTATATTGTATAGTGTGAAGATCAGACTGTTTATATTGTACAGTGTGTAGATCAGTCTGGTTTTATTGTACAGTGCGAAGATCAGACTGTTTATAGTGTACATTGAGAAGATCAGATTGTTTATATTGTACATAGTTAAGATCAGACTGTTTATAGTGTACATTGAGAAGATCAGATTGTTTATATTGTACAGTGTGAAGATCAGACTGTTTATAATTTACAGTGTGAAGATCAGACTGTTTATATTGTACAGTGAGAAGATCAGACTGTTTATATTGTACAGTGTGAAGATCAGACTATTTATATTGTACAGTGTGAAGATCAGATTGTTTATATTGTACATAGTGAAGATCAGACTGTTTATATTGTACAGTGAGAAGATCAGACTGTTTATATTGTACAGTGTGAAGATCAGACTGTTAATATTGTACAATGTTAAGATCAGATTATTTATATTGTACACAGTGAAGATTAGACCCTTTTATTGTACAGTGTGATGATCAGCCTGTTTATAATGTACAGTGAGAAAATCAGACTGTTTATATTGTAAAGTGTGAAGATCAGACTGTTTATATTGTACAGTGTGAAAATCAGATTGTGTATATTGTACAGTGTGAAGATCAGATTGTTTATATTGTACAGTGTGAAGATCAGACTGTTTATACTGTGCAGTGTGAAGATCAGATTGTTTATATTGTACAGTGTGAAGATCAGACTGTTTATATTGTACAGTGTGAAGAACAGATTATTTATATTGTGCAGCATGAAGATCAGACTGTTTATATTGTACAGTGTGAAGAACAGATTGTTTATATTGTGCAGCATGAAGATCAGATTGTTTATATTGTACACTGTGAAGATCAGACTGTTTATATTATACAGTGCGAAGATCAGACTGTTTATATTGTGCAGTTTTAAGATCAGACTGTTCATACTGTACAGTGTGAAGATCAGACTGTTTATATTGTAAAGTGTGAAGATTAGACTGTTTATATTGTACAGTGTGAAGATCAGACTGTTTATATTGTACAGTGTGAAGATCAGATTGTTTATATTGTACAGCGTGAAGATCAGACTGTTCATACTGTACAGTGTGAAGATCAGACTGTTTATATTGTACAGTGTGAAGATCAGACTGTTTATATTGTACAGTGTGAAGATCAGATTGTTTATATTGTACAGTGTGAAGATCAGACTGTTCATACTGTACAGTGTGAAGATCAGACTGTTTATATTGTAAAGTGTGAAGATTAGACTGTTTATATTGTACAGTGTGAAGATCAGATTGTTTATACTGTACAGTGTGAAGATCAGCCTTTTTATATTATAGTGAGAAGATCAGACTGTTTCTATATTTCACTGTGAAGATCAGACTGTTAATATTGTACAGTGTGAAGATCACATTGTATATATTGTACAGTGTGAAGATCAGATTGTTTATATTGTACAGTGTTAAGGTCAGACTGTTTATATTGTAAAGTGTGAAAATCAGACTGTTTATATTGTACAGTGAGAAGATCAGACTGTTTATATTGTTCAGTGTGAAGATCAGACTGTTAATATTGTGCAATGTTAAGATCAGATTGTTTATATTGTACATAGTGAAGATGAGACTGTTTATATTGTACAGTGTGATGATCAGCCTGTTTATATTGTACAGTATGAAGATCAGAATGTTTATATTGAACAGTGTGAAGATCAGACTGTTTATATTGTACATCGTGAAGATCAGACTGTTTATATTGTACAGTGTGAAGATCAGATTGTTTATATTTTACAGTGTGAAGATCAGACTGTTTATATTATACAGTATGAAGATTAGACTGTTTGGGGTAAAAATTGAGTCGCGCCCCATTTGGGGCGCTAACCTCGCCGGGGCGCGACTTTTAGCGCTCCGAAAAAATTAGCGGCCCTGCGCCGGAACTTCAGTGGTTGCGCCCCAAGAGGGAAGCGGGGCGCCACTGGAAGCACCCCGCATCCCTCTTGGGGCGCTGCGAGTGAATATCCTGGCGCTACGTGCCGCAGCGCCACGCGCTGCGGCACGTCGCGCCGCGGTATTGCAGGCCTTCCTCCCCTTCTTAAAGGGGAGGGACCCTGCGCAGCGCGAACCGGGGCCCAGCTGGGCCCCCAGGGATCGGGAGTGCCGGCAAAAGAGCCCGGCACTCAAGAGAAGTGCCGGGCTCTTGGAGCGCAGCCGGCACTTCACGGTGGGGGGGCTTCACGGGGGCCGGGGACAGCAACGGGGGCAGGTGCTGGCAGGCGGCCAGCAACAAAAATGGCCGCCAGCCACCTCCCCTTTAAATATCGCCGCCCCGGCCGCACGTACGCCTCCCTGAACCCGTCGGACATAGCGTCTGCCGGTAAATCAGGGGGCGCTACTGAAGATCACGGCCGGGGCGCGAGTGGGGTGCTGCGCACGGCGATGACGTCATCGCCGGCGGCGCAGCGCCACAGGGCGCTACCGGCTGCCGCCGCCGCTAACCTTCCACTAAATTTTTCGGGAGGCGTGGGCGGCGCTGCGCCCGGGCGTTAGCTGCTTTACGCCCCATTAGCGCACTCTTAAGGCGCTAACGGGAGGCGCAAGCAGCTGAATTTTTCCCCCGTTATATTGTACAATGAGCAGATCAGGCTGTTTATATTGTACAGTAAGAAGATCAGCCTGTTCATATTGTACAATCAGAAGATCAGTCTGTTTATATTGTACAGTGTGAAGAGCAGATTGTTTATATTGTACAGTGTGAAGATCAGCCTGTTTATATTGTACATTGAGAAGATCAGACTGTTCATATTTTACACTGTGAAGATCAGACTGTTTATATTGTACAGTGTGAAGATCAGACTGTTTATATTGTACAATGAGAAGATCAGACTGTTTGTATTGTACAGTATGAAGATCAGATTGTTTATATCATACAGTGTGAAGATCAGAGGGTTTATATTGTACATTGTGAAGATCAGACTGTTTATATTGTACAGTGTGAAGATCAGACTGTTTTTATTATACAGTGTGAAGATCAGACTGTTTATATTGTACAGTATGAAGATGAGACTGTTTATATTCTACAATGAGCAGATCAGACTCTTTATATTGTACAGTGTGAAGAGCAGACTGTTTATATTGTACAGTATGAAAATCCGATTGTATATAATGTACAGTGTGTAGATCAGTCTGGTTTTATTGTACAGTGTGAAGATCAGACTGTTTATATTGTACAGTGAGAAGATCAGATTGTTTATATTGTACAGTGTGAACATCAGATTGTTTATATTGTACAGTGTGAAAATCAGATTGTATATAATGTACAGTGTGTAGATCAGTCTGGTTTTATTGTACAGTGTGAAGATCAGACTGTTTATATTGTACAGTGAGAAGATCAGATTGTTTATATTGTACAGTGTGAAGATCAGATTGTTTATATTGTACAGTGTGAAGATCAGACTGTTTATATTGTACAGTGAGAAGATCAGATTGTTTATATTGTACAGTGTGAAGATCAGACTGTTTATATTGTACAGACTGAAGATCAGATTGTTTATATTGTACAGTGTGAAGATTATAATCCTTAAATTGTACAGTGTGAAGATCAGACTGTTTATATTGTACAGTGTGAAGATCAGACTGTTTATATTGTACAGAGAAGATCAGCCTGTTTCTATTGTACAGTGTGAAGATCAGACTATTTATATTGTACAGTGAGATCAGATTGTTTATATTGTACAGTGTGATGATCAGACTGTTTATATTGTACAGTGTGAAGATCAGTTTGTTTATATTGTACATATTCAAAATCAGACTGTTTATATAGTACAGTGTGAAGATCAGACTGTTTATATTGTACAGTGTGAAGATCAGATTGTTTATATTGTACATAGTGAAGATCAGACTGTTTATGTTGTACAGAGAAGATCATCCTGTTTATATTGTGCAGTGTGAAGATCAGACTGGTTATATTGTACAATGAGCAGATCAGACTGTTTTTATTGAACAGTGTGAAGATCAGATTGTTTATATTGTACATAGTGAAGATCAGACTGTTTATATTGTACAGTGTGAAGATCAGATTGTTTATATTGTACATAGTCAAGATCAGACTGTTTATATTGTACAGTAAGAAGATCAGACTGTTTATATTGTATAGTGTGAAGATCAGACTGTTTATATTGTACAGTGTGTAGATCAGTCTGGTTTTATTGTACAGTGCGAAGATCAGACTGTTTATAGTGTACATTGAGAAGATCAGATTGTTTATATTGTACATAGTTAAGATCAGACTGTTTATAGTGTACATTGAGAAGATCAGATTGTTTATATTGTACAGTGTGAAGATCAGACTGTTTATAATTTACAGTGTGAAGATCAGACTGTTTATATTGTACAGTGAGAAGATCAGACTGTTTATATTGTACAGTGTGAAGATCAGATTGTTTATATTGTACAGTGTGAAGATCAGACTGTTTATATTGAACTGTGTGAAGATCAGACTGTTTATATTGTGCAGTGTGAAGATGAGATTGTTTATATGGTACAGTGTGAAGATCAGATTGTTTATATTGTACATAGTGAAGATCAGACTGTTTATATTGTACAGTGTGGAGATCAGATTGTTTATATTGTACATAGTGAAGATCAGACTGTTTATATTGTATAGTGTGAAGATCAGTTTGTTTATATTGTACAGTGTGTAGATGAGATTGTTTATACTGTACAGTGTGAAGATCAGACTGTTTATATTGTACACTGTCAAGATCACCCTGTTTATATTGTACAGTGTGAAGATCAGATTGTGCATATTGTACCGTGTGAAGATCAGCCTGTTTATATTTTACAGTGTGAAGATCAGACTGTTTATATTGTACAGTGTGAAGATCAGATTGTTTATATTGTACATTGTGAAGATCAGACTGTTTATATTGTACAGTGTGAAGATCGGATTGTTTAAATTGTTCCTAGTCAAGATCAGACTGTTTATATTGTACAGTAAGAAGATCAGACTGTTTATATTGTATAGTGTGAAGATTAGACTGTTTATATTGTATAGTGTGAAGATCAGATTGTTTATATTGTACAGTGTGAAGATCAGCCTGTTTCTATAGCACATTGAGAAGATCAGACTGTTTATATTGTACACTGTGAAGATCAGACTGTTTATATTATGCAGTGTGAAGATCAGACTGTATATATTGTACAGTGTGAAGATCAGATTGTTTATATTGTACAGTGTGAAGATCAGACTGTTTATATTATACAGTATGAAGATTAGACTGTTTATATTGTACAATGAGCAGATCAGGCTGTTTATATTGTACAGTAAGAAGATCAGACTGTTCATATTGTACAATCAGAAGATCAGTCTGTTTATATTGTACAGTGTGAAGATCAGACTGTTTATATTGCACAGTAAGAAGATCAGACTGTTTATATTGTATACTGTGAAGATCAGATTGTTTATATTGTACAGTGTGAAGATCAGCCTGTTTATATTGTACATTGAGAAGATCAGACTGTTCATATTTTACACTGTGAAGATCAGACTGTTTATATTGTACAGTGTGAAGATCAGACTGTTTATATTGTACAATGAGAAGATCAGACTGTTTGTATTGTAAAGTGTGAAGATTAGACTGTTTATATTGTACAGTGTGAAGATCAGACTGTTTATATTGTACAGTGTGAAGATCAGATTGTTTATATTGTACAGTGTGAAGATCAGACTGTTCATACTGTACAGTGTGAAGATCAGACTGTTTATATTGTACAGTGTGAAGATCAGACTGTTTATATTGTACAGTGTGAAGATCAGATTGTTTATATTGTACAGTGTGAAGATCAGACTGTTCATACTGTACAGTGTGAAGATCAGACTGTTTATATTGTAAAGTGTGAAGATTAGACTGTTTATATTGTACAGTGTGAAGATCAGATTGTTTATACTGTACAGTGTGAAGATCAGCCTTTTTATATTATAGTGAGAAGATCAGACTGTTTCTATATTTCACTGTGAAGATCAGACTGTTAATATTGTACAGTGTGAAGATCACATTGTATATATTGTACAGTGTGAAGATCAGATTGTTTATATTGTACAGTGTTAAGGTCAGACTGTTTATATTGTAAAGTGTGAAAATCAGACTGTTTATATTGTACAGTGAGAAGATCAGACTGTTTATATTGTTCAGTGTGAAGATCAGACTGTTAATATTGTGCAAATTTAAGATCAGATTGTTTATATTGTACATAGTGAAGATGAGACTGTTTATATTGTACAGTGTGATGATCAGCCTGTTTATATTGTACAGTATGAAGATCAGAATGTTTATATTGAACAGTGTGAAGATCAGACTGTTTATATTGTACATCGTGAAGATCAGACTGTTTATATTGTACAGTGTGAAGATCAGATTGTTTATATTTTACAGTGTGAAGATCAGACTGTTTATATTATACAGTATGAAGATTAGACTGTTTGGGGTAAAAATTGAGTCGCGCCCCATTTGGGGCGCTAACCTCGCCGGGGCGCGACTTTTAGCGCTCCGAAAAAATTAGCGGCCCTGCGCCGGAACTTCAGTGGTTGCGCCCCAAGAGGGAAGCGGGGCGCCACTGGAAGCACCCCGCATCCCTCTTGGGGCGCTGCGAGTGAATATCCTGGCGCTACGTGCCGCAGCGCCACGCGCTGCGGCACGTCGCGCCGCGGTATTGCAGGCCTTCCTCCCCTTCTTAAAGGGGAGGGACCCTGCGCAGCGCGAACCGGGGCCCAGCTGGGCCCCCAGGGATCGGGAGTGCCGGCAAAAGAGCCCGGCACTCAAGAGAAGTGCCGGGCTCTTGGAGCGCAGCCGGCACTTCACGGTGGGGGGGCTTCACGGGGGCCGGGGACAGCAACGGGGGCAGGTGCTGGCAGGCGGCCAGCAACAAAAATGGCCGCCAGCCACCTCCCCTTTAAATATCGCCGCCCCGGCCGCACGTACGCCTCCCTGAACCCGTCGGACATAGCGTCTGCCGGTAAATCAGGGGGCGCTACTGAAGATCACGGCCGGGGCGCGAGTGGGGTGCTGCGCACGGCGATGACGTCATCGCCGGCGGCGCAGCGCCACAGGGCGCTACCGGCTGCCGCCGCCGCTAACCTTCCACTAAATTTTTCGGGAGGCGTGGGCGGCGCTGCGCCCGGGCGTTAGCTGCTTTACGCCCCATTAGCGCACTCTTAAGGCGCTAACGGGAGGCGCAAGCAGCTGAATTTTTCCCCCGTTATATTGTACAATGAGCAGATCAGGCTGTTTATATTGTACAGTAAGAAGATCAGCCTGTTCATATTGTACAATCAGAAGATCAGTCTGTTTATATTGTACAGTGTGAAGAGCAGATTGTTTATATTGTACAGTGTGAAGATCAGCCTGTTTATATTGTACATTGAGAAGATCAGACTGTTCATATTTTACACTGTGAAGATCAGACTGTTTATATTGTACAGTGTGAAGATCAGACTGTTTATATTGTACAATGAGAAGATCAGACTGTTTGTATTGTACAGTATGAAGATCAGATTGTTTATATCATACAGTGTGAAGATCAGAGGGTTTATATTGTACATTGTGAAGATCAGACTGTTTATATTGTACAGTGTGAAGATCAGACTGTTTTTATTATACAGTGTGAAGATCAGACTGTTTATATTGTACAGTATGAAGATGAGACTGTTTATATTCTACAATGAGCAGATCAGACTCTTTATATTGTACAGTGTGAAGAGCAGACTGTTTATATTGTACAGTATGAAAATCCGATTGTATATAATGTACAGTGTGTAGATCAGTCTGGTTTTATTGTACAGTGTGAAGATCAGACTGTTTATATTGTACAGTGAGAAGATCAGATTGTTTATATTGTACAGTGTGAACATCAGATTGTTTATATTGTACAGTGTGAAAATCAGATTGTATATAATGTACAGTGTGTAGATCAGTCTGGTTTTATTGTACAGTGTGAAGATCAGACTGTTTATATTGTACAGTGAGAAGATCAGATTGTTTATATTGTACAGTGTGAAGATCAGATTGTTTATATTGTACAGTGTGAAGATCAGACTGTTTATATTGTACAGTGAGAAGATCAGATTGTTTATATTGTACAGTGTGAAGATCAGACTGTTTATATTGTACAGACTGAAGATCAGATTGTTTATATTGTACAGTGTGAAGATTATAATCCTTAAATTGTACAGTGTGAAGATCAGACTGTTTATATTGTACAGTGTGAAGATCAGACTGTTTATATTGTACAGAGAAGATCAGCCTGTTTCTATTGTACAGTGTGAAGATCAGACTATTTATATTGTACAGTGAGATCAGATTGTTTATATTGTACAGTGTGATGATCAGACTGTTTATATTGTACAGTGTGAAGATCAGTTTGTTTATATTGTACATATTCAAAATCAGACTGTTTATATAGTACAGTGTGAAGATCAGACTGTTTATATTGTACAGTGTGAAGATCAGATTGTTTATATTGTACATAGTGAAGATCAGACTGTTTATGTTGTACAGAGAAGATCATCCTGTTTATATTGTGCAGTGTGAAGATCAGACTGGTTATATTGTACAATGAGCAGATCAGACTGTTTTTATTGAACAGTGTGAAGATCAGATTGTTTATATTGTACATAGTGAAGATCAGACTGTTTATATTGTACAGTGTGAAGATCAGATTGTTTATATTGTACATAGTCAAGATCAGACTGTTTATATTGTACAGTAAGAAGATCAGACTGTTTATATTGTATAGTGTGAAGATCAGACTGTTTATATTGTACAGTGTGTAGATCAGTCTGGTTTTATTGTACAGTGCGAAGATCAGACTGTTTATAGTGTACATTGAGAAGATCAGATTGTTTATATTGTACATAGTTAAGATCAGACTGTTTATAGTGTACATTGAGAAGATCAGATTGTTTATATTGTACAGTGTGAAGATCAGACTGTTTATAATTTACAGTGTGAAGATCAGACTGTTTATATTGTACAGTGAGAAGATCAGACTGTTTATATTGTACAGTGTGAAGATCAGATTGTTTATATTGTACAGTGTGAAGATCAGACTGTTTATATTGAACTGTGTGAAGATCAGACTGTTTATATTGTGCAGTGTGAAGATGAGATTGTTTATATGGTACAGTGTGAAGATCAGATTGTTTATATTGTACATAGTGAAGATCAGACTGTTTATATTGTACAGTGTGGAGATCAGATTGTTTATATTGTACATAGTGAAGATCAGACTGTTTATATTGTATAGTGTGAAGATCAGTTTGTTTATATTGTACAGTGTGTAGATGAGATTGTTTATACTGTACAGTGTGAAGATCAGACTGTTTATATTGTACACTGTCAAGATCACCCTGTTTATATTGTACAGTGTGAAGATCAGATTGTGCATATTGTACCGTGTGAAGATCAGCCTGTTTATATTTTACAGTGTGAAGATCAGACTGTTTATATTGTACAGTGTGAAGATCAGATTGTTTATATTGTACATTGTGAAGATCAGACTGTTTATATTGTACAGTGTGAAGATCGGATTGTTTAAATTGTTCCTAGTCAAGATCAGACTGTTTATATTGTACAGTAAGAAGATCAGACTGTTTATATTGTATAGTGTGAAGATTAGACTGTTTATATTGTATAGTGTGAAGATCAGATTGTTTATATTGTACAGTGTGAAGATCAGCCTGTTTCTATAGCACATTGAGAAGATCAGACTGTTTATATTGTACACTGTGAAGATCAGACTGTTTATATTATGCAGTGTGAAGATCAGACTGTATATATTGTACAGTGTGAAGATCAGATTGTTTATATTGTACAGTGTGAAGATCAGACTGTTTATATTATACAGTATGAAGATTAGACTGTTTATATTGTACAATGAGCAGATCAGGCTGTTTATATTGTACAGTAAGAAGATCAGACTGTTCATATTGTACAATCAGAAGATCAGTCTGTTTATATTGTACAGTGTGAAGATCAGACTGTTTATATTGCACAGTAAGAAGATCAGACTGTTTATATTGTATACTGTGAAGATCAGATTGTTTATATTGTACAGTGTGAAGATCAGCCTGTTTATATTGTACATTGAGAAGATCAGACTGTTCATATTTTACACTGTGAAGATCAGACTGTTTATATTGTACAGTGTGAAGATCAGACTGTTTATATTGTACAATGAGAAGATCAGACTGTTTGTATTGTACAGTATGAAGATCAGGTTGTTTATATCGTACAGTGTGAAGATCAGAGGGTTTATATTGTACATTGTGAAGATGAGACTGTTTATATTCTACAATGAGCAGATCAGACTCTTTATATTGTACAGTGAGAAGATCAGACTGTTTATATTGTACAGTGTGAAGATCAGAATGTTTATATTGTACAATCAGAAGATCAGACGGTTTATATTTTACAGTGTGAAGATCAGACTGTTTATGTTGTACAGTGTGAAGATCAGACTTTTTATATTGTACAATCAGAAGATCAGTCTGTTTATATTGTATAGTGTGAGGATCAGATTGTTTATATTGTACAGTGTGATGATCAGCCTGTTTATATTTTACAGTGAGATCAGACTGTTTATATTGTACACTGTGAAGATCAGACTGTTTATATTGCATAGTGTGAAGATCAGATTGTTTATATTGTACAGTGTGAAGATCAGCCTGTTTATATTGTACATTGAGAAGATCAGACTGTTCATATTTTACACTGTGAAGATTAGACTGTTTATATTGTACAGTGTGAAGAATAGACTGTTTATATTGTACAGTGTGAAGATCAGATTGTTTATATTGTACAGTGTGAAGATCAGCCTGTTTATATTTTACAGTGTGAAGATCAGACTGTTTATATTGTACAGTGTGAAGATCAGATTGTTTATATTGTACAGTGTGAAGATCAGACTGTTTATTATGTACAGTGAAGATCAGACTGTTTATATTGTACAGTGTGTAGATGAGATTGTTTATATTGTACAGTGTGAAGATCAGATTGTTTATATTGTACAGTGTGAAGATCAGACTGTTTATATTGTACAGTGAGAAGATCAGATTGTTTATATTGTACAGTGTGAAGATCAGATTGTTTATATTGTACAGTGTGAAGATCAGACTGTTTATATTGTACAGTCTGAAGATCAGATTGTTTATATTGTACAGTGTGAAGATTATAATCCTTAAATTGTACAGTGTGAAGATCAGACTGTTTATATTGTACAGTGTGAAGATCAGACTGTTTATATTGTACAGAGAAGATCAGCCTGTTTCTATTGTACAGTGTGAAGATCAGACTATTTATATTGTACAGTGAGATCAGATTGTTTATATTGTACAGTGTGATGATCAGACTGTTTATATTGTACAGTGTGAAGATCAGTTTGTTTATATTGTACATATTCAAAATCAGACTGTTTATATAGTACAGTGTGAAGATCAGACTGTTTATATTGTACAGTGTGAAGATCAGATTGTTTATATTGTACATAGTGAAGATCAGACTGTTTATGTTGTACAGAGAAGATCATCCTGTTTATATTGTGCAGTGTGAAGATCAGACTGGTTATATTGTACAATGAGCAGGTCAGACTGTTTTTATTGAACAGTGTGAAGATCAGATTGTTTATATTGTACATAGTGAAGATCAGACTGTTTATATTGTACAGTGTGAAGATCAGATTGTTTATATTGTACATAGTCAAGATCAGACTGTTTATATTGTACAGTAAGAAGATCAGACTGTTTATATTGTATAGTGTGAAGATCAGACTGTTTATATTGTACAGTGTGTAGATCAGTCTGGTTTTATTGTACAGTGCGAAGATCAGACTGTTTATAGTGTACATTGAGAAGATCAGATTGTTTATATTGTACATAGTTAAGATCAGACTGTTTATAGTGTACATTGAGAAGATCAGATTGTTTATATTGTACAGTGTGAAGATCAGACTGTTTATAATTTACAGTGTGAAGATCAGACTGTTTATATTGTACAGTGAGAAGATCAGACTGTTTATATTGTACAGTGTGAAGATCAGATTGTTTATATTGTACAGTGTGAAGATCAGACTGTTTATATTGAACTGTGTGAAGATCAGACTGTTTATATTGTGCAGTGTGAAGATGAGATTGTTTATATGGTACAGTGTGAAGATCAGATTGTTTATATTGTACATAGTGAAGATCAGACTGTTTATATTGTACAGTGTGGAGATCAGATTGTTTATATTGTACATAGTGAAGATCAGTTTGTTTATATTGTACAGTGTGCAGATCAGATTGTTTAAATTGTACATAGTGAAGATCAGACTGTTTATATTGTATAGTGTGAAGATCAGTTTGTTTATATTGTACAGTGTGTAGATGAGATTGTTTATACTGTACAGTGTGAAGATCAGACTGTTTATATTGTACACTGTCAAGATCACCCTGTTTATATTGTACAGTGTGAAGATCAGATTGTGCATATTGTACCGTGTGAAGATCAGCCTGTTTATATTTTACAGTGTGAAGATCAGACTGTTTATATTGTACAGTGTGAAGATCAGATTGTTTATATTGTACATTGTGAAGATCAGACTGTTTATATTGTACAGTGTGAAGATCGGATTGTTTAAATTGTTCCTAGTCAAGATCAGACTGTTTATATTGTACAGTAAGAAGATCAGACTGTTTATATTGTATAGTGTGAAGATTAGACTGTTTATATTGTATAGTGTGAAGATCAGATTGTTTATATTGTACAGTGTGAAGATCAGCCTGTTTCTATAGCACATTGAGAAGATCAGACTGTTTATATTGTACACTGTGAAGATCAGACTGTTTATATTATGCAGTGTGAAGATCAGACTGTATATATTGTACAGTGTGAAGATCAGATTGTTTATATTGTACAGTGTGAAGATCAGACTGTTTATATTATACAGTATGAAGATTAGACTGTTTATATTGTACAATGAGCAGATCAGGCTGTTTATATTGTACAGTAAGAAGATCAGACTGTTCATATTGTACAATCAGAAGATCAGTCTGTTTATATTGTACAGTGTGAAGATCAGACTGTTTATATTGCACAGTAAGAAGATCAGACTGTTTATATTGTATACTGTGAAGATCAGATTGTTTATATTGTACAGTGTGAAGATCAGCCTGTTTATATTGTACATTGAGAAGATCAGACTGTTCATATTTTACACTGTGAAGATCAGACTGTTTATATTGTACAGTGTGAAGATCAGACTGTTTATATTGTACAATGAGAAGATCAGACTGTTTGTATTGTACAGTATGAAGATCAGCTTGTTTATATCGTACAGTGTGAAGATCAGAGGGTTTATATTGTACATTGTGAAGATGAGACTGTTTATATTGTACAGTGTGAAGATCAGACTGTTTATATTGTACAATGAGCAGATCAGACTCTTTATATTGTACAGTGAGAAGATCAGACTGTTTATATTGTACAGTGTGAAGATCAGAATGTTTATATTGTACAATCAGAAGATCAGACGGTTTATATTTTACAGTGTGAAGATCAGACTGTTTATGTTGTACAGTGTGAAGATCAGACTTTTTATATTGTACAATCAGAAGATCAGTCTGTTTATATTGTATAGTGTGAGGATCAGATTGTTTATATTGTACAGTGTGATGATCAGCCTGTTTATATTTTACAGTGTGAAGATCAGACTGTTTATATTGTACAGTGTGAAGATCAGATTGTTTATATTGTACAGTGTGAAGATCAGACTGTTTATTATGTACAGTGAAGATCAGACTGTTTATATTGTACAGTGTGTAGATGAGATTGTTTATATTGTACAGTGTGAAGATCAGTCTGTTTATATTTTACAGTGTGAAGATCAGACTGTTTATATTGTACATTGAGAAGATCAGACTGTTCATATTTTACACTGTGAAGATCAGACTGTTTATATTGTACAGTGTGAAGATCAGTCTGTTTATATTGTACAGTGTGAAGATCAGTCTGTTTATATTGTACAGTGTGTAGATGAGATTGTTTATATTGTACAGTGTGAAGATCAGACGGTTTATATTGTACACTGTGAAGATCAGCCTCTTTATATTGTACAGTGTGAAGATCAGATCGTTTATATTGTACATTGTGAAGATCATCCTGTTTATAGTGTGCAGTGTGAAGATCAGACTGGTTATATTGTACAATGAGCAGATCAGACTGTTTTTATTGAACAGTGTGAAGATCAGATTGTTTATATTGTACATAGTGAAGATCAGACTGTTTATATTGTACAGTGTGAAGATCAGATTGTTTATATTGTACATAGTCAAGATCAGACTGTTTATATTGTACAGTAAGAAGATCAGACTGTTTATATTGTATAGTGTGAAGATCAGACTGTTTATATTGTACAGTGTGTAGATCAGTCTGGTTTTATTGTACAGTGCGAAGATCAGACTGTTTATAGTGTACATTGAGAAGATCAGATTGTTTATATTGTACATAGTCAAGATCAGACTGTTTATATTGTACAGTGTGAAGATCAGACTGTTTATAATTTACAGTGTGAAGATCAGACTGTTTATATTGTACAATGAGAAGATCAGACTGTTTATATTGTACAGTGAGAAGATCAGACTGTTTATATTGTACAGTGTGAAGATCAGATTGTTTATATTGTACAGTGTGAAGATCAGACTGTTTATATTGAACTGTGTGAAGATTGGACTGTTTATATTGTACAGTGTGAAGATCAGACTGTTTATATTGCACAGTGTGAAAATCAGATTGTATATAATGTACAGTGTGTAGATCAGTCTTGTTTTATTCTACAGTGTGAAGATCAGATTGTATATAATGTACAGTGTGTAGATCAGTCTGGTTTTATTGTACAGTGTGAAGATCAGACTGTTTATAGTGTACATTGAAAAGATCAGGCTGTTTATATTGTACAATGTCAAGATCAGACTGTTTATATTGTACAGTATGAAAATCCGATTGTATATAATGTACAGTGTGTAGATCAGTCTGGTTTTATTGTACAGTGTGAAGATCAGACTGTTTATATTGTACAGTGTGAAGATTGGATTGTTGATATTGTACAGTGAGAAGATCAGACTGTTTATATTGTACAGTGTGAAGAGCAGACTCTTTATATTGTACAGTGTGAAGATCAGACTGTTTATATTGTACAGTCTGAAGATCAGATTGTTTATATTGTACAGTGTGAACATCAGATTGTTTATATTGTACAGTGTGAAAATCAGATTGTATATAATGTACAGTGTGTAGATCGGTCTGGTTTTATTGTACAGTGTGAAGATCAGACTGTTTATAGTGTACATTGAGAAGATCAGACTGTTTATATTGTACAGTGTGAAGATCAGACTGTTTATATTGTACAGTGAGAAGATCGGATTGTTTATATTGTACAGTGTGAAGATCAGATTGTTTATATTGTACAGTGTGAAGATCAGACTGTTTATATTATACAGTGTGAAGATCAGACTGTTTATATTGTACAGTGACGATCAGCCTGTTTATATTGTACAGTGTGAAGATCAGACTGTTTATATTGTACAATGAGAAGATCAGACTATTTATATTGTACAGTGAGAAGATCAGATTGTTTATATTGTACAGTGTGATGATCAGACTGTTTATATTGTACATAGTGAAGATCAGACTGTTTATATTGTACAGTGTGAAGATCAGATTGTTTATATTGTACATATTCAAAATCAGACTGTTTATATAGTACAGTGTGAAGATCAGACTGTTTATATTGTACAGTGTGAAGATCAGATTGTTTATATTTTACAGTGTGAAGATCAGACTGTTTATATTATACAGTATGAAGATTAGACTGGTTATATTGTACAATGAGCAGATCAGACTGTTTATATTGAACAGTGTGAAGATCAGACTGTTTATATTGTACATAGTGAAGATCAGACTGTTTATATTGTACAGTGAGAAGATCAGTCTGTTTATATTGTACATTGAAAAGATCAGGCTGTTTATATTGTACAATGTCAAGATCAGACTGTTTATATTGTACAGTGTGAAAATCAGATTGTATATAATGTACAGTGTGTAGATCAGTCTTGTTTTATTCTACAGTGTGAAGATCAGATTGTATATAATGTACAGTGTGTAGATCAGTCTGGTTTTATTGTACAGTGTGAAGATCAGACTGTTTATATTGTACAGTGTGAAGATCAGTCTGTTTATATTGTACAGTGTGAAGATCAGTCTGTTTATATTGTACAGTGTGTAGATGAGATTGTTTATATTGTACAGTGTGAAGATCAGACGGTTTATATTGTACACTGTGAAGATCAGCCTCTTTATATTGTACAGTGTGAAGATCAGATAGTTTATATTGTACATTGTGAAGATCATCCTGTTTATAGTGTGCAGTGTGAAGATCAGACTGGTTATATTGTACAATGAGCAGATCAGACTGTTTTTATTGAACAGTGTGAAGATCAGATTGTTTATATTGTACATAGTGAAGATCAGACTGTTTATATTGTACAGTGTGAAGATCAGATTGTTTATATTGTACATAGTCAAGATCAGACTGTTTATATTGTACAGTAAGAAGATCAGACTGTTTATATTGTATAGTGTGAAGATCATACTGTTTATATTGTACAGTGTGTAGATCAGTCTGGTTTTATTGTACAGTGCGAAGATCAGACTGTTTATAGTGTACATTGAGAAGATCAGATTGTTTATATTGTACATAGTCAAGATCAGACTGTTTATATTGTACAGTGTGAAGATCAGACTGTTTATAATTTACAGTGTGAAGATCAGACTGTTTATATTGTACAATGAGAAGATCAGACTGTTTATATTGTACAGTGAGAAGATCAGACTGTTTATATTGTACAGTGTGAAGATCAGATTGTTTATATTGTACAGTGTGAAGATCAGACTGTTTATATTGAACTGTGTGAAGATTAGACTGTTTATATTGTACAGTGTGAAGATCAGACTGTTTATATTGCACAGTGTGAAAATCAGATTATATATAATGTACAGTGTGTAGATCAGTCTTGTTTTATTCTACAGTGTGAAGATCAGATTGTATATAATGTACAGTGTGTAGATCAGTCTGGTTTTATTGTACAGTGTGAAGATCAGACTGTTTATAGTGTACATTGAAAAGATCAGGCTGTTTATATTGTACAATGTCAAGATCAGACTGTTTATATTGTACAGTATGAAAATCCGATTGTATATAATGTACAGTGTGTAGATCAGTCTGGTTTTATTGTACAGTGTGAAGATCAGACTGTTTATATTGTACAGTGTGAAGATTGGATTGTTGATATTGTACAGTGAGAAGATCAGACTGTTTATATTGTACAGTGTGAAGAGCAGACTCTTTATATTGTACAGTGTGAAGATCAGACTGTTTATATTGTACAGTCTGAAGATCAGATTGTTTATATTGTACAGTGTGAACATCAGATTGTTTATATTGTACAGTGTGAAAATCAGATTGTATATAATGTACAGTGTGTAGATCGGTCTGGTTTTATTGTACAGTGTGAAGATCAGACTGTTTATAGTGTACATTGAGAAGATCAGACTGTTTATATTGTACAGTGTGAAGATCAGATTGTTTATATTGTACAGTGTGAAGATCAGACTGTTTATAGTGTACATTGAGAAGATCAGACTGTTTATATTGTACAGTGTGAACATCAGATTGTTTATATTGTACAGTGTGAAAATCAGATTGTATATAATGTACAGTGTGTAGATCGGTCTGGTTTTATTGTACAGTGTGAAGATCAGACTGTTTATATTGTACAGTGAGAAGATCAGATTGTTTATAATGTACAGTGTGAAGATCAGATTGTTTATATTGTACAGTGTGAAGATCAGACTGTTTATATTATACAGTGTGAAGATCAGACTGTTTATATTGTACAGTGACGATCAGCCTGTTTATATTGTACAGTGTGAAGATCAGACTGTTTATATTGTACAATGAGAAGATCAGACTATTTATATTGTACAGTGAGAAGATCAGATTGTTTATATTGTACAGTGTGATGATCAGACTGTTTATATTGTACATAGTGAAGATCAGACTGTTTATATTGTACAGTGTGAAGATCAGATTGTTTATATTGTACATATTCAAAATCAGACTGTTTATATAGTACAGTGTGAAGATCAGACTGTTTATATTGTACAGTGTGAAGATCAGATTGTTTATATTTTACAGTGTGAAGATCAGACTGTTTATATTATACAGTATGAAGATTAGACTGGTTATATTGTACAATGAGCAGATCAGACTGTTTATATTGAACAGTGTGAAGATCAGACTGTTTATATTGTACATAGTGAAGATCAGACTGTTTATATTGTACAGTGAGAAGATCAGTCTGTTTATATTGTACATTGAAAAGATCAGGCTGTTTATATTGTACAATGTCAAGATCAGACTGTTTATATTGTACAGTGTGAAAATCAGATTGTATATAATGTACAGTGTGTAGATCAGTCTTGTTTTATTCTACAGTGTGAAGATCAGATTGTATATAATGTACAGTGTGTAGATCAGTCTGGTTTTATTGTACAGTGTGAAGATCAGACTGTTTATAGTGTACATTGAAAAGATCAGGCTGTTTATATTGTACAATGTCAAGATCAGACTGTTTATATTGTACAGTATGAAAATCCGATTGTATATAATGTACAGTGTGTAGATCGGTCTGGTTTTATTGTACAGTGTGAAGATCAGACTGTTTATATTGTACAGTGTGAAGATTGGATTGTTGATATTGTACAGTGAGAAGATCAGACTGTTTATATTGTACAGTGTGAAGAGCAGACTCTTTATATTGTACAGTGTGAAGATTGGATTGTTTATATTGTACAGTGAGAAGATCAGACTGTTTATATTGTACAGTGTGAAGAGCAGACTCTTTATATTGTACAGTGTGAAGATCAGACTGTTTATATTGTACATTCTGAAGATCAGATTGTTTATATTGTACAGTGTGAACATCAGATTGTTTATATTGTACAGTGTGAAAATCAGATTGTATATAATGTACAGTGTGTAGATCGGTCAGGTTTTATTGTACAGTGTGAAGATCAGACTGTTTATAGTGTACATTGAGAAGATCAGACTGTTTATATTGTACAGTGTGAAGATCAGACTGTTTATATTGTACAATGAGTAGATCAGACTATTTATATTGTACAGTGAGAAGATCAGATTGTTTATATTGTACAGTGTGATGATCAGACTGTTTATATTGTACATAGTGAAGATCAGACTGTTTATATTGTACAGTGTGAAGATCAGATTGTTGATATTGTACATATTCAAAATCAGACTGTTTATATAGTACAGTGTGAAGATCAGACTGTTTATATTGTACAGTGTGAAGATCAGATTGTTTATATTGTACAGTGTGATGATCAGACTGTTTATATTGTACATAGTGAAGATCAGACTGTTTATATTGTACAGTGTGAAGATCAGATTGTTTATATTGTACATATTCAAAATCAGACTGTTTATATAGTACAGTGTGAAGATCAGACTGTTTATATAGTACAGTGTGAAGATCAGATTGTTTATATAGTACAGTGTGAAGATCAGACTGTTTATATTGTACAGTGTGAAGATCAGATTGTTTATATTGTACATATTCAAAATCAGACTGTTTATATAGTACAGTGTGAAGATCAGACTGTTTATATTGTACAGTGTGAAGATCAGACTGTTTATATTATACAGTGTGACGATCAGGCTGTATATATTGTACAGTGTGAAGATCAGATTGTTTATATTTTACAGTGTGAAGATCAGACTGTTTATATTATACAGTATGAAGATTAGACTGGTTATATTGTACAATGAGCAGATCAGACTGTTTATATTGAACAGTGTGAAGATCAGACTGTTTATATTGTACATCGTGAAGATCAGACTGTTTATATTGTACAGTGTGAAGATCAGATTGTTTATATTTTACAGTGTGAAGATCAGACTGTTTATATTATACAGTATGAAGATTAGACTGTTTGGGGTAAAAATTGAGTCGCGCCCCATTTGGGGCGCTAACCTCGCCGGGGCGCGACTTTTAGCGCCCCGAAAAAATTAGCGGCCCCGCGCCGGAACTTCAGTGGTTGCGCCCCAAGAGGGAAGCGGGGCGCCACTGGAAGCACCCCGCATCCCTCTTGGGGCGCTGCGAGTGAATATCCTGGCGCTACGTGCCGCGGTATTGCAGGCCTTCCTCCCCTTCTTAAAGGGGAGGGACCCTGCGCAGCGCGAACCGGGGCCCAGCTGGGCCCCCAGGGATCGGGAGTGCCGGCAAAAGAGCCCGGCACTCAAGAGAAGTGCCGGGCTCTTGGAGCGCAGCCGGCACTTCACGGTGGGGGGGCTTCACGGGGGCCGGGGACAGCAACGGGGGCAGGTGCTGGCAGGCGGCCAGCAACAAAAATGGCCGCCAGCCACCTCCCCTTTAAATATCGCCGCCCCGGCCGCACGTACGCCTCCCTGAACCCGTCGGACATAGCGTCTGGCGGTAAATCAGGGGGCGCGACTGAAGATCACGGCCGGGGCGCGAGCGGGGTGCTGCGCACGGCGATGACGTCATCGCCGGCGGCGCAGCGCCACAGGGCGCTACCGGCTGCCGCCGCCGCTAACCTTCCACTAAATTTTTCGGGAGGCGTGGGCGGCGCTGCGCCCGGGCGTTAGCTGCTTTACGCCCCATTAGCGCACTCTTAAGGCGCTAATGGGAGGCGCAAGCAGCTGAATTTTTCCCCCGTTATATTGTACAATGAGCAGATCAGGCTGTTTATATTGTACAGTAAGAAGATCAGCCTGTTCATATTGTACAATCAGAAGATCAGTCTGTTTATATTGTACAGTGTGAAGAGCAGATTGTTTATATTGTACAGTGTGAAGATCAGCCTGTTTATATTGTACATTGAGAAGATCAGACTGTTCATATTTTACACTGTGAAGATCAGACTGTTTATATTGTACAGTGTGAAGATCAGACTGTTTATATTGTACAATGAGAAGATCAGACTGTTTGTATTGTACAGTATGAAGATCAGATTGTTTATATCATACAGTGTGAAGATCAGAGGGTTTATATTGTACATTGTGAAGATCAGACTGTTTATATTGTACAGTGTGAAGATCAGACTGTTTTTATTATACAGTGTGAAGATCAGACTGTTTATATTGTACAGTATGAAGATGAGACTGTTTATATTCTACAATGAGCAGATCAGACTCTTTATATTGTACAGTGTGAAGAGCAGACTGTTTATATTGTACAGTATGAAAATCCGATTGTATATAATGTACAGTGTGTAGATCAGTCTGGTTTTATTGTACAGTGAAGATCAGACTGTTTATATTGTACAGTGAGAAGATCAGACTGTTTATATTGTACAGTGTGAAGAGCAGACTCTTTATATTGTACAGTGTGAAGATCAGACTGTTTATATTGTACAGTCTGAAGATCAGATTGTTTATATTGTACAGTGTGAACATCAGATTGTTTATATTGTACAGTGTGAAAATCAGATTGTATATAATGTACAGTGTGTAGATCAGTCTGGTTTTATTGTACAGTGTGAAGATCAGACTGTTTATATTGTACAGTGAGAAGATCAGATTGTTTATATTGTACAGTGTGAAGATCAGATTGTTTATATTGTACAGTGTGAAGATCAGACTGTTTATATTGTACAGTGAGAAGATCAGATTGTTTATATTGTACAGTGTGAAGATCAGATTGTTTATATTGTACAGTGTGAAGATCAGACTGTTTATATTGTACAGTCTGAAGATCAGATTGTTTATATTGTACAGTGTGAAGATTATAATCCTTAAATTGTACAGTGTGAAGATCAGACTGTTTATATTGTACAGTGTGAAGATCAGACTGTTTATATTGTACAGAGAAGATCAGCCTGTTTCTATTGTACAGTGTGAAGATCAGACTATTTATATTGTACAGTGAGATCAGATTGTTTATATTGTACAGTGTGATGATCAGACTGTTTATATTGTACAGTGTGAAGATCAGTTTGTTTATATTGTACATATTCAAAATCAGACTGTTTATATAGTACAGTGTGAAGATCAGACTGTTTATATTGTACAGTGTGAAGATCAGATTGTTTATATTGTACATAGTGAAGATCAGACTGTTTATGTTGTACAGAGAAGATCATCCTGTTTATATTGTGCAGTGTGAAGATCAGACTGGTTATATTGTACAATGAGCAGATCAGACTGTTTTTATTGAACAGTGTGAAGATCAGATTGTTTATATTGTACATAGTGAAGATCAGACTGTTTATATTGTACAGTGTGAAGATCAGATTGTTTATATTGTACATAGTCAAGATCAGACTGTTTATATTGTACAGTAAGAAGATCAGACTGTTTATATTGTATAGTGTGAAGATCAGACTGTTTATATTGTACAGTGTGTAGATCAGTCTGGTTTTATTGTACAGTGCGAAGATCAGACTGTTTATAGTGTACATTGAGAAGATCAGATTGTTTATATTGTACATAGTTAAGATCAGACTGTTTATAGTGTACATTGAGAAGATCAGATTGTTTATATTGTACAGTGTGAAGATCAGACTGTTTATAATTTACAGTGTGAAGATCAGACTGTTTATATTGTACAGTGAGAAGATCAGACTGTTTATATTGTACAGTGTGAAGATCAGATTGTTTATATTGTACAGTGTGAAGATCAGACTGTTTATATTGAACTGTGTGAAGAGCAGACTGTTTATATTGTGCAGTGTGAAGATGAGATTGTTTATATGGTACAGTGTGAAGATCAGATTGTTTATATTGTACATAGTGAAGATCAGACTGTTTATATTGTACAGTGTGGAGATCAGATTGTTTATATTGTACATAGTGAAGATCAGTTTGTTTATATTGTACAGTGTGCAGATCAGATTGTTTAAATTGTACATAGTGAAGATCAGACTGTTTATATTGTATAGTGTGAAGATCAGTTTGTTTATATTGTACAGTGTGTAGATGAGATTGTTTATACTGTACAGTGTGAAGATCAGACTGTTTATATTGTACACTGTCAAGATCACCCTGTTTATATTGTACAGTGTGAAGATCAGATTGTGCATATTGTACCGTGTGAAGATCAGCCTGTTTATATTTTACAGTGTGAAGATCAGACTGTTTATATTGTACAGTGTGAAGATCAGATTGTTTATATTGTACATTGTGAAGATCAGACTGTTTATATTGTACAGTGTGAAGATCGGATTGTTTAAATTGTTCCTAGTCAAGATCAGACTGTTTATATTGTACAGTAAGAAGATCAGACTGTTTATATTGTATAGTGTGAAGATTAGACTGTTTATATTGTATAGTGTGAAGATCAGATTGTTTATATTGTACAGTGTGAAGATCAGCCTGTTTCTATAGCACATTGAGAAGATCAGACTGTTTATATTGTATAGTGTGAAGATTAGACTGTTTATATTGTATAGTGTGAAGATCAGACTGTTTATATTGTATAGTGTGAAGATCAGTTTGTTTATATTGTACAGTGTGTAGATGAGATTGTTTATACTGTACAGTGTGAAGATCAGACTGTTTATATTGTACACTGTCAAGATCACCCTGTTTATATTGTACAGTGTGAAGATCAGATTGTGCATATTGTACCGTGTGAAGATCAGCCTGTTTATATTGTACACTGTGAAGATCAGACTGTTTATATTATGCAGTGTGAAGATCAGACTGTATATATTGTACAGTGTGAAGATCAGATTGTTTATATTGTACAGTGTGAAGATCAGACTGTTTATATTGCACAGTATGAAGATTAGACTGTTTATATTGTACAATGAGCAGATCAGGCTGTTTATATTGTACAGTAAGAAGATCAGACTGTTCATTTTGTACAATCAGAAGATCAGTCTGTTTATATTGTACAGTGTGAAGATCAGACTGTTTATATTGCACAGTAAGAAGATCAGACTGTTTATATTGTATACTGTGAAGATCAGATTGTTTATATTGTACAGTGTGAAGATCAGCCTGTTTATATTGTACATTGAGAAGATCAGACTGTTCATATTTTACACTGTGAAGATCAGACTGTTTATATTGTACAGTGTGAAGATCAGACTGTTTATATTGTACAATGAGAAGATCAGACTGTTTGTATTGTACAGTATGAAGATCAGGTTGTTTATATCGTACAGTGTGAAGATCAGAGGGTTTATATTGTACATTGTGAAGATGAGACTGTTTATATTCTACAATGAGCAGATCAGACTCTTTATATTGTACAGTGAGAAGATCAGACTGTTTATATTGTACAGTGTGAAGATCAGAATGTTTATATTGTACAATCAGAAGATCAGACGGTTATATTTTACAGTGTGAAGATCAGACTGTTTATATTGTACAGTGTGAAGATCAGACTGTTTATGTTGTACAGTGTGAAGATCAGACTTTTTATATTGTACAATCAGAAGATCAGTCTGTTTATATTGTATAGTGTGAAGATTAGATTGTTTATATTGTACATTGAGAAGATCAGACTGTTCATATTTTACACTGTGAAGATCAGACTGTTTATATTGTACAATGAGAAGATCAGACTGTTTCTATTGTACAGTATGAGGATCAGATTGTTTATATTGTACAGTGTGATGATCAGCCTGTTTATATTTTACAGTGAGATCAGACTGTTTATATTGTACACTGTGAAGATCAGACTGTTTATATTGCATAGTGTGAAGATCAGATTGTTTATATTGTACAGTGTGAAGATCAGCCTGTTTATATTGTACATTGAGAAGATCAGACTGTTCATATTTTACACTGTGAAGATTAGACTGTTTATATTGTACAGTGTGAAGAATAGACTGTTTATATTGTACAGTGTGAAGATCAGATTGTTTATATTGTACAGTGTGAAGATCAGCCTGTTTATATTTTACAGTGTGAAGATCAGACTGTTTATATTGTACAGTGTGAAGATCAGATTGTTTATATTGTACAGTGTGAAGATCAGACTGTTTATTATGTACAGTGAAGATCAGACTGTTTATATTGTACAGTGTGTAGATGAGATTGTTTATATTGTACAGTGTGAAGATCAGTCTGTTTATATTTTACAGTGTGAAGATCAGACTGTTTATATTGTACATTGAGAAGATCAGACTGTTCATATTTTACACTGTGAAGATCAGACTGTTTATATTGTACAGTGTGAAGATCAGTCTGTTTATATTGTACAGTGTGAAGATCAGTCTGTTTATATTGTACAGTGTGTAGATGAGATTGTTTATATTGTACAGTGTGAAGATCAGACGGTTTATATTGTACACTGTGAAGATCAGCCTCTTTATATTGTACAGTGTGAAGATCAGATAGTTTATATTGTACATTGTGAAGATCATCCTGTTTATAGTGTGCAGTGTGAAGATCAGACTGGTTATATTGTACAATGAGCAGATCAGACTGTTTTTATTGAACAGTGTGAAGATCAGATTGTTTATATTGTACATAGTGAAGATCAGACTGTTTATATTGTACAGTGTGAAGATCAGATTGTTTATATTGTACATAGTCAAGATCAGACTGTTTATATTGTACAGTAAGAAGATCAGACTGTTTATATTGTATAGTGTGAAGATCAGACTGTTTATATTGTACAGTGTGTAGATCAGTCTGGTTTTATTGTACAGTGCGAAGATCAGACTGTTTATAGTGTACATTGAGAAGATCAGATTGTTTATATTGTACATAGTCAAGATCAGACTGTTTATATTGTACAGTGTGAAGATCAGACTGTTTATAATTTACAGTGTGAAGATCAGACTGTTTATATTGTACAATGAGAAGATCAGACTGTTTATATTGTACAGTGAGAAGATCAGACTGTTTATATTGTACAGTGTGAAGATCAGATTGTTTATATTGTACAGTGTGAAGATCAGACTGTTTATATTGAACTGTGTGAAGATCAGACTGTTTATATTGTGCAGTGTGAAGATGAGATTGTTTATATGGTACAGTGTGAAGATCAGATTGTTTATATTGTACATAGTGAAGATCAGACTGTTTATATTGTACAGTGTGGAGATCAGATTGTTTATATTGTACATAGTGAAGATCAGTTTGTTTATATTGTACAGTGTGCAGATCAGATTGTTTAAATTGTACATAGTGAAGATCAGACTGTTTATATTGTATAGTGTGAAGATCAGTTTGTTTATATTGTACAGTGTGTAGATGAGATTGTTTATACTGTACAGTGTGAAGATCAGACTGTTTATATTGTACACTGTCAAGATCACCCTGTTTATATAGTACAGTGTGAAGATCAGATTGTGTATATTGTACCGTGTGAAGATCAGCCTGTTTATATTTTACAGTGTGAAGATCAGACTGTTTATATTGTACAGTGTGAAGATCAGATTGTTTATATTGTACATTGTGAAGATCAGACTGTTTATATTGTACAGTGTGAAGATCGGATTGTTTAAATTGTTCCTAGTCAAGATCAGACTGTTTATATTGTACAGTAAGAAGATCAGACTGTTTATATTGTATAGTGTGAAGATTAGACTGTTTATATTGTATAGTGTGAAGATCAGATTGTTTATATTGTACAGTGTGAAGATCAGCCTGTTTCTATAGTACATTGAGAAGATCAGACTGTTTATATTGTACACTGTGAAGATCAGACTGTTTATATTATGCAGTGTGAAGATCAGACTGTATATATTGTACAGTGTGAAGATCAGATTGTTTATATTGTACAGTGTGAAGATCAGACTGTTTATATTATACAGTATGAAGATTAGACTGTTTATATTGTACAATGAGCAGATCAGGCTGTTTATATTGTACAGTAAGAAGATCAGACTGTTCATATTGTACAATCAGAAGATCAGTCTGTTTATATTGTACAGTGTGAAGATCAGACTGTTTATATTGCACAGTAAGAAGATCAGACTGTTCATATTGTATAGTGTGAAGATCAGATTGTTTATATTGTACAGTGTGAAGATCAGCCTGTTTATATTGTACATTGAGAAGATCAGACTGTTCATATTTTACACTGTGAAGATCAGACTGTTTATATTGTACAGGGTGAAGATCAGACTGTTTATATTGTACAATGAGAAGATCAGACTGTTTGTATTGTACAGTATGAAGATCAGATTGTTTATATCGTACAGTGTGAAGATCAGAGGGTTTATATTGTACATTGTGAAGATGAGACTGTTTATATTCTACAATGAGCAGATCAGACTCTTTATATTGTGCAGTGAGAAGATCAGACTGTTTATATTGTACAGTGTGAAGATCAGAATGTTTATATTGTACAATCAGAAGATCAGACGGTTTATATTTTACAGTGTGAAGATCAGACTGTTTATATTGTACAGTGTGAAGATAAGACTGTTTATGTTGTACAGTGTGAAGATCAGACTTTTTATATTGTACAATCAGAAGATCAGTCTGTTTATATTGTATAGTGTGAAGATTAGATTGTTTATATTGTACAGTGTGAAGATCAGCCTGTTTATATTGTACATTGAGAAGATCAGACTGTTCATATTTTACACTGTGAAGATCAGACTGTTTATATTGTACAATGAGAAGATCAGACTGTTTCTATTGTACAGTATGAGGATCAGATTGTTTATATTGTACAGTGTGATGATCAGCCTGTTGATATTTTACAGTGAGATCAGACTGTTTATATTGTACACTGTGAAGATCAGACTGTTTATATTGCATAGTGTGAAGATCAGATTGTTTATATTGTACAGTGTGAAGATCAGCCTGTTTATATTGTACATTGAGAAGATCAGACTGTTCATATTTTACACTGTGAAGATTAGACTGTTTATATTGTACAGTGTGAAGAATAGACTGTTTATATTGTACAGTGTGAAGATCAGATTGTTTATATTGTACAGTGTGAAGATCAGTATGTTTATATTTTACAGTGAGAAGATCAGACTGTTTATATTGTACACTGTGATGATCAGACTGTTTATATTGTACAGTGTGAAGATCAGATTGTTTATATTGTACAGTGTGAAGATCAGACTGTTTATATTGTACAGTGTGAAGATCAGACTGTTTATATTGTACAGTGTGAAGATCAGATAGTTTATATTGTACATTGTGAAGATCAGACTGTTTATATTGTACAGTGTGAAGATCAGACTGTTTATATTGTACAGTAAGAAGATCAGACTGTTTATATTGTATAGTGTGAAGATCAGACTGTTTATATTGTACAGTGTGTAGATCAGTCTGGTTTTATTGTACAGTGCGAAGATCAGACTGTTTATAGTGTACATTGAGAAGATCAGATTGTTTATATTGTACATAGTTAAGATCAGACTGTTTATAGTGTACATTGAGAAGATCAGATTGTTTATATTGTACAGTGTGAAGATCAGACTGTTTATAATTTACAGTGTGAAGATCAGACTGTTTATATTGTACAGTGAGAAGATCAGACTGTTTATATTGTACAGTGTGAAGATCAGATTGTTTTTATTGTACAGTGTGAAGATCAGACTGTTTATATTGAACTGTGTGAAGAGCAGACTGTTTATATTGTGCAGTGTGAAGATGAGATTGTTTATATGGTACAGTGTGAAGATCAGATTGTTTATATTGTACATAGTGAAGATCAGACTGTTTATATTGTACAGTGTGGAGATCAGATTGTTTATATTGTACATAGTGAAGATCAGTTTGTTTATATTGTACAGTGTGCAGATCAGATTGTTTAAATTGTACATAGTGAAGATCAGACTGTTTATATTGTATAGTGTGAAGATCAGTTTGTTTATATTGTACAGTGTGTAGATGAGATTGTTTATACTGTACAGTGTGAAGATCAGACTGTTTATATTGTACACTGTCAAGATCACCCTGTTTATATTGTACAGTGTGAAGATCAGATTGTGCATATTGTACCGTGTGAAGATCAGCCTGTTTATATTTTACAGTGTGAAGATCAGACTGTTTATATTGTACAGTGTGAAGATCAGATTGTTTATATTGTACATTGTGAAGATCAGACTGTTTATATTGTACAGTGTGAAGATCGGATTGTTTAAATTGTTCCTAGTCAAGATCAGACTGTTTATATTGTACAGTAAGAAGATCAGACTGTTTATATTGTATAGTGTGAAGATTAGACTGTTTATATTGTATAGTGTGAAGATCAGATTGTTTATATTGTACAGTGTGAAGATCAGCCTGTTTCTATAGCACATTGAGAAGATCAGACTGTTTATATTGTATAGTGTGAAGATTAGACTGTTTATATTGTATAGTGTGAAGATCAGACTGTTTATATTGTATAGTGTGAAGATCAGTTTGTTTATATTGTACAGTGTGTAGATGAGATTGTTTATACTGTACAGTGTGAAGATCAGACTGTTTATATTGTACACTGTCAAGATCACCCTGTTTATATTGTACAGTGTGAAGATCAGATTGTGCATATTGTACCGTGTGAAGATCAGCCTGTTTATATTGTACACTGTGAAGATCAGACTGTTTATATTATGCAGTGTGAAGATCAGACTGTATATATTGTACAGTGTGAAGATCAGATTGTTTATATTGTACAGTGTGAAGATCAGACTGTTTATATTGCACAGTATGAAGATTAGACTGTTTATATTGTACAATGAGCAGATCAGGCTGTTTATATTGTACAGTAAGAAGATCAGACTGTTCATTTTGTACAATCAGAAGATCAGTCTGTTTATATTGTACAGTGTGAAGATCAGACTGTTTATATTGCACAGTAAGAAGATCAGACTGTTTATATTGTATACTGTGAAGATCAGATTGTTTATATTGTACAGTGTGAAGATCAGCCTGTTTATATTGTACATTGAGAAGATCAGACTGTTCATATTTTACACTGTGAAGATCAGACTGTTTATATTGTACAGTGTGAAGATCAGACTGTTTATATTGTACAATGAGAAGATCAGACTGTTTGTATTGTACAGTATGAAGATCAGGTTGTTTATATCGTACAGTGTGAAGATCAGAGGGTTTATATTGTACATTGTGAAGATGAGACTGTTTATATTCTACAATGAGCAGATCAGACTCTTTATATTGTACAGTGAGAAGATCAGACTGTTTATATTGTACAGTGTGAAGATCAGAATGTTTATATTGTACAATCAGAAGATCAGACGGTTATATTTTACAGTGTGAAGATCAGACTGTTTATATTGTACAGTGTGAAGATCAGACTGTTTATGTTGTACAGTGTGAAGATCAGACTTTTTATATTGTACAATCAGAAGATCAGTCTGTTTATATTGTATAGTGTGAAGATTAGATTGTTTATATTGTACATTGAGAAGATCAGACTGTTCATATTTTACACTGTGAAGATCAGACTGTTTATATTGTACAATGAGAAGATCAGACTGTTTCTATTGTACAGTATGAGGATCAGATTGTTTATATTGTACAGTGTGATGATCAGCCTGTTTATATTTTACAGTGAGATCAGACTGTTTATATTGTACACTGTGAAGATCAGACTGTTTATATTGCATAGTGTGAAGATCAGATTGTTTATATTGTACAGTGTGAAGATCAGCCTGTTTATATTGTACATTGAGAAGATCAGACTGTTCATATTTTACACTGTGAAGATTAGACTGTTTATATTGTACAGTGTGAAGAATAGACTGTTTATATTGTACAGTGTGAAGATCAGATTGTTTATATTGTACAGTGTGAAGATCAGCCTGTTTATATTTTACAGTGTGAAGATCAGACTGTTTATATTGTACAGTGTGAAGATCAGATTGTTTATATTGTACAGTGTGAAGATCAGACTGTTTATTATGTACAGTGAAGATCAGACTGTTTATATTGTACAGTGTGTAGATGAGATTGTTTATATTGTACAGTGTGAAGATCAGTCTGTTTATATTTTACAGTGTGAAGATCAGACTGTTTATATTGTACATTGAGAAGATCAGACTGTTCATATTTTACACTGTGAAGATCAGACTGTTTATATTGTACAGTGTGAAGATCAGTCTGTTTATATTGTACAGTGTGAAGATCAGTCTGTTTATATTGTACAGTGTGTAGATGAGATTGTTTATATTGTACAGTGTGAAGATCAGACGGTTTATATTGTACACTGTGAAGATCAGCCTCTTTATATTGTACAGTGTGAAGATCAGATAGTTTATATTGTACATTGTGAAGATCATCCTGTTTATAGTGTGCAGTGTGAAGATCAGACTGGTTATATTGTACAATGAGCAGATCAGACTGTTTTTATTGAACAGTGTGAAGATCAGATTGTTTATATTGTACATAGTGAAGATCAGACTGTTTATATTGTACAGTGTGAAGATCAGATTGTTTATATTGTACATAGTCAAGATCAGACTGTTTATATTGTACAGTAAGAAGATCAGACTGTTTATATTGTATAGTGTGAAGATCAGACTGTTTATATTGTACAGTGTGTAGATCAGTCTGGTTTTATTGTACAGTGCGAAGATCAGACTGTTTATAGTGTACATTGAGAAGATCAGATTGTTTATATTGTACATAGTCAAGATCAGACTGTTTATATTGTACAGTGTGAAGATCAGACTGTTTATAATTTACAGTGTGAAGATCAGACTGTTTATATTGTACAATGAGAAGATCAGACTGTTTATATTGTACAGTGAGAAGATCAGACTGTTTATATTTTACAGTGTGAAGATCAGATTGTTTATATTGTACAGTGTGAAGATCAGACTGTTTATATTGAACTGTGTGAAGATCAGACTGTTTATATTGTGCAGTGTGAAGATGAGATTGTTTATATGGTACAGTGTGAAGATCAGATTGTTTATATTGTACATAGTGAAGATCAGACTGTTTATATTGTACAGTGTGGAGATCAGATTGTTTATATTGTACATAGTGAAGATCAGTTTGTTTATATTGTACAGTGTGCAGATCAGATTGTTTAAATTGTACATAGTGAAGATCAGACTGTTTATATTGTATAGTGTGAAGATCAGTTTGTTTATATTGTACAGTGTGTAGATGAGATTGTTTATACTGTACAGTGTGAAGATCAGACTGTTTATATTGTACACTGTCAAGATCACCCTGTTTATATAGTACAGTGTGAAGATCAGATTGTGTATATTGTACCGTGTGAAGATCAGCCTGTTTATATTTTACAGTGTGAAGATCAGACTGTTTATATTGTACAGTGTGAAGATCAGATTGTTTATATTGTACATTGTGAAGATCAGACTGTTTATATTGTACAGTGTGAAGATTGGATTGTTTAAATTGTTCCTAGTCAAGATCAGACTGTTTATATTGTACAGTAAGATCAGACTGTTTATATTGTATAGTGTGAAGATTAGACTGTTTATATTGTATAGTGTGAAGATCAGATTGTTTATATTGTACAGTGTGAAGATCAGCCTGTTTCTATAGTACATTGAGAAGATCAGACTGTTTATATTGTACACTGTGAAGATCAGACTGTTTATATTATGCAGTGTGAAGATCAGACTGTATATATTGTACAGTGTGAAGATCAGATTGTTTATATTGTACAGTGTGAAGATCAGACTGTTTATATTATACAGTATGAAGATTAGACTGTTTATATTGTACAATGAGCAGATCAGGCTGTTTATATTGTACAGTAAGAAGATCAGACTGTTCATATTGTACAATCAGAAGATCAGTCTGTTTATATTGTACAGTGTGAAGATCAGACTGTTTATATTGCACAGTAAGAAGATCAGACTGTTTATATTGTATAGTGTGAAGATCAGATTGTTTATATTGTACAGTGTGAAGATCAGCCTGTTTATATTGTACATTGAGAAGATCAGACTGTTCATATTTTACACTGTGAAGATCAGACTGTTTATATTGTACAGGGTGAAGATCAGACTGTTTATATTGTACAATGAGAAGATCAGACTGTTTGTATTGTACAGTATGAAGATCAGATTGTTTATATCGTACAGTGTGAAGATCAGAGGGTTTATATTGTACATTGTGAAGATGAGACTGTTTATATTCTACAATGAGCAGATCAGACTCTTTATATTGTGCAGTGAGAAGATCAGACTGTTTATATTGTACAGTGTGAAGATCAGAATGTTTATATTGTACAATCAGAAGATCAGACGGTTTATATTTTACAGTGTGAAGATCAGACTGTTTATATTGTACAGTGTGAAGATCAGACTGTTTATGTTGTACAGTGTGAAGATCAGACTTTTTATATTGTACAATCAGAAGATCAGTCTGTTTATATTGTATAGTGTGAAGATTAGATTGTTTATATTGTACAGTGTGAAGATCAGCCTGTTTATATTGTACATTGAGAAGATCAGACTGTTCATATTTTACACTGTGAAGATCAGACTGTTTATATTGTACAATGAGAAGATCAGACTGTTTCTATTGTACAGTATGAGGATCAGATTGTTTATATTGTACAGTGTGATGATCAGCCTGTTTATATTTTACAGTGAGATCAGACTGTTTATATTGTACACTGTGAAGATCAGACTGTTTATATTGCATAGTGTGAAGATCAGATTGTTTATATTGTACAGTGTGAAGATCAGCCTGTTTATATTGTACATTGAGAAGATCAGACTGTTCATATTTTACACTGTGAAGATTAGACTGTTTATATTGTACAGTGTGAAGAATAGACTGTTTATATTGTACAGTGTGAAGATCAGATTGTTTATATTGTACAGTGTGAAGATCAGCCTGTTTATATTTTACAGTGAGAAGATCAGACTGTTTATATTGTACACTGTGATGATCAGACTGTTTATATTGTACAGTGTGAAGATCAGATTGTTTATATTGTACAGTGTGAAGATCAGACTGTTTATATTGTACAGTGTGAAGATCCGACTGTTTATATTGTACAGTGTGAAGATCAGACTGTTTATATTGTTCAGTGATAAGATCAGACTGTTTATATTGTACAGTGTGAAGATCAGATTGTTTATATTGTACAGTGTGAAGATCAGACTGTTTATATTGTACTGTGTGAAGATCAGACTGTTTATATTGTACAGTGTGAAGATGAGATTGTTTATATGGTACAGTGTGAAGATCAGATTGTTTATATTGTACATAGTGAAGATCAGACTGTTTATATTGTACAGTGTGGAGATCAGATTGTTTATATTGTACATAGTGAAGATCAGATTGTTTATATTGTACAGTGTGAAGATCAGACTGTTTATATTGTACAGTGTGAAGATCAGACTGTTTATATTGTACAGTGTGTAGATCAGTCTGTTTTTATTGTACAGTGTGAAGATCAGACTGTTTATAGTGTACATTGAGAAGATCAGATTGTTTATATTGTACATAGTCAAGATCAGACTGTTTATAGTGTACAGTGTGAAGATCAGACTATTTATAATTTACAGTGTGAAGATCAGACTGTTTATATTGTACAATGAGAAGATCAGACTGTTTATATTGTTCAGTGATAAGATCAGACTGTTTATATTGTACAGTGTGAAGATCAGATTGTTTATATTGTACAGTGTGAAGATCAGACTGTTTATATTGTACTGTGTGAAGATCAGACTGTTTATATTGTACAGTGTGAAGATGAGATTGTTTATATGGTACAGTGTGAAGATCAGATTGTTTATATTGTACATAGTGAAGATCAGACTGTTTATATTGTACAGTGTGGAGATCAGATTGTTTATATTGTACATAGTGAAGATCAGTTTGTTTATATTGTACAGTGTGGAGATCAGATTGTTTAAATTGTACATAGTGAAGATCAGACTGTTTATATTGTATAGTGTGAAGATCAGTTTGTTTATATTGTACAGTGTGTAGATGAGATTGTTTATACTGTACAGTGTGAAGATCAGGCTGTTTATATTGTACACTGTCAAGATCACCCTGTTTATATTGTACAGTGTGAAGATCAGATTGTTTATATTGTACCGTGTGAAGATCAGCCTGTTTATATTTTACAGTGTGAAGATCAGACTGTTTATATTGTACAGTGTGAAGATCAGATTGTTTATATTGTACATTGTGAAGATCAGACTGTTTATATTGTACAGTGTGAAGATCAGATTGTTTAAATTGTTCCTAGTCAAGATCAGACTGTTTATATTGTACAGTAAGATGATCAGACTGTTTATATTGTATAGTGTGAAGATTAGACTGTTTAAATTGTATAGTGTGAAGATCAGATTGTTTATATTGTACAGTGTGAAGATCAGCCTGTTTATATAGTACATTGAGAAGATCAGACTGTTTATATTGTACACTGTGAAGATCAGACTGTTTTTTTATACAGTGTGAAGATCAGACTGTATATATTGTACAGTGTGAAGATCAGATTGTTTATATTGTACAGTGTGAAGATCAGACTGTTTATATTATACAGTATGAAGATTAGACTGTTTATATTGTACAATGAGCAGATCAGGCTGTTTATATTGTACAGTAAGAAGATCAGACTGTTCATATTGTACAATCAGAAGATCAGTCTGTTTATATTGTACAGTGTGAAGAACAGACTGTTTATGTTGTACAGTGTGAAGATCAGACTTTTTATATTGTACAATCAGAAGATCAGACTGTTTATATTGTATAGTGTGAAGATTAGATTGTTTATATTGTACAGTGTGAAGATCAGCCTGTTTATATTGTACATTGAGAAGATCAGACTGTTCATATTTTACACTGTGAAGATCAGACTGTTTTTTTATACAGTGTGAAGATCAGACTGTATATATTGTACAGTGTAAAGATCAGATTGTTTATATTGTACAGTGTGAAGATCAGACTGTTTATATTATACAGTATGAAGATTAGACTGTTTATATTGTACAATGAGCAGATCAGGCTGTTTATATTGTACAGTGTGAAGATCAGCCTGTTTATATTTTACAGTGTGAAGATCAGACTGTTTATATTGTACAGTGTGAAGATCAGATTGTTTATATTGTACAGTGTGAAGATCAGACTGTTTATTATGTACAGTGAAGATCAGACTGTTTATATTGTACAGTGTGTAGATGAGATTGTTTATATTGTACAGTGTGAAGATCAGTCTGTTTATATTTTACAGTGTGAAGATCAGACTGTTTATATTGTACATTGAGAAGATCAGACTGTTCATATTTTACACTGTGAAGATCAGACTGTTTATATTGTACAGTGTGAAGATCAGTCTGTTTATATTGTACAGTGTGAAGATCAGTCTGTTTATATTGTACAGTGTGTAGATGAGATTGTTTATATTGTACAGTGTGAAGATCAGACGGTTTATATTGTACACTGTGAAGATCAGCCTCTTTATATTGTACAGTGTGAAGATCAGATAGTTTATATTGTACATTGTGAAGATCATCCTGTTTATAGTGTGCAGTGTGAAGATCAGACTGGTTATATTGTACAATGAGCAGATCAGACTGTTTTTATTGAACAGTGTGAAGATCAGATTGTTTATATTGTACATAGTGAAGATCAGACTGTTTATATTGTACAGTGTGAAGATCAGATTGTTTATATTGTACATAGTCAAGATCAGACTGTTTATATTGTACAGTAAGAAGATCAGACTGTTTATATTGTATAGTGTGAAGATCAGACTGTTTATATTGTACAGTGTGTAGATCAGTCTGGTTTTATTGTACAGTGCGAAGATCAGACTGTTTATAGTGTACATTGAGAAGATCAGATTGTTTATATTGTACATAGTCAAGATCAGACTGTTTATATTGTACAGTGTGAAGATCAGACTGTTTATAATTTACAGTGTGAAGATCAGACTGTTTATATTGTACAATGAGAAGATCAGACTGTTTATATTGTACAGTGAGAAGATCAGACTGTTTATATTGTACAGTGTGAAGATCAGATTGTTTATATTGTACAGTGTGAAGATCAGACTGTTTATATTGAACTGTGTGAAGATCAGACTGTTTATATTGTGCAGTGTGAAGATGAGATTGTTTATATGGTACAGTGTGAAGATCAGATTGTTTATATTGTACATAGTGAAGATCAGACTGTTTATATTGTACAGTGTGGAGATCAGATTGTTTATATTGTACATAGTGAAGATCAGTTTGTTTATATTGTACAGTGTGGAGATCAGATTGTTTAAATTGTACATAGTGAAGATCAGACTGTTTATATTGTATAGTGTGAAGATCAGTTTGTTTATATTGTACAGTGTGTAGATGAGATTGTTTATACTGTACAGTGTGAAGATCAGGCTGTTTATATTGTACACTGTCAAGATCACCCTGTTTATATTGTACAGTGTGAAGATCAGATTGTTTATATTGTACCGTGTGAAGATCAGCCTGTTTATATTTTACAGTGTGAAGATCAGACTGTTTATATTGTACAGTGTGAAGATCAGATTGTTTATATTGTACATTGTGAAGATCAGACTGTTTATATTGTACAGTGTGAAGATCAGATTGTTTAAATTGTTCCTAGTCAAGATCAGACTGTTTATATTGTACAGTAAGAAGATCAGACTGTTTATATTGTATAGTGTGAAGATTAGACTGTTTAAATTGTATAGTGTGAAGAATTGATTGTTTATATTGTACAGTGTGAAGATCAGCCTGTTTATATAGTACATTGAGAAGATCAGACTGTTTATATTGTACACTGTGAAGATCAGACTGTTTTTTTATACAGTGTGAAGATCAGACTGTATATATTGTACAGTGTGAAGATCAGATTGTTTATATTGTACAGTGTGAAGATCAGACTGTTTATATTATACAGTATGAAGATTAGACTGTTTATATTGTACAATGAGCAGATCAGGCTGTTTATATTGTACAGTAAGAAGATCAGACTGTTCATATTGTACAATCAGAAGATCAGTCTGTTTATATTGTACAGTGTGAAGAACAGACTGTTTATGTTGTACAGTGTGAAGATCAGACTTTTTATATTGTACAATCAGAAGATCAGACTGTTTATATTGTATAGTGTGAAGATTAGATTGTTTATATTGTACAGTGTGAAGATCAGCCTGTTTATATTGTACATTGAGAAGATCAGTCTGTTTATATTGTACAGTGTGAAGATCAGATTGTTTATAACGTACAGTGTGAAGATCAGATTGTTTATATTGTACAGTGAGAAGATCAGACTGTTTATATTGTACAGTGTGAAGATCAGACTGTTTATATTGTACAGTGTGAAGATCGGACTGTTTATATTGTACACTGAAGATCAGACTGTTTATATTGTACAGTGTGAAGATCAGACTGTTTATTATTTACAGTGTGAAGATCAGGCTGTTTATATTGTACAGTGTGAAGATCAGACTGTTTATTATTTACAGTGTGAAGATCAGGCTGTTTATATTGTACAGTGTGAAGATCAGACTGTTTATATTGTACAGTGTGAAGATCAGACTGTTTATATTGTACAGTGTGAAGATCAGTCTGTTTATATTGTACAGTGTGAAGATCAGATTGTTTATAATGTACAGTGTGAAGATCAGATTGTTTATATTGTACAGTGAGAAGATCAGACTGTTTATATTGTACAGTGTGAAGATCAGACTGTTTATATTGTACAGTGTGAAGATCGGACTGTTTATATTGTACACTGAAGATCAGACTGTTTATATTGTACAGTGTGAAGATCAGACTGTTTATTATTTACAGTGTGAAGATCAGGCTGTTTATATTGTACAGTGTGAAGATCAGACTGTTTATTATTTACAGTGTGAAGATCAGGCTGTTTATATTGTACAGTGTGAAGATCAGACTGTTTATATTGTACAGTGTGAAGATCAGACTGTTTATTATTTACAGTGTGAAGATCAGGCTGTTTATATTGTACAGTGTCGCTATGAGACTGTTTATATTGTAGAGTGTGAAGATCGGACTTTTTATATTGTACAGTGTGAAGATCAGACTGTTTATATTGTACAGTGAGAAGATCGGTCTGTTTATATTGCACTAAATTTAACACCCTCAGGAAAGGTGGAGAGAAAGGGATAAACTGGGAAAGAAGAGCCATTTACAACATCATAAACGTTCTGTCCTTTAAATCTTATTGCCAGGATGGCACTGCTCAGTTCCACCAGAAGGCTCGGTGTTGTTGCGATTATAGATGGCAATCAGCCTGGCAGAGATTGTATCCTGCACATCATTGGAACAAGAGCCTACTGAGATACAGGGAGCAAAAACTCCATTTGCTAGCAACTGACTCCATCCTCGCCATGGCAACTGTGTGAGGCCGAACCAGACTGTTCGCAACCTTGGTGTCATATTTCACCCCAAGACCACATGTCCACTTATTTCCATCTCCGGAACATCGTTTGTCTCCGACCTTGCCTCAGCTCATCTGCTGATGAAACCCTCATCCATGCCTTTATTACCTGTAGACTTAACTATTCCAACGCACTCCTGGCCAGCCTCCCACATTCTACCCTCCGTAAACTTGAGGTCATCCAAAACTCTGCAGCCTATGTCCTAACTTTCACCAAGTCCTGTTCACCAATCACCCCTGTGCCGCTGACCGAAATTGGTTCCCGGTTAAGCAACGCCTTGATTTTAATATTTTCATCCTTGTTTTCAAATCCCTCCATGGCCTTGCCCCTCCCTATCTCTGTAATCTCCTCCAGCCCCACAATCCCCCGAGATATCTCCGCTCCTCTAATTCTGGCCTCTTGAGCTTCGCCGATTTTAATCACTCCACCATTGGCAGCCGTACCTTCAGCTGCCAAGGCCCAAAGCCGTGGAATTCCCTGCCTAAACCTCTCCACCTCTCTACCTCGCTCTCCTCCTTTAAGACGCTATTAAAACATCCTCTTCGACCAAGCTTTTGGTCACCTGCCCTACTATATCCTTATGTGACTCGGTGTCAAATTTTGTTTTGTATCACTCTTGTGAAGCGCCTTGGGACATTTTACTACATTAAAGGCGCTACATAGCTATAAGTTGTTGTTGTTCTTGAAGTAACAGTCAGGATTTTGAAACTTTAAACGTGACTTTTCTTGCTCATTCCTCCACTCCCATCACCAACAACTTTTTCAGTTCGCTCCTGAACATGCCAGCCATTGCAGTCACAATTTGTCTTGTGGTATCTTACCCGAGTGGCTGTTTGTTGTAGACGGTAAGTATAAGCAGGATATTTAACCATGGAGCCAATCACAGCCAGGTCCGAAACATGTGCTTTCCAGTCGGAGTCACTTGTTAGCAATCAGGTGTTGGAATCCTGGATGAATTATTTTTCCTCCTTGGCTCAAGGCACTGAGGTCAGCTGTAGGATCTGAACTGCAGCCCTGATTGAGATCAGGACTGGGGAGTTGGGGGGGGCGGGCGGTGGGGGGGGGGTGGAAATCATCAGCGCCTCTTGGGGGAAAGTGAATGGTGGGCACGGTTGCCAACTCCGGTTGGATGTATTCCAGGAGATTCCATCACATGATTCCATCACATGACCTCCAACACCCCACCCCCACCATTGGTTGCCCAACACGTCCATCCTCGTGCCCTCCCTCACCCCACCCCGACACCCCTCCCCCCACCTTCCCGGCCAATTGGAAAGCAAAAAGACTCTTCGTTACCTGATTGGATGATTCTTGACTGTCAATCAAACAACATTCCCCCCCCCACCCCCACCCCCATCTGCAATATTTTTATAACTAATAAATGAAAGTGTTTAAAGAAAATGAAAAGAAAGCACAATTTATTTAATGGCCCCAATGATCTTACTCCGGGAGATAAATCTTCAATTGCTGAAGACTCCAGGTCACTTCTGGAGGGTTGGCAACCCGAATGGTGGGTAAGGACAGTGTCGGGTCTGGCTGTGAAACCGCACAGTCGGATTGCCTGGCGACACTCTCTCGGCTCATAGAAAGAGTGGCTGCTTGGGGAAGGTGACCAAGTGCAACTGGCAGCTGTGCCTCCGCGTACCCCAGCACAGCTCAATAACTTCAGGAGAAGAGGGGCGACACCAGTGGGAAAAAGAGGAATCAGCTCCATTCAATTGCATCGCCGTAAGTGCCGCTAACGTCTCAAAATGGCTGATGGAGATATTAGCTATTTTAACATGGACATTAACCATTTTCTTTTAAATGGTTAAGTGAAGTGGGTAATTACCTCTGTTAAAACAGCAGACAGAGGAATCTCGTGTGAACAGGCCAAGCGTTTGCCCACTAATTTATAGAATCATACATTACAGAATGTGGCCATTCGGCCCATCGTGCCTGTGCCGGCTCTTTGAAAGAGCCGCCCAATTAGTCCCACTCCTTGCTCTTTCCCCATAGCCCTGCAAATCTTTCCTTTTCAAGTCTATATCCAATTCCCCATTGAATGTTATTGTTGAATCTGCTTCCAGCACCCTTTCAGGCAGCGCATTCCAGATCATAACAACTCGCTGCGTAAAAGAAATTCTCCTCGTCAATCTCCCCCCCGCCAGCCCCCCACCCCCCGCACCCCCCCCGCCCCCACCCCCCGCCCCGCCAGGTTTTTCAGATTTCTCAGCTTATTTTATTTTAAGGGAGCTGTGAAACTCCTCTGTAATGTCCTGAGTGCTTGGTTGACTGTAGTGGATTTTACGATCCCTGAATTCCCATGGGCCTTTCCAGCAGAAGTCTACCAGCACTGCGGCAGAAGGGAAGAGAATTAGGTGGCCAGCTGGATACGCCAGCTCCCAGCCCACGCACCAAGCTTACAGGGTAGGGGGGGCCTTGTTTTGGGGTGAAACCTCGGTCCACCCGAAGCATGGTCCCTAACATCGGGGTGGGGGGGGAGGTGTAGCTGGAGGAGGGATTTCCCAGGGCCGGGTTATGCACTGGCTAGTGCTTTGGGAGTTTGGAGAAGTATTGGCCTTCAGCTTGGAGTAAGTGGGAATTGAAGAAGGACCCCACCAGCCACCTGTTCTGGGGCCTAACAGGCCTGTTAATTTTTTTTAAAGTAGGCCGAGGTTGCCATGGAAAAACCAAGTGCCACTGCCACCCACCCCACCACTCTGATGGGCGCCCGAGATCGTGGTGCGGGCAACAGCCAGTATTACAGACATTCTTACACATTACAGACCCTTGATTACCAACAGGAATGCTGAGATCGACAGCCCTTGGAATTTCAGGACCACATTCTGGATGTCGTGTAGATTTAATTACTTTTCCCTTTTCTGTTTTTTTCTTTTGTACCAGTCTTGAGAAAGGGCTACCTCCATGCAGCGTACTTCCCCCACCACCCCCCCCTCCATTGTCGTCGGGTGCTGGTTCACCATACTGACTTCAATGGAGAGTAACATTCAAGCGGGGTGTAAAACCAGCGTGGTACCCTAACTTGCCCATTCCCCAATGGGCAGGTTACGTTAAAATTGTCCCCATTATGAGTCCACTCTCTAAGATCCGAGCTAAAAAGGCATCGGTGTAAAAATGGCCTTTAAAGTGCTTTAAGCTGGCTCTGCAGGCTAACAAGAGAGGTACATTGTTTTCAAAGCAACGGTGATCAAAACTCAGGAAATAAAAGCATTGGCACGCCATGCAAGTGCTCCCTGCCAGTGCAGAGTGGCATTAATGAGTTGTCCCAACTGGCGGCATCCAGCATTATGTTTTTCAGGTTTAACGCGATCAAATACCCGCTTAACGCCTGTGTACTGTTCGTTTTGGCTTTTATTTGCCTGCAACAATGACTGACAAGGTTCGAGACATAACATAGTGGGGGGGAAAAATGAGGCGATAATAGTATCGGAAGGAGGATGTGCTTGAAGCCTTTTCCTCAAGGAAAACACACACTGCATGTTTTTTGGGAAAAACAGACTGCTCCTTGCCAGTTCGCAAGCTGTGCTTTTCACAGTGACCCCTCCCACTGTCTCCCAGTCGTACACCATTTGGCCCCGGTGATGATTAGCTGGCGCTGAAAATAATATTCATTTGCCTTCAACGCTCACAGCTGTTCTCGGGCTGACCAGCGAGACCTTGACTGGGTTTTAAATTGGTCCATTTAGAGGATATCAAGACAACAGCAAGGTGGCGTGCCCTTTCTTTATTACCGTGAGGTCGCTCCAGAAAAGATCTTGTCGAGGTCGGAGCACGGCTGTGAAACCCCTGGATTCGGAACTGAGAGACCTAATTCCATAACAAGGCTTTTCCTTGCTTGTCTGCAAATTGCACCGCAGACGTGCATTAATTAGAGCTGGCTTCAACACACTGTGTTCCTCATTAATATCCACTGTCCCTGGTGACAGACACGGTTGGGGGGCGGGGGGGGAGGTGGTGGTCAGATTGCATCATCCTTTATTGCCTATCATGGAGGGCTCATCGATTTCCTTTTGCGAGGGATGGGGGAGAGGATATGAACACCGCCTGCTTGTCCATCTGCGAGGCTGACACTTATTGATTTGTACTAGTTTCCCATCTGTCCCCAGCAGTGTGCAGGGGCATCAGGGTCACAAGACAGCTTGCTTCGTCGCTGGTCTAAGGGTCTCCCCCCACCTCCCCTCCCCCCCCCACCCCCGCAACTCTGCCTCTCTCACACGCACACTCCCACCTGTACCCCATATATGACACACCTCTTCCTTTTTCTTGAGCCAAATTGTTGATCTCGCCTTTTAAAAGCATTGTTTTGATGCAACTTCAGTTTGTGTGGCGTTTTTGTGCATTCAGCCCACAGTTATACAAGGTAAAGCTTAATGGAAATCCACAGGCTGCCTCTCCAGTTCATTCTCCCAGCCTGCTGATATATAATCTTTCCAAATTACAGGAGACTTTTCTACCCTTTGTCTATGCTAGATTTTTGCAGCGTTGTGGGATGTGATCCTCAAATCCCTGGATCCCATGTAATTACCTTTATATTGTAGTTTTACAGCGTTTTTACACAAACTACACCATCAGATCATGGACCGGGGGTCCGGGTGAATTGCTCCGATTCCAGTCCAAATGCTCAAATTCCAGCTGCCCGCCCCCCACCCCCCCGCACACCCCCCCAAAGCCCGGGGACTTGAACGCATAATTCTTGGCTGACACCCCGGAGCAGCACTGAGGGGGTGCTGCACTGTCAGAGGTGCCGTCCGGTCATTCAATCGAGTGAGCCGCCTGCCTATTCCACTAGTTCGGATAGGCATTAATCCCGTGGCACAATTCAAAGGTGAGCAGGGAACTCGCCTGTTGCCTTGGCCAACATTCCTCCCTCAACCAAACTGCCAAAAGCAAATGAACCTGCCCCTAATTGTATGCTATGTGTGGGCTCTTGCTGTGTATACAATGGATACTGCGTTCACTTACATAAATACGGTCGCAGCACTTCAAAGCATTTCATTGTATGTAAAGGACTTTGGGACCTTTCTGACAGACATGATGAGGCGCTACATAAATGCAAGCTCTTTCTTTCTTCTATTGTTTCTTGGCTTTCTGTCACCAACAGCGATTTGGGACACGAACATGAAGTTAAGGGTGGTAACAGGGCAGTTTTGAGGTGGCCATTTTTTGAATGGAAGGAGAAGGGGGGGCAAGAGAAAAGGTTTAGGGGGAGAATCCCAGTGTGCCCAAGAATCTGTTGGCTGCAAAGAGGGCACACGGCAGACCAGAGTCAGAGACGAGTTATCTGCAGCATTGGTTGGAAAGATCGAAAGAACTTACATTTCTATAGTGCCTTTCACGACCTCAGGACGGCCCAAAGTCCTTTTCAGCCAATGAAATACTTTTGAAATGTAGTCACTGTTGTAATGTCAGAATTGATAGAAGAGCATAACGTTTCACTCGAATGGGCTAGCTCTAATTTTAAGATTACGCCCCCTCGTTCTGGAATCCCCTCCAGAGGAACTGAAAATCGAGTGGGGGGTTCTGTAATGACCGGCCGATCCGCTCTGCCCAGCCAGTGAAGACGAACATCTCCCCTCCCGTGTTCAAACAGGGAGTTATTAATAATCTGAAAAACTGGGGGTTGTGACTTCGAAGGTCTTAATGTCAAATTGGTGTAAAGATTACTGGTGTGAACAGAGCACTGGATTTGACAGTATATTTCTCCCTCACTCATTCACTTCTCCCTGGCCACCCCAGATACTCACACAACCCTCTCCGGCCAAGCCCCACACTCCCCCAATTATTAGTCCTTTGCTGGTCTGGAACAAGCGATGAAGATTGGGCCTGTTTCCTACCCTCAAACTCAACAACAGCTGGCATTTATGTAGCGCCGTTATGGTGGTAAAACATCCCAAGGCGCTTCACAGGAGCGTTATCAGATAAAAATTTGACACTGAGCCTCATAAGGAGATATTAGGGCAGGTGACCAAAAGCTTGGTCAAAGAGGTAGGTTTTAAGGACCGTCTTAAAGGAGGAGAGAGAGGCGGAGAGGTTTAGGGAGGGAATTCCAGAGCGTAAGGCCTTGGCAGCTGAAGGCACGGCCACCAATGGTGGAGCGATTAAAGTCGGGGATGTGCAAGAGGCCGGAATTGGAGGAGCGCAGAGATCTCGGGGGGTTGTGGGGCTGGAGGAGATTACTGAGATAGGGAGTGGGGGGGGGGGGCGAGGTCATGGAGGGATTTGAAAGCAAGAATGAGAATTTTGAAATGGAGGCGTTGCTGGAACGGAAGCCAAGGTAGGGTCAGCGCCCACAAGGGTGATGGGCGAGCGGGACTTGGCACAAGTTAGGCCACGGGGCAGCCGAGTTTTGGATGAGCTCAAGTTTCCGGAGGGTGCAGGGTGGGAAATTAAAATTCCCTAGCTGTAAAAAGACCTCCAGAAAAAGTGGCACGACACAGGCAACCCAATATGACTGCCCTTGAAACATCCGAATCTGGATGACAAAATGTGATTCTAATGCAAAATATAATTTTTTGCTGGATTTTACTTGGCTATAATTACATCAAAGTCACATTGATTGAGCCATAACACTGTCAGTCACAACAGCTGAAAGGCAGTTGCACAGAAGTTGAGGAAGGTTCTATTAATTACAATCCCTCACAGCATAGCAATGAGAACAGTCTGTACGTTTCCCAACGTGATTTACTATCATTCATGCCATTTAAACGGGAACATTTGCAATAAGATTTTCTTTAAGTGACTGTAACGCTGAACTAAGGCTCATTTATTATTGGATTAAATATGCATTCCTTTCCTCCTCTCCCCTTGGAAAGAAGCTTCTTGTGACTCTCTTGCTACCGTCACTGAGCCACGTAGACCAGAAAGGTCCTGGGTTCAAGCCACAGCCTGTCCTGTGATGGGCTAGCTGGTCCAGAAGGAGTTAGATATATTTCTTAAGGCTAAAGGGATCAAGGGATATGGGGAGAAAGCAGGGACAGGGTACTGAATTTGGATGATCAGCCATGATCGCATTGAATGGTGGAACAGGCTCGAGGGGCCGAATGGCCTACTCCTGCTCCTATCTTCTATGTATCTATGTCCCAGTCAGGTTGGCGGTAGGGGCACTAAAAGTTGCTTTCAGTGCCCTTGGGCTAATGAAGGCGAGATGGGTAAAAAAAAGAAAACCAGCTAGGGCATGGTTACCTGGTGCTCTTTTCCTGGGGTGTCTTTTACAGCCCGGGAGTGAATGTGAGGGCAGACAGTAGGCCCAATTTTAATAGCTTGTTCCAAACCAGCTCCTGATCGGAAAGCACAATTCCTGCTGGAAAGGGCGCCAACTGTGGGTGTCAGGGTGAGGACAGGTGTGGCCGTGATGCCCTCATGGACGAACGGCCCGCCGACGCTCGCGAGGGCTCGCACATTTGGATGGTCGGCAAGACTGCCCCCCTGGTTTCGGGGAGCAGGCGAGATCGGTTAAGAAGGGGGGGGGGAAATGGCAAGAAAGAAATGAGCCCCCCTCCCTCCCGCCCGCTTCCCCTGCCAGATCAGAAAGCAAAATGAACAAAAAAATAAAAATTCCATCATCTCGGTTACAAATATTTTTTGACACGAGTTCAAGATTATTATTTTTCTGTCGCAATATCAAAAGAGAAAGAGGGGGCAATTAACCGTTTGCAGAGGAATCGCAACGCAGGACCCCATAATGGTGTCATTTGCACTCCAGTCACAAGTGCCTAACGCTGAATCCTCCCCGTAATTAGGGAGATACACTGTACTGGCTCAGTGACTAATTAGCAAATTATGTTGAAAATAGCATCCTCCTAATTAACCGTTATTATGGCATTTTCTGAAGTTGTGGCTTTAATTAGCGAGAACCTGATGCATGCGCTTTCAAAATTGCGTTAAAAACATGATCAATAAGCACTAGAGATTATTATGAAGCGAAAAGCACGGGCAGCTGATTAATTTGCTTTATGCAAAGTTGCTGTGTATTTAATAATATTTTATCTGAGTTGCAAGAAGCAGGTATAATTCGGTTCCATTAGAAATCGCTGCTATTCATTAGCGCAACTAGCTTTGTGTCGGTCCAATCAGAACTCTATTTTTTGGGCTGCAACAGCATCAAAGTCAAGTGCTGAAAGTTTTAATTAACTGACACTAATGAGGTCATTGAAACTGATATATCAGCAATTCAGTACACCGTTAAATGTGTTTATCCAGGGACTTGTCAAAAACATTTCTTTACCACAAATATTGTCCATTAAAAGTTTGCTTCTTGTTTCTCTGGCTATAATGGTGGCACCGAACAGCTTTCTGATGCCAAGTCTTTATTTGTAGGGGTTTTTTTTTCTCTTCATCATTTCCCCTCCACTCCGCAAGGCATTGATTCTCTCACTGGCTCAAATTCCCTCCATGGCCTCATCCCTCCCTATCTCTGTAATCTCCTCCAGCTCTACAACCCTCTGAGATCTCTGCGCCCCTCCAATTCTGGCCTCTAGCGCATCCCCGATTTTCATCGTTCCACCATTGGTGGCCGTGCCTTCAGCTGCCTCGGCCCTAAGCTCTGGAATTCCCTCCCTACACCTCTCTGCCTCTCTACCTCTCTCTCCTCCTTTAAGACGCTCTCCTCCTTTAAGACGCTCCTTAAAGCCTACCTCTTTGACCAACTTGTCTTAACATCTCCTTTTGTGGCTCGGTGTCAAATTTTGTTTGATAACGCTCCTGTGAAGTGCCTTGGGATGTTTTACTACGCTAAATGCGCTATATAAATACAGGTTGTTGATGTTGTTGATACCTCAGCCAAGCAGCCATTCTTCATGTGTGAGGCATGGCCGTGAATGCTATTCAACCGTGGGTGGGCGTCAGGACCTCACCTGATGTCCATACGTGTGCCCTTCCAGGAAACATTTTAAGCACCTTGGGAGGCTTTACCACGATAAAGGTGCTATATAAATGCAAGGCTAGTTTGCTCCTCTGTAGCCCAATGGCACCAAGCCAACTCTAGTAGCCCAGAGCTCAGTAAACTCAACAAGACTGAAACCGCCCTCACATGACAAAGAACATTTATTTATGAAGCACACTGTGCATATTACATTGCTGTTTCTATGTTTATATTATAGTCTGAGATTTACTTTGTCTAATTTATTTGTCTCTTTGTCAGCAGTGTAATAGAGGTGCCACTAGAGGAAGTGGAACCATACCCCACCACAATACCCCAGTGTAATAGAGGTGCCACTAGAGGAAGTGGAACCATACCCCACCACAATACCCCAGGCGAGGAGGGAGAAAAGGGGAGAAAATTGAAGCTAAAGAAGATGCCACCTTTGTAGATAGTTATTGTATGAAGGTTCCAGTTTTGACTTGTAGTCAGTGCTTAGTTAGCTCAATACAATCCAGATAATGTGAGCTTGGGGCATTAGGTGATGCCGTCAATGGTCAAACAGCCAAGCAAGCAAAACTGAGCAGTCTCACGCTCAAAGAATGCTCATGGTAGTTGAGAGTGCCTGTGAAACCATACCCCAACATCAGTCAGTGCCTTCAGGAGAGATGGGGAGAAAACTGAGGAGGAACAGAAAACAGCATAAATTTACACTTGTTTGCGCAAACTAATGTTAACTTAGAATATTTTCTTCTTCTGCTGTTTTCTGATTTGTTTGTGGGAGGTTGAAGTCCTCAATGGATACACGAGATGCATTACCTACTTTCCCAAATATTGTCCAAGCTTCTTGTTAGGTAAGTAAGACTGATGATAATTTACTGCCAACACATGACCTAATTGGTAACAGCCTGCGGAGTGCCTTCAGTGAGAGAGTGCTCATAATTTAGTGGTCGAGTGTAAAGTAGACAGGGGCAATCTTTTATATGTGGGCTGAGGGAGGGACAGGAGGCTGGGTGGCAACATGTGCCACCCTTCAAAGCAGACAGCAGGGAGGTGTCTGGGTCTCCGGACCTTTGACCTTTGCTTTGTTTTCCCACAAGGCCTTATACCATCTCCCCCGCCCCACCCAGCAAGCTGTGAGGCTTTTTTGCTGTTTAAATTAGTCGCATAAATGAATAAGCCCCATAAGTGTTTCCAAAAAGGCAATTGAGAGGTTGGTGCGTTTAGGCTAAAATGTAGCCCCGCTGGTTTAAAATTAAAACATACACCCGGTTAAACCTTTCCCTTGTGCCCGATGACCCGTGGGATAAAGTCTTGAACTCACATGAAAACAGATCCTAGCCTCTGGCATTCACCTAAGCAGATCCTTTTCTAATTCCTTTTTTTTTCTTTAACAGAGGTTCCACACTGAATGAGATGTCACAAATCCTTTGAATGCTGGATTCCTTAACTTTGTACTGAAGTAACGTCCTTTCCTACCACACAGTGACCCTGAACAAGTAGGAAAGTCCTGACGGCAGCCACTGAGGGTCAGGAGGTTCTGGCCGCTTATAGAGCCGCCTGTAACACTGAACAAAAAGTTCTGTTGCTGATCAAGTGCTTTAAAAGATTCTCCGTGTTTTACGGTGTCCGCGCAACTGAAACTATTCGCCATAGTGTTCAGCGTCAAACCTAGGTGGACTCACTTAAGTTCACCTCTGTTAACTTGCTACCAAACACGCTCCTGAAAAATGATCAAAGTATTCACAGCTGGAAGGAGTTTCCCCTTTATGATCTAAAAACTGATTGATCATCCTTAGCTGGTTCAGTGCTTGTATTATTATTGAACTTACGCAACACTCAGCCCTTTGTGCTGAACCTCCTAATCCCTTTACTGCAATGATACCGCACTGAATCTAAAAATGCTTTAATACTGAGTTTAGTGGGGTGCTAGCTGTGCGGGTCCATGACATGCAAGTCTTGCAGTCAGCAGCAAGCCCAAATTCAACTTGCCAGGTTTGCTAATGTAGAAGCTTGGTCGAAGAGGTGCGCTTGGAAGGTAGGTTTGAGAAGGGATTGGAAGGTAGGTTTGAGAAGGGATTGGAAGGTAGGTTGGAGAAGGGTTTGGAAGGTAGGTTGGAGAAGGGTTTGGAAGGTAGGTTGGAGAAGGGTTTGGAAGGTAAGTTTGAGAAGGGTTTGGAAGGTAAATTTGAGAAGGGTTTGGAAGGTAAATTTGAGAAGGGTTTGGAAGGTAGGTTGGAGAAGGGTTTGGAAGGTAAGTTTGAGAAGGGTTTGGAAGGTAGGTTGGAGAAGGGTTTGGAAGGTAAGTTTGAGAAGGGTTTGGAAGGTAGGTTGGAGAAGGGTTTGGAAGGTAGGTTGCAGAAGGGTTTGGAAGGTAAGTTTGAGAAGGGTTTGGAAGGTAGGTTGGAGAAGGGTTTGGAAGGTAGGTTGGAGAAGGGTTTGGAAGGTAGGTTGGAGAAGGGTTTGGAAGGTAAGTTTGCGAAGGATTTGGAAGGTAAGTTTGGAGAAGGGTTTGGAAGGTAAGTTTCAGAAGGGTTTGGAAGGTAAGTTTGAGAAGGTGTTGGAAGGTAAATTTGAGAAGGGTTTGGAAGGTAAGTTTGAGAAGGGTTTGGAAGGTAGGTTGGAGAAGGGTTTGGAAGGTAGGTTGGAGAAGGGTTTGGAAGGTAAGTTTGAGAAGGGTTTGGAAGGTAGTTTGAGAAAGGTTTGGAAGGTAGGTTGGAGAAGGGTTTGGAAGGTAGGTTGGAGAAGGGTTTGGAAGGTAGTTTGAGAAGGGTTTCGAAGGTAGGTTGGAGAAGGGTTTGGAAGGTAGGTTTGAGAAGGGTTTGGAAGGTAGGTTGGAGAAGGGTTTGGAAGGTAAGTTTGAGAAGGGTTTGGAAGGTAAATTTGAGAAGGGTTTGGAAGGTAAATTTGAGAAGGGTTTGGAAGGTAAGTTTGAGAAGGGTTTGGAAGGTAGGTTGGAGAAGGGTTTGGAAGGTAAGTTTGAGAAGGGTTTGGAAGGTAGATTGGAGAAGGGTTTGGAAGGTAAGTTGGAGAAGGGTTTGGAAGGTAGGTTGGAGAAGGGTTTGGAAGGTAGGTTGCAGAAGGGTTTGGAAGGTAAGTTTGAGAAGGGTTTGGAAGGTAGGTTGGAGAAGGGTTTGGAAGGTAGGTTGGAGAAGGGTTTGGAAGGTAGGTTGGAGAAGGGTTTGGAAGGTAAGTTTGAGAATGATTTGGAAGGTAAGTTTGGAGAAGGGTTTGGAAGGTAAGTTTGAGAAGGGTTTGGAAGGTAAGTTTGAGAAGGTGTTGGAAGGTAATTTGAGAAGGGTTTGGAAGGTAAGTTTGAGAAGGGTTTGGAAGGTAGGTTGGAGAAGGGTTTGGAAGGTAGGTTGGAGAAGGGTTTGGAAGGTAAGTTTGAGAAGGGTTTGGAAGGTAGTTTGAGAAAGGTTTGGAAGGTAGGTTGGAGAAGGGTTAGGAAGGTAGGTTGGAGAAGGGTTTGGAAGGTAGTTTGAGAAGGGTTTGGAAGGTAGGTTGGAGAAGGGTTTGGAAGGTAGGTTTGAGAAGGGTTTGGAAGGTAGGTTGGAGAAGGGTTTGGAAGGTAAGTTTGAGAAGGGTTTGGAAGGTAGGTTGGAGAAGGGTTTGGAAGGTAAGTTTGAGAAGGGTTTGGAAGGTAAGTTTGAGAAGGGTTTGGAAGGTAAGTTTGAGAAGGGTTTGGAAGGTAAGTTTGAGAAGGGTTTGGAAGGTAGGTTGAAGAAGGGTTTGGAAGGTAAGTTTGAGAAGGGTTTGGAAGGTAGGATGGAGAAGGGTTTGGAAGGTAAGTTTGAGAAGGGTTTGGGAGGTAGGTTGGAGAAGGGTTTGGAAGGTAGGTTGGAGAAGGGTTTGGAAGGTAAGTTTGAGAAGGGTTTGGAAGGTAGGTTGGAGAAGGGTTTGGAAGGTAAGTTTGAAAAGGGTTTGGAAGGTAGGATGGAGAAGGGTTTGGAAGGTAAGTTTGAGAAGGGTTTGGAAGGTAGGTTGGAGAAGGGTTTGGAAGGTAAGTTTGAGAAGGGTTTGGAAGGTAGGTTGGAGAAGGGTTTGGAAGGTAAGTTTGAGAAGGGTTTGGAAGGTAGGTTGGAGAAGGGTTTGGAAGGTAAGTTTGAGAAGGGTTTGGAAGGTAAGTTTGAGAAGGGTTTGGAAGGTAGCTTGGAGAAGGGTTTGGAAGGTAGGTTGGAGAAGGGTTTGGAAGGTAAGTTGGAGAAGGGTTTGGAAGGTAGTTTGGAGAAGGGTTTGGAAGGTAAGTTTGAGAAGGGTTTGGAAGGTAGGTTGGAGAAGGGTTTGGAAGGTAAGTTTGAGAAGGGTTTGGAAGGTAAGTTTGAGAAGGGTTTGGAAGGTAAGTTTAAGAAGGGTTTGGAAGGTAAGTTTGAAAAGGGTTTGGAAGGTAGGTTGGAGAAGGGTTTGGAAGGTAAGTTTGAGAAGGGTTTGGAAGGTAGGTTGGAGAAGGGTTTGGAAGGTAGGTTGCAGAAGGGTTTGGAAGGTAAGTTTGAGAAGGGTTTGGAAGGTAGGTTGGAGAAGGGTTTGGAAGGTAGGTTGGAGAAGGGTTTGGAAGGTAGTTTGGAGAAGGGTTTGGAAGGTAAGTTTGAGAAGGGTTTGGAAGGTAGGTTGGAGAAGGTAGTCCAAAGAGTACAGCTGAGAAGGATCTGCCATCAGAAATGGAGTAGAAGGAGGTCAGAGTCAGAGGACTGAAGATTGTGGGAGAAGATGGCAAGAGGTAGGGTGGGGTGAGGCCAAAGAATGATTTGTAGAATAGAAAGAGGAATTTACATTTGATCCATTGGAGCCAATGTAGCTTAGTGAGGAGGGAGGTGTTGTGCCAGCAGCACTTAGCATGGGAACAAGCAGTGGAGTTTTGGAGGATTTGGTGTTCAAGAAGGCCATCAAGGAGGAGCATCGGAGAAGTGGTCTTGAGGAGATGAAAGCATACATAAGGGTTTGGGTGGCAGTGGGAGAAAAGGTAGGGTACAGGTACAGGTGAGCAGTGTTTCAGAGGTGGAAGCAAGCTATATTGGCAGTGGATAGGAAAGGATTTGAAGCTCAGCTCTGTGTTGAACAGGAAGCCAAGGTTTCAAGCAGCAGGAGCAAGCATCCAGGGAGGGAGAATCGAGCAAATGGCAATGTGTGGAGTTTGGCCAGTGGCTGATATTGATAGCTCTGGCCTCCCTGATGTTCAACTGTAGAAATTACTGGCTGATCCAGAACTTAATGCCAGATAGGCGGTCTGACAGCATGAAAATGGTCATAGGGTCAAGGCAAGGAGTTACAGAGGTACAGCTGTGTGTTGTTAGCATACATGTGGAAGCTGACCCTGTGTCTATAGACTATGTCACCAAGGGGCAGCATATAGATGCAGGCACAATCCAAATCATTTGATTTAAAAGGAGGCAACACAAATCTAGTAATAAATTTAAGGTGAACGATTGAAGCTTTTGGGTTTTTAAAAAATGGAGACAAAGGAAACATTAATTGTCAGATAACAGAAAATGTGAAACAAGAAAGGGCTTCTTCCACAGCCCAAGTACAATTTACATGGCCATGGATCCTATCCCGCCCTGAGGAAAGTGCTTTGCGGGATCACTCCTTGATCCCCAAAAGTAGTTCAACAAAATTCTAGAATCAGCATCTGTCCTTACAGGTGTCAGTGGTGGCTCAGTGGGCAGCACTCTCACCTCTGAGTCATGAGGTCGTGGGTTCAAATCCCACTCCAGAGACTTGAGCACAAAATCTAGGCTCACATCCAGTGCAGTGCTGAGGGAGTGCTACATTGTCAGAGGTGCCGTCTTTCGGATGAGCCATTAACCCAAGGCCCCATCTGCTCTTTCAGATGGACGTAAAAGATGCCACGGCACTATTTCAAAGAAGAGCAAGGGAGTTCTCCCTGGTGTCCTACCCAATATTTATCCTTCAACCGACACCTAAAACAGAATATCTGGTTGTTATCACATTGCAGGTGGGCAGAGGAAACGCTTCAAGGACACCCTCAAAGCCTCCTTGAAAAAGTGCAACATCCCCACCGACACCTAGGAATCCCTGGCCCAAGACCGCACAAAGTGAAGGAGAAGCATCCGGGATTTGTACCTCGAGTCTCTTTGCTGGGAGCAAGCGGAAGCCCAGCGGAAGGAGCGCACGTCAACCCAAGCACCCCACCCACCCGCTCCTTCAACCACCGTCTGCCCCACCTGTGACAGAGACTGTAGGTCCCGCATTGGACTCATCAGCCACCTGAGAGCTCATTTTTAGTGTGGAAGCAAGTCATCCTCGGTTCCGAGGACTGCCTAAGAAGAAGAAGCTGTTTGTGGGAGCTTGCTGTGCACAAATTGGCTGCTGTGTTTCCTACATTAGAACAGTGACTACACTTAATTAGCTGTAAAGCACTGTGGGGCGTCCTGAGGTTGTGAAAGACGCTATAGAAATTCAAGTCTTTCTTTCTATTCAAGCCTAGCCTGCTGCCTTCTAGAGAAAACATTTCTGCTGACCCTCGCCACCATTGTGTCTTGAAACTGTTAATGCGAGGATTCACTCAAACTTCCACCAACGCATTGCCGATAACCTTTCGGCAACAGTTACAAGGTTTACAATCACACTGCACACTCATTGAGCCGATTATGTGAAACATGTAGTTGATTAAAAAGGGAACCCTGTCATAACCTGTGACTGGTCCAGCAATCAGAGGGTTAACAGCAGACCATTAATATTTCTCTGTCAGGTTACTTGTGAAGCTTGACAATTAAATGGCAATCACTTGCCTTAAACAAATAACTCTCACTTGTGTGTGTGTGTGTGTGTGTATAAGTGTTAAATTATATGCCCGACGGTATTATTTTTAAATGTGACTCAAAACGAAACCAGTTCAAACACGGAAAGGCTAGCTGTGGGTCATGTTCTGCGGAAGGGGTGGGAAGAGGAGCTTTTTTTTCCCTCCCCAAAACAAAAAATTGCCGTAGGTATACAGAGCTGACTCATGTTCTGTGCCGCTCTATCCTGCCACATCTAAAGAGCAGCACTTTGTAGGATTGCTTCTCAAAGGCTGCCTTGAGTGCTTCTCTCTGCCTTTAGTGGTTTACACCTTAATCTCGTTTGCTTGATCCGCCAGAATTGGGTTACCCCTCGAGTGATTGATATCCAGCAACCGAAAGGCTGCTCTCTGTCATAATTATACGGCAGAAGTACACACAACAAAGCCACATGCTCTGCAGCAACAGAAAATGCCACAGAATGATGAAAAATGCAAACAGGGTTGACAGCTAGAGATGTTAAGGAACCATGATATCAAGAACCCCAGGCATGAGAAATGATTTATCGAAAACTAGGCGGCTTTGTTTATTGTTCTGCTTTTTTTGTTTTGTTTTTATTTTTGGTGTCCCTCAGGGAGGAAGGAGCTGGAGGTTCTTTTTTTAAAAAGGGGCTGAGGTGTGTGGAGGGGAGCGGGGGGATCAGGGGTGGAGTTCTTGTCACTGTATCTGATAGCACCAGCCTATGCAACCGGCCGACTGTGAGAAGTAAGGAGGACAAGAAATGGCAGCGACACAAACAATCCAAATGGCTTTTATACTCTTCTTGATCTGCCATCAGCCTCTCCAAGCCCGGGTATTCTCTGTCGCTCTGACTGACAGCTGACATTCTCCACTTCATGGATGGGAACTCAGTTGATGGTTATCGACGCAGACAAATGTAGGAAAATGTCAAGCCTGGAATATTTCCACAGCCTCTGCTCTCCCCCCACCCCCACACCTTATATTCAAGTGTATTCCGAGTTTATGTTTGTGTTCTTTTTTTTTACCCCGAGGAAAAAAAAACAAGCTCTTTGTGTGATGCCAAAAATGTTAATATTCTCCTCAGGCCCTTGTTGCGTTGTCACATCAAAACCAATTTAATGGGGAGAGAAGCTTTCTTGATATAAAAGAGAAAATTAAACAATTAGCAAACAAATAGGTTCTCTGAGAGGCTGGGGAGCGAAGTGAAGAGGTACGATCCGACCCACCGAACTGTATTGGATTTTCATATGAAAGGGCTGGATCGCATACCCAGTCTAAAGGTCATATCTCCTCGTTGCTGTAAGGTTCCCAGCAACATGAGATACCTATTGAAGGCCCATGCATGCATAAATCGTCATACAGAAGGTGTTGCCGATTAAACTATCGTATTTCAAAGGCCCTACAGTAAGTCAGAAAGGAAGAAAGGAGACCTCTGTCTTTTGTTAGTCAAAGAGCTACAGTAGGTGATAATTAACCCATTTTTTTGTTGAGAAATCCCATGGACAAAAGTCAAAGGATTACCACCCAATCTATTGTTGCTTCAAGATAAGGATGTTTTATCCCACTGTACAATAGGCCCAGTCAGCCCTGTGGAGATGGCGATTAGAAAGCAAACTGCTACTTTTAAAACATTATATAATATAATAATATTATTTTAAATATAATTAAAAGGATTGTACTAGATAAATACAAGTTCTTTCTTACTTGAGAGCATTGGGGGCGATATTAGCAGCAGTTTTGTGCAGCTAAAAGGTATCATTCTGTGATTTACTGCTCTCTGCGTTTGGCTAAAATATTTATTGGGAAAGATGCAATTATTATTTCATTAATTAATGCTTAATTAATGCAAAAGTAGGGTATGATTTATGAGTTTGATTAATTTGCTGGGTTGCTATTCTAAGTGTAAAAACAAAATTTGAAAACATGCTCTAAATTGTGAAAAAAAACGATCATTTATATCTGAGCCTCCTCACCTCTGTTATAGTTTGATCCATTAGAAAACTGGTAAACATTAACTTGTAACAGCAACCCTGCCTTTATAATATTTAAATATGCAGTCACGTCAAAAGTAATGTATGTTTTATCGAGTTTTAACGCTTTTCTTCTCACCCCCTGGTCTCCTGAAGGAGGCTCTCTCTCGCTGGGGGTACAGTTCAATGGAAGTCAGGTACCTCACTTGGTCATTCGTCACTTGTGAGCCCATAAGGCTATTCGGCTGTGGGGGGCATCCACAACAACAACTACTTGCATTTATATAGCACCTTTAACGTAGTAAACCATATCAAGGTGCTTCTACAGGAGCGTTATCAGACAAACTTTGACACTGAGCCACACAAGGAGATATTAGGACAGGTGACCAACAGCTTGATCAAAGAGTTAGGTTTTAAGGAGCTTCTTAAAGGAGGTAAAAGAGGCGGAGAGGTTTAGGGAGGGAATTCCAGAGCTTAGGGCCTTGGCAGCTGAAGGAACGGCCACCAATGATGGAGCAATTAAAATCGGGGATGCGCAAGAGGCCAGAATTGGAGGAGCGCAGAGATCTCAGAGGATCTAAGCTGAGCCCAATCCTGTCCTCTCCCTCACTCGCGCTCTTCTCTCTCCAGCAGTGGTCTCCGCACAGCGACCAGGAGTAGGATGAGGTAGCCATCCCAGAGTAAACTTGCCGAACTTGGTAGGGCCGACTGCCTGGAACATTTGATTTAACCGGGTCATCCAGCCTTAGTGAATGTGGTGCAGCTACTGGCTATGCAAAAGTAGTGCACTGGGAACTGGCACCGCTAGATTCGTTCTTGAAGAAAATAAACGTAAGGTACTGAGTGTGACTTTGTAGGGCACCAGAGCCAAGTCCAGTCCTGTCCTCACCGGGCATTCACAAGCATTTAATGAGTCAACGGATAGAGAGTTCCCTACTCAGGGGCCGTTGATGCCAATTCTAGTGCCCCTGCTGCTGCCCCACTGATCCAACACAGAGCAATGGAGCCATCAGGAACTCAGTGAGAACCATGCACTCTCCTCGAACATACCTCCACCAACTCTGCAGCGTACCCCTGGCCCAGAGAGCGAGGGGGAAATAAAAAGGCACTCATCGTCTCGCCTGCTTTCGTTCTGAGTTTTCCCGGCCGCGCCCTCTATTGTGGGTCTCTACCAGTGGGCACTTCAACGTAAACTAGACACAATTTTTTGCCCAATGCTTTGGTTCTCCCTGACTGCCATTCCTCTCACTGGGGGCGAGTAAACCCACCGACCCAACACCCCCCACCCCCACCCCCCGCACCCCAGTAAATCCACCGACCTAACCCCCCCCCTGCACCCCAGTAAACCACCGACCCAACACCCCCCTGCACCCCAGTAAACCCACCGACCCAACACCCCACCCCCCCCGCACCCCAGTAAACCCACCGACCTAACACCCCACACCCCCACCCCCACCCCCCCTGCACCCCAGTAAACCCACCAACCCAACCCCCCCACCCCCTGCACCCCAGTAAACCCACCGACCCAACACCCAACCCCCCCCCGCACCCCAGTAAAACCCACCGACCCAACACCCCACCCCCTCCGCACCCCAGTAAACTCACCGACCCAACCCCCCCGCACCCCAGTAAACTCACCGACCCAACACCCCACCCCCTCCGCACCCCAGTAAACTCACCGACCCAACCCCCCCGCACCCAGTAAACTCACCGACCCAACACCCCACCCCCGCACCCCAGTAACCACGACCCAACACCCCACCCCCCCCACACCCCACACCCCCTGCACCCCAGTAAACCCACCGACCCAACACCCCACCCCCCCCGCACCCCACACCCCCTGCACCCCAGTAAACCCACCGACCCAACACCCCACCCCCCCGCACCCCACACCCCCTGCACCCCAGTAAACCCACCGACCCAACACCCCACCCCCCCCGCACCCCACACCCCCTGCACCCCAGTAAACCCACCGACCCAACACCCCACCCCCCCCGCACCCCACACCCCCTGCACCCCAGTAAACCCACCGACCCAACACCCCACCCCCCCCTGCACCCCAGTAAACCCACCGACCCAACACCCCACCCCCCCCCGCACCCCAGTAAACCCACCGACCCAACACCCCACCCCCCCCCCGCACCCCAGTAAACCCACCGACCCAACACCCCACCCCCCCCGCACCCCAGTAAACCCACCGACCCAACACCCCGCACCCCAGTAAACCCACCGACCCAACCCCCCACACCCCCCCCGCACCCCAGTAAACCCACCGACCCAACCCCCCACACCCCCCCCGCACCCCAGTAAACCCACCGACCCAACCCCCCACACCCCCCCCGCACCCCAGTAAACCCACCGACCCAACACCCCACTCCCCCCCGCACCCCACCCCCCCTGCACCCCAGTAAACCCACCGACCCAACACCCCACTCCCCCCCGCACCCCACCCCCCCTGCACCCCAGTAAACCCACCGACCCAACACCCCACTCCCCCCCGCACCCCACCCCCCCTGCACCCCAGTAAACCCACCGACCCAACACCCCGCACCCCAGTAAACCCACCGACCCAACCCCCCACACCCCCCCCCGCACCCCAGTAAACCCACCGACCCAACCCCCCCACCCCCCGCACCCCAGTTACGTCATGCCGCGACACACATGCATCACTACTCTATGCGCTGTCTGAAACTGCCACGGTCAAGTTAGCACGCGCGCTGGATCTGGGGTCACCCTGTAGCGCAGCCGGTTTAGGGGAGAATGAGCGGTCAGTTATGCAGCAGACTGGTGCCGTTAGCTGGCTCGTGATGTAAACGCAGCGGGAGGGTATCCTCACGTGGGCTGTCAGCGCCCATGGAACCGCACCCCAGCAAGAGCTTCATCTAATTCTTAAAAGAAAAGCTGGGGACTCTTGAAATAATAAAAGCCACTGTCTTATCTCGGCTACTGTGGCTCACTCCAGCCCATTTGGATAAAAGTCATTCTGATGAAATCCATCAATTATTAAGATGCGCTCCAGCACATATTATTGAAAACTGGGCTCTTTTTAAGTGTTAAACATCAGTAAATAGCTGGTGCTCACAGTGGCATTTAATGAATCTGACCTTTCTCTGGGGATTTCAAGAACCCAAGAGAAAAACAGCGTTGCTTGGAAGCCATTTAGCAGAACACCTATTGGTCCAGCTCCCAGTGTTTAAGGTCCCGTGATCTGACAGAAGTTGGTGGTCCTCTTTACTCTCTCTCTCTCTCTCTCTCTGTTTTGGCTTGCAGTCTTGTGTTGTAATGACAGGTCCCTTTATAAGCAAATGAAGCTCGTTTTCCTCCCTATAGCATTTTGTGGCTTTTTTTTCTTGCAGTCAGAGTCACATCTCTCATCAAAGCCCAGCGGGACTCTTCCAGCCCGCCGCTGGGCACTGACGGGGCCTCCCTCACAAACCTGTCTAATCCACGCAAATCAGATTAGGCTAATTTTCCAGGCGCAAGTGCCAGCAAGCCACACCTCACACTTGCCAAGAGCTTGGCAACAAGATGATGCATACACACACACACACACCCCGCAGGATAAACCAACTTCATTTCCATTTGGATATTAGCTTCTGTACCTCAACTCCATCTACCGCCTTGGTTCTAAGGGGGAGAAGTTCATTATTGCCCTATTTGGGGCGCTAACTTTTAAAAGTTGAAAAAATTAGCGCAGGCGCTGATGTCTTTTAACTTTTAAAAAATTCGGTTTTGCGCTCCAGGAAGGAAGTGGAACGCTAAATCAAGCGCTCCGCTTCCTTCCTGGAGCGCACCAGGCAGCAGGTGAGCAGCGCTGCACAATGGGCTGGGCAGCACTGGCGCGTTGGAAGGCTCCTTCCCTCCCTTAAAGGGAAGGGAAAAACCTACATGGTCCCCGACGGCAGCTGCGATCCGGCCCGATCAGCCCGATGCACTGCAGCAGAGTGCCGGGCTAATCGATCGCTGGGGGAAAAAAAGCAAAAAAAAACAGAGAACGAGCATTTCAGTATTTTTTTTTCCTACCTCGGCCACCTCGCCTTTAAGTATCGCCCCCGAAGCGCCCGGCCTCCCGATGACCGCCTCCTGCAGCTGCCGGTGTTTTTCGCCCGGCGATGCTGCAGGGGGCGGAACCGAAGTTCGGGTCCGGGGCGCTACCGGGGCGATGCGCACGGCGATGATGTTGTGATCTCCGGGCGAAGGAGATAGGGGCGCCACGCCATACCACCACCGCAAACCTCCGCGGGAGGCGATATTCTCGGCGCGCCCAGGCGGTAAGTGGTTAGTGCCCCGTTATCGCCCTCCGGAGGCGCTAACCAGACGAATTTCTAGCCCTAGATCCTTTAATACCCTAACCTAACAAAAATTAATCAATCGCAGTTTTGACATTTTCAATTGACCTATCCTCAACAGTTTTTTGGGGGAAGAGAATTCGAGATTTCCACTACCCTTTAAGTGAAGAGGTACTTCCTGACATCACCCTTGAATGACCTAGCTCAAACTAAGGGCTCTAAATATAAGATAGTCACTAATAAATCCAATAGGGAATTCAGGAGAAACTTCCTTACCCAGAGAATGATGAGAATGTGGAACTCACTACCACAGGGAGTAGTTGAGGCGAATAGCATAGTTACATTTAAGGGGAAGCTAGATAAGCACATGACTGAGAAAGGGATAGAGGGTTATGCTGATAGGGTGAAATGAAGAGTGGTGGGAGGAGGCTCGTGTGGAGCATAACCATCAGCATGAACCTGTTGAGCCGCACTGCCTGTTTCTGTGCTGTAAATTCTATGTGATATAATTTTAAGGTTATGCCTCCTTGTTCTGGATTCCTCCCAACCAGAGGAAATATCTCTATCTACCCTGTTAACTCCTTTAAATATCTTAAACACCTCGATTCTGCATATTAGAATTCCAGCCCTCCAGGAATTAAAGATTAATCTCCCAAACACTGCTGCAAGCAACCCGGCAGAAAGACTATAGGGGCATTAAAAAAAAATGGTGTTTTCTTTTTTCATTTTCTTTGAAGACTTTTGTTTATGAATTATAAAAATATTGGAGATGGGGGGGAAAAGGCTGTTTGACTGGGCGGGGTGGTTGGAGGTCATGTAACAAAACCTCCAGGAGTACATCCAACCAGCGTTGGCGACCCTATATACACTCTCTTCTAACACCAACGTGGTCCCAAGTTATTCTCCTTCAACCCCTTCCCCTCCTGAAGGCAATAACTTATGCTCAAACGTGTTGGCAGGCTATTTGGCTATAGAGTGTATCACCGTCAAGCCCGAGACTGTTCTCACCTCAATACACACGCGCGCGCGCTATTCAGTCAGGGTCAGTGGATAAGGATAACAATCAGAAACCCGGCTGATTTTGCCTCATAGTCCAGGGCTACAGGAGCTTACTGCATTCTGTTCACCTCCACCCCCACCCAAGATCGGCTATCTCAGCACAGACCAGGGCTCAATCCTGGGACGTTCCTGTTCTGTAAGGCTTGACACTGTACCACAAGATGCATTTGCACATTGAGCCATCAGAGCACCTCACAGGTCCATTTCTCAGTGTAAAATGGCTCCTACCTATGTATGTATTCCAGCCTCATCATTCCACCACTGGCGGCCGTGCCTTCAGCTGCCGAGGCCCTAATCTCTGAAATTGCCTCACTAAACCTCCCCGCCTCTCTACCTCTCTCTGCTCCTTTAAGACGCTCCATAAAACCTACCTCATTGACCAAGCTTTTGGTCATCTGTCCTAATATCTCCTTATGTGGCTCAGTGTCAAATTTTGTCTGATAACGCTCCGGTAAAGCACCTTGGGACGTTTTACTACATTAAAGGTGTTATATATAAATGCAAGTTGTTGTTGTGTAAAGACTTCTGTCATTTCACATGGTACCTGTTTATTATGCACAAAAAGTCTCTTTTTTGACTTGATTTATCTTGTTGCTGCCAATCTTGTTTACACTTTCCCTAAATGATGCCAGCCCCTCAAGCTGCCGACTTACTAAACTCCCACATTACCATCAACATTGGTACGAATCTGTCACAACCGGGAACACTTAGCGTCTCGCACTAACAGCTCCGTGCAACACCACTGAGATAACACGGAAACAAGCGACAACACAACAGCCACAAGATCCCGGCCTTATTTCCAGCTGCTGTAACACTGCGCTGGCGTGGCCAGTTCCTGAAGCCTCTGCCTCGCGCAAACCAACTGCTAGCCAAAAAACGGCCGGGATTCCCTAAGACTGGCGGCCTGATCCCTGAAATTCCAAAGGTGGGGTGGGGGGGGGCGTTGTGTGGCCTCGAACAGAAGCCATCTGGAATAAAGAGCAAATTCCGCCTGCCCCTTGCCTGTGATCCTGACCTATCTGGATTCCGGGGATGGGGGGGGTCATTGAAAAGCTTTGGATGGGCAGCCAGCTGAGGGGAGGTCTAAGGGTTTTGCGGGTCCGTGGGTACTGGGCTGAAAGGCAAAACACTTTAAGAGGAGCACCTTCATTTCTTCTGCCGGTTTCTGTGATCGATTGCACATTGGAAACCAGTCTTCGAATCTGACACCTCCCTGCCAGGGCCCCCAGGAACTCGCAGGCCAGGCCCCCCTGGTGCCCAGTGTCGTTAAAGGCACATCTTAAGATATCTAGGTCCTACCCCCCCTTTGCTATACCTGGGATCCAGTATTTCAGTGAAATGGGTTCACTTCACCTTTCAGTTATTCTTTCCCCTTTTCTTCCCGAGTCTCTTCCCTCCCTCCCTCCCTGCCCTCAATCACACACCGATCCCCCTCAGCCAAGCCGTTTGAACCTAGCCACCAGTCAACATGTCGCTGAATCTCGCAGCTGGCCATGGTGGGACTGCCTCCCTGCTTGAGTCACCGCCTTCAGTTTTATTCTCGGTGGGGAGGGAAATTGATCCCCCTCTCCACCCCCCCACCCCACCCCGATAAAGCCAGCAAGTTCACATTAATGCTATGAGATTAGTCTTACACATATTCACTTTCCCCAGTGCAGCCCACTGAGCTGTGCTCTGTAAACTGATAAGGTTCTGAGTTGAACAGTTTAGTCAGCCCTGGTGAAGCCATTCCTGTTTAGAGCGCATTTCAGTTGCGCAACTTTATTGTTTTCCTGTTATTATTTTCCCTTCTGCCTGAACTCGTGCACAGGATTGAATTTTATTTCCAATGGCTCCGCTCTCTGGGAATAATAAGGGCTGTAGCCAATGCTGGGCGTTCAGGGGAATGAGAGAGTAACAGGTGCTGGGGGCACTGGGTGAATTGGGCCTGCAATTAAAGAGCAGATTCATCCAGTGGGTAATAAAGCACATTTTATACTTTCATTCATTGCCTTCAGCAGGAATCGTTTTCTTTTTTCCCCCCTCATCAAAATGACAAATATTGGAAGGGGAGTTTTTTTTATTACAGACGGAGGAGTTTTCTGAATTACATCTTTACTTTCGTGCCATGCCGTCCTCTCCCGCAGGTGCTGACTTGCTTACTGGGAGCACCATTTTCACAGGCAGCAGTCATCCTTCAGTACCTCACCTAAGGATGAGTCAGAAAGGTGGTGGGCACTATTGTGATGCAGCAAATTTGCGCACAGCAAGCTCCCACAAACAGTAATGAGATAATGGCCAAATTATCTGTTTTAGTGTTGTTGGTAGAGGGATACATTTTGGCCCGGAAACTGGGGAGAACCCCAACGTTTTTTGAAACAGTGCCATGGGACCTTTTACATCCACCAAGGGTCCCAGACCTGAAATGTTAACTCTGTTTCTCTCTCCACGGATGCTGCCTGGCCTGCTGAGTATTTCCAGCATTTTCTGTTGTTATTAGGGCAGACGGGGGCCTCGGTTTAACGTCTCATCTGAAAGGCGGCACCTCTGACAGTGCAGCACTCCCTCAGCACTGCGCTGGGAGTGTCAGCTGAGGTGATGTGCTCAAGTTTCTGGAGTGGGGCTCGAACCCACGACCTTCGGACTCAGAGGGCGAGAGTTCTCCCCACTGTAGCGTCAGCCTAGATTACGTACTCACGTGGTTGAAACGCGTCAGGAATCGTTGCCTTCAGCTGAATGAATTTGTGGTAATTTGACGCTCGCGGCCTAGATTCACCTACGGAGCGCGGCTATTTGGGCACCGGAGGGGCTGCCGGCACCCGTGGAACTATTTGCCCGCAAGGAGCCGGCGTACTTGGGGACAATAGGGGAGGAAGATGAGAAGAAAAATAATGTAATAAAAAAAAGAATCATCATTATTCCACCATGTCAGATGGAAGAAAGTTTGAAGTAAAACAAAAAAGCACTAAAGCAGGACGTTGCTTTTTATAATGTTCCCTATTAGCTAGTGATTAAAATACATCACAAGTGCTTCAGTATTGATGTGAATTATTTTACCAATTAATGGACATTTTCCTCCTCATTATCGCTAAATTAAAACACACTACGGTCCCAACTCGCAGAGATATGCTGACGTGCTATTTTCTGACATTCCTCCAACGGTGGTCGCTTATCTCCCCTCCCCACATAGATTTTCACAAATGACAAATTTGCAGAAAGATTGCTGAATAATTGCAGGAAAAGAACTTTTTTGTTTGCCCATCAGCAAATTCTTGTGCTTAGAATCCAATTGTAGCAAATTGTCGTTAGATCCATATTTTTAAAAAAACACACTGCAGATGCAAAGACAAAATGTTTACTGTGGGGAATAAGACTCTCGTGTCTTTTTCCTCGCCCTTCCTCCCCCGTCTCCCCCCCCCCCCCCACCTTCAGCAGGAGTGTAACATTGAAACTGCATTGTGACCTGGACCGTATCTCTGTCTTATGCACGTATAATCCTTTGATCTCTCCGAAGGCGGACTGAGTTAACACTAGGAAAGGCACCGTTTGGTTCTGTTCCTAACCTGCTTTACTCCACGGTAGACAAGATGCACAGAACGCTAAATATGGTGAGAGACACATGGTACAATCAGTTCAGCTTCTTTTTGTGTACCGCTACAAAAATAAGGAAAAGGGTACACTGGCCCACTTGGGGGATTGTTGCTTAATGTAGAAAGACTGATTCGCTCTGCTACTGTTGACAGTGCAGTGGGATCGGTTCCACAGGCCTCAGCAACAGAAAAGCAACTGCATACTTTTACAATTCCATTTTTGACCACAATGTTTTCTGCACTAACCCTGAAAGGTCACTAATGAGGCAGCAATCTGGAAACCACATTAATCCATCCTCAATGGGAACCAATTAATGCTGGTACCCCCAAGTCCATACTCAATCTTTGAACACGAGTCCAGTTCACAGCGTCGCTCATAGTCCCTTGCTCTTGATGTTAGCACAATGGCGTCACGATGCTGTGCAACTTTGCACTGGGTACCGGAGCTGCAGGAGGCTGGAGTTATACTGACAATATGGTTTGTGTGCCTGGTGGAAAGTCCCTAGCCGCTGTGGGTTTCTGTTTCAATTTGGAGTCAGGTTTATGCAACAACAATAACTTGCATTAATATAGTAAAACGTCCCAAGGCACTTCAACAGGAGTGATATCAAATAACATTTGACACCGAGCCACATAGGGCGATATTAGGACCTGTGACCAAAAGCTTGGTCAAAGAAGTAAGGTTTAAGGAGCGTCTTCAAGGAAGAGAGAGAGGTAGAGAGGTGGAAAGGTTTAGGGAGGGAATTCCAGAGCTTAGGGCCTAGGCAGCTGAAGGCACGGCCACCAATGATTGAGCGGTGAAAATCGTGGATGCGCAAGAGACCAGAATTGGAGGAGCGCAGATATCTCGGAGGGTTGTGGGGCTGGAGGAGGTTACAGAGATAGAGAGGAGTGAAGCCATGGAGGAATTTGAAAACAAGGATGAGAATTTTTAAAATAATTTTATACTCTTACTTTAGCATTCGCTATAACACTATAGTTGGGAGTATCAATGCAGCCATAGATACAAGGCCCCATCTCTGAGGCATGGAAGGTCCCAGGTTCAATCCTGGGCCTGCGCTCAGATAGCTGACCTCACACCCAGGACGGCCTCAGGAGGCAGCAGTGCTCCCTCAATTCCATTACAGTACCAACGGAGGGAGAACATTTACTACAATAAAGATGCTTTTACACTCAGCTTAGAGAGCTGGCACGAGTGCCAACTTTAACATAAATTTCCAGCTTTCGCTAAGACCCAGCCACTGGGCAGATTGTGCTCATAATAAAAGATGAGAAGTCGCACAACACCAACAACAGTAATTTTAAATAAATCTGTTGGACTATAACCTGGTGTTGTGCGACTTCTCATTTTTGTCCACCCCAGTCCAACACCGGCATCTCCGCATCATAATAAAAGATAGTCTTCCCAGTGGCTGGTCTTAGTTGCATTGGGGTTGCTGCTGGGTGAGTGAGTCGGGAAGCGAGTACAAGCACCTTTAAGCAGCTTGAAATGGTAGAAAGTTACTCTCCCACCTACCTACATTATGTCATATATCTCCAAATATATTGACATTGTGTTTTATTAGTTCAAAGCTGCATGAATAATGAAACAACCCCCTTTGCTCTTTGTATTATATGTTCCCTGTGTTGGCTTCTCTCTGGGTTCAAAGGGGAGACTATAAGTAGTACAGAGAGAGAGTCTTCTTGTACCAATTATACTGGCCCAAGGGCAGTATGCTAATGAGGAAATAAATCGTACAAAACACTAAAATCACTGTCATCACTGGGTTTTAATATGGTAATTTGTACAATAATGGAGTTCAAACACCCTAACTCACAGCAAATGGGGTAAATAAAATTCATATTGGTCTTTTTTTTTTGGAATGCAGGACAGCTTGACAGTTGAGAGACATGGAAAATGAGACAAGGTGGCAGCTCATACACCAAGAGTCCTTTCGCTGCCTTACGGTTCAGCCTTAATAATTACTTAGCAGGACAAACAAATCCCGCCGGTCCCTCTCAAGAATGTTTTGCTTTCTACCACTTCACCAACAAAACTTTCACATCTCCCTTGTCAGGTGGGACATACATTAGAGCCATCTTAAATAAAACAGCAACAGGCCTTTGCTTAACCCTTGTCTCACATCGAAAACAAGACAGAGAGAGAGAGACAAAAAAGTTCTATTTAAAGTGCTGCCTTTAAGTTCAGACCTGCTGCCTGCCTCACAGACTGGAACACGGTCCATCTCCCAGGCATTTGCCGGCAGACGATTGTTTTCACTTGTTGTCCCGCTTTCCCTTCTGATTTTCTCTCCTTTACTTCACTCCTCTCCTGAAGTCATGTGGCTCATCCAGGGGTACAGTTCCATTGGCATGGCTAGCTCTCCGGCCCCTCTCCCAACAGCCCATTCTTCTTCACCTGTCAGACTGGACATCGAGTCTTGAAAGGCTATTTGGTCATGGGGGGGAATTGGCGCTCAGACAAATTTTGTTCTCAACTGATATCTAATTATGTGTGAACTTTTCAGCAGGGGTCACTATGTGGCAAGCAGTAGCAGGAATCCTGGCTGATTCCTCCTCTCCCAAGCCCAGTCACGCTGAGGTCAATGGAAGCCGCCCAACTATTGCTCCAGTTGAAATCAACTCATTCAGCGCAGGATAGGGATTGAACCTGGAGACCTTTTGGATCACTAGCATCTTTAGTCACTAAAGGGCACCTCTGCGCAGAATCTTACAGCGCAGAAGGAGGCTATTCAGCGCACCATGCCTGTGCTGGCTCTTTGAAAGAGCTATCCAATTAGTCCCACTGTCCCTGCACTTTCCCCACAGCCCTTGTAGATTTTTCCTTTTCACGTATTTATCCAATTCCCTTTTTGAAAGTTAACTCGCGGTTCTGTCGCCAGGATCGCAGGAGAGTGACGCCCATGCACTGGCTCCCCATGTTTGTGTTGGTAAAACTGGCTCCCTTATCCAAACGGCTGAATCCACAGTCACGGAAAGCATGAATTGTAAAAGTACCTGAACCACACCCACCCCCCCCCCCCGCCCCCCACACACACACACACAGCAGACCCCTAGTCAGTGTCTCTTTAAATAAATAAGAAGGCTCACATTTCCATTAGGCAGGGTTATGATTTCAAATGCAGCAGAACAGTAATCCTGCCAGACTTGCACAGACTTATTAGTATTCTCAAACAGTGGTGTGTAAAATAAATAATCTCACCGATTCAAGTAAACAAGAATTCAATATTCTGTTCAAAATGAAAAAAAAAAATGAGAGATAGAACCAACAAACCGGATGCCCAGATCCTATGCAAATACTGCTCCATAAATGTCTGGGAGCCTCACAAAAATTCATGCACTCGCTCGCCCTCCCGCAATAGAGCTGCAGTCTCCTAGTATTTACTTCTATTAATATTCACAGTTTGGCAGCTAAAAGCTGCTGGGAACGTGGCAGGGATCGGGGCAACCTACTGAGAGAGGTCCAGGCAACAAAAAGAGGGAACTATTCAACGCAATCCGCAATGCGCAAGCAATTTATAGCACATTCGCAAGATGGATGCCTGTCTTTGGGTCGGATTAGCGTCTGCACCCCACATAAAAGAGGTTCCCTTCCCTCCTCATATTGGGGTAAAGAGCCACGGGTGCCTGTGATCCCATGGTATCTGGCAGTGGGGGGGGCACTTCAGCCAATCGTGTCCTCACCCATGGGTACTAGCCCCGGGGGCTGAAAGGGCACTACATCCAGTCATGTCCTCACCCATGGGTACTAGCCCCGGGGGCTGTAAGGGTACTGCAGCCAATCGTGTCCTCACCCATGGGTACTAGCCCCGGGGGCTGTAAGGGTACTACAGCCAATCGTGTCCCTACCCATGGGTACTAGCCCCAGGGGCTGTAAGGGTACTTCAGCCAATCGTGTCCTCACCCATGGGTACTAGTCCCGGGGGCTGTAAGGGTACTACAGCCAATCATGTCCTCACCCATGGGTACTAGCCCCGGGGGCTGTAAGGGTACTACAGCCAATCGTGTCCTCACCCATGGGTACTAGCCCCAGGGGCTGTAAGGGTACTACAGCCAATCGTGTCCTCACCTATGGGTACTAGCCCCGGGGGCTGTAAGGGTACTACAGCCAATCGTGTCCTCACCCATGGGTACTAGCCCCAGGGGCTGTAAGGGTACTACAGCCAATCGTGTCCTCACCTATGGGTACTAGCCCCAGGGGCTGTAAGGGTACTACAGCCAATCGTGTCCTCACCCATGGGTACTAGCCCCAGGGGGTAGTAAGTGCCCATGGGTTAAGTTCCTCTTTTAATGAAATATAGGAGAGTCAGCACTTGTTTTTTGCTATAATCAATGACCCGCTAGCAAAATCCCATTCTTAGAAGCTCTACGCTCCCACAATTTCATCAGCGGGTTGATTGGAGAGAAAGACAAGCATTCTCTCACTTTTTGTTAAAAGAAGATTTTCACCTACTGCCATGCACACGTTTCAATGGGATGGCTGGATCGTGATAAGGAGCAGGCACTTTGGCTGAGATGGACTAACTCAGCACAGACCACTGATTGAATCTTAGACCTCCTGGTCTGTATGGCTCAGCACCACACCGCATGGCAAATTTGCCCACTAGGCCTTTGGGGGCGCTTATATAGCAAGGGCTTTTTTTCCCTCCTTGAAAGAATCAGACTATGACAGCAAATAGCTCAAGTGATTGAGTGCTTGAGTCCTGGGACTCGAGCTGACTGCTTGACTCAGTGCTGCACAGACCTGAATCCTGAGGAGAACCCGTGGAGAAATAAATGCTGGTCAAATTGTATCTGCATCTGGCTGATCACAGTATAAAACTAGACTGCCCAGATAGCCACACCCGCCCAGCCAGAGAAGAGCAGTCAACAAGAGAAATCAAGAGGAGAAATAAACAAATGCAAAAACACAAAATCAAATCAACAGCAAGTTTAGATTCCTGATTTAAAAATACGACAGAAGATTGGGGGGTGGGGGGTGCGGGAGGAGGCCAAGAGATCTGAGCAGTAATGCACCACACGTAGGCGAAAATGTTTCAATCACAAAAGGACTCTTCATTCCCTTTGATTGATGAAGGGAGCTGCTGTTATTCAGTGGTCTCCATTTACAACTGGATTTGGTTTCGCAAAATCTGCATTGACTTTTTTTTTCCCCGTCCCTGTAGGCTTCTGACCAATTTTGTCATAAAAATTGATTGGGAAATCCTCCAGTTCCTTCCAGCTCTTCCGACCGTCGGTCGTTTCCACAGCATCGAGGGCTGTCATCGAAGAGCATTTGAGGCGTTTCAAGTATAGACAGTCCTGAGTGTCAGCCGGGGCCAGGGAAACAATATATTGATTGAAGGAGAGGTATGGAACAAAACGAGAGAGGGACAAAACAGGCGGAGAAATAGAAAGCAAAATGGAGAGAGCAAATAGAAGAATAGAGAGAAAAAGAGGCTGAGAAAAATAGAAGGAAAGAAGGAAAAGAGAGGAAATAGAAAGAAACAGACAGAGACGGGAAATGGAGAGAAAGAGAGAGAGAGGGAGAAAATATAGGAAAAAGAGAGAGGAAAGATACTGGGATAGAGACAGATAGAGCGAGAAAATAAAGAAATAGAGTGCAAGAGAGAGAAAAAGAGAGGAGAAATAAGGAGAATGAAAGGGAGGAAGAAAATAGAGAAGAAAGAGAGAGCAGAAAGATACAGAGACAGAGAGAGGAAATGGAGAAATAAAGAGACTGACAAAAAAAAGAGTGGACAGTAAAAGAGGGATAGAGAGGAACGAACACTTAACATGGACGTATCAAATCCCTCTGTCCACTATTTGTAACTCATTTCAAATAAATGGGTTAAGAACTCTGTTGAAATAGCAGAGAGAAGTTTCATGAGTGCATTAACCATTCGTACAGTAACATCACACACATCAATATCTACCCTATATGAAGAGAAAAGAACAAGAGGAAAAGCAGAAAATGAGGGAAGTGTATAGAGAAATAAAGAGAAAGAAAGAATTCTGTTCAAAATCCAAAGATGTAGATATATTTAGATTTAGACGTAAAAGATATTAGAAAGCAATCATACATTTATGTTTGCATACACACTCACATATATACTCACACACTCACACACACACACAGACAGGTAAATACGTACATACACACACACACAATATATATTTCTGTCTGCAGTGTCTCCTTGGTTGAGGCAGGCACTATCCCTGCTTTCGACTGCCAAGCCCTGATCTCGATGTAATGGGGAGCGAGCTCACTGCTCGTCTCGAGCTATCGATTAGCTGCTACTCTCTTGAAAGATGCTACACTTTCTGCTGCTGTCTAGTTCACAACGGGTAAAAATTGTCCGAACTAATTAATGTCATGAAATGTCAGTTTGACATGGCGTGACAGGCTGCCTTTCAGACTCAGCTGCTCGCTGCTATTAGATGATATGAGCATCAGACAACTTTATTCATATGTTCTCCTCTCCATCCCTGCATTTACTAAAGAGCATTTTCTAGTTAACAATACATTCAGAAATCACATTCAATATATTTTTTTTTTCACTTTACAGAGCATCTGGTCCCTTTACGTTAGATCAGCAGTCAGGTCGACAGTATTACAAGACGTCAAATCCATAAAACTCTTTTCTTCCCTCTCTAGTTGCTGCTTTCCTCTCCTGAAAGCAACAACTCTTGAGTGCAAGGCCCTCGGGCACTTTCCAGTACCTCCTGCAGGCTGGAGGTGCAAGCGAGGTGGATATCAGGCGAGGGCAGGGTTGGTCCCGCACTTGAATAGCCAGCCGCCACTCACCGCCGCCAGTCATACGTGAATAAAGGGCACCCAGGCGAGGTACCGGAGGTCGCTCAGCACGCTGTGGAAACATTAATGCTGGTTGGCAGTCAAACCCTCCACGAAAGGGAATGGAGAGAGGGCTAGGACAAAGACATCTTTTGGCATCACTTGCATTAATGCTTGGTGGCTTATGGTTCCCAGCTGGACTGCTGGGGAAGGCCAGTGCCCACACCAGAATATGAGCTTTAAGCCATCTCATCCTACAACTTTTTCACTAAAAGGGTAAAGGGCAGGTGTGTGCCACTTTCCTCATCATTGAAGAATCCATGCGGCCATCTTACTATAGACCAATAGATCTTACCACAAACCAATAGATCTTACTACAAACCAGTTAATCTTATCACAAGCCAGTGGTTCTTACCACAGTCCATTTAATCTTATCACAGACTAGTAGATCTTACCACAAACCAGCTCACCTCCCAGGTGTCATTTTCAAAAGTCCTCCGTATAATTAATTTATGGGTTTCAGGTTTTTTTAATCATCCTTGTAACTATCCACATAAAATTGATTATCTTTTTCCCTCCCATTCGCTCCTTAAGACTGGCCTAGATTTTCCGATTGGAATGCCGATGGGAACCCATTTAAAATGAATGTTTTGCCCTCAGTGTAACAATTGGAAAACCTAGGGCAATAACTCCTGTTGGAATGCAGTTCCATTGGGGCTGGTCGACCTGCAGTAGCTTGTCCAAGTGTGAGCCTAGACTGTGCATGTTGATGATAGAGCAACTCAACTAAAGAGGATATCACAGTCATGGCTGATCCGGTCCTCACTCAACGTTCACAGGACCGAGAACCCCACAGCTGATCGTTTCCCTTCCTTGGCCCAGCGAGACACAGAGGCCATTTGCACTCTCCCCATCCCCACCCCAACTGAGATCAGCTAAACCAGCACAAACCAGGGATCGAGCTTGGGACCTTGGTGTATAACATGGCTCAGGCCCGTATTGCATGGTGCATTTACACACCTGCACTAGAGTTGCACCATATGCTGGCCTATTATAAGTTGCCTGTAATGTGACCTCAGCATTTAGTTACAATATAGGTCTAGGTGATCTAAACCAGATAACAACGTAACAGCGACTGTATGTCAAAATTAATTCATTAGTTTTGAAGTGCTTAAGAACATGCAGAAGACATGATAAGATGCTATGCAAATGTAAGTGCGTCCTTTCTTCTTTAGAAGTGAATCACGTGAGTAAGAGTTTGCCCATAGTGCAAAACGTGGGTCTGCATAACAGACTATTGTTTGGTCCAATGTCATTTGAATTTTACTTATTTTTGAGGACCCCTCCGCTTGCTGACCTGTATCTGGGTGGTCAACTGGCCATACTTTCCTTTCTGTAAGGTTATAGTGACTTTACCAGATATGAGTTATGTTGAAGAAACATGTTTGAAGTCTATGCCGAGGAGGTCTGTACAGGTCAGAGTGAACCACATGCAGCTGTTAGGACAAGTTAGCTGGCTTCAAGCTGCAAGCCAACTCCATATGGAGCATCATTTAACTAACGGACAAATGCAGCAACATTCGTTCTCAGTTCTTGCTCCTGGCCTGCCACAATGTGTCGACAAGGTGACCAGGACAGGTGGGTGGAGGGGTGTGGGGTCTGGATCACAGATCTGGGCACACGCTACAGTCACTGTCAATACCTAGAAACATAGAACATAGAAAAATAGGAGCAGGAGTAGGCCATTCGGCCCTTCAAACCTGCTCCGCCATTCAATATGATCATGGCTGATCCTCCATCTCAATACCATATTCCCGCTCTCTCCATACCCCTTGATGCCTTTTGTGTCTAGAAATCTATCTATCTCCTTCTTAAATATATTCAGTGACTTGGCCTCCACAGCCTTCTGTGGTAGAGAATTTCACAGGTTCACCACCCTCTGAGTGAAGAAATTTCTCCTCATCTCAGTCCTAAATGTCCTACCCCGTATCCTGAGACTGTGACCCCTCGTTCTAGACCCCCCAGCCAGGGAAAACATCCTCCCTGCATCCAGTCTGTCTAGCCCTGTCAGAATTTTATACGTTTCAATGAGCTCTTCCTGGTCAGCTGATATGCAATGCATGGCACACTACCAGTGTCGATGGGCACTGGGCACCTGTTCAAACTCCAGAGGAAGCCAGTGTGGTCTTCTCCTGTTGTATCTAGGCAACCGATCTTTGTTGAGTCAGTTGATAGTACCCAGAGGGGTCTGATACAGTTGATATCAGTGCCAATGGGCTAGGCTGAAGGAAAACAAAATCAGCTGGAACTCTGGCTCCTGCTCGCGATCCAGTGACCTCTGCTGGAAAGTGCGTGGTCATTGAGCTTGGCTGCAATGCCTCCATGGTCAACTAGCTTAACAACACTCACACGTAAAGTGTCGCCATTTAAGCGAGATAAGAGATGTACATGGAACAGTGCCCCAGCATGAATGGGCACCTTCTGAAGAGGAGGCAAGAGAAAGTAAGACGAATTGGGCTAAAAGATAAAACATGGGTTGAATTTTAAGGTAAAATCAGTGAGGCACAGCACTACAGTAGCATACATCAGTGACCTGTACCCAGTTAAAACGGCTGATTTGTGGGGCTCCCGATGTTCATCTGATTAAATGCCGTCACTGGAAAATTGGGACTGCCACTAACCTCCATGTCTGATTCCCCAATCCATGCTCTCCTTGAGCAAGGCTCCACACGGGAAGGGAAGCCTCCCTGAACTGACCCTTTTACATGTAGGCATTAAAGATATCCAAATAGCTGGCTCAGTCGGTAGTGCTCTTGCCTCTGAATCAGAAGATTTTGGGTTCAAGACCCACACTTGAGACCGGAGCACTAAATCTAGGCTGACACTCCAGTGCAGTACTGAGGGAGTGCTGCACTGTCAGATGAGACATTAAACCAAGGTCCCATCTGCCCTCTCAGGTGGATGTAAAAGTTCCCATGGCACTATTTCGAAAAAGGGCAGGGGAGTTCTCCCTGGTGTCCTGGCCAACATTTATCCCTCAACTGACATCGCTAGAACAGATTATCTGGTCATTATGTGATTGCTGTTTGTGGGAGCTTGCTGTGTACAAATTGGCTGCCGTGTTTCCTACATTACAAAAGTGACGGCACTTCGAAAGTACTTCATTTGCTGTAAAGCGCTTTGGGACGTCCTGAGGTTGTGAAAGGTGTGATATAAATGCAAGGCTTTCTTTCTTTAATACACATGCCACAAAAACAAGAAACTGAGATGTAAAGGAAATACAATGAGGCACGTGAAAAGCACAATTAAGAGATACCAATGGATAAAGGATCAGCCCAAGTATTAAAAACATTGACCACAAGACAGAAAGAAAGACGAGAGAGAGAGAAAGGAAAAGGAACAGAAATTAGAAATTCAGATTCGTGCACAGAAAGGAACAAAGAGAGAGAGAGTGACAGAAAACAGACAGCGACAAGCGATGGTGACAAACAGAAAGGCACAAACAGGAGAGGGAATGAGACAAGCGGAGATGAATAAAGAGAGAACTAGCTGTGGGTAAAGAGGTTGTTTAGGTGGATGAGAGAGAACACTTCACAGCAGGATACTTCAAAGTAGCTCAACTTAAACACTGGCATGTAATGCTGACATAACGTGAGCAATATTCAACACTCTGAAGGCACAAGAATGAACATATGTATCCACCATGAAGCCATTTCAATAGGCTTAGCATTTAGCTTGTTTTTGTTGTCAATTTTCTCCTCTCATCTCCTCTCCTCTCTTCAAGGTGTTGACTGCTGGTATGGTATGATTCCTGGTTGATGAGCTCCCTTCAATATCTCACCCAAGTGGCCATTCGGATTTGTGAGTCTAGACATTGCACGTGGGCAGGCTGCTTGAACACAGCCAGCTAGGCCTATCCTGTCCTTAGCTAATGGCGATACCGGCGCACTACCAGCAGCGGTCACTATCATAGCGGCACTGAGGCCAATTGTAACACCTGTTCTTACCACCCCAGTTGGGATTGGCTAACTCAGCACAGACTGGGAATTGTAACATAAACTTTCTGGTTGGTTTGACTCAGTTACACACTGGCTTTACCAACTGAGCCATCAGAATTCAGTCCCCAAAAATATTTTTTGGCATATACAGCAGGTGCCCGTAGAGTGTCAATTGTTGCCATGGTGACACCAGAATGAAGAAGAGGTAGAGAAAAGCCAATGAAAGCAGCGGCCCAACCACTGATGGGGACGGCCAGGACTTTCTCAGCCAACATTTTCAACACGTTACTGAAAGAGCCAAAGGCTGGGGTCAGATAATGAAACTGTAGATAAGGTGATGCGACCTGACATTTCAACAGACCGTCTATTCCACCACTCCCACCTGCTGGACCCGTTCTGCTCTCACTCGCAGTGAACGTGAATGTTTACAATGAGTCTCGAAAGGCACTTTTCATTTAGCGCTTCTAAGTCTGGGGTCCCAGGAGTCCAGTGTCCATGCATAGGTTTCCCACATTGCTGTAACTGAAACCAGCTCCCTTATGCCAGTGACAGAATCGTAGACCCGCAGTTTTGTTCTCCAGAGAAGGGAGCCAGTTTTATCGATGTAAATGTAATGTTGGACTCCTACAAACCAAACTGCAGAAGTGCTAAATGCTGGGGCCGTGTTTTTAACCAGCCTGTACTAATTGGAGGCTGGACAGACACAAACCCTGGACTATCCTACGCACGTGTATGGATGTCAAGTGTGAACAGGGAACGGGCTCGGCCGTGATGCCCTCGCTCCTCGAATAGCCTGCTGACATTCACGTAGCAAGAGCCGCCACTTGATGGAGGTAGCAGAGGGGACCAGTGGCCAAGAAACTGTACGCAGGTGAGAGATTCAATGGGCTCAGGGGAGGAGAGAAAATTGAAGGAGAATATTGGAGAGTGAAAGATAATTGCTTCCCATCCAATAAGGGGAATGAAAGTAATGCAACTCTCCATCCCAGTACGTGACCCCCTCCTCTCTCTCCTTCCATCCCATATTTGGAGTGTGCGTCACATGTAGACACACAGCAATTTAATATTGGATTGGATGTGAGGAAAGAGAGATTTGGGGAGATTCAGCCTATAAGAAGATAAGGTATATGGTAGCTTGATGCATAATCATGTAAACATGGTCAAGTCACTGGACTGCGGCATGCATTTTTCCATCATAAGAAGTTGTGTCCAAACCGTTCTCTCCTTTGTCCCAAGCGTCATAATTTGTAGCTTATCGTGGTACTGAGTGAAAGGCTGGCCGCCAATAAAAGATGTTTCCAATCTATCAAGTCGTTTGCTAATCCATGATAGTAGTGATTAACAGCAGACTGTGCTCATACACGGGCTGCTCACACAGCGACTGGCGAACCTCCAAGGTTGGGCAGGAGAATTGTGCCAGGTGCCATCGCTGGGAACAAGGCAGGGCCCCCTCGCTTGGCCTGTTATGCACAGAGAGGCCAATTGTCAAAAAAAAAAGCAACAACAGAAGAAAAGGATAATAAAAGTAGCAACAAAACACAGAGTAGTGACAGCATCAATGTCAGTAAATTTAATTGAACGTTTTTCCTGCTAAGAGCGCTAACTCAAGTTGGAGTTTGGTTCTACAGGTGCCAGCATGTGGTATCTTGCCCAAGTGACTGTTCTTTACGTGAGAGCCAAAACAGTCAGGCTATTTGACGCCACTGGGTGTTACAGCTGAGCCCAATCCTGCTCACACCTGATCCCCAGCCAGCAGGAATCGCTGGATAGGGAACAAGAGCTGGAGGGACAGTGACTGAATTGTTCTTACCCCTCAACCAACGCCGCCAAAACAGATTAACTGGTCATTACCTCATTACTGTTTGTGGGATCTTGCTGTGCACAAACTAGTTGCCACGTTTGCCTAAATAGCAAGAGTGACTACACTTCAGAAATGATCCATTGGCGGGGAAGCACTTTGGGAAGCCCTGAGGATGTGAAATGTGCTGTACAAGTCCTTTCTTACCCTTCCCAACCTTGGTACCAGCCTGCACTAGGACCATAGCCCCTCACCTGGGTACCCTATTAAAAAAAAAATGATCTGCCTGGTTTTTTTTCCAGTGCTAGATGGAACATCGACGGATTAGGAATTTCCCAGGTGAGCACAGATGTAAAAATAAACCCGTGGGGGAGGGAAGAATCCAATCAAAGCACAGGAAACACTTTGCAGTCATTTTCTGTCATGCAAAAAGCCACTTGTGTGACCTACCAAAACATATTAAACACCCTTCAAAATATTCTTTCCAAATGTCATGGTCCAATAAGCAATATTGCAAAGCTCCGCTTATTTTCCATGAACTGTTGGTTTCCTAGGAATTAATTAGCATCACCTGTGTTAATTATACCAGCAAACCAATCAGCGAGTCTTTTGCTAATTAGGTTTCCTTCATTAAGGCCGGAAATTGCCATGGTGACAAGTCACCTGGGGAAAATTATGAGGTAACAGATACTTGTGCCGATTTAATAAAAAATATTTTTTTAATTTTTTTTTTAAAAGAGCGATACAGCTTGTTTATCTCTGAAGGGAAAAGAAACACAAATATCTAATTAGGTTTTTTTTAAGACCCTGGGGTTTCCAAACACATTGGACTCTTCTGGCAATTACTAATTTTAATTTAGAAAACTTTTTGTAATTTGGTTTGTCACTGGATGTTTACAATGCAGCAAAATTCTTTCATCTAGACTTTAACAGCCAGGATTCTAAACAGATGGACAAGACCTTCCCCATTGTCTACCCCTAGAATCAGCCATTGCTAATGAGGGACTTTCTCTCAGTTTTTGTACTTTCAACATATCCATTATTTCTATATATATATATATCTAATTTTATAACATATTAAAAATCTTGCATCACTCTTCCTGTCAACATTTTACATTCTAAAATTCCTGTGTCCACATTTATAATGGGGACTGCCTATGTAAACTTATCGCACTGTGATTACACCCTCCTCCTGTTGGAGGCACTGCTGTGCTACCACCTGCACATTTGCAGAGGCAGTTTGCATTTTAAATGTGGACATATGATTTAATAATGGAATTATAAAATAAGGACAGAATGTGCGACTTTAAAATGGCAACAAACTAAAACATGCAGGACCTGTTCCAATTCTCTAACCTCGCTTTACCTGAAGAGTGAAGTGATCTGACATATTTCAATGTGATATGATGGTATTTTATTTTAATTCATTCTTGGGAAATGGACATTGTTGGCAAGTCCTGCATTTATTGCCCATCCCTAGTTGCTGTTGAGAAGGTGGTGGTGGTGAACCGCTGCAGTCCGTGTGGTGAAGGTACTCCCACAGTGAGGGAGGGAGGGAGTTCCAGGATTTTGACCCAGCGACGATGAAGGAATGGCGATATACTTCCAAGCCGGGATGGTGTGTGACTTGGAGGGGAACAAGTATTTTATCTTATTATTCATTTTAAGTATTGAAATTCTACTCCTGATAGAGATTTGCGTTAAAAAAATGAATACGGGTCGACCATCTCATCTCCCGCCTCATTTATAATTATAATGAAAACACAGAGGAGTTGAAATTCAACTTCAGCGGGGACACAAAGCAGGCAGTAAAGGATCAACCGCTCGTTATACACCAAATCCGATTTTACTTACCATCGATGTCAATGGAAAGGAAATTCGGGCGGGGTGTATAACGGACAGCTGAGCCACTACTTCACTCCCAAACTCTTCAAAGGTAAATGTGAGAAGTCGCACAACACCAGGTTATAGTCCAACAGTTTTATTTGAAATCACAAGCTTTCGGAGCGCTGCTCCTTCGTCAGGTGAAGACTTCACCTGACGAAGGAGCAGAGCTCCGAAAGCTTGTGATTTCAAATAAAACTGTTTGACTATAACCTGGTGTTGTGCGACTTCTCACATTTGTCCACCCCAGTCCAACAGCGGCATCTCCACATCATGGCTTCAAAGGTAAGTGAGACTTTTGTCTGTGTTGGGTGAATGGCCTGATCACAGTTTAGCTTCTGACTCTGGGAAGGCAATTAGAAGCTGACAGCAGTGTCTTGTCACCACGTGTCCCGGAGTGTGTGTGCTCCACCTCCCCCTACTTCAAGAACTAACCTCGTTCTCCAGGTGCAACGTGTTGGAAATATCAGCATATCAGCAAACAGCCCAAGTGCTTTTGTATCTTTGCCTCCTTATTTTGACAGAAAAGTCGAAAGGTATTTACAAAAGCAATAGCCCATGGAGACACCAGAATATGATTCCCAATGTGAACATGTGTGATTTGAGCTAATATCTCAGTCAGTGAGTTACCTGGGTTAAAAGATCTTACAGCTGAAAGCAATTTACTTTAGTAGAGATTAACAGAAAGCAAATACAGTAAAAAATAATTATGGCTTTATTAACTTTAAGGACTGTAACCCCTTTCCCTGCTCTGTTTTATAGGTGGAGTTTTTACATAAGTTTTTTCCCTTCCTCTCCTAACAGTGCAGTCTTGTGATGCGGTAATTTCACAGGTACAGACCATCCTCCTAAATCTCACAAAGTGAACCTGCTTCACGTTTGAGGCAAGGCGGTGAATATCGGTGGGCTATCAATCGCTGGCGGCAGGTGGCAGCCGATCTGGTCTTCATCCACAATGTCCATACAAGTGCACACTCCGGCAGAAGTGAATGGACTCTGACCAGGAGCGGAAATGCTGGCCAATATTTTTCCCCTCCCTAAACCCCGGGAGGCTGAGGGCAATTGGAGTGTGCACCCGTTGTCCGGCCTAGATCAGCACAGACTAGGAATCGAATTGGGGACGTGCCTGGACTGCATGGCTTCGTACCATAGTGAGTCATAACTTTATTAATTAATTGTACCAGAAAGACCTTAATTATTGTTCCTGTGTAACAACTACTTGCATTTATATAGGTTGGGGAAATTCCCAGAAAAGATAAGGCTGTGTGATGCCCATCACGGTTGAACAGCCTGCGACCACCCACTAGACTCACACGTGGAAGGGTGACCAGTATCTGTGCAACTACATCCCAGTGAGTTTCAGTATCTTCAGGGGTGAGGAATGGAGGTAGAAAATTGGAAGGGGAGAGAAATCTCAGGGGGGGGGTGAAATCCATTTTGGGAGGTAGCGCAAATTGGGCGATAGTGAATCAGCAGCATGTTTTACGCTCCACCTGATATTCTTTTCAGTTGTTGAAAAAGATTCGCTATCGTCCGTTTTGCGCTACCGCCAAGGTAGATTTTGCGCCTCCACCTCCCCCCCCACCCCCCTCAAGTCTCACAAGAGTTTTGAGTATACATTGCTCTTCCAGACTCCAGAATACACATGGAGATCTGGTTCTATTCCAGATTTTACAGCACAGGGCATCCAGCTCTAGCCATCAGGCATTTACTAATGGGAAAATTAACAGCATTAAAAAAATACATGAGGTTCAAATTATTCAACTCATTAAAAATTGCAGATAACAAATTGTTCTCTTTGTCCCTTCTCTCATTCCAATTGATAATGCTGAGACTTAAAAAACAATGTCACTTCTGAAATTATTAATTAATTGAGATTGTACCATTCTGTTTTGCAGAATGTAAAAGACACACTTTGTATTTTACAAGGTTTGACTGACCATGCACCCATACAATCAAATGATGGATCTGCTTGTAAACACACCAAGATAAACCTTGAATATCGCCATCTGCAATTCAGTTTCAAAAACAATGGTTAATATTGAATAATTATTCATGTTTTCTTGTCTATTTCTATTATATGAATCCTTTTGTTTGTAAGAGTTGATGATTATCTGAGAGGAGTTCCTGATCCTAACAGTGTGAGGGAGCTGGATTAACATCAGTAGAGATACAGTGAGTAACACAGGGCCCTGGCTGGGTGGGGTTACTGAGTGACAGTGTGAGGGAGCTGGATTAACATCAGTAGAGATACAGTCAGTAACACAGGGCCCTGGGCAGGGGTTACTGAGTGACAGTGTGAGGGAGCTGGATTAACATCAGTAGAGATACAGTCAGTAACACAGGGCCCTGGGTAGGGGTTACTGAGTGACAGTGTGAGGGAGCTGGATTAACATCAGTAGAGATACAGTCACTAACACAGGGCCCTGGCTGGGTGGGGTTACTGAGTGACAGTGTGAGGGAGCTGGATTAACATCAGTAGAGATACAGTCAGTAACACAGGGCCCTGGGCAGGGGTTACTGAGTGACAGTGTGAGGGAGCTGGATTAACATCAGTAGAGATACAGTCAGTAACACAGGGCCCTGGCTGGGTGGGGTTACTGAGTGACAGTGTGAGGGAGCTGGATTAACATCAGTAGAGATACAGTCAGTAACACAGGGCCCTGGCTGGGTGGGGTTACTGAGTGACAGTGTGAGGGAGCTGAATTAACATCAGTAGAGATACAGTCAGTAACACAGGGCCCTGGGCAGGGGTTACTGAGTGACAGTGTGAGGGAGCTGGATTAACATCAGTAGAGATACAGTCAGTAACACAGGGCCCTGGGTGGGGTTACTGAGTGACAGTGTGAGGGAGCTGGATTAACATCAGTAGAGATACAGTCAGTAACACAGGGCCCTGGGCAGGGGTTGCTGAGTGACAGTGTGAGGGAGCTGGATTAACATCAGTAGAGATACAGTCAGTAACACAGGGCCCTGGGTAGGGGTTACTGAGTGACAGTGTGAGGGAGCTGGATTAACATCAGTAGAGATACAGTCAGTAACACAGAGCCCTGGGTAGGGGTTACTGAGTGACAGTGTGAGGGAGCTGGATTAACATCAGTGGAGATACAGTCAGTAGCACAGGGCCCTGGCTGGGTGGGGTTACTGAGTGACAGTGTGAGGGAGCTGGATTAACATCAGTAGAGATACAGTCAGTAACACAGAGCCCTGGGCAGGGGTTACTGAGTGACAGTGTGAGGGAGCTGGATTAACATCAGTGGAGATACAGTCAGTAACACAGAGCCCTGGGCAGGGGTTGCTGAGTGACAGTGTGAGGGAGCTGGATTAACATCAGTAGAGATACAGTCAGTAACACAGAGCCCTGGGTAGGGGTTACTGAGTGACAGTGTGAGGGAGCTGGATTAACATCAGTAGAGATACAGTCAGTAACACAGAGCCCTGGGTGGGGGTTACTGAGTCTGACAATAGGAGAGAGCTGGATTATCAGGAGAGATACAAACCTAGGAATTACTGTTTGCAGTGTAACCCATCTTTCTGCGGTAATGACTGTATCGCTATTGATGTTAATGCAGCTCTCTCACACTGCCAGGCTCAGGAACTCCTCCCAGCCAAGTCCCCCAATATCATTATTAACACTAACTGTTTAAATTAAAATATTCAAAAGGGAATAGATGGAATTTAAAAAGCACATTAAAAGTTAACCACTCATTGCGAACTGTTTTGTTTTTAAATGGGACATTTTTGTGATACCCAGTATCTCGCTGGTCTTAATAATGATGGTGGGTCCCACTCTCATTGTAAGTCTGTCTTCGCCAATCAGTGTATTTGCTTAAACTCTTTCTGAAATGCTGAACTTCAACTTATTGATACATTGCTGCTTCTGCGAATAAACAAGACTGTACATATTCTGTCATATTCACTGAACGGGCACAGAAATATTAGCACGGAGAGACTTTGGTGGGTTAAGTGGCTTTTGAAAGCCTTTTCACCAAGCCTGACTTGACAGTTCTCCAGCTCTGAGTGTTCAGCCTTGTTCAGACAGCCCTGATGGACCCCAGTCATACAGGGAGACCGTTCTGACGCTTCCCACTTATGACATGATTGATTTTCTTTCAGCGGCCCTTCACTCAGGTCCTGGCGGTACCTGCCTGACTGAACCCCCGGCTCATTCTGACCTCGACATATGGCCGACTGTGCTGCTCAGAACTGATGACGGCGGAGTACTAAGAAAATCAATAGCACCTGTCAGTCAGCACCGAAACAAACAGCTTTAAAAAAACAATCACGACACAGGCTGTCGCACAGCACTTCCAAGCTCTACACTTGAGAAATCAGCAAATTCCCTTATTTCGTTCCCACTGTCCCTATTCTCTGCCTTACTATAATAGCCATGTTATGCAAGAACACTGTTACTTTACTGTAAACGATCCAGTGTGCTTTTATTTTCCCTTTCCTCCTCTCGTCTCCAAGTCAATCAACCTTATCTCCTCACACTTTCGGCCAAGACCCTATAAAGATTGATCAATTTCTAACCTACTTCAGAGGTGGTTTTAAGAAGGATCAGTTTAAAGTGCACCAAGTTCTTGCGTCGAATGAGTGCAAGCACAGCCATTAGAAAGACAATACACCCCCTCTCGCCGAGTACATTTGCACATTTAGGTTTTTTTTAATTGTCCTTTTGTATCCTCCAATTTCCCCCCTCCCCCGCCTTTCGCTTTGCAAAGATCCTGGCTCGTAATGGTGTGCATTCCACGGGCGACCTCAACACTCCGATTGATAGTGAATGTCGGCAGGTCCTTCAACCGTGGAAGGCCTGATTATGTCCTCACCAATTGGCCAACATGCCCACTTTCCAGAAGGAGTCACGGGATAACGATTAACGAGAGCGAACCTTGGCTGATTGTTCCTTTTCCCTGGTCCGGTGGGGTGCTGAGGCCAATTTTAGTACCTCTACTGGTGTCACGGCAGAGGGTGAACCGTGGTAGACCGTGTAAATTAAATAAATAGGACCTATGTGTTGTTGAATCTAACTGGCGTCTGATAATTGGAGGTCCTACAGAGGAAGGAACTGTGTCCAGCTGGGCCCTGCTATGGGTAAACGCCAAGGCCATATACAATCCCAAGGTGGACCAGATTTCCTACCACTGTAAAAAAAAATCCTAGCTACCCAAACAACTCATGCACCGCCCAATGTGGCACTGAGCCACACAGGTCCAGAAGGCCTCAGATTCAATCTCTCGTCTGCGCTAATCTCAGCTAGGCTAACAGCAGCAACACAACAACTGGCCTCGCTGCGCTTGAGATGCTGAAGAAGGGAAAAATACCAATCAGGGTTTTGCCCTCTTGAATGCTGGAAGGAGCACATGCGTAGACATTGGGCGAGGACATGATTGGGCGTAGGTGTGATCCTTCACCCCTACCCCCCACCACCCCGTGGTCGAATACCCTGTCGAAACTCAATAATTAAGACTCACACATGAAGAGTGACGTCTATTATGAGGTGCCCATGGAACCGTACGCCAGTAACAGTTGGCGCCTTCCAGAAAGGAGAACAAGAAAAAAAATAAAGAATGATCCATTTTACAAAGAAAAAAGAAAAAGAATTTGCATTTATATAGCGCCTTTCAAGCCTCAGGACGTCTCAAAGCGCTTTACAGCCAATGAAATACTTTTTGAAGGGCAGTCACTGTTGTAATGTAGGAAACGCGGCAGCCAATTTGCGCACAGCAAGCTCCCACAAACAGCAATGTGATGATGAGCAGATAATCTGTTTTAATTGTTGGTTGAAGGATGAATATTGGCCAGGACACCGGGGATAACTCCCCTGATTTTCTTCGAAATAGTGCTAGGGGACCTTTTACGTCCACCTGAGGGAGCAGACGGGGCCTCGGTTTAACGTCTCATCTGAAAGCTGGTACCTCCAACAGTGCAGCACTCCCTCAGCACTGCACTGAAATATCAGCCTAAGTTATTTTAAGTCCTGCTGCATAAAAAAAGCTTTCCTACAGTGCAACAATCCATCCCAGCATACATACAAGGTTGGCTTTTAACCTGCAAACTAACAGAACAAAATCTTTGTGTTTCGCAAGTTCTGAAATCAACTGGTACTGAGTTTAGAAAATGTTTGCACAGTATTCCACTCAATATAATTTCAGATAGGGCATCGCAGCCTCCTCCCATAATTAACCTTTGACGCAGGAGCCCCAACAAAGCCTCCGGGCTGCCTCTGATTTGTATCATCCCCATTAAGCAACATCCATCAATACTAATTTAAGTACACTAGGAATCAATTGGTGCCTGAGAAAATGTCCCCAATAAAAGAATGCTCTTTCCCACCAACACCGCCGCTGCCGCCCTCCCCCCCCTCCCCCCCACCCCCCACACACATTAAGCACATTCCCATTAAGTGGCTTTAACCGTATTTAATTTATCTCAATCTCAAGGGCTCACAAGCTTTCTTGTTCTAAAGCAGGCACCGTAACTGTGGGCGAGGAAATTGGAAGAGGAACAGAAAATGGTAGCAGCATCTGTAAAGAGAAAGGACGAGCTCGCGTTTCAGATGTAGACCCTTTGTCAGATCACTCAACATGTTAACCCGAATTTTCTGTTTCTGATGTTGAGAGACCTGTTCTGGATTTCTGGTATTTCATGTTTTTTTTCCTTTTGGCATAAGGAAAAGTCTTTAATTATCAACTCCCGCCACCTCCCCCCTCGAAGGCGCTGACTAGTGCCAGGATATGGGCCTGTGTGTTCCGACATCTCCCTCAAACCTCAAATAGTGGTGTTTTTACAGGGTGTCAGCTGTGGCTTAGTTGGTATCACTCTCGCTTCTGAGTCAGAAGTTCTGGTTCAAGTCCCACTCCAGAGACCTGATTACAATCTAGGCTGACGCTCTCGTGGAGTGCTGCTCTCGTGGAGTGCTGCTCTCGTGGAGTGCTGCTCTCGTGGAGTGCTGCACTGTTGGAGGTGCCGTCTTTCAGGTGAGACATTAAACCGAGGCACCATCTTCCCTCTCAGGTGGACGTAAAAGATCCCATGATGCTATTCGAAAAAGAGCTGGGGAGATGTCCCCGGTGTCCTGGTCAACATTTATCCCTTAACCAACATCGCTATAAACAGATAGGGTCATTATCACGTTGCTGTTTGTGGGACCTTGCTGTGCGCAAATTGGCTGCCACATTTCCTACAGTACAATAGTGACTACACTTCAGAAGTACTTCACTGGCTGAGACTGTGAAAGGCACTAAGTTTCTACAGTTGTGTAAGTTTCTTTCTTTATATATATATATATATATATACACAGTATATATTAAACAGCACTTTTACAAAAGGCATTGCTTTTACAATACAATAAGCTTTACATGCACTCCTGTTAAATGAGTGCCCCTTATAATTGCACATGTAACTGTCAGCTTTACACTTAGGAGGGATAGTCTATACATCAATAATTGTGTAACATCACTGACACATTAATAGTACTGTTCTTTTTTCACCCTGAAAATGAAGCTTTCGCTCTCCGAGCAGGAATGCTTTGTCATTGTCTTCATGAAACCCATTTTGTGGTGATTCATCGCAGCTATCACCCAGTTATCATAGTTGCAATTATTAGGATAGCGAACAAAACAGATGGTGCAATTGTCAGGGCTTTATTCAATGAGATATATTGGTTGAACGTATATATAACATTAAGACATCCCCAATATTAATAGCAACAAATAATTCAAAGGAAATTTATAACTCGCTGTGGCATTTGGCCATCTCTCACTGCCTGGCAGCGTCACACTGAACTGACTGGCATCTTATCTTGTTTACCAGTGAATGTTTATGAAGGTGGCAAATCGTCAGTATTTCCCTTTATTGAAATGTCACAACGGCTCGGTGTGAAGACGGCAGGTCCAGAGCCAGTGGCCGGAATCATCACTCCGGCCGGTTTCATGGTGCGCCGACCAACCTTGCTTCGGTCACTGTTAGTCTAGAAATGACAACTGTTTCTGAAATGTTCCAGCACCTAGTGTAGATGTGGATCCAGAAAGACTGATAGCAGCATCTGCCACAGGTGAAATCTGCCGATCAGACGAGCGATTAGCTTGCATGACAGGTTCACACCAAGTGTGCAGCAGGCAACCGTTTACTATCAATAATCTGAGCAAGTAGTTTTTGGCTTTTGTTTCAATTATATCCCTTCCATTCCTGAAGGCACTGATTCACACTGAAAAAACAATCCCATAGGTGCCCTTCAGTACCTCATACAACTGGCCTGGAGCCTAAATAGTCAATGTCCGCAAGCAATTCTACCATGAAGGACATCACATCCAAGCCCAATTCTACCCTCAACCAATATTCACACAAAGACTGCGATCGGGAGTGGGAGTGCTGGCTGATTTTTACCCTCCCTATCTCAGGGACACCAACGGTAATCTCCCAATACTACCACAGCTGAGATCAACAAACTCAACATGGTCAAGTCGTGACCTTCCTGATCTGTATGGTTCAGTCCTACAACACACTGAGCCTTCGGGGTAGCCCGATACAACCAGCCTCTCCAGTAGCTTTCAGAATACACCAGCAAAATAAGCGTATTCATCAATCTTCCCAATCAAATAGTGAGCAACACCCCTTCTATCACCATGTCACCCAGTAAACTAGGTTTCAAAACACCAATGCCTTGAAATGACACTACCAGAGGTTTAAGAAAGAACTAGCAATTTATAGCACCTTTCCTAACCTCAGGACGTCATAAAGTGCTTCACAGCTAGCAAGGTCCCAGAAAGTAGCAATTAGATAAATGACCAGATAATCTGTTCAGTGATGTTGGTTGAGAGACAAGTATTGGCCAGAACACCAGAGGAACTTCCCTACTCTTCAAGTACTGCCATGGGATCTTTGACATCTACCTGCGAAATAGGGTTGCAAACTCTGATTGGACATATTCCTGGAGGATTTCATCACATGATCTCCCCACCTCCAATCGCCCCGCCCAGTCAGACTGCCTTTGTTTCCCATCTCCAATATTTTTCAAACTAATAAACAAAAGTGTTCATACAAAATGAAAAAGCACAGGTTTTTTGTTAACACCCCTCTGATTTTTCTCCCGGGGTCGCTCACAGCAGTGTCCTGGAGATTAATCTTTAATTCCTAGAGAATCCAGGACCGTTCTGGAGAGTTGGCAGATAGGGCCTCAATTTAACATCTCATCTGAAAGATGGCGCCTGAAGTGTCAGTGTAGATTATGTGCTGAAGTCTCTGGAGTGGGGCTTGAACCCACAACCTTCTGACTCAGAGGCAAGAGTGCTACCCACTGAGCCATGGCTGATACATTCAATGTAAAAATGCATCATATTCAGTTTCTTAGTTGCTATATTAAGGAAGGTGCTAACCTATTTCTAATAAACAGGCTACTGCCTCTATTAAATAAGCAAAATAGATTTAATATGAAGGTATTTAAGTATTTATATGTTAATATTTTTGCTCAGAGCAAGATTGCGGTCCAAAACTTGTTTACAGTAAATTTGTTACAAACACAACTTTATCTAAATGGGGTCAATGTGAATGTTCTTCTTTAGGCCCCAATTTTCTCCCCCCATCTCCCCTGAAGCAAGTGACTCTTGCTGTTCCTCTAATACTCATCTGAGTAGACCTTCTTCATGTGTGACCTGAGAACCACTGTTGGCAAGCTGTTGGACGGTGGTGGGCCGGAGGGAGGGGAGGGGGTGAAGGTGAATAGGGTCTCACAGCTGAACCCAGTGCTGCCCTCATTCAATACCCACACAGGTATATTTTCCAGCATGGCTGATTATTCCCTTCCCTAGTACTAAGACCAATTGTGGCGCTCTTAACTGATGCCGCAGCTGAGAACAGCTAACACAGCATAAGACCGAGGTTCAAACCTGGGACCTTCTGTTCTGAATTGCTTAGTGCTACGCCAGGGGTGGCTGTTATGCAGTAAGCACTGTGTTAGTAGAAAATCTGTTAGAAGCACAACTTTATTTGAATGCATTTTTATGTTAATCAAGAAAATTAAACAGTAATCTACAAATTTTTAAATTTATATAAACTTTCTTTTCAAAGCGAAGATATCGGAAACAAGGGCCTTTTAATTGTTAGTTAATCCATTAAGATGAACAAATCAGTCCCTTGTCACTATTTTGAATTAAATAATTGCTCTTCAAATTGCACTGTTCCAAGTATGACAAGATGATATGAATCTGAATATGAAGAGACTGCACAAGAAAAAGAAACTATTTTAGCAAAGCTCTTCAAGAATTCACCTGACTGGCCATTAATAATACATCTAAACCAGAAGAGCAGCCTTTGAAAAGCACTAAACTGAACCCAATTAAAGCCTACTTCGTTACGAAGGCTCAAGATGTAAAGGCAAGTCTAGCTTAAAATTTTTTCCCCCCTGTTGCAGTCTGTCTTAATGTAATATTAATGAGGCTGGATGGAGGGGCCATAAAAACTGATAGGTTTGCGATTGTAAATTATAAATCGGTATTGATTTTTCCCGGCACTAACACAGTTGGCTTATTGTAAGCTACTACAGGCACAGTGCACTTTATCAGATTAGGCTGGAGCCTGGTATCAAATATACATGAGAAGGATGCATTTCTGACACAGTGGATTCTGAGAAACAACAATACACAGATGCACACTCATGCACACACACACACACACGCACACACGCAGGATTCCGCAAGAAAACATACACTCAACAACTTCAACAAATTTTGACAGAATTGTCAGAAAAAAAATCAAAGATGAACTGTAATAAAAGCACTTCATTCTCGATGAATATAAAATGGGAAGATTCCTTTTATTTTATTACTTATCAAAAATTGTCAGACAGTTTGAGCAAAATGAACAGTATATTGTGGAAATCAGATGAACTGAAATCTGTTTTTTTCTCTCTCTCCCCTCATTCTGGGGTACTGTTCCGGAGATCCTCTGCTACCTCGCCCAGCCATCCTTTCTCAGCATGTGTCATCCTTGAGAGGTTGCACAACACCAGGTTATAGTCCAACAGTTTTATTTGAAATCACAAGCTTTCGATCGCCCCTTCCTCAGGTGAAGTAAAGAAATACAGACTCGACAAAGCATATATAGATAGAGAACAATGCATGTGTACCTTATGTGTCATCCTAGGCAGTGATATGCTGGCAGCCTGTGAAACCATGGAGCACATCACGGCCATCCCCGATCCTGTCCCCCATCCAACACAGACACACAAGCACTTTCCAGGAGAGGTTACAAAGACAAGTTCAGGTGGGCAGGCCGTTCAGCCCACCTAACTTGTGCTTCCATTGGAACCTCTGTCCTGCCTGTCAAAGTACTCCGCTGCTTCTTGAGTGATCCCAGAGTGATTGCCTTCACTATTCTACCCAGAGGACCATTCCAGGTACTGATCACAGCATACACAAAGAAGTGCTTCCTGACATCGCCACTGGATTGCAATCAGGAGCTGATTTTATTTCCTCTCCCCAGCCCAGGGCAATGGGGACAACTGTAGCACCCCTACTCCTGCTTCTGGCTGGTATCAGCTGACTCACAACAGTAACTTACACTTCTATGGTGCTCATTACATACAAAGAGGCATCTCAGAGTGCACCACAAGGCAAGTGCATAGCAAATGGCGGAGCAGGCAGAGTATAAAGGGAAAAGGCTCAAGAGGGGTCATAGGCAATGTCGAAGAGGAGGGTGTTAAGGAGGTTTTGGAAAGCAGGGGGGGAGCTAACTTAGCGGCAATGCCAAGGGAGGCAGTTCCAGAGAGCAAGGGGGCTGAGGAAGTAGCTGGTAGTGGAGCAGATAGCGCAAGGAACCAGAAGTAAAAGAGAGAAAGACTTGCATTTATATAGCGCCTTTCACGACCACCAGACGTCTCAAAGTGCTTGACAGCCAATGAAGTACTTTTGGAGTGGAGTCACTGTTGTATTGTGGGAAACGCCGCAGCCAATTTGCGCACAGCAAGGTCCCACAAACAGCAATGTGATAATGACCAGATAATCTGTTTTTGTTATGTTGGTTAAGGGATAACTATTGGCCAGGACACCGGGGAGAACTCCCCTGTTCTTCTTCGAAATAGTGCCATGGGATCTTTTACGTCCACCTGAGAGAGCAGACGGGGACCTCGGTTTAACATCTCATCGAAAGACGGCCTGTGTTGGAGAACCAGACCATACATGGAGGGACAGAGGGTTGGAGGGGATCATGGAGGCCAAGGAGGAAACTGAAGGTGAGGTCAAAAATGTTAAAGTCAAGTCTCTGGGACACAGGATGCCAACGGAACTTGGTGAAGACAGAGTTGACAGGGATGTCGGCCTCAGTGCAAGCGAGGACATGGCCCGAGGCATTCTAGATGAATGTTTATGAATGGGAGAAGCAGTGAGGCCAGCAAGGGGACTGTTGCAGAGAGGCAGCCGCGAAGTGGTAAGAGTGTGGACTAAGGTTTCAATGGCAGAGGGAGAGAATTAAGGGGCAGAACCAGGCAATGTTGCAGAATAAAAACCAGGAATGCCGTTAACAGAATTTTTAAATAAGCCAAGGAATGTGAAGACATGACTATTATAATTCACTGGACAGTACATTTATCTAACTATGCCACATAATATTTGTAATGCACTACGTTAGAAGCAATCTATACTTATAATTCAATGGATGTGAACTTCCAGTCTTGAGACATAAGACGCTGAAATGTTCTTTGTTGTACTGTTCTTTCAAGAATTAATCAATAAAAACATTTACATGACTTTTTGTGAAGAGACACCTTATTTCTGGATAATGATCAGCGTGGTATTCTGCTAGCTTATTTTATTTGTAGCTAATAGGTAAATTATACTTTACTTTATGGGGCTGTTTTGTTTTGCATGCATTTTGAACAATAATTTTCTCATTTTGACAGTCCTACTTATTTGTGTACACTATCTAAGCAGAGTGTGTCAAGTCAGGATTTTTTTTCAAAGAGGTTGCATTTTGTAAAATGATGCCATCAAAAGTCTTTTTTTTTTAATTGCCGCTCCTCTGCTGAAAGTTCACCCATACGCTGTGGTACAAGCTCCATGCACTCTGACGCCTCACCCAGGTGTGAGCCGAGACGGTGGGTGTCAACAAGGTGTCTAGCTGTAGGGTGCATCGCAGCCGAGTCCAATCCTGCCCTCATCCCAAATGCACAAGTATGCATTTTTAGGCAGGGGTCACTCAATAGGTCGGGGGTGGGAACACTGCTTTTCTTTCTTCCCCCTCTCCTTTCCCCAACTACAACATCTCGACTGCCCCTCAACTGAGATCAGCGAAGTCCTGGGGTTGGGTGGGGGAGGGGAGGGGGGCAAAACTGGGAACCTGCTGGTGTTTTTGCTCAGGACCCACCAATCACCACCAATGCCACCTTTATTGTAACTAGTGATGGTAAACTTGCATTCCCAAGTAGCATAATCTTGGATAAACTACGTGCACCAATGCCAAGGCTGACTTGTCATTGTACAGTTGAGGGGGACAGGGCAGTGTTTGCTGTCAAATTCTATAAATGTTTACCAAGCATTGTTTTAAATTAATTTTGGGGACAGCTTTTAAAATATCCCAGCGTGCACGCCAACCCCATTTAGTGGGCGTTTACTCGCACTTTAAGCTGTCTACCGTGACGATCTCAGCAGACAGCACCATTCCTTTAGGCATTACCACTCGATATGTCACTTTTAAAAGAGCTTTACCAATTGGGGCACAATCACTACATTGTCACTGACTCGTTGAACTTCTATTGCATCAGCAGCTTATAACCGAGGTGATGCCAAATGGTGTTTTCAGTAGAAAGAGATACAATCTTGATCTGTTGAGAGATTTCCATCCGCTGGGCCCATCTAGAGTTGTGAAATTCACCCAACCGATGCAAATGAGTTCAAGTAAGGGGCAAAGTTCACAGAAGCCAGGCTACCAACATATAGGTTGGGCTACTAAATTTCAAATGCTTGGTCAGCTCATTTTGTTCTGTGTAGGTGCTGGCTGTGATAACAAGTGTGATCTTGCATCTGTGTGAAGTAAAAGCTTACTGATGGGTCCGGATTGCAAACTGACTCAATGGGCCACTTTAGGTCTTGGCTGGCCCAGTGTTCTTGTTATGGTGCTTTTGATTTCAGAGCTGTTCTGGTTCCCAGTACTCTGGTGATGATTAATTGAATTAAAAACATCCTCAAACACTTCAGACCCCAAGCCACCACAGAATCATGGGTCCACAATGTTTCCCGGGAAATCTATAACCTTGGAAATTACGTGAGCGATGTTATAGAACAAACGTTTGACTCGCTCATACCTTATTCCCAGTCAGATTAACATCTCTATTAAAATAGACAGAGGATGTTGATATGAGTGTGTTAGCCCTTGTATTATAGCACCATCGACAGTCATTTCCAGCATATGTACATCAGGCAACAGGTTGGCTCAAGGTATTGGTCGACATACAGTGCTACAAAGTGTTAAGGCACGGATTAGGCTTTGCTTTCAAAAGGCAAGGTGCAAGAGAGAGACCGCACAACTGCAAACTGACTCAATGTTGTGCGACCTCTCAATTTTGTCCACCCCAGTCCAACACCGGCATCTCCGCAGCAAGAGAGAGAGACAGAGAAGATTGGCAGCGCAAGTCAGTTCAGTGACACTCTTGCACCAGATGCCCAGGTGAGGAGTGACAACGCTTCAGGGACCTGGTAGCAAGTTCCCTACCAGCCTTCTCGTCTGTGGGAGTGGGACACAGGGTAAACGATACATAGCAGAAAGAGTGGAAAAGCTCTCGGAGAGAAAGACCCTTCAATAACGGGCATCTCCCCCCCCCCCCACCCCACCCTGGAAATGGCAAAATATCGAAACAGTACAACTACATACAGACCTGATTTACAGCTTTCACGAGCGTCAATCAATCACTATTAGTTCACTCAATTACTACTAGTTAAGTTAAAAAAAAACAATGAGATACTTTAAATTGAGTGGCTTTATTCCAACCAGCAATCCTTTGTGTGGCTGCCTATCTTTGGAAAGTGAACCAGCAGGCATGTTTAGAAGCATTCCTCATCGCATGCTAATGACTATTGGCACTCCCTATGTAAACATTTTAACACTTCACAGTCTCTCCTAGCTTGTCGCGACGTGTTGCCACCAGGCCAGCCACATTCTTTTGTGAAGTGCCACTCGAGACTGGGAACTGGCAATGGGGGCTTCCCATCTTATAAAAGAACAGCCCTAGTGTCTCAGCTGGCGTGAAGAGAGACACGGCGCGCCAAAACCTGGCAAATTCCTCCCGCTGCCATTTGTTTATTGGCAGGTCATTAACAAACAAAATAATTATCATAAAAAACCCCTGGCTTCAGTACACTCGCGCTGGTGTAATGTGTCTGCGGAAGATTATTAGGAGGTGAGGAGTGCAAAGAGAAGCAGCCAAACAGCAACAAACACACCAGACTCCCATGTAAAAAATCCCACTCTCTATAAACATCAAAGTGCTGAAGAATAACACCATTAAGGGCTTAGATCCCAGTCAGATGAGACATCTCTCTCCACAGGTGCCCTCCTCAATTAGAATCTGCTAGATGTTTCTTTACTATTGCACTAGCTTTTTAGTCACAATATCACATTTTTGGGGGCAATTTCTTTCCTGTTCTATTGAAGGTGTCGACTCCTTGATGGTCAGTTCCACAGACATCCTCCGATACCAAAATGAGCGCTCTTATTTTTTGGGGGCCTAGACAGTGAACAGTCGGCAAGCTATATGGCCTTGGGGGCATCATTGCCAAACCCAATCCTGTCCCAACTATACTTGTGCACTATCCAGAAGCAAAAATGCTGGCTGAATTTTTCACTCTGCCTAGTTCTGGGGTGCTGAGATCAATTCTAGCACCTCTTCCTCTAGCCCACTGACTGGGATCAGGTGGCCCATCGCAGGCCTGGGATGTGCTGGTCTCTATGACTTTTAGTGCAATACTCATTATGGAAGTCATTTTTTTTCCTTACAATTTGCTTGCAATACAAGCTCACTCATTAGATTGTTATACAGGGTGGAATGTAAAGTGTGATAAGCAATGTGGATCGGCATCAGGATGCCCCAAGAGTGTAGTTTTAGGATAGACAGGGGGTATTTGCTCACTGAGCCACAGTTCTGTATCCCACAAGAATCTCTCCTGAATCCTGCAGAAGACCCTAAATACCCTTCCCCCAAACCTATATGTGGCCCTAAATACCGAGGCCCCCTGCGTCCCACCCACCCAATCCTATAGGAGACTCCAGGTCTGTAAGATCCCACGAAAAACAACTTATAGATAGGCATATGTGATTTTCAAAGGTGCTGTATTAATTCTTTGAGGATAGGGTTTGGACATGTTAAGCAATCCATAATATACCCCACAGCCTCTGATATAATACACGAGACTAATGCCATCCTCCTGTAACACAGACACTAACTATATAGCAAACCCTCACTATCACACATCCCTCACTATAACACTCTCTGATGCACCTATGATCTAACATATGCTTCTCCCTTTTGATTAGAAAGACCATATATAATGCTCTCTTTATAATAAGCATTTTGTAACTGAATCAAGATCCAGGACATTGTTGAATAAATTTACCCTCTCCTTTATTACAGCAAATAAAGGAAAATTACGCCATTTCGCACTTGACGGGAGCGGGAGTCAGAGATAGGACTGTGAGACTGTAGCGCCAATCTGCCGACATTGTTTGATTCCAATTCTCAAAGGAGCAGGAATCACTCGGTTTACCTACAGTCTGATGGATAAATACACATCAGCCATTGGCAAGGAGACATGATTAAGTTCATTATTAAGTTGTCTTTAATGTGTTGCTAGGTTTCAGGACTTCCCAGCACTGTTCTCCCCTGTTTATTCTGTGTTAACTTTTGGTAGGCCAATATAGCACCCAACCAGGAAAATAAGGAGCCCCATTCCCCGCACAAAGGATTTTCCTTTGACGCTACGGCATGGCGTTACTATCAACAGGCATTAAACCGCTTTGTTGTGCTTAGCAGGGCCAGTGAGTCCATCAGCATCTCACAAGATCCACAACGAATGGGTCACAATTCACAAGTGGGAGAAGTGTCTGTTTTTCTGCTGACTGCGTCCCACTCACATAAAACCGCCTTCAGGACTTACTGACCGACCCCTTTTAAGGACCCACATAACGCCAAAGTAAAAAGCCAATGTATTCTTTTACGGAAGAGAGACTTTATCAAGGATTAATACTCCACTCAGCAACCAAATCAAACAGGATGATTTGTACAGAGTAGGCATCAATAAAATATACAGTAAAATTCCGTGGACGCCTCTACTTTCCACATCTATCAGGCTTATGCATTAAAATGCTTTGCAGACTAGTGCATTTAAGCAGATTTCCACTGTTACAATTTACTGCTGAATCACTTTCCACCTAATAAACCAACTACACTCAAAGAAATAAACTTCAATTAAAACCACTCATTATATTTCTTACCCTGACAAGATTAATGGCCAGAGTTTTATATGACTGTTGATACATTTATTGGAACTATTTTTCTAAGCTTAAAGACTGTCCGGATTCCACCTCAAGGCAGTCAGATCTGTTCCCATTATCAGTTGAGGGTTCTCCAGAGTGCTATTGATTGGACTGTGATGGGACACTTCGAGGACAAAGCAAAACTAATTAAGCAGTGAGCACAAAGAATTGTACCTTCAATACTGTTTGAAGCTGCATTTAATTACTGCATGGATAAAACAACACAGAGCCCAGTATGCATTTGTTACGGTATAAATGTACTACTCTGTAATATTGACTGGAAACCTGCTGTTTGATCTAACACTGGGGACTGCTACCCTGGAGGTGTCTGGAAAAGGGAATGAAGCAGGCAAAGATGAGGTCTTTGTGTGTTGTTTGTGTGTGTATATGCACATCACCAAGCTAACAATACACACATTAAGCACAGCTATGGACTTGGACTCCCGAGTGAAAGAAAAAGGCAGTCCTCCACCCCAGCCTGTATCACGGAGATTTCAGATTTATTTCCCCTTTCTCTGCTGAAGGCGCTGCTCAGTTTCGGGGTCCTGTTCAGCAGGAGTGTGGCACCTCATTCAATACAGCCACCCTTCACAGGCTGAGCCTGGACGGTGAGTGTTAACATGTGACTCAATCAAGGTGGTCCCACAGCAGAGCTGGGTCCCACCCTCGCCTCACACCCGCACGATCTCACTGTCAACCGGGAGGGGCAGTGGTCGATTGTAACATTGCTAATGTAGCCTCAACTGGCAACACAGACGAGAGTGATCAATCCTGAGAGCTTCCTGTAACGCACCAGGCTACTGCAGCTCCCAACTGAGCCACTGAGGGAGCTTGCAAAGTCTGAGATTCTGTTAGAAAATACATATTTACTTTCCAGCATAAGCAGCAGGTTCAGGAAACATGGCTGACGTTTGCGTCTCACTAGGTTGAAGAAAAATTCTACTCGGTCAAGCCAACTGGCGAGTATGTGGTATCTGTGATTGGAGAGTGTGGTATCTGTGATTGGAGAGTGAGGTATCTGTGATTGGAGAGTGAGGTATCTGTGATTGGAGATTGTGGTACCTGTGATTGGAGTGTGAGGTATCTGTGATTGGAGAGTGAGGTATCTGTGATTGGAGAGTGAGGTATCTGTGATTGGAGAGTGTGGTATCTGTGATTGGAGATTGTGGTATCTGTGATTGGAGATTGTGGTATCTGTGATTGGAGTGTGTGGTATCTGTGATTGGAGAGTGAGGTATCTGTGATTGGAGAGTGTGGTATCTGTGATTGGAGATTGTGGTATCTGTGATTGGAGATTGTGGTATCTGTGATTGGAGTGTGTGGTATCTGTGATTGGAGTGTGAGGTATCTGTGATTGGAGAGTGAGGTATCTGTGATTGGAGAGTGAGGTATCTGTGATTCGAGAGTGAGGTATCTGTGATTGGAGTGTGTGGTATCTGTGATTGGAGATTGTGGTATCTGTGATTGGAGATTGTGGTATCTGTGATTGGAGAGTGAGGTATCTGTGATTGGAGATTGTGGTATCTGTGATTGGAGATTGTGGTATCTGTGATTGGAGAGTGAGGTATCTGTGATTGGAGATTGTTTTATCTGTGACTGGAGATTGAGGTATCTGTGATTGGAGTGTGTGGTATCTGTGATTGGAGATTGAGGTATCTGTGATTGGAGATTGAGGTATCTGTGATCGGAGATTGAGGTATCTTTGATTGGAGATTGTGGTATCTGTGATTGGAGATTGTGGTATCTGTGATTGGAGATTGTGGTATCTGTGATTGGAGATTGTGGTATCTGTGATTGGAGATTGAGGTAGCTGTGATTGGAGTATGAGGTATCTGTGATTGGAGATTGTGGTATCTGTGATTGGAGATTGTGGTATCTGTGATTGGAGATTGTTGTATCTGTGATTGGAGAGTGAGGTATCTGTGATTGGGGTGTGAGGTATCTGTGATTGGAGAGTGAGGTATCTGTGATTGGAGAGTGAGGTATCTGTGATTGGGGTGTGAGGTATCTGTGATTGGAGTGTGTGGTATCTGTGATTGGAGTGTGTGGTATCTGTGATTGGAGTGTGAGGTATCTGTGATTGGAGTGTGTGGTATCTGTGATTGGAGTATGAGGTATCTGTGATTGGAGAGTGAGGTATCTGTGATTGGAGAGTGAGGTATCTGTGATTGGAGTGTGTGGTATCTGTGATTGGAGTATGAGGTATCTGTGATTGGAGAGTGAGGTATCTGTGATTGGAGAGTGAGGTATCTGTGATTGGAGTGTGTGGTATCTGTGATTGGAGAGTGTGGTATCTGTGATTGGAGATTGTGGTATCTGTGATTGGAGATTGTGGTATCTGTGATTGGAGAGTGAGGTATCTGTGATTGGAGATTGTGGTATCTGTGATTGGAGATTGTGGTATCTGTGATTGGAGAGTGAGGTATCTGTGATTGGAGATTGTTTTATCTGTGACTGGAGATTGAGGTATCTGTGATTGGAGTGTGTGGTATCTGTGATTGGAGATTGAGGTATCTGTGATTGGAGATTGAGGTATCTGTGATCGGAGATTGAGGTATCTTTGATTGGAGATTGTGGTATCTGTGATTGGAGATTGTGGTATCTGTGATTGGAGATTGTGGTATCTGTGATTGGAGATTGTGGTATCTGTGATTGGAGATTGAGGTAGCTGTGATTGGAGTATGAGGTATCTGTGATTGGAGATTGTGGTATCTGTGATTGGAGATTGTGGTATCTGTGATTGGAGATTGTTGTATCTGTGATTGGAGAGTGAGGTATCTGTGATTGGGGTGTGAGGTATCTGTGATTGGAGAGTGAGGTATCTGTGATTGGAGAGTGAGGTATCTGTGATTGGGGTGTGAGGTATCTGTGATTGGAGTGTGTGGTATCTGTGATTGGAGTGTGTGGTATCTGTGATTGGAGTGTGAGGTATCTGTGATTGGAGTGTGTGGTATCTGTGATTGGAGTATGAGGTATCTGTGATTGGAGAGTGAGGTATCTGTGATTGGAGAGTGAGGTATCTGTGATTGGAGTGTGTGGTATCTGTGATTGGAGTATGAGGTATCTGTGATTGGAGAGTGAGGTATCTGTGATTGGAGAGTGAGGTATCTGTGATTGGAGTGTGTGGTATCTGTGATTGGAGAGTGAGGTATCTGTGATTGGAGTATGAGGTATCTGTGATTGGAGAGTGAGGTATCTGTGATTGGAGTGTGTGGTATCTGTGATTGGAGTATGAGGTATCTGTGATTGGAGAGTGAGGTATCTGTGATTGGAGAGTGAGGTATCTGTGATTGGAGTGTGTGGTATCTGTGATTGGAGAGTGTGGTATCTGTGATTGGAGTATGAGGTATCTGTGATTGGAGAGTGAGGTATCTGTGATTGGAGAGTGTGGTATCTGTGATTGGAGTGTGTGCTATCTGTGATTGGAGAGTGTGGTATCTGTGATTGGAGAGTGTGGTATCTGTGATTGGAGTGTGTGCTATCTGTGATTGGAGAGTGTGGTATCTGTGATTGGAGTGTGAGGTATCTGTGATTGGAGTGTGAGGTATCTGTGATTGGAGTGTGTGCTATCTGCGATTCGGTGACTATTGTTAAACATCACTGATATGATTGCAGTTGCTTTAGGCGACGAGGACGCATATTTTTAAGTCGATATCCACATTTTTAAATGTCAGCAGTTTCCTACTTCGTAAGATTGTGATTTACACACTGCAAAAAAGCCAGGACCAGCGTTCTTTAGTAACAGCAGGTAATAACATCAAGCTGGTGTTAATGTTGTAAACCAGCCTTGTAAGCAAACTGCAACTTCATGAGGTTGCGAATGAGAAGTGACAGGCAGCAATCAAAAGTGCTTTCACACTCCAGGAGTGCAGCCAGCTGCAGACCCTGTGCAGCTCCGCCAGAATGTGGGCCTAATATTCTGCTGTCGGGCAAAGGGCATCGGTATATGTGGGGTAGCAAATCCACGTGTCAGCTCTCTGTGGGTCTGCCTATCAAAGAGGAGGCCCACTCCCTAGCCTGGGCATAACAGTGGGAGAACGGTACATGGAGGTCGCTCTGCCGGAACAGACTGTATTGACAGTGCAAATATAAAAGCTTCAGTAGAAATGAAGCGGCCCGTGACCTAATATATAAACTCTAGAGGTCTACTCATCCTTCCTCTTGAGTGGGGCGGTGAGGGGGCAGTACACACTTTCAGTGGAATCATGAGCCAAAACACAGTATACAGATGCTAGCCATTTTTTAACCCAAATGTAGGAGAGACTGAACAGGCTGGGGCTCTTTTCTCTAGAAAAGTGAAGGCCGAGGGGTGACCTAATAGATGTCTTTAAAATTATGAAGAAGTTTGATGGGGTAGACATAGAGAAGATGTTTCCACTTGTGGGGGCAGACCAAAACTACCCAGAGGGTGGTGAGAATGTGAAACTCCCTACCACATGGAGTGGTTGAGGTGAATAGCATAGATGCATTTAAGGGGACGCTGAATAAACACAGGAGGGAGAAAGGAATAAAGGTTATGCTGATAGTGTAAGGTGAAGTAGGGTGGGAGGAGGCTCGTGTGGAGCATAAACTTAGAAGTATATCGCCGATCCTTCATCGTCGCTGGGTCAAAATCCTGGAACTCCCTCCCTAACAGCACTGTGGGAGTACCTTCACCACATGGACTGCAGCGGTTCAAGAAGGCGGCTCACCACCACCTTCTCAAGGGCAACTAGGGATGGGCAATAAATGCTGGCCTTGCCAGCGACGCCCACATCCCATGAACGAATCAAAAAAACACCGGCATGGACCAGTTGGGCTGACTGGCCTGTTTCTGTGCTGTAAATTTGATGTAATTCTGTGTAATTCTATGTAATAGGGTGCAGAAGGAATGGAACACTCCGTGTAAACATAGTGCCCCAAATGCCATTACCTCAGTGAAGAGTTTGGTTACTTCCTTTCAGGCACAGCTAATCGATGGCTGTTAAAACAAAAGGTTGTTTCAATGAATAACCGAGCTGCACAGGCCAAGCGGAGTCCCAGGCCGCAATCCAGGTCTGTTCTGACACCTCGGGCAGAGCTGCAGCAGGAGCAGTACCTCAGCGGTCATGGGTTGGAAAGGGAAAACCGGCAGGAGGGGTGGGGGTGGGGCGGGGCCGGTTCCTGCTCCTGACCTCACTCACTGTCAGGACTCACATGTACAAAATGGCCAGCTGGCCGAGGTACTGGAAGGTAGCGATCACTCTGATAATTGTACCTGAGCTAGAGCCAATGCCTCCAGCATTGTGGGGGAGTTCCCGGTACAGGTCTTTGCTGCAAAGCCCCTGTGTTACTTCAGCCTAACAGCAGCAGCAGATACCAGGAGGAGAATGAATGGGATGGGTGTTCGCACACATAGCAGAGACTGGGGGGAAGTCGGGGGGGGGGCAGGGGGTGGTGGCAGCGGAGGGGAGGAAGCAGTTTAAATATCATATTGAGGAACGCAAAAATTGGATCATAGCCCTTGAACAATCCCATTTAAAATCAGCCAGCGGTTTGTAACACTGCTGCAACCAGTGAAAGGGTTAAATGAATATGTCGGCCTGTTCATACACAGTGAGGAACACTTTGATTTCACTTTGTAGTTGCCATATCTTTTGTGCCTCTCACACTTCTAGCAAGGACCTGCTCACGATGCCATTAAGTCGGCTGAAAGAAGCAGGCCTCCCAAGTACTTAAGATGTGCCGATGTGCATGCTATAGATAAAGCACTTCCAAGTGCATCGAATTGTTTTCACGGTCTGCAGACACCGCTGCGGACAATTTACTCCATGCCAGCCCAGTACGGGTGAAAGAAAAAATCTCCCGAGAAGAAGGCAGTGTGAATGCAGTTATCCCTTTCTCTCCCCCCAAAATGATGGAATGATTCATCCTGGGCTGCCTCGTGTGTGCAGACAAGAACGCGACTGGAATAAACAGAAATGTATTCATAATAATAAATAAACAGTCAAGGGCATAATAGGTTCGTGTGTTTTCTTTGTTTGAAAAGAAACAAGCCTTTCTTTCTCTAACTTTGGGTGAGTTAGTGATCTGTTCTTATTGACATGCCTCATGAAATCAGTCAATCACAAGTTACTGCTAATCGAAACCACATGGCGTCTAGCAGGAATTGTATAATCACGTCGCTGAGCTTCAAGGTACAGCCAGCAAAACTCGGCACCCTGAAACCAATTATATTTTATATATTTATACAAAATAAAGTGCTGAGACTGGATGAGAAAAAGTACATTCTTCAGGGCTGACGGTGAGTAAGTGTAAACTTTAATAAAATATTTGATTTCAGATGAGTTTCCTCCAACAGAAGAGTTATGTGTTTATTTTGTACCCGATTTCTTTAGTTCCCTGTGTTTTAATTATCTTGATGTGTGCTGGCTTGGTCTCCAAGCTGCTGGTCGCAGCCAACGTGCCTCACCTTTCGCGTGCCCCCAACTTCCCCCCTCCTCTAATTTCTAAGTTCCCTTCCCCCTGATTAAGCCTTTTATTGGTTTCCTGCTATGATAACACACACAAGTGCTTTGCCGGAGCCCTCTCTTCGCACTGAGGGCTGTTGATTCGTATCGAATGTGAAGAAACAGTCAATTTGGATTTAAAGCAATAATGGATGTGCGTGCAGGCTGCTTGGGTAAAGGCGAGGTGACTGATGGACAAGGCCAAAGGTCAAGTCTACCAATCTTCCTACTAACCCTCAAGTTCTGCAAGACAGTTTTACATGAGGTTCATTCTTACTGTTCAATCACACTTTTCAGTCTCGCCTTCAAGTTTCTACGCTTTTTAAAAAAAACTTTGTCCTATTGCTTTGATAGCCCCTCACCTCATGCCTATGGTTTGATTCAGTACCGTATTTCCTAGAAAAACAGCTACCCCAGCAAGAGGGACGCTTCCTTCTGTACTTCACAATGCTGGCTACATAGCCTTTATTACATCTTTCTCAAAGCTCTGTTATACGAGCTATTGATTTATTTCAGATTAGTTTTAAAATAGTTGACTGGGGAATTTGTTGAGATCTCTTTATGAATTCCCCTTCCCGTTGACTGATTCTAAAACTCTTCGGAGATTTTTTTATTTCACACTGGACAAATTTGCCCATAAAAATGCTGATGGTTTTAATAGGGCCCTTTCAATTCTGCTATGTCTGTTGGGATATCCCACCTCCATTGCGTTCTCATCTTTCCTCTCATTATAGGAGCCAAGATTTAGTGACACAGTCCATGGAGGCTAGAGATTGCGCTTCTGAAGTGGGAAGGCCAAATAACTCGGCAATATTAACCACCCACAATCAAGAATGGAGAATGGCCTCTTGCATTACCTACCCGAGGGATACCAGTACCCATGGAAATCTACCCCGGCTACTAACAGTCAATGCCTCCAGGAGAGAAAAAAAAACCCACCAAAAACTATATTATGTTGTACCATGTCTAATTCTAAGGACAAAGACACATTCCTCAGCCATGGCAAGAGAAGTGTTGTGAAATATTGGGAAGGATGCAAAGAATAGGACAGGAAATGTCTTACTGTAACTTGATGCCAGTACTAAAATCTTATCTTTTTAAAGCACATGGATCCAAACCATAAACTATTTAAGAATTGGAATTGGACACCATTGGTCACCTAAAATAGAGTTCAGCCATCCAGGAAGGAAGACTACCAGGCATTCAGGTGTTGAGCCTCACTATATCCAGTCTCCGATTATTTTTGTGGCATAAACCATGTAGCGTCTTATCACATCGCTCAGAATCGCAATGCTCTACTTTGAAATGTTGTCATAAAGGCAAACACTGCAGCCATTTTGTGCACAGCAAGGTCCAACAAACAGCAATAAGATGGATGACAAGTTAATTTGTTGGTTATAGTGTTGATTGAGGGAGGAGTGTTTGCCAGGACACCAGGAGAACGCCTTGCTCTTTTTTGAATAGTGCCTTGTGAATCTTGAATGCCAAGTTCAACCAAAGGAGCAGAGGAAAGAAAAAAAAATAACAGCTTCCAAAAAGAAAATGTGATTTATATTAGCAGCAGCTCCTGAACAGAGGGGATGTGGAGATAGAGAACAGTTCTGTTTACTTAGTACCATGTTGAGAGACAAACAAACATTGCACCAAAGCTCAACACTGAGGTAGGATTATCTGGTACATGTTTGGGCCATTTTCCAAAACTAAACTTATTTAGAATCAGTTCTCGATGCTACAATGAGCAGGCCCACAAGCCTAACTCTAGCCGCCATCTTTGTTCGAGCTGAAAAAGAAAGGAATGGCATGAAAGGATTCAGTGTTTGTGTAAGGGTATTGGTGCGTAGGTATTTTTTTATATTCTTAAATGTGCCCAAGGGAGACAAACAAAAAAAAGAGGTATCCCACCTTTTAAAAAAAATAAAGTTCAATGTTACTAATAGTCTCAATTTGTAAAGTACTAACAATTTAAGTGAAACATAATTGTGTCTAACAAAACCCTTTAACGTTGCTGAAACTTTTTAACAATGAAAATGACATTAATGTATGTGCCTTTTCATATAAATTATTACCATAATAGAAAGAAACTGGAGCTCTCTCGACTATAGAGCAAGTCACTTAAGAGTAATTTACGCCTAGGCACCAATTTGGGAATCAGATTCCAAACAGACAACAGTCCTCATAATACCAATTTTGGGTTAAGAGCGAGTTGTTTTTTTTTTCCTGCAATGGCCTAATTGCTACAAAAACAAATTGCTTAAATACTGGTGTGTTCATACCCTCTGACGTCAAGGCTCTGCACCTCAGCTCACTTGCGCCTCTTTCATATTTCAGAAATTCTAAATACGAAATGGTATTTCTCTGTTCTCCCATCTTCTGTTCTTCTCCCCATCTCTCCTGAAGGTGCTGCCTCCTTTCTACCTAACAGATGTCAATCCCCCCCCCCCACCCCCCCACCCTTACCTCACCTGAGTGGACTGGACAGTAAGTGCCAGCAGGGTATTCTTCCAGGGAGAGCATCACAACTGAGCACAATTCTGACTTCCACACGTGTGTGCGCACTTTCCCAGCAGGGTCCGCCGGGTACAGATCTCAAGCGGGAACACTGGCAGATATTTTCCGCCCCCCCCCTAACCCAGAGGTCACTGAAGTCAAATGAACTTGTCCTGCCACCACCCAACCTGAGTTCAGCTAACTCAACGCAGACCAGGGAGGGAAGCTGGGATCTTAGGGGTTTATAACAGCTTAGCTACTCGCTACCTTCACCAGCAGAACTAATCATTGTATCTCTCGCGCATTTCCTTGCATTAACAAATAGAATTCATTATTATTTCCACTTGCAAAAAAAAAATCAAGAATCAGTTTTTAACCATTGCACAAAGAGATGGTGATTATATTCAATGAGCTAAGTTATCCATTCAAAACAAAAATAAAATCAACGTTTATTTTAACTTTCAGTTGTGCGAACTTCCCAATGAGTGAGTAAATGCACGGTATATGATACTTGGTCTGTACTGAGCTTGTTGCTCTGAGCCAGGGGCCAGTAGGAGCGCTATAATTTGTCCCAGTACCCTTGGATCAGGGGAGAGGAGGAAACTAAAATCAACAGGGTTTCCACTCCTGATCACTATCCAACTAACCCTTGCTGGAAATTACGTGCATATAGACGTCAGGTACGGGGAAGATTGTCTCTAGCTGTGGTGCCCTCCACAGTTGGAAAGCTTGTCAGTACTCACTGTCTAGATTTGCAGAAATGAAGAATGGCTACTTAGGTGAGGTACCAGCGAGTGCCAGCACCCCCAGAAAGTTGTGCCAACAAGATCCAGTACCTTCATGAGAGAGAGAAGGAAATCGGCCGAGTTCAACCATTCAGCAGCAGACACTTACTTTTCCCTGAAAGGCAGGTTAAGCCAGAATGCCACAAATTGTGGCTGACAGCAGAGTCAAGTATTATACAGCAGCCCTAGAGAATACTGCCATTCTTTAAGAGTACATTGAAGCTGGCAGAGGTAGGAATTGTGACCAGTTACAGGTTCCAGTGAGCGCACGGAGAATTATTAATAAAACAGAGGAAAAAAAAGTTAACAATTACATTGCCCCTTCCTGTCTTGTCTTGACAAACCCCAGAGGAATCCCTATCTACCCAGACACTGTGGTTACACAATAGCAACTTCTGATCCAACATGGTCACACACACACACAGCTTCACTCATGGGTGCACCTCTCTGCATACGCTTGATTACATGTGTGTTTCTATCAGAAATACATATTTAAATCGACTCAATGTGCAGAAGGGTGGGGACTCCGTGTTTCTTTTTATACTTGTGTCAGGAAAAGCTGACAATTGTCTGACATTAAGTCAACGACAACATTAATCATGGAGATGACAATGAGCGGAAAAAGCATGGTACGTTCAGAATTTTGGCCATCCCCTGCTTTTCTCAGTTTTGCGTGACCCTCATATCTACTTGTGTGGTTTGGCACTGTAATGTATAAAGCAGGGCCAAAAGCAGTGCGGAGAGGTAAAGGGCAGGGAAGAGAACTGTGGCAAGACACTGGCTTTAGCGTTACACTGGGTTTAACATTTCACTAGGTTTAATATCACACTGGGTTTAGCATTTCACTGGGTTTAACATTTCACTGGGTTTAACATTTCACTGGGTTTAATATCACACTGGGTTTAATATCACACTGGGTTTATTATTACATCGGGTTTAATATCATACTTATTTTTCTTCGTAAAGAGCTGCAACAGTGAGACATTTTGGAGTGTGTGTGTGTGCGTGAACATTAACTTATGTCGAGATAGATGAGAAGAGAACCCATAAACCATATGACCGAAAGATTTTATTTTGCCGCCTCTCTCTCCTTCTCTCCTAAAGGTATTAACTCTTGCTGGGATCTGTGTCCCAGAATACCAGCGGCCTCTCCACCGTACCTAAGTGGCCATTGTTCATGAGCATAGACAGTGAATGCTAGCAGGTTATTCAATAGTGAATGGCATCATAGCTGACCCTGCTATTACCTTCAGTGCCCACCTGTACATACTTCCAAACAGGGGTTTCTGGCTGCCTAACCCACTGAAGCACGACCCCATATTGACCAGGAAGATCACAACTCCAGTACATTTACCCAGTAAGCCACATGGAAGTACGATAGAACAGATTTCCAGTAAATTGTTAAATGAGATGCTGTAGAACAAGTGCCTTGATAGAGCAGCAGTCAAGATATACTGTTCTAATTCTTAACCGGCATCACACATGTTGGCGTCAGTGGGCAACAATAAGACTGGCTGATTTTTTTCCCCCTTCCTTGCCCAGGGACATTGTAGCCAATTGTAGTGCCTCTACAGCTGCTCCAGATGTGATCAGCTAACTCAGCACGGTCTGGAAGTGGACCCTGCAACACATCCACTCCTAATGGCTCAGCTCCATACATAACAGTCTCTTCACCAACTGAGCGTCAGAGATGCTGACAACCTTTTGCTTGGACACAGAAGCTCAATCTTCCAGCACTTTCTTACTAAAACATAGATAGGTCATAGATAGGGACAGATGACACACAGGCTGGCAAGGCTATAATGAGAGAGGGTCGTGAGGAAACTTTTTGTTTTGCTTTAACCTGTGGTAATACCTCCAAACCCAACTCTCCCATCTTGTCAATCCTTCAGCAATGCCTCATCCCACTCTTCCCTCACAGTGTCACCCATTTCCAAAAGACTCAATCCATCCCTCCCCACCACCCCCCCCAACAAAAAATAACTTCGGAAGTGTGAGGTGAGTGCTGACAGGCAACATCACTAGGCAGCTTAGCAAGGTCCACATAACAGCACGAGATTTCTTGACATTTTCCTGCAGGCCGTGTTGGTTTTCTTGACCTGCCCTGCGTTATTTATGAGATACTTTTTCTTCTCATTCCCTCTCTCCAAAAAAAATCTAATACAGCAGATTGTGCAGTGTATGCTCCAAGTGTACAGGAAGTGCAGGAATGAAGAAAAGTTGGACTTGTGCCATCTACTTTAAAGATGCAATATGATCGTAATAGAAGGTGATTATTGACGACTTGCAGACAGTTGATGGATGCTTTCCTGTGTGAATGACACTGCTGTTGTATATCAGAATTCATCATGTGGTACAAAAAAAAAATCCTGTGGATTTTGAGATTTTTTTTTTTTCCCCACTGAAGAAAATGATCTTTTAACCGTTTCACGCCCACCGCAGCCCTGTGTTTGGAACTGAGTAGTAGCCGTCCTTTGGATCCAGACTGAGATTCTTCTCTTGTTTCCAGGTCCTACAGGAAGCCTTGTTTACACAATATGGGAGCGCTTACCCTTTTACTCCCCTCCAGCACGGAATCTTACTGGGCTGTGGTTCCACAGGCATCGGCAGCCCTCCACGCTGGTGGCTGCTATTTATGTGTGAGCCCTGAATTGCTAGTATGGGCAGGGTATTCCAAACTGTGGGGTCCAAATATGACTCTGTCCTCAACCAACACCCACACATGCCCACGTTTCTCCCCTTCACTCCTGAAACTATCAACTCTTTTGTTGGAGGGTCGGTTCCATGGTGTAGGGTGCCCTCCAGAACCTCACCCACATGGCCATTATTCACATGCGTGAGTCTAGACAGTGAGTGGGAGCAAGCTATTCAACCATGGGGTACCACAGCCAAGCACAATCCTGCACTTACCCAATGTCCACACAAGTGGGACTACCAGCTGGGGCACCGGGTGATTTTATTTTTACCCACCTCCCTACTCCAGGGGGCGCTAATGCCAATTGTGGTAACCCTACCACCAAAGTTGCTATTCAATGCCTCCTGCAAGGTCGAGGGGTCAATGTGTGTACATCAGGGGTACGGTAGCATATTGGTTATGTTACTGGACTAGTGATCCAGAGGCCTGGACTAATGATCTGGAGACATGAGTTCAAATCCCACCATGGCAGATGGAGAATTTAAATTCAATTAAATAAATCTGGTATAAAATGCCAGTATCAGTAATGGTGACCATGAAACCACCGGATTGTCATAAAAACCCATCTGGTTCACTAATGTCCACTTTAGGGAAGGAAATCTGCCGTCCTTACCCGGTCTGGCCTATATGTGATTCCAGACCCACAGCAATGTGGTTGACTCTTAACTGCCCTCTGAAATGGCCCAGCATTAGGCGGCTCACCACCACCTTCTCAAGGGCAATTAGGGATGGGCAATAAAAGCTGGCCCTGCCAGCGACGCCCACATCCTGTGAATGAATTAAAAAAAAGCTGAGGGCAGGGTCTCGGCAGTAATGCCCTCTGGAATTGACTAGCTTCTGGGCACTCACTGTCTGGGCTCACACACGAAGAATAGCCACCTGGACGATGTATAGTCGGACTGCCAGTGGCCACGGAGCCACGTCTCGGCAAGAGGCAGCACCTTCAGGGAGAACACTGGCAGGGAGGGAACTGGCCAATTTATCTCTGCAAAAAATAATTCGACAGGCCTACAAGCTACCACTTAAAAGCCTTTAGTTGTTTCCTGATATAAATTGTTCTGCAAGGGAAAAGCTAAGCACTACAGCTCACTGCATGATGGGGACAATGTGAAACAGTCAGCAAGCAAACCAACAAAAAAAAGCACTAGCGGACTTCAAGAAAAGCAGACTCACGGAAAGAAAAAGTGTGACCCAACAAACGCCAGACCCGGTCTGTCACAGAGGCCTGCTGTCCCTTACAGTGCAGCACCTCTTGAAGTAGCTCACTGCAAACAAGCAAGAATTTCCAGCCTCCTGCATTCTGTCAGCCTCTGACATCTCGCCAGAATCCTCCAACAAAAGGAAGTAATCCAAAAAGATTGGGGAATTCATTAGTCAAATCCCATAAGTGTCTGTATCTGATACAGTAACAATCTCCTCACCTCAGCCTTTTCACAAGAATATAACTATTTAGTCTACTGGAACGCTGCACATGTACAGCTGAAGGGTTTTGTCAATCGCTGGACTACAGCGTTTTGCATTCTGCTATGTGTTTGCCCTCTGCTCACCCACATGCCATGTCGGGATTGACTCAGAGCTACTCAATGAAGGGATAAGAGATTGTAAGTGGGGGCTTAAGGTGAAAGATAACTACCACAGACAGGAAATTTATTTTGTCATCATCTAGGGTTCTATGGAACTCAAGCTGTCAGATCTATCTTCATGTGTTGTGATCTCTAATGCTCAATTACCATCTCTCCCTCCCACTCCAGCTCTTTCTCTTGCCCTCAATCTGTTTCTTCTTTCTACTCAATTGCTCCATGTAATATTATCCAGACCCCTCCCAGCATTATCCAGCAACTATTCCTGCTTGTTGTTCTTTCTTTGCAAGTGTCCAGGCACATTTTTTTAGACTCCAGCTGCTGGTTAAGTCCAAAATGATGTATTAAAGCCAGCTGCCCCAGCGGTTTACTGGTGTGGTACTGAGCTATTCGGCCTGGTGTGGTACTGAGCCCTACAGCCTGGTGTGGTACTGAGTCTCACAGCCTGGTGTGGTACTGAGTCTCACAGCCTGGTGTGGTACTGAGTCTCACAGCCTGGTGTGGTACTGAGTCACACAGCCTGGTGTGGTACTGAGCCCTACAGCCTGGTGTGGTACTGAGTCTCACAGCCTGGTGTGGTACTGAGCTATTCGGCCTGGTGTGGTACTGAGCCCTACAGCCTGGTGTGGTACTGAGCCCTACAGCCTGGTGTGGTACTGAGTCTCACAGCCTGGTGTGGTACTGAGTCACACAGCCTGGTGTGGTACTGAGCCCTACAGCCTGGTGTGGTACTGAGTCTCACAGCCTGGTGTGGTACTGAGTCTCACAGCCTGGTGTGGTACTGAGTCACACAGCCTGGTGTGGTACTGAGCCCTACAGCCTGGTGTGGTACTGAGTCTCACAGCCTGGTGTGGTACTGAGCCCTACAGCCTGGTGTGGTACTGAGTCTCACAGCCTGGTGTGGTACTGAGCTATTCGGCCTGGTGTGGTACTGAGTCTCACAGCCTGGTGTGGTACTGAGTCTCACAGCCTGGTGTGGTACTGAGTCACACAGCCTGGTGTGGTACTGAGCCCTACAGCCTGGTGTGGTACTGAGCCCTACAGCCTGGTGTGGTACTGAGTCACACAGCCTGGTGTGGTACTGAGTCACACAGCCTGGTGTGGTACTGAGTCTCGCAGCCTGGTGTGGTACTGAGCTATTCGGCCTGCTGTGGTACTGAGTCACACAGCCTGGTGTGGTACTGAGTCACACAGCCTGGTGTGGTACTGAGCTATTCGGCCTGGTGTGGTACTGAGGCACACAGCCTGGTGTGGTACTGAGCCCTACAGCCTGGTGTGGTACTGAGTCTCACAGCCTGGTGTGGTACTGAGCCCTACAGCCTGGTGTGGTACTGAGCCCTACAGCCTGGTGTGGTACTGAGTCTCACAGCCTGGTGTGGTACTGAGCCCTACAGCCTGGTGTGGTACTGAGTCACACAGCCTGGTGTGGTACTGAGCCCTACAGCCTGGTGTGGTACTGAGTCACACAGCCTGGTGTGGTACTGAGTCTCACAGCCTGGTGTGGTACTGAGCCCTACAGCCTGGTGTGGTACTGAGCTATTCGGCCTGGTGTGGTACTGAGTCACACAGCCTGGTGTGGTACTGAGCCCTACAGCCTGGTGTGGTACTGAGTCACACAGCCTGGTGTGGTACTGAGTCACACAGCCTGGTGTGGTACTGAGCCCTACAGCCTGGTGTGGTACTGAGTCACACAGCCTGGTGTGGTACTGAGCTATTCGGCCTGGTGTGGTACTGAGTCACACAGCCTGGTGTGGTACTGAGTCACACAGCCTGGTGTGGTACTGAGCTATTCGGCCTGGTGTGGTACTGAGTCTCACAGCCTGGTGTGGTACTGAGTCTCACAGCCTGGTGTGGTACTGAGTCACACAGCCTGGTGTGGTACTGAGCTATTCGGCCTGGTGTGGTACTCAGTCACACAGCCTGGTGTGGTACTGAGTCACACAGCCTGGTGTGGTACTGAGCTATTCGGCCTGGTGTGGTACTGAGTCTCACAGCCTGGTGTGGTACTGAGTCACACAGCCTGGTGTGGTACTGAGTCTCACAGCCTGGTGTGGTACTGAGTCTCACAGCCTGGTGTGGTACTGAGCCTTACAGCCTGGTGTGGTACTGAGTCTCACAGCCTGGTGTGGTACTGAGTCACACAGCCTGGTGTGGTACTGAGCTATTCGGCCTGGTGTGGTACTAAGCCCTACAGCCTGGTGTGGTACTGAGTCACACAGCCTGGTGTGGTACTGAGTCTCACAGCCTGGTGTGGTACTGAGTCTCACAGCCTGGTGTGGTACTGAGCCTTACAGCCTGGTGTGGTACTGAGTCTCACAGCCTGGTGTGGTACTGAGTCACACAGCCTGGTGTGGTACTGAGTCACACAGCCTGGTGTGGTACTGAGTCACACAGCCTGGTGTGGTACTTAGTCTCACAGCCTGGTGTGGTACTGAGTCTCACAGCCTGGTGTGGTACTGAGTCACACAGCCTGGTGTGGTACTGAGTCACACAGCCTGGTGTGGTACTGAGTCACACAGCCTGGTGTGGTACTGAGTCACACAGCCTGGTGTGGTACTGAGCCCTACAGCCTGGTGTGGTACTGAGCTATTCGGCCTGGTGTGGTACTGAGCCCTACAGCCTGGTGTGGTACTGAGCCCTACAGCCTGGTGTGGTACTGAGCCCTACAGCCTGGTGTGGTACTGAGTCTCACAGCCTGGTGTGGTACTGAGTCTCACAGCCTGGTGTGGTACTGAGCCCTACAGCCTGGTGTGGTACTGAGTCTCACAGCCTGGTGTGGTACTGAGTCTCACAGCCTGGTGTGGTACTGAGCCCTACAGCCTGGTGTGGTACTGAGTCTCACAGCCTGGTGTGGTACTGAGTCTCACAGCCTGGTGTGGTACTGAGTCATCTGTATAGCTTCATTTACACACCTTTCACTTGTCCATGGTGGCATAATCTACCCATTGTTTTATTACAATAGGCATTGCACTTTTCTTGGTGGTTGAGTAGTCTTTAAAATTTAAGACACTTTTTTTTAAATAATGGCGCAGAATTTGCGGTCAGTATGACAGCATACTCTCAGAGTACGCCGTCATACTGCCTTTGAAATTGACCGCAAGCTCGGGATTTCCACATGCACTTGCGCATGCGCTAGATCCCGAACTTGCGATCTGCCAAGTTCCGACTTGACAGATCATCTGCTGAGACTGTGAAATCCTCATTGCTGGCGCAGTGTTGGGCTCATTGCCCACCAACTGCCCAGCAAGTACACTTGAAAATTTTACGGCTGGTGCAAACAGGCGCAGGAGCCTGCTTGTACAGTGTAAGGGGAGGGGGGTAGTTGTCCATACCGTTTTAAATTTCAACATAGATTTGTATTGCCATACAAATACTGCCATTACTTTGTATTGCTCTCACTGTGCTGTCCATCACTCTGATTACGAATTATTCCCAGCCACCAGACTTTTTGCTTAATAAAGTAATTGGATATTGTTGAAACAGGATTTGTTGCCTAATATTTCTTTGCCGCACCTTGCTTTGAATAATTGTTGTTTTTATTCATTTCACTCTATGTAAGTAAAACTGGACAGATCCTGAAAAAGGGATCCGTGTTTATTTTACAAAAATGATTCCTTGCCAGTTTAGCCTGAGCGTTTTAATGATTATCATTATTATTTACAGTGGGAGTGATAAGTCATCTTTCAAATCAATATTCATACCATTTAGTTTCAAATTTGATTGATGTCGGGCATTGGAGATTTCTGTTTCCTGATTGGCGCACCGCCCCGCATGATCCCAGGTACGCTTACGCACACGGTGCGCTCCTGGGATCCGTGGGCCACTACGCTGTGCTCAACTCCACACTGAAACAACGCAAGTTTTCAAAGGGAGCCTCGCACCAGGTAAGTGCGGATTTCTTTCGGAGGTCGGCGGCGCACTCCTTAGGGCCAATGAAGAATCATCTCTATTATCCTTTGCCTCTGTTCTCCTAGAGGCCTGTTTACTGAATCAGCTTCCAAGGCAAAGAATCATATAAGTCCAAGAGAGCCGTGCACTGATTTGGTTTGATGTTGTTTTCCCACAACCAGGCCAGATTTTCTGAGTTCTCGTCTTGCCATCGAGTAGTGAAGAATTGTGGGCAACATACAGGCGAGGGTATTCCCTATAATGTAAATGGCCTTTACAAGATCACAGGACACTTGCGGATGAGCCCAGCCATTCGGCCCATCTTAATACATCCAACCAGAAAGACCCTACACTCTCTCCATCGCTGCATCTAATTGTTTCTTCAATGATTCCAGGTTTTTTGCCTCCACTACGCTATCTAATGGAAGTCCGTTCTGTGTGTTGGTCACTCTTTGTGTGAAGAAAAACTTCATGATATTGGTCCTAAATTTGGTCTATTACTAGTTTGAACCTGTGGTCCCTCTTTGTCCTACTTTGACAATTTAATTTAAAGTAATTACCTTTTCCACTCCCTTAATTATCTTGCCTATCTTTAGAAAATTACCTCCCAGTTGTCTCCTTTGCAGTCCAAAAAGCTCAAGTCTCTCCAGTCTTTCCTCATACCTCAGACCCCTGACACTAGGGATCAGTCTCGAGCCTCTTCTCTGCACTGCCTCCAGCACTTGAATGTCTCTCTTGTATTTCTGCGGCCAGAACTGGGCTCAGAACTCAAAGCGACCAGAACTTTTTTTACTCTGCTCCCTCTGCATTCATTGTACAACTGGTTTGACCCTGTCTCTCTCTTTGATTATATATTTAAGCAAAGCAAGTAGATTACAAATGCAGTACCTAAAGGGGATGCAACAATCCCAGGACACTCTTAAAGAAACATTACCAATTTTTTGGGCATTACTAGTGGCATAGTCCCCTGTGGGATGAGAGGAGAACTTATAGAGGTATATGAGATAGAGTGGAATGGAAAAGGTCAATTTTGAGCACTATTCCAAGTTAAACCACGACTGCAGGATTACACGATATAAGTACATCTGGTAAGAAGCAGGTTCAAGACTAATGTCAAGAAGCACTTCTTCACATTAGGAGTAACGGATACCTGGAATGGCCTTCTGGGTAGGGTAGTGGAGGCAAAAGCTCTGGAATCATTCAAGAACCAGTTGGACGCTGTGGTGGATTGAATGGTCTCCCTCATATGCCCTTATCTATGTGATCTTTGTGAAACAGGAGCCAGACTGGTATGTGATCAACCAAACGCTCAATCAGATTAAGGGAAAATAAACGAGTCTGTTCATGTTGGAACAAAATGCCGAGAAAATTTTTGATTTGAAGGTTTTCACACAATAATATTTTTTAATCCTTTCAGCTCCTCCCCCATACCGACATAGAGCCTAAGTTGAAGTTTCTGTCCTAATGAGGAAAGTCCCATTTGAACAGATTCTCAATGACTTCCACTCGTGCTGACAAAAGGAGAAGGAAAACTGTTGTTTACGTGACTAAAATGGATCGTGAAAATCAAACAAACAAGGAAACTGTATTGCCCACCGTAACAAGGCCTACAAAGAGGCCTCCAATCCTCGGGGGGTCTGGGACAGCACGGCAATTGCAACAAGCAGATAAACAGCAAGCAGCTGCACTGTGACGAGAGACAGAATATTACAGCACTCACAAGCATTCGCTCAGTTAGCCTTTTTTCTTTAAAATCTTATCAATTTGAATAAAGTTAAAGCTTTTTTTTGGAAAAGGATAACAGGAAATCTTTGGAGTTTGACTCAAAAATGAGGCAAAGGGCAACCGGGAAAACGTGCAGTGATCCCGAATGATCCAACTGTCACGACGCACACATCTTAAGATATAAAATTAATATCACAAAATTATTAGAAAGAAAAGTCCCCATTTTAAATGTGCTTTTATCGCTTTCATCATTTCATTCTTCCCGCGTCGTGCAATTTTGTCTGGGAATGGAGCACGGGGAGAGGTCACCTGCTCCCAGCTCTCTGGCAATGGTCGCTGCTTGCTTGGCTATTAGGACACGTGTAACGCTCTGGTGGCTTCTCCAGTGTTTTTCCTTCATCTTCTCTGGTCATTCACTTACCCCCTTCCCAAACCCTCCAGTATAATCAAGATTGGGTATGTAGAATTTTAATGCAGTATTGTTAAGTATGTCGCCCAGTGTGGAACTGAGCAGTCGTGATTGGGTACAGTTGGCTTCAGTGATCCCGAGCTAAGGAGGAGAAACATCAACCAGGCTTCCCATTCCTGATAACGACCCAGTGCTAGCTGCTGAAAAGGGCACATGTTGATGTTGGACTTGGCTTTAAATCTTCCCACTGTTGAGCCGTCTATATTACAATATTGAATACACGTCAAAAAAAAGTATTTCATTGGCTGCAAAGGACATCCTGAGGTCAGGAAAGGCGGTATATAAATGCAAGTCTTTCTTTACTACTTACTGACTTGGCTCATGTGAAGAGCGGGTATTTGGCTGAGGTATAGGAGGGTGACTGGTGTTGCAGCAAGGAGTCAATGTCTTCAGGCAAGAAAATTGGGAGGGCACGGAATTTGGCATTCCGACTGATTGGAGGTCCCTCCTGGCAAACTGTTGGGAACAGAGGTGCTCCCAGCTTCAGCAAATACAAATTCTGAACTGTTGTCACTCATCCTTTGTGTTGCTCGATAGCACGGATGAATATGACAGGCTGGGACTGAACACGTACATTGTGTTCCATCACCGGCGCGCGGTGTGCACCCAACAGGTTGAGGTACCGAGAGCTGTTCAGAGAAAGCTTTCGGCTGCTCGGTTAGACAAGATGCGAGGAACAACAACAAAGGCCCGTGCCAAAGTCCTATTTTAGAAATTTTCAGCGATACAATATAATACATGTTTTTGTAAGGAAGAAGGCAGCCAGGGGTCTTTCCTGCTACTTTTATGGATCACCCTGCAGCCTCCGTTTTTAGAACATCTCGACAATAATTGCTGGAACCCGACCAGATGCAGGGTGCAGCTCAGGAGCGGAAGAGAAGGACCAAGTCTACTGCTGTGACAGCCTTGCCGCTCGCTGGCCTACATCCTCTGATTGTATATTTTCTTTAGTTAGCTGCCCGGAAGCCCTGCACTGCTCAATTTGTTTTTGATCCTGTGAAGACCTTCCTGAGGCTGATGACAGCAGGGCTTCAAAGCTGTGGATTGTGTTGGCGGTGCGGGGTGGGGGGGGAGGTTGAATTGGAGAAGCAGAGGGAGGGATCGTCTCTTGAAAATATATTGCTGAAGTTGAGCGTCAGGCCATCTTAGAAAAATACATGAATCTGAGTGCTCGCAGGCATTCCCAACTCCGTCTTTACAAATGATTTACATGGAACTCTCTTTCATTAATAAACTTAACACCTTCAGTGCACTGCCAAGTTGGCCTTTATCCGTATTGTAAATTCAGAATATCGTAAAGCTGTTAAGATTATATCGCAAATCCCTTCCAAGGCATTTCAGAATCTTTGGCACCAATTAAGTTAAGTCAAACTGCCATTAAATGAAGACTTGTTAACCTGCAGTTTACCAAAAGGAAAACAAACAAACTGTCAACAGGTAACAGAGTAAAACTTTTTACCAAGAAAGCTGGCATTTACATCTCGGAGATCGCACATCCAACCAAAGAGTTCGAGGGTTTTTTTTTAAATCTCCAAATCCCACTCCAGGACTTGGTTTGACTGGCCTCAACCCACACCATGAAAAACAGATTAACTGCTCACCCATCTCATTGCTGTTTGTGGGACCTTGCGGTGTGCAAAATGGCCGCCACATTCACCCACATGACAGCAGCAACTGCACTTCAAATTATATTCATAGTATTTGGGATGTTTCTCAGGAAGCACTTTATATAAATGCAAATCTGCTTTCTCCTGGCTCAGGCTGGGATGTAGTTCCACAGACAGCAGCACCATTCTGGTACCTCACCCAAGTGACCTTCTTTCATTTGTGAGCTAGACAGTGAGCATTTTGGGAGGCTATTCAACCCAGGGAGCATCACAATTGAGTCTGAGCCTGTATTTACTCCTGAACATGAGCACTTCCCAGCTGGATAATGATCAGCAGCAGAAACCCTGGCTATACACCTTATGACCCTAGCCCGTGGGCACTAAGGCTAATTCTAGTATCTTTACCATCCAAGGTGAAATCATCTAGCAGTACAGACCAGGGATTGAACCTGGGATCTTCTGGTCTGTGTAACTCAGTTCCAACACTGGGTAGTGCAGTTAGCACTGAGCCAATGGATCAACGGATCTAAAAGGGGAGCTGCAATGATAATGCATATTTTAAAAAGTATTAACTACATTCTTCAGCTGGGTTTTATTGCATTAGTTGGCAATACTGTATCTTGCTCTTTTGTCAGTTAGTGTCTAAGCTTTCATAAGCCATAAGCATTAAATTGATTAGTAAGTCACGCATCTTCTAAATGCAATTTGCAGTACACATTAACAAACATACGCAGGATCTGTTAATAACATTTTCAACAGAGCAACTGCAGTTTCAAGTGACATTGCATGCTGCTATGTTAAGGCGTCAGCCATGGCTCAGTGGGTAGCACTCTCGCCTCTGGGGCAGAAGGTTGTGGGTTCAAGTCCCACTGCAGGAACTTGAGCACATAATCTAGACTGACACTCCCAGTGCAGTACTGAGGGAGTGCTGCACTGTCGGAGGTGCTGTCCTTTGGATGAGATGTTAAACCGAGGCCCCGTCATGCCCCTCAGGTGGGCATAAAAGATCCCACGGCATTATGCAAAGAAGAACAGGGGAATTCCCCCCAGTGTCCTAACCAATATTTATCCCTTAACCAACACCTAACACAGATGATCTGGTCATTTATTTTATTGCTGTTTGTGGGAGCTTGCTGTGCACAAATTGGCTGCTGCATTTCCTACATTACAACAGTGACTACATTTCAAAAGTATTTAATTGACTATAAAGCGCTTTGGGAAGTCCTGAGGTCATGAAAGGCGCTCTATAAATTCAAAGGGGTAAATATTCGGTTGCTTTGCGCCTCCCGTTAGCGCTGTGGCACGTAGCGCCACGATATTCCCTCGCAACACCCCAAGAGGGAGGCGGGGCGCTTCCAGTAGTGCCCCGCTTCCCTCTTGGGGTGCTACCACTCAATTTCCGTTGCAGGGGGCGCTAATTTTTCCGGGGCGCTAAAAGTAGCGCCCTGGCGAAGTTAGCGCCCCAAAGGGGGCACGACTCAATTTTTTGCCCAAATTCCTTCTTTGCTGTACATATATAGTGGTGAGATTTATTTTGTGGTTGATATGCCACATGAATTTAATTTATTCCTCCGAAATTGTAGCACTTCTGCTGTAACTCCAGGTGAGATCAGCCAACTGGTGAATGAGCGAATTAACCTGGAGGCGCTCTTTTTATTCTGTCAATTTTCTCTCCTATTCTTTTGACGGCCTTGACTCCTGCTGGAGTCTGATGTGATCCTAGACAGTGAATACCATCAGGCGATTCTGCTGTGCAAGTGTCAGTTTATGAATGTTTAATGCTTTCATTCGAATTTTGTTCGTCTGCTCCCTTCCAAATCACACACCATCCTGTCTTGGACATCTATTGCCACAGTCTCTGAGAATAAATTCAAAGGCATTCAGTCATGGAGGACATCACAGTCAAGCCTGATCTGATCCCCACCCAATGACTAATGAACTCTGAGACGTCAATTTATTGATCAGGTATTACTAAATTGGGGAATACTACAGTCCAAGGTCGTCAACACAGGTTACAAAAGTGAACTATATGTCCATCTAATCCATCTTTTCGTACATCCTGAGACATATAAGAAGGGAGTGCAGGATTGTCAGGGATCCTGTCCTTCTGATAAGATGTGAAACCAGGGCTCTATCTATCTGTGCTTCGGGTGAACACTAAGGATTCCGCAACACCTTTCAAAGAGGAGCGAGTTTTCCTTGTGTCTCCGTCAGCTTTCTTCCTTCAACCCACACTACCCAGAAGAGATTAACTGATCATTCATCTCATTGCTGTTTGTGGGACCTTGCTGCCTACTAAATAGTTCCCACATTTGCCTACCTAAATTACAGTACTGAACGAATTCATGGTTCAGTAAAGGTCATCGACCTGAAACATTATCTATGTTTCTCTCTCCACGGATGCTGCCTGACCTGCTGAGTATTTCCAGCATTTTCTGTTTTTATTTCATTTTTTGGGATGTTTCTGAGAGATGCGATATGGTGATGTATCAATGAAAATCCTTTCTTCTTCCTTTCGTTATAAAACATATACAGGCCTAGAAATTGCTGTCGGCAATTATCAGCTTACAAAGGTGTTAAGCGCTTGTGCACTAATATTTCGTACAGTAATTTCTAGGCTATATTGTATTGTGCAATAAGTACATGCGATAATACAGATGTTACTGTGGTCTATAACGTTAATGGGTTTAAACTCCAGGATACTGAAAAAATAGACACCACCTATTTAGAAATTTATGATTTCAGGTAAAAAAAAAATTGTATTTTTGAACCACATCACCATCCTCCACCCTCATGCCCAAAAGGAACTGTCAGTGTCTCAATCTCAGTCCCAGCCCTGTCATGTGAGTGACCAGCTGGTCCCTGTGCTTTGACACCAGGCATATGGAGATGAGGCAGGCCTGGTGGCAAAGCACAAGCCTGACCGAGTAATCAATTACACGTAATAACCATGCAACCTCACGGCAACCATCCATTTCCACACAGCATTATAGCAGCTCACCACAATATCGCACTGGGCTCAAAGGCAGTCCACACCTGACTCCCAGCCTTTACACAGAAATCCATATTTATTAGCCCCAAGTTTTAAACCAACCTTCTGTTGCTATGGATACTCCCAGCACTGTCTTTTTAACCTTATTAACCCTTGCCAGCGTTTGACATCCCGACAACCTCCATTACCTTCCAATATTGAACAGTATGCTTGAAATAAAAAATAATGGCCTACTTTTTACTTTCCTCTTTTAAACTGGTAATCTTTGCGGTCAATCTGGGATGGCCTGGTCTGCACTCCAGGATCAATAAGCTCTCATTGCATGGAGGGATGAAAGTAGGCCTGACAGCATTCAGCGCTGTTTAATCTGGAAGGCCTGCCTGATAGAGGGGCACGGTGAGGCATTTATCACCACGGTGATCATAAGCTTGAGACAAATGCTTCTTGTGCATTTTGCTTTCTGATCGGGTGGGGTATCTAACGAGCAGCCAATCCGTTACCGCCCGTTTTGCACCCCCGCCGAATTTGAATTTCACCCCCAATGACTCATCAATTCAGTTCCGTGTCATGAATTTAAGAAGAGGTGAGGGAGTTGCATTCGAACAATATAAAGTGATTCATTTCAACTTTAAATACTAACACAGTGATGTTTCGAGCTGAAGAAGCCCATTGTTCTGTACAGCTACCCTTCCAAACCAACCAACAAGTTCCTCATCTTATTATGGAACTGATCGCCCTGTATCCATTTTCCTAATAAGAATTCAACCAGTTATTTTATAAAACTCTGCCATGGTTTTCTGTTCCACCTCTCCCGCTAGTAATCTATTCCAATTTCTAGCTCCCTCTTACTAACAAAAGTGTTGCCTAATTTCTCCATTTTTCTCTGATACCCTCAACTTTACACTGTGGCCCAAGTCCTTGAATCCAAATACCAGTGAACATCTTAAATCAAATGCCAAGTCCCCCCTCATCCTTCCCTTCTCTAGAGAATAAAGTTCCAGGGTAGGCAAATTTTCCTCATACTGTCACTCTCTAAGTTCAGGAATCTCTAGACCCTCTGTAATAATTCTGCATCTTACTTGTAATATGGAGACCAAAGTGATCAGAGTATCCAGGTGCTGTCTCACCAAGGGCAGGTATAACTTCAACATCACCTCCTTAGACTTAACCAGCCACATCCTTCGCTATACATCCCAATGTTTTATTTGCTGTTATCACAGTTTTAACGACCTATTCTCCAAAAACCTCTGGATCACTAATCCTGCTGTTACCTCAAGCATGTTAATCGGTGATCGCCATTCTTGCTTCTACCCAACCTCCTGACTTTACATTGACTTGTGTTGAATTCCGTGTGCCCCCTCCCTGCCCATTGACCTAACTTGTGCAGATCAGTTTGGATTATTGGTTGCCATGATTGGCCCTTGCGCCCAATTTGGTGGCATTCTCAAACTTGGACGCCTTGGAGAATATTCGGTTCCCCAAGTCATTTGTAAAAATGATAAACAATAAAGGAATATGGTTTTAAGGACCATGAGTTTCCATTGTCAGTTGAGAATAATCATTCAGTTACCCATTGAAGGTTGGGACAATTGCATGACTTCCAGCTCTGCAGCCGTTTTAGCAAAAGAAAGATCCACTCCAGGGTCCATTTACCCCAAATTGAAACTGGCCCCAATGGTCACAGGAAAACAAGTCAACTGATTTGCATACTTATTAAGAAAATCTTGATTGAATTACTTTGCACCAGTAATCATTTCAATGAAAAAGCACAAAGATTGCATTTTTAAAAAGAAAGCAAATGTAAATTCCTCTCCGATGTTACAAATTTACTAAAATTAATTTACTGGTCTTCATATAAATTTGCATGAATAGATTAAATTATTGAAATATTTAGCGAGCAATATGAAATTAAACTTTTAAACAGAGAACTTTCATTAGAGTTAAAGAAAAATGTAAATTTGTCCACAATTTCAGACGTTCTTTAAGTCTTTAACTTTTTTATAAGAATATATTACATATTATATAAGAAATTCTTTGCAATGCAGCAGAAAAACAGCTGCCTATAAAACAGCCTAGCAGTAAATTAAAGAGTAAATAAGAGATTGACTGAATATGAGTCAAGAGCAGTATGTTAGCAAGCCAAAGGCTTTAATTATGAAAAGGTTTATCCATCTCCATGTGTGCAGCAATGGATTCCAATGCATCCCCAATGCACTCTGTTCCTCCCCTCTCCTGAAGATAGTGATTCATGCTCACGTACGAGTCCAGGGTACAAGTGCCTCACCAAGTGGACATTCTTGGAGTGTGAACTCAGCCATCATGAGTCAGTAGGCTGTGTAACCAATGAGCCAGGTCTCACCTATCTTACTTAATATCCGCATGCACTCACTTAGGAGTCACCGAATAGTGATCAAGAGCAGGAGCCCCCGGTTGAATTTTCTCACTATCTAGCTGAAAGGCACTGAGACCAATTGTGAAAACCCCCACCACTGCTCCAGCCATGGTGCAGATCAAATTTGGGAGCTTCCTTTATCGCATGGCTCAGTACAATAGCATGCAATACATACACCCACTAGACCATCGGAGGAGCCAAGACTCTGATTAACATCAATTTCTTTTCCCACTGAATATTAGAGACATTTCTCCTAGACTCATAAGGGTCTTATCAGAGTTTCATCTTATTTTCAACTGTATACTGTGCTTTTAAAACTACCTGAACAACTTGGGAACTCAAGGAGAGTATACTATAAATGGCAAGCAACTGATACTAGATGTGTCCCAGTTTTATGTATGTGTATGTGTGTGTATGTATACACATGTCTGTGTGTGTATGTGTGCGCGCACATGTCTGTACCTGTGTGTAGATCTGTGTATGTTTAAAGGTCTGTGTGTGTCTGGGTTTGAATGTTTATGTCTGTACGTCTGTGTATGAGTGTGTGTATATGAGTGTTTATGTATGTGTATGTCTGCGTACATGTCTGTGTGGGTCTGTGTATATGTCGGTGTATGTGTTTATGTTTGTGTGTCTCTGTGTTTGTGTTTATGTTTGTGTGTCTCTGTGTTTGTGTTTATGTCTGTGTGTCTCTGTGTATGTGTTTATGTTTGTGCGCGTGTGTATGCATGTGTCGGTTTCCCCCCACCACCCCACTCCCCTCCCGCCCTCTCCAGAAAAATAATTTTCTAAATAATTCCAAAATGCAGTGTTATCTGCTCAGCAGAACCAGGCTTAAACCTGTCCTCACCTGATGTCCACTCACAAACACTTCCCAGCAGTGGGTAATGAGGAGGAACAAAAACCTGGACTGTTTTATTTTCCCACTTCCCTAGTCCAAGGGTGCAGTGACCAATTTTTACTTCCCAGTTGTAATCAGCTATTTCAGGCAGAGCAGGGATGGAACCTAGGACCTCCTGGTCCACATGGAAGTTCAAAATGTCATTTTGTTTTGAAGGAAAACACAGCAAGTTGATTTCTTTGTTCAGTGAAAAATTCAGCGCTGGGCTTACATTACCAGGACTACAATGTAATGATGTAGTGCCAGTACAGCACCTGCTGGGCTTGGAATACAGGCACAAGAAGTCTTTGGGGGAAAAATTCGGTTGCTTTGCGCCTCCCATAGATCGTGATGTCAGTCGAGCGTGCAACGCCCCGGTAGCGCCCCGGACCAGATATTGAGTGGTGCCCCCTGCCTTACCGCCTGCCGCTAGCAACGACAGGTTGAGGGGAACATTTTGCAGTCGGGCAGGGACTGGGGGAGCACTATTTAAAGGCGACCACTTCCTGACTTTTTTTGTCGGCGACATTTTTGCACCACGCATTCTGAGAGAGAGAGAGACTTCTGGAGAGATTCAACGCTGTGTGAAGGAGTTTTGGGTACTGAGCAGCACTTTGCAGGTTCATTTTGATTTGCCCTTCCTTGCATCGATTTAGAAGAGACTGTGGGGGCTGCACTCTGAGCTCTTTCCCTGGGCCTCTCCATTGTTCTTTCCAGCAGATTTGATGTACAGGTCTCTCCAGGCCGAGATTCAAGGCTGCAATGAGCAGGATGTGGATGGAGAGCAAGATCAACCCTCCCCTTTAAGAACTGGCCAGCGCCATTGTGTGTGTGTTCCATTGCTGACTGACATCACATGAGCTTCGACAGCACTCTGAGGTAGCGCCTCGCTCCTCGGCGTCAGCGCCTTAAGAGAGGTGTGTAGCGTCTGATTTAGCGCTCCAATCACCGCCAGGGGCGATAGAAGCCAAGTTTGCAGTCGGAGGCGATAATTAGCGCCAGGCGCTAAACTTTGCGCCCGGCCGATAATTGCGCCCCAAACGGGGCGATACCGAATTTCTCCCCCTTTATATTTCCCTGTGCTCCCGGGCCACAGTGCCACTGCTGGACCATACAAGTCACTGAATGTAACAGGCCACCAGACCTCATCAGTCAGCTCATTCACACACACACCAGCAATTCTAACACCCCCACCCATCAGGGAGGTCCTGGTCCCAGAAAATAAATGTGGCCGTTGAAACTTTGAAACTTAAGAGTCACAGCAATGACAACATTTGGTCCATTGTGCATCTCCTGGCACTAGCTCTTCAACCTTTCCCTGCCCCTTTCCCTTCTTCTTTTATATTCTGCCCTTTTCAAGTATTTATCCAATTCCCTTTTCAATAACGTTATAGTCGCTATCTCATTAGCCACTTGCGGAAAACCATTCCATGTTCTAATACCCTCTGTAAAAAAAATAAGATTGTGACTTCCCCCTTCATTCACCCAGTGTTAATCCTCAGTCTATGCCCCCATGCAGTCACCCTTCTGCTGCTGCTGGTACTCTGGCAACTGCCGTGCAGTGTAAACGGGAGCTTCAATCTGAAGCGTTCCTGTCAAATACGCTGATGTTTTCATTTGTTCATAAGCCACGGGGAGAGCGGCAATCAGGCAGAGACCTGTGGCCTACGAGCTTCATTTCCCCTGCTTTTGCTTGTGGTGGGCTGCTGGTGCCTAATGGCTCATCAGCAGCCTGCATTTAGGAAATTCTTGTGACTACAATTCGGATCCCGACTCCTTTGGGTGACTTTAGCGACAGGATTGCCGGGTGGATACCTCTGTTGGCACATTGTCACGGTGAAACCACCGTAAATTAGGCCTTCACAGAAGGCCTCAAACCTTCGATTCTAACTGCAGTCACCAGAGAGTGGGTATACTTTTCTGCTCTTTCTCTGAGTGCAGTGGATCTAGCATGTTTCCCCTCTTGGCTGTCCAATTATTTAAAGTGCTTAATCTCCTTTGTGAGGTGTTTACATAAATATAAGTTTTCTCTAATGGATTAGCAGGCATACTTCGCATGCTGCTTTCCTCAGGATATTCCCCAAGTCCCACACATTACAGGAGGCCCTCCCCTGTAACCAGAGCCTTTGTCTCTCTGTTAATTAGGGACATTAGCCACTGCCTAATAAAGAAGATTCGAACTCCAATTCAGATGGAAAACAAACTGGGAGGAAGCTTTGATGGGCTTTAACATTCCCCGGGATCTTCTGAACACCACTGGGAGCTTTCGTCTGATTGATCTAATGGCCACTGTCCAGTGAGCTCTGTATTTCATCAATGCCAGAGGGCTCTCCTAAGCTATCCTAACAATCAGTTCTAATATGATATACACAAGGCAATAACTAAATCAGCATCTTGCTGCCCTGTGATGAATATGTACATTAAAAGCCCGTACCATGCCGTCAGTGACATCACCCCATAAAGCTCTGAGTATCAGACCGCCAGGAATTTAATTTTTCTTCACACAAGTACCAGTCAGAATTGTGTGTGTTATTAAAAAAAAAACTAGGCTCCTCCAGTTCACCACTTAGTCTGTTATTGAGACGACAGATCTGGAAGGTACCAAGATTGTTCCTTGTTGGTGTGAGTTAGCCGACCTCAGCCAGGGGAGCAGCTGGAGGTCTACAGCTGGCCTGGGTGTTCCTGAGCTGGAGAGTAGGGGGGTGGGGGGAAGGGAGTAGGGGGAAATCAGCCACACTCCCTGCTACTGATGACTGTCCAGTCACCACTGCTGGAAAGTGCATCGGGGGAAAGGGCCAAACTGTCAGGATCTCCAAGGTTTGCTGCCCAGTCTCGGCCCGTGAGCCACCGAGAGACGGTGCTTTCAGGGGAAGAGGGGAGAAAACTGGTAAAAGGAACGCAGGACAGAATTAAAGGGGCAGTGCCTTCGCAAAGAGTCATTTTCATATGTTTCGGGAGGGAGGAGCGGGCTGCATCATTGTCATGGCGATGTCGCACGCAAGTGATGCACTGTGATGCAAATGACATAATTATGTCATGTGTTAATAAATGAGTAAAGAAAAAGTGCTTCCAACAATTAAAGACAGAGCTCTTTTAAAAGTACCAGGCAACTTGAATGTTTAAGCTTCAACTAATAGGTATGAACTGACCTGAGTATTCGGTCCTGCTACTGTCTCTTAACTCCTTCCTACTGGTTTTGTAAGCATTTTTATAGCATGGGGGTGCAGCCGACAGCAGATGTCCAGTGATGGTTCTGTCAGCTGCAGTGCACAGTAAGTGGGCCGCAGGTAAAGGCATCGTAGATATGGGGCGACAAATGTCCCGTTGGATTAAGGCCGCTGGTTTCAGTGAAAGCAGGGAGCTGGTCCCTTACCTTCCATTGTGGGTCTCCCTGGCACTACAGAGATGGGCTCCCTACGCAGATTGTAAAAAGGCAACAGCAAGTCACTCGACTGAATCAAAAATTCTGGTAAAGTGGAAAACCACATCATAACTCCCTAACCAAAGGCTTAGTCATGGTGTCAGATCACCAGCAATGATGCCAAGCACTCTCTCTGTTCAACCGCAATGTCTGCTGGGATTGAGTTGCCAGCTCGGCACCATTGACACTACTTCAACTCCAAGAGTGGCACTGGCATGATCTTCTGGCGAGGCGGGTTTCCGCGCTCTGAGAATGCGGAACTTGGCACTGACCACATTACCGATTTCACCGAGTCGCCCCACAAGCCTTGTTGGGTAAATGCTTGCTACTCTTGTTTATCTCTCCCGTTACTGATCCTGTATTTCATTTTGCCCTCTGTCCTTTGTATCTCCCCCAGATCGCGTCCCAGTTTCGCAGTACATTCAACACCCGTCCTGTTTCGGATGAGTGGTCATTCAGGAAATTTCTAACATGTAAACTGGACATGCTGAAATTGCACAGCGCGAAACTCAAATGCAAATATTTCAGCATTTTCTGGTCGGCTGGTTCGAATGGAGCAGATACCCTTGGTGTGCACTCTAAAGTACTCGGATGAAGCTCCGGTGTCCCTTGTCTTTTTAAAACAGCAGTCATTTCCCCACTTCCATGCCTTAATTATTAGTTATTAAAGTTTTCAACGAAACTAGCAGAAAAGCAAATGTCCGCACTCAAGCCTTGATCCCACCCACCACCCTCCTCCCTGCCTCCTGTCTGTCTGGTTTTGTACTTGGGGAAAAGGTGGCAATTTATTTCAAAGCCAACCAAGCATTAGTGTTTGTTCAAAGGTAACTCCCTGGCCTCTGACTCAGAAGGTTGTGGGTTCGAGCCCCACTCCAGACACTTAAGTACATAATTTAGGTTTGTACTTCAGTGCAGTACTGAGGGAGTGTTGCACTGTCGGAAGTGCCATCTTTCGGATGAGACGTTAAACCGAGGCCCCGTCTGCCCTGTCAGGTGGATGTAAAAGATCTCACAGCACGATTTGAAGAGCAAGGGAGTTCTCCCTGGCATCCTGGCCAATTTTCGGCCCTCAACCAACATCACTAAAACAGATTATCTGGTCATTATCACATTGCTGTTTGTGGGACCTTGCTGTGCGCAAATTGGCTGCGGTATTTGCCTACTAAACATCCATGACTACACTGCAAAAGTACTTCTAACTGTGAAGTGCTTTGGGGTGTCCTGAGGATGTGACAGGTGCCATATAAATGCATCTTTTTTCTTTAACCTACCCCCCCCCCCCCCCACCCCCCCCACCCCCCGTATTGCTGCTGAGATGGTCAATAGCAGGGCTGTCTTTCCAGACTAGGGGTGATTTTCCCTCCAATAACACATCCCCATCTCACTCTCCCACCCCCCCCCACCCACCCGCCCCCCCTCCCCCCCCCCCGCACCCCCTCCCACCCTCCCCCCCCCACCCACCCCCCCTCCCTCCCACCCTCCCCCCCCACCCACCCCCCCTCCCCCCCCTCCCCCCCACCCCACCCACGCCCCCCTCCCCCCCCCCCCCACCCCCCCCCCCCCCTCCCCCCCCCCACCCACCCCCCCTCCCTCCCACCCTCCCCCCCCCTCCCCCCCACCCACCCCCCCTTCCCCCCCACCCACCCACGCCCCCTCCCCCCCCACCCACCCCCGCCCCCCCTCCCTTACATATTCAGATACAAATATATGTTTCTTTTTCAGCAAAATAAAGTTCCTCCGATCTCTTCCCAGCCCTCATCTGTTTGTCAATATTATCCCTCACATCCCATTTCCTCCCAAGTAAACAACAAAACACCACGCTGTGGCAGAAAATCGCAGACTCCCCCCACATTCCAACAGCAAACATTTCTTCTCATCGTACAAATATTTGGGGTTTAAAAAAAAAATTCAAAATTCAGAAAAAATGAGACAAAAGGGACAGTTTAAAAAAAAAATTCCTTGAGGTTTTTCATATTTCCCAGGGATTTAGGACGTCAGTCTGACTCTGTGTTAAATTACTCATCTTCAATTTTTCAAATAACAGATTAAAGGAAACTTTAAGGAGACCATTTTTTATTTTAAATAGTCATCTAATTTGTTATAGTTTGGAAGAAGCGATATGCCACCAGAAGAGTCGTATTTTAAGTTCCCTTCCCTCTCGAGCTGGCACTGCAGGGGGAGGGGAGGCCTGTATCTCAGGGCAGCTCCATTCATTTAAACGCCGGTCTCACTTTTGGATTGGTCTTGAATCACCTGACCCTGGGGAGACAGGCCATTGGCCAAGCACTTTGCCATTGGTTTCTTCAGGGTTCTTGAGGCCATCCAAAACTCGGCTGCCCGTGTCCTAACCCACACCAAGTCCCGTTCGCCCATCACCCCTGTGCTCGCTGACCTACATTGTCTCCTGGTTAAGCAGCGCCTTGATTTCAAAATTCTCATCCTTGTTTTCAAATCCCTCCATGGCCTCGCCCCCTCCCTATCTCTGTAATCTCCTTCAGCCCTACAACCCCCTGAGATATCTGCGCTCCTCTAATTCTGCCCTCTTGAGCATCCCTGATTATAATCGCTCCACCATCGGTGGCTGTGCCTTCTGTTGCCCCGGCCCTAAGCTCTGGAATTTCCTGCCTAAACCTCTCCGCCTCGCTACTCTCTTTCCTCCTTTAAGACGCTCCTTAAAACCTACCTCTTTGACCAAGCTTTTGGTCACCTGCCCTAATTTATCCTTATGTGGATCAGTGTCAAATTTGTTGTCTTAAAATACTCCTGTGCAGCACCTTGGGACGTTTTACTACGTTAAAGGTGCTATATAAATACAAGTTGTTGTTGTTGTTGGAGGCGGTTCCAGGTTGGCTCCCTCTCCTTTGGTAAAGCCAGTCATTGACTGGGAGGCTGAAATTTGCCAGCAGCTACGAATGACCCTTGATTGACCTCCGAAGGTTACAAGCAGCTACAATTACCTGCGCTTGCTCTTTTAGAGTCATGGCCTTAAAGGGACAGGGCCAGATTGGTAGCTAAACATCACAGGGCAGATATTTGCTCTTCAGCACTGGGCAGCTACTTAGCTGGTCACACATTCGGGCACAAGCCGCTCACGATCTTGGAAAATGGTGAACAGCTTGAGCCCCGAATTTGCCAGAAAGCCTTCCGCGGACTCAAAACCTTAATGCGAAGAGCCTTGGTCCAGACATCAGCCCACCTGTGAGGAACACCACAGGATATCCATGAGTTTTTACGACTGTTACCGGGGTATATGGCGAGGGGGGCGGGGGGCATTGCTTGAACAAAGGACGAAGCAAAATTACTCCTCGGACTCTTATCAGTACAGAGGTATTTTCAGTAGGCCTTGAAGAAACCTTCAACACGAACGTTTAAAATATGCTTTGTATTTGGGACCGTGAAAATGTTCCACTTTATTTCTGTCCGATGACATCATCTGTTTTTGCTTTTTAAAAGGAAGAAACTCAATTTTTTTTTTGAAAAAGTACAATTCAGAGGAGTAACTGGGAAAAGGCCAATCGCGTCATTATCACCTTTCTATAGCATTCGTCCAAGCTTCCTTCCTTGTATATTGCACATGTTAATGGCAAGCCATATTTTCCTGTATTTTCCTCAGAGAGTGCAGGTTTCTCCTGTAGGATGGTCACGTGGCTGCCTCTCAGTGCCCTCGATCTTGGAAACGGGGCAACACTTGCTATCAACAAACAAGGTACATCACTGCCGAGCACGCAACCCTTTCCTTTTGGTCTCCTCTGCTAAGCTACCAGTGGTTTCCTCCCAAAGACAAAGAGAATCTCCGCATTTGAAGTTCAAATGAAAACAATGAGTCCGGGTGACTTTCAATTCCAGAGATGGGTGTGTGGGTTTGGACACAGGAAAGGCAATTTTGTATTTCTTTTTAAAATGTTGGTATCGTGAATAAGGAAACGTTGCAGGAAATGTTGTTTTTTTTTTTACCTGCCCCTCTGCCAACAACTCCCCGCCCCGCCCCACGGCTTCAAACTGTGTCAACGAAGACTTTCTGGGATGGCGGATGAGCGAGAAGTTGATGCACCGTTTATGAAGTAAGATTTTTCCTGTTGTCTGCCTGACATGCACCGGCACTGGCTCATACTGGGGTTTTGTTGTGCAGTTGCCAGCAGCCTTGCTGGCACCTCGTACCAGATCAGTTAACTCAGGCCAGGCATCAAACCTGGGAAATCCTCAGTCTGTAGGGCACACTACCAGAGACACACAGTGTCAGCATCTCGGCAGGGAGGGCAGGATCAGGCTCCTCGCCCACCATGACCCCCCGCCCATCCCGTCCATTGTTGAGAGGGCTACTGAAACTTAGGCCCCGGAATTCCTGGAGCTGGGAATGGTTGCAATCCCCCATTTCTGTCCAGTGCAGTAAAGGTGGAGATTCAGGAATGGGAGGGGAACCTGATTGCACCAGGCTTCTACTCCATTTTGCCGTGGCTCTTTAAATTTTGCTGTGGACGGCACGGTTGGATCTTCTGTCCTTCCGTCTTGTCAATGGGACGTTTCCGGGTTCAGATTCGAGGTTCCCCTCGGAGTTCCGCCCTTTTTAAAAAAATAGGTCTCAGCAGAACTCAGGCCAGCTTGAGACCTGGTACGAGTCCCACACAGGGCCTTGAGAGGCCCTAAACCTTTACTAGGGAAAGGCAGTCAATTCCAGAGGGGCCTGTTTGTTCCATTGAGTGCAGAAGATCCAAAGAGGAGAACCTTCTTCGTGGTCTCACCAGGCTTCCTGTCTGCCATCGGAACAGCATGGCAGGCAGCCCTCTCCACATTGGACAGGATGGGCAGGGGTCATGGTGGGCGAGGAGCCTGATCCTGCCCTCCCTGCTGAGATGCTCACACTATGTCTCTGGTATTGAGCCCGACAGACTGGGGATTTCCCAGGTTTGATGCCTGCTCAGACATTCTGACTGGTGGCTGAGGACAGGCCACCTCAGCCATCCAAGTGATCCCATCCTTGGGATTTAGAACGGAATCTCCAGCTTTGAGCATAAGATCATAAGAAATAGGAGCAGGAGTCGGCCATTCGGACCATCGAGCCTGCTCCACCATTCAGTAAGAACATGGCTGATCTTCTACCTCAACTCCACTTTCCTGCACTATCCCCATATCCCTTGATTCCCTTAAAATCCAAAAATCTATCGATCTCTGTCTTGAATATACTCAACGACTGAGCCGCCACACCCTCTCGGGCAGAGAATTCCAAAGATTCACCACCCTCTGAGTGAAGAAATTTCTCCTCATCTCAGTCCTAAATGGCCGACCCCTTATTCTGAGACTGTGACCCCTGGTTCTAGACTCCTCAGCCAGGGGAAACATCCTCCCTGCATCTACCCTGTCAAGCCCTGTAAGAATTTTGTATGCTTCAATAAGATCACCTCTCATTCTTCTAAACTCTAGAGAATATAGGCCTAGTCTACTCAATCTCTCCTCATAGGACAATCCCCCCATCCCAGGAATCAGTTTGGTGAACCTTCGTTGCACTCCCTCTATGGCAAGTATATCCTTCCTTAGGTAAGCAGACCAAAACTGTCTCACCAGGGCCCTATATAATTGCAGTAAGACGTCTTTACTCTTATACTCAAATCCTCTTGTAATAAAGGCCAACATACCATTTGCTTTCCTAATTGCTTGCTGTACCTGCATGTTAACTTTCAGTGATTCGTGTACAAGGACACCCAGGTCCCTCTGAACACCAGCATTTCCCAATCTCTCACCATTTAAAAATACTCTGCTTTTCTATTTTTTCTACCAAAGTGCATAACTTCACATTTCTCCAGATTATATTCCATTTGCCATGTTCTTGCACACACCCTTAGCTTGTCTATATCCCCTTGAAGCCTCCTTGCATCCTCCTCACAACTTACATTGGGGCTAGGGTGGGCAGGGGTGCCCCTCCACTGCACTTGAGCTGGTGGAGTGTATCTCCAGGCATCTCAAGGGCCTAAATCTTCGAGCTCATATGTGAAGAATGCCACTTGGTGTGAGGTACGGGAGGGCTACTTGCGCCTACAGAACTGAACCCCAGGAGAGAAAGGGTGGCTAAAGAAAAAAAAAACATCTTTTCAGCCCTGAAATTAGTTTAGAGTCTCGCTGATATTTTTTTTTTTAAAAAACATTGGTGAGGATTGATTTGTTCCTTTGAACTGTACAACCAACTGTCGATCTTTCAAAACCAAATCATTAACATAACCGAATTGTTTAATCCGATTTCGTGTGTCAGCCAAAGCTGATCATCTCCTTTCAGCCATTCCGCAGGTAATTGAATTAAAATTTCCCCCAAACCTCGATAATTAGTGGATTTATTTAACCTCAGAGAGACGCGTTCCAAACACTAACCGAATTAGCCCAGACAAATGCAGAATCAATACCCCGTTTGGCAGTAATTTTTGTTTTGTTTTGTTTTTCATAAAAGGGTGCACAATGAGGCATCAGGCAATTACGGAGATTGGACCCAAAAGTGGCGTTCACTTCTTATCCCACTCGAGAGACTGGCACCATCTTGACGGCTGATCGATTAGTGCTCTCGTGAAGGCAGCCTTGAGACCTTTGACCTCCTTCCATCTTTCATCTAACAGGGCAAAGGCTGCCTCAGTCTGATTGAATTAACCCCCTCCAAGTGCTTCTGTGCAGGATTTTAAGTCACATTTACAAGTGTGGAAGAGATGTCTCAGTGTAACGTTTTGTCTCTTTAGCTAAACTCGCATCTATAAATTGATTCCAGTTATTGTAGCCTACACCCAGCAAAACACTGTACACTAAACCTCAGCACAGGATTCCATTTCATAGTTTTTCTGCTTGTTATTTTATTTTCTCATTTAATGGCACCGGTGAAAGTTTGCTTTGTCTTAGAAGCAACAGACGGCACAACAAACAGAGACGGTCCCAGTTACTCAGGGACAAGTCCAAAAAATACCATCTGTCTTGGAAGAAGAATGTGAAAATCTGCCGTGTATCCACTAGTTTAAGACAACAAGCGCCATGATTAAAGAGAGTAAATGTTTCATTTGTTTCCAACCCCCAGGTCCCCAGTTTATTCCCCCTCTTCTCCTGACAGAGCTGAGAGCCTAGTTGGGTTACAGATGGATGGCGAGCAGGAGCAGGCACCCTGGCCAATTTTATTCATTGTAACCCCACCGTCACTGCCCTGGCTGAAATCAGCTAACTCAGCACAGACCAGGGATCACACCTGGGACCTTCCTGCCCTCTATAGATCAGCTACTCACTCGATAAATGGAGAAACTCGAGGGAGTTAAGAAACTCATGGCTGAAGGGAACCAGAGCAGCGAAACCGTTTCCCAACGCTGGCACCCTAATCTCAACGGAGCCAATCCGTTATTAAGCACCTAACATTCTTGAAGAAATAGTTTCATGTGCAAACCTAGACTAAAGGGCTGGATTTTCCTCTGCTATCCTGCTGGAAGGTAGCTGGGGTAGTGGCAGGAAGCCCCAAAGTGATGGAGGGATTGCAATGGCCTCATTTCCCTCCATTTCACCTCCAGCACAGGTGAAACCCTCCGTCTCGGCTAGGGGTTGCCATCCCTCCCGGATTGGCCTGGAGTCTCCTGGAATTAAAGACTAATCTCCTGGACACGGCTGCGAGCAACCCCGGGAGAAAAATAATCACAGGAGCATTAAAAATAAAATTGTGTGTTTTTCTCATTTTCTTTGAAACACTCTGATTTATTAGTTATTAAAATATTGGAGAGGGGGAGAAAAGGCTGTTTGACTGGGCAGGAGAGTCAGCACTGGCTCATCCTAGATTACAGTTCCGCAGCAGAATGCTCATCCATCGGGCCATTCTTCATACCTCGCGGTGAAGTATCGGCAGCTATCTCACCATGAGAGGCATCGCAACCTATCCTACCCTCACCAAGTAGGCATCAACAAATAGGCATGAAGGAGCCCTGGCCGATTGTTTTTTTCTTCTCCCTAGAGTGGGAGCATTGAGGGATTGGGAGCATTGAAAGATTGGGGGGGATTGAGGGATTGGGTGCATTGAGGAATGGGGGGAATTGAGGGATTGGGTGCATTGAGGGATTGGGGGGATTGAGGGATTGGGGGGATTGAGGGATTGGGTGCATTGAGGGATTGGGGGGATTGAGGGATTGGGGGGATTGAGGGATTGGGTGCAGAGGGATTGGGGGATTGAGGGATTGGGTGCATTGAGGGATTGGGGGGATTGAGGGATTGGGTGCATTGAGGGATTGGGGGATTGAGGGATTGGGTGCATTGAGGAATGGGGTTATTGAGGGATTGGGAGTATTGAGGAATTGGGTGGATTGAGGGATTGGGTGCATTGAGGGATTGGGGGGATTGAGGGATTGGGGGGGATTGAGGGATTGGGTGCATTGAGGGATTGAGGGATTGGGTGCATTGAGGGATTGGGGGATTGAGGGATTGGGTGCATTGAGGGATGGGGTTATTGAGGGATTGGGTGGATTGAGGGATTGGGGGGGATTGAGGGATTGGGTGCATTGAGGGATTGGGGGGATTGAGGGATTGGGGGGATTGAGGGATTGGGTGCATTGAGGGATTGGGGGGATTGAGGGATTGGGGGGATTGAGGGATTGGGTGCATTGAGGGATTGGGGGGATTGAGGGATTGGGTGCATTGAGGGATTGGGGGGATTGAGGGATTGGGTGCATTGAGGGATTGGGGGGATTGAGGGATTGGGGGGATTGAGGGATTGGGGGGGATTGAGGGATTGGGTGCATTGAGGGATTGGGTGGATTGAGGGATTGGGTGCATTGAGGGATGGGATTATTGAGGGATTGGGAGTATTGAGGCCATACAAAGCACCCCCAGCAGTGCCTTGGCTAGCTCAGTACAAATGGGGCATGGAACCTCTCGGATCATCTTAGTCCACATGTGTGTATCAAGAAATCGAAAGAATGACACAACCTATTGTGGCCACAAAGGCTGCCTGTGTCGAAATGATCTGGTCACAGAATGGAATTAACTATTCGCAGGCATGTAATTACAGCAAATTCTGCAACTCACCAAAAGCATACCACAGGGAAGAGAGGTTTCCATAGAAAATTACAAATTTTGTTGATCTCGCTCAGAAACCTCAAAAAAATTTGGTCGTTGAAATTTTTGCTGCGCGATATTTGTGACGTTCACGTGAAATTTCTGCACTTGCTATTTTAACTTTTTAAAATAAATGGACAAGACAACTGCTAAAATAGCAACCAGACAAATTTCACACAGCTATGTTAAACCAAAGCGTGATGCACATTGCACAGCGCAAACACACCATCCTGGTCCCAGGTTCGATTCCTTATCAGTGGACACAGCCCCATATCTCAGCTGGGACCAGCGGAAAAGGCCCTGACCCTGACAGTTTCCTGGGTTAGGAAGGGAGTCGGGTGGTGGGGCAGGGGAACCCACAAATCGACCTGCTGCTGATCTGGTATTCCGTGACTCCTGTTGGGGAAAAAAAACGTGCATGTCTGGCCATCGAGTGAGGGGCAGGATCGGGATTGGCTGCCACGTGGAATAATCTGATGGCACGCGCTACTTACACTCACACATGAAGGACTGTTGGACAGACCCCAGCATAAGTCAGTGCTGCAGGAGAGAAAGGCAGAACAATCGTCAATCTTTTTCTAAAAGGGGGCCTCGCTGGATTTTTTTTGAGCGTAACTCACTATTGCGATGGCTGCTATGCATCACGGATGCCTCTGAGATTATTCCCGGAGAGGCTCCCTCCGCCTGAGTTACTCAAAAGGTATCATTTCACAACATTTGCATACCACCCATCAAAAATGTGCCGTGAATTCATGTGTCACCCAAAGTAGCCTACATTAACCCTGTAATAACCGAGAGACCTTTTAAAAGTCACTGGGGCTTTCTTCTTACAGCATGTGGAACTGACTATATAGAGAGAGAGAGACATTATAAAAGAACATTTTCAGCAATGGCAAGGGATGAGAATCTCTCAATTCATGACAGGATTGTAATAAGGGAGAAGTCCGCAATTCCGCAATTACTTTTAACTGTAATCATACCTAAAGTAATCTTAGCTTTATCCTAAAATAAACAGGTTTGCACTGCACTATGTGAAATTTATTTGCAGCTAATATTTAAGGCTGCTTATTAATGTAATTACTGTTATGTTGCACAATGGGCTGATTAGCATGAAAAATCACAGAGGATTGAAGGGGGAAATTTTTGAATGCCTCCTGAAATATTGATGTTTTACTCTCCAGTGTCCCTACGTAGGTTAAAGCGTCTTCAGGAAACAAGTAAAGGGTTAAAACAGTACCACCGCTCCCCCCAACCCTCCTCACGGCTTACTACCTAACTGCATTGTAAATATAAGGAGTGAGGGGGACAGGACAATGAGATGCAGCACCATCAGCTACACGCTACCCTTTTTGCTGTTGTGTCTGAGCCTAATGTAATTACCATATGATTGTCTTTCTAAGAGTTTGCCTGAAGAGCGGATTGGTGTAATTATAAAGGCGATGCGGTGGCTTTCAAACATTCTCATTATTACTGCTGATTCACCATGTAACTGATATGTCACTAGAACTGGAATGATGTCAGCAGTGAGCAACCAGAAGAGGAGAACTGGCACTAGACAATTACGACAAGTAAATAACTAGCAAGATGCAAGCCTGCTCTTTGATTTACTGGAATTAAAGACAGAAAATGCTGGGGGGAAAACTCAACACTTTAGGCAGCATCTGTGGAGGCAGAAACATGAGTTAACAGCTCATCCGAACTGATGAAAGTCTGATGGAAGGTCATCAGCCTGAAACGTTGACTTGGTTTCTCTCTCCACAGATGCTGCCTGACCTGCTGAGTGTTTCCAGCATTTTCTGTTCTTAGTTCAGATTTCCAGCATCCGCAGGATTTTGCTTTATTTCCCCCTCCCTCACCGCCCCCGTGACCCTATGCCAGTGGCAATTCACTAATTGCAATGGGTCACTGGGAGTGTTCTGATTGGAAAAACGTGTTGATGTGATGTTGAGCCATGCAGGCCAGGAGGTTCCAGATTTAATTCCTGCTCTGTGCTGAGTTACCTGATCTCAAGCGGGTTGGTAGAGGTGTATATATAATTGGCCTCAGTGGCTCTAGCCTATAGGGTGAGAGGGAAAAAAATCAGCTGGATGGGAGGGGAGGGGAGGGGACCATCCCTACTCCTGATCCAGTGACCCCCTACTGGAAAGTGCATGTGTGTGGACATCAAGTGGGGGTGGGAAGGAGGAAAGTATCGGGCTCGACTGTGATGGCCTCCCAACCATTGAACGGCACTCACTCTGTAGGCTCGCCCCTGAAGAATAGCCATCAAGGTGAGACAGCAGAGTATCACTGAATCCCGTAGAACGCTAACCCAGCAAGAGCCCTTCTTAAGAATGGCAATTGAATAAATTACACTCTACCCCCCCACCCCCCCCCCCCTCCAATTTGTTTCCCCCTCCTCTCCTGAAGGCGCTTATTCCCACCGGGTACAATTGCACGGGCTCTTGCTCAAGAAAAACTTCATCATATCCTAGGTGTGGGAACAGGAACAATGGCTTATGTTCTTGCGGTCAATGGAACTGAATATCAGGCACTGCGTATAACGGGCGGCCGATCCGATACCGCCCGCTTTGCGTCACCGCCCGAGACGAATTTCGAGGCCAGTGATATTACAATCTATAGGCCTGAGGCCTGTTAGTAATGTTAAGCAATAGAAGGTAAGTTAGGGTTGCCAACTCTGGTTGGACATAATCCTGGAGGTTTCATCACATGACCTCCCACTTCCAACCGCCCCGCCCCACCCAGTAAAACAGCCTTTTCCACATCTACCAATATTTTTAACAACTAATAAATTAAAGTGTTCAAAGAAAATGAAAAAAAATAATCATTTTTTAATGCCAATGATTTTTCTCCCGGGGTTGCTCACAGCAGTGTCCAGGAGATTAGTCTTTAATTCCTGCAGACTCCAGGGCAATCCTGGAGGGTTGGCAACCCGAAGGTGAACACAGTCGAACAGTGTGCGGACACTCATTTCCAGGCTGACACAGGAAGAGTGGCCACTTGGATGAGGTGGCGGGGGTGGGGAGGGAGGTGGGGGTGGGGGTGGGTAGGGCGGTGGGGGTGGGGAGGGTGGCGGGGGTGGGGAGGGCGGCGGGGGTGGGGGTGGGGAGGGCGGTGGGGGAAGGAGCTGGGGTTGTCGGAACTCAAGAAGCTCTATCCCTGCAAACGTTCAGGAGAGGCGAGGAGGGGAGGGGAAAGCGAGAGGAATAAAGGTGCTGAACCCAAGTACGCAAAGGGTTAACTAGGCTGGGAATTAAAGTTGAACGGTTCTTGAAGTGAGTCTTTAGTTTTAAACTAGGACGTCTGCAGTCATCTGTTAAATCTGACAAGGTCTGCATTTTATTTGGACAGTGTTATTAATAATACAGTGATATATGAGTGCTGCATCCTCTTCCTCTCTAATAATAATATTTATGGTACATTTCCAAAAGGTATTATGCAGTGCCTACCATGTTAAAAAATTCAGTATTCCGAGGTACTAGTGTGTGTGCAGCAGTCCTGTCACAACATTGACTTTGGATCATAGTACAACAGAGAAGATGCAGGGTGCCACATTGAATTGCAGAAAATTATAATCCCGATCCCGTTTTTCACACAATTCCTAAATACTTCATAACATTCCTGTATCATACTGGCCGACTTGAAGGTGTCTATTCTCATTCCCTTCCCACCTTTCTCTCTCTCTCTCTCAGTATCTCCTCCCTCCCCCGCTCCACCTCTATATTACACTCCTCACTTCCTGCATAAACTCCACTGGCTGGTTCAATCCCCTTGGTGAAAAGCACTGCTCTTTCCCACCACATGTGCAAGCAATGTTCCTGCTTTCAGTGGCGACAAGCTGGAGCCAGAGCCTTCCGTTCGAGAGGTGGGGGGGTGGGGGGTGGGGGGTGGGGGGGGGAACTTTGCTACGTGTCGCTAAGAACAACACAAACACTGCCTGCCCCCCACCCCCCCACCCTCCCTCTCTCCTCGCTCCACTGCCCACACTGAACTCATCAGTGGGTCTGAGATTTATTGCAGCTGATGCCAAACTAAGGCTTAATTCACAGCTACCTACAATGACACCAGTGATAGGAAGCACAACACTGCTTCCTTATTCTGTTACCTTTTACCCTGCCTGGGACTCTCGACCCTTTCCACAAGCTTAGCCCCTTCAGTTCAAGTCAAGACCGTTACAATTTCCTTGCCTGGGATAACATTAAAATAAAAAAATCAATTTACAGATTATAAATATTTCCTCTCTCTTCTCTTGACATGAAACAAGTAATTAAACAGGGACTTCTTAGAAAGCATTGTTCATTCAGTGTACAGCGTTTGACCTCAGTGAATAAGGCAAATGCAGCAACTTGTGATTATACAGCAATCTTCACATAACGAAACATCCTAAGGTGCTTTACGGGGGTGGGGAGAGGAAGTGGACACCGAGCCGGAGAGAAATTAGGGGAGGTGACCCAAAGCACCCACTTGGGAGAGATCAAATCTGAGGAGGCTTTTGAGGGGGGCCGAGAGGTTTAGGGAGGAAGTTCGGCAGGGCTGGAACTTGGTGACTGAAGGCTTGGTCACTGGGGAAGGGGGAGGTTTGAATACACAGTAGGCCATAGCGAGAAGAGTGAAGGGCACGTGCTGGGCACACAAACATTCTGTCTTGTGGTCTCTGACACACAAGCTTTCACATGAAGGTTGTCTAACTTGGACCTGCACCCTGTGAGATTTTCGTTCCGATATTTTCCGGCTGGAATTCGGAATATATATTTTGCTTCTTCGCCCATCCAGCGTTCTCCGCTGCCTTTCCCAAAGGTCTTGACAAGCGTTGGCGTAAGGTTCCCCGGGTGCCCGTCGGGTTTACTTTACCCACGTGGGAGTCTTCGCGGGTGAGCCTGGTGTCCGCAGAGTATTTGATTGAACCCTGCCCACAATCCCAACTGCTCTGTAGTAACCCCTGTTAGAAGGCGCCCCGTATCCACACATGGCAACAATCGGGAGTGGGAAATTTGACCAATTTCCTCCACCCCTTCCCTATCCCAGTGCTCAGGAAAGGCTGGGGCCCTTTTCTCTAGAAAAGAGAAATCTGAGGGGTGACCTGAGAGAGGTCTTTAAGATTATGAAAGGGTTCGATGGGGTAGACATAAAGAAGATGTTTCCATTGTGGGGGAATCCCAAAATTAAGAGCCATAAATATAAGATTGTCACTCATAAATCCAATAGGGAATTCAGGAGAAACTTCTTTATCCAGAGAGTGGTTAGAATGTGGAATGCGCTACCACAAGGTGTAGTTTAGGCAAATGGCATAGATGAATTCAAGGGGAAGCTGGATAAACACATGAGAGAGAAAGGAATAGAAGGTTATGCTGATAGGGTTAGATGAAGAGGGGTGGGAGGAGGCTCGTAAACACCGGCATGGACCAGTTGGGCCGAATGGCCTGTTTCTGTGCTGTACATTCTATGTACTTCTATGTAGTTGTAGCCTTGAGATCAAGTGAACCGCATTTTATAAGAATATAGAAAAGACAGGTTGTCTTAAAAGAGCTGATGGGAGAAACTGCCAGAGTGGCCACTGAGTCATGGATCACGCTTCGTCACAAACCAGCCCGTAGGCGCCTAAAGGGAGAGCCCAGGTCAGTGGAATTCTTCCCAAATAAATCTGGCGAATGGGGAAAGTCTCCAGGGTCCCAGCAACAACAAAGCTACAAGAGGGCTTGTTTCCGAAACACTGCAGGAGCTCGACTTAAATACCAAGTCAGATAATAAATTATCTATTAAAATTCAACGTTACTTCAGTTTTTTGTGGTTAATGCCTTTTGTAAATGTATTATATAATATGAAAAGCACAGGGCTGAACTGGATCCTAGAACAGAGTGGGGTTAACTAGTGTCGGAGTAGGAGGGAAGCTATAGAAGTGTGTATCCAGCCTCAATACATTAACAGTCTGGGCTGAGTTAGCTGATATCAGCCAACTTGATCTTAGCAGTTGGGGTGCTACAATTGGCTTCAGTACCCTTGGGCTAGCTCCCGGGCTGCCTATGTAACAGTCACTCCACCTCAACAGTGATTCACTCCATTTCAACAACAACTTGTATTTATATAGCTCCTTTAACGTAGTAAAACGTCCCAAGGCACTTCACAGGAGTGTAATCAGTCAAAAATTTGACACCGAGCCACATAAGGAGCTATTAGGGTAGATGGCCGAAAGCTTGGTCAAAGAGGTAGGTTTTAAGAAGTGTCTTAAAGGAGGAGAGAGAGGGAGAGAGATTTAAGGAGGGAATTCCAGAGCTTAGGGCCTTGGCAGCTGAAGGCATAGCCACCAATGGTGGAGCGATGAAAACTGGGGATGTGCAAGAGGCCAGAATTGGAGCGCTGAGCTTTCAGAGGGTTGTAGGGCTGGAGGAGGTTACAGAGATAGGGAGGGCCAGGAGGCAATTTGGGGCATTTCTGGGGTGCTGTAGAAATGCAAGTCTTCCTTTGCAGGTCATCGGCCCCCTGCTGGAAAGTGCATATGTATGAACAACGGGGGGAGCAGCCGATCGGACGTGGCTCCGACACCGTCCCCCAACCGTCAACTAACTTGCTGACACCAGTTGTGCAGGCTCACACACACAGAGGGCCGGGACTATGTGGAACTCTGGCCGAACAAGAGTCAGATCCTTCAGCAGAGGAGGTGGGAACACTGGAGACAGACAGAAAGGCCGATGAAAACAAATTACATATGAAAACCCTAGGCCTTAAGCAGAGAGGTGCGAGGTCCATTGGAGAGGGGGAGGGGGGCAGGGTTCATGCATCCTAGATTAATATATTTGCAAAAATTGGCATTGAGATAAATATTCCCTTGTAGGTTCAAATGGCTTTTTTCTAAGCAATTTCTGAGCAGCAGGAGGTAAGGGCTCCTTCCCCCAAAGCCAACCCACCCCTCCCCACATGCACACAACAGTGATTTAAACTGGCTTTTGAATAAAGGAATACATAATGAGGGCTAAACCTATTAACTATATTGGAGCGCTGTCAGTCTGACAGTAGAAGGGACATTGTGCCTTTAAGAGTGTGCAAAAACTTAAAGAGGTGAAATATTTGTGCAGTGAGAAGGTCACCTAAACCTGGATTTTATTCCAGCATGGTGGAAAAGGAGGAGGGTAGGGGGTAGTTGGGATCTTGCCAAATGTAAGTTAAACTTTTTCACACATTTCACTTCCTGACATTGAAGCTGTCAATCAGTGTCTCCCAACTCCCCTGAGCCGCCTCTCCCAGGCTGGTTAGTGGTAAGAAAACACACATAGAAGGCTAGTCCCTGCATTTGGGCCCTTCTCTGACAGATGCTCTGACTTGCTACTGACAATCCAGTGACAGGAAAGGGTTCTCTGCAGCTAGTGCCTCTGCCCATTTCTGCATTTGCTGTCAAAATATTTTTTATAAAGCAGGCGTTTGTCAAAATACGTGTTTTCTTTTTTTTTAAAAAGAGAAAACTGGCAGTGTGTGTTGCTGGCTAAAAAAAACTTTGAAAAATCTGGTTGTATTCTGCCACCCTTAGCCCACATCTTGCTACAACAGAACGTGTGTGCGTGCGAAGCACTTTCAGTGATTGCCTTGAGCCTGCTGCTGGCTCCGTGGGTAAAAGCACGGCCGGTGTACACGGGCCAGGACACACGGTGTAACGTTGGCACTAAGGCACACAGGCCATGGAACGGCCAAAGGTCCACTCTGATCCTTTGGCCTGTGCTGAATTCATTGATCTCAACTGGACACATTTCCCCGCCAATGTTCCCTCTAATTTTTTTTTTTGGGCTGCCCGGTGTCATTTCCAGTGGCGGCAGCTGGTGAGCGGCCTGGGCGGGACCTCCCGATTGGAGCGCGGCCCTGTGCCTTAGGGGGAACATTATTCTGCACTGAACCAGAGTTTGTAGATGCAGAGAGGATGTTTCCCCTCGTGGGGGAATCTAGAACTAGGGGGCATAATTTCAGAATAAAGGGTCGCCCATTTAAAACGGAAATTTCTTCTCTCAGAGGGTCCTGAATCTTTGGAATTCTCTTCCCCAGAGAGCTGTGGAGGCTGGGTCATTGAATATATTTAAGGTGGAGATAGACAGATTTTTGAATGGTAAGGGAAGTCAAGGGTTATGGGGAGCGGGCAGGGAAGTGGAGTTGAGACCAAGATCAGATCAGCCATGATCTTATTGAATGGCGGAGCAGGCTCGAGAGGCCAAATGACCTACTCCTGCTCCTACGTCTTATGTTCTTATGTTCTAACCACTGCCAAAAGCACGGAAGGCCTTTAAAAATTTATTTTGGTGACTGTTCAAATTAACGTGCCGCAGTATCTCGGCTTGGCAACAGTATCTTTGTTTGTGAGCCTGGAGGTTGGAGGTGGAGTGGGGGGGGGGGGGAGGCTATTTGATGATGGAGGGCATCACAGCTGACAACTCACCTGACATCCCCACCAACCCTCCCCCCATCCCACACATGAACACACACACTTACCTGTAGGAGTCACTGAATAGCAACCAGGAGCAGAAAGCTTTGCTGATTTCTTTCCTCTCCTGAGCCCAGTTGGTAGACGGGCTAGTTGGTCCTGGAGGATAGAGGGCCATCGCTCCGATTCCATGCATGGCGAGTGTGAGCGGTCGCATTTGAAGGGTGGGAGGTGAAAATGAAGCAAAAGTCATCCCTGCCATTCTCGATCGGCCCTAAGGGGCCAGTTATGCAGCTCCATTTGGCTGAGGCCTAGGAGCAGGCTGCTTGCCTGATCTCATGGCCAGGGGAAGGATGCGCAATGGGAGGAGGAGAGGAGGGGTGGGGGGGGGGGCTGAAAACTAGCCTCTCCCTCCAAAAAAAGGGCGCTTAATATTCCTGAAGTTGATAAGTCTTCACAAATTCAGAACTAATTGAACTTTAAATTGCATTTACATTGACCAAAATGGCCAGCTCGAGTGTTTCTTTCATCCTTTCAGTTTTTTTGTGATGCTGTTCATTTGTGAGTCACCGTTTAAAGGGAAATTTTAGTCTCAGCCAACCTAAAATGTTACTTACACAGCTGTTAGTGCTTAGTGTTATCTCTGAAGCCCGAGATGTGAAATCTGATCTATTACTAGAAGTTCTCCTTCTGCATTTTGAAACGTTTATTTAGCAAATAAAACCATGACGCTTTTTTCTGTAAGTCTCAAATCCCAGTTGCTATCGGTGATTGCATTGAAGTGGCACTGAGTTCTTGCTGTTAGAGGGCCCAGGTACGTAACGCCTTCGAACTGCACCCTATCCTCCTCAGCCACTGGAAGACCAAGTGCACGACGCCTTCAAAATCAAACTCATAATCTGCTTTCATTTCTACGTGAGTTCCCCCAACCCCCGGACAGTTTTTTCGCCTCCACTCCTGAAGGCGTGACATGTTGGGGTACAGTTCCGCACCTACCCCCAGGTACCTCACCCAAGCATGTGAATGGACAGTGAGTGTCGGCAGGCCATTCAACCGTGGAGAGCAGCTCAGCCGAGCCTGATTCTGTAACGCACACACGTATATATACATATTTGGATAGCGATTAGAAACAGGGATCGAGGCTGATTTTCTTCCTCTCCCTAGACCAGGGCACAAAGACCCATTTTATTGGTCCTATTGCTGCCTGCGGCTGAGATTAACTAATTCAGTACAGACTGGGGATCAAATCTGGGTTGTACCTGGCCTGTATGGCTCAATATCACACCATGCAGTGCATTCACCCACTGAGCTCACATCATACAATGGTGGAGTACGGTTCATTTCATTCTTGACTGTAATGACTTGAAGGGAAAGGAGAAGATGGCAACACTGAGAATGCCACGCCTTTTAATCATCTTTTGTTGCGGGGGGGCGGGGGGAGCGAAGAGGGAGCGAGGAGGACGTTGGTGGGCCAGCTCTTCTGAATAATTTAACATTCAATTGATCAAACAGGCCCAGATGTGACCCAGTAGGCTTTAAGCACCCTGTGTTAAAGGGAACCTGAGTCCTTTTGTTTTACAGGCTAGAGATTAAACTGATCGCAGACTGACTCTACGTGGTAGTTCCTCTGGCATCTCAGCTACTTCAGTTGAACTTAAGCTCCTTCATGAGCAGCTCATCCACATTATTCCCGAGTTTCACGGTGGAACTACCCACATCATGCATTTTGATTCTCAAACAACATTTATTTGAAGCTGCAGTAGTGTGGGGAATGAGGGCATTGGAGGCCAGTTTCTGCCTGCCTGTCCAGTGGTGTGGGGAATGAGGGCATTGGAGGCCAGTTTCTGCCTGCCTGTCAAGTGGTGTGGGGAACAAGGGCATTGGAGGCCAGTTTCTGCCTGCCTGTCAAGTGGTGTGGGGAACAAGGGCATTGGAGGGCAGTTTCTGCTGCCTGTCCAGTGGTGTGGGGAACAAGGGCATTGGAGGCCAGTTTCTGCCTGCCTGTCCAGTGGTGTGGGGAACAAGGGCATTGGAGGCCAGTTTCTGCCTGCCTGTCCAGTGGTGTGGGGAACAAGGGCATTGGAGGCCAGTTTCTGCCTGCCTGTCCAGTGGTGTGAGGAATGAGGGCATTGGAGGCCAGTTTCTGCCTACCTGTCCAGTGGTGTGAGGAACGAGGGCATTGGAGGGCAGTTTCTGCCTGCCTGTCCAGTGGTGTGAGGAACGAGGGCATTGGAGGCCAGTTTCTGCCTACCTGTCCAGTGGTGTGAGGAACGAGGGCATTGGAGGCCAGTTTCTGCCTGCCTGTCAAGTGGTGTGAGGAACGAGGGCATTGGAGGCCAGTTTCTGCCTACCTGTCCAGTGGTGTGAGGAATGAGGGCATTGGAGGCCAGTTTCTGCCTACCTGTCCAGTGGTGTGAGGAATGAGGGCATTGGAGGCCAGTTTCTGCCTGCCTGTCCAGTAGTGTGGGGAATGAGGGCATTGGAGGCCAGTTTCTGCCTGTCCAGTGGTGTGGGGAACGAGGGCATTGGAGGGCAGTTTCTGCCTGCCTGTCCAGTAGTGTGGGGAACGAGGGCATTGGAGGGCAGTTTCTGCTGCCTGTCCAGTGGTGTGGGGAACGAGGGCATTGGAGGCCAGTTTCTGCCTGCCTGTCCAGTGGTGTGGGGAGCGAGGAGATGGTGGAGCAGTTTCTCCCCACTTGGTCAGTGCAATGTTTTACTGAGATTATCAAAAAAAAATTTTAAACTTGGGGAACAAATAATGTACGTGACCTTCAGATGGCGGAAATCGATCCTTACAAAGAGTTAAATGTCTCTTTGGCAAATTCAAATCCTATAAGAACATAAGAAAAAGGAGCAGGAGTAGGCCATATGGTCCCTTGAGCCTGCTCCGCCATTCAGTAAGATCATGACTGATCTTTGACCTCAACTCCACTTTCCCGCCCGATCTCCATATCCCTTGATTCCCCTATTGTCTAAATATCTATCTATCTCAGCCTTGAATATACTCAACGATTCAGCATCCACAGCCCTTTGGGGTAGAGAATTCCAAAGATTCACAATCCTCTGAGTGAAGAAATTCCTCCTCATCTCAGTCTTAAATGGCCGAACCCTTATCCTGAGACTATGCCCCCTAGTTCTAGACTCTCCAGCCAGGGGAAATAACCTCTCAGCATCTACCCTGTCAATCCCCCTCAGAATCTTATATGTTTCAATTAGATCACCTCTCATTCTTCTAAACTCCAGAGAGTATAGGTCCAATCTACTCAATCTCTCCTCATAGGACAACTCTCTCATACCAGGGATCAATCTAGTAAACCTTCGTTGCACAACCTCCAAGGCAAGTATGTCCTTCCTCAGATAAGGAGACCTATCATGGTAGTTTCAGAATTTGCATTCAGTTAAAAAGAAATCTAGACATAAAAAATAAAGCTGATATCAGTAAAAGTGACCATGAAGCTGTCGGATTGTCGTAAAAGCCCAACTGGTTCACTAATGGCCCTTTAGGGAAGGAAACCTGCCGTCCTTGCTCAGTCTGGTCTATATGTGATTCCAGTCTCGTGATTGACTCTTAACTGCATGCTTTCAAGAAGGCCCACCACCACCTTCTCAGGGCAACTAGGGATGGGCGATCAATGCCAGCCTTGCCAGCGACGCCCATATCCTGAGAATAAATTAAAAAAAAGAAAACAAGGAGCAAGATGTACAGAAGATGTCCAAAACCAGGGGCCATAAATATAAGATAGTCACTAGTAAAACCAATAGGGAATTCAGGAGAAACTTCTTTACCCAGAGAGTGGTTAGAATGTGGAACTCGCGACCACAAGGAGTAGTAAGGAAAAGCTGGATAAACACATGAGGGAAAAAGGAATAGAAGGATATGCTGATAGGGTTAGATGAAGAGGAGTGGGAGGGGGCTCGTGTGAAGCATAAACACCGGAATAGACCAGTTGGGCCGAATGGCCGGTTTCTGTGCTGTAGACTTGATGCAAGTTACTGGGGAAGAGGAGAGCTGGAGTGGGCCAAAAATAATTAGCATAACTTGTATTTATATTGCGCCTTTAACGTAGTAAAACGTCCCAAGGTGCTTTATCCTCCTGCTCCATCACTTCTCCCCTTGCATGGTTCTGCTCCTGCCTGTCCCAATGCAGCTAGTAAATCTCCAGCAGTCACTTGTCTTCCTACCCTCACACAGTCACCTCCAGAGCTTCCCAAGGATTTATCTCCTCTTCCTCATTCACATGCAGTCCCTCAGTGACATTATCCACAAGCAGGAGATCACCCCCTTGTACGTGTGCTGCCCAACAACTTGCTCTGTCGCACCACGACTCCCCTTACTCCCACAACCACCTGTGTTGTCAGACTGCCTGTTTGACATTAACTCATGGATAAGGCAACATTTCCAACATAAGGCAACGAAACAGCACAAGACCAAAGCCATCGTTTTCAGCCCACATCATGAACTCGTTTCCCTTGCCACTTACCCTGAACCCACTCCCAGGCTTCTCACAGATCGAATCGGGCCGTACAAAACGTTGCCATCCTGTCTGACCCAAAGCTGAGCTTCAAGTCCCACATTCCAAAGTCACCAAGACCACTTCCTTCCACCTCCGCAACACTGCCCGCTCCTGTCCCTACCTCATCGGCACTGGCGTCAAAATCCTAACCCATGGCTTTTGACTCCATTTCCCCAAAGTCTTTGATGCTGGCCTCCCATCTTCCACCCTCTGTAAACTCCAACTTGTCCAAACTACCCAGATCCTGTCCCACACCAAGGCCTGTTTGCCCACCACCCCTTGCCCTCACTGGCCTACACTGACTCTCTGTCCCCCAACCCACTGATCTTCAAATCCCTCCGTGGCTGCACCCTGCCCTACCTCTGCAACTGCACCCCCTCTGCACCTTGGGCCGCCTCTGCACCCTTCAGCCTCCATCCCTGCACCCCACCTCCCCAGCCATTTGCCCTTGGGTGGCAGAGCCTATATCCCCCTCGGCCCTACTCTCTTCAACTTTCTCCCTAACCCCTTTACTTCCTACTTCTCTCTACACCTTTATTTACATTCTGAAGACCCCTCTTTCTGACCAAGCTTTTGGTCACCTTTCCTAACTTTCCCAAGGTGGCTCAATGTCTGGGTTTTTTTGTCCCTTTGTAAAGTGCCTCAGGACACTGCCTACATTAAAAGAGCAACATAAATGCAAGCTACTGTTATCAGCAGATTCAGATCTCAGATCTCCCCCCCACTCTGGGGAGGTGTGGTGACTGATGAAGAGCAGAAAACTTTAATCTGTCGATTGAACTACAAGCCCTTACAAGCAGACCACCAGCTGGCAAGTTCCAGCAACAAGACCCCCGTAGTACAGCAACGGCAATGCTGTCAAGATTGGGGGCGCATTGCACTTCCAATATGAGCAGGCGATTCAGCCATCAGCCTGGCTGAGATCAGCAAGCCAGCGATCAAACCTGGCTCCTTCCTGGTCTGTATAGCGCATGGGAAAAAAGAATTTAAGAAAGAAAATGATATGCAACAAGTCAATTCAGGAAAAAGAAATGGATTGTTTCATTTAACTGTGCTTCAGTAATGTCTGTGATAATCTTCTCTTGTATAAACACCCTTTCTGAGTGTCTCTTAAAGTGACTGTATAAATATGATAAATGATGCCACCATCAAAATTAATCTCATCCATATTATGTGCCTGAGCAGTTCCATATTCCAATAATAAACTGTATCACTGCAACTGTATAGGCACTAGAACACTGCACTCAATCTGCAATAACTCGAACTTCATTCCCAGTGTTGCAAATGACCACATTCATACCATGTAGCTTTATGCAAAGAAGTTTCACCAGCCTTCTCAGTGACATTCATCTTTACCAGTTAATCAATGAAGGAATAATGCTTTGCAATAGCTGTTAGGAATGAGCTCAATCACGTTAAAAGTATTTTTCCAGCATCTCCGGGCCAGGTAGGCGGGGGAAAAAAGAAATCAGCCAAGGGTCCTGTTTATTATCCAAACTCAACCCCAAGAAATTGTGAGGACATTGAGGTAGGTTGTAGCACACCTACTACCACCTCAGCTAACTCAGCACCGTTACCAGGGATTCTTCCTGCTCTCTATGGCTCAGCACACCACATCGTGCATTTCTCCATTAGAGGAGCACTGGAACCCAATACTCCTACTGTTTTATTACAGACCTGACGTGCACATACTAGCCAGCCTTGGCCCAGCGGTAACACTCTCATCTGTGAGTCAGCAAGTGGCAGGTTCTGAGCCCCACTCCAAAGACTTAAGCACATACACTAAGCTGACATTTCAGTGGAGTACTGAGTGAGTAATGCACTGTCAGAGGTGACGTCTTTCGCATGAGACAGTAAATCGAGTATTTTTCCAGTATCTCCCTCTGCCCTCTCAGGTGGACGTAAAATTCTCATGGCCAGAACAGCAGGGGAACTGTCGGCCAATATTTATCCACTAAAACTAATGATCTGGTCATTTATGTCATTGCTGTCTGCGTTTCCCTACATTACAACAGTGACTACACTTCAAAAGTACTTAATTGGCTGTGAAACGCTTTGAGACGTCCTGAGGACGTGAAAGGCGCTATATAAATGCAAGTCTTTATTTTTACTATGTACTTTGCTAAGCTAGCAAGGTCCTTGATTCCAGCCATGAGATCCTAGGCAGGCATTCATTGTTTAAGGCAGTGGTTCCCTTTTTTTTTTCAAGCTTGGGTATGTAAGATAGGTCAAACCAGTCAACATCCAAGCAGGGATCCAAGGGGTGTGAACAACTTAGGTAGCAAATTACCCAGCATGTACAATGTTAACTCTACATCACTGATTTAACATAAATGACCTCCACACAGACAACAGCAACGCAGACCCATTTTCTCGTAGTTCTTCTGCTCAGCCACTGGATGAACCGCCGCTTCATCGGGCCTACTAAAGACGCAGAGCGTGAACAGTGTGTCAGCTCAAAAATGCACAAACAGGGTCAGTGTCGATTCCCAGGCTCGCTGCAATGGTCCACGGCCCATTTTAAAATTTAAATTGGCAGGGGGGGGGGCGCGATTGAAAGAACAAGAATCCGCTTACACTATCGTTTGCTTCTGCTTTGCTATAGGCCCATTGCATGCACAGAAGACTGGTCACTCAGTTTCCAAACTGGCCTCTAATGGGCCTACAGAACAGCACAGCACAGCAAATAGCAGGGCCGATTCGGAGAGGAGTGCAGTGGTGGCTCTGCTTTCCAACATAGAAGCTAAAAGTAGATTTAGTGACGCAAGGGTTACTGCATAGTGCAGGACTCTACAAGCCTCCTACACTACTACGTAAATTGCTCATTTTACAATCGGATGACGTACAAGATGTAATTTTGCGAGGCTCTTACTGTGGAATCTCACTAGATGCAACGCAGGCCGCAGAATCCGCTCTATTTCCGTTGTAGTCCTATTTCCAATCCGTGCTCCTACTCAGTGAGGCTCAATGCTGGGAGCAGAGCTTTTGCAAAATTACCACTGTGACGTTTTAAGACACAAGTATAGCTGCCTAAAAGCTACAAGTGAAGGCTACATGTATATGTGAATTGTACACATTGACACCTTCCTACCAATATCAGCCAAACCAGCTTTTCCCAATGAAAGACAGTCACGTCATTTTAACCTTACTATAACAAGGCCGGTGCTGCCTTTGCCGTAACATTGCAGATCAATTCAGTGCTGTACATACTGCAGTCAAAGCTTTTAGCCAAAACTACCTGGTATATTTGGTTCATTTTATTTTTAAATGCCGGAGGCCACACTGTACATGAGATGAAGGACAGCTACGATATTACTGAGGTGAAAGTGCGGATGTAAATATGAAATGCAGGTAACTAAAATTCAGGCTTTCACTTACTAACTAATAAACAAAAAAAAACAAGTGTGTTGTTTACTAGATATTCTGAGAGAGAATGTTGTTCGAAAATGAAATTAAGAGGGAAACCAGTCCGATACTGTAACTAAATTAGCATCAAATGCAAATCACTGGGTACTTAGTGGTAGAACAGGTGCAGGGAAGGCCTTTAAATGAGACAAATGAATAAAACATCCCTCTGCACAAATGTGTACGCTGACACAAAGTCAATTGCATGAATAATTCAGCAACCTTGCCGCTGATGCAGGGGTCACCCTGCCTCGACCTTTATGACAGGAAGTGAAATAAAAATAAGGTGCGGGGGGGGGGTGGGGGGCAGTGGAGAGGAATACACCAGATAAAGCTGCTGACTGAGGAATTGGCTGGAGGTATTGTTTGAGGCACATCCACACCGCTAAGAGTGCCAAGAACCAGTAGGCACATAGTCCTCCCATCGCTGCCACCATCGTGGACTATGTGCCTCTGAGAGGCGCCCAGCATCTGAGTTTTCATTGGTCCCGAGAGTTAGGTCTGCCAACTCTGGTTGGCCATATTACAGGAGGTTTCATCACATGACCCCCCGCATCCAACCTCCCAGCCTGGTCAAAAAGCCTTTATTTTTCTCCCCCATCTCCAATATTTTTATGATTAATAAACAAAACTGTTCATAGCAAAATGAAAAAAAAAATTTTTTTTTTTTACCGCCCCTGTGATTTTTCTCCCGCCGTTGCTTACAGCAGTGTGCAGGAGGTTAATCTTCCTGGATACTCCAGGACATTCCTGGAGTGTTACAACCCTACCGAGAGTGAAGGCGAGAGATCTGGAGACCATGGGCCCCTACACATACGGCCTTCCAACAAACACAGGCAGCACATGGAACCAAGTCTCGGGTTACCGCCTGAGAGCCATTCTTCCGGAGTCCGCACACCAAGATAACAAAAAAGCACCTTCTAAGAGTTTGATGTTTCCACTTGTGGGGGAGACCAAAACTAGGGGCCATAAATCTAAGATAGTTACTAATAAATCCAATAAAAAATTCAGGAAAAACATCTTTACCCAGAGAGCAGTTAGAATGTGAAACTCGCTCCCACAAGGAGTGGTTGAATCGAATAGCATAAATGCCTTCAAGGGGAAGCTGGATAAGTACACGCGGTAGAAAGGAATAGACGGATATGTTGATAGGGTGAGATGAAGTAAGGTGGGAGGAGGCTCGTGTGGAGTTGGGTGGAATGGTCTGTTTCTGTGCTGTAAAATTCTCTGTAATAAAATGAGCTTTATTTGTTTATTTATTTATGCATCCTTGAACAATTTTTCTGTCTCGTGAGATGTGGTAGACCAAACATTCTCGATCCAGGCTCAGCGTTAAAACCAACTCCAGAGCTCGGGGCTTGAACATAAACTTGCTACTTTTTTTTAATTCCCCCTGTGGATGCCAGGGGGAGACCAGATGGTTCCAATTTAAAAACTAACAGTTTCCCTTATCCCCAAGTGCTAAAGAAAATAATCCACCGACGGGACTCTTTCCTGGGAATAGCAGCGAGGGTCTGATCGCTGATACAATTTAAATCATTCATTTAAGTTTCAGAACAAAACAGAGGAAATCTTGTTTAAATTAACCGACATGTAAGCTTTTTTCCCCCTCAGAAGCGACCACTCCCATACTCCCGCAGAATTAACCTTTCCAGCTACGTTTTCTGCCTCTCCTTCATTACACTACGTAGAATTAATGCTTGTTTTCTCCCCCTTTACCTCTCTTCTAAGAAAGGAATTGCCTCCCTAAACCTCTCCGGCTTTGTACCTCTCTCCTCCTATAAGTCAATCCTTAAAACCTTCCTCTTTGACCAAGCGTTCGGTCACCTTTCCCAATATCTCCTTATGTGGCTTGGTGTCATATTTTGTTTGATTACACTCCTGTGAAGTGCCTTGGGGCGTTCCACTGCGTTAAAGGTGAGTTGTTGTTGTCCTCACTCGATATTTACCCCAGCAAAGAGATCACTAGAAAGATTTGGGCGTGGAAAGGTTTCTCATGCCCCACAGTCAAATAGCCTGCTGACTTTCCCTGTCTAGACTCACACATGAGGTATAGACACTTGAGCAAAGCGATGGGGCGAGTGGTTAGCAAGCACCCCAGCAAAATTCAACACCTTCAGAAGAGGAGGAGAGGAAATTATGAAGAAAAACACTCTTAAATATTCTTTGTCAGGCAGAGTATGTGCAGGCGAATGCTGCACTGATAAAATTGCTGATAGTTTCACACATAGCACACTCAGAGTACCAAAAAGGCTTTATGACAGCATAAATATGCATTAAAGATATATAAAAGCCCTGTTTAAAAGCCCCGAACTCGGCTCTGTGAAGCTGAGTTCAGTCAGCAAGTTAAGGAATGACTGAGAGATAGCAGGGTATCGCTGTATCAAAAAACAAACACAACTCTCTAAAGTCTGTACTTCATTCCTTAAATGGGCTCCTAGACACTAAATACACCATTATAGCCATTTGGAAGCAAATCTCCACTATAATTTGGCTGTGTTATCTCACTCTGGCAATTGCTATATCTGCAACAAAATCTGTATCAAAATCAGAAAGCTCTTTGCATTGACTCAGAAGGTCTGCCATTTTTTTATTTCCCCATTTATTTCCAGTTTTCTCCCCTTCTCGTCCAAATGCACTCAAGTCAAGCTGGGGGGTACTTTCCACTGGGGCCCTCTGGCACCTCACTCAAGTGACTATTCTCTCACGTGCATGTGGAATGTTACTATTATTTTCTATGACTGATGTAGCTGTAAATCAACAACTGTAATTTTACATTTAGGTGGCTAAGCCAGATAATTGCGCCAGGAGTAGCAGAGTGTAGCGCTGTGATGCCTCCTTTGTATATGTGAATCGGGCATTGAGTCTTTCTATGTTCCATGCTCTGTTCTGCGTGACCACAGTTGCACACTGGAGAGTTTTTAATTCTCCACTTGTGCATCAAGTATCCGCATCTGCCAAGGTTTGTATGGATGCGGTTTAGAGTCGCCCATAATCTTCACGGAAGATCGAAGCCAGGGATCTTCTGCGTCGAGTTTTTCGCAAGCTGTTTGTTTCTAACTTCTTACACACTCCATACGGCTTTCCAAGCAACATCAGTGTTGAAGTCGCATTGCCGATGGTTAAGCGCATGCATCCAAACGGGCTTGCGTGATTCAAGCGGTCTATAACCCTAATACTCCACATCCCTTATTAGACTGTAACCCTAATACTCCACATCCCTTTATAGACTGTAACCCTAATACTCCACATCCCTTTATAGACTGTAACCCTAATACTCCACATCCCTTTATAGACTGTAACCCTTACCCCACATCCCTTTATAGACTGTAACCCTTACCCCACATCCCTTTATAGACTGTAACCCTAATATTCCACATCCCTTTATAGATTGTAACCCTAATACTCCACATCCCTTTATAGATTGTAACCCTAATACTCCACATCTCTTTATAGACTGTAACCCTAATACTCCACATCCCTTTATAGTCTGTAACCCTAATACTCCACATCCCTTTATAGACTGTAACCCTTACCCCACATCTCTTTATAGACTGGGGGAAAAATTCAGTTGGTTGCGCCTCCCATTAGCACCTTAAGAGGGCGCTAATGGGGCGCAAAGCATCTAGCGCCCGGGCGCGGCATTGTTTGCGACGCTCGCGAAATTAACTAGACATTTTGCGGCGGCGCTAAACACTACCGCCACGATCTCCTGCGCCGGCAGATCGTGACGTCAGTCGAGTGCGCAATGCCCCGGTATCGCCCCAGAGCGGATATTGAGTGGTGCCCCCTGCCTTACCGCCTGCCGCTAGCAACGACAGGTTGAGGGGAGCGTTTTGCAGTCAGGAAGGGACTGGGGGAACGCTATTTAAAGGTGACCGCTTCCTGCCTTTAATTGTTGGTGACATTTTTGAACCACGCATTCTGAGAGAGAGAGAGAGAGACTTCTGGAGAGATTCAATGCTGTGTGAAGGAGTTTTGGGTACTGAGCAGCACTTTGCAGGTTCATTTTGATTTGCCCTTCCTTGTATCGATTTAGAAGAGACTGTGGGGGCTGCACTCTGAGCTCTTTCCCTGGTACTCTCCATTGTTCTTTCCAGCAGATTTGATGTGCAGGTCTCTCCTGGCCGAGATTCAAGGCTGCAATGAGCAGGATGTGGATGGAAAGCAAGATCAACCCTCCCCTTTAAGAACTGGCCCGCGCCATTGTGTCTGTGTTCCATTGCTGACTGACATCACATGAGCTTCGCCAGCGCTCTGAGGTAGCGCCTCGCTCCTCGGCTTTTGCGCCTTAAGACAGGTGTGAAGCGCCTGATTTAGCGGTCCAATCACCTCCAGGGGCGATAAAAGTCAAGTTTGCAGTCGGTGGCGATAATTAGTGCCAGGCGCTAATCCTTGCGTCCGGCCGATAATTGCGCCCCAAGTGGGGCGATACTGAATTTCTCCCCCTGTAAGCCTAATACTCCACATCCCTTTATAGACTAACCCTAATACTCCACATCCCTTTATAGACTAACCCTAATACTCCACATCCCTTTATAGACTAACCCTAATACTCCACATCCCTTTATAGTCTGTAACCTTAATACTCCACATCCCTTTATAGACTAACCCTAATACTCCACATCCCTTTATAGACTCTAACCCTAATACTCCACATCCCTTTATAGACTCTAACCCTAATACTCCACATCCCTTTATAGACTAACCCTAATACTCCACATCCCTTTATAGACTAACCCTAATACTCCACATCCCTTTATAGACTAACCCTAATACTCCACATCCCTTTATAGACTAACCCTAATACTCCACATCCCTTTATAGACTAACCCTAATACTCCACATCCCTTTATAGTCTGTAACCCTAATACTCCACATCCCTTTATAGATTGTAATCCTAATACTCCACATCCCTTTATAGATTGTAATCCTAATACTCCACATCCCTTTATAGTCTGTAACCCTAATACTCCACATCCCTTTATAGACTATAACCCTAATACTCCACATCCCTTTATAGATTGTAATCCTAATACTCCACATCCCTTTATAGTCTGTAACCCTAATACTCCACATCCCTTTATAGACTATAACCCTAATACTCCACATCCCTTTATAGACTCTAACCCTAATACTCCACATCCCTTTATAGACTAACCCTAATACTCCACATCCCTTTATAGACTATAACCCTAATACTCCACATCCCTTTATAGTCTGTAACCCTAATATTCCACATCCCTTTATAGACTATAACCCTAATACTCCACATCCCTTTATAGTCTGTAACCCTAATACTCCACCTGAGTTTGGATGTCTATCCAGATTATTTCTGTAAATTGAAACAGAGGTAAAAGATTTCTTTACCATTTGTAAAGGCAGTGAGTAGCTGAGCCATGCAGAGCAATATGTCCGGTGTTTGATGCCCAGTATGTGCTGATCCCAGCTAGGGGCAGCAGCTGGGAGGCTTCAGTTCACCTTAGCATCCCAGACCTAGGAATGGAATTCTCGCTCCTGATTGCTATTTCTAGTGACCCCCTCACCCCTCGACCGCCACCACTCGAAAGTGCACGTTTGCGCATATTGGGTGTGAACAAGTTCAGGCCTGGCTGTGATGCTTCCCTCATGGTAGCATAGCCTGCTAACAGTCATTGTCTCGGCCCACACATGAAGAACAAGGAACTACATGGCATCCAGCACCCATTGAGCAGTATCCCAGCCAGATTCAATGTTGTCAGGAGCGAGGAAAGAAATAAAAAACAAAGGCTGATAGTTCGTCTACTCCCTCCTCCCAGAACTGAAGAGTGGGCCTCTTTAAACAAGAATACAGTAAAGTCTAAAAACCGCTGATTATGAACCACCAGGTCCCTTGAAGTTAGAATTTAAATCAATTAAATAAAGCATTTCTGCCCTTCCCCCAGCCTCTCAGTCCTGACAGGAAGGAAAGATCAGCTCATTGACTGCTGTTCAGGGCTCTCAATTAACCTGATTAGTTCAACAAGCAGCTCTTATGAATGACACCTTATCTAAAATAGAAGGAAAAGCAACTTCCTTCCTACACAAGATACCATTGGCCGTCTCCAGCCTGTCGGGTGCAGCTATTGGCCTTCGGGGAGACACGGAGCAGCAAACAAGCAGCAGCCGATTGGTCTTTGTGTGTCTTGGGGACATTGTCATCTGATCAGCCCAGGTGGCACAAGACAAGCTAGAGAGGGGAGAAAAACAGTGGCCTGTGGGCAACTCTGAACACCTCTTTCAGAATCAGGCAGCCAGATGATAAGATTGCTAAAAGTAGTCCAGTCCCGCTTCAGGAAAGACAAACGAGCATGCTTGGAAGGATTTAGTGACATTTAACTCTGATCTATTGAGGCCTATGCTGTCAGGCTTATCAGGCAGCAAGTTGACCCCTCTCCCTCCCATATTTCTTGATGAGCTCCCCCCCTCTACCCCCACCCCCCATGCACTGACGCTGAGATAGATACAAGTGTATGTATGTATAAGCTTTGTAACCTATAAAATGCAAAGAATATGAAGAAGGAAAGAAATAAACGAAAGCTACAAAAAAAACAATCTATTAGCTGTCAGTGGCCTTCGTGTCCATTTGAATGACTTCAGATTAAGGTAATTGAAGTAATCTCATTGAAAAAAGTCAAAGGCCCAAGAAGTGACACTCCTGTGCAGCAGCATATGGATGAGACAGCAGACAATATCAATATTAAACAGGTGTCAACTAACAGGATTATACTTTTATTAAAAATGTAATGCCTCAAACAGTTTTAACCAGATTTTAATCCCTTGAAATTCAAAGTTAATAACTGCCTTGAAAATACTGAGATAGATACCAATTTACTCTCTGGTTGTCAGTTCTTTTTGCTCCCACTCCTCCCCCGGAAGGTGCCAGTCTCCAATTCATCTGTCCTACTCTGTCACTGTTTCTAATTTAATCAGAGTTTCGAGCATGTTTTGCAATTCATGAAACAAAGATGTTTTGGACCACATACTAACTTTGTTGTTCTCCATTACAGATGATCCTAAAATCTGTGTTAAAGGGTGGAATAAAGACCTCAGGCTTTACCTGAGCGAGTGTGTTGAAAATACCCAATGTCTATGGGTGACTACTGAAATTGCTTTAAACCACTTCTCTCTTAAAGGAGACCTTTCCCAATAGTTTAGGGGTTGCATGCATCACCTAGTGTAGTCCTCAATCAGACAGACCAAGGAGGTGCCACTCACCACCTGTGCTTACACCAGGGTTGCCAACCCTCCAGGATTGCCCTGGAGTCTCCAGGAATTCAAAGTTAATCTCTAGGACACTGCTGCGAGCAAATTATAAGGACATTAAGAAAATTGTGTGGTTTTTTAAAATTATCTTTGAACACTTCTGTTCAATAGTTATAAAAATATTGGTGATGGGCAAAAAGGTAGCTCAACTGACAATCAAAAATCATGCAATCAGGTAATAAAGAGTCTGTTTGCTTTCCAATGGGAAGGTGGGGCCCCGTGAGGATGGACAGTGTTGAGCTAATGAAAGCAAGAAAGCCAATCCTTTGTGTTTGCCGAGTAAGTCAATCTTAGCCAGGGTAGCAGTAGGGGCTCTAGATTGGCTTCAACACTCTGGGTTAAGCGAGGGGAAATCAGCCAGGCTTCCTTGGCTGAAAGTGTGCACATGTGGACTCCAGCTGAGGGAGAGGATTGGGCTGTAGCGTCCTCTACAATTGGATACTCTGTCGACACTCACTTGCACATGGAAGAATGGGCACTTGGGTGAAGTATTTTAGAGGTGGCCAGTGCCTGCGGCGGTAATGGAGAGGAATGGAGTGGGGGTGGGAGGGGCAGATAGCAGAGAGAAAACATAACATGTTGAGCTTAATAACTAAAAATAATAATTTCAGTGTGTGTCTGGTTTGGTGATTAGATTCATTTGTTTAGTGACTGTCATGGTTCCAGCCACTTCCAGTGCATGTAAAGGAAACCTAATTAATAAAAGCTCCTGTCATTAGTTCTCCAGCATAATTAGTACAATGTATGCTAATTACCTGTGTAAAAAAAATCTAATAAACCCTCTGGAATGGTAATGTATTAGTAGCTTTTACAGAGTGGTGTAAAAGTTATTGGTCTCTTCAAGGTAATAGTAATGTGCAAGATTTAGTGCTTTGGATAGACTGGGTTTTCTCAACAACCCCTCCCCCTTCACCCAACCCCAAGGCAAAGCCAATCGAACATCTCGCTTCTTCTCCTGAAGGTGTTGATTCACCCTGGGTCCACAGGCATCAGCAGCCCTCAGGGACCTTACTTGAGTGTCCATTCTTCATGTGTGAGCCTGAACAGGTTGACACTCATATATTCAGGCTGTGCAGCCTCTTGCGGTCCACCTGCCCCCTTCACCTGTGGCCCTGGAGAAGGCTGCTGTCCAATGTGTCTTGAGTGTTCATCTGCAGCCTGCTAACATGGTCCACATAGAGCAGCCCTTAACAAAGCGTAAACGAGTGATCCTAGTCTAGACACTAAGGGGGAACTTTCCACATGGTTCTCCTGATGACCTGCGCAACTTCAGGGGAAGAGGTGCGGACCTCCAGGAAAAAAGATGCAAACAGCGTTTATGCCGTTTCTCCGGGGTTTCCGCAGCTCTTCTGCCAAAGTTACAGCGGGCAAGAGGGAGAACTCTTGCCAAAGTTCACCCCACTAAGCAGACTATTCATCCCATGGAGGCAGGCATTACAACCGATCCTGATCATGTCCTCCTCTCGCAATCACACTTTCCTGCCTTGGTCATTGAACGGTGATCAGGAATGGGAATCTTGGGGTGATTTTTCCACTTCCAATCCTTGGGGGGAGGAGGGAACATCGCGGTGAAGTGTCGCGCCCTGAATGCTGCCTCAAATGCGATCAGTGTTCAGGGATCAAATCTGGAGCATTCCTAGTCTGGATTCCTTACAAGGTCCTGTAGTTACCCACTGAGCCCTCAGGCAAGGCTAGGGGTGCCAACCCTCCAGGATTGCCCTGGAGTCTCCAGGTACTGAAGATTAATCTGCAGGACACTGCTGTGAGCAACCCAGGAGAAAAATCATAGGAGCATTGTTTTCAATTTCTTTGAACACTTTTATTAGTTATAAAAATATTGGAGATAGGGGAAAAAATTTGTTTTATTGGGCAAGGCAGTTGGAGGTGGGAGGTCATGTGATGAAACCTCCAGGAATATGTCCAACCAGAGTTGGTAACCGTAGGCAAGGCCCACCATTTGGAGAAGAGAAGGTAAGATAACTTTGAACAGCCTGTAATCAAATAGTCCTTAAAATAGCACCATCTCCTGCACAGAAAGCACACGCCACAAGTTAAAAGGAAGCCTTATTGTGTTCAATGTTACAAAATACCACATCCCATTGGCACTGCTCACCCAACACAGACAATGGGAAAACTATTACAAAAATTCGAAACATAATAACAAGCTCTGCGAGGATTCGGGTATATTATAGTGCCAAGAAAACCACACAAAAATGGCTCCTTCATTCTCTTCCCCCCCCTCCCTCCCTCCCTCCTCTAGAATCAACAAACCACCACAACCCATGGCAGGGAGACAGGGATCAGCAACTACTGGCAGTGGTTAGGCTACTAATGCATCGGGGGTCAGCATCCTGGCAGCTCTTAGGACATTCTTGGCAAAGTAAACAGTGAGCCACAACATCAGCGTGCAATCCCACCTAAATTGGCAGGGTTAGCCGAGGCCTAGGAAGAGTTTAATTACCCTACTGGGGCGCAAGGGCTCATCAGGAGCAACGGGAGCCCCACTAATTTAAACCAGGTAACCCAATCCAGATACAACAGAGCACACACACACACACATCACTAATCACTCAAACTGGTTCCCTCCCCCGTATCATTCACCAGAGAGGTCTGGAGCAGCTAAACTAAAACAGTCTGTCTCTCTTTATGCCTCAATCTCTGGATTTCATTCATAACTTCTCACAGTACCAACTTTACTAGAATACGTTATAAAAATTATACCCTCTTTGCAACTATCCCATGCAGCTCACATAAAATCCAGTCTGAACGTCACTAGGGTTTTTTTTAAACAAGCAAGCTTTACTCAGCTAAAGTGGGCAATTTGTGTTAATTGTTTCCATCCCTGCATCACCTCCGTCCAATGTTAATAGGGCCAGTGATTTGCAAAAGGTAAGTCAGCAAACTTTTTTTACATTGTATATATTGATGACGCACTATTAAAAGGACCCTGTTGGCATGAACAAGAAGTCTTTAGCAAAACCTTCCCTAATTTGTCTGCAAAGACCTGACATTGAGATAAAAACGATGAAAAAATGCATCAGTTGCATGTGATGTCATTGCGACGATGATAATACCTAGCTCTTCTACCTCCTCTTTCTCCTCCCCTCTCCCACTTCCTAATTACAGAAGAATACTCTCTAAATTAGGTTTAAAAATGTTGCATTTAATCGATCTTGGTTAAGCTCCCATCGTATCCATATGAAAAGGACTGAAAGCAGGGAGGGCAGAGCTTCTCCTGTAGTTCAGCGCCTAACTGCATCAACCAGTGCGCTGCTGAGCCGGAGAGACCAGAAGGAACCAGATGATGCCCTGTCCAGGTCGATGTGGAGTTAGCTCATTTCAACGGGGGCAGCAGCAGCACTACAGCTGGTGTCAGCCCACCTGGGTTCCTGCTCCTGCTCAGTATCCAGTGACCCCTGCTGGAATGTGCACCTCTGCTGACACTGTGCGAGGGCAGGATCGAGTTCAGCCGTGATGCTGCCCAGGGGCAAATAGCCTGCCGAGACTAACTATGTGAAGAATGGGTGAGCTTCTGCAGGGCTGCCCAGTGCCTCTAGGACCAAAACCCCTAAGAGGCAAGGCCTCCAGCAGAGAAGGATGGGGTGGGGTGGGGTGTGGGGGGAAACAGTATTTCATGCTAGGTAGCAAATCTTTAGTTTATACCAGTATGGGTGATTCCTATAAGGTTGATCTGTTTTACTTCACAAGGATTGAGCCTTTTGGTAGAATATACACTATTATTTCCCAATATACTACTTGACGTAAGAAAACTACTAGGCACTTGGTCTAAGTGTTAAACAAAGCTTTAATCGACTGTTTTACAAAATGGAGGTTTAGTTGTGTCCTTCATTAGTTCCTGTTAAGAATGTCCTGCGCAAGCTGGGCCCATGCCCGAGTAGTTATACTCTCCCTGGACAGCGCCACCCGCAGGCCACTCAGTATTATTTCATAAGTCTTTCTTTCATGAATGACAGATTCATGTCACTACTTACTAATCCCTAGATGAGAGGGCAGGTAGACAGCTGCCATACCCAAGGGTTCAGCCAATGCCACGCTATACTGGCATGCGCGAGAGTCGTTACTCTGCATTGCCCCCACCCCCGTAGCACTAGACTAACAGGTATGAATGACGTAGCTTATTTCTCAAACCAAGGGTTAAGCCCCCTGAAATTCCTGTTCTATTCCATTATCAAATGTATCTTTTACCGTCTCCAGTTTACTCCCCTCCTCGCCTGAAGGCGATGCTTTTCGTTGATGCCCTCCAGCACCATTTGTCACGTGTGAGCCTAGAGAGCGGGTGTCAGCAGGCTGATCCGGTTTACATCCCCGTGTCCGCACGCACGCGCTTTCCAGAAGGAATCGCTGGAAAGCGAGCGGGCGCAGGAACTCTGGATGATTTTCTGGACTTCCCGAGTCCAAGGGCGCAGAGAACAAATGTCACACCGGCACTGTGCCCCCGTGCTAGCTCAGCACAGACCAGGCATCTGGGACCGTCCTCATTTGTGAGGCTCTGTACCATAGTTGGGAGATGCTGCTACTCGCTGAGCCATCGGGAGGGCATTTTAATTTAAACAGCAATCACAACAAGAGTTGGGGGCCAACCACAGGGCAACATCCTGAGTCTCTAAATACAGTGCGATCATTCATTTTAAAACCAGGGATCTGGCAGACCTATTCTTTCTATGAATTTGGTGTAATAAATTAATTAACCCTTGTAACCCGGGGCAGATCCAAACCAGCCCCTGACAGCACGTTCCCTTCCTGCTGACTAGTGAAGTCAGTGACAGCAGGTCACAATGACTGGGGACGTCCCAGGCTATCTGGTGAAGCACGACTACCACATCAGTATAAATGTGCCGAGGTCACTGAATATTGCAGGCATTGGTTGGAGGCTGGCAGCGGCACAGGGTGATGCAGGAGTCTGCAACATCGATTGCCATGGCCAGCTCCGCGCCACTCTCTGCCCGGGCAAAACAGCCGTCTGCGTGAGAGTTGCTCACCGAGCTACGCTGCACCCGAAAACCTTGGACTCCTCAATATTCTGAAAACATTGAAGATATTTAAGATAATTGACAAAAAATCCAGGGGGGCAAAAAAGGAGAAATGTTTTTTACTCAACAAATTATGATCTGGGATGCGCTGCCTGAAAGGGTGGTGGAAGCAGATTCAATTGTAACTTTCGAAAGGGAATTAGATATAGACTTGAAAAGGAGAAATCTGCAGAGTTATGGGGAAAGAGCGGAGGAGTGGCACTAATTAGACAGCTCTTTCAAAGAGCCGGCAGAGGCACGATGGGCCAAATGGCTTCCTTCTGCACTGCATTATTCTATGAAAATAACCAGTGGGAGAGTCAGCTCTTTGCAAACACTGAAAACTTTAAAGTGAGTTTAAAAAAAAAAAATTCCTTTCTTGCTCTAAAGATTTCAAATTTGCCTTTGCCCCATGCTGTAGCTCAAGCAGTGCGGGGGTCTGTCTATACTGCAGGTTCAGCACTGCTGTGAAAGCGGCATAAAAGTAACAAGTATAACTTCAATGTCTTAGCGAGAGGCTGTCTCACACAAGGCTTTAACACTGGATGGGGTGCCGTGTCAAACCGGGTTTAAGGGCCAATTCAGCCATCATGTGCTCGAGGGGAGCGTGGGGTTGGGAAACAGGGCTACACACCATAGCCCAGATGCTCTGACCCATGCTCCCTGTGAATGCGGTCTGACATAAATCATAGCCAGCCATATCGTGTTGATAGGGCCTGATTCTGATTCAGTTCCCCTGGCCAGGAGGGAGCTCTCTTCCTTTCCTGACGGAAACGCAAAATGTGCCAACCCTAGCGTGGAGAGCATGTCAAATAACATGAAGCAGAAAGGGAGGAACTCCTAACATCATCCAAAAGATATTTGTGTATATATATACATATATATATATATATATATATATATATATATAAAAACAGAAATACAGCTCAGACTCTACCACAGTTATACACTATATAAAACTTCACAGGGATTCCACATAAATCCCTAATGTGACGTCCGTCACAGTTCAATGACGAGCATTAACACCCGATGTCCACACTGAGCCAAAGTACAATCAAAAATAAATCTACATTAAAATCGAAACAGTCGGGATCATTAATAAACAGCAGACAGTGACGTCTGAACCTGGAACCTCACTGCGGTGGGGGACACTAAAGGAGGGGGTGCAGATTATGGACAGTTACTGAACCCCTCAATCAGATCAGTGACTTGTAATTACCGAGTGATGCCCGGGTATCCATGTCCTTTGTAGAATTGATTGATTGGCAGTGGCCTTCATGTTGTGTCAGCTGTGGCTCAGTGGGTAGCACTCTCGCCTCTAAGTCACAAAGGTTGTGGGTTCAAGTCCCACTCCAGGGACTTGAGTGCATAAAGCTAGGCTGACACTCCCAGTGCAGTACTGAGGGAGTGCTGCACTGTCGGAGGTACCGTCTTTCGGATGAGACGTTAAACCAAGGCCCCAATCCGCTCTCTCAGGTGGATGTAAAAGATCCCATGTCACTATTTCGAAGAAGAGCAGGGGAGTTATCCCCAGTGTCCTGGCCAATATTTATCCCTCAACCAACATCACTAAAAAACAGATTATCTGGCCATTATCACATTGCTGTTTGTGGGAGCTTGCTGTGCGCAAATTGGCTGCTGCGTTTCCTACATTACAACAGTGACTACACTCCAAAGTACTTCATTGGCTGTAAAGCGCTTTGAGATATCCGGTGATCATGAAAGGCGCTATATAAATGCAAGTCTTTATTTTTTCTTTCATTCAGACTTCCACGCCCGTGAGCTGATCCATGACACCCGTGGACGTTACAGGACTGCAGTGACGGGAGACACTCACTTCCTCACGGGCAGCTGCTCAGTGTAGTGACCCCAACTATTTGCGACCGATGTTGTGGATCTACAGAAGTGCCATCAGGTTAAGGTCACCCGTTCCTGTAAAGTAAATGAGGAGAGCCGATTCCTACCCCCCCCCTCCCTCCCCCCCGCCCCCCCCCCACCCCGCAAACGCTTGCCCCAACCCATTTCCGTTCAACCAGGCCTTTGCATGACACAGTAACACTTGACAGAGCGCATCAAAGGGGGGAGAAACTGGCATACAGAGGTCACTCCACCCACCCCGAGACAGGAGCAAACCGTTAGCTGCACTAAAAGCGCCTTATAAGGTGCCCTGGTCAAATGGTGTCCGGTCTGCTCTTTGTGACAGTCGAGGGGCCCTTGCAGTTGACAGTGGGTTTGATCCACAGCCAGCTTTTCCCTCCATTATGTCTGTGATTTTTTTTAAGATTCCCATTGAGAGAAGAACAAGCTCCTTTTTTTGTTAATAAACAAGTTGGTTTATTTTTTTCTCTCAGCTGCAGTGCACCCCAGTGATCTAAAGCCCAAATTACACTCCCAGAGCAAGAGATTCACTCAGGATCAGGGCCCAGCACTGACTGAACTGATGTGTGCCAAACTCCAGCTGCCCCAGTGCCGAGAGCCAATAAATCACCGGCTGGCTCACTATCAAAACTACGCGAGCCCCAGAGACAATTCCCAGAGGTGCAAATCTTATGTTTAAATCCCAAACCAAGTGCTGGAATAAAGAATGTTGCATTTACCACACAGAGCTGGCCCCAGTGCTGTACTGTAATCCCTGATTTCAGCTTCACAGAGTACCACTTTAAGGGCCGTTTCTCTTTTCCCCCCACTATGCCCCCAGCCTGTGGCAATGTAAGTCACCACCTTGCTAAGCACAGGACACCACAGGCTGCCTATTTCTTTCCTGGCCAGAAGCCAAGAATACTTAATTCCACCTTTTCTACATCCCAGCAATGATATTTCTGCATTTATGGCCTGTTCAGATCTTTACATTTCATAGAATTTACAGCACAGAACCAGGCCATTCGGCCCAACCGGTATATGCCGGTGTCTAACTCCGCACGAGCCTCCTCCCACTCTAATTACCTCATCCAACCCTGCCCCATATCCCTCTATTCCCTTCTCCCCCATGTATCTTTCCAGGGACTGGTCAGGTGGGAAATCAGGGGATTTTGGTCCCAGGCAGGGTTTATATCGCTGTATTAGCTGTGAATTAGTGGGTAGCACACTCGCCTCTGAGTCAGAATGGTTGTGGGTTCAAGTCCCACTCCAGGGACTTGAGCACATAAATCTAGGCTGACACTCCAGTGCAGTACTGAGGGAGTGCTGCACTGTCGGAGGTGCCATCCTTCGGATGAGACGTTGAATTGAGGCCCCGTCTGCTCCCTCAGGTGGATGTAAAAGATCCCATGGTACTATTTGGAAGCAAGAGTAGGGGAGTTATCCCTGGTGTCCTGGCCAATATTTATCCCTCAATCAACATCACTAAAACAGATTATCTGGTCATTATCACATGGCTGTTTGTGGGAGCTTGCTGTGCACAAATTGGCTGCCGTGTTTCCCACATTACAACAGTGACTACACTTAAAAAAAAAGTACTTCATTAACTGTAAAGCGCTTTGCGTAGTCCGGTGGTCGTGAAAGGCGCTATATAAATGCAAGTCTTTCTTTCTTTTTATTATTGGCGACCACTTTTTCCATGAGAATCCCAAAGAAACCCATCCCCTTTCGGGGGGGGGTCAGTCTGCACCCCTGTATCTTCCCCAGCAAGTGATGACGAAAATAAAACCGTGATCGCAATGTTTAAACAGCGCCAACGGGAAAATGCATTGAATGTGGTATAAGTCTGCCTTTCCATGTGGGAATCTGCCCGACTACAACTTTGCAGTGAATGAAAAAGATCTGGCTGAGTGTAAACAAGGCTACAGGGACAGTTAGACCCTTTGGTGATCCACCAGCCCCAGGATTCAGCTGCTAAATGGTTCACAGTCGCACAACATGCGCCTCTGAAAGTTGACGGTCTCCCCAGAAAGGGTGAGAATGCGTTCTCTTGCGTGTTGCTCAGCCTCGGATTTTCCCCCAAAGGGATGCCTGTCTAGTGCTACATCCACCTTACTGCACCTGCTGCCCCGGGTTCGGCTGTGACATGAATGAGATGCCGGTGCTGGCTTCAGAGGAACTAAGGCCCACCTTAAGAGAGGGTTTCATTGGAAGCAGCGGCACCTTTGCTGGCAGATATAAACACCGCTTCCCTCGGGCTGTCATTGTTCCCGGGCACCCACTGACCAGCTGAAAGCTGAGCCTGCTGATGGGAGGCCAGGAACGCGGTTTCCTGATTGCTGGCCTCTGCACCCTGGCCGCCCAACGTAGGGAATCAGCATCCCATCCTATCACAGCCTTTGTTATTAAAAAAAAACACTGATTGAAAGAAGTGAAGGAAGTCTTCCTTTGCTTGGCACCGATACAGTAGCAACAGCTATTAACGTGTCAGCCTGCACATGCACACAGAGTGCGTACAGACACTTTCAATAATACTCCACTGAAGTGAAACCTTCAATTCTGGCTTTCCCTGTTCCACAGCTCAGTGCGTACAATAAAACAACACAGCAAACACACGGGATCTGTCTCTGCCTGCTGCAGAAAACTGGCCATTCTGCTCTTCAATCTTACTGTAATGACACGATCTGAAAGTGCTACTTAATTCTTCAAAAGGTTACACTCCTTTCTTTGTCACCCATCCATTTGTTTCTCCTCCTCTCCTGAAGGTACTGACCCGTGCTGAAGTATGGTGTCCCGGGAGCAGGCTACCCTGCGGTACCTTGCCCAAGTGGCCATTTTTCATATGCGAGTGCCAGCAGGCAATTCGACATGGGAGCCATCACAGCAGCAGCCTGGCCAGGCCCTCAGTCAGCATCACACACGTGCACCCTCCGGTACAAATCACTTGATTAGCGATCAGGAACGCAAACCCTGGCTGATCTCTCCACCCCCCCTACCCAGGGGCAGAAAAGCCTTCTGGCTGAGGTCATGCTAACCCGGCATGGACCGGGGATTGAACGGCTCAGCCCCACACTTGGCCGTGCATTCACTAATTGAGCCATCTGGGAGAAGGCGCAAACTCTATAATGCGTCCACTAACAATGCACAGCAAAATACTAAATAAAAAAACCTCAGCTCATCCAGGAATTCTCTTGTAAGTTCTTCACTTATCGCCTGTCGAACATTCTGCTGATTCCAGCTACTCAGAACCACAGGGTTTTTATATATATATAAATATATTATATGCGTGCACATATTAATGTGCACAGCTGCCCTGATGCAACACATACGTAAAACCACAGAGAGGGAGAATCTGTAAAATGCAAGCAAAAACGATTCCCTCATTACGATGAGTCAACAAGAGCTCAGGCCTCTGAGGAACACAAAACACCGGAAAATATCCAAGCCGCTCGCACGTGAATAGGACAATTACAGCGCACGAAACAGGATGAGAGAGACAGAGTTTATACACGTCCAAAATAAAACACGCATACGCACAGATGACAACACCCGGCCAATGTACCACCGCCACTTGCAAAGAGGCAGGTGTCGCACAATAATCAAGAGCAAACAATGGTTCATACCTGTCAATTATTACCGGGTCCGACGGTGTCTCATTCCTGTTGCCACAACTTTTCTTGTCACAGCAGCGACTGCGGGAGGGGGAGAAGAGAAAGAGAAGTAGAAATCAGTGGAGAACAATTGCTGCATAGGGCTTAAATTACTGATGCCTTCTCTCCCTGTACTAAACAACCAGGGAAGGCCCAATTTAACAACCACATAATGGTTAAGTAACTACTGGCAAACCTATGGCAGTGCACGACAACAGGTAGAAATGAGTAGGAGACTGTGCTTGGATATGGGCAAATTACTGCTTCCCGCTTCCCCTAGACAGCTGCCGATAATTAGGGAGGCAAAAGGTGCCTTTGTAAAAGGTGAGCAGTGAAGCAGGACTCACCTGAGGCAGGTAAGCAGGCCCGTCGCAAAACAATGGATGGGACAAACCTCCTCAGCGCTGGGGTGTCGGACTCTTTGGTTCTCATCTTACAACCGTCACAGATGGTGAATACGTTTCAGCTAAATAAAACAGTCACTGACTGAAATCAGGCCCCTGAACAACAGAACGGCAAAGGCTGCAGGTAACAGTGCACGGAGTTTAAGCGGGTTCGGGGTGTGGGGGGGGAGGCGGGGGGCGGTGGAATCTAAAGCGTTAAATTCTTTTTTAAATAGAACTGAGGTTATTTATGTTCTATTGCTCTTGTATAACATCCCTACTTCCCCAAAATGAGCAAGTCCTACAGGAACTCCTATTACCACACTCTCTGCTGTATTGATATAAAGTGCACCGATCTTGCCCCTTGCCATTAGCAGAGTATATAGCAATAGCTCTGTAATATCCTACCTGCTATAACCCACTTTCCCTAAGGCTCTCAAAAGACACTTTTATATTAATAATGTGGCACTGGGCACAGGAGCATGGTACTTCTGCCACCTGATGGCACTCAACAAAACAAAGCAGGCAAGTTCCAATGATATCCAGGACCTGGCTTCTCCCAGGTCCGTAGCAGCAGTCGGAGGCAGTGGGAAAGGTGCCACTCCTTCTAACAGGCTCCACAACCAGCAGTGGTCCATTTGGTAAATTAACGCAAGGAAGGTCACTCCTGAAGGTCACGGCTCTCTGCTCTCCAGGTAGTGAGCAGTACTATAAAAACCCCTGACTGTAGCATTACCAAAGGATCCAATGCACATGTGCGCTTTGCATTCATTTACACTCTATCACAACAGATCATGGGGTAGAAACTGAGTGTGAAGACCGAGATACTCATCATAGTCCTGAACGATCTTATAACGGGAAGTTTTGTAAACTTTCTGCCTGTTTATTTCTTCTTCTCCCGGAGCCAGGTCTTGTGTCAGGACCACAGCCCACAAGTGAATCATTCTATTTCCCACTCATCTTTCCTTATCAGTTCCTGGATTTCTCTCAAACATTAGTTCCCCTCCAAATGGATGATCACACTTGCGTAAATTACTTCTGATTGAAAGTTAATGGGAATATTGCCATTTTTCTTCCTGCCAACGACTCCAGTTAACAGTTTCTGATATTTATACTGTGTTGGGAAAAACATTTGCATAGCAAAAAGTATTTGTAGGTTTTGGAGGCTTTCTCTGAAATAAAAGTCTCCCCCCACCCCCCTTGCTAAAATTCCCAAGATCCCAAACTACATGGAACTCCTCGTGTCCTTCAGTCTTTCCTACCTCTCACAACAACAACAACTTGTATTTATATAGCGCCTTTAACGTAGTAAAACGTCCCAGGGTGCTTCACAGGAGCGATTATCAAACAAACTTTGACACCGAGCCACAGAAGGAGATATTAGGGCAGATGACCAAGCTTGGTCAAAGAGGTAGGTTTTAAGGAGCATCTTAAAGGAGGAGAGAGAGGTGGAGATTTAGGGAGGGAATTCCAGAGCTAGGGGCCTTACAAGCTTTGAGTTTTTAAAACCCAAGCTTGGCCTCACAAAAGCATTAGTTTCTGACTCAGATCATCTCTTTTGCTCTTCAGCCTTGGGGGTAGCCCACTGTGGGCCTTGACGCTTCACCTTTTTATTCAAGGTACTACATTTGATCTTAGCCAGAAGGCCATTTAATAATTTGCTTCAAGTGTTTGGGTAAACTGTGAGGCTTTCACTTCAGAAGATATATATCATCAGGAGGGAGCTCTGATATCACAGCACGATGAATATTTATCAGTGTTAGTCAGCGATGGCTCCAACTAACCTGATGTGAAGAGTCAGGTAGTGTTCATACTACACTGGAGGCGATACTTTATTAAAGTATAATGTCATGGCTCAGTAAGTACAGGCATCCAGTGCCCAGTGCACAAGCCATAAGGTGCCCAGTTTGATTCCCAATCTCTGCTAAGTTAGCTGATGTCTGCCGGCTCAACATTTAAGGGGTTACAATTTCCTTCAGCGCCCTAGAACGTGGGGGCTAAAATCCTGCTGCTGATCACTATCCAGTGGCCCCTGAGGATACGAGCAAGGCCCTTTGCAACACCTCACCTGTGGGGGTGAGAGGGGGTGAGGAACCTGCCGCCTCTCACAGTTATGGTTCACACATGAAGGATGGCCACTTGAACATTGTATTGGAGGCCTCCTACCCCTGACATAGAGCACCCCAACAGGAGAGGAGGGGAGAAACTTAGAGTAAAACAGTCTTTGAAAATACAGCCTCGCGCCTTCAATCAGATTCATTCGGCTAAGAGGAAATATCGGTGCCCCAAAGTGTGGCATTTAACCTGGTTTCTGGCACAGGTTACACACAGTTACATTCTGCATGATGTCCGATGCTGTAGTTTTTGCTATGACATCATGTATAGAATGAGCAGGAAGTCGAGCTTCAGATAATGTTAGTAAACAGTTGTATTTTTTGGCATCGTGGACAATGCCATGCAGATTGCACAAAAACTCTGGTTCACCACACCCCTATACTCATGTTGTTAATGTGAGAGCTATGTGTGAGTGTCACTATTAATATAATTCGTGGGCAAGTAGGCGACGCTCTTAACCCTTTGAGTACTTAAAGGAGAGTGTTAAGTATCAAAATACAGCGGCCTGCCGATTTCTTTCACCCCACCATTGGCGGCCGTGCCTTCAACTGGCGAGGCCCCAAGCTCTGGAATTCCTTTCCTAAATCTATCTGCATTTTTACCTCTCTCCTCTTGTAAGACACTCCTAAAAACCAACCTCTTACATGTCCTAATATCTCTTTATGTGGTTTGGTGTCAAATCTTATTTGATAACGCTCCTGTGAAGCACCTTGGGACGTTTTACTACTTTAAAGGCGCTATATAAATGCAAGTTGTTATTGCCAGACACCCTCTCTCTCCTCCTCCTGTTCCCCCCCCCCGCCACCTCACCTGAAGGCAATAGCCCATGTTGGGGCCTGATTCCACAGGCAGTGCAGCCATCAGTACCTCACCCCAGTGGCTATTCTTCATGTGTGAGCCAAGACAATAGTCAGCACGCTATTCGGGCATGTATGGGGGACATCACAACCGGCTCTGACCTTGTCCTTGCCCAACGGATGAAGTAGGGTGGGGGGGGGAGGCTGGTGTGGAGCATAAACTCCGGCACTGACCAGGTGGTCCGAATGGCCTGTTTCTGTGCTGTACATTCGATGCAATTCTCTGTAACATCCACATATTCACCAAGGGTGAATGGATAATGATCAGCAGCAGGGACCCGGTCTGATTTATTCCCCTCTCTAACCCAGGGGGCACACTGAGGTGAGCTGCAGCACTTCTATACCATTCCCAGCTGAGATCAACTAATCCAGCTCAGGCTGGGTATCGAACGTGGGACATCTGTGATTTAAAAAAAAATAGAGACGGCTCTCTCCGCCCGAGTCCCGCTTCAGGTCTGAGTTGCAGAAATTTACAAGAGTTTTATCTGGCTTGTAAATCTGACAATCATTACGCTCTGATTGTCTTAAAGCTAATGTTTCTGATTCAGTCGTTAAGCCCGTTTAAAAACCAGTTGAAGAATAACAAGCCGAGTCAATCTAATCCGAACGGAAGAAATGGACCTGAAATTGACGAGCAGCAAGAAGGCACTCTGCCCTTTTAACTTGAAACAAATATGATCGTTCAGTACAATAATATGGGGAATTGAAAAATTATTGTGTGTTCATTATAATCAGTAAACGAGCACTGGCCCAGTGTTGATGTGATCTTGCTAACCTTACTGTGAGTGCTTGTCATGCTCTACATGGTATATAACCTGCTATATTATACATAATAGTCATCTTTTTTATGTATCATACATTAGTGCTGTGCAGTCACAGAATTTAAAAAGAAAAGTTAAAAACAGTCCTTGTCTGAAACTGTGGCTGTTTTTGCTACCAAAAGACAAGTTGGTTTCACACCATATGGGTAATGGTAGCGCATAGCAATTAGCTGAGGTGATTAATGGCGAACAGACTCTCATTTTATGCTTCTAACTGAGGGCACATTTGCACCCTAGTGCAAATTCAGCACATCCAAACTTCCACGGACAATAATGCAGAGTAAGAAAATGGGCTTGCAATGTGCAGACCAGGGAGAAGGCGCATGTCTGCAGCCCGTGCTCCGAACGGCACCAGATTTGCAATTTAAAGCAGTGTGAGGGACACAATGGATGACAGCTCCCACATCAGCCGGGTCACGTCAAGTAATAAACAAACAGCGCCCCAATAAAACCTTGCTTCAATAGCCAACAATGAAACCTGTAATCTCCCTCATCAGCTGGGTGACCTTTCACAGGATGCCTTTTTCCCCCCCACTCTCTTTCGCCCTCCACACACTGAAATATATTATCCGCGTGGTTTTCTGTTTCCTATAATCTGGGCCATACGGTGGTGGGAATTTTGGGCACCTACCCTACTCTGACCTGACCTGAGCACTGGAAATCCACAACACACAACAAGCTAACATACAAACAAGAGGGACAATTGTCAATACGGGCTCAGCTATTCACCGTGGAAGCCAAATCATCGTTACAGAGCAAGGTTCCCACCAATAAAGAAGCTGGAGAGATGTGTGTGCCACCCGTGGAACTGTCAGCGCGCTTGTCCGTTGGCTCAACCGATTAAGTCAATGAATCGCTGAGCCGTGCAGCTCAGGGAGGGCCAGGGCATCCTGATTGAGCCCCTGCATTTGAGAAGGGGGGGGGGGGGGTGGGGGGGACTGTGCCAGGGATCCCTTCCCGATCACTCTCTAGCAACCTCTACTGGAGACTGCACAGGTGAGTAGACAATGGGAGAAGGCAGGATCAGGCTCTGCTAGGATGACTCCCCTCATTCCCGGAATCAAATAGCCTGTCGACACTCACTGCCTAGGCTAAAGAATGCCCACTTGAGAGAAGTACCAGAGGACTGCCAGCACCCATAGAACCACACCCCCAACCTGGAGTCAACACCTTCAGGTAAACAGAAGACAACTATCGACCAAGTGTCAGCGCTGGTTGGTTTTCCATGGACTTGTAAAAACTGATGAAGGCGCTATTTCTGTTCTATCGCAGCACCTTAACTTAGCAACAAAATTCAGCACCGCTGCATCAATTTGTCACTTGACAACGAACTGCACAAAAGAACCAGACTGGGGCAATGTCCCACAAGAATTCCGATTCTGAAAATGTACACTTGGTTCTCACAGAGTTTATGTTTCAAACTCGAGGACATAACATCCACAAAGGATAGCCCCTATTAGCAGACACAGGCACAAACAGAGACAGGAACAAAATACCACGCTCGCTGCATCAACCAGCCCTCGCACAACCATTGCTGTTAATCCTTTTGGGTTTCACAAATAATTTTTTTTCAAAATTAAAACTACAAGAGATACTTTATAAGATATCACTGTACTATATTTAATGAAAAATCTCGGATTATTATAAATAGATTAATAAACTTAATCTTAAATTTACACTCTCGGGTCACAAAATAAAGAAGCTTGAAATTCAGCCAGCACCTTGTGACAAACAGAAACTGCGTTTGGTCCAGATGAAGTGGGATGCTGTGCAATGAACTTGAAAAGATTCACAGCGACCACACCACCAGCCCTGTCCTGAACATGTCGTTTGCGGCACACTATCTTATGGCAGGACCTCCTCCCGAAGCCGAGCCTTGTCTCTGCACCAAAGCAGTGCCAAAGCTCTGAATGACTGGTCCCATTTCAAAAGGAATATTAAGCACAGCGTTGCCCTTTTAAGATAAAATGACTTCTGTCTTTAAATCAATTTTTAGTTCTTACAACCCATTATTTTTAATTCCATCTCTTCCCTGTAAACTTTTTCCTTCAGTAATATTGCGCTGACCTTGGTTTGAGAAGGATGCTCTGGTCATCTTGAGAAGCAGACCGGCACTTGTTTGTTGAACAATTGTAAATCTAAATTATAACAGCACCAACACAAAGGTCTTGAGTTGGCTTTTTGTTTCTTTGTTCATTATGTTCCCGGTTTACTCCCCTCCTCTCCTGTAGGCTGTTACTGAGGTTTGGTTCCACGGGCATCCAATTCTTCAGGTCCGAGTCCAGGCAGGAGCCATTTTTATATTGAGGCTTTTTAATTTGGTTTCCAGGAGTTTGGAATCCATGTGCCAGCTCACAGTGGCAGACTCGTACATGCACTTTTTTTGTGAATTTATAGATGCCAATCTCTTAGAATTTGCATTAAAAGAATCATAGAATCATACAGCACAGAAGGAGGCCATTTGGCCCACCGTGCCTGTGCCAACTCTTTGTAAGTAGCCCTATAAGTGTTTACTTTTCAAGTAAATATCCAATTCCCTTTTTAAAGTTACTATTGATGCTTGTTCCACCACCCTTTCAGGCAGTGCATTCCAGCCACTATAAAAGCAGCTAATGAGTATCAGCAGACTACAGAACCATTGGGACCATCACAGCTGAGTACAATCTGTCCACACCCAACGTACACCCCCCCCCCCCAACACCCCCACAGACACACACCCAACACCCCCCCTCACTCACACACACACCCAACACCCCCCCACACACACACACACACACCCAACACCCCCCCCCACAGACACCCACACACCCAACACATCCCCCCCAACACCCCCACAGACACACACCCAACACCCCCACACACACACACACACCCAACGTACACCCCCCCCAACACCCCCACAGACACACACCCAACACCCCCCCCACACACACACACCCAACACCCCCCCCCACACACACACACACACCCAACACCCCCCCACACACACACACACACCCAACACCCCCCCCACACACACCCAACACCCCCCCCCACACACACACACACCCAACACCCCCCCACAGACACCCACACACCCAACACCCCCCCCACACACACCCAACACCCCCCCCCACACACACCCAACACCCCCCCCACACACACCCAACACCCCCCCCCACACACACCCAACACCCCCCCCCCACAGACACCCAACAACCCCCCCCACACACACCCAACACCCCCCCCACACACACCCAACACCCCCCCCCACACACACACACACCCAACACCCCCCCCACACACACACACACCCAACACCCCCCCACACACACACACACACCCAACACCCCCCCCACACACACCCAACACCCCCCCCCACACACACACACACCCAACACCCCCCCACAGACACCCACACACCCAACACCCCCCCCACACACACCCAACACCCCCCCCCACACACACCCAACACCCCCCCCACACACACCCAACACCCCCCCCCACACACACCCAACACCCCCCCCCCACAGACACCCAACAACCCCCCCCACACACACCCAACAACCCCCCCCACACACACCCAACACCCCCCCCACACACACCCAACAACCCCCCCCACACACACCCAACACCCCCCCCACACACACCCAACACCCCCCCCCACACACACCCAACACCCCCCCACAGACACCCACACACCCAACACCCCCCCCCACACACACCCAACACCCCCCCACACACACACACCCAACACCCCCCCCCCACACACACACACACACCCAACACCCCCCCACACACACCCAACACCCCCCCACAGACACCCACACACCCAACACCCCCCCACAGACACCCACACACCCAACACCCCCCCCACAGACACCCACACACCCAACACCCCCCCACAGACACCCACACACCCAACACCCCCCCACAGACACCCACACACCCAACACCCCCCCCCACACACACACACCCAACACCCCCCCACAGACACCCACACACCCAACACCCCCCCCCACAGACACCCACACACCCAACACCCCCCCACAGACACACACACACCCAACACCCCCCCACAGACACCCACACACACCCAACACCCCCCTCCCACAGACACCCACACACACCCAACACCCACACTCCCAACACCTACAAACCCAATCCCCACCCCCAGACACCCACACACCCAACACCCACACACCCAACACCCACACACACCCAACACCCACACACCCAACACCCACACTCCCAACACCTACAAACCCAATCCCCACCACCCACACAGACTCTCAACACACACATACACTCGTGTGGGCACAAACGCACACGCACCCCCCCACCCACCCATGTGTGCGTATGTTTTTCATCGGGGGTCAGTGGTTAACAATCAGGAGTAGGCACCCTGGTCACTCTATTTTGTGCCCCTCTAAGTCCAGGGACATTGAGGCCAACAGAAGCACACCCAGCTGCTGCTCTGGCTAGGACCATCTAACTCAGCACACACCAGCAATCAAACTCGAAGGTCTTCCAGACCTGCATGGCTCAGCACCATGACTGGCAGTGCATTTATCCACCGCTTTTTGGACTTTTTTCCCCAATTCAATTTTTTTTACAACTATTCCTCAATTAGAACAAGAGGTTTTATACAAAAAAAAGAGGGACAGTATTACCATAGTAAATGCTTTGAAGCCTAGAAATTACTATTTGTGATATGACATTCTACTGCCTGCTATTTTAACAGAGGCAGTGACCCATTTATTTTAAATGGGTTAACTCCACCATTAAAATACTGGACAGAGAATGTCATATGAAATTCCTTCATGGCCTCATTCTACTCTGGCCTATTCCTGTTCCTATATTCCTATCTCTGTGACGACCTCCTCCACTCATATATTTCAGCCCATGCCCCGCGATCCTCCAAAGTCTTACGGATCTTCCCCTTTTCTTCCCGTTCCACTGTTGGTGCAAGAGCCTCCACCATGGCAGCTCTACTTTCTGGAGCTTCCCCCCCCCACCCCGCCCCTCCCCTGTTACTTCTCTTCCTGCCTTCAAACCTTCCTCAAAACCTATTTTAAAGAAAAACTTTTTTCAGTCTTCTCTCTGCCCTAACTATGCTTGTCATCCATTTTGACTCTATGAAGCACCTTGGGATGCTTTCCACGTTACAGCTGATGCAGCCTGACACTTCAGCGCAGTACTGAGGGAGTGCTGCATTGTCAGAGGTGCCATCCTTTGGGTGGACTGTTGGACCAAGAGATCCCATTGTACTACCTGAAGAAGAGCAGGGACTTCTCCTGGTGTCCTGGCTAACAATCCTCCCGCAACCAATATCACCAAGTACAGACTAACTGCTCATTCATCTCATTCTTGTTTGTAGAGCTTCACTGTGCACAAATTGGCTCCCTGTCTGTCTACATAACAAGTTACTTCACTCCAGAAGTAATTTATTGATAGTAAAGCACTGTGGGATGTCCTCAGCATTATATAAAGGCAAGCTCTTTCTTTTTATACAAGTGTAATTTGTTGTGGCTAGTCTTACAATTAGTAATTTCTTGATGGTTATAGGTAAGTTCCATAAGTGAGCTAAATAGTATTTAACTCACTTAATGGAACAACATACCTATTTGCCAGGTTAGCACTGTTTATCCTTATTATTGTACAATATAAAGAACATCTGTTTGTTATTGGTTACATTGTTGCAAATTAACAAATATTAGGGGCAGGAAACAACTTTTAATAAAGACAGACAATAGCTTAATTTCCAGCTAATTTCAGGAGCCAGAACTAGGCACCACGACAAGCTAAGATAGCACCACTTTATAGTGAGGCCTGGATGCTTGCTCGGGCATTTGCATCTGAAGCTAGTCCTCGGTGATGGTGCTGCTTCCTTCCCTAGCGTTGTGAACAATAGTCGTGTTGTTAAGTGAACAGTGTCACTAAGCTCCTACTTTTGACTGTTACAGTAGTGGGGAATTTTTTTTTAACATCTATTAGTGACTGTTCCTGAAATCAGAACTGTCTGATATACAAAGTGGCCTTATTATTAATATTGTTTCTCCAACTTTCCTCTATATCTTATCTGATTATAGTCACAGTGGATCTCAGACAAATGGACACACAGGACCATTGCAGTAATGGGTTCTTTCAGACCTCACTTAAAGCAACTTAGAGACATGCAAAGCGCACCAGTGAAAGGGAATAAAATGGTTCCCAGAAGCAGTAAGTGTGCTGTCTCCCTGTTTATGTGCTTGCTAATCTAAAGCTGAGTCTATAATGCAGCAATATGCAACTAAATGTTACAAGTTAAGAGACATTCCCTGCTTGGTTACCAGAAAGCAGTATTATGGGTCCATTCTAGCATTTATTATTCATAAGGACCCATTAGTGACTTTAACAAATGGGTCAGTAGGGTTACTCTGTGCCTGTCAAATATAATGATTGAAATGACTATTTTAATACTTGTGTTACGGAAGCAGGTAACTATAAAACAATTGTTAGGCATAAAGTCCAATTTTCACATACACACGATAGCACTTAAACCTAGTGTCCACATGAAATGATTTCACCGGATATTAAGAGGCTTGGGATTTTCACCCCTCATCTCCTGAAGATGCAGGACTGAGGTTCGACTCCACAATTGCTGGCAGCCTTCTTTTACCTTGTCCAAGTGTCTACTCTTCACTTGTGAGCCTGGGCGCTAAGTAGCTGCAGGCTATTCAACCATGGGCGGCATGCTGCGGTTAAGCCGGAAACAGTCTTCACCCAACATCCAGGTTCACACACTTTCCAGCAGAGAGGGTTACTTGATTGCAATCTGGAATGGGAGCCTTGTCCAGTTTCCCTGCTCTCTAACCCAGGCGCCAACTGTAGCAGCCCCAACTGCTATCCAGCTGGGGTCAGTTAACGCCGCCGAAACGAGGGATCGAAAGGGCGATCTTTCCTGAAATGTATGGCTGGGTACTGCACCAGATGGTACCTTTACCCACTGAGATATTGGCAGGAGCTTTTTCCAAATTAAATAAAGCCTACATAACAACAGTCATTGCACTTCAAAAATAAATTCACTGTGGGAATAACTTCAAGACATTTTCACGCACCGTATAAATGCAAGCATTTGTCTTCTCCTTTAAATGACATACTTTGGAACTTGGAACAAGGACAATTTCTAGGACAGGCTCCTTGCTGTGTTGTGACTATATCAAGATCGTTTTTAGTTAGTGCCGCCAGCTGCTTTCAGCGTGTATACTCAAATCTCGCCATTACAGACTCTGAATGGCTGTTCCTGTGAAAGAACGGGTTGGGGGGAAGGTCATGTTACTGAGATTCTGAGTTGCTTTCCCGATGTTATTCCCTCAAAACAGACTGCTGTGGTTTTCCGACACTTACGTCTGTGCTGGAACCACATATGGGAATTTTTTGACGGCACTGTCCACTTCCTGTGACTGCTAAAATAATTACAGCTGTGCAGTTGTTATTACGCAGCTGAAAACTTAGCACGAATGATGCTATGGGACCAGCTTGAAATAAATCACTTTCTCTTGCAGCAAAGTTTGTCTTAACAGGGCTTGGACACCACAGGCTTTAATGCAGTCCAGCTGGGAGCTTGGGAAACATTTATTATAATGGGAGGTTTTTTAATCCCTGAATTTGTTATAATGAGATAAATGTCATTAGTCAGTTGGAATAATTTGTCAAGTCTCACAAATCTTCCAAGCCAAACAGTGAAATCAAGACCAGAAGGTCCCAAGTCCGACTCCTGGTCTGTTCTGAGTTAGCTGGGGCAGCAGTAGAAATTGTCCTCAGTGCCCCTGGGGTTAAGGAGGGAAAATAGCAGCCAGGTTTCCTGGTCCTGATCAATGTTCAGTGACTCCTGGTCGAAAGTGTATGTGTGAGGACATCAGACGAGCCTAGAGTCAGACTCAGCTCAGTGCGTGTGTCTATTATATATATAGATATTCTTCCCCCCTCCCCCCCCCCCCCCCCACAATCAAATGGCCTGCTGACACTCATTGTCTCGGCTCACACATGAAAAATGCTCACATGGTTAAGGTACAGGAGAGATCACAGGGTCCAAGCAACTGCATCACAGGCATAAGGGAAAGCAAGGGGAATGGGGGGGGGGGGGAAGAGAAATAGCTAGAGATTCCTATTTTGTGGTGATTTCTTTTTAAATCAAACAGCAATGTTTGTCTCCCATGTACTTAGAGAATGAAATTACATGCGTAATGTACAATAAAACCTAAATTAGTGCATTATTCTGGGCACAAGCTGTCTGTGAAATTAATGCATAGCAAAAATTGATGACTTAAAAAAATATAGACCCCAAAAATACTTTTGAAGCTCATTACAAATGCTGCATTTGTATTTTTGGAAGTCACTGCTATAAGAAAGTGCTTTGGCTGGATTGTGGCTTGCCCAGAGATGCTGACACTTCAAGCTTAATGAACACAGCAGGAAAATTGTGGCTAAGTCTGTAACTGAGTGGAGAGGGGGGGGGGGGGGGGAAGCGAGGAATGGTAAAGAGAATGTAGCTCACTATATTATTTTTATATAAGCAGACACGGTTTAACTGACTGGTCAAAATAAAAGTGAGCCAGTCCTTTAAAAAATGAACACGTATCTGGGAGTCAACGTAGCCTTTACGACAGCTCTGAGCTCTCTTACCTGCACATGATCTCATGCGTGAGAAGGACTCGGCACATTTCAGGATTCTTGTCCTGTCCCTCATACACGATAGCCTGGAACAGAAAGAGAAGGTTTTAACCCTAAAGTGCTGACTCGCCTCTCCTCTCATTTTCCACTCAGATTTTTTTTTTAATTATTCAATCTTGGGATGTTGGCATCACTGGCAAGGCTGGGCATTTATTTGCCCATCACTAATTGCCCTGGCAGTTTGATATAATTGAGTGGCTTGCTAGGTCATTTCAGAGGGCAGTTAAGAGTCAACCACATTGCTGTGGGTCTGGAGTCACATATAGGCCAGACCGGGTAGGTACGACAGGTTTCCTTCCCTAAAGGACATTAGTGAACCAGTTGGGTTTTTACGACAGATTTCTTAAAAACTGAATTCAAATTCCCACGGCGGGATTTGAACTCATGTTCATCCGGATTATTCCAGCCTCTGTCCAGTAACATAACCATTACACTACGGTATGCTGTCAAGGAATAACATCACCAAGATGTTCAAGTCTCACAGTGGTCCTTTTAATGCGGCAGCCATCAATACTAAGGTACAGCTTTTCTAAATCAAACCATTTACCATCAGAGAAAATATTACAGTATTTTACATGACTGGCACAAATGTATTGAAGCATAATAAATAGGATTGCTAGGAAATATACAACTGACAAGTGTTTCATACCTAAATGTCAACCCCCAAAAAATTACAAAACAGAACAAAATTAATTACTTTGATAGTCTGCATTTTCCTTTCACCGTATTCATTCCCTTTGGGATGTTTTTGCATGTTAAAGGTCTGTATTAATGTTTGTTCTGGTGGCTAACTCAGTGTTTACCAATAATCTCAGTTCATACCTAAAAATCTGGCTTTTCTGAATTTCAGTCAAAATTACGAAAGTGTGATGGTAATTTAAAGAAACATGATGAGAAATGTAACTCTGTAACTTCCCCAGACCTCAACATGCTCCTCACATATTACCATCCACTTCATCTGTATTAATATTGTAACTATTGTTTCTTAACAGTTTGGATAACAAGTATTTTTTTTTTTGCTTATGACTCCAGATTTACTGCTGGGAAAAAAAGTTGTGTTTTGTTAGTTCGAATTGAGAAACTCTCACCATCATTTCTTGGGAGAAAAAAGTAAGAATCGAGCCCAGTTCTGGCCCTGGAGACGGTGCTGCACAGTCTACATTCACATCTGTGTCAGCCCTTCCCACCGCCATCTCAGTACTTCTGATATGGGGATTTTACAGAGCAAGGCAGCACCTCATTAGTAAAGGTAGGCGGTATCTATTTTGTAAAAGATGGATGAATTTTGTCGGCTCTTTGGTGCAGGTACGATTATCAATAGTTCCAAAAACTTGGCCAATAATATTGCGTCTTTAAGGTGGGCATTTGCTCATCTGCCTTGGATGCCAATCAAAACACTCCAAAACACTCCACCCACTGACCACTACACAAGGGGTGTGCAACACTTCAATGTTGAAAAAAAAACTCTCTCTGCCATTTCTTATATGGTTGTTGCAGCATAAACAAGTCAAAGTACTGCAAAAAGTGAAGGATGGCATACAGTGGGCTCCAGGCCTCTATTAATAAAGGTAGGGAGAGACTCAGCTGCAAAGGTGCAAACTAGAGAGAATTCTCTCAGTAAAAGGAAACAAAGTGTAAATATCTTCCATAAACCGTTATGTCAGGTTAACCACTATGGTTATCAAATTATGAATAATATAGGCACAATAGGTGAACTCACTGTAACTCTGCATAATGACTGTATAATTCCTGGTCTTTACACTTACAATTACCCTGTGACGCACTATATGCAGCCTCGTATATTTTCGATATTACTTACACCACTATAAATAATGGACCAGAATGGAAATCCAATATAGAATGCTCATTACACGGCTCGCTAATTTCATGTTAATTTCCACATTTGCAAAAAATTTCCCTTGACAAAGTATGCTGTGACACGTCTCACAGTTGCCCATATAGAACACGTCGTGTGTGTGTGTGTTTAATTTTGTTTTCCAATACAGGGCTGAATACAATTTAATGTAATATTGTAATAAAACAAAAAAAATGCACAATCGAGAAAGGATAAGGAAGGTAGGTGTCTTTGGGAAATCTAGTCATCGCAGTGTGTGTGGGGGGGACGTGTTATATAGACTGTGGGCCGAAGACAAAGCTGAGCTGAGCTGAGGAGAAATGGGGCGGCAGATTTGGAGAGATACTCGCCGACAGATGGTGAACTGAGTTCAGTATGCCACCCCAACTGCTCCCATGTGTTTATTGTTGTTTCCGCTAGCTCTGTTTTCGTGTGAAAGCTTAACCCCGTTCCCTTGTAGACACACAAGAGAAACCGACAACAGAGGATAAAGAAAAATCAGGAGAATAGAGAACTAACCAACCTTCCTTGTGTGTGTGTTTTAGATATATATATATAAAATGAATAAATTGTAAAAGCAATATATTAATAAATGATTTAACAAAAAAATGTATTAAATCTAGCGGTGGGAATAAAAACCCTTGAAAGCAATGTGTTTGATCGGAGTGCTATCTGGGATTTTTTTTAAACTTCATTCATTTTTAATGCGGACAGATAATTATTCCTCTATTGCACATACCGTCAGAGCATGCGATCAGGCATTTAGAATAATACTCCGTCTGACTAGATTTATGTAGGATGTAAGGTACAAACCCCTGAGATGTTTTTAAATTGATACTGTGTGTGTGTGTGTGTTCGAAACAGAGCTAAAATTAAAAAATAAACATTAATATATGGGCGCATCAGAAGTTTGATGGGTTCAGATAATCAGAGTCTCAAAGGTCAAACACAGCCGCAGGACGGAACGGTGACTTCCACCTTCTTTAAAATAAAAAAAAAGAGAGAGACTCTCACTGAAATCACACCGCTTTTATCGGAACATTTCCCGTTTCTCTCGGTGTGGAGAAATCCCAGTCTGCCACACCAAGGGATGTCCTCCAAACAATATATATTATCAACCGCAGGCTACCTCGTTTTTTGGGGTGTTTAGTTTTAAAATAAATTGACTGCGTTTAGTCTAGAAGGAAGTTAATTGCAAGAACGATAGACTATTTTGAGAGCGGTGTGGCCAGACCATTCAAAAGTTAACTCGCGTTAATCTGACATTCTCGCAAGGTTATACCAGATCCAGAGATATATATTTTTATATACACACACATATAAATGCATGCTGAGAAGATATATAGTTGCGTTTAACTGCTGTTGGCATTGTGATTAATGGTGTATTGATTATTTTAACAAAGGTATCATATATATATATATTTGTTTTAAAGTTCTGTGTTGTTAAAAATGCGGGTCTGTTTGAATGTGGATCAATACTTCTGGCTGAAATTGGGAAATTCTCTTTCTCTGACTCCAGATGCGTCTCGCTCTCTCTTTGGCCTGGCCTGGCAGACCTCAATAGCAGGAAATCGTGTTCAGAAAGAATATCAAAAGAACTGCGGAGATATTTTCATAACAAGAGTTGCCTGTTGATGTTATGGTTTGTTTTGGGCAGGAAGCGAGGTACATTAAGAACCAAACGTGGCGGGTAAGCGAGGATGAACATTTCACACAAAAAAAATGTTTATGCGTTACAAAATAAATCTTTTTTTTCCTCTGTAAAATGATGTCGGTTTGCAGCCGCCTTGAAATTGACCAAAGACACTTCAGGAGATTGGGGAGGGGGGAAATGCTGAAATGTACATGTGGAAACACACAGTCAGTCCCAGCGGTGGGCTTCTGGTGCAGTCTCAGTGTGTGGGACACACTTGACAGACCTGAGCCTTAAACCGTGAGAACATACAAGATCATCATTATTTTATTATTAATAAATATATAAACACTGAAATTAAATTTAAATTAACTCTTAAAGGAATATTTGTCTTCCAACTAACGGACAACATGCTGTTTGTTGGCTAACGTGAATCTAAACTTAGGTGAGTGAATATTTATTTACATATAGTTGTTGCTCGGGTAAAGCTGGGTGGAATGGTGATTTATAACAAACCCTAGTATTTAGAGCTGCCGGCGGGTTGTTTACGATGACGAGAGAGAGCCAGCTAACCTGGCAGACTGAAAACAGTCACGAAAGTAAATATGGCCAGAGTTTAAATGAAGAACCTATACAGTGTGTTGGGAGAGTCGCCCGCTTCACGCACCCCTTTAAAACACGTTGCACATTAATAAAAGTGAAAATCAGGGGATCCATCTCACTAAATACGAAAACAAACTCTTTACAACTTCCCCCAAAGACCCCTGAAATATTTCCAGATTAAACCTTCTCCATTTCGGGATCTACACTAAAGAGAAATTCTAGCAACTCCCGCCACATGCAAACTAGAAATTGTTACGACGCCTTTTTCGCGCTCTCTTCATCTTCTTTCTCACTTAATTTCCAATTCAGTGGAGGCCCCCCCCCCCCCTCCTCCCGTCCCAGTTTACGTGTAGGGGGTTAGTAAAACTTTTTGTTTCCATTTTTTTTTTCGCGTCAGAAAGCTCAAACAGCTTTCAATGTCTAACTTCCCCAAAACCTCTTTAATTACTCCCCCAAAACGCATCAATTTCTGCCGATACAGTTTCCTTCCCTTTGACTCTTTCAGGGTAATTCTATCGGTAACTTAATTAGCATCAACCCCCCACCCCCCGCATTCTTCATACTGGAGTGGCGAGAACCCCGATATCTCCAGGACCTGTAGCTTCATCTGAAGCCTCCGGGCACGATTACAATCTGCTCGTGTTTATTTTTTTGCACAGTTATGAAAGATTTTTTTTTAAATTCCTTACAATGATGTATTAAAGATCCCCTTACCTGTTTGGTCATAGAGTCGATAAGGCGAACGTACAAGTCCTGCTCCGTCCTTATCCCTGAGCATTAAAACACATTGGCGACTGTCAGTTTCAATCTCAAGGCGTTATTACTGGCATTTAAAAGTCTGCTAGCAACACCCTTATTTTATTTTGTATTCCCCCCCTTCCCCCACCCCTCCTCCCCGTAATCAGGGGTGCAAACACTGGACTCAAACAGAATCAGCAGGAATAAAAACAGAACTGAATCCGGATGGAACTGTGTTGGATTGAGAAACAGGAGCTGGTGGCGCCTGATCAGGGGGTTTGGGGGGTGCCTATTGCAAGGCGAGTAACAGGGGCTTGGATGGTATGAACAGTGTAAACATTTTACTGATGCGGACTGGGTTTGGGACACGCTGCAAACCCTGCAACTCAAATCAAATAATTAAAACGCCGGCTACTTTGGAAATGCTAAACATAGTCTAGCGACAGATGTGCGGGGCAGTGGATAGATGTGTGTAGAATGTGTAGAAAGAGTGAGTGTGTGTGTGTGTGAGGACAAAGTGTGGGTGTAAAACAGCGTGAAGTTCACAGGCGGCAAGAAATGACATTTTCAACGAATGGGACAATATATTTAAAAGAAACAGGACAGTAATATGCGAGCTACCCGTGGGCAGAGTTGAAGGATCGCTGCTCCCGGCACAGCGCGGACCCGCAACCACTGGCGGAGAGCTGAAAGTTCCCACAACTGTCAAAGGCGATAACAGGCCACTTACCATTGCTGTAGAGCAGCTGTAATCTGTAATGAATCCCGTTATTGGTCTTTTCGGCATTTATTTCCTGAAACAATTTTGAAAAAGGATGCGTCTTTAAAAAAAAACTTGCCAAATAAAGTGAAACACCAGTTAAGATTCCTTTAAAAAAAAGTTGTCGTGTTTGAAGACGCGAGATTCGGGTCTCTAGACCATCTTAAGGATGTTTGCGGCCAGTAACCCACTCGCCCAAAGCCTGGCTGAGTTTGCTCTTTATTTAAATCTGAAAAACTTGGCAAAAAATGACAATGACATTATTTTTCTATTTTAATCTGAGGGGGACAGAGCTAAACACGCCGCTTTAATTCGAGCTGGACCGTTTCCTGCTTTCATTATAGAAAATGTTGCCGATACATTAAAAAAAGTCGCTGTTTTTGTATAAATCGCAGTGTTACTCTGATCTTGGTAGCAATAACTGAGATCCAGCAGACCAGACCCGGTTTCGGGAGCTCCTTGCGGCACTCCGCTTCTACTTCCCAATAAACTTGTCCCGTTCTTTCTTCAAACTTTTCTTCCCGAGACAAAATTCAAACTTACTTTGTCTTTCTCCACGAAGCCCACGAAAGCTGTCCGCTCGATCTCCACCGGCTGGCCCTGGCGATCGTACAGAGCCAGCACGAAGTGAAAGAAGTTGGATTTGCGCAGGTTGGAGGGCGGCTGTTTCTCGAAATGAGCCCGGGCCAGGCCGACCCCACTGCGGGCAGACAAGAGCAGGACGAGTCGGTGAACGGAGAAAGAAGCACCAGATGTCAAAACAGCTTCAAAATTTGCCTTTTCCAAGACTATAGATGTCCAACATTTACAATTTTTAAAAAACTTCTAATTTTAAATTGGATTTTGAATAAACTGAAGATCCCAAATAATGTAATACTTTATAATATTCCTAATTGATTTGCGATGTTGTGTCAACCGCGGTGAGATGTTTAACGCGCCGTTCGAGCGACCCAGGGAACTTCTGGGCTGTTTGGAGCAGCTTAGTTTTCATTGCAAATTGTATTATTTTAAGTTTGGTGGGTTAAAATAGTTTTTTTTTAAAAAAACGCTTTTTTAAAGTTAGCGTCACATTATGCTGCATAACGGAAATAGGTTAATGTAGAAAAAAACATCAGCCTTTACAGTGACCGTCAGAATATCTCAAATTATATCATTTCACCCAAAATGCAAAAAGACCCAAAAATAAGCGAGAGACGGGGAATGATTAGAAAGGAGACATGAAACGGAATGTTTAAAAGATGTCAGATGAAATACACTGACTACATCTGCCTTGTTTGACTTGCAAATTGATTCTCGCCAGATCTACGATATATTATAAATACGTCGAATATTATGTGTGTGTGTTAAAATTAAGATGAATTCATTGCCTACCTTTGAGCGGCAGTATTTGCATCCATGATCCCGGCTCCCTGCATCCAGGACCGGACAGCATTGATCCCGCTTCCGATCGGTTCTTCCTTCATGCTGCCCCCGCTTCGTTGAATATTTTCCTGAATCCCAAACATGGAAACAAGCTTTTTTTTTCCTCTCCCCTCTCTCCTTCTTTCTGTCGTCCAAAGCCACCAGAACGGTTTAAGATGTTGAAACGCAGTGTTCACTCAAGTCAAGTATCCTCCCCCAAAAAAGTGCAAAAAATAAAGCGAGTGATAATATCTAACTGTGGTCCGTCCGCCACACGGGATCACAGTTGGTGGGTGGTGGTGGTGAGGGGGGGGGGGGGGGGGGAGGAGAGAGAGAAAAGGGGGAGAAAGGGGAGAAAGAGAGAGAAAGAAAGAGAGAGAGACACACACACGCACTGGAGGTTCGTGATCCGTATAAGTAAAATATTCCCAAAAAAAGGGGGTCAAAAAGGGGAGGGGGAAGCAGGTGAGGTTTGAGAGACGCACACAAGATCAAGTCGAGCTACCGGGCTTTGCAACACCAAGTGTCATCGTCCAATTAGAAACACGAAGTTTATTTTTCTCTCTCTCTCTGTATGTGTGTGTGTATTCACAAACGGCCGTGTCTGCCAGTCCCGGCGAATGAATGAGAAAAGCTAGGCGGCGAGGTTTTCCCTTGTGAATGATGCCGGGGATTTTTTTTTGGAAGGGGAGGGGGGGGGGGGGGTGTTGTGGGTGGGAGTGATGCTTGTTCTCTGATCTCTCGGGGTGGGGAGACAGGAGGGCGGGCGGATGGGAGAGGGTGGGAGTCAGTGATGGGGGCGGATTGCCCCTGTAGGAATTCACGTTTACCTCTCTCTCTCTCTCCCTGTCTGTCTCTCTCTCGCAGCCACGCTCTCTGAGCTACCCCACCAATCCCTATCTCTTCCCGGGGGCAACACAATCATGCAGGCCCCCCGAATGGGTCGTAGCTAGTGAGGGGGGGGGGGGGGGAGGAGAGAGATTGAACGATGACTACCAAATATGGCAAAGCCCGCCTTCTCCCTAAGCCAATGGCTGTGCTGTCTCTGTATGATTGACAAGAAAGCCTGACAATAGAGTAAAGCTTGTTTTGTTCTTGTTTTCATATTTGACATAACAAAGCGGCAAAGGTACAAGGAATTCACTCTTTAAAAATACAATCTGTCCCATTGGAATATTTGTTTAAATTTAATATATTGATGAAATATTTATTTTCTGAGCATTACATTCTGTGACTGTCCCGCGTGGGTCATTTCTGGGAAGAAAATCCCACGAGGTTCCTTGGGTCCATTTGACTGTAGTGATATCACAGAAGGCAAGCTCTCTCTCCAAACAGTTCAGCAACTTATCTGGAGTTGCATCTCCTGATCTGCAAACGCCTCTGAGATTGGCCACACTGGGTTTAGGAAACTCTCTGACCCTGTGTTTTAGGGATGGCGAAATTCTACATTGACAAAAAGTGCGGCGGGGGTGGGGGGTTGTTTATTTATTTCTACATTTAGAAACTTCTTCGGAGAAATATTAGTAAATATAAGTATTTAAAGTCAGATGAAAATCATGTATAATATGAGGGATGCTGTGGATCAGAGAGCATTTATTTCAGGGCCTTTGCCAGCTGGGTTACGGGCTGTATTCAGTGGACGAATCAGTTACTCCTTGTAACGCGCACACACACAACACACAAAACACACACATACCACACAGATACACACACAACACACTCACACACACACACTCTCACACACACTCACACACTCACACACATACACACACACTCTCACACACACACACACTCTCACATACACCCTCACACACACACACTCTCACATACACCCTCACACACACACTCTCTCTCACACACTCACACACACTCACTCACTCACACACTCACACACACAAGCTCACACACTCACACTCACATACACCCTCACACACACACTCTCTCTCACACACACACAATCACACACACACTCACACACACACACTCACACTCTCACACACACACACACTCACACACACACACACTCACACACTCTCACACACACACTCACACTCACACACACACTCACACTCTCACACTCACTCTCACACACACACTCACACCACACAGATACACACACACAGATAGATACACACAGATACACACACAGATAGATACACACAGATACACACACAACACACAGATACACAAACATATACACACAACACACATTTACACACAACACACAGATACACACACTCACAACACAGATACACACACAACACAAACAACACACTCACAACACAGATACACACACATATACACACAACACACACACATACATACAAACACACATAGTTACGACTACAATGCAGAATCCCACCATAACAACTGTCGTTTGAGTAGGGTATGATTTTAAAAAATAAAATAGTATGACATATATGAATGATAATCTTACAACCACGAAGGTGTGATTTTTTTCTTATATAAATCACAGCACGCTGCACTGTCAGCTTTAGGCTAATACATGTTTGACTTGTAAAATACCCCTTTATACATGGATAATGGCTTAAGATTCAATGCGTCTCTCCTTACTCTTCCATTCAGTCTAACCGTAAATACAACAGGTAGCAATATTCAGCATTGTCCCACATCCCCCACTTTACCTGGATGTAATACACCGCAATCCAAAGCTTGAAACTAACACAAGCCCTGAACAACGCCCGAAACGGACATCTCTTCCCCCGATCCTGGTCGGCCAATGCTCAGGACTGTGCCAGTTCAGCCCAGGTGTCGAGTTTCTCCTGTTTGCAGCCTGTGTTAAACCCCTGCAACAGCTCGTCCTCGCTGCTTCAGAGCAAAACACTCGCCGAAATAACACAACTTCACAATGAAATTCATTCCACAGATCCCCTTTATCTGGGTTTTTTTGGGGTGCAAATCCTACATATCACTCACACCCTGCTTTCAGGGGAAATCGATAATTTAATACAAGAACTCAAAGTCCAGATGTGAATTCTGTACTTAAAAAAAAAAATCAACCTGCAGGCAAAATACAAACACAGCAGTCAGCGATGCCCCCAATACTGAAGTATCGAATGGAAATAGTTCTGTGCTCTTGACTCGGGGCTATGTTCTTGGAGGTGTAGAAGATAGATACCAATTACATAGATTGTATTGGTACAAAATAAACTTAACAGCTTCCTTTTAAAAGGCTAAACGTGTACGTGGGGACCAGGTAGATGGAGATATTTGGAGGCGGACGTGTAAAGCGGTATAAGGTAACACTTTAAACAGCTAACTCTTCCTGGGAGAGGGCATGTTCTGTGCATTACTGCGACGGGTTCGGGACAGTGTTGGCGAGGAAGATGAGGCGTTTTAAACGCCTTCTGGGCTCAAACAGAGAAAGAGGTCTTGGCGCTTCAGAAAGCAGCGATATTAGTGCAGGGCACGGCTGTGCTGTTCCCGATTAATCGATCACAAATTGGAATGGAAAGATTTAGTAACAAGGGAAACAAGTGAACTCAGTTTCAGCCAAAGAGCGGGGCACAATTGTGTTAAATTAAATTGAATGAATCTAAATGTATCCACACCTTTGGCAGTAAACCTGGTGCCGGCTTAACGATAAGGGTGGTCAGGTATTAATCACTTACAGAATGCCAAACAAACTACAGTCACAGTCCCGTTAAAGCAGGGAATAGACCGCGGGAGAGTGATAACGCGGCATGTTTACTCCGGGGTATTTATTTATTATGATTAAAGATTTCTTGTTGCAATCGATTGCAGCCAGTGCGAGAGTTACAGATCCTTCTCGTTAGAGACACTTTACTGGAGGAGACCGAAAGGATTTGCTTTTCTTTATTGAAGTTCTTCTCTCTGCTTTGAGACATGACTGTGATCTTTCAAATAGAGAAAAGTTTTTTTTAAACTAGAACGCACGTGAGTGGATGCAATAAAATATTTACTTGCTTTCTATAGTTTGCTTCTAAAAGTAACAAATTGCCCCAATTATACCAATCCTTTAAACCACAGCTGGCTGTTGAGTCATATTGGAAAAAGTTAATGATTTCAACCCATCGATTAGGTAGAAGCGTGTTCTGTTGTGTATTAAATCCCCGCTACGGAACGGCGTGAACGTTTTCATGAAGTGTCGCCCCAACATGTGTGTGGGGAGGACAGGGCGCACTCCAGAATCTCACACACATTCTACATTCTCACTGAATTCGCGACCGTTTCCCCAGCTTCCACAGTTACTGGGAATTCCTCCAGAGTGTCGAATTATTCCAGGGTACCCCCATGACTTTAAAAACATTACAATGGCATTTAAAAAATATTATTTTGCATTGCCGTCTGCACAGTGGGAAAAGCAAACTGTTTGGCTGGACCTTTAATAACATAATGCACCTTTTTGTGGGTTGATTAAAGATATATGAGACTATAAATCGCTGCGTTTTGTTCTTGGGGGCGCACTGTAAATACCTGGTCTCTCTACTCGATTTTACTCCAGTGGTCGAAGGAGGGGAAAGAAATCCCAACTGGCAAAAACTGTTCCAGGAGCGGGGTACCAAGCCGCCCGACAACCCAACTACAATTTTAAACACAGAACTAAATATCGGGGGTGGGGCGTTTGCTACTTCAGAAAGGATGAGGGTCGGAGGAATTGCCCAGTTAGATCGCATTTCTTCCCAGAGTGTTTGGATTTATTTCTCTGTTATTTCTGCTGCCTTGCGAGTTGAATGTTTGGCGTCAGATGCCGGGTCATCTCGCACTGAGTCCCGGGTCTCACCATGTAACGGGGGATTGGTTTTTCGACCCGTGCTGCCTCGCCGTGCACGACTGCATGAGTAGAGAGAGACTGGCGCTTGGGCTGTTCAGTCCCTTTATTTTCAGTTTATTTGATTCAAATTGATGCATATTTCTTTATGTATGTGTATGCATGCGCGGGTCATGACTAGTTGAGTCTTACTATATAATTCTAAAAGTCATATAAGAACTTCCCAATTTTCTTGTGGTATAAAATATTATAACGACCAAAATCTTTAGTATCTTTACCTTTGACAAACTGTGTTCACTTATCAAATGCTATATTTCAAAATATGTGTTTAACAGACCCAATACCGTTTAAGAGCATGAAGATGGGAATACATACACCAACGTTAGAGCACTTTAGATAGAACGTTTATTTGCAATGAAAGTATAACGTTCTCCAAGACATTAAGGACTGGAATATATTGGAAACAGGAGTGTGTTTTGTTTTTGGGGAGGGAGGGACAGCTTAAAAGAGGTAGGAGAGGGTGATTTGGAGGAAGGGGAGAGGGAGAAAGAGGCGGGAAAAGGAAGGGAGTGAGGGAAATTAAATAAATATATATATATATATATATATGAGAGAGAGAGAGCGAAATAAAGGAGAGCTGGGAGCAGGGTTGGGGAGGACAGTACTCAAACTTGAGTGGGGAAAGAGAAAAGTGTGTCAGATTAGAGACCATTCTGTGCACAAGCACGCCATCTAGCGGCGAGGTGCGTGACCACAGCGGCGCTCGCTGACCCAAACAGTCCCCCCAAAAAAGTCATTCCAGGACTTTGGGCTATCTTCTTCCCGATCACGCAGTAATTATCGGGATGTGATCAGATGAAAGTGTTCCATGAAAGAGGAAATGTTTGATAAGAATCAAATCTACAGTAAATAACGTCGTTTTGGCGACAGTGTTGATTGCTTGTACACATTGTGTAAAGGCTCTTTTTGAAGTTTATTCAAAAACCTACAATCAGGACATTAATGCCAGATATCGTGGAAGCAATTTCACAGAATCCAACGCTTACAAAATCTAATGGAATGCATCGCAAATTAATTTCGTGTGTTTTAAATCCGGTTTAAAAAAAATAATTTTCAGCAACAAAACAGACACGAGGGAAAGAAAGGGCAATGGAGGTATTTTGAGGGAATAGTGGGACAGGGCGCTGTGAGGTAACGGGAGGAGGCTCGTGTGGAGTATAAACACCGGCACTGACCAGTTGTTTCTGTGCTGGAGAATCGATGTAATACTCCCTTTGATTTCTCCTTTAAAACCTTATTCAGAAAAACCTTAAAGCCCACAAGCCAACTGAGAGATTAATGTAAGGAGGTTCTAGGGCAGGTACCTTTACTCTTGAAACGATAATAATGAATTAAATCTTTAGTCAGATAATGCATTAGCATTATTAACATTCGAATTTACCGAGGTATGAGTATACACACATACATATACACAGATATACATACTTGTGTACAGGTATATACATTTATAAGCGCCTGTGCATATGTACTAATACCTAAATCAAAACTACGACCTCTATGAAGAGGAAAATAGGATAAATTTTGAGTGCAGATCCTTGGTTCGAACTGGTAAGTGGCAGATAAATTAACCCCTTTTGTGTTAGTTTTGGGGAGTGAGAGGCAGATTAAAAGGAGGTAGGAGAGGGTATTGTTGAGGAAGGGAGAGGGAGAAAGAGGCGGGAAAAGAAAGGGAGTGAGGGAAATGAAAATATAGAGAGAAAGCGAAATAAAGGAGAGTTGGGAGAAGGTATGGGGAGGAGAGTGCTCGAACTTGAGTGGGGGAAAGAGCAAAGTGTGTCAGATTGGAGACCATTCGAGAGAAAATAAGATAACTTTGAATGCAGATCCTTGGTTCGAACTGGCAAGTGACAGATCAATGAAGCCCTTTTGTGTTATTTTTGGGGACTGAGGGACAGATTAAAAGAGGGGTCTGATCAAAAAGGAAGGGGGAGCAGAAGAAGTAAGAGTCAAGAGGCAAGTGTTGTGGCTCCGATCACCAGAAGCAGTCACTGGGTTTAATAACCTATAAGTAGTTTATTTTTAAATTGTAAAGAGATTGAAAAGCGCTGGATGATATAATAACGTTATCTCAAGTCAGGTAGTGAAATGGCATTAAAAAAAAATTAAAGAATGGAAACAGTTCTAGAACGGAAGAGAATGAAGTGGAAAATCGATAGGAGAAATAGCCAAGAAAATAGGGGAAATAAGTTGCTATAATCAGTGTTGAGAACAGAGGGCTCCAGATCGAAAAGGACACAGGTGAGACGCTGCTCCTTGAGCTGATTATGAGCCTACTCGGAGCAGTGTAGGAGGCCAAAGGCAGGAAGGTTGGATGGGAATTGAGAAGAGGAATTTTAAGTGGTGAGACATATGGAGGTCAGAATCACAATGGAGATGCTCAGTATAGCGGACACCCAATCTGCGTTTGGTTTCCCTAAAGAAAATAACTTGTATTTATATAACGCCTTTAATGACGTCCCAAAGCGCTTCACGGCCCACGAGGGGTTCTTTCCAAATATAAACAGGACAATCCAGTGAGTAAGATATATTGGCACCAATATACCTGGGCTGCGGTTAGAGTGCCAGGACTCCGGGGCCACGTGAACCTAGGGCTGCAAGCTGGATACATCGGAGGAGATCCCGGTAAATTGTCCCAGGGGAAGAAATGTCTGTGGCCCTGGACAATGGTGTGGGGATGGAGCCGTGTACAGGTGCTATCTAGAAATGCCGATCCATATACACACGCACACAATATGCACAGGCCGTGAACACAAGTAAACAAAGTTACACACACACAATCGGCTGCTCACATATATCTTGCTAACTAAATATTCATAAGTTCCACGTGTCCCCCCCCCTCCCCCTTCACTAATTTAATCACCTAAGCGTCTAAATGTTTTCGGTTCAAGGAATCGGGTTAATTGCATCACTTCGGTCACTAATATTGGTATAAACACCCCCTTCTAAAGGGACTTCGCATGCTGTGAGAGAATAAAGCACTGAATGGGTTAAGGTATTTTGGGACGGGGTGAGGGCAAAGTTTGCAATGCTGGGTCTTGACCTGCTGCCATCTCTGCAGCTGGATTTCCGATCGAGATGCCTGGAGATCGACAGCGACCATCCCAATATCAAGAGTGACATCAAGTGGCCGAGCCTGGACATTACAGCAGGGGTGGGGGGGCCTGAGGAAAGGGGAGGCGATGATTGAGGTGGATGCGGATGGTTAACAGAATGGAGTTTGATGCGTACGCCTGAATTTGCATTTAAGTAGCTGGCTCCTGATAATTGCAATCCTCCCCGAGCCTCTCCCTTCGTCTCCGAACGTGGCGCCTCTCCAATTCACTAACGTAAAATAAAGTCACTGGACTCCGAGATAAAACTGTTCTCGGAAGCCCGAATCTTTTACCCGGGGCCCGTTATAGCAAGTCCTATATTTCCTGTCAGCGTGAAGAGCTTCCTTCGCTTTAAACTACAACATTCCTCCTGCAAGAAGAAGAAGACACTGTTTGCTCCCACCGTCCCCTTCTCCGTACTGCGATAGTTTTGTCCAACACAAAGCAAGAATGAAAATTCGGCTCCAGAGAAACACAAAGCGCGAGTTTAAGCCTCTTAGCTAGAAACATTTAAAAATCAGAAACCTTCTGGTGAAGGCGAGCGATGTCGGTGCCAGCAAATGGAACAGGCGCGATTACAGGCACGCCGTGTCAGTATCAAACAAAGCCAGATAGGAGATAGACAGTAAAGCTCCCTCCGCTAGGAAGGACCTATTTCCCTTAGCAGAAGGGTCAAGAACCAGGGGGCATAGATTTAAAGTAATTGGCTGGAGGTTTAGAGGGGATTTGAGGAGAATTTTTTTCACCCAGAGTGTGGTGGGGGTCTGGAACTCACTGCCTGAAAGGGTGGTAGAGGCAGAGACCCTCATCACATTTAAAAAGTACTTGGATATGCACTTGAAGTGCCGTAACCTGCAAGGCGAAAGACCAAGAGCTGGAAAGTGGGATTAGGCTGGATTGCTCTTTGTCGGCTGGCGCGGACATGATTAGCCGAATGGCCTCCTTCCTCGCTGTAAATGTCTATGATTCCACACTTTGCCCCATCAATGTGGCTCAGCCTCCAACCTCAGTTAGCCACTGTATCACCCAGTTCCTTCAACAATGCTGCTTCTATTAAATGAGTCAATAAACCAGTTACTAATGGAAGTATTAAAAAAACGCTTTCACGGAACCCCAGAAAGAACAAAGTTACAAAGCTTCCAGAAAGGCTTTTCTTTAAACCATCAGGTCATTTAAACTAGGCCCATGTGAAAAATGATTGAATTCAACCCCAGCTGAACTAGTTTTCAGAGAATTCTGACTCCATCATATCTGTGATTTTTTTTATCCCAAGGACGTTCAGTACCTCCCCCCCCCCCCCCCTCTCAAATATAAATACGAAACAGAGAACGAACTTGCATAGAGAGGGGGGTGGGGGGAGAGAGTGAGAGTCGTTCCGACCTCAGGCCGTCCCAAAGCGCTTTACAGTCAATGAAGTACTTTTGAAGTGTAGTCACTGTCGTCATGTAGGAAATGCAGCTGTCAATTTGCGCACAGCAAGCTCCCTCAAACAGGAATGAGATCATGACCAGATAATGTTTTAGTGATGTTGATTGCAGGATAAATATTGGCCAGGACACCGGGAACATCTCCCCTGCAACACTTATTATTTTATCGTCCCATTTCTCCCCTTTCCTAAAGCGGCGGGAGTCTTGTTGGTGCACTGGCATCTCTCCCCTATCTTCTCTAACTGGCCCTTCAGCATCCTCCTCTGCCCAGGAAAGAAAGGGCTTTCAGTGGGTGGTCAGGAGTCCCAAGGCGCCTCACGGCCAATGAATTACTCTGAAGGGGGTCAATGCTGTAGTGTAGGGAAAGGTGCGCGCAGCCAGGTCCCACAAACAGACATGTTTTTTTTACGGTGTTGGTCGAGGAAGGGATGTTGACCAGGAGACCGAGATAACACCCCTGCTCGTCTTCCAATAGTGCTCGGAGATCTTCTACATGAACAGTTGGGGGAGGTCTGGGTTTAAAGTCTCGCCCCAAAGCCAGCACCGCCACAGTGCAGCACCCTCCGCCTATAGTATGTGCAGGATGGTATTACAACCGATCCCCATGGGATGGTCATACCTCCACCTCAAGCAGTGGTCACTAGAAAGGGACCAGAAGTCAGAACCGTGGCCAATTTTTCGACTCCCGCGCCAAGGGATGCTGAGGCCAATTGGATCACCGCGCCTGCTGATTGGTTAAACAGGCCCAGGGCACGATGGAAAGTGGACCTACCAGATCGATATGGCTCAGTGCCCAATTGGGGGTGAGCAGGGCATCGACAGCTGAGGCACGAGAAATTCTCAAGATCATTTCTTATTGTAAATAGCAAGTTCGGAAGAAATTATAGATGAACTTTTAAAGACACGCTTTAAGTTTTGTAACGGCGTTGGATTTTAGTTCAAAATCTCGCATCAAGCTGTACATTTAGAAAGCATGCCTTATTTTTACAGACTGTGCTCGCAATCTTTTTCACTGGTGGGGTTATTTACAAGGAGCAGAGTGAAACGTTTTTTTGACGTTTAACAGGATTCAACTGGATGCTGTTAAAGCAAGAAATTCACACAGATCATGTATAGATTCTCCCATCCCCCTCGTGTGTAGGGTCTGTGTCAGACCGCCAAATGGCCTGATGTAGCGAGAACAGAAATGCTAATTTATTTAATGTAAACCCAAGATTTGTTCCGATCAATCACTTCATTCAGTCTGTCAAAGTCCCGATGATGTCTTGAACCATTTATGCCGAGACTGGGAGATAAACAGCTCAGTAGCACACGAGAGGAAGTATTCTGCCTGGTCTCTAAAGCCAGCCAAAGAAATCACAGCAGATAGATGTCCCGAAGTCAGTGGCGAGGCTTATTTTCCCAACAATGTGCTGTCAAAGGGCAACAGTTTAGCGCGAATCATGTAAAAGTTTCACTTTCTCGATTCATTTAAGCATCAAATCCCTCCCGCTCCCCGCGTATCAAAAAAACTTGATCTTATTTTGCACGCGGAATCCTCGACTGTGAATATTTCAATAACTGTAGTCTGTTAATTGAGCAAGGGACGCTACAACTAGTGCCTCGCTGGGGAAGAATAATGACCCGTGTTAAGCAACTCGCCCCATTCTCTGCGCTGTACACGGTTTCTTTAACCATGCGCCCTCAGACCGAATGCAGAATTTCATCTCATATCTACTGTTTCGATTCACAGACTGTACATCCGGAGCAGCCCCCACCCCACTCCAACCCCTTCAGTTCGGAAGAGTCTTTGCAGCTTTTAAATCCTACAGGCTCCTTTCCCAGCACGATAAACTGAAAGCAAATTTCTACAAATCTCTCCCATCAGGCAGGAGTTTCCACCAAGAGCTGGCTGACGCTTCTTCGAAGTTTAGATATCAAAAGCATCATTGTAGCCCCGAAAGGGTTCCATGTTTTTACACTTTGAATTGCCCAGGACCACGCGGTATTAATACCCCCACTTTAAAAAAGGTGCGGAGTTCGACATCTTCACTGCACAAGAGCCCAATACCGCTTGGCGTTACCTTGGTTTTAGAGGCGCGTTACACTTCTAGCAAAGGACATCTCTTCCCTCCACCTCCTCGCCCTCTGTTCCCATACTTTTTGTACAACTTATTCCAGGGGACAGGCACAATTACAAATATTGTTGAACCGTTTAAATTGTGCTGTACGGAATACATTGCCCCTCACACTGACGGTTTAAATATTTCAGCATATGGTATCGGAGGCTTTCGACTCCGTCCACCGCTTCGTGCGAGAGAGAGAAAATAAAATCACTAGCACAAATCAGTCAGTCATTTCACCAATAGTTCTAATATTTACTATTTGAGAGTTCGAACCAATTTTAAACAGGTTTTGGTTAATAACTAAATACGACAAGCCCCCGATACTTTCTCTCCCACTTGGATCGCACTGGTCAATTACACGCGTTAATTACAACTTCACCCGGCTACAAGAAGCCGGTCCCAAATTGTACATGTCACCGAAATAAAATATAGGTTTGGGTTATTTTAAATAGCAGCTTAGGACTGCACAGTACGCAGAATGTGCCGCTTATGGCAATGACCCCCCCACCCCCGATTTATCGCCGGGTACCTTGTGTAGGTCATAAGTTTTCAAACTGCGGTCTCCAGCTCCCAGGGAGTCATCAGATTTCGGTTGGTGTCTCAACAGATTTCTGTACTTATTGACATATAGCATTGTTATATGTTTCAATATTAACCAAGTTTGGGAAGTTTTGATTTATTTCAAGATCTTCTTTCAGTTTGTATTCTCTTGGACTTTATAATTGATTTAAAATACAAGCACATTTAAAATTTAAAGTCAAACAAGCACATTCGTTTTTTTAATCTGTTGAGCTATGTATATACCAACAAAACACGTTTGCTGCATGTAACGGCCTGGGGGCAAGTCTACAACAGCTGGATATTTAGGGAAGGGTATCGCCCAGCCTGTCAGTATGGAGAGGGGACATGCAATACATGTCTTCCCACTCGGGGTTCCTCAATAATAAAACAATACACAAACCAGATCTTTCGTGGCTGTTGCCGCCAGTTAGCTCCTGTACACTGGCATGAAATTAACAGCTCCACAACTCTCAAACAGAAAGCCAAATTCTGTACCACACTCTGCATTCCTCAAACCCTGTTGAGTAAGCAAATCTTAAAACAAAAATCAGCTAATTGGTGCACAGCAATGGGCTCACTGTCTCCACACAATCAGTCCCGCTGCTTCTCCCACCGCCAGTCGGACTAAAACCCACCCCGATGGCTAAATCCGGGGACAACTTTCAATTTTTAAATATGCTACGAAGACTCGGGGTTATGTTTATTTTTTTCTCTCACTAAAATTGTGGATAAATAAACAATAAAATAATTTTTCATTGGCTTGTAATGAACTCGGGGTAGCTGGCGGTTTCTCTCCCCCAACCCCCTCTCCTCTGCTGTTACGGGGATCCGTTTGGTTTTGTGCCATTCGATATCAACACAACTCCTCACAGGGCCAGGCGGGAGACTGGAGTCCGATTTCTCAGTCTGAGTGTGGGTAAAGACTACAAGATCAGGCTGTGAACTGAATTCCGCAATATCCCGTCCCATCGCTCCCAGGCGTTAATTGGAGTCTTAAACCGTCTTCAACTGCGTCCGGAGTCAACAAGAAAAAACGGTTCATTCTGAACCGAGGAATATTTCAACTAAGTAAGAATGAGAAGACGCGTACGTTATGCAGAATGCAAGAATTATATTTGTGTAATTATTTAAATACTCATTTCTGAAATCGAGTTCTGCAGTGGTCTCCCACCCACCCCCCTCCTGCGGTTGGTTACAATCTGAAGTTAAGAAAACTAAGATTTCACCGGTTTAGATGTTTATTTTGTGAATTGTGACAGCCTTAGTTGAAATAATTGAGCAAACTGCTTAGAAATTGGTCTCGGGCGGTGGCGCAAATCGGGCGGTATCGGATCCACCGACCATTATGCACAGTGCTTGATATTCGGTTACATTTACTGTCTTAAGGAGCCTCTTAAAGTAGAGAGGTAGAGAAGCAGAGAGGTTTAGGGAGGGAATTCCAGAGCTTAGGGCAGAGGCAGCTGAAGGCACGGCCACCAATGGTTGAGCGATTATAATCAAGGATGCTCAAGAGGCCAGAATTAGAGGAGCGCAGATATCTCAAGAGGTAGTGGGACTGGAGGAGATTACAGAGATAGGAAGGGGCGAGGCCATGGAGCGATTTGGAAACAAGGATGAGAATTTTAAAATCAAGGCGTTGCTTAAACGGGAGTCAATATAGGTCAGCGAGCACAGGGGTGATGGGTGAACTGGACCTGGTGCGAGTTAGGACACAGGCAGCCGAGTTTTAAATTACCTCAAGTTTACGGAGGGTAGAACATGGGAGGCCAGCCAGGAGTGCGTTGGAATAGACCAGCACCATATATCAGCTAGCTATCACTTTCTGGAACCTGTGGCCCAACGTTCACGCTATACATCCTGAGACCCCATTTGCCCTTTTCATCACTGCTGCATACTATGTTGACAGTTTAAGGGCCTTTTCCACTAAACCCCCCAACCCATTTCCTGTGTATTCTCTTGTAGATGATTCCCATTGTGTGTATTGCTGCACATTTAACATGTACCACTTTTCAGTCCAATTCCTCAAACTGTCCTGTTCACTCAGCAACTGATCTACTTGTTTTCCATCTACAGCTGCTCCAAGTTCAGCATCACTGGTAAACCCTCCGAGCTTCATTACTGAGCCTTCCTCCAAATCATTAATGATCAAAAGCAACAATCGTCCCAGAACCAATCACTGGTGCCACCATAGTCAATGTTTCCAAGTTGATGCTACTTTCTTAACAACTACCCTTTAATCTCTGATCCCATCAGTTATTTATTCGCTTCAAAAGCTTCTCTTCTATTCCTTGCCTCTATTTTATAAAGTAATCTCCAATGTGAAACTTTATAAAAGGCGTTGCTAAAGTTTAGATATATTTCATTTCCTGAGTGTTCCTCGTCAACTAACTCAGTTACATCCTCAAAGAATTCCAGTAGATTGGCAAGCACAATCTACCACCTGTAAATGCTTGCTGACTTTAAAAAAATAATTTTATGTTTCTCCTGATGCTTTGCTATTCTTTCAGGATATCTTCCATTATTTTCCTAATTACCAATGACAAGCTCACAGGTCCATAGTTCCTTAGATTATCCTTTCATTTCTTTATACAAATTGGCATCACATTTGACTCGCTTCAATCCATTGGTATAACTCCAGTATTAAGCAATCCCACAAGGTATCCATCAAGTGTGACCAATTTAATTTCCTACCTCCTTTAATACTTCGTATTGAAGTCCTTCAGGGTCAAGTGCCTTACTCTCTTTCAGCATCCTTCGTCAATCATTTCTGTATGTTAGTTTTTCTTTCTCTTGCCCTCTAAATTTCAATCTTACATGAGGAAGGCAGTCCTCAGATTCATTTGTAAACACTGACACAAAGAAATCATTAAGGACATCTGCCATTCCTGGGTCATTAGTTATCATGTCCCTCCTGGGATCCCTCAGAGGTCTCACGGTTTCCTTCATCACCTGTTTTTCATGATTTTTGTGCAATCATAATCCAGTTATTTATTTTGTGTCTCTTATTTTAATTAATTCTTGGGATATGGGTGTTGCTGGCAAGGCCGGCATTTATTTCCCATCCCTAGCTGCCCTTGAGAAGGTGGTGGTGGTGGGCTTTCTTCTTGAACCACTGCAGTCCATGTGGTGAAGGTTCTCCCAGTGTTGTTAGGGAGGGAGCCCCAGGATTTTGACTCAGTGACAATGAAGGAACTATGATATATGTCCAAGTCTGGATGGTGCGTGACTTGGAGGGGAACCGGGAAGTGATGGGATTTCCATGCACCCACTTCTCTTTGTCCTTCTAGAGGCTGGAGGTCATGGGTTTGGGAGGCGCTGCCAAAGAATCGCCCATCCAATATCTTAAACTCTTTTACCTATATTCAATCCAATCTTCAATCCATTGGAATTAGTTGTACAGAAGTTTTATAATGAATATGATTTTGTTGCCTTGGGACGTTTTACTACGTTAAAGGAGTTATATAAATGCAAGTTGTTTTTCGTCCCTTAACCTCCACACATATGCACATATTTAATTTCCTGCCTCCTTTACTGTACTTGAAGGGATGTATTTGTTCTGCAGTCCCCGAATTATGTCTCTGAATATATTCCATTTACTCTGTGCTTACCCAATCACCCCAGTGTATGCCAACCCGTCATTCCTCATCCCCTCAAACACTGCCCTTCCTGATGTTAAAAATCTTAGTTGCATTCTATTTCTGTTTTAAGTTTTATCCTAAACTGGTTGCCGTTAGCTAGTTGCTCTGACTGATCATATCCACCATTCATTTACATAACAGCAAAGCTAAGACGGTTTTCTTGTTGCTCCCATGACCATAAAAATGCTGAAAAATTGCAATTCCCATTACAATCTTCCCAACTACAAGACATAAGAAATGACAGTTATGAGCAACCATGACAGTCTAAAACTAAGGGGCAACTTGGAGGAACAGAGTGGAGCAAGATTTCATAACATATGTAATTAATCCAATCAGTCATATGTCAATGTAGCTAAAGAAAATAAAATCTTTTATTTCTTTCATTTGTTCAAAGATGTTTGGTTAGACATCTGTTAGTTAAATGCACCACCCAGTGTTGAACTAAATCATCCAGCACAAAAGTCCAAGGTTTTATCTGCATCAACAATTTAAATTAATGTAGTTGTTTTCATGGAATAAAACTTTCTAAAGAGCAGCGACACCAAGCAGGAGAGAAACCAAGGGAGATGGTTGAAGAGGTAAGTTTTGAGGAAGGTTGAGAGATAGCAGTGAAGAGGTATGGCAGAGAGCTCCAATGTGCAGGGTCTAATGACTGAAGGCTTTGATGATGTAGCAGAGGGAACCTCAACCACAGAGCTGCAGGGGTTCCACATAAGCTTCAGCAATGAGGGGAAAAATCTCACTCCTCACAACTAATCAGCGACTGCTGATGGATGTTAGGTGAGGAGAGGTATGGACTTGGCTGTAATGCTCTTCATGGTTGAATCACCTGCTAACAGTCACAGTCTAGACTCACACACTAAGAGTGATTGCTCGGTGAGGTAGCAGAGATCAGTTAGTGGCCATGTGACTGTCGTGAGAACACGTTCACTATACTGGTGGGGAGGCTATTCTTAGGGAAGAGCAACAGGTGTGAAACACCAATGGTGAAACATTCCCAAATACAGGCAGATTAAAAACTGAACTGTGCCTCATTAGTGGCAAATTACTGACACAATCTAATGTTTTGGGGCCAGTACTGCAGAAGCAGATACAAATTGAAGAGCAGTAAAGAACCTTCCTGTTCCAATACAGCTGGAACTTCCGTTCATTTTACTACGTTAAAGGCGCTATATAAATGCAATTTGTTGTTGTTGTTGATTATCTGTGGTTGTGTGTATGGGTTCACTTTCTCTCCTTACTAACCTACTTGAAAGATGATTGAAATCAGGCAAGAATAGTATCTGTGATGCCTGCCATGTTTCAATAGCCTGCTAATATTTGTTGTCTCAGTTCACACATGAAGAACGGCCAATTAGGTTAGGTAACAGAAGATACCGGTGGAAATATATTCTGGCAAGAGCATGCAGGTGCAGCAGGCGGTTAAGAAGGCAAATGGTATGTTGGCCTTCATAGCGAGAGGATTCGAATACAGGAACAAGGATGTCTTGCTGCAGTTGTACAGGGCCTTGGTGAGACCACACCTTGAGTAGTGTGTGCAGTTTTGGTCGCATTATCTGAGGAAGGATGATCTTGCCATGGAAGGAGTTCAGCGAAGATTCACAAGGCTGATACCTGGGATGACAGGAATGACGTATGAAGAGAGATTGGGTCGATTGGGCTTATACTCGCTGGAGTTTAGAAGAATGAGAGGGGATCTCATTGAAACTTATAAAATTCTGACAGGACAGGACAAACTAGATGCAGGAAGGATGTTCCCGATGGTCAGGGAGTCCAGAACCAGGGGTCACAGTCTAAGGATAAGGGGTAAGCCAGTTAGGACAGAAATGAGGAGGAATTTCTTCACCCAGAGGGTGGTGAACCTGTGGAATTCTCTGCCACAGAAGGCAGTAGAGGCCAATTCATTAAATAGATTCAAGGAGGAGTTGGATATATTTCTTAAGGCTAAAGGGATCAAGGGATATGGGGAGAAAGCAGGGACAGGGTACTGAATTTGGATCAGCCATGATCGCATTGAATGGCGGAGCAGGCTAGAGGGGCCGAATGGCCTACTCCTGCTCCTATCTTCTATGTTTCTATGAACATCTTGACAAAAGAAGGGAAAGAAAATTGAAAGGACAAATTACAAGAAAACAATTGGACATAAAAGATGGTGGATTATGCAGATATTAAGATATCAGGGGGTGATTACATGGGACTAATCTCAAAGGGTTCCAATGCTGCCTTAAAACATGAACGCAAAACTGAGTGATTTAGAATAGTATTTTGAAAGTTAGATTGTAACTCATCTATCAACTCCTTGTTTATAATTTGTACTGTGGAGTTAGTGAGTCTGTTCTACTCACTATTTTCTCTATCATAACGGACTCTATGCTTAATGCATTTCACCTATCTTAGAGATAATGATACCTGCACTAAATTGTTCATCAGTGCAATGGAATAAAACAGACATTTACTGAATAGCAATCCATTTCTTGCCAGGAACAGAGTTATTATAAGGGTTTGATTTTTTTTGGAAAATCCAGATTAACAAAAGGAACTTGAACGTAAGGGTATAATTAATCAAAAAAGAGCTCAGTAACATGCCAAAATGTATATATTATATAAATGAGGGAGCAATTATCAATACAATTTGCTAGGTTTTGTAACCATGTCGACATCCTAATCATTTTTGATCAAATTGCACCCCCTACAGGAGTTATGCAATAGAGCCGGAGACAAAAACATGGAAAGTTTGCAAGGTTTTGACATCTATACCACAAGGTTTTCAGGCAACTACAAATATTTTTGGCATCTCCACATTTATCATGTTATAATATATTTATATATATGTTATCTTTTTCTAATTTCCTCCTCTCCAGTCCAGAAGAGCTGGAGTACAATCCCACAGGGAGCAGCAGCCCTCCAGTGCCCTACCCTAGTGGCCATTCCTCCTGTGAGAGCATAGAAAATGATTGTTGGCAGACAAAGCAATTGAGCAGGGAAGCAGAAAGAGACCTAGGAGTCTTATAAGACTCAACACATCCAACCAATGCAGAGCAGCCATCAACAAAGCCAATAAAATGCTGGACTACATAGTCAAAACGGTAGAACACAATTCCGAGGAAGCTGTGACTAAACAGTTTAGCACTGTGGTGAAACCACATCTTAAGTATTGTGTCTGGTTTTGGTCGCCAAGACACAAGGGAGACATTCAAGCACTGGAGGCAGCGCAGAGAAGAGCCAGAAGGCTGATCCCCGATGTCTAAGGACTGCGTAATGAGGAAAGACTAGATAAAAATGGGCTGCTCAGGGCACAGATTCAAACTAGTAAAAGCTAAATTAAAAAGTTTAGGACTGATGTCAGGAAATTCTTCTTTACACTGAGTGATCAATGTTTTGGAACAGACTTCCAGGAAAAGTAGTGGAGGCAAAAAGCCTGGAATGACTTAAGGAACAATTAGATGCTGAATAGGAGGGCACAAGAATCTTTCTGGATAGATGAACTGCTATGGGCAGAATGGCCTTCCTTATCCATAACTATCCTGTGATTATAGTTGAACTCTATCCTGTCCTCACCCAATGTCCAACTTCCAGCAGAGGTCACTAAAAGGCAATTAGGAGTAGGGACTTGGAGAGTTCCTGATTTTGAAGTATTAAGATGAATTTGCAATGAAACTGAAGGATGCCAGATTTGTGTGTCCATATAAATGCATCATTGTAATTACTTGTAATGAAGGCCATGTGTGATAAAGTGTACAGTTGACGATGGACATAAGGAGAACCAATTTTGAAATAATTAGATTTTTTTTTATATCCAATGTAAAATTTAATTCTCTGATCATTCATCATAGCTAATTTCCAGCTCACATGGTTAATTTACCTTCAGTGAAGAGAACCAATTCAAAATGCTTGTCTTCCAAGTTCATTAATTAGCCATAATCATGTTTTACTGCCCTCTGATAAACACCTTTAAAAGAGATGTGAAATGGATTCAGCAAGTTAGGCATGAAGACTGTGCAGGCAAAACTAATTCGGGCCAACATAAAATTAAATTCCAAAGTGAAATGGTAACCAATACAGCACCAATGACCCATGTGCAATACCTTCAGTAAACCTCCGAAATAATTAATAAGCCATTTGGTCACTGCCAGTGAGCAATCAGAAACTTGCTGACAAGGCACATTGCTTCACTGTTTTGAGTTAGCCGTCTATTTTATAGTTGCTTTCTCTTCTCTCCCTCACTCTATATTGCTCCTCTCTTTCCTTGGAGGAGATTCATGCTGGGGAATGAATCAAAGGGCAAGGGAAATCCTTCTGTACCTCACCCAAGTGTCATTATTCAAGTGTGAGCCGAGGCAGCAAATAGCAGCAGGCTATGTAATCGCACAGGGCATTATAGCTGAGCCCAATGCTGCTCTCACCCATCATCCACACGATACACTCAGTTACTATGTTCTCCTGCTACATGGCCATAATAAAACCTGTTGCATGCTCAAAGCCAATGCTTGTCCAACTATGACCCCATCCTCATTTTAAAGCGTATTCGGATAGCATGAATTATGCATCAGATCCTTGAGGGCCTTCCTTAACAAGAACAGTGACTTGTCGGACTTCCTCTTGTACACTGCCTCTCAGAATACACTGTGGAACCAAATAGTCACAATATTTTGATAAAAAGTATGTTCCAAAGGTGCAACAATAGATAGTGCAAAACAGTTGAACACTAGTTTTTTTTGTGTTAATTTTCTCCCCTCCTCTAAAGGCACCAACTTATGCAAGAATATGGCTTCACGGATGCTGGCAGTCAAGATGCCATTCTTCACGAGAGCTTGGACAGAGAGTGTTGAGCAAGCTGTACAGGGATCCTAGCCGAGCTTGGTTCTATATTCAATCAACTTCCACTTGTACACTTTCCAGCAGGAGTCACTGGATTGCAATTTGAAGGACTGCTTTCAGCTCGCTAAATCCAGGGGTGCAGAAACCAAGTGTAGTGCACTTACCTCAGCTGAGATAAGCTAAGTCAATCGAAACTGGGGCTTAAACCTCAATACCAGTGGTGGTGCCTTAACCCATTGCACCATCGGCTTGGCCAACACCTTCCTTCGAATGACGACTATTTCTTCTGGACCATTGGCTGGTCGAACACCTTCCTTCTAATGATGAGTATTTCTTCTGTCTTAATGCTTTTATTACCATTAGAAGCAATGCCTTTTAGTATATTTGATATGTGCCACACTTGTACCTGTAGTATAAACAGAATACACATTGATAAATTTATTTCATCCATGAGCAAAAACATTGCGGCTTGCTTATGATGGATCTTGGGTTCTTCACTCATGGGACAAAGGCTACATGACATGAGGTAAACAATAAAACGCACTATCAAAATAATACAGTGCAGCTTGGTTTTAGTTTATCATCTCTTCACTTTGTGCCTTATTGACTAGTACAGTAAACTAACCAAATTGGTGCCACTCAAAGGACAATTAAAATCATTATTCCAATGTACCAATGATAAGGAAGGTATGTACACCAATATTTCCTGGTCATTACTATTCCAGCTACTCTATGGAATTAAGAACCATGAGCAATCCTTGATTGGAAATTCTTCTGAATAAATCTTCTCCTGACTTGCCAGAGTGGACAGTTTAACTGGCTTTGAACTGTGCAAAATCTGTGTCAAACTGAACAAATTAGCTTTAAAATTCTTAACTTTAGCAAAGATATTGTCAGTTGCCATGACCAGGTTACCAGTAAGAATCTGAGTTAGTTATATGTTTGGTGTATTACACGGTCATAATGTCTAGGGGTCCTCTTTACAGTGTGTGCAAATATGGCAAGTAAAAAGGAAAGATTTTGAATAGCAACATAAAGTGAAAGAGCAGTGTTATCTGGCACATGGGTACTGGCCAACCAGATTACCTGCCTGATGATATATACCAGAGTGGAATTTTGAGTAATCAGTGTAATGACACACTTGAATGGCACTTAATCAGATATGCGTGTGTAACCTTCCCCTTTGCCCCAATTGATGGCTTAGTGAGATAATCCAATTAGTAAATGAGCCACACAGACCAGGACATTCCTAAGTTTGATTCCCAGTCTGTAGTAAGTTAGCTGATCTTAACCAGGGTGGTGATAGGAGTACTATAATTGGCTTTAGAACCTGAGTTAGGGAGAAGAAAAATCAGATGTTCCCTACTCTTGATCAGTATCCAGAGACCGCATGAGGTCTCCCATATTTGAATAGCTCACTGCGATTCATCATCAAGACTCACATATGAATGACGAGCACTTGGCCAAGACACTGGGGGGGTGCAGGTGGAATCTTACACAATCAAAAGTCAACGCCTTCTGTACAGGAGGGAAGAAAATAATAGGAGAAATCTAGCAAAAAAGGACAAGAGCATGATTTCAGCACCAGAATTGTTTGATGTGCCCCAATAGATGAAAGCGTGATTTCATACTCAAATAGGATTATGGAATCTGATATATGGTACAGGAGTGTAGACACTTTCCCTGATGACGTGGGTAAATGCACTATCTGGTTTAACACTAAAACATACAAACCAGAAAGTCCCTGGCCTGTTCTTGAGTGGATATTTCCATGTAATCAATGCATCATAGTGCAAGAGCACACTCCAGAGGAGAAAATGAAGTGCCACAATTGACCTCACTGCCCCTTGGCTAGAAATGGGAGAAAAAAAATCAGCAGGGTTTCCAATCATGCATTTTCAAAGATGGTTGAAGATTCAAGTCCCAACATTGTCCACAACTCGTCTATCTGGAACACTTTGCTCATATCATCTTAATTCCACACGGGTGGTCTTGAATGATACACAAATCAACCTAAGCACTCATCAGAACAGTCAGTACTTGCTCATATGTTCATTCATGGCTGTTGGCATGAAACAGATTTTGTCCAAGTGAAGGGCTTCAACCAATCATATATAAACAGTAAATAAGTTGAGGGAAGATTATATTCTATTACTTTTAAAACACAATCCCCTATTTGAATTCCTCTAACTGCTCCAGATGGATCCTGTTAATATGTAAAATAGACTGGTGGGGCTACCCAAAAATTGGCAAATCTACACTTAGCTTTTACATTTAAATGGTAGAGCCTGTGTGCAGACTGCATTTCTGACTCTCAAATTCTCCCTCCTTCACAGCCTGGCTGTAGCGAATTTTCCTCTCCATGCAAATTATGAAGGGAAAACACTTGTTGGAAGATTTGCAACCCCTGTAAAGTTATTCTGCATTTGACTACACAAAAAATAGTTGTCAACTCTGCACTGTTCCAGTACTCAACAGTTGATTATGCTTCAAGAATTTTCAAAAAACCTCTGTAAAGCCCACTTGATCATATTCCAAACCTTTTACGATAAATTTATTTCGTCCATGAGTGGTATCACGCAGGTCTCTACTAGAATGAGTTCAATCTTGTACAAATGTCGGAGTCCTGGAAATGTGAAAGCAGAACTTAGCAGTCATATTATGCTAGCAGTCTTCAATATGATTCTTCAGCCAAATGTCAACTATGGGGAGTCCTGGAGAATGAGCAACAGTCCAAAATCATGACCACAAGCATTTGAAACAAGATTCCTCCATTGGGTTGATTCATAGAAGTCCCTTCAAAGAATTACATAGAGATAACAGGGACATTAAAAGACAATTCAGGACTTTTCTACATCAAGAGATCTTGCTATGGTAGTATCTCAAATTCTATCAGAAAGATCCAGCAGATCCATCTTGGGTTGTTTAAAATTAAAAGGAGAAAGGTAACTACTGCAGCATTACAGTATGTTGCCTCAGGTGGGTTTTTGTAAATTTGATTCAACTTCTAGAGTAATTGGTAGTTGAAGGAATCTCCCATAATTCAATAGCCTAAGTTAAAAATATGATGAATTCAGCTCAGCTAGGGCTCATGGTGTAGCTGGTACAAGTAGCTTCAAAATCTTGAGCTAGCTAGAATGAAAAGAAAACCAAACATAGGCAGGATTCCCACTTCTGATTGTTATCAAGTATTCCAGCAGGAATTAAATGTATGTGGGCAAGTATAGCATCAGGATCAGAATCAGCGAGGATGGCCCCCACAGTCAAGTAGCCCATCAGCAGGGTCACACATGAATAATCAAATGAAGTGTCAGCACAGATGGTAGCTATTTGGCAATTCAAACCAGTCCAAGTGCTAGTTCTAGCTCAAAGCCATCCAATCATAATTCCTTGTATCCTCTTAATATTTTTTTTCTTCAGTGTTTATGCTGTAATTGACTCGGAGAAAACCATTTTGATAAATACGCATCAGCACCTCGGGAGCCCAATCCCACAGCACAATCTTCAGGTGAGGATAAGTAAGGGGAATGTAAACAAACTACTGTGCATTCATATGAATTATAGTCTCCCTGATACAGACCTCTACCAACTTCCATGGATTTTTTCCTAAAATTTGGCTAGCTGGGCCATATAAAAAGCTAAAATACAACACATAAGAGGTTCTTGTCAGTGAAGTTAACAGAGAAAAGTACATTGCACCTGATGCTGGTGTCGCATTAACTTCTACACCTAAAGGGAACTGTGGCACATAGTTACCTGGGTCTGAATCCACCCTAGGCTGAGGAACAAAGATCTCCCTCTCTGCTAGCTACAACACTCCTAAATAAAATGTATTTGGACAATTGTAAGATGGTTCATAGTGAGATCGAATCGGCAGTGCAAAATTGTTCCTAATTCTACACTAGATTTGCAGTCCCAGAGAAAGGTTAAGAGAATAGTTGGTACTGAAAATATAACACAATGGGCATGTCCCTCAGAGAGTAGGATCAGGGTAGCTTTACCTTGCATCTAATTAGTGCTGCACCTAACCAAGGTGTACCTGGTGTAGACATTAGCTGCAAAAGATGGCAGTATTCCATTATATATCATTCATGATTCTCTCATCTGATTGCAAAATGACTGCAAGCTTTCAGAAAATGTTATCTACAAGGACAGTCCTTCCTGAAGATGGCTTCAAAGTTTGATAGAAATTCAACTTCCTTTAAATGAGTGCCATGACTCCTCCATATGCACTTGACACACGCATGTTTAAATGCAGTCAATACAATGGTTTGAATTAACTGAAATAAAACATGCACACAATCCACATTGACTTATGGTGAAGTTTTACTAATGTGAAGGTGAAACATTTGAAGCCGCATTTACTAGTGCACTCAGTACATGCTTGCAAAACTTTACTGCTTTGAAACAAGCAGCTTCTGTCAGCTGTGCTCAAATGCAATACATAGTAAAATGGCCCAATCCAAGAAAAATTCTACATTGAACAGTAAAGGCAGCACCCGATGAGGTACTGAGCTGCACAGACCATAAAAACAAGCAAAAATCAAGGACGAAAAGAAAAGCTGAACAGCCCACTGAAGTTCATCTCACCAGAATGATTTCAAGTTCAATTTCCAGTTTGTGCTAAGTTAGTTAGGCTCAAATGGAGCAGCAATTAGGGCGCTACAAATTGGCCTACGGATTTCTGGGCTAGAGAGGCGAGGAAAAATGAAAATCAGCCAGGGTTCCCACTCCTGATCACTATCCAGTCATCCTTGCTGGAAAGTGCATGTCAGATGAGGGGAGCATCAGACTCAGCTGTGATGCATTCCATGGCTGAATACTCACCATAGCTCAGTGTCTAGACTCAGACAAAGAGAACCTTACCCCAGAAGGAGTCAGTGTCTTCAAGAGGGGAGAAAACAGTAACAGATGACTTGGCGTATTTATTCAGACATACACGTTCACAAAATAAAGTCCCAGAGGAACCATGTCAGAATGATTCTATCCATGATCTCATATTTATTATTCAACGCCAGCTTGGTTGTTCACAAATTGTTCACATTTAAGAATGCCAACTTTCGAAAGCTACAGAGTAAGACTCCCAATTCTCCGGTTCACTCATTGTTAATAAAAATCACGAGTTTCCCTTTTCTGTTCAAATGCACACAGTAAAGTAATATTAAATGTGAGTGAGCCTACCTACTTAAGCCATGATGAATTAAGAAAATACGTCACCAGTATTTCCCTTCCTCCCAAAAAGAAAATTGTGCAAAATCTATCAGAGCTACAAAATGGCTTTTTTTTGCTTTGTTTCATCATACAAGTTAATGTAATCATTTCCACAAATCATAATTGTCAAATTAAAAATAACACTGTACCCCTCAGGTTTCAGAAGTCAAACGTGCCATATTCATCGTGCAACTCTGCTCTTATCCGTATCCTGAAGTTCATCCCACTTATGACCCTTCAAGAATCTCAAAGGAATCACAAAGTGCTCATAAAAGCTCCAGTCTACTTCACTGAGCAGGTAAGTACAAGCCAAAGTTATTCACGCACCATTCATCAGGTACACATTAAATACTTTGGAAATGCACTATAAACTATGACAGTGCAATCGCAGTGGCCGAATATAGAGCTACAAAAATTTTTCTTTAAAAAGTCTGCTTGCAGCATGTGACTCTAACCATGCTTAAAGCTTCTAATTATATATAAATATAATACGTCAGTCAATCTAATTATTTCATGCCTACAAAACGTCTAGCAAAAACGTCCTCCCCGTCTTGCCATGGCTGTGTCTAATACTGTAAAGATGATGTGGCAACAAAATCACTAGATCCCTTCTTACAAAATGTCTCCAGACCTGCTTGTGAGAACATTACATTCTGTTTCTCTGTAAATACATCTTGTTTCCCCTCCTGCTTAAGCTGTCAAGTTCAAATTGAAAGCCATTGCCTACATTATTTTAAGGCTTTTACATCGCTGCAGTATGACGGCAGATTAAGGGGTGTCTCTGCTTCATTCAATTCCTTTCCATGGGCACTTGACACCTCCATGCATTGTTTATTGAAACTCTCTTGTATTACAGACAGTTGCTGATCTTCATCCTCACAAAGTTCCGCTGGATATGGAAACTCAACTTTGCCAGCAATATTGCCATTTTGTGCACATGGATGTTCACCTGTGCCTGGATCTCCATGAGAACTGCAATCAGTGTTTAGAGCTTTTTGCCCCTCTTCGCTGTGCCCCGTAGGGCCATCTTCAGAATCTAGAGCTAGATCTGAAACTTTACCAGGAGGCCCATCCTGTTGTCCAGCCAATTCTTGTTCTGGTCTTCTCTCATTATGGGGCAACTGCTCTCCTGTCCCTTGCACTGGTGTTGTCCCAACCTGCTGTCCTTGAGATTTCAGCTGCTGGTGACATAATGGGCACGTTTCCTGCACGTATAGCCACTTCTTGAGACAGGCCGAATGAAAGAAATGGCTGCATGGTGTAATCACTGCAGAATGCATGTCCTAAAGAAAAGAGAATTCAATTTGGTAAGGAACAACATAATAAAAACTGTGCAAAATTATTTTTTGTTGCTTTTTCCACTCAACTTTCCCTACTTTGCCGTAGGTGCTGACTCATGATGGTTCAACCTGTGTCTGCAGCCCAACTGGTTACTCTTAATATATGAGCCTAGATCGTGAATGTCAGCAGGCTATTTGTACATTGTGGGGGGGGGGGGGGGGGGGCCATAATAGCCGAGCTGACCCTTTCCTCACCCAGAGTCCACACACTCATACTTTTGAGCAGGGTTACGGGATAACAATCTGAAGCGCAAATGCTGGCCGACTTTTTTTTTAATCCTTCGTAGCCCAGGGTGCTGAAGCCAATTGGTTCCTGAGCTCAGATCAACTAACGAAACTTACACTGAGAATCAAACCTAGAATCATAGGGTCTGTACCGTTTCGTATTATATAAGGCTGTGCCACAATCTACCAGGTCACTGGGGGAGCTCTAAATTTATGCGCCATGATCTGGTCATGCCAACACGCTCAATATTGGTAATTTTACCCCTTTTTCTCCCCTCCCCTCGGAGCATTGCCCCTAACATCTTATCAGCAATGAGTAGTAAAGCAGCAAGTCAAAAGTTCTGCTGACATAAAACCGAGAGTAAAGTTCACACTGTTTTAGGGTCAAAAGAATTAAACCGAATTAGTCCCTTAAACTCAGTGCCAGAGGCATGTTATCCTTCATGCAGTCTATTATGAATTTTAAAAGCACATTAAATTTTCATGTCTTCACTGTGACTTAAGATAAAAAGGAAATAAATAAGAATGACATTGTACCTAAATGCATTTGGCAATACATTGCTGGTAATATACCACTATTTTTGGTGGCAATTTACCGAGACGTGTATGAAATTATATTTGTTTTCATCATCAGTCAACAAGATGAACCATTACATTTGCTTTCAATTTAGGCTACAGCTACATGCCTCAAAAACAGAGTCTAACCAGTTTCTATCCAAAATCTAGATGAGGTCTGTTCCCCAGATTAAGAGCGATGCCAATGTCATTACGTTAGAGAACTAAAGATCTGTACAGCCCACAAAATTAAAATAAAATTAACTGCATTCACATCCACCAATCATGCATCTCAAGATGCACAGCATTAACATACAGAATGAAAAAGGTTGCAGCTGCTCTCCTGGAGCGGACAGGGCAAAGATGTAGGTCCACAATATCCTATGTAATAAGCATTGGTAAGATATATTGCTCTCACAGTAAAGGGAGGGAAAGGTCAGATAAAGTCACCCCGACAGCTTGAGGATCATCTGGTATCCAGCTACAAGCAGAAAGATACTTTACAGAGGCCCAGCTAAAACAAAATGCACATCAATAAAATGAAGATCGGTCCCTGATATCTTCGTGGGTAAGCCATGCAGGCAAGGTGGTCTTGGGTTCAATCACTGCAGCGTGCTGAGTCACCTGATCGTGAGTTAGAAGTGGAAACATACAAAGTCAGCCAGGATTTCTTCGCGCGCGCGTGTGTGTGTGTGTGTGTGTGTGTGTGTGTGTGTGTGTGTACGCATGAAAGTAAATGCAAAAGAGAGGGAATTAAAAAAAAGAGACAGCACACACAAGCAAGATGAAAACTGAATGTGATGTCCTCCATGGTCAAGTAGACTGCCAACACTCAACTGTCTAAGCTCACACAAGAAAAGATTTACCCAAGTGAGGTGCCGGAATGCTGCCAGCACCTGTGGAATGGCATACCAGCCCCTTCAGGATAGGGGAAGAGAATGAGGTGTGGTGGGGAATTACAACATTAAGAAACTACTGATGATCCAGCACTGTCCTAAGTGAACCTCAAAGAACCAAACTACAGGCAACACTTATATAAATAGTAAAACCTGTCCTTCTGGTCACCTTCAATAAACAGCCACCTGTGCAATAAAGCCAGTGATTCGCAAAACCAATAGGTTTCTAATTTACATGTAATTCAATAGAACCTGCAACTCAATTAAGCAGCCATCTGCTAACCTGGAAACAGACGCTAGTTAAAAAAAAGTAACTGTGTAGTGAGAGGAGTATTGCAAATGGAACCTACACCTGGATTAAGAATTCCTCTCAAACACACTCCTGCTCACTGTTTAAAACTATTCTGCTATGGTTACCCCTTGAATTTCAGAAAGGCGGCAGTTTGGTGCAGTTCATAGGCTATTTCCTCCGACTATAATTACAAAGCTAAGGGAGGAATATAAAATATTTAAAATACTACATACACAATATCTATTAGCAAACCACCATGTCTATTTTTAGTTGGCAATTTATTCAACAAATAAACATGCATTTTCTATGCTCGATGGGTGAAAGATCAAATTTTGCTGATGGTACTACAGTAACAGCTTTTGCTTATGATTCTCGTTCACTAGGTTGGTTACCTCAGTATTTGCATGAATACACTAAAGACAATCCTTACCAGAAGTGCAAATGTTGCCTCAAAACTTACATTTGCCCCTTATATCCAACAGTTGACCCTTAAAAACCTTCAACCTCAGTGAAGGTCCACCAATTATATGGAATACAAACAAATTGTGCAAGTCCCTCAGTTTTTAAAACTATTAATTACTTTAAAAAAAAGTTTTGGTTGTCTTTAAACGCTTTCATTGCGTAAGTGACACTGGAAGGTGATGAAAGGAATTTTATAGCAGTAAGGAATTAGCAGAAGCTAATACACATACAGAACGTGAACTGAACATAAGGACAGCCAACTGCGATAGTCCTGAATGAGACAGTTTGGGTACTAAAGCCAGGGTTTAAGTGTTTCACTGGTGCCATGCTACATACCTGGTAACAGATGGAACAAATGTCATTGTGCTCTTCAAGCTGCTCTTTAGTGGCAGTTGGCAGCGAGTTGATCTTGTTTGCTGCATCCCTGCGGAGAAGAAAGCTCTTCCATCCCAACTGTGCTCGAAGCCAGACATTGAAGTAGGAATGGACAAAGATGATGGATGAGCCCATCCAAGTCCACTCTCCTAATATTGTCTCTGCTACACCATATGCAACGACACACAAGGCCACCAGGAACTCAAGCAAGCGGTAAGTGCCATTCACATAGTAGATCACGTCGTCAAGGTTTTCCATTGGTTCTTTACTGAATTCCTCCACCATAAAAAGGATATAGATGAAGAGTGTTCCAAGCACCTGTCAGCAATGGAAAGTTGTATTAGAGCATGGTTTCAGCCTGACATCAATTGTCTACAGGGAACAAAACATGGCAACTCCAATTAGTGGATTTAAGTTATTAGTTACACTTGGATGAAAAGCATATTTACAATACATATTAATATTTGCCTGTTTGGCTAATAATGATTTAAACATTCAGATTTAACTAATTGCACTCAGTCAAACACAGGATGTGCCAAGTAGAGAAAATACAGCATTTCCATTCTCACTACAAAATGCTGACAAGCTTCCGTTGGATATAAATCCCAACATGGATTTTTTTTTAAACTAAGAGATGCCACTTACAGATCATAATGGCATTACCCCACGTATATTACATTATCAATATGTAACTTTAAAACCCACTGAAACCCAAGATGAAAATTCCTCCGGGAACTCAGAGGTAGGTGTTTAGACCTGAAGGTGCAACTTACATAGAAACATAGAAGATAGGAGCAGGAGTAGGCCATTCGGCCCCTCGAGCCTGCTCCGCCATTTAATGAGATCATGGCTGATCATCCAAATTCAGTACCCTGTCCCTGCTTTCTCCCCATATCCCTTGATCCCTTTAGCCTTAAGAAATATATCTATCTCCTTCTTGAATATATTTAATGAATTGGCCTCAACTGCCTTCTGTGGTAGAGAATTCCACAGGTTCACCACTCTCTGGGTGAAGAAATTCCTCATCTCAGTCCTAAATGGCTTACCCCTTATCCTTAGACTGTGACCCCTGGTTCTGGACTCCCCCGCCATCGGGAACATCCTTCCTGCATCTAGTCTGTCTAGTCCTGTTAGAATTTTCTAAGTTTCAATGAGATCCCCTCTCATTCTTCTAAACTCTAGCGAATACAAGCCCAATCGCCCCAATCTCTCTTCATACGTCATTCCTGCCATCCCAGGTATCAGTCTGGTGAATCTTCGCTGCATTCCCTCCATGGCAAGAACATCCTTCCTCAGATAAGGCGACCAAAACTGCACACAATACTCAAGGTGTGGTCTCACCAAGGCCCTGTACAACTGCAGCAAGACATCCTTGCTCCTGTACTCAAATCCTCTCGCTATGAAGGCCAACACACCATTTGCCTTCTTAACCGCCTCCTGCACCTGCATGCTTACCTTCAGCGACTGGTGCACAAGGACACCCAGGTCTCGTTGCACTTCCCCTTTTCCCAATCTATTGCTGTTCAGATAATAATCTGCCTTCCTGTTTTTGCCACCAAAGTGGATAACCTCGCATTTATCCACATTATACTGCATCTGCCCAATCACCCAACTTGTCCAAATCATACTGGAGTTTCTCAGCATCCTCCTCACAACACACACACCCACCCAGCTTTGTGTCGTCTGCAAACTTGGAAATATTCCATCGAGTTCCCTTGTCTAGATCATTAATATATAGTGAATAACTGGGGTCCTAGCACCGATCCCTGCGGTACCCCACTAGTCACTGCCTGCCACTCGGAAAAAGACCCGTTTATTCCAACTCTTTGCTTCCTGTCTGCCAACCAGTTCTCTATCCAAGTCAGTACCTTACCCCCAATCCCATGTGCTTTAACTTTGCACGCTAATCTCTTACGCGGGACCTTATCGAAAGCCTTCTGAAAGTCCAAATACACCACATCCACTGGTTCTCCCTTATCTATTCTACCAGTTACATCCTCAAAAAATTCCAGTAGATTAGTCAAGCATGATTTACCTTTTGTAAATCCATGTTGACTTTGTCCGATCCTGTCACTGTTTTCCAAGTGCTCTCTTATTACATCTTTTATAATGGACTCTAGCATTTTCCCCACTACCGATGTCAGGCTTACCGGTCTATAATTCCCCGTTTTCTCTCTCCCACCTTTTTTCAATAGTGGGGTTACATTAGCTACCCTCCAATCCATGGGAACTGTTGCAGAGTCTATAGAATTTTGAAAGATGACCAGCAATGCATCTACTATTTCTAGGGCCACTTCCTTAAGTACCCTAGGATGTAGATTATCAGGCCCTGGGGATTTATCGGCCTTCAATCCCGTCAATTTCCCCAACACCATTTCCCTACAAATACTGATTTCATTCAGTTCTTCCCTTTCATTAGACCCTATGTTCCCCGACATCTCTGGGAGGTTATTGGTGTCCTCCTCTGAGAATTTTATCCAGTTATCTTTATTTTAGAGGGTCACTGAATGCAGACTGTTGGTTAATTTAATAAGTCAATGAAAATTATGTCATTTGGTAGTTACTGGACTCTCAATCTCTGAGGCGAGAATAGGGAATTCAGTTGGCGGAATGGTTTCGCTCGCATTACCATTGGACTCCATCAATACCTCTTTCGGGATGACCTATCAGGAGTCTGCTTAAGTGGTGAGAGAAGAAACACTTTCATTCCTCTCTACCAGTGTTCTCCCACACACGGTAGTTTTTGACCACGCCCCTCATGACCAGGCCAAGATTGCCATACTCAATACCTGGACAAATTCATGGGCAAATGTCATAGGAATCTGGAATTCAAACTCAGAGCTCTTAGCTGAAAGCACAATATTCAAGTACTGGGAGAATTCTATTATCTTCAAGAATGACAATTTTGGACAAGTAACAGGTACTCCACTAAAAGTTAAAATAAAATTATCCACTCAGGTGAATCTTTGCTTAGTTTTAAGTCACATTCAATGTCAGCAATGGATACAAAATTGGCTAAGGGATAGAAAACAGTTGTGGTGAATGGCTGTTTTTCAGACTGGAAGGAGGTATACAGTGGTGTTCCACAGGGTTCAGTACTAGGACCACTGCTATTTTTGATATACAATAATGACTTTGACTTGTGGGTACAGGGCACAATTTCAAAATTTGCAAATAATAAAACTTGGAAGTGTAGTGAACAGTGAGGAAGATAATAGACTTCAAGAGGACAAGCTGGTGGAATGGGCGGACACATGGCAGATGAAATTCAACACAGAAAAGTGCAAGGTGATACATTTTGGTAGGAAGAATGAGGAGAGACAATGCATGCTAAAGGGTACAGTTTTAAAGGGGGTGCATGAACAGAAAGATGTGGGGTGTTTGTGCACAAATTTTTGAAGGTGGCAGGACAGCAGCTAATAAAGCATATGGGATCCTGTACTTTAAAAATAGAGACAGAGAGCACAAAAGCCAAGAAGTTATGCTAAACCTATATAAAACACTAGTTCGGCCCCAGCTGGAGTATTGACTCAATTCTGGGCAACACACTTCAGGAAGGACGCGAAGGCTTTGGAGAGGGTACAGATGAGATTCACTGGAATGGTTCCAGGGATGAGGGATTAACATGGATTGACTGGGGATGTTCTCCTTAGAGCAGAAAAGGCTGAGGAGATTTGATAGGTATTTAAAATCATGAAGGGTTCAGTTAGAGTAAACAAAGATAAACTGTTTCCAATGGCTGAAGGGTCGATAACCAGAGGGCACAGATGTAAGGCAAAAGAACCAGAGGCAACATGAGAAAAAACTTTTTTACGCAACGAGTGGTTAGGTTTTGGAATACCCTGCCTGATAGAGTGGTGGATACAGATTGAATAGGAGCCTTCAAAAAGGGAATTGGATAAATACTTGGAGAAAAAAAATTGCTGGGATATAGGGAAAGAGCGTGGGGCGTAGGACTAACTGAATTGCTCTCCAAAATAGTTGGCGCAGACTCGATGGGCCGAATGGCCTCCTTCTGTGCTGTACTATTCTATGATAACAGTGACGACACTTCAAAAGCAGTTCACTGGTTGTGAAGTGCTGTGCGCAAATTGGCTGTTGAATTTCTTACATTACAACAGTGACTACACTTCAAAAGTATTTCATTGGATATAAAGCGCTTTGGGACCTCATGTGGTAGTGAAAGGTGCCATAGAAATGCAAGTTCGTTCTTCCTTTATGTGATAAAGTGCTATATAAATGCATTTTTTTTCAAAATCAAGAGGGATTGGACATCAGCATTTAATGGACTGTATAAAGACATTCAGCTGTTCTCTCAATGGATAAAAGGTACCAATCAGCATGGTACTGAGCTATACAGTTCAAATTTGTGTTATTAGGCATGTAAAGGAGAAATGGGAGATAAATTAGAGGGGGAAACAATGACAGACAAATCCAGCCCAAAATTTCAATCTTCAACAAAAATCCTTGTTCAGATCAAAATATTGCTGAAAACTTTAACCTCCTCGACTGCGAATAGACTACTTCTCACTGCACCGATATCAAATGAGATGAAAGGTCACATTTTATTAGGATAATGTAGTGCAGTAATGCCAAAACAGACTTCACGGGATTGCCAAAATAGAGGTTTATTCATTACCTGCAAGGAAGTCAAAACACTGCTAGAGATGATGATGAGCAGCCAAAAGTCCATCTGGAAAAACTGAGAAATCATGTAGGCCATGTAGGCTGGAAACACCAGCAAGAACAAGCACAGGCTGACTGCTCGAAAGTGCTTCCACAGACTCCTGGAAGCAAGCACACAAGACGTTGTAAATATGAGACACATCAAATTCCACTGCACTCAGAAGCCAAAGATCTTTTACAAGTTTCACCTTTTTGTCTTGAAGATTTTTTAAAATTGGTAAAACTTAATTAGAAGTCAATAATGCAAGACAACCACCAGGATTTTAAAAAGACACTAAGCCAGGGGTGCCCAATCTGCCCTGAGCCCTGGTAATCCAGTCTCCAAAACCCAGGCAATAGTCTTATTTGCACTTGTATTCTTTATGTATGAGTTTTTTTCCTGTCTGGAGGTTTCAAAAGGACCTTTTTGAAGCATATTGCCTCACCGGTGGTTAAATCAGAACACCAAGAAATGTTAATATCTGCAATTTGAGATATATGCTAAAGAATGGGAACATTCATTTAAACTTTGTGTGTGGCCCCCAAGGCTCCATACTTACCTATGAGGGCCATAAAAACAAATGATCAAACACCCCTGCCTCAGGTCAAAGTGAACCGATTTAATATCATGTTCCCCTTTTAGCCAGTCATCTAGTTTTAGCTAGAGAATGAGAGAAACAGTGCAAGCCAGGGTTCCTAACTAAACCAGCAAAATCACTAAGAGAAGACTTAATAGCAAAATAGATAATTTCAAATTTGTCCCCAGCTCCTTTCGAACATAGTGCTATTGCTATTCATCTCAATTCAAAATCAATTCTATCATCTTTTATTCTCGATTCTGGTGCAACCAATGGATTGCAAAGAATAAAGTGTTTCTAAAAGAATAAAGTGTTTAAAAAAAAATCAAATTATCCCAAAGAATTAACAAATTTTCACCTTTTCCAGTTCTGTAGATTTCCAAAGCATTTTCTTTTAACAGTGAATGCCAATAACATCAAGAGAACACAACTTCCCTCAGTGAGACGAGTTAACACCTCTGGATAGTCAATTTCAGAAATCATGCCATCTGAACGCTGTATATTATTTAAACTTTCACCACTGGGCTCAACAACTAATTACCAGTTTCTCCAATTATGCTCTTTAAGTGAAACAATTTTAAAGGTAATCATTATCATTTTAATGGTTGTTTGATTTTTTAAAAACAGCCACTGATGACACTTCCTCCCCTACAACTGGGACATCATTTGTATTTGATCACTAATTTTGAAAACATAGGCCTTCTAACAAAACAGTGCCTTTTCAAGCCTGATAGACTACAGCTAATCCATAGCCAAGTATATCCTCACCTGCTCCAACACTAAAAAGGACCTTACCCAGTCAGCTACTTCAACCTCCTATCAGTGATATTGGGAAGCTCGAGACTCACAAAATACAAAGACAATCACCAACTCTGACATCGGCACAATACCAATTCCACCCTCCCCACTCTCCCTCCAAAAAAATTTGAAGATTTTAGTTACAGTTTAGGGAAAATCTTCATTTGAAACAAATAACAAAACTCTCATGTATTACACTGGTGAAAATCGGAATCGGTTAATTAAGGGGTAACACCAGAGGTCCAACAGGCCTGACCTTCAATTGAATGGCTGGTGTTCAAGTTCTGTGGAATTGTACATGATGCTTTTGTTGTTGTTTTAGTAACTACATAATTTCTTAATTTCATCAGCATAGCATTTAGTCTGAATTATTAAAGTAAATTCTAGTGTAAAAGTCACACTTTCATGCACTTTATGCAGCCTGAAAAAAAGGGATATATCAAGTTACTCAAATGGTTTAGTGGGTAAGTGACTTGGTACTGAACCACACTGATCAGGAAAGGTCCCCGTCTGTGCTGATTTAAAACTAAATGTAAAAAGGCAGCAGTGTAATTTTAAGAGTGTGAGCTACACATCAGATATTATGGTAATTAAAAGACAAGGTATTAGGGTACCTATAAAAATTCTACATTTGCGAGGATGTGTCACAAATACAACCTGTTGCATGCTGCTCATTGCAGCAATTCCAGTGGCAGGGACTTCAAAACACATTATTGGTTCTAAATTTAAACATAATGAAGCATCACAATGAAATTAGTTCCAGCTATGTGTTATTTTAGGCTCAGTTTCAAATAATATTTCTGCACCGAGATTTTGCACATTAAAAGTTTTATGCTGATCAGAGCATGTCATTTACTGATTACAAGCAGGATCAGGTTGGGTATTTAGTGGTATTTAGGAGGGTAGTGTGAGGTTGGCAAATTCCCGTTCCTCCCGAGGGCCTTAGCCACCTGGGGTAGGCAGGAGGGCGATGGGGTTAGTACGGAAGTTTCAGGTGGGGGGCACTCAAGAGGAGGCATGGAGACTATGGTAGCTTTCATGCTCCAGATGCAGCCCACCAACACAAGTAGTTTCATTTTTTAAATTCGTTTATGGGATGTTGACGTCGCTGGCAAGGTCAGCATTTATTGCTCATCTCTAATTGCCCTCGAGAAGGTGGTGGTGAGCCGCCTTCTTGAACCACTGCAGTCCGTGCGGTGAAGGTACTCCCACAGTGCTGTTAGGGAGGGAGTTCCAGGATTTTGACCCAGCGACGATGAAGGATCGGCAATATACATCTAAGTCAGGCCAGGCAACATCCGTGGAGAGAGAAAGAGAGTTAACGTTTCAGGTCGAAACCCTTCGTCGGAACAAGGGTTTCGACCTGAAACGTTAACTCTCTTTCTCTCTCCACGGATGTTGCCTGGCCTGCTGAGTTTTTCCAGCTTTTTCTGTTGTTATTTTGGATTTCCAGCATCCGCAGTATTTTGCTATCGTACATCTAAGTCAGGATGGTGTGCGAATTGGAGGGGAACTTGGAGGTGGTGGTGGTGGTGTTCCCCCCATACGCCTGCTGCCCTTTTCCTTCTAGGTAGAAGAGGTCGCGGGTTTGGGAGGTGCTGCCGAAGAAGCCTTGGCAAGTTGCTGCAGTGCATCTTGTAGATGGTACACACTGCAGCAACAGTACACCGGTGGTGGAGGGAGTGAATGTTTAAGGTGGTGGATGGGGTGCCAATCAAGCGGGCTGCTTTGTCCTGGATGGTGTCGAGCTTCTTGAGTGTTGTTGGAGCTGCACTCATCCAGACAAGTGGAGAGTATTCCATTACACTCCTTACTTGTGCCTTGTAGATGGTGGAAAGGCTTTGGGGAGTCAAGAGGTGAGACACTCGCCGCAGAATACCTAGCCTCTGACCTGCTCTTGTTGCCGTAATATTTATGTGGCTGGTCCAGTTAAGTTTCTGGTCAACGGTGACCCCCAGGATGTTGATGGTGGGGAATTCGGCATAGTAATATTGTTGAATGTCAAGGGGAGGTGGTTAGACTCTCACTTGTTGGAGATACTCATTGCCTGGCACTTCTGTGGCACAAATGTTACCTGCCACTGATCAGCCCAAGCCTGAACATCGTCCAGGTCTTGTTGCATGCAGGCATGGACTGCTTCATTATCTGAGGAGTTGCGAATGGCACTGAACACTGTGCAGTCATCAGCAAACATCCCCATTTCTGACCTTATGTTGGAGGGAATGTCATTGATGAAGCAGCTGAAGATGGTTGGGCCTAGGACACTGCCCTGAGGGACTCCTGCAGCGATGTCCTGGGGCTGTGATGATTGACCTTCAACCATCTCCCTTTGTGCTAGATATGACTCCAGCCAGTGGAGCGTTCCCCCCCCCCCCCCGCCCCCCGATTCCCATTGACTTCAGTTTTACTAGGACTCCTTGATGCCACACTCGGTCAAATGCTGCCTTGATGTCAAGGGCAGTCACTCTCACCTCACATCTGGAATTCAGCTCCTTTCTCCATGTTTGGACCAAGACTGTAATGAGGTCTGGAGCCGAGTGGTCCTGGCAGAACCCAAACTGGGCATCCGTGAGCAGGTTATTGGTGAGTAAGTGCCGCTTGATAGCACTTTCGATGACACCTTCCATCACTTTGCTGCTGATTGAGAGTAGACTGATGGGGCGGTAATTGGCCGGATTGGATTTGTCCTGCTTTTTGTGGACAGGACAAACCTGGGCAGTTTTCCACATTGTCGGATAGATGCCAGTGTTGTCGCTGTACTGGAACAGCTTGGCTGGAGACGCGGCTAGTTCTGGAGCACACGTCTTCAGCACGATAGCCGGGATGTTGTCAGGGCCCATAGCCTTTGCTATATCCAGTGCGCTCAGCCGTTTCTTGATATCACGCGGAGTGAATCGAATTGGCTGAAGACTGGCTTGTGTGATGGTGGGGACCTTAGGAGTTGGCCAATATGGATCATCCACTCGGCACTTCTGGCTGAAGATGATTGCAAACACTTCAGCCTTGTCTTTTACACTCACGTGCTGGGCTCCACCATCATTGAGGATGGGGATATTCATGGAGTCTCCTCCTCCCGTTATTGTTTAATGGTCCACCACCATTCACAACTGGATGTGGCAGGACTGCAGAGCTTTGATCTGATCCGTTGATTGTGGGATCGCTTAGCACTGTCTATAGCATGCTGCTTCTGCTTTTTAGCATGCATGCAGTCCTGTGTTGCAGCTTCTCCAGGTTGGCACCTCATTTTTAGGTACGCCTGGTGTTGCTCCTGGCATGCTCTTCTACACTCCCTATTTGAACCAGGGTTGGTCCCCTGGCTTGTTGGTAATGGCAGAGTGAGGGATATGCCGGGCCATGAGGTTACAGATTGTGGTGGAATACAATTCTGCTGCTGCTGATGGCCCATAGCGCCTCATGGATGCCCAGTTTTGAGCTGCTAGATCTGTTCTGAATCTATCCCATTTAGCACGGTGGTAGTGCCACACAACAAGTAGTAGGGTGCCCTCAGTGTGAAGACGGGACTTCGTCTCCACAATGACTACGTGGTGGTAACTGCATCTGCGACAGGTAGACTGGTGAGGACGAGGTCATGTAGATTTTTCCCTCGTGTTGGTTCTCTCACCACCTGTCGCAAGCCCAGACTGGCAGTTATGTCCTTCAGGACTCAGCCAGCTCTGTCAGTAGTGGTGCTACCGAGCCACTCTCGGTGATGAACATTGAAGTCCCCCACCCAGAGTACATTGTGTGTGCTTCTCAGTGCTTCTCCCAAGTGGTGTTCAACATGGAGGAGTAGTGATTCATCAGCTGAGGGAGGGCGGTAGGTGGTAATCAGCAGGAGGTTTCCTTGCCCATGCTTGAGTCAATGTTGAGGACTCCCAGGGCCACTCCTTCCCAACTGTGCCGCCATCTCTGGTATGGTGATGGAGGAGTTTAGGACATTGGCTGAAAGGTATGATTCTGTGAGTATGACTACTCTGTGGGACAGCTCTCCCAATTTTGGCACAAGTCCCCAGATGTTGGTGAGGAGGACTTTGCAGGGTCGACTGGGCTGGGTGTGGCGTTGCCATGTCCGTAGCCAGTGCCGGGTGGTCCGTCCGGTTTCATTCTTTTTCGTAGCGGTTTGTTACAACTAAGTGGCTTGCTGTGGGTCAGGAGTCACATATGGGTGCACCAGATGGGATTTGACGACAATCCAATAGTTTCATGGTTACCATTACTGATGATAGTAATTATTCCAGATTTATTTAATTAACTGAAATTAAATTCCCCAGCTGCCGTGGTGGGATTTGAACTCACGTCTCTGGATCATTTGTCCAGGCCTGTGGATTACTAGCTCAGTGACATTACCACTACGCTACCATTCCCTATTACTATTATGTTGAGAGTTCTGGTGGCAATGTGAAACCCAAATCAATTTAGTGCAAACATAAGGAGCATAAAATCATGTTTTAAAGCAAGTAGATTTCAAACAAAGTATAAGTTCCCATAGCGATTACAAACATAAAGGATCTGTGTAATTATGAACATAAAAATAAGCATCTTCTGTATTCCAGTACTACAGGCATTCCTTATAACTAGAGAAGATCGGGCCACTAAGGTATGCACACAATAAACTCTCAGGTAATGACAGCGAAATGGCAGAATTTTAAATCATTACTCTCTCAGTTTTTAATGGAAGACTAACATGGTGAGCATGACATTAGAAGAGATCAAAAAAGATACAAAGACATTGAAGATAGAAAGCGTTGAGATAATTGATAAACTAATCAAACTTAGAGAGGATAAAATTCTTGGTCCGGATTGCATCCACGCATATTAAAAGTTAGAGAAGAGATAGCAGAGACACAATTACGTATATATAGAAATTCATCAGAAAAGGGAAGTGCCAGAGGACTGGCAGACAGCAAACATGATTCCTATATTTAAAAAGGGAGATAGAACAAACAAGTCCAGGGAAATATGGACCAATGAGCTTAAATTTGGTGGCAGGAAAGCTAATGGAATGCTTACTCAAAGATGTAATAGAAAAACATCTAGAAACTGAAATATAATGAAGAATAGTCAGCACGGATTTCAAAAGGGAAGGTGATGCTTGATCAACCTTATTGAATTCTTTGAAGCAGAAAGGGTAATGCAGTAGATGTAATATATTTGGATTTTCAAAAGGCTGCACAGTAGACTCATGAGTAAGGTCAGAACATGGGGAGTCAGGGGACAAGCAGCAGAATGGATAGTAACCTGGCTACAAAACAGGAAACAGAGAGTAGGGGTTAAAGGTAGTTACTCAGACGAGCAAAATAGGAAGATAGGAAGTGGTGTTCCACAGGATCGGTGCTGGAACCACTGTTGTTCACGATTTACATAAATGATTTGGGCTGTGGAATCGGAAGCACAGTTTCAAATTTTGCAGCCAACAACAAATTTGGGGGGGGTGCGGGGGGGGGGGGGGGAAACAGAGGGGAGATAGTTAATAGAGGAGGACTGAGACAAAATACAGAACATGAATAAACTTGCAGAATGGGTGTGCAATTGGCAAATGAACTTCAATATAGCCAAGTGTGAGGTGGTACATTTTGGTAGGAAGAATAAGGAGGCCACATACTTCCTTGGAAAATAAGTATCTAAATGTGGTAACATAAGAAATAGGAGCAGGAGTAGGCCATTTGGCCCCTCAAGCCTGCTCTGCCATTTAATAAGATCATGGCTCTCCATTTCCCTGCCCGCTCCCCATAACCCTCCACTCCCTTATTGTTGAAAAATCTGTCTATCTCCACCTTAAATATATTCAATGACCCAGCCTCCACAGCTCTCTGGGGGGGAGAATTCCACAGATTTACAACCAGAAGAAATTCCTCATCTCAGTTCTAAAAGGGCGACCCTTTATTCTGAAACTATGTCCCCTAGTTCTAGATTTCCCCATGAGGGGAAATATCTCTGCATCTACCTTGTTGAACCCCCTCAGAATCTTAAATGTTTCAATAAGATCACCTCTCATTCTTCTAAATTCCAGTGAGTATCGGCCCAACCTTTCTTCATAATACAACCCCTTCATCTCAGGAATCAACCTCATGAACCTTCTCTGAACTGCCTCCAATGCAAGTATATCCCTCCTTAAATAAGGAGACCAAAACTGTACGCAGTACTCCAGGTGTGGTCTCACCAATACCCTGTACAGTTGTAGCACGACTTCCTTGCTTTTATACTCCAACCCCCTTGCAATAAAGGCCAACATTCCATTTGCCTTCCCGATTACTTGCTTTTTGTGTTTCATGCACAAGGACCCCCAGGTCCCTCTGTACTGTAGCATTTTGTAATCTCCATTTAAATAATAATTTGCTTTTTTATTTTTCTTACCAAAGTGGATAACCTCACACTTTCCCACATTATACTCCATCTGCCAAATGTTTGCCCACTCACTTAGCCTGTCTATATCCCTTTGCAGATTCTGTGTCCTCTTCACAACTTGCTTTCTCACCTATCTTTGTATCAGCAAATTTGGCTACATTACACTCGGTGCCTTCATCCAAGTCATTAATCTAGATTGTAAATAGTTGAGGCCCCAGCACTGATCCCTGTGGCACCCCACGAGTTACCGTTTGCCAACCGGAAAATGACCCATTTATCCCAACTCTCTGTTTTCTGTTAGTTAGCCAATCCTCTGTCCATGCTAATGTATTACCCCCGACCCCGTGAGCTCTTATCTTGTGCAGTAACCTTTTATGTAGCACCTTATCGAATGCCTTCTGGAAATCCAAATACACCACATCCACTGGTTCCCCTTTATCCACCCTGCTCGTTGCATCCTCAAAGAACTCCAGCAAATTTGTCAAACATGATTTCCCTTTCATAAAACCATGCTGACTGCTTGATTGTATTATGATTTTCTAAATGTCCTGCTACGGCTTCCTTAATAATGGACTCCAGCATTTTCCCAATGACAGATGTTAGGCTAACTGGTCTATAGTTTCCTGCTTTCTGTCTCCCTCCTTTCTTAAATAGGGGCGTTACATTTGCGGTTTTCCAATCCACTGGGACCTCTCCAGAATCCAGGGAATTTTGATAGATTGCAACCAATGCATCCACTATCTCTGCAGCCACTTCTTTTAAGACCCTAGGATGCAGGCCATCAGGTCCAGGGGACTTGTCCACCTTTAGTCCCATTATTATACCGAGTACTTTTTCTTCAGTGATAGTTTTAAGTTCCCCCCTCCCTATTGCCCCTTGATGATCTATTATTGGGATGGTTTTAGTGTCTTCTATCGTGAAGACTGATACAAAATATTTGTCCAAAGTCTCTGCCATTTCCCTGTTCCCCATTATTAATTCCCTAGTCTCATCCTCTAAGGGACCAACGTTTACTTTAGCTACTCTCTTCCTACCTGCAGAGGAATCTGGGGGTACAGATACACAAATCACAAAGTAGCGACACAGGTTAATAAGGCCATTAATAAAAATCATTTCTCGAGGGACAGAATTGAAAAGCAGAAAAGTTAGGTTAAACTTGTATAGAACCTTGGTTAGACCATACTTGGAGTACTGTGAACAGTTCTGGTCTCCGTATTAGAAAAAAGTTTAGAAGCACTGGAGAAGGTGCAAGAAAGATTTACGAGGATGATACACCAGAACTATGAGGTTACACCTATCAGGAAAGACTGAACAGGCTGGGATTTTTTTCTCTAGAAAAGAGAAGACTGCGGGGTGACCTGATAGAGGTCTTTAAGATTATGAAAGGGTTTGATAGGGTAGACGTAGAGATGTTTCCACTTGCTGGGGAGACCAGAACTAGGGACCATAAATATAAGATCATCACAAATAAATCCAATTGGGAATTCAGGAGAACCTTCTTTACCCAGAGAGTGGTTAGAATGTGGAACTTGCTACCACAAGGAATAGTTGAGGTGACTAGCATAGATGCATTTAAGGGGAAGCTGGATAAACACATGAGGAGAAAGGAATAGAAGGGTATGTTGATGGGGTTAGATGAAGGGTGGGAGGAGGCTCGTGTGGAGCGTAAACACTGGCATGTACCTGTTGGGCCGAATAACCTGTTTCTGTGCTGTAAATACTATGCAAGTATCAGGAAATAACTGAACGGTGGTGGAAAGGAAGGGTATGACAATAATGGAACAACGTTGTAGTTATCATGTCATAGCAGTGGAAGCAGAATCCATAACAGCTTTTAAGCAAATGGATAAACAAGAAAGGGCAGGGGATGGCTCTTTCAGGCACTGGCACAGGTGCAATAGACAAAATGGGCCTCCTCTTATACTATAAAATACTATGATTCTAAGATAATCTTACTTGTTTCTTGAAGCTCCAAGTGCAAGAACAATAGGATCAGCAATTTCTAACATTGACTGAAGGATGGAGGCTACCACGATGAAGAGGATGATGCTCAGCAGAAACGCTCTATGCACAACCTGTAATTCAATCAGGCCAGTCTGTACTGCCAGGATCAGTAATGTTATACCTTCAGTCATCCCTCTGGAAAAATGAATAAAAAATAAAATCTCTCATTTTATGAAATAGATAGCTTTTGTGCTTCTATTTCTACCAACAGTTGCTAAATTCTTGGAAGAAAAGAAGAGGATTTCAACTGGAGCAAATTAAAATGTCACTTTTTACCATCTATAATAAAATACATAATGTCACAAACAAGTAAACTGGGATTTAAAAAAGTTACTTGCTACTAGGCGGAGTTCTTAAAAACTTTTAATCACAATGCGACAGTTAAATGACTATCAGCAATACCACATGCTCTATCTGGACAAGCTAGATTTCCAATATCAAACCAACACCAAGATTTCCAACTGGAGCTTTTCTTTTTACACCAGTCAGTCTATCCCAAAGAAATTTTACCAATAACGCATTGAGAAGATGGGATTAATTTTGAAGCCTAAGCTGTTTGGGAATAAACGGACCCATGCTGTACAGGCGCTCGGGAGCCAGTCAGGCCATGAATTGCTACATTTTCTGCTCTGACTCCAGGAACAGGCAGGTGTAGCCTGGCCCAGCTCAGTCTACTTCTTCAGTTGGTCTTGATGCAGAAAGGTCTATCAACCTTACTCATTTCTAAAATTGTCTTTTTAAATCAGATTTCATAGCTCACGATGATGCTGCCAATAATGGATGGCTTGTAATCATAGCAGTCGGCACCATTTAGAAAACATTTCTTAAACTGTTTCAACTTTACTTGAACTGTTCAGAAAAGCTTTAATGTTTTTTCTTTAAAAAGCATATATACTGTGTACGATTGAGCATATTATGTCAAACCTTAGGTGTAGTGTACTTGGTCTTACCTGTGCATGAGATTGTCGTTCATGAAGGCTCCATAACCTTGAAGGTAGAACTTGCAAAGTGTGAGGACACCCAGGGTAATGAAGGAGATTGTGAACATGAGGCCCAGCAAAGAATAAGGAGTGCTGCAACATTCTGCAATACTGCAACAGAAATGTTAGTCATCGAGTGATGTAAAAAAAAAACATGAAAGCAGATATACCTTCATTAATCCTGCTGGTAACGCAAGGATCTGACTGGAAATAACTTTTCCAAGCACCAATTTTTTCACTCCTCCTCCTCCCCCACTAAACTTTTCTATTATTCCCACATTGGCTGCACAAAGATGACAGTACCTGTATTCCTAAACCTGGTCCAACATCAATCCTGTGGTAGCCTCCTATGTTCTCTAATGCTGGTTTGCTGCTCTCATACTGTCAAGTTGAAAGTAGCATTTGGAACAGGCAGCAGGAGACCGAGTGTTGCAATAGTTAACATCGTTCCTATGCTGCTAAATTGGTCAATCTGAATTCAGCAGGCCCAACAGCATAGAAAGTTTCTACTCTCAATGTTGCTCCCTCAACGATGGATAAAATCCGACAACCAAAGTACTTCACCTTAGAGAGATGACCTCTGCAGACACAGCCCAAGTTTGAATAATATTGCTGGATGTTTTTCTACTGTTCAAGCATTCACACCAACCATCATCCTTTTTGGAAATTTTACTGACCAGGCTGAAGTACAAAATGCTATTAGCTTAAGTGCAACAGTGAAACATACCTTGTAAGGAAGAGGAAGAGCAGTCTCTCACGAGACGTGGGGTGATCACGTGTACTGAAATAAGAGTAGATCTGTAGAGCAAACAGGACCAGCCAGAAAACCATGAATAGCACAGGGACAACCAACTGATTCCAGAGAGACATTCCCAATGCCAACAGCCCATAAACTTCCACCACCTGTCCAAGGAAGGGATGAGAAAGGAGGTATAAGCGGAATTGAATTACACAGAAAATCCATTAACATGGTACCGCTACACATGATAACTGAATATTACACTGGCTTAAAACACGAGTGAGACATGCTGACCTGCATATTTAAATGAGTCATGCTTTAAAGAGGCATAGATAGCACAGTTGGATTGGAGTACTCCTATTACCTCTTGATAAAAAGTTTTCAAAGGCACCCCACACTGATATTCTTCTCTCTTCCTGTTGCAATAGTTAAAAATACAAAATTCATTTGGGCAATCATAACCCAATCCGTAATAGATGTAGATCCGGCACATTCAAGGGCACATCATCTGCACTTAATCAACTCGTAGGGTACAAGGATAGACAGAATAGGAAATGGAAACATTTATACTTGCGCAACACGGGATGCTTCTCTGACATTGGGATTAAAACACATTGTTAAAGGCAGAGGAGAGGAAGCTTTGTTTATTGCTTGTACTATAATAGATGCTAACAGAGCAGCATGTGGAAAAGTGTTTCATGATCCAACAGACATCCCTCCCCGTGAAAAGCATAAGATTCACAAACTTAGTGAAGAGAAAAAATGAAATGGTAACCTGCCAATGGTCTTAACCAGATTTCTAAAGAAATTAGCAAGAAAAAAAAAACAAATGCCGAACCTGTATTTGAGGGAGTATGGAATTAATTGTCCGATTCTAATCAAGACCCTTATCTGTACACAAGTTCCCACTGGATGCTCAAAACTTAATGGCCCAGAATTTGCTGGAGTGGAACATCTCACACGTGCTCCTTTAGTTAGATTTTTTCCTCACCCTTCAACTCGAAAAAAATTTGCGCTGCAAATTACTGAGAGTTCGAGCTGATAATGAGGCATCTGGGAGCTCAGTGAACAATGGGACCAACAGTGCATCTCCTTAACCAATGAGATTTAAGGATAAAGAAACAGAGGAACAACAGAGAAGGAAATAGGGTGAATTAGAGTCAAATTAGATACAGAAAGAAATAAAGAGGGAAAGAAAGATTGGACAGAGAAAAAAATGAGACAGAAAGGAAATGTAATTTAAAAAAATTAAACATTTTCAATTTTAAAAATCTGTAAGAACAATTTACTACCTGCAAGAATGAGACTCCACAGTTTTAACTGTTCCCTTTCCGGGCTGGAGAGGTTGAGTGGCATTGCAGGAACATAAATCTCGTCATTAAAAGGGACCTTAAGCTGTTAAATACCTGCCCTAACTTTCTGCAGTGAGTTTAATTCGTATTTACTCTGCAAGTTCAGCAATTTCTTGAAACACACGGGGAGCTGCCGTCTCCATGAGGCCAACAGCGGAGTGGCACCAATCATCCAGCAACTTGTGGTGATTTGCAACTCACGGTATATCTCTTCCTCGCCACAAATTGCTTCACAATTTACACACTAATAGCAGCGTGCACATTAAATGCACCATAATTTTCCTAGCAAATTCCAAGCCAATGTTCCCACAAACCTTTCATCAGGAGTAGGTGATCATCACTACCCACTCACCACTTCCACACCAAGTCCTGGAGTAGTTTTAAGGCCAAGTCAAAGTAAATTTTAACACTGTTCAGAATATTAATGAAAAAAAAAAGCAGCCCTGGAAATAGCCAGACTCTAGTCCGTGATTCTAATGAGGACCAAGATATATTTCTTTTCATCTGGTCAAGTTTTTCTTTTGGGAAAAAAGTTTACTTCAGGAATTTTTGAACTAAATTGAATTGCTACTACACGAGAGGGAGGAACCCCCAAACAGATATGCAAAGGAAGAAAAATAAAAAAGCGCTGAGGTCAAGTTCACACTACATACAGGAGAGCAGCAAGACTGCAACAATAACAAGTCAAATGTTAGATTGTAGCAATTAAATAGACACCACACATTTAAGACAATCATCAGAAACTTCAAAACATGACAAACTAAGACAAGAGAAATTCTGCTGAGTTTTGGCAAGGACTGTGCCATGGACAACCCTACTCAGACTCCATACTGGAAGGAATGGTTGGGATCAGGGCAGCAAGTCATGGAATTTACATTAGGAAAGGCCATCAGGGATCCAAAACTGAGAAAGAAAAACATTTTGGGCAGACAAGTGAACACCGGTGGGAAGACATCAGAGGAAAAATGCCAAACAGTAACATGGGAGGAGAACAAGTGTAACTGGGACACTCAAAGCAGGGCCCGTCAGCTGATAGAGGAAACTGGGATATGGGAGAGAGGGTGAGGGGAGTGGGTGGAGGGAGAGGAAGGGGGAGAAAGAGAGGATTTGGATATGGAACGGGGGGGGGCGGGGTAAAAGAGAGGGTCGGAGTGGGAAGTGTTTAACACTCAATTCATGCAGTTGGTTTCTCTCACCTGCACCAGCTCCCTGTACGCCGATTTGGCCAGCTTGTATGGTACCAACAGGTTAGAGGCCAGGAAATAAAGCACCTCCAGTCCTGTGAAAATCATGGCAAACCTGTTGATAATAACTAGCATTTCCACAGGAACCATGCAGAACCGTGCGAGTAAGGTAGCAGATGGGCAGAAAATAGCCAGATCTGTTTAGTCTTCATAACAAAGGAGCAAAGTGAGCACACCACCAGCTGTCCTATAATAAACACAAAACAACAGAGAATCAGTGCAATTGGAACAGGTCCACTCAAAACAAGGTTACTCCACATCATAACTAGTTAGCTGGTAGAATAGTGGGCTGAATTTAACATTAAGTTGCCTCCTCCCCTGAAGGCCACGACTTATTCAATACCTTGCCCAAGTGGTCATTCTCCATCGACGAGCTTAGTGGGTTTGGGCAAGCTATCCTGTCCTTAACCAACGTCCACATGTGCACAGTTTTCAGCAGGAGCAACTGCTTTGTGATCACAAATGAGAACTAATTTTCCTTTTCCTAGTCCAGAAACAGAGGCCAATTGTATCCCAACCGAGAACAATTGACATATCCCAGAGCAGGGCTCAAACCCATGACCTTCTGCATAGCACAGTACCATAACATGTGGTGCATTTACCATTAAACCTCGGGCGAATTTTCCAATATATTTTGAAATGCTGTCACATCACAACTATGAAGACATGGTTTAATGTAGATTTATAAAAATTACAACGTATGGACAAAGTTGCCTTCGTTAAGTTCCTTATTAATGCAACTGTGTTAAGCATTAAAATGCATAGTTATGCTATAATTAGAATGAAGATTTAGGTTTATGTTTCTACTAATACATCAGGATTAGTTGTTTAAAAAGTCCCACTCCAAAGCTCATATTACACCCATTGCATTGCATGCTGTGAAGGGGTTTTTGAATATTGTAGCTAAAGTGGTTGAAGCAAATAGTATAGAAGCATTTAAGGGCAGGCTGGAGAAGCAAATGAGGGAGAAAGGAATAGAGGGTTATGCTGATAGAGTTAGATGAGGAAAGACGGGAGGAGGCTCGAGTGGAGCATAAACTGGTTGGGCAGAATGGCCTGTTTCTGTGCTGTATATCCTATGTAGCCCGATCCAATCCTCACCAGACGTCCATACATGCACACTTTCAAGCAGGGGACAATGGATCGTGAGCTTAAGTGGAGACGCTAGTCAAGTTTCCAATGGGCGCTGAAGCCAATCATCGCATTCCTACAACCATCACAACAGAGGCCAACTAATTCAGCACAGCCCATGAACTGAATCAGACCGTTCAATCTTTGTTGCACAATATCTTTACCAATCGAGCTAGGAGTAGAACCTAAAATGACATTCTGTTGCTCAAGTCTTTCGCTTTGTTTTAAAAGAATGAAGCAGTGGATAGAGTGAATACTTCTGCTAAGCTGTGAAAACCCTTGGTACAATTGTTCCTACATCAGTAAAGAGGAAATTGGAGGGGACGTGCAACAGATGGAGATCCACTACAACCATGACTCAGGGGCTCCATCAGCCGTACCCGTATCCAGCTTTGCAATATTCCTTAATGATCCTAGCACTGCAGTAATACTGCACAATGAAGAATAAGGCTATTCATATTTCTCATTTAATACAATGAGGTAGCTAGGGAAACAATCTGTTCCCACATTGAAATCTTTCCAATATTTATTGCAGAGAATCAGTAGTAATTATGTAGTAGCAGACAAAAATTACAGATGAACAGGTTTCATCAGAAATACTATGAGCAATAATGGACAGTTTTAGATTTATGAAAACCAAACAAATAAGTAAGATGCAGCTTTGTGACTTTCAAAGCCAACCTCCTTAATTATTTAAAGATGTTACAGCGCATTTTCTGTTCAAAGTAATTCCCCTTCTTGGTTGAGAAAGACACCCGTAAATATATCACCGGACAGAAAAGAGTTAATTTCCTGGCATTTTGGAGACCCAGCTTCACCCAAATGGCTAACATTCAAGTGTGAATCTTGCCAGTGAATGTCAGCAAGCTATTCAACCGTAGGGGCATCAGGGGTGAGCCCTATCCTGTCTTTATCTGGCTACCACACACAAGCACTTCAAACAAGGGTCTCTGAATAGTGATCAAAAACCCTTGATGACTTCTCCATCTGACTTCAGGGATGCTGAGGCAAATGTAACAGCCCCTCCCCACTACTATTTGACTGAAATTAGCTAAAACATAGACCATGGATCAAACATGGGATCTTTCTGGTCTGCATGCCTCAGATAAGCTTGCTGAGCTACAATGGAAGAGCCAAGATTTGGCAACTTAAATAGAAACTACAGAACACCAACAGACAGAAGGCACTGCGGAACACTGTTTTAATGTGCTATGCCACGGAATAGTGAGATAGAGATGTGTGTCTTTGGAGCAAGTTCATTATCTTAGCCAGCCCATCTACAGATGTTGAGCAAAGGCATTTTGTCACAGGTACATAAGCAAGAGGCTTTTCTGGAATTTTTTTTTGTAAAAAAACTTTCATTTGGACATTGCCCTTATTCATTCACTTAAAACTGCTAGTATGCCAATATTCTAAGCTTTTTCCTAGTCAGGCTTTTCAGATTTGAAGACACAAGCTAGAATGCAAGAGAACTCAATTTTATATGGGGACATTTTCTCCTCACTTCTCCAGATGAGAACACCAAAATATTTCCATTAAATCATGGAATGGTACAACACAGCTACAGGCTATTTGGCCCATCAACACGGTGTTGGCATTCCCCCATGTACCACCGAGCTTGACCCCACTCTCCGATTCACGCCTCACAGTATTGCTTTTTCAAGCAACTATCCAATTCTCTTTAAAAGAATTTATGGACGCTGCTTCAACAATAGTTTGCGGCAGAGTATTCCACACTCTGACCACCCTCTGTGGAAATACATTTTTTCAATCTTAAATATCTTAAACATTATTGTCTCACTACCTGGGGAAAACAATCCATCACTATTTACTCCATCATATCCCTTCACAATCCTGAGGACCTGACATCATCCTCCACCTTCGCATTTCCAACAAATAAGGTTTCTCTTCACAACTGTAACCCTTCATTCCTGGTAACATACTTGTGAATCTATTCTGCACTTTTTCCATTGCTTTTAAACATTTCCAGCAGTGATAATGGGGGGCTTCAACTATCCTAATGTACATGATACGGAGATGCCGGCGTTGGACTGGGGTGGACAAAAATGAGAAGTCGCACAACACCAGGTTATAGTCCAACAGATTTATTTAAAATTACAAGCTTTCGGAGCTATCGATCGCCCCTTCTTCAGGTAAAGTTACTATGAGTGAATCTACAAAAATTCACAGAATAGAAGCACAGAGAAAATGCAGAGATACAATCTTTCCTTACATCAAAGACACACCAAGAGCACAGCCAAGACAATGAGATGTGTCCCAGGGGGTCCAACGTGTCAAAACCTGCTGTCTGTCGATGGACAGTTCCGACGGGCCACAGCGAAAAACCGCATAGACCTCCTCAGAAGACGAACATGGGACACAACCAACAGAGTACCCTACGTCGTCCAGTACTTCCCCGGAGCGGAGAAACTACGCCATGTTCTTCGCAGCCTTCAACATGTCATTGATGACGACGAACACCTTGCTAAGGCCATCCCCACGCCTCCACTACTCGCCTTCAAGCAGCCGCCTAACCTCAAAAGTACCATCGTTCGCAGCAAATTACCCAGCTGTCAGGAGAACAGCGACCACGACACCACACAACCCTGCCACGGCAACCTCTGCAAGACATGCCAGATCATGAACACAGATACCGTCATCACACGTGAGGACACTACCCACCAGGTACATGGTACATACTCATGTGACTCGGCCAACATTGTCTACCTGATACGTTGCAGTAAAGGATGCCCCAGAGCATGGTACATCGGCGAGACCATGCAGACACTGAGACAACGTATGAACGGACACCGCGCAACAATCGCCAGGCAGGATGGTTGCCTCCCAGTCGGGGAACACTTCAGCAGTCAGGGGCATTCAGCCTCGGATCTGCGGGTTAGCGTTCTCCAAGGCGGCCTTCGAGATACACGACAACGCAAAATCATCGAGCAGAAACTGATAGCCAAGTTCCGCACTCATGAGGACGGCCTCAATAAGGATATCGGGTTCATGTCACGCTACAGAACGTGACTTGACATCGTTGTCTGTCTTTCCAGTTTTTTAAAAAAACACAAAAAACAAACCCAAATGGAGAGGATATGCAGACAGCAGGTTTTGACACGTTGGACCCCCTGGGACACATCTCATTGTCTTGGCTGTGCTCTTGGTGTGTCTTTGATGTAAGGAAAGATTGTATCTCTGCATTTTCTCTGTGCTTATATTCTGTGAATTTTTGTAGATTCACTCATAGTAACTTTACCTGAAGAAGGGGCGATCGATAGCTCCGAAAGCTTGTAATTTTAAATAAATCTGTTGGACTATAACCTGGTGTTGTGAGACTTCTCATTTTTATCCTAATGTAGACTGGGATAGTAATAGTGCAAAGGGCAGAAAGGGGGAAGAATTTCTGAAGTGTGTTCAGGAGAGCTTTCTTGATCAGTACGTTTCCGTCCCAACGAGGAAGGAGGCATTACTGGATCTGGGGAATGAAGTGGGTCAAGTGGAGCAAGTGTCAGTAGGGGAACATTTAGGAAACAGTGATCATAGTATAAGGTTTAGATTATGGAAAAGGACAAGGAGCAATCTAGAGTAAAAATACTTAATTGGAAGAGAGTCAGTTTCAGTGGGTTGAGAACAGATATGGCCCAGGTAAATTGGAATCAAAGATTGGCAGGCAAAATTGTAATCGGACAATGGGCTGCCTGTAAAGAGGAGATGGTTCGGGTACAGTCAAGGTACATTCTCACGAGGGGGAAAGGTAGGGCAACCAAAGTCAGAGCTCCCTGGATGACGAAGAGAGAGAGAGAGAGAGAGAGAGAGAGAGAGAGAGAGAGAGAGAGAGTAAGATGGAGCAGAAAAATGGGGCGTATGACAGATGTCGGTTGGGAATAGGAGTGAGAACCAGGGTGAATAAAGATAGTTCAGAGGGGAAGTGAAAAAGGAATTAAATGGAGCAAAGAGAGAGTATGAGAATAGACTGGCAGCTAATATGAAAGGGAATCCAAAAGTCTTCTGTAGGCATATAAATAGTAAACAGGTAGTAAGAGGAGGGGTGTGACCGATTAGGGGCCAAAAACGAGACCGACACATGGAGGCAGATGGCATGGCTGAGGTACCAAATGAGTACTTTGCATCTGTCTTTACCAAGGAAGAAGATGCTGCCAAAGTCATAGTGAAAGAGGAGGTAGTTGAGATACTGGATGGGATAAAAATTGATAGAGAGGAGGTACTAGAAAGGCTGGCTGTACTTAAAGTAGATTAGTCACCAGGACCGGATGGGATGCATCCTCGGATGCTGAGCGAGGTAAGGGTGGAAATTGTGGAGGTACTCTTTAGATACGGGGGTGGTGCCAGAGGACTGGAGAATTGCAAATGTTACACCCATGTTCAAAAAAGGTGCAAGGATAAACCCAGCAACTACATACCAGTGAATTTAACCTCAGTAGTGGGGAAGCTTTGAGAAACAATAATCCGGGACAAAATTAGCAGTCATTTGGACAAGTGTGGATTAATTAAGGAAAGCCAACACGGATTTGTCAAACCTAAATCGTGTTTAACTAACTTGATTGAGTTTTTTGATTAGGTAACAGAGGGTTGATGAGGGCAATGCGGTTGATGTGGTGTACATGGACTTCCAAAACGCATTTGATAAAGTGCCTAATAGGCTTGCCAGCAAAGTTGAAGCCCATGAAATAAAAGCGACAGTGGCAGCATGGATACGAAATTGGCTAAGTGACAGGAAACAGAGAGTAGCGGTAAACGGCTGTTTTTTGGACTGAGGAAGGTACACAGTGGTGTTCCCCAGGAGTCGGTACTCGGACCACTGCTTTTCTTGATATATATTGACAACTTGGACGTACAGGGCACAATTTCAAAATTTGCAGATGACACAAAACAGTGAGGAGGATAGTGAAAGGCTTCAAGAGGACATAGACAAGCTGGTGGAATGGGCAGACAAGTGGCAGATGAAATTTAAACGCAGAAAAGTGCAAAGTGATACATTTTGGTAGGAAGAACGAGGAGAGGCAATTTGAACTAAAGGGTACAATTCTAAAGCAGGTGCATGAACAGAGACCTGGGGTTATATGTGCACAAATCATTGAAGGTGGCAGGGCAGGTTGAGAAAGCAGTAGAAAAAAAAGCATACGGAATTCTGGCCTTCAGAAATAGAGGCATAGAGTACAAAAGCAAGGACGTAATAATGAACCTTTATAAAACACTGGTTCGGCCTCAATTGGGGTATCTTGTCCAATTCTGGGCAGCGCACTTCAGGAAGGATGTGAAGGCCTTCGAGTGGGTGTAGAAAAGATTTACAAGAATGCTTCCAGAGATGAGGGACTTAAGTTACTTGGATAGACTGGAGAAGCTGGGGTTGTTCTCCTTAGAGCAGAGAAGGTTGAGAGGAGATTTGATAGAGGTGTTCAAAATCATGAGGGGTCCAGACAGAGTAGCTAGAGAGAAACTGTTCCCATTGGCAGAAGGGTCAAGAACCAGAGAACACAGATTTAAGGTGATTAGCAGAAGAACCAAAGGCGAAATGAGGAAAAACTTTTTTACGCAGCGAGGGTTGTGATCTGGAATGCACTGCCTGAAAGGATGGTGGAGGCAGATTCAATTGTGGCTTTCAAAAGGGAATTGGTTAAGTACCTGAAGGAAAAAAAATTGCAGGGCTACGGGGAAAGGGCAAGGGATTGGGACTAGCTGAAGTGCTCTTGCAGAGTGTCGGCACGGGCTCAACGGGCCGAATGGCCTCCTTCTGTGCTGTAACCATTCTATGATTATGTCATGCTTACAGCTGTACACAATACTTCAACTGTAACTCAAGATCTTGTACAAGTTCAACATTACTTCCTTGCTTTTGTATTCTTTACATAGATATAAAACAAAGGATTCTGTTTTCCTTTTGGTGGTCTTATTTAATTGCACAACCACCTTTAAAAACTTGTGTATCGGCACAGTAAAAACCCCTGCTCCTCTATTACATTTAAAATCATACTAGGAGGTGCATCTACTTTCCCTAGTCTTAGTTCCAAAATGCATCAGTTCACATTTTTCGACATTGAACTGCATCGGCCTCCTATTGTGACTCAATCTCTTCAAGTTTGAAGTAATCTGTTCCAGCCTGTAGTGCCCAATCCCACCTGCTGCTGTTACCTGGTCAACTTCAATGCTGCGCTTCAGCGTACTGTTGGCTTCTTAGGTTCACACTGCTACTGTGTTGGGTCCTAGGCAGAAATCTGGTTTTCCTTGGGTCAAATTCCACTCCTCTGCTATTTCTGGGCTTCACCCTCACCTTCGCTACCAGTTTCGACTGAGTATATTTCCTGCTGGACTATCGAAATTCCAGTACCTGCTCTTTTCTGTGGGCTCTGTTCTCTGCTCCTTTGCTGGGACTTTTCACTCATACTGAACAAGCTCTGGATCTGTTCTATTCTCCTACTTCAGCCCAACTGCTGCTGAAATCTTGATCCAAGCCATTGTTATCTCCAGTCTCAACTATTCCAATTCTCTTCTGGCTGGTCCCCTACCCTCTGTAAATTTCAGTTCATCCAAAACGCTACTGTCTGTGTATCAAGTCCCATTCACCCATCAACCCCGTGTTCACTGACCTACACTGGTTCCCAGCAACCTTCACAACACCCCCCGCCAATTACTTCAAATTTAAAGTACTCATGTTTAAACCCTTCATGACCTCGTCCCTCCCTAACTCTGTAACCACCACCCCCCCCCCCCCACCCACTTCCCCAACAAATGATCTATTCCTCCGACCCTGGTCCCTTGGACATTGCCCACTCCCGACACACCATTCGCAGCTGTACATTCAGCAGCTCAAGCCCAACACTCTGGAATTCCATTCCTAAAACCCTCTGCCTCTTCAGTCCCCTCTGCTCCTTTCAAACCCACTTCTTGACCAAGGTTTTGGTCCCCCTCCTAATATCTCCTTCTCTGGCTCAGCGTCTAATTTTTTTCTGACTACACGTCTGAAGCGTTTTGGAATGTGTTTTTATGTTCAAGGCGCTATATAAATGCAAGCTGTTGTTGTTGATGATTAAAATGTCCTACACTTATAACTCTGGTGTTAATATATACTTTTAAAGTCTGAGTGCTTTTATCTTTAATTTCCTTCCTGCTGTTCAGCCATCTATAATATATTCTCACTAACATGACTGATCTTACTTTTTCTCAACTCAATCCAAAGGGATTCTGTTTGAACCATTTCTCCATTCAAATCTTTATGCTCTCGTGCTACGATATTTTCTCCAATAAGTATCACTACCCCATCTCCCTTATTTCTTTCTCGAGCCCTCCATAAAGTTTTATATCCAGGAATATTTAATTGCCAATCTTAACGCAGCTACTGTCATGTTTCAATTATTACACCATGATTTCTATTTAGCCAATGACTCCAGCACCGCAATTTAGTTTCTTATACTCTATTCATTAATATACATACATTTTAATTTGGATTCCCTTTATATGGCAATTCCTCAGTTTTTACCTTCCCGCATCCTGATTTCTTCTTTCTTACTAAATCGTCCAGCTTAACCTCTTTCAATCTTAACCCGTCAAGCTTTCTATCTCCTTATTCCCTATATATCTAAAGTTTATGCCTTCCCAGCTGTTTGCTCTACTGTCTAGCTTTACCTCTCCCCTGCCATTAGTTTAAACCCTCCACACAACTCTAGTTAGCCTCCCTGCAAGCATATTGGTTCCAGTTTTGTTCAGTTCACTCCTGTTTCAGAACTGCTCCCAATGCCCAAGAACTCTGAACCTTTCCCTCCCACACCCTAGCCATAGTCACATTCTTCTAAAAGAATTATCAAGAATTCTAGCAGTTCTTCCCTTGCCCTTGAAGAGGTGTCAGTACACAGGACAACTCCTATTTATTGACCAGTGTGCTCACTCTGAAAACCCCTTTCTTTTTGCACGTTAAAGCCAAATGCTTGAAGCATCCAAGTGGATGCCAAAACCTCAGTTCCAGCAAGCAGGCCTCTAGAGCTCTGGTAAATCATACTCTCAAATCAAACTTACAATTATATCCTTTTCAAATGGATACGAGAGCTTCCTGGTTGAATAACTGAGTCACAGAGACCAGAAGGATCTTAGTGCTGATCCCCGGTTGTGTTGGGTTAGCTGATCTCAGCAGTAGGGGCTTGTGTTAGCAGGGGGGAAATCAGTAGGATTTATAATTCTGATGACTATCCAGGGATCCATGCTGGAAAGACAGTGTCTGTGGGCTTTAGATTGAGACAGGATTGGGCTTGTAATGCCCTGATAGTCACATAGCCTGTCTGCATTACTGGCTCGGCTCAAACATGAATAATGGCCATTTGTGCAAGATACCGTAGGTAACCAGCATCTGTGGAACTGTATTCCAGCAAGGACTTAAAGGCTTTCAGAGAGGAGGGAAGAAAAACACACTTAAAAAGGGAAAAAGAGACAAGACCTGGAAACATAGGAACAGGAGGAGGCCATTTAGCCCCTCGAGCCTGTTCCGCCATTCAATGAGATCATGGCTGATCTGTGACCCAACTCCATATACCCGCCTTTGCCGCATATCTCTTAAGGCCTTTGATAGATTTTTGTTAACCAATCACAGATTTAAAATTAACAATTGACCAAGCATCAACTGCCATTTGCGGAAGAGAGTTCCAAACTTCTACCACCCTTTGCGTGTATGTTGCCTAACTTCACTCCTGAAAGGCCTGGCTGTAATTTTTAGACTACGCTCCCTAGTCCTAGACTCAACAACCAGCTGAAATAGTTTCTCTATCTACCCCATCAGTTCCCCTTAATAGCTTGAAAACTTTGATCAAATCACCCCTTAACCTTCTAAATTCCAGGGAACACAATCCTCGTTTATTTTTTTTAATTATTCGTTTATGGGATGTGGGCGTCGCTGGCAAGGCCAGCATTTATTGCCCATCCCTAATTGCCCTCGAAAAGGTAAACTTCTTGAGTGCTGTTGGAGCTGCACTCATCTAGGCAAGTGGAGTGTATTCCATCACACTCCTTACTTGTGCCTTGAAGATGGTGGAAAGGCTTTGGGGAGTCAAGCGGTGAGACACTTGCCGCAGAATACCTAGCCTCTGACATGCTCTTGTTGCCACAGTATTTATATGGCTGGTCCAGTTAAGTTTCTGGTCAAGGTTGGGGATTCGGCGATGGTAATGCCATTGAATCTCAAGGGGCGGTGGTTAGACTCTCGCTTGTTGGAGATAATCATTGCCTGGCACTTCTGTGGTGCGAATGTTACCTGCCACTTAGCAGCCCAAGCCTGAACATCATCCAGGTCTTGTTGCATGTGGGCATGGACTGCCATTTTGATTATTTTCTGTACCTGTCCCTAACATTTTAATGATCTATGTACATGGACCCCTAAGTTTCCAGCTTTTCACCATTTAGAAAGTACTCTGTTCTATCCTTTTTATGTCCAAAGTGGATGACCTCACATTTGTCTACATTGAAATCCATTTGCCACAGTTTTGCCCATTCACTTAATCTATTAATATCCTTTTGTAATTTTACGCTTCCATCTACACTGCTGACAATACCACCTAGCTTTGTGTCATCGGCAAACTTGGATAAGTGGCTCTCCATCCCATCATCTAAGTCGTTAATAAATACCTGTGGGAAAGAACAACCATACACTTCCAGTGTTAAATGATAATGACAGATTTTCAAAACCATCTTGCATGTTCATTCAACTAAAATGCATCCAAGCAACCAAAATGTATTTCGATTTTATACAAAAATCCGGAGCGTGGATACCAGTTCTCTTTAACGTGATAAACATGCATTTTCGGTAGTTTTATTTGCTGGGACTATTAATGCTGAAACCACTGTTCTGATGTTCTACACAAGGTGGCTGCCTCTAAATCAGCAAAGGAGAAAAGTTAAGTCACTTTAAATCAAGCCTCTAGGCAGTATAATTTGAGAGGTGTGCCAGAAGGGATTTTATATTAAGCACATGGTCCTGGGAGACCAACATAGACTTACGACCTCCATGGGCACTTCTCCCGTTTGTATTTGTTGGAGACCCTTCAGTGGTTTGCAGTACACATAAATATCTGGGTCTCTGGAGGTCGGTAACTACGAGTACCACCAACAGTGTGAGAACCACCTGTCGGCCAACAGCAGAAGAACTACACATCTGCCATCGACATCACTCCTTTAATATGCCACCTAAAATCACGTGCATCCGTTCAGACATTACTTGAAGTCTACATACCCCATAACACAAACTGGATCAATTCCAAATCTGCCAAGCAATATAAATGGAGTGAAATCAGAACACAGGTAAACACGTTATACTGTGGAACCAAACACACAATATAAATGGGATATAAAAATGACAAAGGGAATTGGGGAGGAGATGGCAGAAGGGCTTGTCATAATTTTCCAATCTTCCCGAGATGCAGGGGAGGTGCCTGAGGATTGGAAAGTGGCAAATGTGACCCCATTGTTCAAGAAAGGGTGTAAGGATAATCCTAGTAACTACAGGCCAGTCAGTTTAACATCAGTGGTGGGTAAAGTTTTAGAAACAATAATCAAGGAAAAAACTAACGGGCACTTGGAGAGGTTTAAGCTAATTAAGGAGAGCCAACACGGGTTTGTAAAAGGCAGATCGTGTTTGACTAATCTAATTGAATTTTTTGACGAAGTAACAGAGAGGATTGATGAAGGGAATGCAATGAATGTTGTCTGCACGGATTTTAGGAAGGCGGTTGACAAAGTACCACATAGAAGGCTGGTTAACAAAATTGAGGCTCATGGAATAGGTGGGTCAGTGGCAGCTTGGATAAGGAATTGGCTTAAGGACAGAAAACAGCGAGTTGTGGTAAATGGCAGTTTTTCAGACTGGAAGATGGTAGACAGTGGTGTTCCCCAAGGGTCAGTGCTGGGGCCACTGCTTTTGTTGATGTGTGACCTGGATATTGGAATACAGAGTAGAATTTCTAAATTTGCCAATGACACCAAACTTGGGGGTGTGGCAAACAGTGATGATGATACCAATCGACTGCAACAGGACATAGAAAGGAGAGCAGAATGGGCAGACAAGTGGCAGATGGAATTTAATACAGAGAAGTGTGAGGTCATGCATTTTGGCACAAGGAACAGGGAGAGGCAATATACACTTAATGGCACAGTTTTAAAGAGTGTGCAGGGACAGAGGGACCTGGGAGTTAATGTGCTTAGGTCCCTGAAGGTTGCAGGACATAGAGAGATTGGTTAACAAAGCATATGGGAGATTGGGCTTCATAAATAGATGTATTGAGTACAAAAGTAGAGAAGTTATGCTGAACCTCTATAAAGCGCTGGTTAGGCCACAACTGGAGTACTGCGTCCAATTCTGGTCACCACACTTTAGGAAGGATGCGAAGGCCCTTGAGGGTGCAGAGGAGATTTACCAGAATGGTTCCGGGGATGGGGATCTTAGCTACAAGGACAGGTTGGAGAAGCTGGATTTGTTTTCATTAGAGCAAAGGAGGTTGCGGGGTGATTTGATAGAGGTGTACAAGATTATGACGGGTTTAGATAGGCTAGACGGGGAAAGGCTGTTCCCACTAGTTGATGGTACAAGGACTAGGGAACACAGATTTAAGGTTTTAGGCAAGAGATACAGGGGGGATGTGAGGAAAATATTTTTTACGCAGCGAGTCATGACCTGGAATTCGCTGCCGACGTAAGTGGTGGAAGCGGAGACACTCAATGTTTTCAAGGGGAGTCTGGATAGGCACTTGAGGGAAATAAATTTGCAGGACTACGGGGATAGAGCGGGGGAATGGAACTGACTGGATTGCTCTGCAGAGAACTGACACGGGCTCAATGGGCCGAATGGCCTCCTTCTGTGCCGTTATGACGCTATGACAATGACTCTATAAAACCAAGCAGCACTGGCACCACCATGAGTCATGCTTTGGCACTTTAGCAATATGTAGCATTGGTGCCAAAGACAGTCCAACAGCAGAATATAGGGCATCGGTTATCGGAATCTTAAAGTAATGCTTCTAAACACCTAATGGCATGCATTATGCACTCCACTGACCAGGCACATGGTGGATTAAAGCTCTATCTGCACTGCCCCAACAGTAAATTCTAAATTCCAACTGCAACATTTCCATTACTCGCATCACTGGCTTCTGACGCTGATGTCTCAGAGCTATCATCCGTCACCAATGGAAGCGGATGGCTTCCTGTATGCTCAGTTTATACTTCAGACTTGCTCATTTGTTCAGCTAGATGTTTAATCCGAGCCGTGAAACACTTTTTTTTTGTGCGTTCCTGTTTCAGGAGAAAGACTTCCTTACACAAATTTTCACATTTACATTTCCCTTTACGTGCTATCCTTGCACCTGTATTTTTCTGATGTTAAATACAGAGACCAGATTGTTACGTGCATGTGCGGATAGTAAAATGACATGATGTGTTACTGTCAAGGTAACCGGATGCTGACCCAGGACAAGATGGAGTGCCTGGGAAATAAACAATAAAAAGGGGAAGTTGCTTTTCTGTGGTTAGGGCTGATGCAGACTAAAGAGGCATTGCTATACTTAACCTGGGAGTGCTTGATCCACACACTGCATTAAACAGAAAATATTAGCCACCCTCATTTAAAAAAAAACTCCCTTTTATGTTAAATTTATGAGATAATCATTTGCATTTCTACTTAAACATTTGAAATCTTTTATTAATTATAGCCAGGAAATTAATCAGGAAAGATTGCAAAAATACTGTTTCATAAAAGGAGAGTGATTAAATGGGACATGAAACTCCCATGGGTGGGGGGATTTCAAGCAAAAAAAAGTTTGGGAACCTCTGCTCGAATAGGTAAGAGCACCTCAGTGGTGAAAGGATAGTCCTCATGAGGTAAAAGGAAATAACATTACTTTTACCTATTATTGGTCAAGATGTTTGTGTAATAGCTTCCCTGGTAACAGATGATGACGACACAATTTGTGACAATACAATTTTAGATGAAGGGGAAATGCAAAGTGTAGTGGCCAGTTACCAACTGCACTGGCCCCCTCGAGGACTGAAAATAGTTTTCATTGCTTTTCCCCTAGTTGCATTAATTGTTCCTTAAAATTTAATATTTCCTTCAGTTCTTGTACCCCTCCCTTGGCTACCCTGCTTCTTTTGGCCAATAAGACAGAAATGGTCTAAAATATAGATTTCTCTGCAGCTGCCATTACAGCTGCACAGCCGTCTGACAAAACATGTCCTTCTATGGAGATTGATGTTGCTTGTCCTGCCAGACATCAGCAGGACAGCAGTTTAAAGCATATCACTCCATCAAGCAGTCTGACAACAAAGTTATCAGTACTGTTATTTCAATTTTTTTGGTGAACTGTATGGGTTTGTACTTGGAAATCTAATATCTCCGGCACTTCCAGATACTGTACAGCACAGTTCAAAGTGCAATAAATTTCCCTCTGCTCTGCCTCAGCCTCAGAAGACCATACCATACTCCATCAGTAATATTTTCCCATCCCATATTATCTATCTAGACTCTGAGCTTGCTACTTTATTGACAGATTAGGGCTCTGAACCAATGTTCACTGACAACCAGCTTGAGATTGCACAAACGCATTTCACGCAACACTCAACCAAGAGATTTTATCAAGGTTCTGGACGGGAAAGGACACGATGCTAATCCAATACTCCGCCCAGTGCCATCTGCCGAAACGTTATTTGAATACGAGTGTGTCTGGTCCAAATTCAAATCTACATCTTTGAGACTGGGAGCTGAAATCTGCTGTTAAATCCTCCTGTGAAGGCAGGTCTGGTATCATTTTGTCATACTGCTTTATCAAAATCCTGCCAGTGGATGGGGCTAGATAGAAACAAAGAACTACAAAAGCATAAGGTACCTAAAAAGAAAGTTTAAGCATAGTGAAAAGCAACCAAAAGGGTTAAACTGCAAGGGGATGAATCAGTGCCTCAGTAAAGGGAGAGAGAAAAGTAGGGTAGAGAAGGGGAAAAGGAACAAAGTAAAGGAGAAAACATTGCAAGAAATGGAAGAATATTAAACAAAAGTAAAGAAAATTAATAATAGGTACAGGAAAGACAGCGAACGATTTAAACATAAATCATCTGTTTCCTTGTGACCTCAACCTTCTAAAACAAGCTTAGTGTAAAATGTTTTTTTGACTAATATCCACTAATAAAACACAACTCCATGTTAAAAAACAAAAACAGAAAAGTTGCAAATGCAGTCGATCCCTCAGTAGACAGGTTAACATTTCACGTGGAGACCCTTTGCCTGTTTGGCTGCTGATCGAGCAGATTTCTTCAGTTTTCCTCTTATTTTGTTTCATTGTTAAATTGATTTCCTAATTTGTTATGAAAACTCCCATGTATCTCCCAGTCTGCCAGACCTTCCAGCTGGAGGGAATCTTTAAAAAGGTGAAGACTCGGTGAAATGCCAAAGGTGTGAAATCATTTAGTGCTGTTACATACGCATACCAAAAAATTGTTTTGTAGTGAGAATATCAAAGTCCATTCCTTATGAAGTGTCTGGTCCATCAGCAAAGGCTAAGAACATGAGTGGTGACACCAGCTACTTGAAAATAGATTCACTTGCTTTGGATGCAGCAACCTCAATGCAGTCTACGGGTTGAGGTGCTGGTATAAAACAGCATGTGGTCACGCAAACTTCACTGTCCCCTGGAAACCAAGCATTTGATAGTGACCCCTTCATTCAAGAAGTACTTATTACCAAAATGCTACCAAAAGAGCTCCTCAATGTTCTCAACCGTGTAATTCAAGCTTAAATTTCATTGAAGCACATTCAGTTAATGCACATCTTTTTGTTGTATTAGAGATGGTGGGTTATCACCTGCAGCAGTTGCTGTCCATTGGCTATCTGGGGGGAGCCAAGAATGCAAGATTTACAACTTGCTTCCAAACTGTAGAAAGCCTGCAATTTATTACTTTAAAAAAAAAATACACACAGCAACTCTCCATTGCTTCAACATTTTGAAAATCCTCATTGAATTGCCTTGTTAGCATACTTGGCTGACCTATCTGAATTTACTCAGGTCACTTCAGGAACAGGATGTCAGTGTTTCACTGTCAAAAGTCAATCGAGGCATTCATTCACAAGTTTGCCTTGTGGTCTTCACAAAGAGAGTTGATCTCTGCGCTCTTTGGAGACGTTCAAAGACTTTGCCAAAGAGTGCAATTTCCTGTCTGACTGCACTTGTGCGAGTACTTTTCAGGTTATGGAAACAAAGGTAACAAGTGGGTCAGGAACCCCTTTGTCACCAAACCAACACCTACAGACAGCTAAGTTATCACCAAAAATGAATCAGAAAGCATCAATTGATCAAACACTGAACATAGCATTTTCCCACTGACTAATTTTCAGCTGTCCGGTCAAAGTCAAGTTCTTGAATTAATGCAACAAACTCGGAGCTACTGATTGCCTTTGCATCCACCTACCGAACAGTACAAGTTGGGATCCCCAGGGCTGCCTGGACTCGACAAAGTACTAAGCACCCTTTACAGTGGAAAATAATGTGATACTACATTTCTGCTCAGCAATCCTCAATAGAAAAGCTCTGCACAACTCAAAAGCAAGTTCACCTCTCCAATAATAAAAACTTGCATTAATTACATTTTCACAATTTTTTCTGTTGGCACACAGCTTTAATCAGCCACCAGAAAGCCTGCAGAAATATCTAGGAGTCACTCACTTGAACATGGCTTCTGACAGACAAGGTTGTGTCTCACCAATCTGATTGATTTTTTTTAATGATGGATGAAGGTAGTCCGGTAGACATTGTATTCTTAAGATCTTCAAAAAGCTTTTGATAAACTGCTGCACAATAGGTTACTCTACAAAATAGAATCATGTGAAATTGGTGGGAAAATGTTAGAACTTGATTAAGAATTGGCTGCATTCCCATAGGCAGAAAGTGTAACGGCTGTAGATCTGTTTGGAGACTGGTTACCAGTGGTTTGCCACAGGGATCGTTGTTCGGGCCATTGCTTTTCATGATCTTTACTAATGACATCGATGATGGGGGAATGGCCTGCATGCTAGCGAATGATAAAGATCTGTGCGACTGTTAAGATCATGGACCAAAATAAACTACTCCAAGTAGGTCATGATGCTACTGGGGAAATGGGCCCACGTTTGGCAAATGGTATTTAACAGATAAATGTAGTGTTTTGCAAGGCCAAGTATACTATCCTACAGGGTACAGAACTAAAGTCTGTGGAAAAAGTAAAATATCTGTCTGATAGTGCAAAATACTCTTTTAAGCTTCAATGACCAGTGTCATGAATCAATACCCAAAGAAACTATGTTGCATTGCAAACAAAAAGCTCCATATTGTCCTTGTACACGAGTTTGGTTAGGCCTCACTAAGAATACTGTGCCCGGTTTTGGTCACCTCATGTGGTGGATGATATTGATGCTTTGGAAAAGGTTTAGTGAAGGTACACAATAATGACACCCAGTATAAAACACCTCAGTTACTCCAATCAGCTTAAAAAGCTGGAACTTTGGATAAGTGTAAACCAATGTTCCCTGTAAGCTGCGCAGCACTCCAGGGGTCCCGCACAGCTGGGTTGTCGACTTTTCAATAGAAAACCCACGGATGGGCAGTATTTTGAATGTGCCCTGAAAAAAAATTACAGGTTACATTGGTATAGACTCCAGGGTGATTTGATTGAAGTGCTTACAATAAAGGTGGTACTGGACTGTGTTCATATTATTTCAATTAGATAAGTTAGGAAGAACCAGAGGTCATGTGTATAAGCTGCGCAAGGGAAGGCTATAACTAGATTCGATGTCAGGAGGTTCTTCAATTCTCAGAGGATAGTAGGCAATGGAACAAGTTGTCAGCCCATGCTGTGAGTGTGGATTCACTGCACAACAAGAGCGAGCTGACGAATGCGGATTCACTGCATGCCTTCAAATGAACAGGACCAATTACTGGCTGCGGCGGAAATCAGGGCATATGAATGATAGGCGAGACATCAAGTAAGTAAATCATAGCCAATGTGGTCTCCTAGACTAGTTTTAATTGCCTTAGGGGGTCGGAGAGAAATGTTCTAAACTTTGTCTTCCTAAAATGGGCTTGGATTTTTATCTGCTTTTTTGCCTCTTCTAGGGCTGCTGGTGGGAGGGTGTGTTGGAAACTATGCTGAAGTCACCATGACTATGTGGGACAGGCTCAATGAACCAGCTAATCTTTTCTTGTCCATCATGCTCGTAACGTTTTCTCCTTTTCCTGTGAGAAAGCTTTTCACCCCTGCTCTGTTTCCCCTCCACAAAGTTCTAGAACTGGAAACTCATTATGTAAACAATCATCTACCACTTTCCAGCTGCATCACCAGCTGCCCTGATACTTGCTCATTTTTCTGACATGTCGGCTCTTATAACTGAGTAGTTGTGGAAATTTGGCCTGATCTGCCAATGACTGCTCAACTCTGGTTACCTGGACCAAAAACAACTCAGGCCTAAGTGCACTGCTTCGCACAACTATAATCAGCTTCCATTTCGTCATTCACAGATTACTTAATCAGCTCACTTGTGCAACTTATTTTTAATTTATTATCTCTTTTTCAAGCAGTAGAAGATTATTTTAGTTGACTTGTTGCAGTGCAATAGATACAGACTAGTTGGGTCGAATGGCTTGTTTCTGACTTGTAACTTCTATGCATTTAAAACTGCTCAGAAATGGCCCAAGGGTTTCCATCTAGCCAGAAAAGAGTAACAATGGACATCTTCCTCGAATTGCTGTTATGGGTCATGAAGTAAGTCCTTGCAGTTTCAGTCCACTTCACAGTCAACACAAGTAAACAAAGACTTTGGACAGCGGAGCTTTATTCAGTAGTTTTAAGCTCGGAGCAGCACAGCATGAGTGCCAAGAATATGATAATGGGAACATTGAGTTTGTGTGGTGGGCAGTGAATGCTGTATTTTTCTGAAACGGTGTTCAGAGTAAACATATTGAATGGTAGAAAATTGGAAGAAACAGGGTAACTGATTGGTGCTGTTGGTTAAGTACACGTTCATATCTCAAGCCTGGGATCAAATACAACCCAGAGTAATGCTAGCTCTCCGAGTCTTAACGTAAATAAATTAGTTTAGTCATGAGTACAAGATCACAGCACAAAGCAACACAGCTCAGGAGACAATTAGCATAGGTCCCCATGGCAGAGTCAATTTATCCAATGAGTAGCTGAACCACATAGGCCAGAAAGGTCTCATTTTTGATCCCTGATCGCCAGAGAGATATGGATGTGGAAGACCTTTCGCCCAATCCTAGTTCACCCATCCAGAAGGAAACTATTGTCCTGCCATCACAACATGCTTCAACGAATCCAGAGTTTTTGCCTCCATGACTAACTGGAAGTCCTTTGTGTGCAGAACTGCCTGACGTCAGTCTTAACTTTGGTTTCTGGCAGAATGAACTGCTCTCTTGCTCGAATGTCAGCCCAAGTTTCTCCAGTCTCACCTCGTAAATTAGTCCTTTGATCACAAGGACCAGTCCTGTGGCTCTTCGCACTGCTCCAGAACTCGAATATCCCCATTGCAATTTGGTGACTAGAACTTGTGCTTTACTGTTTTGACTCAGCACTTGATGTGCCTTATTGATTATTGCTCCAGAGATTGTTATGTACCATCCACTCAACTCCCAAAGACCTTTTTCAACTTCAACCCCAACTACTTCAACACCACTCATGGAGTATTAAAAACTTGCATTTTTTTCTTCCTACGTGCAATACTTTGTACTTGTCCACATTAAATTTCATCTGCTCCCCTTCTGCCTACTTGCATTATTTATCGAGTTCATTTTGTCGATCAACTGAACTGCCCCACCCTCCCACAAAGTTTGGAATGTCTACAAATTTGAGCAGTTTGCCTTCAGCTTCTGAATCTGTCATTTACGTAAATTATAAACAGTAGTGGTCCCAGTGCTAACCCTTGGATACTCCACTCAGCACTTCTTCCCATCTTGACGTGACCTCCCTAAAAGCTACCCATTGATTCTTCTTTGTCAGTCAATTTCTCATCAATTCCCAGATTTTACTGCAAATCCCTGCCACTTTAAGCCTTTTGTGCAAAACTGTGTCAAAAGTTCCACCACTTGATAGTTAAACTGGCTGATATTAGCTGGGGTAGAGCAACAGTTAGCTAAGAGTCCTAGGTTAGATAACAGCTCCAGGTTAGGGAATGAAGAAAAAAATCCAACAGCATTCCTGCTCCTGATTATTACCCAGTGATCCCTGTTGTCTGGATGACAGGTCGAGACAGGAGCAGGCTCAAATAGCCTGCTGGCACTTATTGTCAGAGCTCACAAGAATATTGGCCACATGAGCAAGGTACTTGACCATGTCCAAGGTTGACAGTCTTGACCTCTGCTGTTAAGTATAGATATTTGGAAATTGGACGAGAACAGGATTCAGCTCAATTCAGCTATGTTGCTCTCCATTAAAAAAGCAGAAAACTGGGAATCATACAGCAAGCGAGTCCTTTCAGGAAAAGAGGCCACTAAAAAAGAGAAAAAGCATTAAATGTGAGTACTGATGCACAACAACACATCAGCAAAATTTTTTAATCATCTCCGACTAATTTCTATGTATTTCAACCCCTTTAAAATATTATTTCCACTCTATTTTTCATGGTTAGAGAGCTACAGTAAAATAGAATTTAAGAATGAACATCAAGTTGACACTTTCCCGTAGAGTGAATTCTTGGGTTGGTTAATCTTTTAATTGCAACTTTGACTTTTGCACATTACGTGCTAACCGCACCTCACTCTTAGTCACACTTCCTCTTGACATTTCCTACTCTCTGGTTATGCTTCTGCAACTGTGTCTCACTTCTACATTTCATCTCAAGGTCTTAGTTGCTTTGATCTGAATTTCATTCCCAGCCTTTCCTCTTTAAGGTTATTTACGAGGAGGTTCACGGAGAGAGAAAACTATTTTTGTTGCAATTATCATACAGTGGTACATTTTGGTGTGAATGACAACCCCGTGTTCTGTGTTGGACTCACAAAGGAAAAAGGACCCTCTAATGTGAAAGAGAAAAAAAATCCCTATTTTCTTCCTTTTCCAAGACAAGCTGAATCCTGTTCTCAAGCAATGTCTACACATATACACTTTGCAGCAGAGGACATGGGGTAACAAATATTGATGAATTCTTTCTTTCCTCAGCCCAAGGGACCCAAGGATACCTGTAATGCTTCTGCTGTCACCCCAGCTCAGATCAAATTACTCAGTGAAGACTGGGAATTGAACTTGGGAACTTAAAGCCTGTATAGCAAAGTGTTACAGCAACTGAGCGCACGTGAGTGCAAAAGACGAGGCCGAAGCGTTTGCAACCACCTTCAGCCAGAAATGCCGAGTGGATGATCCATATCGGTCTACTCCTGAGGTCCCCACTATCACAGAAGCCAGTCTTCAGCCAATTCGATGCACTCCACGTGACATCAAACAACGGCTCAACGCACTGGATACAGCAGAGGCTTTGGCCCCGACAACATTCCGGCTATCATGCTGAAGCCTTGTGATCCAGAACTAGCCGTACCTCGAGCCAAACTGTTCCAGTACAGCTACAACACTGGCATCTATCTGACAATGTGGAAAACTGCCCAGGTATGTCCTATCCACAAAAAGCAGGACAAATCTAATTCGGTCGATTATCGCCCCATCAGTCTACGCTCAATCATCAGCAAAGTGATGGAAGGTGTCATCGACAGTGCTATCAAGCAGCACTTACTCACCAATAACCTGCTCACTGATGCCCAGTTTGGGTTCCGCCAAGCCCACTCGGCTCCTGACCTCATTACAGCCTTGGTCCAAACATGGACAAAGGAGCTGAATTCCAGAGGTGAGGTGAGAGTGACTGCCCTTGACATCAAGGCAGCATTTGACCAAGTGTGGCATCAAGGAGCTCCAGTAAAGCTGAAGTCAATGGGAATCAGGGGGGAAAAACTCTCCACTGGCTGGAGTCATACCTAGCACAAAGGAAGATTGCTGTGGTGGTTGAAGGTCAATCATCTCAGCCCCAGGACATCGCTGCAGGAGTTCCTCAGGGCAGTGTCCTAGGCCCAACCATCTTCAGCTGCTTCATCAATGACCTTCGCTCCAACAAAAGGTCAGAAATGGGGATGTTTGCTGATGAATGCACAGTGTTCAGTGCCATTCACAACTCCTCCGATAATGAAGCAGTCCATGCCCGCATGCAACAAGACCTGGACGGCGTTCAGGCTTGGGCTGATAACTTGCAAGGAACATTCGCGTCACAGAAGTGCCAGGCAATGGCTATCTCCAACAAGCAACAGTCGAACCACCGTCCTTTGACATTCAATGGCATTACCATCGCCGGATCCCCCACCATCAACATCCTGGGGGTTACTATTGACCAGAAACTTAACTGGAGCAGCTGCATAAATACTGTGACAACAAGTGCAGGCCAGAGGCTGGGTATTCTGCGGCGAGTGTCTCACCTCCTGACTCCCCAAAGCATTTCCACCATCGACAAGGCACAAGTAAGGAGTGTGATGGAATACTCTCCACTTGCCTGGATGAGTGCAGCTCCAACAACACTCAAGAAGCTCAACACCATCCAGGACAAAGCAGCCTGCTTGATTGGCACCCCATCCACCACCTTAAACATTCACTCCCTCCACCACCGGCGTAGCGTGGCTGCAGTGTGTACCATCTACAAGATGCACTGCAGCAACTTGCTAAGGCTTCTTCGGCAGCACCTCCCAAACCCGCGACCTCTTCCACCTAGAAGGACAAGGGCAGCAGGCGCATGGGAACATCACGACCTCCAAGTTCCCCTCCAAGTCACACACCATCCTGACTTAGAAGTATATCACCGATCCTTCATCGTCGCTGGGTCAAAATCCTGGAACTCCCTCCCTAACAGCACTGAGGGAGTACCTTCACCACACGGACTGCAGCGGTTTAAGGCGGCGGCTCACCACCACCTAAGAGGGCAATTAGGGATGGGCAATAAATGCTGGCCTTGCCAGCGACACCCACATCCCACAAACGAATTTTAAAAACTGATGCCTTTACCTAGAGATATTGGAAGAGATATATATAAAAAAAATAAAATCATTTAGTCACAGACCTCCTCAGGAGCACCCCAATCGATTCAACAGAAACTGGATTTTTCTCTCTCCTGGATATTGATTTGCATTTACAGAACATATACATACTTCTCTGGTACTGAAGGTGAATGATAATTGGACACTTACACTGAGCCATCTATTTGGAGGTGTGGTGCAGGGTGGCAATGTTTCGAACAGATAGGAAAAAAAATGTTCATAAACGATATGGCAGGGATGTGAATGGAGTAGGAAGCAGTTCACACTAAAAGCACTTTTCTATATGTAGCCTTGCCCTTAAACAATTATCTTTCTTTTATGATACAATGGATGGGGCCTTAAGTGCACAGTGGCAAAGCGTGTCATTTTTTTTTTTTTAAAGCCCGATGGAGAAATGTACCATGCACAGGAGATTACATTGCCACTATCCCTTTTCCATAAAATGCCTGATAAAAGCGACCTAACAAAAGGCTGTTCCTCCTCCTCCTCCTCAGCCTTTCCAAAGCCCTCATAGCAGAAGTCACAACCATCTGCCAATAATACAACTGAATCACTGCACACAACGAGAGTATCCCTGCACAATGGCATACATGAAGAACAACTTGACTTTATATGTAGCACCTTTACCTGCTAAAAACATCCCAGGGCGTAAGAAAAAAATATTATTGAGCCAAAGAAGGAGACATTAGGAGCGAAGACCAAAAATTTGTTCAAAATTACTAAGAAAGACGACGAAAAATTCAAAAATGGGTTTATTTTGCATGTACGTAAACGCCCAAAGTGTAGTGAATAAGGTTGGTGAGCTACAAGCACAATTAGTGTGGCAATAACGGAAACATGGCTTAAAAACGGTGAGGACTGGGCACTTAATATTCAAGGGTACAAGGTGTTCAGAAAAGATAGGGAAGGAAAAAAGGGAGATGGGGTGGCAGTGCTGATTAATGAGACATTGTAGTGTTGGAATGGGAGGATGTTTTTGAGGGGAGAAGGACAGAATCCATTTGGTTAGAGTTGAGGAGCAAAAAGGGTATGATCACACTATTGAGGGTATTCTATAGGCCTCCAAATTGCGAGAGGGAGGTCATGGAGCAAATCTGCAGGAAAATCGCAGAGATATGCAAGAGCTATAGAGTGGATATATTGGGGGACTTTAATTACCCAAATATCGACTGGGATAATGCTAGGGAAAAGGGAAAGAAGGGGGAAGAATTTCTGAAATGTTTTCAGGAGAATTTCCTTGGCCCAACTAGATTAAACTGGTTCCTGAAACAGTAGCAGAGCAGTGCTGACTCATCTGAGTTACAAACAGCGTAAACACAGGGGCTTGTGAGTGCAGCCAGCACTGAGTGCAGCGAGCACAGAGTGAACAACTGGGAGTTTAGCAAGTGTGGGAGCTCGGTGAAGTGGGGGAGGAGGTGCTTGCTTTTCCAAACTTCTCCCGCAAAGCGGCGGCGGACCTGAGCGGGAGCAAACCAAGGTCCGAGAGCAGTGATAAAAGCAGCAGCAGACCTGCATCAACAAGAGATAACGGTAGTGTGACGTCACAGGTAAGGCAGGTAAGTGATTGGGAGGGACTGTGGGCTAAGTTTTAAGTTAACATATAACAATGAAATTTTAAAAACTAAACTTAATTTAATTAATTTAATAAACTAAACAAGGTAAATAATTTGATTAACACTAAACTAATTAATTAAATAAACAAAATAATGGGAGAACAGGAGATGTGTTGCTGCTGCAATATGTGGGAGCTTGTGGACATATTTGTCCAAAGCGACTACATCTGCGGCTCGAGGAATTTCGGCTCCGAGTTGAGGAGCTGGAGGCCGAGCTGCAGACATTGCGAGACATCAGGGAGGGAGAAGGTTACCTGGACCTTTGGCTCCAGGAGGCAGCCACACCCCTAAGATTAAATACTTCAGAATTGACATGTGGTCAGGGACATGAGGGCGTGACTGCGAGTGAGGCAGGTACGGGGATCCAGGAGGTAGTATTGCAGGAGCCTCAGTCCCTGCACTTGTCCAATAGATTTGAGGTTCTTGCAACCCTTGTGGACAAGTGCGAAGACTGCGGGGAGGACGAGCAAACTGACCACGGCACCGTGGTGCAAGAAGCCGTTCAAGTGTGGGGAGTAAAAAGGAAGGTGGTTGTAGTAGGCGACAGTATAGTTAGGGGGATAGACATTGTTCTCTGCAGCCAGGAGCTTGAGTCCCGAAGGCTATGTTGCCTACCCATGTGCCAGGGTAAAGGACACCTCCTCTGGGCTGGAGAAGAACTTGGAGTGGGAGGGGGAGGATCCAGTTGCCGTGGTCCACGTAGGTACCAACGACATAGATAGAACAAAGAAAGAGGTTCTGCTGAGAGAGTTTGAGCAGCTAGGGACTAAATTAAAAAGCAGAACCAAAGGTCATAATCTCTGGATCATTACCGGAGCGACGAGCAAATTGGCAATGGGGTCAATAGAATTTATAATGGGGAATGAGGAAATGGCAGAGAAATTAAATAAATACTTCGTTCCTGTCTTCACGGAGGAAGACACAAAAAACCTCCCAGAAATACGAGAAAACCAAGGGTGTGGCGAGAATGAGGAACTTAAAGAAATTATTAGTAAAAAAACAGTACTAGCAAAATGAATGGGACTAAAAGTCGATAAATCCCAAGGACCGGATGACCTACATCCTAGGGTTTTGAAAGAGGTGGCCATTGGAATAGTGGACGCATTGGTTGTCATCTTCCAAAATTCTAGAGATTCTGGAATGGTTCCTGCAGATTGGAGGATAGCAAATGTAACCCCGCTATTTAAGAAAGGAGGGAGAGAGAAAACGGGGAACTACAGACCTGTTAGCCTCACATCAGTAGTTGGGAAAATGCTGGAATCTATTATAAAGGATGCAGTAACTGGGCACTTAGAAACTAATAGTAAGATTGGGCAGAGTCAACATGGATTTATGAAAGGGCAATCCTGTTTAACAAACCTATTGGGGTTCTTTGAGGATGTAACTAGTGGAGTAGACAAAGGGGAACTGGTAGATGTGGTGTCTTTGGATTTTCAGAAGGCCTTCAATAAGGTCCCACACAAGAGGTTGGTGAACAAAATTAGGGCACATGGAATTGGGGAGTAATATACTCGCATGGATTGAGAATTGGTTAACAGACAGAAAACAAAGTAGGGATAAACGGGTCTTTTTCAGGATGGCAGGCTTTGACTAGTGGGGTACCGCAAGGATCGGTGCTTGGGCCCCATCTATTCACAATCTATATCAATGATTTGGATGAGGGGACTAAATGCAACATTTCCAAATTTGCTGATGATACAAAACTCGGTGGCAGTGTCAGTTGCGAAAAGGCTTCGAGGGGATCTCAACAGGCTCAGTGAGTGGGCAAGAACATGGCAGATGGAATATAATGTGGATAAATGTGAAGTTATCCACTTTGGCAGAAAAAACAGAAAGGCAGAGTATTTCCTAAATGGTGAAAGATTGGGGAATGCAGATGCTCAAATGGACCTGTGTGTCCTTGTACAGGAGTCACTGAAAGTGAATGTGCAGGTGCAGCAAGCCATTAGGAAGGTAAATGGTATGCTGGCCCTCATTAGAAGAGGATTTGAGTACAGGAGTAAAGAAGTCTTACTCCAATTATATAGGGCCTTGGTGAGACCACACCTGGAGTGCTGTGTATAATTTTGGTCTCCTTACCGAAGGAAGGATATATTTGCCATAAAGGGAGTGCAAAGAAGGTTCACGAGATTGATTCCTGGGATGGCGGGACTGTCGTATGAGAAGAGATTGAGAAAACTAGGCCTGTATTCTCTTGAATTCAGAAGAATGAGAGGGGATCTCATTGAAGCATACAAAATTATTAGAGGGCTTGATAGAGTGGATGCTGGGAGAACGTTTCCCTTGGCGGGGGAGTCTAGAACAGGGGCCACAGCCTCAGGATAAAGGGTAGGCCATTCAGGACTGAGATGAGAAGAAATTTCTTCACACAGAGGGTGGTGAATCTTTGGAATTCTCTACCCCAGAGGGCTGTGGAGGCTCAGTCATTGGGTATATTCAAAACAGAAGTCGATAGATTTCTGACTAGTAAAGGCATCAAGGGATATGGCGATAGGGCCGGTGAATGGAGTTGAGGCAGAAGATCAACCATGATCTCATTGAATGGCGGAGCAGGCTCGAAGGGCCGAATGGCCTACTCCTGCTCCTATTTCTTATGTTCTTATCAGGGAGATGAATGCGTGGCTCAAAGATTGGTGTGGGAGAAGTGGGTTTTGATTCGTGGGGCACTGGCACCAGTACTGGGGAAAAGAGTGAGCTGTTCCGTTGGGACGGACTACACCTGAACCATGCTGGGACCAGAGTTCTAGCGAATCGAATAACTAGGGAGGTAGATAGGGCTTTAAACTAAATAAGGGGGAGGGTCCCGGTGGAGAGAAATTTAGAATGCTAAAGAGAAAAGACAAGGAAGCAGTGCAGGAAAGTGATTGGGGTAAGGAAAACCAGATTGTGTCAGGAAGGGACAGAGCGTACAAACAAATGAGTGCACTAACAAATAGGGTCCAGGTAAGAAAAAATGGTACAACGACAAATCGGGCCATAGTACAAAAAAATGTTAAGATGTCGAAAAATGTTAGAGACGTCTAAAAATGTTAGAGACAAATCTAAAGGCACTGTATCTGAATGCACAAAGCATTCATAATAAGGTAGACGAATTAACAGCGCAAATAGATGTAAACGGATATGATATAATTGCGATTACGGAGACACGGCTGCAGGGTGACCAAGGCTGGGAGCTGAATATCCAAGGATATTCGATATTTAGGAAGGACAGGCAAAAAGGAAAAGGAGGTGGGGTGGCGTTGTTAGTAAAGGATGAAATCAGAGCAATAGTGAGAAAGGATATTGGCTCAGAAAATAAAGATGTAGAATCAGTCTGGGTGGAGCTAAGAAGCACCAAGGGGCAGAAAACATTGGTGGGAGTTGTCTATAAGCCTCCAAACAGTAGTGGTAATGTAGGGGATGGCATCAAACAGGAAATTAGAGATATATGTAACAAGGATATTGCAGTAATCATGGGTGACTTTAATCAACATATCGGCTGGCCAAACCAAATTAGCAATAATACTGTGGTTTATGAATTCCTGGAGTGTGTACAAGATGGTTTTTTAGACCAGTACGTTGAGGAGCCAACTAGGGAACAGGCTATCCTAGATTGGGCATTGTGCAATGAGAAGGGGTTAATTAATAATCTTGTTGTGCGGGGTCCTTTAGGGAAGAGTGACCATAACATGATAGCATTCTTCATTAAGATAGAAAGTGAAGTCGTCCAATTTGAAACTCGGGTCCTAAATCTAAACAAAGGCAACTACAAAAGGTGTGATAAGGGAGTTGGCTGTGATAGATTGGGGAGCTTCATTAAAAGGCATGACAGTGGATAGGCAATGGCTAACATTTAAGGAACAAATGCATGAATTACAACAGTTATACATTCCTTTCTGGCACAGAAACACAAAAGGAAAAGCGGCCCAACCATGGCTAACAAAAGAAATTAAGGATAGTATTAGATCCAAAGCGGAGTCATATAAAGTTGCCAGAAAAAGTAGCAAGCCTGAGGATTGGGAGCAGTTTAGAATTCAGCAAAAAAGGACCAAGAGATTAAGAGGGGAAAAACAGAATATGAGAGTAAACTTGCAAGGAACATAAAAGCAGACTGTTATAGCTTCTACAAGTATGTAAAAAGAAAAAGATTAGTGAAGACAAATGTAGGTCCCTTAGAGTCAGAAATGGGAGAATTTATAATGGGGAACAAGGAAATGGCAGTGCAATTAAACAAATACTTTGGTTCTGTCTTCACTGAATAGGACACAAATAACTTCACAGAAATGCTAGGCAACCAAGGGTCTAGTGAGAAGGAGGAATTAAAGGAAATTATTAGTAAAAAAATAGTGCTGGAGAAATTAATGGGACTGAAAGCCGATAAATCCCCAGGGCCTGATAATCTGCATCCCAGAGTACTAAAAGAGGTAGTTATGGAAATAGTGGATGCCTTGGTTGTCATCTTCCAAAATTCTATAGATTATGGAACAGTTCCTGCAGATTGGAAGGTGGCAAATGTAACCCCACTATTTAAAAAAGGAGGGAGAGAGAAAACAGGGAACTGCAGACCGGTTAGCCTAACATCAGTAGTAGGGAAAATGCTAGAGTCTATTATAAAGGATGTGATAACAGGACACTTAGAAAATAACAGGATTAGACAAAATCAACATGGATTTATGAAAGTGAAATCGTGTTTGACAAACCTACTGGAGTTTTTTTGAGGATGTAACTGGTTGAATAGATAAGGGAGAACCAGTGGATGTGGTGTCTTTTAATTTTCAGAAGGCCTTTGATAAGTCCCACATAAAAGGTTAGTGTGCAAAATTAAAGCACATGGGATTGGGGATAATATACTGGCATGGATTGAAAATTGGTTAACAGAGAGTAGGAATAAATGGGTCTTTTTCGCGGTTGGAGGCGGTGACTAGTGGGGTACCGCAGGGATCAGTGCTTGGGACCCAGCTATTCACAATATATATCAATGATTTGGATGAGGGAACCAAATGTAATATTCCCAAGTTTGCAGACGACACAAAACTAGGTGGGATTGTGAGTTGTGAGGAGGATGCAAAGCAGCTTGAAGGCGATTTAGACAACTTGAGTGAGTGGGTAAATACAAGGCAGATGTAGTATAACGTGGATAAATGTGAAGTTATCCACTTCGGTAGGAAAAACAGAAAGGCAGAGTATTATTTAAATGGTGATAGATTGGGAAATGTTGATGTACAGAGGGACCTGGGTGTCCTTGTACACCAGTCACAAAGCAAACATGCAGGTGCAGCAAGCAGTTAGGAAGAGAAATGGTATGTTGGTCTTCATTGCAAGAGGATTTGAGTACAGGAGCAAGGATGTCTTACTAGAGTTATACAGGGTCTTGGTGAGACCACACCTGGAGTACTGTGTGCAGTTTTGGTCTCCTTACCCAAGAAAGGATATACTTGTCATAGAGGGAGTGCAGCGAAGGTTCACCAGACTGATTCCTGGGATGGCAGGACTGTCATATGAGGAGAGATTGGGTCGCCTAGGCCTGTATTCACTAGAGCTTAGAAGAATGAGAGGGAATCTCATTGAAACATAAAATTCTGACAGGGCGAGACAGACTGGATGCAGGGATGATGTTTCCCCTGGCTGGGGGGTCTAGAACGAGGGGTCACAGTCTCAGGATACGGGGTAGGACATTTAGGACTGAGATGAGGAGAGATGAGGAGAAATTTCTTCACTCAGAGGGTGGTGAACCTGTGGAATTCTCTACCACAGAAGGCTGTTGCGGCCAAGTCACTGAAGGAGATAGATAGATTTCTAGACACAAAAGGCATCAAGGGGGTATGGGGAGAGAGCGGGAATATGGTACTGAGATAGAGGATCAGCCATGATCATATTGAATGGCGTGCTCCTATGTTTCTCTGTTTCTAGGAAGGAGGCATTGCTGGATCTGGTGCTGGGGAATGAGCTGGGCCAGGTCGACCAAGTGTCTGTGGGAGAACACTTGGGTACGAGTGATCATGGTATCATAAGATTTAGATTAGCAATGGAAAGGAGCAAGGAACAATCTAGAGTGGAACTTCTAAACTGGAATAGGGCTAACTTCAATGGGATGCGAAAGGATCTAGCCAGGGTAAAATGGAAGTAAAGACCGACAGGAAAAACTGTAACGGAACAATGGGTGATCTTTAAGGATATGTTCCAAGTACAGGCTAGGTACATTCCAACAAGAGGGAAGGGTAAGAGAACCAAAGCAAGGCCTCCTTGGATGACGAGGGAGATGGAGATGAACAAACAAAAAAGAGGGTGTATGATGCATGTCAGGTGAATTCTTCAAGGGAGAAACAGACCAAATACAATAAGTTGAGAGGTGAAGTGAAGATGGAAATAAGATTGGCAAAGAGAGAACGAGAGTAGAATGGCGGTTAACATAAAAAGGAACCCAAAAATCTTCTACCGGCATGTAAACAGTAAGCGGGTAATAAGAGGCGGGGTGGAGTCTATTAGGGCCAAAGGTGGTGATATATGCTGAAAGGCACAGGGCAAGGCTGTTTACCAAGTAGGTGGATGCTGACAAAATATCAGTAGAAGTGGAAAAGGCAGAAGCAATGGAAGGGGTGAAAATTCACAGACAGGATGGAATAGAAAGTCTGGGTATGCTTAAGAGTGGATAAGTCACCTGGTCCAGATGGCTTGCATCCTAGGTTGCGAAGGGAATTGGGGGAGAAGATAGCGGAAGGGCTTGCCATAATTTTCCAATCTTCCCTAGATCTGGAGAGGTGCCAGAGGATTGGAAAGTGGCAAATGTGACCCCATTGTTCAAGAAAGGGTGTAATGACAATCCTAGTAACTACAGGCCGGTCAGTTTAACATCAGTGGTGGGTAAAGTTTTAGAAACAATAATCAAGGAAAAAATTAACGGGCACTTGGAGAGGTTTAAGCTAATTAAGGAGAGCCAACACGGATTTGTAAAAGGCAGATCGTGTTTGACTAATCCAATTGAATTTTTTGATGAAGTAACAGGGAGGATTGATGAAAGGAATGCAATTGATGTCTACATGGATTTTAGGAAGGCGGTTGACAAAGTACCACATAGAAGGCTGGTTAACAAAATTGAGGCTCATGGAATAGGTGGGTCAGTGGCAGCTTGGATAAGGAATTGGCTTAAGGACAGAAAACAGCGAGTTGTGGTAAATGGCTGTTTTTCAGACTGGAGGATGGTAGACAGTGGTGTTCCCCAAGAGTCAGTGCTGGGGCCACTGCTTTTTTTGATAGATAGATATATATATTTATAAAACAGGCCTGGTTATTGAAATACAGAGTAGAATTTCTAAATTTGCCAATGACACCAAACTTGGGGGTGTGGCAAACAGTGAGGAGGATACTAATCGACTACAACAGGACATAGAAAGGCGAGCAGAATGGGCAGACGGAATTTAATAGAGAAGTGTGAGGTGGTGCATTTTGGCAGAAGGAACAGGGTGAGGCAATATGCACTTAATGGCACAATTTTAAAGAGTGTGCAGGGACAGAGGGACCTGAGAGTTAATGTGCATAGGTCCTTGAAGGTGGCAGGACATATTGAGAGAGTGGTTAGCAAAGCATATGGGATCTTGGGCTTCATAAATAGAGGTATTGAGTACAAAAGTAAAGAAGTTATGCTGAACCTTTATAAAGCGCTGGTTAGGCCACAATTGGAGTATTGCGCCCAGTTCTGGTCACCACACTTTAGGCAGGATGTGAAGGCACTTGAGAGGGTGCAGAGTAGATTTACCAGAATGGGGGATCTTAGCTACAAGGACAGGTTGGAGAAGCTGGATTTGTTTTCATTAGAGCAAAGGAGGTTGAGGCGGGGATTTGATAGAAGTGTACAAGATTATGACGGGTTTGGAGAGGCTAGACGGGGAAAGGCTGTTCCCACTACTTGATGGTACAAGACAAGGGGACACAGATTTAAGGTTTTGGGCAAGAGATACAGGGGGGGGATGTGAGGAAAAACTTTTTTCCGCAGCGAGGACCTGGAACTCGCTGCCGATGGAAGTTGTGGAAGCGGAGACACTCAATGTTTTCATGGGGAAACTGGATAGGCACTTGAGGGAAATAAACTTGCAGGGCTATGGGGATAGAGCAGGGGAAATGGGACTGACTAGATTGCTCTACAGAGAGCCGGCACGGACTCAATGGGCCGAATAGCCTCCTTCTGTGCGGTTATGACTATGAAAAAAAGATGTGCGTTTTAAGAAGAGTCTTAAAGAATGAGAGAAGGTGGAGATGCACAGGGGCTTAGGGATGGAAATCCAGAGCATGGGACCTTGGCAACTGAAGGCACAGCTGCCAATGGTGGTGTAAAGGGCAGTGAGAGTACGCCGTCATACTGCCTTGGAAATTGACCGCAAGTTCGGGATTTCCGCATGCGCTAAATCCCGAACTTGCGATCTGTCAAGGTACGCCTTGACAGATAGAAACACAGAAGATAGGAGCAGGAGTAGGCCGTTCAGCCCCTCGAGCCTGCTCCACCATTCGATGAGATCATGGCTGATCATCCAAACTCAGTACCCTGTACCTGCCTTCTCCCCATATCTCTTGATACCTTTAGCTTTAAGAAATATATCTAACTCATGCTTGAATATATTTAATGACTTGGCCTCAACTACCTTCTGTGGTAGAGAATTCCACAGGTTCCCCACTCTCTGGGTGAAGAAATTCTTCCTCATTTCTGTCCTAAATGGCTTACCCCTTATCCTTAGATTATGACCCCTGGTTCTGGACTCTCCGACCATCGGGAACATTCTTCCTGCATCGAGTTTGTCCAGACCTGTCAGAATTTTATATGTTGCGATGAGAACCCCTCTCATTCTTCTATACTCCAGCGAGTATAAGCCCAATCGACCCAATCTCTCCTCATATGTCATTCCTGCCATCCCAGGTATCAGCCTTGTGAATCTTCGCTGAACTCCTTCCATGGCAAGAACATCCTTCCTCAGATAAGGGGACCAAAACTGCACACAGTACTCAAGGTGTGGTCTCACCAAGGCCCTGTACAACTGCAGCAGGACATCCCTGTTCCGATACTCAAACCCTTTCGCTATGAAGGCCAACATACCATTTGCCTTCTTCACCGCCTGCTGCACCTGCATGCTTACCTTCAGCGACTGGTGCATAAGGACACTCAGGTCTCGGAGACGTTGCACTTCCACTTCTCCCAATCTATTGCCATTCAGATAATAGTCTGCCTTTCTGTTTTTGACACCAAAGTGGATAACCTCGCATTTATCCACGTTATATTGCATCTGCCACGCTTCTGCCCACTCACCCAACCTGTCCAAATCATCCTGGAGTTTCTCAGTATCCTCCTCGGAGCACATACGCCCACCCAGCTTTGTCTCATCTGCAAACTTGGAGATATTACATTTAGTTCCCTTATCCAGATCATTAATGTATATTGTGAATAGCTGGGGTCCAAGGACCGAACCCTGCGGTACCCCCACTAGTCACTGCCTGCCACTCGGAAAAAGACCCATTAATTCCTACTCTCTGCTTTCTGTCCGCCAACCAGTTCTCTATCCAAGTCAATACCTTGCCCCCAATCCCATGTGCCTTAACTTTACACGCTAATCTCTTATGCGGGACCTTATCGAAAGCCTTTTGAAAGTCCAAATACATCACATCTACTGGTTCTCCCATATCTATTTTCCCAGTTACATCCTCAAAAAATTCCAGTAGATTGGTCAAGCACGATTTACCTTTTGTAGATCCATGTTGACTTTGTCCGATCCTGTCACTGTTTTTCAAGTGCTCAGCTATTACATCCTTTATAATGGACTCTAGCATTTTCCCCACTACCAATGTCAGGCTTACCGGTCTGTAATTCCCTGCTTTCTCACTACCACTCTTTTTGAATAGTGGGGTAACATTAGCTACCCTCCAATCCATGGGTACAGTTCCAGATTCCATCGAATGTTGGAAGATGATCAGCAATGCGTCTACTATTTCTAGGGCCACTTCCTTAAGTACCCTAGGATGTAGATTATCAGGCCTTGGGGATTTATCGGCCTTCAATCCCGTCAATTTCCCGAACACCATTTCCCTGCAAATACTGATTTCTTTCAGTTCCTCCCTTTCATCAGACCCTATGTTCTCCAACATCTCTAGGAGGTTATTTGTGTCCTCCTTTGTGAAGACAGAACCAAAATATGCATTTAATTGGTCTGCCATTTCTTTGTTCCCCATTATAACTTCCCCCGCTTCTGACTGCAAGGGACCTACATTTGATTTCACTAATCTTTTTCTCTTCACATATCTATAAAAGCTCTGAGTCAGTTTTTATGTTCCCCGCAAGGTTACTTTCATATTCTATTTTCCCCTTCTTAATTAATCCCTTTGTCCTCCTTTGTTGAATCCTAAACTGCTCCCAATCCTCAGGGTTAACGCTTTTTCTGGCCAATTTATATGCCCTCTCCTTGGATCTTATGCTATCCCTAATTTCCCTTGTTAGCCACGGTCGAGTCACCCTTTTTGTTTTATTCTTATGCCACACTGGGATGAACAAATTCTGTAGTTCATCCATGCAGTCTTTGAATGTTTGCCATTGCCTATCCATCGTCAACCATTTGAGTGACATTCCCCAATCAATCCTACCCAATTCGCGCCTCATACCATCGTAGTTTCCTTTATTTAAATTCAGGACCCTAGTCTCTGATTCAACTACTTCACTCTCCATCCTAATGAAGAATTCTATCATATTATGATCACTCTGACCCAAGGGGCCTCGTACAACAAGACTGCTAATTAATCCTTTCTCGTTACATAATACCCAGTCTAAGATGGCCTGATCTCTGGTTGGTTCCTCGACATATTGTTCCAGAAAACCATCCCGTAAACATTCTAGGAATTCCTCCTCCACAGTATTTTTACTAATTTGGTTAGCCCAATCTATATGTCAATTAAAGTCACCCATGATGACTGCTGTGCCCTTACTGCATGCTTCTCTAATTTCCCTTTTAATTCCGTCCCCAACCTCCGTATTACTGTTTGGAGGTCTATATACCACTCCCACTAACGTTTTCTGCCCCTTGTTATTTCTCAGTTCTACCCATACAGATTCCGCATCATCAGAGCTAATATCCTTCCTCTCAATTGTGTTAATCCCCTCTTTAACCAGCAATGCTACCCCACCTCCCTTTCTTTTTTGCCTATCTTTCCTAAATATTGAATACCCCTGGATGTTGAGTTCCCAGCCTTGGCCACCCTGGAGCCATGTTTCTGTAATCCCAATCAAATCGTATTCATTTACCTCTATTTGCGCAGCTAATTCGTCCACCTTGTTCCGAATGCTCCTTGCATTAAGACACAAAGCCTTCAGGCTTGTTTTTTTAACGCTCTCAGACCTATATGAATTATTATTTACTGTGACCATGTTTGATTTAAACCATTGAGTTCTTTGCCTTCTACTTTTGTTTTTCTCCTTCCTGTCTTTTGCTTTTATCCTCGTTTCCCTTTCCTCTGTCTCCCACACAGCCTTGAAAATGCAAATTGCTAAAAAAAATTTAGAGTTGCTAATTGCCCACAACTGCCCAGCAATTACGTCCAAAAAATGTATGGTTGATGCAAACAGGCGCAAGGCCTGTTTGGATCAGCGCAAGAGGAATAGATAGAGACAGTTACTCATTCTATTAGCTCCGGAATTAATTTTAAAACTGTACAGAACACCTCCAATGATTAATTTACAGATTTTTCAGATCTTTGTTTCAGCTCTGTTGTATTTATGTTTGTACCACCTGTCCATGTATATGAAATTTCCCAGAGCTTCAACGATTTATCAGAACTCTAATTCCTAAATTAGATTGAAGAATTAATTCCCAAATAATTTTTTTGAGGTGGGTCTATATGAGAGAGAGAGAGAGAGAGAGAGAGAGAGAGACAGACATTTTGGAACTACTTATCCTCCTAGTCCTTATAATTATTCTGAAAATACATCGGGTGAAATGCAATGTAAAGAAAGTTAGCAGTATTGGAGGTAGACACTTTCCCTTCAGTGTACTGATTGGAGCACCAGGCCCACGTGATCCCAGGTATGCTTCCGCACACGCTGCGCCGCTGGGATCCGTGGGCCATTACGCTGCCCTCCAGTGCACAACATCAGAGAGCAAGTGCATGAAGGAGGGCCCCATCAAGTAAGTTGGTATTCTTTTCGCAGGTTGGCGGCGTACTCCATAGCTACGCCGACAACCTCAATTTCTGAGCCAACGAGAATTTTTTAATTTAAAGCAATGGTGGAATCAGAAGCCAATGTAGGTCAGTGAGCTCAGGGGTGAGGGAAAGCAGGGCTTAGTATGTCACAGCAGATGGGCAGCAGAGTTTTGGATAAGCTGAAGTTTGAAGGTGGTAGAGGATGGGAGGCTAGCTCGAAGAGGATTGGAGTGATCAAGTCTGGATATGACAAACAAATGAATGAGGGTTTCAGCAGCAGATGGGCTATGGTAGGGGCAGACTCTGTTACAGGTGTGCAGTAGCCAGTCTTTGTGGTGAAGACATGGGTACTGAAGCTCAACATCAAACAAGATGCCAAACCTGCAAAAATCTAATTCAGCCTGAGAAAATGGCTAAGGAGGTGGTGTCAGTGGGAGGAAGGCTGAAAACAATGGTTTTGGTCTTCCTGATTTTTAGCTGGAGGAAATTACAGCTCACCAGAGGATGGATTTCAGACAAGAATAGAAGACATTGCTGCAGATGCTCTGACTACGATTGAAAAAAGAGCAGAACTAAACAAAGGTCGTCCTACGGAGCTGGACAACGGGCGAGAGCAGTTATCGGAGGATGGTGTGGTCGAACATGTTGAGGCCGCGGAGGGGACAAGGAAGGATAATGCACTATGATCATAATCACAGACAATGTCGTTCCTAACTTTGGTGAGGGCCACTGCAGTGTTGTTGTAGGGGCGGAAACATCGTTCCGGGATTCAAGCAGGGAGGCATGGATTCAGATCAGGTTAAGGTAGGTCCTGTATTAATTTTTTCTTCATCTGAACACGTTAAAAGCAAAATCGACTAAAAATAGTTATCCATGATATGAAAAGACTAGCCTATGGGTCTCCATTTGATACCGCATTTAAACAATTTGCACACACAACTGGGACCAACAGACTTGCGATTTCATTTTTGTATTATACACTGCTTAAATTGGATTATCACACTGGACCTCTACAGTATTCTCTATGATTTATGAACTAATCTCAGCAAGGGCAGCAACTGAGGGACTACAACTGGCCTCGGTCAGGGTAGGGGGAAGGCAGAGAAGGGAAAAAGTAAGGCAAAGCTGCCATTCGTGATAGCGATCCAGTGACTCCTGCTGGAAAGCACATGCAGTGGATGTTGGGTCACAACAGGATTGGTCTCAGCTGCAATGCCCTGCCCCCCACCCTCAAACACCCACCAATACTGACTGACCACAAAAGAACAGCCTTCCATGGTACTATACCCCAACATGAGTTACTGCCTCAGGAGGTGAAGCAGAGAAAACAATGATTTATAAAAAGCAAACATTTTGAAACCATTACCATACCACCAGAATATGACAACTTCCAAATAAATTTTCTAGTTAACCCAATATTTTCACTGTCTTGAAGGTATAAGTGATATTTTGTGTCAATGCACTAGATTTCACCAATGTCACTGCCAAATACATGTAATTTACCAGCAAGCATTATTCATTCGGTGAATTTCAAAGTCCCACCATACCTATCAAAGCAGTAGTGAAGCGGTTCAGGGACAAAGGCTCCTCGTACACGGGTCCATCATGGCCGAACTCTATCTCACTCCTCACAAAGTCCCTGAAAAGTAAAAGAAACAAACATTTTGATCAAACTGCCTCCTAATTTGCTACCACTGTTAGTAAAGACTAATAATAAGTCAGTTAAAATTTTTTAATGCAAGTTGTGTATTTCTGCTCCTTTTTACACAAACTATGAAAATATCCACTCATTTCATACCAGCATTTAAATTCTATACTTAATGCCAATAAGTTTTGCTATTTACGAGAAGGCTGAGGGATGACCTGATAGAGATGTTTATTATGATAGGGTTCGACAGGGTAGACGTAGAGAAGATGTTTCGACATCTAAACTGGGGGTCAGAAATATAAGATAGTCACCAATAAATCCAATAAGGAATTCAGGAGAAACTTCTTCACCCAGAGAGTGGTTAGAATGTGGAACTCGCTATCACAAGGAGTAGTTGAGGCGAATAGCATAGATGCATTTAAGGGGAAGCTAGATAAGCACAAGAGAGAACGGATATGTTGATAGGGTCAGAGGACACAGAGTGGGATGAGGCTCGCATGGAGCATAAACGTCGGCAGGACACGTTGGGCCGAATGGCCTGCTTCTGTGCTGTAAATTCTTTTACACCATGCTAAAATGAACTAAGGAAAAGAAAAAAAAAAACTGTAGTACCTGATTCAGAGAAATTAGCAATACAGAACCGGACGTATCAATTACGAGATCCTGCAGACCTCATTAACATCCAGGAAGAAACACATTTCTGACAACCCTGTAATTTTCTATCCACTTTCTCCCTTCCTCTCCTGCACTTGCGCTTGGGTATGGTACAATGAATACCAGCAGTCATCAGCTATTTAACCCAAGTGGTTTAGTTTGTGTATGAACAAGGATAGTGAATATTGGCAAGCTGTTCGATTCGAGAGCATTACAGTCAAGCCTGATTCTGTTCTCACCTGACATCTCCACACCCATATTTACAGCACGGAGCTCTTAAACAGCCAACAGGAGCAGGAAATCTGGCTGATATTGCCCAAGGCTGTTGAGTGCAACTGTAGCATCCAATTACTACCCCAGCTAACCCAACACAGACCAAGAATTTAACTTGGGGCCTTCTGGTTCATTTGACTTAGTGCTACACTGGGCCGATAATCATCGTGCCATCTTGGGTCGCCTTCAAACTTCTTTAACTGATTTCTTCTGGTCTTCTGAAGACCTCTTGCACTCTTCCTAGCCAGCATAACAGGCTGAAAGTCTGCTCCCTGGCCTCTGCCAATTCCACTTGATAAACAGTCACAAAGAGTTGTTCAACAATTGCATACCAGACTGAAAAGGTGACTTCAAAATTCTTTATATTGAACTGCATCTACCACCTACTTGCTGAACCCATTACCTTTCCACGTCTTACTAGAATTTTCACCCAGCTTCCCATGAGCCTGAACTCAGCCTCATCAGGAAAACTCAATACGATTCCTTTTGTGCCCACCTCCAAAGTGAAGAACAAAGTTAAGAATTTCCAGCACGGATGCTTGAGGCCCACTACTAATCATATCTAATCAATCCAAAAAACAGACCTTTCCTCTCCGCTATCTGTCCCCTAATCACCCCTCTATCCTTACTGCTGCATTCCCTAAATTTTTCTAACAAGTCTTCCTTGTGGCTACCTATCAAACGCCTCTGAAAATCTATATACAGAACATACACCACATTTAATTCTGCAGCCAAAAGCAACATTACATTTGCACAGCTGAAGCGGTTAACTCAGTAGGATTCTTCAGTGGCTTTGAAAACCGGTATTTTCATTGTTACAGTATCTAATCACTGATACCATGTTGCAGCTGTATACCTAATGGAAATGCAAGTCAGAAGTTTGTAGCAGTGCCACAGCGCATAGGAACAGAACACACCAGTCAGACTACTTAATGAGTGCTTCCAACACCCACACAGGGCTCTCCCATTTCTGCAGATCACACAAGCACAAACCTCCCACCATTTCCATTGTAACACAATGCTGAAAGCTGCACAACATATATACATCAAACATTGTTGTTGTTTGACATTTAAAAAAAAAGCCAGTTTAAAACAGAAATCACACTGGAAATTATACTTGATCAGCAAGTACACCTGACGCCCAACTCACTCAATTTCACTCCTGCATCACCTGGTCTGGTCCACAAATATCCAATCCTAACAGATATGTATGCTCAGTTTACTGACAATTAAAAAGTACAATTTCAAGACAATAAAAAAAATAAAAATCTGGGGCATCCCTGTAGTACTCCAACTTTCCCATCTCAGCATTTTACTTGATTTTGAGCAGCCTTAATGTTTTTGCTGCTATCCTGTCTGCAACACTCTGTCTACGGATTAATCAAAACATTTATCACTCGTCCGAATATCAGTTTTAAATTCACAATATTTCCCAAACCAAACTGTAACTTGGGACACATTTTCCTTTTTATTTTGGTTCAAAAGCACTGCTGCAATCTTCATTGGGTTAACACTTCCAAGAACTGAAGATACACTGTGTATAGAATCAATACATCCTGCAGACACAATCAAGTGTTGGAATGACATACTGCAATTTGCTACACTAATTACATTATTTATCAATAGTTTCTTGAAGATTTATAGGTGCTAAAACACAATAATAATACATCAATAAAGATCACCATGCCTTCACATCAATGCGTGTAGAACAGTGATGCAAATGTACAAGTCATACACACGTACAAATATTGACACAGCAACACTGTACAAATATTGCCACGGGGGTTGCACAAACTGCTGTGAATATGCATCACTGCTGTACTAATATGTCCATTAAACATTCCCTAATTTCTATTTGGGAATCTAAACGAGCTACATAACTTCTTCCATTATACTGGAAGCCGGAGACTTGGATGAATATTTACGCAACTGCTGATGTGAACAGCTGTTGCTGAAGTGGCCAAATTGCCAGAGTTTCACATTACACTTTGGATCGACATATAAACACAGCCTCAATGATGATTCAATTTTCAAGCTGTTGAAAATTATTTTTAATTTGAAAATTGCAGTAAAAGTGCACTTTCCACCTTTGTCTGACATGAAGAAATACAATTGCCACGAGAAAAGGTACAAGCAAAGGGAGCAGCTTCTATTAAATCCATTTCCCTTACAATCAGCTAGATTGATTTAGGGCCCATCTTTGGGCACCTGTAGGACAAGTAAGGCAGCTTTGAAAATGGCCTCAGGTTTCTCAGGTTAATCCATCTGCCAGTTTCAATCAATTAAATCTACAATAAAAAAAGTGATGGGAGGGGGGAAAAGAACATGGAAACAAAAACACAGCAACAAAAAAAAGGCAGAAACTCAAAAAGAAACAATAATGAACCACAAAGAGAATCTCAAATACATATAAAAATGCAGAAACAGCACACAAAAATAGGAATAAAACCTCTACTCCATATCGTACACTATTACTTTGAGTGCTTTGAGCATTTACAATACATCGTCTGAAACTCAGACTCAAGCCACATTAGGAAGCTGAGGCTCCTTTAACAGATATAGGCAAAATTGTTAACTTTGTGACTTGGTATTTTTACGTCAATTTTTCATAAATTTTGTCTGCGCTCAAGGTGAGAACAGGAGCGCTGGGGAACAGTTTCCATTTCCAGAACCCTGTGACAGCATTAAGCACTCAGATCAGGTGAAGTGTGGTTAGATAGAGTAAAGTTGCCTCCACTTTGCCCAATGTGTCTCAGCTCCAACCGCAGAAAAGCAGCTCCTGTTGCGCCAAGGTGACATTTTTCCATTTAGCACACTAGCGATCCTGTGGCCTGAGTGAGACTGTCAATTATGTGTCATTTAATACTGAAACCGGGGCAGCATTGTGCTGTGGTTCAGATTATCCACACTCATATCAGATAAGACTCTCAGCCAGCTGAGACAACCGTCACCCCCCATCTATCCAGCCAGGATTTGAACCAGGTCCCAGAAGTGACAGGTCAGTGTCTAACATCTAATCCTTCCTATTTTAATTTTACACAAAACAAGCAACTTTTAATCAATGACATAACTGAACACTCCAATGATGGCTTACCTGGAAATTTGGTGCCCAGCGTACAAAAGTAACGCAGTCAGAACATACAGGTATAGCTGGACCAAGTGCTGCCGAGGCAAGGTTAGAAGAACGAGGCTTATTATATAACCTGAAAGACAATAAAAAAGAAACACATTCAATGACTTCTTAAACAACAGCAATACTACTGTCACACTTCATTAAGCGGTCTAAGCATTCTTACTTTTATGCGAGCTGACACACAGTGCTCTGTATCTACTTATATGATAACATAACCCAGTGATGCATCAATAGTACCCCCTTGTGATCTAGACTGAATTCTTGTGTCTTTCGCAGGTATATTTCTTCAATCTCTCCAAAGACAGACTGAGTTAACACTGAGTCTTGGTCCAAATGGTTAAGCTGCTTTATTCCATTGTAAGGTGAATATACAGAACAATAGTGATTCGATGCACTTTCTTTAATCAATACAACCTATCTCTTGTAATAGTAGAAAATAAATACATCATGCTTCCCCATGTCTTACTTGACTAGTACAAGAAATATCCTAACTATTGTCCAATATTCCTTGTATCCCACTGTTCTACTACCAATATCCTGCAGCAATATGCAACTGAATGTCCTCACAGCTGCCCTTACCATTGCAGCCTATTTGACTCCCCAAAAGTCTCACCTTTCTTGAAAAAGATAGACTCCATGTCAACTTTTAATTAAAGCTGATCTCCCCCATCAACCCAAACCAGAACAGAATCCACCAGCCTAACTTGGCAATGGCCCGAGTTCAAATGAGTGGGGCCACAACCATTCGTGTGAATGGCAAATTATCTTTCATTGTCTTCAGGATGCTGGCTCCTATGTCCCATCTGAAACCAAAGAAAAACCTACAAGCCCTGTTGTCCTGTGAATTTAACCCCTCGAGAGCCAACTTTAGCTCAATAATCGCATTTTCAACACACATTGCATCAAGGTCTCCCCTGTGATGGCGGAGACTGAAATCTTTAAACGTGAGTTTAAAGATATCTTCAGAGTATATTACGTAGTTCAATAAACTGCATGATTTCCTGGAACAAAGTTGCTACATAGACAAATTGAACATTACCACCTTTTGCTTTGAGCCCAAACATTCGCTAACAACCGAAAATGAACTGCAGAACATGCAGAGTCAGCAGCACTCAAGATTCAAGCAGACACTCCAGATCAAAGGAGACCAGTCACAGTCTTTACTGGAAGCACCCAGTATTTTCTCATATTAATTTTTATCACTCGAATGGATAGGATGTGACCGGTCAGTAGGGGTATTTACGAGGCCAGGTCTGAAACCAAATCTTTTGAAATTTGTCTGGTATAACATCTTTAATGGCTGTGGCAATTATAGACAATTAGTTTCTATCTTACCCTCAGTGGCAAGCTTGCATACATTATCAATTAAACAATGAGCTGTTTGCTGATTAACCTTGACCTGACCTATTTACAAGCAACACAAACTGATGCAGGTTAACTCCCCTTGAAGCTATTCTCTGCAAGTATCTGTCTCACTTCTCCCACTCAAAAGATATAATTCTTTTCAGCGTCTTGCTAACAGAAGCCCAGTTTACATTCATAATACATGACCTAATGAAAAATTGATTAAAAATACAGAAATGTTATAATTTGAAGCACAATTTTGTCGTCTTCATAATCGGATTTGAAACAGCTCATCCTCACTTACAAAAGTTCTCCCTCTTAAAATTGCTGACTCCTGCTAAATCACAGGTCCGTAGAAGCCTATTGCCCTCTGGCACCTTGCCCAAGTGCCCATTATATATATCAGCCTAGATAAACTATCAGGTTATTCAATCATGAAGGGCATCATTGGCGAGCCTGAATCTGTCCTTGCCCAACTGAACAAACACACTTTCCAAAACAGTGAGTAATGAAGATGAGGAATAGGAATAGGAATCCTGGCCGATTGTCCCCTCCCAAGCCTGTGGCCCCTGGTGTGGGCATCTAATTCAGTGTAGGTCAAGGACTGAACCTGGGACCATCTGGTCTCTGTGGCTTGGTCCTGAAACATGCAGGTCATTTACCCACGAATAAGAGTTCATGTATTTATTCAAACTGTATTGAATCTGAAATTAACAACCTTGTGAAAGCCAACAGAAATCTCTCTCAAGACGTGGGGTGAGCCTATCCAAGTGGAACTTGGCCAATGTGCATTCTACAGTTGACCAAATTTGGTAAATTGAAAGCAAGTTGTAAACACATAAGATAGCTGACATTCTGGAAACTGTCTACTAAAATGGAAGGCAGTCTAGAAACCGTAAAATGAAAAATTCTTGCTAATGGCCCTCAAATTCATGACAAGTCAAGAAATATTAACAGATTGTTCGTGTAAAATTTGACTTGATCAGCCAAGTGGGAGCCATTGTTAACAGCACCTGACCACCAAGTGACATCAGACCAGGCTTTGTAAATCCCAAAGCCATGATGTTCAGCAAATGTCTCTGTTGGGTCCTGATTTCAGAGTCTTGCTTAGGTTTAGGGGGCATCAAAGACATGGCAGTCCAGCTAAATAGGCACTAAAAAGTGTTCCTTCACCTCGACTGCATACAGCACAGGTTTGGCATAAGGGCACTTTTAATGCCAAGTGTAGGGACAGAGACTCTGAGCTGGATGTCCACAACTTAGGAGAGTTGCTCCTTTTGTAGTGTGCCATCAGACCTAGAATGGGGAATCATGACAGTCTTTGGTGACTGCTCTCAGGACTTCCATAAATTGAGTTATTTGGATGCCTGAGAGAGAGATCACCTTCTTTATATTATTGATGTGCCACTGGCAATGTGAGTACCCTGGGTCTGCTGCCAACAGTACTTTATCAACATGTAAAAGCACCACACAGTTAGGGGAAGACTTCACCATGCAGTTTGAAGTCATTTTTTTTTTTAAAAAGAAAAACAGTTTTCTTTAAAAATTCAGTTGCACTTTGCTCTGGGGATCTCTCATTTATCAGTACTGAGGACATTCTGTTTCTAACTACCCCTCAGTTTATAGACATAAGTGATTGATTTACGCAGGCACTATGAATTTGACAAGGAGCTCATTCAAATGGAATAATGCTGCTTTAATACCCGTGACTATACCACTAAGAATCTACGATTACTGAGGCCGCTAAAAACTCAAATCAAGTTCTGAAGAATGACCGACATATACACCATAAGCCAAGAAATCTGAATGAATAATTCTTGCCTGTATTCGCTCCAAATAAACAAAAACTTAAATTCTGCACAATATCTTTAACTCCCCACTCTGGGAAGGACTTTAAAAGGAGGGCTGCACTTCTCCATTTAACAAGATTTGTTTACTGTAATGCAATCCCGATCCACAAATTTTCTATTTTGTAACTCTTTCTGTTCCTCCTTCCATACTAAATACAAAATGGAAGCAACTCGTTACCGAACACAGAACATTTAGGTGCTACTGATCAAAGCAAGGGCAATGTCGACATGCAAAAGGTTATACGATAGCAAAATACTGCAGATGCTGGAAATCCGAAACAGAAAACACTGGAAAAACTCAGCAGGCCAGGCAGCATTCGTGGAAAGAGAAACAGAGTTAACGTTTCAGGTCGAAGACCTTTCGTCAGGCAAAAGGTTATGTTCAGCAATCCTGTTGGGTCGGTATAGGGAGTTGGAATAGCAAAGTACCAAAGCATATTAAAATACAAGTTTGTGTCTATAATTCTGTGCATAGTAAAATTTTCAGTCAAATTCTTAAGAAGCTTACCAAGCGCAGAGGGATGGCGACAGTCATCCTCATTTGCTCTAGTGAGCAAAAGGTGCTTTTACCTCATTAAGTTGGCACCGGGAGAGTGACGCTACCTTCAAGTCCCACTGCCTAACGTACTTTTTTGGTGCTCAGTTTACAGGCTGTTCTGCACATGCAGGATGGAGGCAAGCCTGGCAACACTATCACAACAGGTGTACAGGAACTCACTCAGCACATTCAGTGGTCGTCGTCAATTTGAAGGCAGATCACACGACGCACAAAAAAAATGAGTCTGCAATGCCGTTGGTTCTCTGGAGATTGGGGTGATATAGTTGGGAGTATCATGGTGGGAGAACTGCACATCTGCTCTCAGTGGTTTTCTATCAACATTCAACTGCCGAAAGAATAGTGCTGTCTTCATAGCACGAGCCAACCGTAAAATCTTTGATTTTTAATTTAAATGCTGTGATAAACATAGCAGTTTGCACAGCGACAGTCTGACTGCTTACTTACACTGGAGATTTACTTTCAAACCATCATAGTGATTTGTGCTCAAGTGGAAATTTAACAAAAGTTATTTTATTCATATTTGTCGGCAACTAGTTTTGGAAATGGAGTTTGTTTATATTATGTTTTCTCTATTATACAGCAGGCATCAGCTTGCAAAATAAAAAAATCAGACAGCAGGAGCTGGATTTTCATTCTGCATACATCAAGCAAATATTACTATGGTGAAGGGCACAAGTTAAGAAAGATTGAGTAGATTGGGCCAATACTCTCTGGAGTTTAGAAGAATGAGAGGTGATCTCATTGAAACATACAAGATTCTGAGAGGGCTTGACAGGGTAGATGCGGAGAGGCTGTTTCCCTTGGCTGGAGAGTCGAGAACTAGGGACATGGTCTCAGGATAAGGGGTCTGCCATTTAGGACCGAGATGAGAAGAAATGTCTTTACTCAGAGGGTTGTGAATCTTTGGAATTCTGTACGCCGAAGGGCTGTGAATGCTCAGGCGTTGAGTATATTCAAGGCTGAGATCGATAGATTTTTGGACTCGAGAGAATCATGGGATATGGGGATAGAGTGGGAAAGTGGAGTGAAAGTCAAAGATCGGCCATGATCTTACTGAATGGCGGAGTACGCTTGACTGGCCATATGGCCTACTCGTGCTCCTGTTTCTTATGCTCTTAAAACTTAAGAAGCTGGCACTAAGAAGGAAAGTCAGGTGAAACTTCTTCACCAAAAGGGTTGTACAGTTCTCGATTGAGTGAGTAAGGAAGGCCATTGAAGCACACAATATAAATGGGTTCACTGGACAATTCTGGAACGAAAATGGATTGAGGAATATCTTAAGATAGGTGAAGTCGATGCACGAAAAACACAAGCTGGCTAACCTTGTCCTAATTATGTCCCACCACAGCAATGTACAGTACTTCAATAGCTGGACTAGCAGACTACATTCCCAATATTCTAACAAGTTCTACTTGTTATACACAATGTACAAAAAGTCGCTAGAAATATTACAATTAAATCAGAATAAAAATTAACATTACATAAAGTCTGAAGTCACAGAAGAAACTTGCAATTATGTAGCACTTTTCACATTCTCAGGATATCCCAAAGCCCTTCACAGTCAATGAAGTACTTCTGTAGTGTAGTCACTATTGTCTTGTAAGTATATGTGGAAGTCCATTTGCGCACAGCAAGTTCCCACAGCAGTAAGATAAATGGCCAGATAATCTGCTTTTTTGTGGTATTGGTTGAGGGAGAGAGAGATCAAAACAAAGACATCCCCTGCTCTTCCAAGAATAGTGCCATGGGATCTTTTACTTCCACCTGATGACATCTCATCTGAAAGATGGCACCTCCAACAGTGCAGTACTTAAGTGTCAGCCGAAATTACATGCTCAAGCCTCTGGAATGGGACTTGGACTCACGACCTACTGACTCAGAGCCGAGAGTTCTATCACAGAGTCAAATTGTACTGCAAACAAAATTAGCACAGCAACAATCTTCAAACCTTGATCCAGTTTTTAATTTTTTTTTAATCTTCAAAGAAACTCAGACTAAAAATATTCATACTTGAGAGCATACAAGTGAGAATTTTATGCATGTATATAAACCACTAGGGTGCGACTGTCACACCAGTATGAAAACTTGTTAACCAAACGCAACTTATGGGTGTGGTTTCTACACTGGATTTTGTAGCACGTACACCTCCATCAACTCACATGGTTTCAAACACAAGACCACCACATAGTTGGCAGATCAAATATATTAACTCTTTCTTTGAGAGTTAATGCACAAAAAAGTCATTGGAAAGGGATTAACTTTAGTGTTTATAAAAGCGAAGGATATTGGGGTGGAGATAAATCATGAATTGGTTAGAAGCGAGATGAGAGATATAATACGTAAAAGGTAAAGCAGAACAAAGTAACTGATGGGATACATTCAAGGATCCTTAGTGGAGATAGGATGGGGGTTAAGAAATAGCAGAAGCACTAGAAATTATATTTCAGAGTTGTACTGAGAGTGGATGCATGCTGGACGACTGGAGAATGGCCAATGCAATACCCATTTTCAAAAAGTTTGACAGCTATTGGCTAGTTACGGTAAGCAAAATTTTGGAACCTTGAATTAAACACAAAATGGCTATATCTACATGCAAAGAAAAGAATTAGAAGTAGCCAACACAGATTTCAGAAACATCATGCTTTATAAACCCGATGGACTTCTTTGAGGAGGGGAGAGATATGGTGGATGGAGGAAATGCAGTGAATCTGGTGTACATGGACTTTCAAAAAGCCACTGACGAGGTAACACACAAGAGACTATTGGAGAACGTTAAGGGGTACGCAATTAGGGGGATGGTAGCAAATTGGATTAAAAGCTGGTGAGAAGGGAGGAAACAGAGTAGGAGTTAAGGGTAGGTTTTCAAACTGGTTGGAAGTGGGTAGTGATGTCCCACAGGGTTCTGTTCCGGGGCAACTTCTGTTCATCATGTATTGTAATGATTTGGCTATAGGGCTAGAGGGAGTTGTATCCAGGTTTGCAAACAATACTGAAATAGGAAGCAAAGTAAATATTTGTACGGGTCAATGGAATCTGCAAAGGGATATTGGCAAGATGGTGGAATAGGCAGAAAATTGGTAGAGGAAATTCAACGTCAGTAAACACGAGGTGGTACGTTTTGATTAAAAGTAAGCAACTATACTTTGAATGAAGGAATGCTGAATGATATGCAAGACCAGTGGGATTTGGGGGTTCAGGTTCACGAGACTATAAAAGCAGCACAAGAGGTATAGAATATAAAAGTCAAGATGCAATGGTGAATCTCTATCAATCCGGACGCCATCCTACAACTCATCCGCTTCATCCTTGACCACAATGTCTTCACCTTCGACAACCATTTTTTTACCCAAACACACGGAACAGCCATGGGGACCAAATTCGCACCCCAATACGCCAACATCTTCATGCACAAGTTCGAGCAAGACTTCTTCGCTGCACAGGACCTCCAACCAACGCTGTACACCAGATACATCGACGACATCTTCTTGCTTTGGACCCACGGCGAAGGATCACTGAAAGGACTACACGATAGCATCAACAGGTTCCATCCCACCATCAAACTCACCATGGACTACTCCTCAGAATCGGTTTCATTCTTGGACACACGAATCTCCATCAAAGACGGACGCCTCAGCACTTCACTCTACCGCAAGCCCACGGACAACCTCACGATGCTCCACTTCTCCAGCTTCCACCCTAACCACGTTAATGAAGCCATCCCCTATGGACAAGCCCTGCGAATACACAGGATCTGCTCAGACGAGGAGGAACGCGATGGACACCTACGGACACTGAAAGACGCCCTCGTAAGAACGGGATATGACGCTCGACTCGTCGATCGACAGTTCCGACGGGCCACAGCGAAAAACCGCATAGACCTCCTCAGAAGACGAACACGGGACACAACCAACAGAGTACCCTACGTCGTCCAGTACTTCCCCGGAGCGGAAAAACTACGCCATGTTCTTCGCAGCCTTCAACATGTCATCGATGACGACGAACACCTTGCTAAGGCCATCCCCACGCCTCCACTACTCGCCTTCAAGCAGCCGCCTAACCTCAAAAGTACCATCGTTCGCAGCAGATTACCCATCTTTCAGGAGAACAGCAACCACGACACCACACAACCCTGCCACGGCAACCTCTGCAAGACATGCCAGATCATGGACACAGATACCATCATCACACGTGAGGACACTACCCACCAGGTACATGGTACATACTCATGTGACTCGGCCAACGTTGTCTACCTGATACGTTGCAGTAAAGGATGCCCCAGAGCATGGTACATCGGCAAGACCATGCAGACACTGAGACAACGTATGAACGGACACCGCGCAACAATCGCCAGGCAGGAGGGTTGCCTCCCAGTCGGGGAACACTTCAGCAGCCAGGGGCATTCAGCCTCGGATCTGCGGGTAAGCGTTCTCCAAGGCGGCCTTCGAGATACACGACAGCGCAAAATCATAGAGCAGAAACTGATAGCCAAGTTCCGCACTCATGAGGATGGCCTCAATCGCGATATCGGGTTCATGTCACGATACAGAACGTGACTTGACATCATGGCCGGTCTTTCCAGCTTTTTTAAAAAAAACTAACACAAGAACCAACACAAATGGAGAGGATATGCAGCCAGCAGGTGTTTTGACACGTTGGACCCCCTGGGACACATCTCATTGTCTTGGCTGTGCTCTTAGTGTGTCTTTGATGTAGGGAAAGATTTGAATACATTTTTTCTGTGTTTATATTGTGAATTCTGGGAGATTCTCTCACAGCTACTCTACCGGAGGAAGGGGCGACAGCTCCGAAAGCTTGTAATTTTAAATAAATCTGTTGGACTATAACCTGGTGTTGTGCGACTTCTCATTTTTAAACCTTACTAAGACCACAGTTGGAGTACTGTGTGCAGCTTTGGGTTTCACATTAAAGGTAAGGTGTTGAAACAATAGCGAGGGCACAGCGCAGATTTACTACAATGCTGCCTATTATGAGGAAATACAAATACTAAGAAAAATTTGAAAAATCAAGTCTGTTTTTCTTCTAAGAGGGAATTCTGGAGTGATTTGGCCAAGTTGTTTAAACTTATGAAGGGATGTAACAGAGCAGATAGAAACAGACTGTTTGCAGTGATTGAGGGATCTAGAAAAAGGGACATAAATAGAATAAATGCAAGATTTAGGATGGAAAACAGGATAAGCAATGTTTTTTTTTTTTTAAACAGAAGCCTGCGAGGCTGTGGAATGTACTACTGCAGTGTGTGACTAATGTAGAGGCCATGTTAATATTTAAGAATAGGTTAGATAGGTGGTAAGGAAAGGGCAACAACAGAACTGGCACATGGAATTCGGACGGTTAATGTGGAGGTTAGACACCAGCACTCGCTGGTTGGGCCAAAAGGCCTGTTTCAGTGTTTTAATTTCTATGTAATTCTGTGTAAACCCAAATCTATATATATTCTCAGCTGGAGAACAGCTCAATGGCATTGAAATATATGCACATAACAAATCAAACCTTGCTATTGTGAGCTTGCGATGGATCAGCAAAGCACTGCAATTCTTAGGAGTTTGTTATGCATTATGGCATCAGGAGACCAGAACTTAAATTGAGATCAGAGGCCTATGAGCATAGCTCTCAGTGTTGGATCGTTCAAGAGGGCAAAAAGGCTCGAGGCCCACACTGTGTCCTGCCTCTGACTGCAGCTGCAAAAACTTGAGACATGAAGTTCAAGTCATTTTTGTTCTTGGGCACCGACGGTGATGACACATTATGAAAGTTAAACCATCAGAAGCTTCTGCTGCAATCCGTCGCCAAGGACTATGATGCTTTTTGTGGTAAAAGGAAAAAGCTGATCTTGAGAAGATGCTAAGACTAGCTACAGCTGAGGGCTACAGCAGTAGTTTCTGAAGTGGCTGACGAGTGTCATAATTCCTCAAATAAAAGATTAACAGCATTATTACTCAAGATCACTTTTGAACCTCGAAAAGTAATGATATTTCATTTTCCAAGACTGAAATCAATTATTTGTTTTCTTGTACGCTTGGATTTAAAGTTATTTGGAAACATAGTGGAGAACTAGGTCTGGCACAAGGAGAGAACGAAAAGTAAAACATTGTTCACATCTCAACTCTTCTATAATCTACCACAGGAAAGTGCTCCAAAATTGGAGTTCAGTCACCTTCACAGCAAGGGCATCACGCTCAATATACGGTAGGATACTCCCCATCTGTACCCCCTTTCATTGATTTTGTGCAGCCTCTAGTTTGTGGCAATGGTGGAAAATTGTCTCTTGAATTGCTCACTGGCATCAATTTGAGCTTTCAAGATTATGAAGGAAATCGACAAAATTGATCCAGGCAAATTGTTCACTGTTCACCATAATGAATGGATCAACTTAAAAGTCAGTAGACACAAGTTAAAAACAAACAATCCTTCTATTATAAGTTACCAGGGAAGACCACTGAAGACAGTATAAATCGTTGCATCACTGATGATGAATGATCGAGTATTTGAGGGTGATTTGTGGAAAAAGCAAAGACTTTTTGCAGCTTATGACTGGTTGCTATGTAAAAAATTCTCGTTAAGTTAGTTCAGTGAAAACCATTTTTACCCTCATGCAATAACCCTAAAGTCAATCACATTTGCAGCCTCAGCTTGTAACACAGAATATAGTGGAGGGAGTAATAAAAATCTAGTTGTTCTTTGAAAGTCAGTGGTGTGCAGTAATCAATGAATGAAGAGTGACATGCAGTCAACAGCCCTTCCATACAGCCCTTCCATAACACATGTACATACCCATTTCAGATGTTAAAGGTGGGTCATCAGGTCAGGAAAGCATTTTTAGAAGGCTCTACAAAATGGTGCAGGACACAACATACACACACACGCCACTTGGACAAGGTAGCAGTGCAAGAATATGTTCAGTACGAGTGACTACCTTCAGAAGAAAGAGAAAATGGATCTACAAAGTGGCACAAGATTTCCCACATGCAGAACAGTAGACTGCTGGAGACTCCACCACGGAGCTGAAAATATACTGAGGTAACCCAATTCCTAACTCACTCCCATAGAAACCTTTAATCACATGATTTTTAAGCCTCAGTCTTGATTAACAAGCAGAAATTCCATCTGATTTGACGCAAGGACAATCAATGGGACTTAAAGAAGCTTTATTTGGACAAGAGGAAGACAACTAGGGAAAAGATAAAATAATTACTTTTTTAAACAAACAAAACAGCATCCCTTGATGCATTAGTGGATAATTGCCTTTGTGTAATGTGGTATGGCGAAATACAGACCAACAAAGTTTGAATGCCCAGTCTGATTTCATCCAGGACAAGAGTTTTCTTTTTGGTAACAAGAATTTTATGGAAGTGGAAGGCAATCTGGTCTATCTAAATTTATCTATCCAAAGGAGTCTGAAGTCATCCCAACTGCAGCATCCAATTAGTCCTTAGATACTTCCAGTGTTTTCATCTACAATACTCTTTCTATCTGTAAGTGTACTCCATATGTTGATCACTCAGTGTGAAGAATTTCCAAATATCAATCCTAAATTTACCCATTACTAATGTGTCATTTTGTCCTTTTACAATTTGAAGCAATATTCCATATTTACCTCTTCCATTCTATTAACTAGCTTGTATATCTCTACAAGATCACCCATCAGATGCCTCTTTTCCAAGTTGAAAAGCCTTTTTCTCCATTCTTTCCTCATACCTCAGACTTTTGACATTATGCATCAACCTCATGACTCTTCTCATCACCTTTAATACTTGAACATCTCTTGGTCTAATTTTGGTTGCTGAGACACAAGTGCTCCAGGCATGGTCTGACCAGAACATTGTCCAGTTTGATCACAACTTCCTCTGACTTGAATTCTACTGTTTTGGCTATGTAGTTCAACATTGTTGGTTTTGTTAATTGCTGCTCTACATTGGTTGAACATGTTTAGCGTCGTCTCCTAAGCTACGAGATCTCTTTTAGCTTCATCCTTAGTTATTTCAACATCACTCGTGAAGTACATAGTGTATTTTTCTTTCCAACATGCAGCACTTAGAACTTGTCTCCATTTTATTTTGACTTAATGTTCTGCTCATACATATTTTGTGCAACTCTAGGTAATTTCTGAGCTGCCTCTTCAAATTGCACTGCCTCATCTAGTTTGGTATTTTCTGCAAATTTAACCCCTTAGCATCATGTTTGAGTCCTCAACCAACCTGTGGAGCACCCCAATCAGTAAACTTGTGGACTTAGATTGAGACCACTTCTGTGGCACTCGTTGGTACATAAGATCAGTTGACGCATAAATTAAATCCCCACCCCCCCCAAAAAAAGTTCTGTGTGCAAATTTTGTCCCCTCTCCCCATTCCACACCTCAGGATCAGCACCTTTAGACAAGGAGAAGGAACTTTTAGCAGCTCTCTCCCAAACTGCAGTCATGCCTCAAAACTATTTTTTAAGGGTTCCAAGACAGAATGGGGACAAGCAAGCCCATCAGTCTCCCTCCCATTCCACCCCCCACCCCCCCCACCCCCCGCCACCCAAAGCTATTGAAGCTGCCCGGCAGTTATCAGAGGTTATCAACGGTACAATGCACAAAATGGGCTATGCTGTATTCACCACAAGTTCACAAGTCATGCTTCGACATGTTTGCAGCCACCATTTTCATTAGGGTTTTGTCTAAAATGCTAATTGCTGCAATGTGGTTTTGCAGCAGCATGCAGATGGCACTTCTTCCTGGCGGCCACAACGTCGATTGGTGTATAAATATCCTGTCGGTTCACCAGTTTGAGTGTGAAATGTATACATGTCAGAAAAATTTGACTTTCATAATTTAGTATTTCAACCAGCTGTGGCTAGCCAACAGTTAAAAGGAAAAAAAGTTACCAACAATAAGCACCAAAGGAAGGGATATACGCCTACAGTTTTATTAGGGAATGAAGGGGTAGAGAGGAGGATGCTGTTTAAACTGGTCACAACAGAATCAGGTGTTCTTTTCTAGCTTTAATTATACAGGGGAACAGATCCACATGAGAGAAGCCATTATGTTATTCTGGGCCTCCAAGAGGAAAGCCCACACTTACAATGTTTTGTTAATTGCAGTGCAGTGCTCTCAGTGATCTCCAGTATTAGGGTTTAGGGTCTAAATGGTTAATTGTAAAGTGGTAGTTCAACATAAATGGGAACTGTAATCCACCAATAAATTGGTCATTATGCAATTAGGAAGTACTGCACACAAGTAATATAGTAAATTACAGACTGTGGAATTGCAATTAAGCAAATTGTGCCAATAACTGTGCGGCAAACAGTTTATACCTAGATAATATTGTTGCAGAGCTTAAAGCTTCACTGCATAATAAGCTCTAAATGATGGTTCATCAGCAAAGATAAACTTTCAGTAGCTAAACCACTTTTCTGGACTAATAATGCTGCTCAAGACTGCAACAAATACTCCTTTTGACTTCAATTCCTAAATTTCTACCAACAATCCTTACAATGTAACTGTTTAGCACTTGGCAACTTCTTACATACAATTTTAGTAGCCTTGCCCGAACAACGAATGAAAATGAATGGATTATTCATTATACACACACACAAACGCAGATACACTACCAGTGACGTTACCCAGCAATGAATAGCTGTCAGCAACTTAAAAAAGCTGCTTGTTTTTACGGTAAATCAATAACAAAAGAATCCCTTCATCATCATTTCCACAAAGTTTAATCCTCCAGACTCAAAGCACTGGTACAGCAAATGGTACAAGTTGGACTTGAGTATAGTAACGAGCTATTCATTACACATTATGGATCATGGTATTACTACATTTCCACATAGAATCAAGCACCACTCATTCCGTGTTTATTTGATAACCTGCCCTCCGCCACCCCAGAAGTCTGAACATGTACAGGCGAGTGGAGGTTTAAACAATCAGAAATATAGCTCATCATTAAACAAGCAAACCTGAAGCATGTTTGATTATTAAACTGGCATGCTTTCAAACTTACCTGACCTCGGATTGCTAAATCCTCATACTGGATCCCAATTATTTAAAAGTGTCCCGAAATACATACCTTCAACAAATATATCACAGAATGGTTACAGCATGGAAGGAGGCCATTCAGCCCGTCGAGCCCGTGCCGGCTCCTTGCAAAAGCACGTCAGCTGGTCCTACTCCCCCGCAGCCCTGCAAATCTTTCTCTTTCAGATACTTATCCAACTCCTTTTTGAAAGCAGTGATGGATTCTGCCTCTACCACCCTTTCAGGCAGTGCATTCCAGATCCTAACCACTCGCTGCATAAAAAAGTTTTTTCTTATGTCACCTTTGGTTCTTTTGCCAATCACCTTAAATCTGTGTCCTCTGCTTCTCGACCCTTCTGCCAATGGGAACAGTTTCTCTGTCTACTCTGTCCAGACCCCTCATGATTTTGAGCACCTCTATCAAATCTCCTCTGCTCTAAGGAGAACAACCCCAGCTTCTCCAGTCTATCCACGTAACTGAAGTCCCTCATCGCTGGAATCATTCTCGTAAATCTTTTCTGCACCCTCTCTAAGGCCTTCACATCCTTCTTAAAGTGCAGTGCCCAGAATTAGACACAATACTCCAGTTAAGGCCAAACCAGTGTTTTATACAGGTTCATCATAATTTCCACACTTTTGTACTCTATACCTCTATTCATGAAGCCCAGGATCCCACAAGCTTTTTTAACTGCTTTCTCAACCGGCCCTGCCACCTTCAACGATTTGTGCACATCTCCCCCTAGATCTCTGTTCATGCACCCCCTTTAGGATTGTGCCCTTTAGTTTATATTTCCTCTCCTCATTCTTTCTACCAAAATGTATCACTCTGCACTTTTCTGCGTTAAATGTCATCTGCCACGTGTCCGCCCATTCCACCAGCCTGTCTATGTCCTCTTGAAGTCGATCACTACCCTCCACACTATTCACTATACTACCAAGCTTTGTGTCATCTGCAAATTCTGAAATTGTACCCTGTACACCCACATCCAAGTCATTAATATATATTAAGAAAAGCAGTGGTCCTAGAACCGACCCCTGGGGAACACCACTGTAGACCTCCCTCCAGTCCGAAAAACAACCGTTCACCACTACTCTCTGATCCCTGTCACTTAGCCAATTTTGTATCCATGCTGCCACTGTCCCTTTTATTCCATGGGCTTCAACTTTGCTGGCAAGCCTATTACGTGGCACTTTGTCGAACGCTTTTTGGAAATCCATGTACACCATGTCAACCGCATTGACCTCATCAACCCTCTGTTACCTCATCAAAAAACTTTGATCAAGTTGATCAAACACGATTTGCCTTTAACAAATGTACATTTACAATCAGCAAATTAAAACTAAATTGAGAGCAGCCTACTTAAACTTGAATTAAAATATATCAAAAAAGTTACATACATGCTGTGCAAGGCTCGCAATATTTCTAACATTTCCAAATTGATGTGCATAACTGTTTCTTGGACTACAAGAGCATAGTGTTATGCTACGAAATTCTAAGTGCAGAGCCTTACACCACGTATATTACTGTGCTACACTGGTAGTAAACTTTATGCATCAGTAACATGATAGAACCAAGAAACTTAAATTTAAAACAAACTTATTTAAACTAGTGTACAACAGTATCAGTAATTCATACTTTTGAGATTCACTACTGTATTAAAAGTGACTTCCATGTCCCCTCCCATTTTCTTCCCACCAGTCCTGAAGATATTGACTTTTCCTGGGGTATGGCTCCACAGGCAGCAACAGCCTGAGTATCTCATCCATGAGGCCATTCTTCATATGCGAGTTAAGCTATTTGACTGTGGACAGCATCACAGCTAAACTCAAGCCTGTTCTCACCAAGCATACTTTCACTGTGATCAAATAAACAACTGCAACGTGGATGAGGTAGGCTGCTTGTGCCAGTAAAACTATACCAAAGCAAGAGTCAACACCTGCAAGAAAGGAGGCAACATGGGGGGGGGGGGGGGGGCAGGAGGAGGATGGAAGCCTTAAGAGGAAGAGAAAAGAATTCAAATGCATTATTTTTAGCCTTCTAATGCACTCTGACCTTGAGTTTGGAGTTGTAACAAGGTTTATTCTTTAAATATTGGATGCATCAAGCCATCTTACAGCAAAACTTTGAAAGCTTGAGCCAAAATGTGCTGAAAGGAACAAGAACTGTACTGAGTAAGCCTAACATCCAACAGGTCAAGAAATTAAGCTACTAACGATTCAAACTGTATGAAACCCACACAATATTGCCAAAATTGTGTTACAGCCTCAACAACTATGACATTTCCTGTCACAATTATACATGGCTGGAAAAATAAGAGCTTTTTAATCACGAACACAGTGAGGGACAGCACAACGCTAACTCCCCTCCCCCTTGTATTGGAATTGTGTTAATTCAGCATGTTTTACCCATGACTCATTAGAATATATTAACTTTTCTGAAAATAGCAGTTGATATGATTGTGCTGAAGTGTACAATACACATACATTCTTCAAAAGTACAATGTGAACTGAGAAAATTGTGGAGGGAGCAAGCTGTAACCCATCAGCACAAAAATCAAACCACATTCCACAGCAAAATTCTTCATACAACTGCTCCCAATCTCATGGATTCCATCAGGGGAGGGAGCAAGAAATAAAAGTCAATCCACAATTGTTCCTGCAAAGCTCCAGCAGTCAGACTGGCATCAAAAGAGGCCTCAGAACAATTTGTTGGCTTCCTTCTCAAATGGGGAATATAATGCAGGCATGTATACAGAGTTAACAGGAAGAAAAATCTATTGCAGTTATCACTCACTGAAGCTTAGCATTTTAAGCTTTTTCCAGAGGGGAGGGTGTGTGGGGGGCGGGTGGGGGAGGGGGGAAAGAATCCAGCTCGACTGAAACTAATTTTCCTTCTCTCCAGATGGTGCTGACTCATGTTGGGATAAGGCTACATTTCTCCAGTACCTTAACTAGCCAAAAATGAGAAGTCGCACAACACCAGGTTATAGTCCAACAGATTTATTTTAAATTACAAGCTTTCGGAGCTGTCGCCCCTTCGTCAGGCAAAGGTACAGTGCTCCGAAAGCTTGTAATTTTAAATAAATCTGTTGGACTATAACCTGTTGTGCGACTTCTCATTTTTGTCCACCCCAGTCCAACACCGGCATCATGATTAACTAGCCAAGTGTTGGCAGACTATTTCATCAGATAAAGCATCACTCAGGATTGGCATTTTGTATTCTGCTACTTATAATGATCCTCAAAGTTAAGGTAACTGTCAAGGCTATGCTTCAGTGCTGAGTACCTAACATTCTTAAGTTTAATCAAAAACAGAAAATGCTTGAAACACACAATGGTTAGTTACTTTTAAGAAAAACGCAGGTTAATGTTTTGCGTGGAAATCTTTCCTCGAAACAGTTTGAATTCAGGGTCCCAACTGAAATATTAACTTGTCTTTCTCTTCCACGTGCGGACACTGCTGTCCATTTCTGTTCTTATTTCCAATATCTGGCAGTTATTATTATACTTTTTATCTTAACTTTAAACACCTTTCATTGTGCAGAATTCTTCACAATAGCTTCATTTACTTCAACGTACTACAACTTCTTTAGAAAGCTGGTCACATTTTTTCTGACTGAAGTGATCATCTCATGTTGTGCAGTTCACAGATTGCAAATCTAGTCTATCAGTCCAATTGGCTCCATTCAGAAATGTTCAATGCAACTGCTGATATCGCAGCATTTTTGAGGATGTGTTTTGAGTGAGTTATAGGGCTTGAAATTCACATGTATCTGTTGGACAAGATGTCAGAAAAGTTAGGAAAAGTTCACTGGCTGCGGAGTGTAACTAGGTCCAATGGGCCCAACTCATTTTGATCCACTCTGTTCGAGCGTGCAGGACATAGCTTGCACACAGTCTTCTTACAAACTGTCCTCGACACGGTGAATCAAGACTTTCACATGTCTCTTTTTTCCATCATTTTAGGGTTTTACTCTAAGGGACACGCATCTGGTTCTACCATATACTGGCTGTGACCGTAAGATTTCAACCCCCGCATTCTTGCGATTATGGGGCCACGTTGCCTCGTACTTTGCCCAACCTATGGAGGATGTGCTTTGAGATTCATAAATTATGAAGTATACATTAACACGTCAAACTAAAAGAAACCTGAAGGCAAAGCTACTTCCTGAACACTGAATTTTGATTTTACTTGTACATGTAAATAAGACCGAGATTATCACATGTAGATGTGGAACAGCAGGTGCAATGCACATTTAAATAGATCATGCTATCGTAACCCCTTTACACAGTGCAGGGGCAAATAGTAGCGTAACAATATGTACGACAGTAACCAAGTAGAATTTTTAAACTGTGATTATGGTAACCTCTTTTGCACTCCAAAGAATTTTACTGTCGGACAGAGTCCACTGCATATAAAACAGTCTCAGCACAAACTGGAGAATACTTAACTATATTTGTATATTCTACCAATAAAAGGAAGTCATTCAGTGTTTATCACAGGTGCAATGTTATTTATTAACTTGGCCAAATAGTCTTTTGGTAAAGATGAATTTGTCCCAACATTTGCAAAATGCAAAAGGGAAAATATAACCTGCAATTCTTTCATCCTAACTGCCCTGAATTCTGTCAAATACTGCCTTCTAGCTTTGTCAATCTGTTGCACAACAGCTCTATCTGCCTCAAAATATTCAAAAAATTAACAAGAGTGACGCAACCCAATGGCACCTGACCAGGACACTGTACCCTGTGTGCACAACTATACACCCCTTTACTGAAGTGTGTATTAATGTAGGCTCCTGTAAATGCTGCATCGGGAAATTGTATAACTGCACCAACATGCACTGTGCAAAATTGAGAGATTTTATACATACATTTACATTTTAAAGTTACCTAAAAAGCGACTTGATGGATCTGTTGTTTTTGTAACCAATATATTTGTTTAAAATTAGGTCATGCTTCACAGAGTAAACTCCCAAGATGCTTTTAGAATAGCGAGTCATTAAGACCGGAAGACCTGGTGAAAAAAATTATGTCAACAAATCTGGGAAGCTTACATCAGGGTTGCCACTAGGTGCACAAGAATCACACACTGGCAATCACCACCACAAAACAACCCTCTAAAACCAATGTAAAAGCAGCATAACTTTTGTGCCCACAACCTTTCTTTAGATTCCCCTAAAATACTGGTAAACCAACTACAGAAAATGCTGGAAATACTCAGTAGGTCAGGCAGCATCTGTGGAGAGAGAAACAGAATTAACGATGCAGATCGATGACCTTTCATCAGAACATTCTGCTAAGCCGTGCAGTCATCTGCGAAGCCCCACGCAGGCCGCTCACCAGCTTTTCCATTGTAGATAGCGCACATGCCCAAAAATTTGAATGGGCCGCACATTGGGGAAGGCAGGCCACACAGCTTAAGGGGGACATTGCTGCTGAGTACTTCCAGTATTTTCTGTTTTTATTTCAGATTTCCAGCATCCGCAGTATTTTGCTTTGGTATAACTAAGTGGCTGCATATAACTTTCTTGGTTGACTGATCCATTTCTCTTTATGCCACTTATTCTAAATTTAAGCAATCCAAACTAGCGTGTGCTCTGACCAAATTCTGAAATTACTACACCTTATTTGGCCAAAGCACTTGAACAAATGTGTGTAAAATTAAACTGCATCTACCCGTGAAGGGTGGTCAAAATTGTGTTTGCATTTTTCTTTTTTTAACCAATCTGCTCCTCTCCTGAAGGCATTCAATCCTGCTGGTATCATGGCAGGTGGTCATTCTTCACATGTAAGCTGAGACCACAAGTGGCAGGGCGTCACAGCCAAGTTTTGTTCTCACAGACGCACTTCCGACGAACATCACTGGATAGCAATCAGAACCCTAAATGATTTTACTCCTTCCAAGCCCAGAATGCTCAAGCCAATGTAATGCCCTAGCTGTGCTGAGCGCAGACTGAGTACTGAACCAAAGAGCTTCCAGTCTTGAATGCTAGACTGACCAGTGCCTTTAAGTAGTAGGCCATCAGGGAAGCATTTTATCTCAGATTGGGTAATGCATATAAAGGAAAATGTAACCCCAGATGCAAATCAATCTTTACCTTCAATCAATGAGAGACAACGCTGTAGCACCCAATTGCTGTCCTCACTGAGATCAGCTAACTCAGCACAGTTACAAGATCAATTGTAGTGTCAGGTCTACCACTGGTGGTGGAATTATTTGAGGTGATGCATTAAAAGATACATAATATTGCAACATAAGAGCATACAATCTTGAGAGATTTTCCCTATAGCACACTGAGACCAATGCATTAAATAGGAACATAGGAACAGGAGTAGACCATTTAGCCCCTCAAGCCTGTTCCACCATTCAATGAGATCACGGCTGATCTGTGACCTAACTCCATATACCCACCTTAGCCTCATATCCCTGGTTAACAGAAATCTATCAATCTCAGATTTAAAATTAATTGACCGAGCATCAACTGCTGTTTGCAAAAAAGAGTTCCAAACTTCTACCACCGTGTTTCCTAACTTCACTCCTGAAAGGCCTGGCTCAAATTTTTAGGCTATGTCCCCGAGTCCTAGATTCCCCAACCAGCAGAACTAGTTTCTCGCTATCTACCCTATCAGTCACCCTTAATATTTTGAAACCTTCGATCAAATCATCCCTTAACCTTCCAAATTCCAAGGAATACAAGGCTAGTTGTGCAATCTCTGCTCGTAATTTAACGCTTGGAGTACGGGTATCATTCTAGTAAATGTAAGCTGCACTCCTTCCAAAGCCAATATATCCTTCCAAAGGTGCTGTGGCCAGAACTGCTCACAGTACTCCAGGTGTGGTCTAACCAGGGTTTTGTATAGCTGCAGCACAACTTCTAACCCCTTGCATTCTAGTCTTCTAGATATAAAGGCCAGCATTCCATTAGTCTATTTCATTATTTTTGTGCCTTTCCATAACATTTAATGATCTATGTGCATGGACCCCTAAATCTCTTTGGATCTCCACTGCTTCTAGTTTTTCACTATTTAGAAAGTACTCTGATCTATTCTTTTTAGATCCAAAGTGGACAATCTCACACTTGCCTTTATTGAAATCCATTTGTCACAGTTTTGCACAGGAAATTACACTCATCACTGTGTACAAACAAGACACTTCTAAAGGAATAAAGAAAATGTAGCAATGTTGCATGAACACAGATTTGCACTTTATGGTTGATGGATGTTTGTGAAGTGTCCTTTCATTTCTGACAGCCGAGCAACCAACCAGAAAGTGATTTATAATGAGTGCAGCATTATACCCAAGTATCCCCAGAAAATTCCTTTCATAAGATCTGCTTATCAATAAAGATCTACATGTACCAGCTTCACAATTTATCAAAGCCAAAGCACCACTTATGACAAAGGGATGCAAGGTTAATGAGATGCAAAAAAAAAGTCAGATTAGGGCTATGGGTTCATCAATAAAACAGTATGCTCTCCAAAGCACATAAATTGCTCACAAGTGTAGCTTATAATAGCACCTCAACCTCAGTAGTTTATACATCCTGAGCATCACTGCTGGGACCATTGTAGAAGGTTTTCATGGAGCTCGTGCGCTCCCACTGTTGCCCCGTTCTAAGACTGTCTGCCTTGTACTCAATGACTGCCATATGTCTCAATCTGTGTTTCGCCTTCCTGCTTTCTCACAGCTTATTTATCTTTTTAGATATTCACCCAGCTTCTCTGTTTCTCTCCACCCCTCTTCTATCCTCAGATATTTCCAATCATCTCTTAAACCCTCTCTTGCTCACCACCTTCCACATTGAAGCTCCCTGACATAAAAATGGAATGTAAAGAACAGCAATGAAACTATACCCAGTTATACTTCAAAATACCATGCCTCGATGACAAGTTAAAAGTGTTTTAAACTTTATACTAACCGATAAAATTCTTCATGCAGTGTGTGTCACTCGCCATGCCTGATTCGCTCTAAAGCTGTTCACATGATATCACTCATTCATCATACACAAACCACCATCTTCTCCTCCTCCTCCCACTCCCACCTCCACTTATCACCAACTTCTCTCCCGAAGGCACTGGGCTATGCTGCGTTATGGCTCCAGTCACTGGCCATCCTCCTGTACCTCCTCCAAATGGCTATTCTTCACATAGAAGCCAAGACAGAACTGGCAGGACATTTCACCACTGGGAGACAATAGCCAGTGATACTTGCTCAAAAGTTTACATGCAACATTGGAGGCAGGACAAGAAAATGTTTGGTTGTGAACTGATACCCATAGCCAAACAGCCTGCCAACAGGCACTTTCAAGTCTCACATATGAATAATGACCAGTTGAGTGAGCCACCAAAAAACACAAAACTGTGCCCAAAAAGAAATCACTATCTTAAGAGAAAGAAAAGTAATATTGAAAAAAGGCTGATTTTCCCTTTTCGAGCCAAGGATGTGTCATCAAAGGCATCACTCCAAATATTGTCCCAAAAACAGCTAACTCAGCACCGACTTGGAATTGAACCTCCAAGCTTCTGGACTGAATGGCCCAGGCTTTGCCTTTACCCACGAGCCCATCAGAAGAACTGAGATCACCATCACAATGCACTTTCTCTGCTCAGCAGGGTGAAGGTTACATCTAATATACTGTAGACTGACAGAAGCGTTGCTTAAGAATCATACCTAGAAAGCCATTAATTCTTGCTTGCGCACTCGCCCTATAAATTGCTGAATTCTGTAAAGCATCATTTATACACAAAATGTGATGTTCTAATTTTTGAATTGAACTGGTCATATCATACAATATTCTTCAGATGCTTAATCCAAGGCTGTTGCAACCACCATCCAACCATATAATTGAATATAGATTGGTCAAGGTCACAGGTCAGAAGAAACTACTTTTCCAAGACTAGCACATTTAGAGGGCATATTTCTTAATGTAATTACTTGAGAGCTCAATGGGTCAACAATAAACATTTGATTTAAAAAAAAAATCTATGTCCATGCTGTGTACTGGTTGTCTCCTGTATGCCATTAGTCTCTTATCTATCCAGTCATAGCCAGAGATTCACCTGCAATAGCTTCTCTTCCCGCTCCCGCACCGTTACCTCTGGAGTCCCCCAGGGAGCTATTTTTGGCCCCCTATTTCTCAACTGCACGCTTCCCCTTGGCGTAAGTTTCCACATGTATGCTGACTACACCCAGCTCTACTTCATCACCACATCTCTCGACCCTCCACTGTCTCTGATTTGTCACACTGCTTGTCTGACATCCAGTCCTAGATGAGCAGAAATTTCCTCCAACTAAATATTGGGAAGACCGAAGACATTGTCTTCATTCCTCACCACCAACTCCATCCCTCTCCCTGGCAACTGAGGCTGAACCAGACCGTTCGCAACCTTGGTGTCGTATCGGATCCAGAGATAGCTGCAGACCACATCACTGCTCCATCACCAAGACCGCCTACTTCCACCTCCATAACATCACCCGACTCCGCCCCTGCCTCAGCTCATCAGCTGCTGAAACCCTCATCCATGCCTTTAATACCTCAAGTCTTGATTATTCCAATGCTCTCCTGGCCGGCCTCCCATCTTCCACCCTACATAAACTTGAGCTCACCCAAAACTCTGCTGCCCGTATCCTTACTCGCACCAAGTCCCATTCACCCATCACCCCTATGCTCGCTAACGTACATTGGCTCCCGGTCCAGAAATGCCTCAACTTAAAAATTTACATCCTTTCCTTCAAATCCCTTCATGACCTTGCCCCTCCCTATCTCTGTAATCTCCTCCAGCCCAACAACCCTTCTAGATCTCGGAGCTCCTCCAACTCTGGCCTCTTGTGCATCCCGATTTTAATCGCTCCACCATTGGCAGCCGTGCCTTCAGCTGCCTTGGCTCAAAGCTTTGGAATTGCGTCCCTAAACCCCTCTATCCTCCTTTAAGACTCTCTTAAAAACCTACCTCTTCAACAAGTTTTTGGTCATCTGTCCGAATATCTCATGTGGGTCGATGTCAAATTCTGTTTTGATAATGCTCCCGAGAAGCACCTTGGGGTGTTTTACTACATTTAAGGCGCTATATAAATGCAAGTTGTTTTATTTTCTCCTCTCTCCTGAAGATACTGACACTTGGAATACGGTTCAATTGGCACCAGCAGTCCTCAGTCACCTCATTCAAATAGCATTTTTGCATGCATGAGCCAAGAGATACCACCCGTGTGAGCGTCATCAGCCTATTTGACTGCAATTTGCAGTACAGCCAAGCCCAATCCTATACTCACCCATAGTCCACGTATGTGTACTTTTCAGCAGGAGTCACTTGACAGCATTCTGGAGCACAACTCTAGTTGATTTTACTTTCCTCACCCTGGGGTGTCGAGGCCAATTGTAGCACCCCAATTGCTGCCCCAGCTGAAAACATAACTTAGCACATAGTAGGGATTCAACCCGCAGTGTTCCTGTCTTCGTGGAAGAGGTAATGCCATTAACCACTCACCTATGTTAAATCTATTTCCAAAGCAGAAATGTTTCTACGGTAATATATTTTGCCTGTATACTAATGATGTGCTACTTGAAGATTGTAGTCAGTGGTTATAACCACCAAATTGTGCTCCGCCCTCTGCATGTTACAGCAGTTCTCTGCCTATCAACACTTCCCATGCAATCCCACAATCTTAACTTTCTCATTTTCTATTTGGTCTTTTCCCAAATGGAGTCCAATCCAACATCAACAATGTCAATCTTCAATCAAATGGCACACATGCCTTGCACATAATCTTGTTGCAACACACACTCACTCCTTATTAGTTCAGTGTTTGTCATTAAATCCCCCCAGTTCATGCACAATGCATTGCAAAAGCATTCAGACTTTGCTTCTGCGCTTTCCTCAAGGTCCAGCTCTCGGCACCATACGGAAGTGTTAGTTGGACACTAACTTTATACACTCCTTTTCACATCCCACAGTAAGTCTCATCTTCCTTCATGTTTGACGCAAATACTTCCAGCCAGAGTAAAGCATATCCTTCCCCTCTTTCGCCCATTGTACGTAACTAAGCATAGAACATCCCAGATACATGAACTCGTCCACCACTCCTACTTCAATATCAATGCTCACTTTCTTCAGCGCTTCTGTATCCATCTGTACTCTCCCTGCCCTGCAAGCATAATCTTGTTCTGTGGGAAGCTGACGCAGCCTCCAATTTTTTCCTTCAGAACCCAGCTCCTTAGGTCACCACAACAATGGCAGCCAATGTTTCATCAAGTACAGCAACATTGTTACCATATTTCAGTTCGTGGTGCAAGACTCGCTGTCTTCCATGCTTTTACTTCCCACTGTCTCCACATGATATGGTGCCTGAAAATATTCAACAAGCCTTAATGCAGGGGTTCTCAACCGGGGGTCTGCGAGAGATTTCAAGGGGTCCACGCCACGGGAGATCGACAAGTTTTCACAGGTGGCTTTGGGTGGACCCACCTCACTGCTGCCACCTGCAGGTGGTGCCCTGTAGGGAGGTCAGCATCCAGGCCTGGGGTCCCCGGGCCATCGGTGGCGGTAGAGGCGCACGCTGCCTGTGGGCACTCTGCAAACCAATCGAGAGCGGCAGGTGGAGGAGGAGGATGGGTTAAAGCTTCTGCAAAAAAGCAAAGGCTTGGGACCCATCAACAATGTTCCCTGTAATTCTTTTCTGGGCTGCGTGGCCCATTCAAAAATCTGCACGTGTGCGGGTTTTGCATTTACAAGCCGGTGGGCTGGCTGCGCAGCTTAAAGGGAATGTTGTCCATCATACTCTGCCAAACCAGCCCGGGACCTCGGTCTGTTTTAAATTGGCGCAGGTGGGACTGAGGGGGAAAACCCCCCCACAAAATTACCTCGTAGGAGCCATCATGAAGGTGCAGGTGAACAACATGGTGGTGCTGGACAACCCATCGCCTTTTTGCAAACCGTTTCAGTTTGAAATCACGTTCGAGTGCATCGAACATCTGTCGGAGGGTGCGTGAGGCCTGGAACCGGGACACGAGGGCCTCCAGGCGCCGTAAAGTGATCTCTGCTGGTGCCGAGGCCTAGTGAACTTTAATGTTTGCTAATGGCAACCGTGAGATGAGCCCCCTTTGCACCCCCCCGCCCCCCCACAAGCCCCCTTCTACCCTCCCAACCCCTACTCGCCCCCCCACCCAAAGCATCCCCTTTTCCCCCCCAAATCCTGCACGGCCCCTACTCCCCCCCACCCAATGCATCCCCTTCTCCCCCACAAATCCTGCATGCCCCCTACTCCCCCTCACCCAGCACATCCCCTGCTCCCACCCCCGAACCCCGCACGCCCCCTATTCCACCCCACCCAGCGCATCCCGTTCTCCCCCCCCCCACCCAGCGCATCCCCTTCTCTCCCCCGAACCCCGCACGCATCCCCTTCTCTCCCCCGAACCCCGCACGCCCCCCACTACCCCCCCACCCAGCGCATCCCCTTCTCCCCCCCCGAATACTGCGCGCCCCCTTCTCCCCCCAAACACCCCCTACTCCCCCCCCACCCAGCGCATCCCCTTCTCTCCCCCACCACCCAGCGCACCCCCTTCTCTCCCCCCCCACCCCATCCCCTTCTCCCCCCCAAATCCCGCGCGCCCCCTTCTCCCCACCAAACCCCGCACACCCCCTTCTCCCCGCCACCCACGCACCCTTCTCCCCCCCACCCAGCGCATCCCCTTCTCCCCACCGAACCCCGCACGCCCCCTTCTCCTCCCCCACCCAGCGCGCCGCCTTCTCCCCCTCCCCCCACGCGCCCCCTTCTCTCCCCACTCCCCACCCAGCACGCCGCCTTCGCCCCCCCGATCCCCAGGCGTCCCCTTCTCGGCGTCCCCCTTCTCATCCCCCAATCCCACGTGCCCATTTCTCCCCCATCCCCTTCTCATGCCCCAATCCCACGCACCGCCTTTTCCCCCCCCCAACCCCGCGCGCCCCCTTCGCCCCTCACACCCCCATGCGCTTTTGCACCCCCACAGGGGGTCCATGGTATTTTTGTAACGCAGGAGGGAGGCCTCAGAAGCAAAAAGATTGAGAACCCCTGCCCTAATGGACCATTGATTGTAAAAATATCACAAGGTTCACATCTTTCATTGCTCAGATGATAAAGGTTAATTATACAACATGGGTCAGTGACTAAAGTTAGTATAAGGAACATTTAGTCAATATTATTAAGTCCTGGACTAGCAACGCAGAAATAATTTATGATCCCTTAATTCAATAAGCTTTGGCTATCATTACCCTATTTGTCGATGTCCATGACATAAATGCATGGATAGATGCCTACTGTGTACACACACAATCACCATGTGGTCATGTGTACAAATATTGCTCAACAAAGTGTTTAAATAGTCAAATCTGTAATGAAGCACGTCATCAACAGTCCATTATGCTACATCTATCGCATGTGACCAGAAAATATGAAAATGAAAGTACAAGGAATATTTCGATAATGGCGATCAAGTTGATCTTTCCCTCAAGTTTGCTATGCATATGAATTCCCTGATCATGCAAGTCCAAAAAGGAAATTACTATAGCATCTTGTAAGCTCACATGGTGTCCTGGTTTCCACACCATGACCAAAAAAAGCAATGTTAACTTGTGTGAAGGGTTCAAAAACAAGCAGCAAAACTTCACAGCATTTAAATATAGAAAGGAAAAGCTTTTGTCTACGCAAAGATGTGCCTCTATCTTACTATAATTGTTTTAAATGCTGTGAATTAACAAGGGGGAAAACTATCCTTCTGATCCAAATAGTGAAAAGGTTAAGATCCAGAGTAAATCGACCCTCAGGTGTATTTTCCAGGATTTTAAACATATTCCTATCTGGGATTCCTGAAACAATTCATCTAAAGAGAGCTGATCAGACGAGCAAAGAGAATGTATATGATATAGTAATAAGAATTACGCACAGGGTTTTACTGAAATCTGATCAGAAACTTTAGCTACCAAGTCCCTAGCTGGAAATTACAACAAAACCAAGGCATACAAATCACAATCGTACTTATTTTAGATGTGGACTACAGTGCTGTCACTGGGATTTTAGTAAAGCACAATGGTGGATGCATACTATGACCACTTAAACTGCAAAAAGCACTCAGTGGCAGTTATGGAGTTGGGTTGTGTCTGAAGAGAGCAACATGAGGGCAGAGTACTGATTACAGACTTGTCACTGAAGCAATTTGAAATGAGTTAAGAGTATTACATATTAAAAGCATAGTGACTCAAGTGCAATATTCACTAAAGTAGGCTGATACAGACACCAGAAACAATCGAGTGAGATCAGAGATTGAGTTCGGCAATTTTATGAAACATTTTTGAAACTTTTTAAGTTGGAAGCAGATTTGTGATGAGCATGAATTTTCATCTCCAGATTTTTAGAATGAGCTCATCATGCAGGTAGCTACTGCATAATGATTCTGAATATTAAAAAAAGTAGAAATCAGAATGGAAGCAACAACCTGCTCTTTTCTTTCTATATCAATTTCACGTCATGCACTGTTTATTCCTTCTTGACCCTTTGATTTGAAATACTGCCATGATGATTTCTGGCACGATATGGAAACCAGAATAAAATATGAAGTCAGTATACTCTGCCAAAATAATCACTCTACTCTTCGAAGTAATAGCTTTACTTAAAAAGTTACATTTCTTTTTGCAACTGGAAGGTTGAAACGCAATTGAAAAGTTACAATCAAATAATAAATTACAAAAGGAAGAGAAGTGTACAAACACTCGCAGAAATCCAAGACTGCACCAAAACTATGCAAGTCCTCTACTTTATCCAAGTACAAACGACACTTGTAAATAAATCATTAACACACTATTACTGTGTGCAACTTGCACTCCTGTACATCAGCACTTCAAACTACAACCTGTTTCTGAGACAGAGTACAATGAAGAGCATGTTAACAACAACTGAAGTGGTGTTGCAAGAACATATGCATGCCTGAACAATATTTATACACTTCATATTAAGATTCCATAAAGCATCCCATCCCTGTACCAGTTTATAAAGCAGTATTAACAATGATTACATGAAACTCTCTGCCAACTATTTGTGTTGTAAGATTTGAACTCAATACAGAGCTTCCAATGACATCATAGCAAACCTCAACAACATGAATAGAACCCTGAAAATTATAGTCAAACTACTTTGGCCAAATGTTAGCAATGTCCTCAATTTTTATGGATTGTAAATTATTGGATCAAACATAAAATAATCTGTGCAAACTTCAGGCCAAGCTCAAGAAATTAAACGCTGTATTGGTTTGTCCAACTGCTTCGTGGTCCTGCAATTACAGAACACGAGACATGTGACATTTACAAACTGTGTACCTCCCAGATTCTTTGAAGTGCTGATAAATGGCGTGCATGATGACAGATGCAGGAACCAGCTGGAGTTGCTTTTAACCATGGCCTCGCTGCACACCAACACTTCAAACATTTTTAACTAATTTAAAACTCAATTTACACAGCAATTTCAAATAGTGTTTTTAATGCCGAGGCTCTAGAAAGCAGTGGTAAATTATTACAAGGCATAACAGTATCAACATAGTTAAATTGGATTATATATATACCAAAAAAGGAATTACTTGACAGCCAATCAATATAGCTCCTGACGAATCAGCACCGCCAGTGGAATTCCAATGAAAAGTAATACTGAGTGTGTCCAATTTTCATACCTATGGCCACTTGAACGGAGAGAAATACCCAGCAAATACAATTCTGCCCTTCCAAACTTTTTTTTTGTCCATAGAGAATACTTGGAGCGGCACAGCACTCATATTGGTGGCTGTTGTAATGGGGATCAACTGGTGGTGAATTTAGACTATTATACAAAAAGTTTAGTTGTTTAAGTGCAATCTGTCCTATAACAAACAGAAAATGTTGTAAATACACAGCAGGTCAGACAGCATCTGTGCAGAGAGAAATAGTGTTAACATTTCAGGTCTGTGACCTTTCATCAGAAAAGTTCTGACGAAAAGTCACGGACCTGAAACGCAAACTCTGGGTCTCTCGCCACAGATGCTGCCTGACCTGCTGAGTATTTCCAACATTTTGTGTTTATATTTTCAGATTTCTAGCATCCGCAGTATTTTGCCTTCTGTCCTACAATATATTGTACCAATACTCTAAATAAGTGACAACACTGCCAAGTATACGAAGAAATAAGGCTAATAGAAAGAAATAGCCACCACTGAGAGGAAAAAAAGGATTTTCCCCCCTTCCTTTCCACCATTTTTCTCCCCGTCTCACTTGAAAGCCTTGACTACTTGCTGCATTCAGGTTCCAGACGCCAGGCACCCACTGGCAATTTGCCCAAGTGGCTGTTCTGACAACAAGTCTCGGCAGGATACCCAACCATGCAGGCCATTATAGCCTGGTCCTCTCCTGATGCCCTGGATAGTGATCAGGAGTGGAAACCCCTGGCTGCTTTTCCCCCTCCTAGACTTAGTGGTGCAAAGCCCAATTTTAAAGAAACCCAAAAGCTAGCACACTGTACTGACTGACCTACATTGGCTCACAATCTCTCAACACTTCAAATTTACAGTTCACATCTTCAATGTGTTCAAATGCCTCCATGACCTCACCCTGCCTAGCACTGCAAGTGTTTCCAACAATCCATTGAGAATTCTACAGTCCTCCAACTCTGGCCTCTTATGCATCCCCAATTCCCTTTGCCCCACCATTGGCGGCCGTACCTTGAGCCATCTGGACCCTATGCTCTGGAATTCCTTCCCTAAGCCTCTCTGCTTATCCACCTCCCTCTTTCTTTAAAGCCCTCCTTAAACTTACATTTTTGACCAAGCTTTTAGTTAGCCTTTCTACTAACTCCTCCTTTGGTCGGTGTTGGTTTTTGTCGTATTACACTTCTGTAAAGTGTCTTGGGATACTTTTTCTATGTTAAAGCTGCTATATAAATCCAAGCAACTGTTCAATTCAGCTCAGTACAGTCCAGAAACTAAACCTGGGACTTTCCTGACCTGCATTGCTCAACTAGTTACGAGATAAACCTGCTTAGGCATCCAGGAAGGATATGGTACTCTTAATTCATCACCTCACATTGCTCCCATTACCAACCTGCGAATCCTTTTATGATGCATCTTAAAATCTTCCCTCCAAACACATCTCATGTATGAAAAGTCAAATTCTACAATCACACCACTCTTCACAGTTTAAGAGGGCATGATACAAAAAACAAAATCACCCATCCACTGCTGAACAACATGAACATTTCTGTGGTAAATTTGAACTTGTACCTCTGGGAGGGAGGGAAAAAAAAACACAAAAAAAGGACAGCTCTACGCTGCTTTTTGTCACCTGAAGTGCAGGGTCAGAGATAACTGTGCATTGAAGAGCATAGGGCAAAACATTCGAATGTCAGGAAGAGCATAACTAGAGACCATCACTATAAGATAGTCACCAAGAAACCAAATCTGGAATTCAAAAGAAACTTCTTCACCCAGAGAGTGGTGAGAACGTGGAACTCACTACCACAGGGAGTAGTTGAGGCAAATAGTATCGAAGCATTTAAGGGGAGGCTAGATAAGCATATGAGGGAGAAGGAAATAGAGGGTCATGCTGATAAAAGTTAGGTGAAAGACAGGAGGCTCGAGTGGAGCATAAACACTGGCATGGACTGGTTGGGCCGAATGGCTTGTTTCTGTGCCGTATATCCTATGCAATCCTATGTAAACCAAGGCAATCACTTGTACCTCTTCAAAGAGTAGGAACTTAAGATAAAAAAAAGGGGGGGAGGAAAGGCCGTTTTTATTGCTTGAAGTGCAGGGTCACTGAAATATCACTGTGCAGAGCGGAGCAAACATGTAGTTTAAAGAGGGTAACCACACAACCTGCGAAGGAGACAGGAGTAGATTTTAAATATCACACACACACGTCAAATAATTTGACCAGCCCTCCCGGGTTTGCCTCTGAACGCGGGTTACACTTACCGACATAGTGGAGGTTGAGAGCCAGGTACTTGTACTGAAAGAGCAGGTTGTTGTTGTTCCGGGCCTGGATCTGCTGGAAGAAGGAGCTCACGTCCCACCGGTACAGCATCTCCAGCACCATGATGCTGGGCACCCGCAGGGCCACGTTCAGCACCGCCTCCAGCTTCTCCCTCACGCCGCTCATGATCAACCTCAGCCCGGCCATGATGTGAGGGGGGCGGGAGAGAAGGGAAGGGAAGGGGCGCGGGCAAGAGAGAGAGAGAAAAAACGGTGCGGGCAGGCTCAGATATATTATATATATATATATTATTATAATTGTTATCTAACGGTAGAAGAGGCCTGCGCCACGCTCCTCGCACACACCATACTCCGCACCCGTATCTTCCTTTGGTGGTTTTTCTGGGCTACTCCTGAGTGTTAACAAAAAAGGAAGCAACGCACACAAAAAAAAAATTCCCCCCACTCGTCAATCCGCCGCCATTATTCCACCTTTGAGTCGGGCGCAGTGCGCAGGCGTGCTGGAGGAGGCGGAGGATGCGGGTGCCGGAGCGGGAGCGCGCGGCCCCGCCAAACCAGCCGCCGTCAGCACGGGGCGGGGCCGCGCGCACCCGCCAAACCAGCCGCCGTCAGCACGGGGGCGGGGCCGCGCGCTCCCGCTTCAACAAGGGGAGGAGCGATAGCGTGCGCGCACCCGCTCCCGCCTCAGCAAGTGGAGGCGCCTGCCGCAGGTAAGGGAGCGCGCACGTCTGGAGACCCTGCAGGCAGTGTTCGCCCCCGCTTTGGTTCCAATCAGTGGGAGTTCCAGTGACTACTTTTTTCCCTTCACATGATGTTAAGATAGAAGCCATTAAAAAGCAGCTCCATGTGTTTTAAACCTGCCTTACTCAAGAGTTTGTCCAGTTTTTTCTGTTTCTCCCTCTTACAGATAAAAGAAATGATATGGATTTCTGGTTGCACTTCAGCCCCACGCTCCTGATCTACGGTCACCCGGTGCGGAGGGGAGCGGGCAGGTCGGAGGACCTCCTCGTGGGACTGCTCCTGGGCCTGGCCAAGAAAGCCATTAATTGGTCCAGGCAGCGGGCGGTCGAGGGGGTCGTTCGGCCCGATTGCCTGCCTCTCTTCCGCGGCCATGTTCGCGCCCGGGTGGCCCTGGAGATGGAGCACGCGGTGTCCGCCGGCACGCTTGAGTTTTTCCGCGACCGGTGGGCGCCGCGGGGGCTGGAGTGCATCGTCACCCCGGACTACCAAATTTTAATTTGATTTGTTAAGTTTCCTTTAAAGTTTTATTTAGTTACAGATAATTGATTGGTTTGATCAAAAAAGAAAAAAGGAAGAAGAGTAAAACACATCAAAAGAGTAAGAAATGATATGGAGATGCCGGTGTTGGATGGGGTGGACAAATGTGAGAAGTCGCACAACACCAGGTTATAGTCCAACAGCTTTATTTGAAATCACAAGCTTTCGGAGCGCTGCTCCTTCGTCAGCTCCTTCACCTGACGAAGGAGCAGCGCTCCGAAAGCTTGTGATTTCAAATAAAGCTGTTGGACTATAACCTGGTGTTGTGCGACTTCTCAGATAAAAGAAAGACTTGCGCCTTTCACAACCACCTGACGTCTCAAAGCGCTTTACAGCCAATTAAGTACTTTTGAAGTGTAGTCACTGTTTTAATGTAGGAAACACAGCAGCCAATTTGCACACCGCAAGCGCCCACAAACAGCAATGTGATAATGACCAGATAATCTGTTTATGTTAGTTGAGGGATAAATATTGGCCAGGACACCGGGGATAACTCTCCTTCAAAATAGTGCCATGGAATCTTTTACATCCACCTGAGAGAGCAGACGGGGCTTCAGTTTAATATCTCATCCTAAAGACGGCACCGCCAACAGTGCAGCACTCCCTTAGTACTGCACTGGAGTGTCAGCCTAGCTTTATGTGCTTAAGTCCCTGGAGTGGGACGTGAACTCACAACCTTTTGACTTAGAGGTGAGTGTGCTACCCACTGAGCCACAGCTGACACTGATAGTGATTCACACTGGGATGTGACCGCTGTCACCTTCCCACCAAGTGGTTATTCTTTATTGGTGATCTCAGATTATGTATGCCATTCAACTATGGAGGGCATTACCACTGCAACCTTATGGGACACCTTCATCCCACATACTCACATGCACATTTTTTCAGCTGGAGTCCCTGGATAGTGAGCTGATTTTTCCCTTCTTAGCCCAGAGAGAGTAATTGTTACGCTCCAATACTTCGAGGTAAAATCAGTTATTAGCCTAGGTCAAGTATTGAAGCTGAGACCTTCCTGGTTTGTGTGGCTCAGTACCACATCAGGCAGTGCATTTACCCTTTAAACCATCAAGGGAGCTCTCTGACTCCTGCTTATCATAAATGTCACCCGAATATTTCCATGATGGAGACCGCATTGCACACTGCAAAGAAAGACAGAAGCTTCAGTCAGTACTTAACATGGTGTCCAATGCTACAATATCAAATTATGGTGCAGATGTTTCAATCACATTTTTGTCCTTAATCAGATGGCTTTCTTTGCAACTTGAAGAAACACAATCTACATGGGAAAGTGTTTAACAAACATGTATTTGTTTGGACAGAGAAGATTCATGCACTATATTCATCAGAGAGACACAAGACACAAATAAAACAGTTATGCTTTTCAATCTGATTTCATTTGGATGAGGAGAAGCTAATTTCTGAAGAAACCACATGTTTGAATTGGTCAGATTAGTGGACAGTGGTGGAATTACTATGATCTTCACTATGTAAGTAATTTGAAATGTGCAAAAGGTTTTAAAAGTCATTATCTGCTCAAGTTAAGACTTGTGTACAATGGCTTTGTGACTATGAAATATACATGATGTGGGAACAGAGTAATAACATTTAAAGAGTTCCCCCAGAGGGTAAAAGCACTCTGCCATATAGAAAAAAATGCTTCCAATTTTGTTCCAAATCTGTGCTGAGTTAGTTTGTCAGCCAGGGCAACAGGTCAGATGTTACTACAACAACTTTAATTTATAGAGCACCTTTAAACGTAGTCAAATGTCCCATCTCCGTTTACAACATTCAGAATTATGGAGCAATGCTGTATAACTTTTCTTCCCTTTAAATATCTCGGTTCATTGTGTTCCAACAGGAAACAACATGTGCTCCATTGGTGAGACACGATCTTCTTGTTCACTGATTAAATTTGATGATTGGTGTATCACGGGGTAACAGGCAATTGGACCCTATAGACAAGATTGTGCCCTGGCTTCCCTCGTGATTCGGTGAGTTTATTTATTGAGAACAGGAAAATCAGTAGGTGTCTCAGCACCCTGTATTTGGATCAGGGATAAATCAGTGAGGATTCCGACTCCTCATCATGTCCTGCTGGCAGTGCATTTCATATGAGCATAGGATTGGGCTAAGCTTTGACGCCTCCATGCTCAAATATCCTGCTGACACTCAGGCCGGGATTTTGCTCACCTCGGCGGGTCCGGTGCGGGCGATGTCAGTGGTGGGTCGCAGCCCCGCTGCTGGCTCCATCCCGCTGCCCAAAATGACTTTCCATTGATTGGGCTTGTTAAGCCCGCCCACCACGTTTCCCGGTCCAATTAGAGGAAGCGGGTCTGGTGACATCATTCATGACACGTCATCAGCCGGTTTCCTTAAAGGGACCATGGCCACCTTACTTTTGACGTTTGTGCTGTCAGTGTTCGACAGCATTGAAGTGCTGCAAACACCGACAATCACTGCACAGAGGTGCAGGGCTGCACCCAGGTTCTCCCATGACTCCCTCCATATGCTTATGGAGGGAGTCAAAGCACGCAGGGAGGTTCTCTTCCCTTCCCATGGGCGGAAGAGACCTCCACAGGAGACCAACACAGCCTGGTTGCACATTGCACAGGAGGTCACAAGCAGGGATGACGTCAGGATGCAGTGGCGCAAACCTTTCAATGATCTCATTATATCACGAAACATTAGTACAAAGTCACACTCACCTTCATCCTCCTGTGCCTCTCATCACATCCCCATCACTCTGCCTTCCCTACCCTACTCCTGCACATCCTTACTCACACCAACTTACCTTTCACCTCCACCCATCCCTCTCTATCTACATTATCACATCCCCATCTCACTAGCCACCCCTCACACTCACCCTCATCCTAGTCCAATCATAGCAACTAACAACACACAAGGGTAGCCGCTTGGGTGTTTTATCCAATGTTCATGTAAAGTTTCTGTTAATATGCTGTCAAAAATTGAAACCTTTATTTTCAACACTTTGCGTTCTTGGACAGATTTGTGGGCACCTTTGGAAGTGGCTTCGTGAGTTGCAGTGAATGGTGAGACATAACGGTACCCCTCGCAATGGTGATGAGTGTGAAAGGAATGGCTTGGGCATTGTAGGGATGCTTAATAGTGTTGGTGTGGGGTGGTGCCAACCTGGCACATCATGTGGCAGCCAGGGTGTACAGCATCAAGTGAAGTAAATCTGGCCATGGTGAGGCCATCCCTGGCCTCCCGGGCAGCAGTGTGCTCGGGTGCTGATGCCCTCTGTCCTGTGCAGCATCAGGTGATTGCGGAGGAGATTGATGTTGTTGTTGGTGCTGCTGGTGTGGGGCTGATCATGGTTGGATTCTGAGGACCAAGGTGAGGCAGTATAAAGAGCACCCATGTTAATGGAATAGCTGGCAGGTGAAGTAGAGATGACAGAAGCATTCTGTCAATGGTGAGAGAGTTCTTTCAATGAGGTGAGAGTAGATGGAGAGTGGAAAGTGGAAAGCCTGCAGAATCTGTGCTGGAAATGGACTGAGAAACAGCTTGTGGCTGAGGAAAGGGCAAAGAGAATAGCAAAGACAAACCAATCAATGCAGATAAGACTGGGCCAGCATTCAATGCAAACAGAAGAATCTTATTGTGATGTATGTAAAGTTAAAAGGAACCCAGTCTACACTGGACTGGAATTTTATCTAATGGCTACACAGAGGCACGAACCATGGGGGTGAATTTCCCCACGGTTTCTCCCGCATCGTTGCCAAAACTTTGGTAGACATCCCATTGTGTCCTAACCAGGTGAAGCATGTTAGTGATGTGGAGTGGAACACATTCCATTTGCTTTGAGCAGCCAACAAACCTCCTTCAACTCTTCCCGAGCAACTTGCCTCAGCTCCAACCCCAGAAGAGCACCCCCTACTGCATCAAGATGGTATTTTTTGCCATTTCCCAGACCAGACTTCTCATGTCCTTTCTGAGGGAGACTGCCAATTGGATTTTTGTGCTGGAGGCCCTTGCCCATAGGAACCGGGTTGAGTCTGCCCAAACGTATTTCACATAAGACCCTTACAAACAGCAGACATTCGGCTGACTCACACTTGAACCCAGGTGGAAGAAGTGAAATGCTAGTGTCTAACCTACTGCATCACCCAATTCCCCAGCAACAACCTCTCAAGCAAATAGTGTGCACTAGAATTTTCTGGATCACTTCAAAAGTGTCCTCTTCTGGTCTCTATCTTGCATAAGTGTGACATCACTAAGGTGGATGAGCAATCTGCCAACACAGCAGCTGACCTGACCTATACTAAAATAGGGAGAGCAGCAAAACCAAAGATGCAGCTAAACATTTGCAGAAGTATTTGAATATTTCATGCAAACGAGCACAGCAGATGGCAGGTGAAGTTCAATCCTGGCAAATGTAGTGTCAGACATTAGACAAAATGCTGCGCAAAATAAATACAGTATCAACAGAATAGGGTTAGCACAGGGAGACTCAGAAAGAGTCCTGGGCATAAGAGTGGACATCAATGTCTGGACAATGTGGAGAGGCTATTTTTTAAAATTCATTCATGAGGAAGTGGCTGGCAAGACAAGCATTTATTGCCCATCCCTAGTTGCCCTTTAGAAGGCAGTGGTAAGCCGCCTTCTTTAACCACTGCAGTCCGTGTGGTGAAGATACTTCCACAGTTCTGTTAGGTCGGGAGTTCCAGAATTTTGACCCACTGACAATGAAGGAACGGCGATATATAGGTCCAAGTCAGGATGGGATATGATTTGGAGGTGAACATGGAGGTGATGGTGTTCCCATGCACCTGCAGTCCTTGTCCTGATAGGTGGTAGAGGTCGCAGGTTTAGGAGGTGCGGCAGAAGAAGCCTTGGGGACTTGCTGCAGTGCATCTTGTAGATGGTACACACTGCAGCCATTGTGCGCTGGTGGTGGAGGGAGTGGATGTTTAAGGTGGTGGATGGGGTGCCAATCAAGTGGACTGCTTTGTCCCAGATAGTGTTGAGCTTCACAAGTGTTGTTGGAGCTGCCCATCCAGGCAAGTAGAGAGTATTCCATCACACTCCTGATTTGTGCCTTGTGGAGAGGCTTTGGGGAGTCAGGAGCAGAGCCTGAAAATCAAATTAACAAAAAAATCAAATGGTATGCTGAGATTTAAGGATAAATTTGACGAATAAACTCTCCCAGTCAGAGTCAGATGAAGACTTCTTGGGGCCCTGGGCACCAAGAACATGTGGGACCCCTCAGCACTGTCCCACATCCCACTCCCCGCATAGCACAAGCCGCCCCCCTCCCCCTCCCCCCCAACCACCATCCATTAAAACACTTACTTGTAGTAAAATACAGAAATAAATAAAACTGTAGAATATTTACACACTGTATTAATAATAAAGCAAATCATATCACAACATACTACGCTTAAGTGAAACGTATTTATCCCAGGCCCCCGCTCCCAGAGTGGAGCCTCACCCACCAGCAGTGCGTATGAGGAATTCCCACGCTCACTGCCCCATGAATTATCCATCTAATGAAATCGTGGGGGCTGTGCATGCAATTTCCTATTATGCGCTCCCTCCGGGCGCTATGTCATCTGTGCCCAATAACAGTGGAATAAAGTCTACTGAAGTTATGCTGACACTGTCAGACCCACTTGGGTTATTGTGCAAAGCACTGCTCAGCAATCTATAGCAGGGGTGTGCAAACACTTCAGAAGGTGCAGAGCAGAGCAAGTATGACTCCCAGTGTTAAAAATCTTAACCGTCTTCATTATAGGCTGAAGAGATTAAGGCCAGACTTTGCTGAATAAACTAGTAAATGACTCGAATGAGGTAAATCTGGAACATCACTTTAAAATAAGGGCAGATAGTGGAAGAATGTATCGACGGTGTCAGTCGTGTCTCAGTGGGTAGCACTCTTGCCTGAGTCAGAAGGTTGTGGGTTCAAGTCCCACTCCAGAGACTTGAGCATGTAATCTAGACTGACACTCCAGTGCAGTACTGAGGGAGTGCTGCACTGTCGGAGGTGCCGTCTTTTGGTTGAGACGTTAAAGCAAGGTTCCATCTGCCCTCTCAGGTGGACGTAAAATATCACACGGCACTATTTCGAAGAAGAGCAGGGAAGTTCTGTCTCATGGACAATATTTATCCCTCAACCAACATCACTAAAAACAAATTACAGTATCTGGTGATTATCACATTGCTGTTTATGGGAGCTTGCTGTGAGCTATTTGGCTGCCGCTTTTCCTACATTACAACAGTGACTGCACTTCACAAGTACTTCATTGGCTGTAAAGGGCTATGGGACACCTTGAGGTCATGGAAGGTGCTATATAAATGCAAGTCTTTCTTTTTTTCACTTTGTAGAAAAGGTCACTGGACAATGATCTGATGTGAACATTGGCTCAATTTTCCCCTCCTTAACTAAGTTGTAACATCTGACCTGCTGCCCTGGCTGATAAAAGCTAACTCAGGACAGACTTGGTACTTCATTGGCTGTAAAGCACTTTGGGACGTCCTGAGGCCAAGAAAAGCGCAATATAAATATGAATCTTTCTTTCTTTTCCTTCTTTCATACATATAAACTTGGGAAATGTAAATTAGATCAGATATCAGAAAAGGGTGAGACATGTCTGGAATAGTTTGATAATTTGGATATTGCAGAGGCAGACGTTTTGAAGTCAAACACAGCTGGATGTCTGGCTGGGTGGGGTCGGATAGCAGAGAAATGGGGTTTGTGGGTCAATTGGCCCTTTCTCCTCATTAACTACTCATATATTCTTAAAACATTCTCACTCAGTGCAAAATCAGGAAACTGCTGTTCTCCTCGTCTCTCCTGAAATCATTGGCTGCCTGCTGGGATATGCTTCTGCAGCACAGGCTGCTCTCTTATACCTTACCCAAGTGGTCTTTTGTCATGTGGGAGCCGAGACAGTGAGAGCTAGATTTTCTTTTCTCAGCCCAACTGCTACACTCACCCCACCATGACCCCGATGCAATTTCCTGGGTTGGGGTCATTATTATCTCTTGGCCAACTTCTGTCTGGTTTCCCATCAGCAACTCAGGCCCCAGGCATGCTGGCATTTGCATGCAGCAGTGGGGAAAGGGTGGCCAATGGCGATCTTGCCTGGGGTATCGGGAGGGAAATTGAGGTCGGGGCAGAGAGGCAGCATCAAGCCTTGCCGTCTGATTTTCCCCGCTACTTAAACCGCTATCCAGATTTGGGGTGGCACAGAATAGGAAAATCTAGGGTTGAGTATCAGCGAATATTCAACTGCTGGAGAGGACATCATCACAGCCAGGCCCTGAACCTCAGGACCAGCAAGGGTTGCTGGAAACCAATCAGGACTGGCTGACCCAGTGGCAGTGTTCACCACTTGGATGGACTTGGGTTGAGTGGAAAGTTTTAGAGTTGCTGAGAGGAAAAGAAGTGTTTGGCACAAAAGAGGAAACTGAACTCGGTAATCTTTGCAGAAGTGCTGTGAAAATGGTTCAGACCAGTGGTTTTGAACCAAACACTGCATGGATGATTGGAAGAGAGTCAAAAATTAATGTTCAGTGTGAGTACGTGGAAAGCTAGGGCCGGATGAATTTATTCTATTCATTCTTGAATATATTGTGATTTTCCACCTCAACTTTTGTCTCAGCTTTTTGCTGATTTTCTCCTTTTATGCTTTCCATTCTGAAAATAAAATTGGCACAATGGAGGATGGTTTGAAAGGGGACCATCAAGCAACATGCACGTCAGGTGTTGCATTGCACGAATCATTACAGAAATAATTCCGTGTGAATAAACCATAGATAGGCAGGCCACCCATGCAAGACATACATCAAAGAAAGGTCTTCCCAGCTGAGGGCGTTGGCAAATCTGGCTCAGGCCACTGGACTAGAGAGGGGTTAAAATCGGACCCTGTCATCCCAACCGATGCACCAGTTGAGATCACCTAACTCGGATGCAGACTGGAAATAATTTCTGGTCTGCGTGCCACTGGGCAGCACCTTTGCGACTGAGGCCATCGGTGGAGCAACTCTCTTCGTCGTGGTATCATCTGAACCTCTTTCTGGGCGCCTCTCCCAGGAGATGACATGGCTGCGGCGGGATGGAGGTGGGGGGGAAGAAGAAGTGTTTAGTTATGATGCTCCGGCTATCATGAGTGCAACATTGATGGAACAGCCGGTCCTTTCCTGCCCGTCAATTTTGTATGTCCACATGTTAGTACAGCTTTATTACCATTCTCAGCTGTCCATTGTTCTGTACAAGTGAGTTTTTTTGGCAGACACGGCAAGATCAATTTAAGGCATTTATAAAATGACTCACTCAAGCTCTACTCAAGGGCTCAAGAGGTAAATTCCTGCCCAGTTTGGAATTGAACCATGCAGGTCAGAAAGGTACCAGATTCTGTGCTGAGTCAGCGGATCTCAGCCATGGCAAGGATGGGGGCACAAAAATTGCCTTCAGAGTTCCTGGGCTAAAGAGAGGAAAGTTCAGACAAGCGATCACTATGTAGTGACCCCATGTGTGTGGATGTCGAGTGAGCACAGGATTAAGCTTAGCTGTGACATCCCCCATGGTTGATCAGCCTGTAGATAGTCACTGTCCAGGCTCACACATGACGAATAGCCATTTGAAAGGGGAACTGGAGGGTGATGAGTGAAACAATGACCCAGCGTGGGTCAGCATCCTCAGGAGAGAAGGAGAGAAAATTTAGAGGACGGGGAAGGGAAGATATTGGCCCCGATATTTATGGGGCGGCGTGGAGGGAGCAGGGGAGCGTGTTTGAAGGGGGGAAACCCGGAAATCCCAGGAAGGCGGAGAACCTGTCGAATTTAACGGCAAGACCTCATGAGCATTTTTTATTCCGTTTCCTGCCCAGCTGCCGGCCAAATTAAGGGCAGACCGGCCTCTTGGGTGGGAAAGCCTGCAGTAGAAGGCCGCAGCCGGGGACCGTTGGCAAAGATCCCAGGTCATAAGGGGTCGTCGGGCTGGCAATCGGAAGGGAGGGAATGATGGTGGGGCAGAAGGCTTGGGATCGCAGGTTTGATGAGGGGAGGGCGGCCGATCGTGGCACAATGTTTGCTTGAGGAGCCAGAGGAAGCACTCTTGCTCCTCCTGGCACACAAGCAGTGCTGGGAAAGTACTTAACTACTGGATCCGGCTCTTCCCATCTCCATTTAGCTGCGGGGTTTCCCGAGGCCTGGGAAACCCGGCCGGCCAGCGTTAAGTTTAAATCAGCCTCCTAACTGCACTGTGGGAGCCTGATTTAAATGCGCTAAATAACTGTTCCGCCTTTCAACAGCGGGACAGCGGCACGGCACGCAATCTACTGCTGTAAAAATGGCGGCAGGCGCGTACGCGGCGAGTTAGGTTCACGTTATAACAATTTTTAATTTTTCATGTCCACCCAGCCACCAGAATCTCTCCTGCCCGCCTTGGGTGGGGTGGGGGGTTAAGATTTCCCCCATTATATTTGGTTAAATTGTCACCCATCGAGATTCTACTCCACAGAGGTTTTCTTTACAAATCGTGTACTCACATCGAGTACCTGGTTTGTTTGTACTTATTTAATTTCGCACCATAGTTATTCGCTTCCTGCTGTAGGTCACTTGAGGTATTGATAAATGGAGAACTAGTGGTCAGACTTTATAGGTAACAGAACCATCCTTTTAGCTGAGGGATCGGCCTTCAGCAGTTTCAATACATAGAACCTCATGAACGGTTTGACAAAATCTTTCTTTTCTACAATTTCTTGTAACGAGTCACATTCAGATCTGCAGAGAGATGGTCCACAGCTCAACCAAGTTCAGTCCCTCTGGCCCCGATTTTACCCCGGAAGAACGGGCTTCCCTCGGGCCCTGCTGAATTTAACGGCAGAGCTTGATAAACATTTTTTTCTGTGTTTCCCAGCTGCAGCAAGCATCTTTGTCAGCTTCCTGGTGCGGCGGCGGACCTGCGTGAGGCGAGGCGGCGGCAGAGGGTTTAAAAGGCTCCAGAGACCAGGTAAGGCGGGACCAGTCTCTGAACTCGGAGGGAGGGAGAGAGGTAAAAAATAATCGAGGTGTGATGTCACTAGAAAGCAGGTAAGTAATTGGTTGGTGAGTATTTCTCTCTTTTTAAACTTAAACTCTGTGGTTTATAGTTTCTAAGGTGTGATATTCATCAGGCGGGGCAGAGGGTATTTAAAAAAATATTAATAAATTTAATTAATTACATAGAATGGGAGAGCAGGTGATGTGTTACTGCTGCAATATGTGGGAGCTGGTGGACACCATTGATGCTCACGGTGATCACATTTGCAGTAAGTGTTGGCTGCTCGAGGAACTCCGGCTCCGTGTTGATGAGCTGGAGTCCGAGCTTCAAACACTGCGACACATCGGGAAGGGGGAGAGTTAGCTGGACTCTGTGTTCCAGGAAGTAGTCACACCAATTAGATTAACTAATTCAGATGTAGTTCGTGGTCAGGGACAGGAGGGTGTGACTATGAGTGAGGCAGGTACGGGGATCCAGGAGGTAGTGTTGGAGGAGCCGCAGCCCTTGCTCTTGTCCAACAGGTTCGAGGCTCTTACTCCCTGTGAGGACGGGAGCAGGGACCGCAGGGAGGATGAGCAACCTGGCCACAGCACCGTGGAAAGGGGGTCCATTCAACTGGGGGGAGTAAAAAGAAATGTTGTAGTGGTAGGGGATAGTATCATAAGGGGGATAGATAGGGTTCTTTGCAGCCGAGAGCGAGAGTCCCGAAGGTTGTGTTGCCTGCCCGGTGCCAGGGTTAAGGACATCTCCGCTGGAGAGAAACTTGGAGTGGGAGGGGGAGGATCCAGTTGTCGTGGTCCATGTTGGTACCAACGACATAGATAGGACAAGGAAAGAGGTTCTGCTGAGGGAGTATGAGCAGCTAGGGGCCAAATTAAAAAGCAGAACCACAAGGGTAATAATCTCTGGATTACTACCTGAGCCATGAGCAAATTTGGCTAGGGTAAATAAAATCAGAGAGTTAAATGCATGGCTCAAAGACTGGTGTGGGAGAAATGGGTTTTGCTTCTTGGGACACTGGCACCAGTACTGGGACAGGAGAGAGCTGTTCCGTTGGGACGGACTTCACTTGGCCAGTGCTGGGACTAGAATCCTGGTGAATCGAATAACTAGGGCTGTAGAGAGGTCTTTAAACTAATTAGTGGGGGGGAGGTTTCAAGAGAGCGAAGAATAAAAATGTCAGCGGAGAAGGCAATAGAGCAAATTAGCAGTGGGGAAATTAAAAACCAGAGCACGTCAGGAAGGGACAGAATATATAAAGATAAAGGTAAAGTAGTAAAGGGGGTAAAAGCAGGAATAAATTGTCACAAAACATGTTTAAAAGTTCTTTATCTGAATGCACGCAGCATTCGTAACAAAATAGACGAGTTGACGGTACAAATAACTACACATGGGTATGATCTGGTGGCCATTACAGAAACATGGCTGCGAGGTGACCATGACTGGGAACTAAACATCCAGGGGTATCTGACTATTAGGAAGGACAGACAGGAAGGAAAGGGAGGTGGGGTGGCTATGTTAATAAAGGATGGAATCACTGCGATAGTGAGAAATGATATTGGGTCAAAGGATCAGGATAGTGAAACAGTTTGGGTGGAGATAAGGAATAATAAGGGGAAAAAGTCACTAGTGGGCGTAGTCTTTCGGCCTCCTAACAGTTTTAACTCTATTGGTCGGAGTATAAATCAGGAAATAGTTGGGGCTTGTAATAAGGGAACAGCTATAATCATGGGAGATTTTAACTTTCATATTGACTGGACAAATCAAATTGGGCAGGGCAGCCTTGAGGAAGAGTTCATAGAGTGCATTAGGGACGGGTTCCTTGAGCAGTATGTTACTGAACCAACCAGGGGGCAGGCAATCTTAGATCTGGTCCTGTGTAATGTGACAGGATTAATAAAAAATGTCCTAGTAAAGGATCCCCTTGGAATGAGTGACCATAATATGGTTGAATTCCAAATTCAGTTGGAGGGTGAGAGAGTTGGATCTCAAACCAGCGTACTAAGCTTAAATAAAGGAGACTATGAAGGTATGAGAGCAGAGTTGACTAAAGTGGACTGGGAAAATAGATTAAGGTGTAAGACGGTACAGGAGCAGTGGTGTACATTCAAGGAGGTATTTCACACCTTTCAAGAAAAATATATTCCACTGAGGAAAAAGGGGCGTAAAAGAAAAGACAGCCATCCGTGGCTAAGTAAAGTAATAAAGGATAGTATCCGACTGAAAACAAGGGCATATAAAGTAGCCAAATCTAGTGGGAGGATAGAAGATTGGGAAGCATTTAAAAGCCAGCAAAGAATAACTAAAAGATTAATTAAGAAGGGGAAGATAGATTATGAAAGTAAACTAGCAAAAAATATAAAAACAGATAGCAAGAGTTTCTACAGTTATATAAAAAGAAAAAGGGTGGCTAAAGTGAATGTTGGTCCCTTAGAGGACGAGACTGGGAAATTAGTAGTGGGGAACACGGAGATGGCAAATACGCTGAACAAATATTTTGTATCAGTCTTTACAGTAAAGGATACTAAAAATATCCCAACACTGGACAAACGGGGGGCTATAGGGGGGGAGGAGCTAAACATGATTAAAATCACTAAGGAGATGGTACTTGGTAAGATAATGGGACTTAAGGCGGATAAATCCCCTGGACCTGATGGCTTACATCCTAGGGTCTTGAGAGAAGCAGCGGCAGGGATTGCGGATGCATTGGTGGTAATTTTCCAAAACTCCCTGGATTCGGGAAAGGTCCCAGCAGATTGGAAAACTGCGAATGTAACGCCCTTATTTAAAAAGGGAGGTAGACAAAAGGCTGGAAACTATAGACCAGTTAGCCTAACATCCGACCTGAAACGTTAACTCTCTTTCTCTCTCCACGGATGCTGCCTGGCCTGCTGAGTTTTTCCAGCGTTTTCTGTTGTTATTTAGCCTAACATCTGTGGTTGGTAAAATGTTGGAGTCCATTATTAAGGAAGCAGTAACAGGACATTTGGATAAGCATAATTTAATCGGACAGAGTCAGCATGGTTTTATGAAGGGGAAATTATGCTTGACAAATTTGCTCGAATTCTTTGAGGACGTAACAAACAGGGTGGATAAAGGGGAACCAGTGGATGTGGTGTATTTGGACTTCCAAAAGGCATTTGATAAGGTGCCACACAAAAGATTACTGCACAAGATAAAAAATCACAGGATTGAGGGTAATATACTGGCATGGGTGGAAGATTGGCTATCTAACAGAAAACAGAGAGTTGGGATAAATGGTTCATTCTCGGGTTGGCAATCAGTAACTAGTGGTGTTCCGCAAGGGTCAGTGCTGGGACCCCAACTCTTTACAATCTATATTAACGATTTGGAGGAGGGGACCAAGTGCAACATATCCAAGTTTGCTGACGATACAAAGATGGGAGGAAAAGCAGTGAGTGAGGAGGACATAAAAAACCTGCAAAAGGTCATAGACAGGCTAAGTGAGTGGGCGGAAATTTGGCAGATGGAATATAATGTTGGAAAGTGTGAGGTTATGCACTTTGGCAGAAAAAATCAAAGAGCAAGTTATTATCTAAATGGAAAGAAACTGCAAAGTGCTACAGTACAAAGGGATCTGGGGGTCCTGGTGCATGAAACACAGAAGGTTAGTATGCAGGTACAGCAGGTGATCAGGAAGGCCAATGGGATCTTGGCTTTTATTGCAAGGGGGATGGAATATAAAAGCAGGGAAGTCTTGCTTCAGTTATACAAGGTACTGGTGAGGCCACACCTGGAATACTGCGTACAGTTTTGGTTTCCATATTTAAGAAAAGATATACTTGCTCTCGAGGCAGTTCAGAGAAGGTTCACTCGGTTGATTCCGGAGATGAGGGGGTTGACTTATGAGGAAAGGTTGAGTAGGTTGGGCCTCTACTCATTGGAATTCAGAAGAATGAGAGGCGATCTTATCGAAACATATAAGATTGTGAGGGGGCTTGATCGGGTGGAGGCGGGGAGGATGTTTCCACTGATGGGTGAGACTAGAACTAGGGGACATAATCTTAGAATAAGGGGCTGCCGTTTCAAAACTGAGATGAGGAGAAACTTCTTCACTCAGAGGGTAGTAAATCTATGGAATTTGCTACCTCAGAGAGCTGTGGAAACTGCGACATTAAATAAATTTAAAACGGAGATAGACAGTTTCCTAGCTGATAAGGGAATTAAGGGTTATGGGGAGCAGGCAGGGAAGTGGACGTGAGTCTAGGTTCGGATCAGCCATGATCCTATTGAATGGCGGAGCAGGCCCGAGGGGCCATATGGCCTACTCTTGCTCCTACTTCTTATGTTCTTATATAGGTTGAGAGGCTGGCTAGCTGTCGGGCAGGAAGGCCTGCGACACAAGGCTGCCGCTGGGGAGCGAAGGGGAGGGAGGGAGAGATCGTGAGTTGGAGACATCGGCGGGGGGGAGGGATGCTGGAGAAACATCGGTCGGAGAGACTGGAGACACATCGGGAGACGGACCAGAGACACATCGGGAAGAGGAACCGGAGAAACATCGGTCGGAGAGACCGGAGACACATCGGGAGAGGGACCGGAGACACATCGGGGAGAGGAATCGGAGACACATCGGGGAGAGGGACCGGAGACACATCGGGGAGAGGGACCGGAGACACATCGGGGAGAGGGACCGGGGACACATCGGGGAGAGGGACCGGAGACACATCGGGGAGAGGGACCGGAGACACATCGGGGAGAGGGATCGGAGACACATCGGGGAGAGGGACCGGAGACACATCGGGGAGAGGGACCGGAGACACATCGGGGAGAGGGATCGGGGACACATCGGGGAGAGGGACCGGAGACACATCGGGGAGAGGGACCGGGGACACATCGGGGAGAGGGATCGGGGACACATCGGGGAGAGGGATCGGAGACACATCGGGGAGAGGGACCGGAGACACATCGGGGAGAGGGATCGGAGACACATCGGGGAGAGGGATCGGAGACACATCGGGAGAGGAACCGGAGACACATCGGGAGAGGGACCGGAGACACATCGGGAGAGGGACCGGAGACACATCGGAGAGAGGGACCGGAGACACATCGGGGAGAGGGACCTTGGACACATCGGGGAGAGGGACCGGAGACACATCGGGAGAGGGACCGGAGACACATCAGAGAGAGGGACCGGAGACACATCGGGGAGAGGGACCGGAGACACATCGGGGAGAGGGACCTCGGACACATCGGGGAGAGGGATCGGGGACACATCGGGAGAGGGACCGGAGACACATCAGAGAGAGGGACCGGAGACACATCGGGGAGAGGGACCTCGGACACATCGGGGAGAGGGACCGGAGACACATCGGGGAGAGGGACCGGAGACACATCGGGGAGAGGGATCAGAGACACATCGGGGAGAGGGACCGGGGACACATCGGGGAGAGGGATCAGAGACACATCGGGGAGAGGGATCGGGGACACATCGGGGACAGCGACCGGAGACACATCGGGGAGAGGGATCGGAGACACATCGGGGAGAGGGACCGGAGAAACATCGGGGAGAGGGATCGGAGACACATCGGGAGAGGGACCGGAGAAACATCGGGGAGAGGGATCGGAGACACATCGGGGAGAGGGATCGGAGACACATCGGGGAGAGGGATCGGAGACACATCGGGGAGAGGGACCGGAGACACATCGGGGAGAGGGATCGGAGACACATCGGGGAGAGGGATCGGAGAAACATCGGGGAGAGGGATCGGGGACACATCGGGGAGAGGGATCAGAGACACATCGGGGAGAGGGACCGGGGACACATCGGGGAGAGGGATCGGGGACACATCGGAGAGAGGGATCGGAGACACATCGGGGAGAGGGATCGGAGACACATCGGGGAGAGGGACTGGGGACACATCGGGGAGAGGGATCGGGGACACATCGGGGAGAGGGACCGGAGACACATCGGGGAGAGGGACCGGAGACACATCGGGGAGAGGGATCGGAGACACATCGGGGAGAGGGACCCTGGACACATCGGGGAGAGCGACCGGAGACACATCGGGGAGAGGGATCGGGGACACATCGGAGAGAGGGACCGGAGACACATCGGGGAGAGGGATCGGAGACACATCGGGGAGAGGGACCGGAGACACATCGGGGAGAGGGATCAGAGACACATCGGGGAGAGGGACCGGAGACACATCGGGGAGAGGGACCGGAGACACATCGGGGAGAGGGACCGGAGACACATCGGGGAGAGGGACCGGAGACACATCGGGGAGAGGGATCGGAGACACATCGGGGAGAGGGACCGGAGACACATCGGGGAGAGGGATCGGGGACACATCGGGGAGAGGGACCGGAGACACATCGGGGAGACGGACTGGAGACACATCGGAGAGAGGGACCGGAGAAACATCGGGGAGAGGGATCGGGGACACATCGGGGAGAGGGATCGGAGACACATCGGGGAGAGGGATCGGAGACACATCGGGGAGAGGGACCGGAGACACATCGGGGAGAGGGACCGGAGACACATCGGGGAGAGGGACCGGAGACACATCGGGGAGCGGGATCAGAGACACATTGGGGAGAGGGATCAGAGACACATCGGGGAGAGGGATCGGAGACACATCGGGGAGAGGGACCGGAGACACATCGGGGAGAGGTACCGGAGACACATCGGGGAGAGGGACCGGAGACACATCGGGGAGAGGGATCAGAGACACATCGGGGAGAGGGACCGGAGACACATCGGGGAGAGGGATCGGAGACACATCGGGGAGAGGGACCCTGGACACATCGGGGAGAGGGACCGGAGAGACATCGGGGAGAGGGACCGGAGGCACATCGGGGAGAGGGACCGGAGACACATCGGGGAGAGGGATCGGAGACACATCGGGGAGAGGGACCGGAGACACATCGGGGAGAGGGATCGGGGACACATCGGGGAGAGGGACCGGAGACACATCGGGGAGAGGGATCGGAGACACATCGGGGAGAGGGATCGGAGACACATCGGGGAGAGGGACCGGAGACACATCGGGGAGAGGGACCGGAGGCACATCGGGGAGAGGGACCGGAGACACATCGGGGAGAGGGACCGGGGACACATCGGGGAGAGGGACCGGAGACACATCGGGGAGAGGGACCGGAGACACATCGGGGAGAGGGACCGGAGACACATCGGGGAGAGGGACCGGAGACACATCGGGGAGAGGGATCGGAGACACATCGGGGAGAGGGACCGGAGACACATCGGGGAGAGGGACCGGAGGCACATCGGGGAGAGGGACCGGAGACACATCGGGGAGAGGGACCGGGGACACATCGGGGAGAGGGACCGGAGACACATCGGGGAGAGGGACCGGAGACACATCGGGGAGAGGGACCGGAGACACATCGGGGAGAGGGACCGGGGACACATCGGGGAGAGGGACCGGAGACACATCGGGGAGAGGGACCGGAGACACATCGGGGAGAGGGACCGGAGACACATCGGGGAGAGGGATCGGAGACACATCGGGGAGAGGGACCGGGGACACATCGGGGAGAGGGACCGGAGACACATCGGGGAGAGGGACCGGAGACACATCGGGGAGAGGGACCGGGGACACATCGGGGAGAGGGACCCTGGACACATCGGGGAGAGGGACCGGAGAGACATCGGGGAGAGGGACCGGAGGCACATCGGGGAGAGGGACCGGAGACACATCGGGGAGAGGGATCGGAGACACATCGGGGAGAGGGACCGGGGACACATCGGGGAGAGGGACCGGAGAGACATCGGGGAGAGGGATCGGGGACACATCGGGGAGAGGGACCGGGGACACATCGGGGAGAGGGACCGGAGGCACATCAGGGAGAGGGACCAGAGAAACATCGGGGAGAGGGATCGGAGACACATCAGGGAGAGGGACCGGAGGCACATCAGGGAGAGGGACCGGAGAAACATCGGGGAGAGGGATCGGAGACACATCGGGAGAGGGACCGGAGACACATCGGGGAGAGGGATCGGAGACACATCGGGGAGAGGGATCGGAGACACATCGGGGAGAGGGACCGGAGACACCTCGGGAAGAGGGACCGGAGACACATCGGGGAGAGGGACCGGAGACACATCGGGGAGAGGGACCGGAGACACATCGGAGAGAGGGACCGGAGACACATCGGGGAGAGGGATCGGAGACACATCGGGGAGAGGGACCGGAGACACATCGGGGAGAGGGACCGGAGACACATCGGGGAGAGGGATCGGAGACACATCGGGGAGAGGGATCAGAGACACATCGGGGAGAGGGACCGGAGAGACATCGGGGAGAGGGATCGGAGACACATCGGGGAGAGGGATCAGAGACACATCGGGGAGAGGGACCGGAGAGACATCGGGGAGAGGGACCGGAGACACATCGGGGAGAGGGATCAGAGACACATCGGGGAGAGGGACCGGAGACACATCGGGGAGAGGGATCAGAGACACATCGGGGAGAGGGACCGGAGAGACATCGGGGAGAGGGATCAGAGACACATCGGGGAGAGGGATCGGGGACACATCGGGGAGAGGGATCGGAGACACATCGGGGAGAGGGATCGGAGACACATCGGGGAGAGGGACCGGAGAGACATCGGGGAGAGGGATCGGAGACACATCGGGGAGAGGGACCGGAGACACATCGGGGAGAGGGACCGGGGACACATCGGGGAGAGGGACCGGAGACACATCGGGGAGAGGGACCGGAGACACATCGGGGAGAGGGACCTTGGACACATCGGGGAGAGGGATCGGGGACACATCGGGAGAGGGACCGGAGACACATCGGGGAGAGGGACCTCGGACACATCGGGGAGAGGGACCGGAGACACATCGGGGAGAGGGACCCTGGACACATCGGGGAGAGGGACCGGAGACACATCGGGGAGAGGGACCGGAGACACATCGGGGAGAGGGACCGGAGACACATCGGGGAGAGGGATCGGAGACACATCGGGGAGAGGGACCGGAGACACATCGGGGAGAGGGACCGGAGGCACATCGGGGAGAGGGATCGGAGACACATCGGGGAGAGGGATCGGAGACACATCGGGGAGAGGGACCCTGGACACATCGGGGAGAGGGACCGGAGAGACATCGGGGAGAGGGACCGGAGGCACATCGGGGAGAGGGACCGGAGACACATCGGGGAGAGGGATCGGAGACACATCGGGGAGAGGGACCGGAGAAACATCGGGGAGAGGGATCGGAGACACATCGGGGAGAGGGACCGGAGACACATCGGGGAGAGGGATCAGAGACACATCGGGAGAGGGACCGGAGACACATCGGGGAGAGGGATCGGAGACACATCGGGGAGAGGGATCGGAGACACATCGGGGAGAGGGACCCTGGACACATCGGGGAGAGGGACCAGAGAGACATCGGGGAGAGGGACCGGAGGCACATCGGGGAGAGGGACCGGAGACACATCGGGGAGAGGGACCGGGGACACATCGGGGAGAGGGACCCTGGACACATCGGGGAGAGGGACCGGAGAGACATCGGGGAGAGGGACCGGAGGCACATCGGGGAGAGGGACCGGAGACACATCGGGGAGAGGGACCGGGGACACATCGGGGAGAGGGACCGGAGGCACATCGGGAGAGGGACCAGAGACACATCGGGGAGAGGGACCGGAGACACATCAGGGAGAGGGACCGGAGGCACATCAGGGAGAGGGACCGGAAAAACATCGGGGAGAGGGATCGGAGACACATCGGGAGAGGGACCGGAGACACATCGGGGAGAGGGATCGGAGACACATCGGGGAGAGGGATCGGAGACACATCGGGGAGAGGGACCGGAGACACATCGGGGAGAGGGATCAGAGACACATCGGGGAGAGGGACCGGAGACACATCGGGGAGAGTGATCGGAGACACATCGGGGAGAGGGATCGGAGACACATCGGGGCAGAGTGATCGGAGACACATCGGGGAGAGGGACCGGAGAAACATCGGGGAGCGGGACCGGAGACACATCGGGGAGAGGGATCGGAGACACATCGGGGAGAGGGATCGGAGACACATCGGGGAGAGGGATCGGAGACACATCGGGGAGAGGGATCGGAGACACATCGGGGAGAGGAACCAGAGAGACATCGGGGAGAGGGACTGGAGAAACATCGGGGAGAGGGATCGGAGACACATCGGGGAGAGGGATCGGAGACACATCGGGGAGAGGGATCGGAGACACATCGGGGAGAGGGATCAGAGACACATCGGGGAGAGGGACCGGAGAGACATCGGGGAGAGGGACTGGAGAAACATCGGGGAGAGGGATCGGAGACACATCGGGGAGAGGGACCGGAGACACATCGGGGAGAGGGATCGGGGACACATCTGTGAGAGGGATCGGGGACACATCTGTGAGAGGGATCGGAGATACATTGCGGAGAGGGGGTGGAGGGAGGGAGGGATCGGAAAGGCCGGGGTAGATCGGAAGGGTCGGGCCTTTGGGAGATTGTGGCTTGTCAGGGTGTTTGATCGCGCGGTCGGAGACAGGGAGCAGATAGTCTGGATGCAGCAGGTGAATTGGAAATGCACTTACCTGCTTGATCCGGCAGTCCACGCCTCCCTTTAGCTGCCGGGTGAAATTTGAAATGGAGATTAAATCTGAGGCACGTAGCCTCATTGTAATATTTAAAGGACCAACCCGCCTCCTGGGGGCTGATTGGTCGCCCGCCCCGTCCCACCTCGGTTAAAACCAGAAGTGAGCGGGTTCGAGGCGGGTTGAGATTTTTAACATTTTTACATCCCACCCAACCCAAACCCATCCGTTTTGGGGGATTAAAATGCCCACCTGTGTGCCCTTTCACTCTGTCTCCAAACGCTCTTCCAGTTTCTGTGCTCAGGTGCATCTTGTCACATTAGTTGCATGGAATCTGGTGAAAGATACCTGCAGAGTGTTTTTGAGTCGTTAAATCTTTGTTAGTTTAGGCCTTTAACGCCACACTAAAGAACACTCTAAAATCACGGAGTTTTAGTGCCTATGATTTTTCACCTTCAGGGCATTCTTTGACAGGGTCTGGTACACAAATTACTTCTTCAGCATTTCAGTGAATGAAAAGCAATTCCACAATTTAAGCTAGACAGCTTTACCAAACACTCTTTTCATCCATCTTTGTCGAAGCCCTGCAATTTATGTTCTCTCCTTGCCCCAGTCCTCACCTCATCTCCTGCAAGGACTGACTCATGTTGCGGTCCAGTTCCTTCTTAGGCAGTCCCTCGGAACCAAGGATGACTTGCTTCCACATTAAAAATGAGTTCGCAGGTGACTGATGAGTCCAATGCGGGACCTACAGTCTCTGTCACAGGTGGGGCAGACGGTGGTTGAAGGGGCGGGTGGGTGGGGTGCTTGGGTTGACGTGCGCTCCTTGCGCTGCCTGCGCTTGGCTTCGGCTTGCTCCCGGCGAAGAGACTCGAGGTGTTCGGCGCCTTCCCGGATGCTTCTCCTCCACTTTGTGCGGTCTTGGGCCAGGTATTCCCAGGTGTCGGTGGGGATGTTGCACTTTTTCAAGGAGGCTTTGAGGGTGTCCTTGAAGCGTTTCCTCTGCCCACCTGGGGCTCTCTTGCCGTGCCGGAGCTCCGAGTAGAGCGCTTGTTTTGGGAGTCTCGTATCGGGCATGCGGACGATGTGACCCGTCCATCGGAGCTGATCGAGCGTGGTCAAAGCTTCGATGGGGGTGTGACGTTGCTGTGCCTATCCTGCCAATGGATTTGCAGGATCTTATGGAGGCAGCGTTGGTGGTACCTCTCCAGTGCTTTGAAGTGCCTGCTGTACATGGTCCATGTCTCTGAGGCATACAGCAGGGCGGGTATCACTGCTGCTCTGTAGACTATGAGCTTAGTGCCGGGTTTGAGGTCCTGGTCGTCAAACACGCTCTTCCTCAGGTGACCGAAGGCTGCACTGGCACACTGAAGGCTGTCTTGGACTTCGTTGTCGACGTCTGCCCTTGTTGACAGTAGGCTCCCAAGGTATGGAAAGTGGTCCACGTTGTCCAAGGCCTTGTCGTGGATTTTGATAATCGGGGGGCAGTACTGTGTGGCGGGGGCAAGTTGGTAGAGGACCTTTGTCTTACGGATGTTTAGTGTAAGGCCCATGGTCTCGTACGCTTCAGTGAAGGTGTTGACGATGGTTTGGAGTTCGAGCTCCGAGTGAGCGCAGACGCAAGCGTCGTCTGCATACTGTAATTCGACGACAGAGGATGGGACGACCTTGGATCTGGACTGGAGGCGACAGAGGTTGAATAGTTTCCCGTTTATTCTGTAAATTAGCTCCACTCCAGCGGGCAGCTTACTGAGGGTGAGATGGAGCATTGCAGCAAGGAAGATCAAGAAGAGCGTTGGTGCGATGACACAGCCTTGCTTGACCCCGGTTCGTACGTGAATTGGGTCTGTGGTGGAACCGATGGTCAGGATCACGGCTTGCATGTCATCGTGAAGCTGGCGGAGGATGGTGACAAACTTTTGAGGGCAGCCGAATTTGCAGAGGACACTCCATAATCCCTCACGGTTGACAGTGTCGAAGGCCTTTGTGAGATCAAAGAAGGCCATGTACAGCGGTTGGTGCTGTTCCCTTCATTTCTCTTGCAATTGACGTGCAGTGAAGATCATGGGGGAGAAATTCAGTATCGCCTCATTTGGGGCACAATTATCGGCCTGGCGCTAATTATCGGCACCGACTGCAAACTTGACTTTTATCGCCCCTGGAGGTGATTGGAGCGCTAAATCAGGCGCTTCACACCTGTCTTGAGGCGCAAAGGCCGAGGAGCGAGGCGCTAACTCAGAGCGCTGGCGAAGCTCATGTAATGTCAGTCAGCAATGGAACACACACACAATGGCACGGGCCAGTTCTTAAAGGGGATGGTTAATCTTGCTTTCCATCCACATCCTGCTCATTGCAGCCTTGAATCTCGGCCTGGAGAGACCTGCACATCAAATCTGCTGGAAAGAACAATGGAGAGTACCAGGCAAAGAGCTCAGAGTGCAGCCCCCACAATCTCTTCTAAATCGATACAAGGAATGGCAAATCAAAATGAACCTGCAAAGTGCTGCTCAGTACCCAAAACTCCTTCACACAACGTTGAATCTCTCCAGAAGTCTCTCCCTCTCTCGGAATGCGTAGTTCAAAAATGGCACCAACAATAAAAGGCAGGAAGCGGTCACCTTTAAATAGTGCTCCCCCTTTCCCTTCATGACTGCAGAACGCTCCCCTCAACCTGTCGTTGTTAGCGTCAGGTGGTAAGGCAGGGGGCGCCACTCAATATCCGCTCCGGGGCGATACCGGGGTGTTGCGCACTCGACTGACGTCACGATCTGCCGGCGCAGGAGATCGTGGCGGTAGTGTTTAGCGCCGCCGCAAAATGTCTCGTTAATTTCGCGAGCGGCGCAAACTTCGCCGCGCCTGGGCGCTAGATGCTTTGCGCCCCATTAGCGCCCTCTTAAGGCGCTAACGGGAGGCGCAACCAACTGAATTTTCCCCCCCATGTCCATTGTGCCCCTTCGTGGGCGGAATCCGCATTGCGACTCTGGGAGGAGCTCTTCGGCCACTGGGAGAAGGCGATTGAGCAGGATTCTTGCGATGACTTTCCCTGTGGCAGACAGCAGGGAAACTCCTCTGTCATTACCGCAATCGGACTTGTCACCTTTCTTGAAGATGGTCACAATTACGGCATCTCTGAGATCCCCTGGCATGCTCTCCTCCTTCCAGATAAGAGAAATGAGTTCATGAATTCACTCCAGTAGTGCTTCTCCGCCATGCTTTAGTGCCTCAGCGGGGATTCCATCTGCTCCTGAGGCCTTGTTGTTCTTCAGTTGTCGGATGGCCTTTTCAACCTCATGCCGGGCTGGGGTTGTGCTGAGATGGTGGCGGGTAGCATGCTGCGGGATGGAGTTGAGGACACTCGCGTCGAAGACAGAGTCGCGGTTAAGGAGATCTTCGAAGTGCTCCTTCCAGCGGGCACTGACTGCCTCCCTGTCCTTGATGAGTAGCTCTCCGTTCTTGGCCCGCAGTGGGGTAGGGCCTTGGGTGCTTGGGCCGTAGATGGTCTTGACTGCGCTAAAGAATCCACACACGTCGTGGTTGTCAGCTAGCTGCTGGATCGCCTGCGCTTTCTCCACCCACCATCTGTTCTTTAGGTCGCGAGTTTTTTGTTGGACCTCGGCCTTCAGGCGTCTGTAGAGCTGCTTTCTTGCTCTTGAGTTCTGTTGCTGTTTCCAGATCAGGAATGCCTTGTGCTTGTGGCTTATTAGCTCCTGGATCTCCTGGTCGTTCTCGTCGAACCAGTCTTGGTGTTTCCTGGTCGAGTGACCGAGCGTCTCTTCACAGGTGCTGATTATGGAGGCCTTGAGTGCAGACCAGGCGCTGTGGACACTCTGTGTCTCTGAATCACTGGGAGTCATCAGGTTGTTTGTGAGGCACGGGCTGAATAGGGCTTTCTCAGTGGGGTCTTTGAGTGCTCTAGCATTAATTTTCCTGCGGCATTGTTTCTGTTGCAGCCGCTGTTTTGGGGCTCCATTGATGGAGATGACAGAGCGGATTAGGCGGTGGTCTGTCCAGCAGTCGTCAGCTCCTGTCATGGCACGGGTGATGCGGACGTCCTTGCGGTCCCTCGCTCGGACGACGACATAGTCCAGCAGATGCCAGTGCTTGGAGCGAGGGTGCTGCCATGAAGCCTTGTACTTGTCTCTCTGACGGAACAAGGTGTTGGTTATGACAAGGCCATGTTCTAAGCATTTCGACAGGAGGAGGGTACCGTTGGAGTTGGCTTTCCCTACCCCCTCTCTGCCGATCACACCTCCCCAGAGGTCTGTGTCCTTTCCAACTCTGGCGTTAAAGTCTCCAAGGAGGATCAGCTTGTCGCCCGTTGGGAGTCGGGACAGGGATTGTTCGAGGCTGGAGTAGAATTCCTCTTTGGTCTCGTCTGTGGCTTCCAGTGTTGGGGCGTACACACTAATGACCGTAGCGCACTGGTTCCGGGTTCGGGTGAGCCGAAGAGTCATGAGGCGCTCGTTTATACCGCTAGGGGAGTCTCTGAGACGTCCAACTAGTTCATTTTTTATGGCGAAGCCTACCCCATGGAGGTACCTCAGCCACATTCTTCAAACGTAAAGTAGGTACCGAGCATCAGCAGACTATTTCCCATAGAGTGCGTCTCACTTGAGCCTGATTTTGTCCTCATTCAACATCCACATAGAATCGTACAGCACAGAAGGAGGCTATTTCTTCAGGTACTGTCCCCCTCGCCTTCAAATCTGCCGTCATCACTCCCCTCCTCAAAAAATCAACCCTTGACCCCCCCGTCTTTGCAAACTACCGCCCCATCTCCTGTGAAGGAATACGCCATATTTAGAAAAATACACCATCCTATGAAAGAATTTTGACTTTATTAAAACATGACAAACTGGGCTTGAAAATCTGGAAGCCTCAACAAACTAAAGCTGTGAACAGCATACAGGCTTTTGAGATAAGATAAGTTGTTGACACTGAAACAATAGCCTTGTTGGAACAGAAGGTTAGAGGTTCCTGGAAGTCTGAAGCTTGGAAAGAACACAATGGTATACCCTGTTACAAGTGTCTTAAACCAACACTTCGGAAAAGAATCACATAAATTAAAGAAACATATGCCTTCGTAAAAATGACATCAAATGAACCATGGAGACACAATTATGTGTTGCAACCAGTTGAGGTAACTAAGAAGACAATGGTGCATCCGGTTGAGGTGTTCTAAATGCAAAAGATATAAACAGAAGACCTTGGTAAGAATGGCATCAAGTGAGCAAGGCACCACCCGTCACATTGTTTTTGTGTTGAACTTGAAACACCTAAAGGTAGAGACACGAGTCTGCTTGCTACCAGCTGAACTGACTGTAAAAATAGCAGAGGTCAACAGAAAAATGACTGAAGATAATTAGCTTACATCAGCAGAAAACTTCAAAGGAAATACCATTGAGAAAGGGTATAAAAATTGAACTTTCAAATGGGAAGACAGATTCGCTTGAAGGGGCAAAGCGATTCTCAGGCTTCAGAGACAAGCTCTGTAAGTCTACAACTCTTTGAGTCTCGGGGATCAAGGTACTTGCATTTGATTTTGGTGAATATCCTGGAATAAGACTAAGAAATGTAAAAATGTAACGAAGTTAAGATTTGAGAATAAGGATCTCTGATAAGATTGTAAAAGCTTACTCTTTTTGGAATTGTTAAAGTTGCGATTGAATCACCAACTGTAATTACATGTCAGTTCTTTAATAAATCTATGTATTTTTAGAATTATCTCACATAGTACTTCTGTATCAAACTCGTGAACTCAATCTCTGTACGCTCTTTGGTGAGGAGTTGCAGAATTCTGGGGGAGTTTTCCGGACCCTCATAATATCCGGAAGGTTACAGTCTAGCTAAACTTATTAAAAGTGCTATCTGGAGGACGGTAACATCTTCAGGCTGTTCCTTTCCTTTAGGGAGAGATAGTCTGGACCTTTGGACCCAATTAAGCATCTTTAGGATTCGGCTACCTCAAACTTTAGTTGAAAGTGAACGTCTGGGGAATACGCCTGATCCGGGGTAGCCCTAAGGGGCTAGGACTAGTAATAACCCCTTCACTCCAACTTCCCTTTTCCTCTCCAAAGTCCTGGAACGTGTTGTCGCCTCCCAAATCCAAGCCCATCTGTCCCGCAACTCCATGTCTGAATACCTCCAATCAGGTTTCTGCCCCTGCCACAGTACCGAAACGGCTCTCATCAAAGTCACAAATCACATCCTTTGTGACTGTGACAAAGATAAACTATCCCTTCTTGTCCTTCTTGACTTGTCTGCAGCCTTTGACATGGTTGACCACTCCATCCTTCTCCAACGCCTCTCCACCGTCGTCCAGCTGGGTGGGACTGCACTCGCCTGGTTCCATTCTTATCTATCTAATCGTAGCCAGAGAATCACCTGCAATGGCTTCTCTTCCCACTCCCGCATCGTTACCTCTGGTGTCCCCCAAGGATCTATCCTTGTCCCGACTCCTATTTCTCATCTACATGTTGCCCCTTGGCAACATCATACGAAAACACAACGTCAGTTTCCACATGTACACTGACACCCAGCTCTACCTCACCACCACTTCTCTCAACCCCTCCATGTTCTCTAAATTGTCAGACTGCTTGTCTGACATCCAGTTCTGGATGAGCAAAAATTTTCTTCAATTAAATTATTGGGAAGACCGAAGCCATTGTTTTCAGTCCCCACCACAAACTCTGTTCCCTGGCCACTGACTCCATCCCTCTCCCTAACATCCACAAACTCTGTTCCCTAGCCACTGACTCCATCCCACGCCCTAACATTTGTCTGAGGCTGAACCACACTCTTCACAAACTTGGTGTCATATTTGACCCTGAAATGAGCTTCCGACCACATATCCACGGCATAACTAAGACCACCTATTTCAACCTCCGTAACATCGCCCGTCTCAGCCCTTGCCTCAGCTCATCCGCTGCTGAAACCCTCATCCATGCCTTTGTTACCTCTAGACTTGACCATTCCAACGCACTCCTGGCTGCCTCCCACATTCCACCCTACGTAAACTTGAGGTCATCCAAAACTCGGCTGCCCGTGTCCTAACTCGCACCAAGTCCCGTTCACCCATCACCCCTGTGCTCAATGACCTACATTGGCTCCCAGTTAAGCAATGCCTCGATTTCAAAATTCTCATCCTTGTTTTCAAATCCCTCCATGGCCTCGCCCCTCCATATCTCTGTAATCTCCTCCAGCCCCACAACCCCCTGCGATATCTGCGCTCCTCTAATTCTGCCCTCTTGAGCATCCCTGATTATAATCGCTCCACCATTGGTGGTCGTGCCTTCAGCTGCCTAGGCCCTAAGCTCTGGAATTCCTTGCCTAAACCTCTCCACCTCTCTACCTCTCTTTCCTCCTTTTAGACGCTCCTTAAAACCTACCTCTTTGACCAAGCTTTTGGTCATCTGCCCTAATTTCTCCTTATATGGCTCGGTGTCAAATTTTTGTCTTATAATACTCCTGTGAAGCGCCTTGGGACGTTTTACTACGTTAAAGGCGCTATATAAATACAAGTTGTTGTTGTTGTTATTTGGCCCATCGTACCTGTGCCAGCTCTCTGAAAGAGCTGTCCAATTAGTCCCACTCCCCCCCTGCCCACCGCTCTTTACCCACAGCCCTGCAATTTTTTTTTCCAAGTCTATATCCAATTTCCTTTTGAAAGTTACTATTGAATCTGCTTCCACCGCCCTTTCAGGCAGTGCATTCCAGATCATAACAACTTGCTGAGTAAAAAAAAATTCTCCTCATCTCCCCACTCGCTTTTTTGCCAATTATTTTAAATCTGTGTCTTCTGGTTACCGACCCTCCTGCCAATGAAAACAGTTTCTTCCTATCTACTCTGTCAAACCCCTCTTAATTTTGAACACCTCTTAACCTTCTCTGATCTGAGGAGAACGGTCCCAGCTTTCTGGCCTCTCCAGATAACTAAAACCCCTCATCCTTGGTATCATTCTAGTAAATCTCCTCTGCATCTCTCCAAGGCCTTGACGTGAACTAGTTTGCATCACTAACCAAGGGCACTGAGGCCAGTTGTAGTGCCTCTACTTCTGAGCTAAAATTGGTTAACTCAGCACACACTGGGGATTGAGCATGAGATCTTCCTGGCCTATATGCTTCAGTCCCATACTGCTTACCAACTGAACCCCAGATAAATTGTTGTCTGATGGTCAATAATTCAAGCTGGTTTTGCACACTTCCTTTGTTAATTATCTGTTTGCGATTTGCAAAAACAAACATGTGCTCAGCTAGATTTACAAATCATGGCACATCAAATAAATGTCATGCAATTGAAATAATGACAAAAACATATGCAAGATACAAAAGGCCCCAGAGGGCAGCTTAACGTGCTGAGAATGAATGATCACAATGGAAAATTGGGTTAAAACATGGTTGAATAATACTCAGTTTATAATTACAAGGTGCCTATGTACCCTGCAAAAGTGCCTTCCAAGATACCATAGTGCCAAATTAGAATTATCCAACAATTCAACATGTACTAGAACAATAACAACTTGCATTTTAAAATAGTAAAAACATCCCAAGGTGCGTCACGGTTGCGTTATCAGACAAAATTTGACACCGAGCCATTTCAGGAGATATTAGGACAGATGACCAAAAGCTTGGTCAAAAAGGGAGATTTTAAGGAGTGACTTAAAGTAGGAGAGAGAGGCAGGGAGATTTAGAGAGGAAAATCCAAAGCTTAGGGCCTAGATAGTTGAAGGCACGGCCGCCAATGGTGGAGCGATGAAAATCGGGGATGCGCAAAAGCAAGAATTGGAGGAGCGCAGAGATCTCGGAGGGTTGTAGGGCTGGAGAAGGTTACAGTGATAGGGAGGGAGTGAGGCCATGGCAGGATTTGAATGCAAGGATGAGAATTTTAAAATTGAGGCGTTGCCAGTCTGGGAGCCAATGTAGGTCAGCGAGCACAAGGGTGATGGGTGAACAGGACTTGGTGCGAGTTAGGATAATGTCTTTTCACATATTTATAACAAATGTAACAAATCTTTGAAATAAGAAAAGAATAAAATTATTTTGAAAACTACACAGGCTTCAATGAGCATTATGTTACGTACCTTGAGATGAGCCTTTGGACATTAATATGCACATTCATGGTCACAGTGTTCATTTCCATCAGCCATTCTTCTGTTTTCTCTCACGAATTTTCTCCCCTCGCCCCCTTAAAGGCTTTGGCTTCTTGCTGGGGTACAGTTCCTTGGACACTGGGCGCTCGCTAGTACCCTACCCGTGTAGCCATTATTCATTAGCCTTCAACTGTAAAGGGTATCACAGCCAAGCCTGAAACTCTCCTCAGTTAACATTGACTTCCAAGAAGGCTATGGAATAGCATTCAGGAGTGGTTACCCTGCCCCTCCCTATCTCCAGACGATGAGGATAATTATGGTGCTCTTTATCTCTGCCCCATTTGAAATGAGCTAACTCAACACAGACTAGGATTTTCCCATTCTGTATTGCTCAGCTGTTCAGTGAATAAACTTATTCACCCATTGTGGCTGAAAGAAATCTCAGTCTTAGTGGGCTCAATGCCCAACACATCCAACACGCAGAACAGCAATCCATAAAGCCAATATTGTGTTGAACTACAAGCAGAAAATAATCGAAAACAAGTTTGAGGACGTCATGACCAAACAGTTTAGTACTGTGTCAGTTCTGGTCTCCAAGACACAAGGGACATGTTGAAGCACTGGAAGTAGTGCACAGAAGAGCCTCAGGCCTTATTCCTAGTATCCAAATTCTGTGTTATGAAAAAACATAAGATTATGAAAGGGTTTGATAGGGTAGAAGGACAAGTGCAGCAGTCGCAATGGAACACCACCACCTCCCAAGTTCCCCTCCAAGTCACACACCATCGTGACTTGGAAGTATATCGCCATTCCTTCATCGTCGCTGGGTCAAAATCCTGGAACTCCCTACCTAACAGCACTGTGGGAGTACCTTCACCACACGGACTGCAGCAGTTCAAGAAGGCGGCTCACCACCACCTTCTCAAGAGCAATTAGGGATGAGCAATAAATGCTGGCCTTGCCAGCGACGCCTACATCCCATGAACGAATAAAAAAAAGCATAGAGAAGATGGCCGGAATTTTCCCGTAAAAAAAACGGGTGGGTTTGGAGCGTGGGGACAGTTGAATTGTTAAAAATGGGATTCCCGATCTGATCCTGCCTCCAACCTGCCCACCTCCGTTTTGCCGGAGGCGAGACCGGGGGCAGGTAGCTGTCCCGCTGCCAGTGGGGGGGGCGTTACCTTAATTTAAATATTGTAATGAGGCCATAAGCCTCTTTTTTCACCTCCATTTTGTGTTTAACTGCCTGTGGACGGGTTTCACACAATTCGTGAAACCCGACAGTTAATCCGAGGCAGGGACTGCTGCATCCAGGAGGTAAGTGGCTTTATACCTACCTCTTGGATCCAGGGTCCCTACCTAACCCACCCGCCGCGATCAGAGACCCCGCCATGAGGCCTCCGATCACCTTCCCAGGCCTCCGATCCCCACCATGGGGCTTCCCCCCCATCCCACCGATGATGCTGAGGCCGGCCACAATCCTCCGGTGGCCGGCCCTGATCCACTCTTTCCCCCCTGCCGATCCTCCAGCCGCCCACCACCCCCCCGCCCTTCCCCCTGCCGAACCCCGATCCTCAGCCGACCCCTCCCCCCCCCGCCCGCCCCCGCCAATCCCCAACCAGCCACCCCCCCGCCGAACCCCGATCCCCAGCCAACCCCTCCCCCCCGCCCGCCCCCCGCCAATCCCCAACCAGCCACCCCCCTGCCGAACCCCGATCCCCAGCCGACCCCTCCCCCCGCCCACCCCCGCCAATCCCCAACCAGCCACCCCCCTGCCAAACCCCGATCCCCAGCCGACCCCTCCCCCGCCCCCCCCCCCCCCGCCCCGACAATCCTCGATCTCCCCAATCCCTGGCCGACCGCCCCCCGCCACCACTGCCGATCACCGATCCTCCGGTTGACCTCCGACCCCCCCCCTCGCGATCCCCGAGGCAGCTGTTCCACGACACCCGCCAGCCCCCCCCGCTGGCTGGCTGCGGGTGGGAATCCAAGGCCTCACATTCAAATCAGGCCCTGCCGTTAAAATCGGCAGGGCCTGTGGGAAACCCAGCCTCCTGGGTTTCCTGCCCGCCTCGGAGGCCCCCTGTCCCCAACCCGCCTACCTCCAGAAAATCCCAGCCGATGCTTCCACTTGTGGGGGAGACCAAAACAATTGGTCATAAATATAAGATAGTCACTAATAAATCCAATCGGGATTTCAGGAGAAACTTCTTTACCCAGAGAGTGATGAGAATATGGAACTTGCAGGGTCAGTACAGATACGGCTGATGTCACACTATGCTCCGCCCGCCAGGTCTCATTATTTGTGTCAGGCATTTTGTGTTGCTCAGATGATTGAACTCTGAATGAGTGTAGATGCTGAAGTGCATTTCTTTTGAAACACAGATGTCTGGTATTCTAGTGTCGCTGCAGTAATTCGCTGTACCGTGAATTAGGAGGACCTGGATTTGTATCCAATTCTCCTTCTGACAGCTTTCATCTCAGCTGCTCCATCAGGGAGGCATCAAGTAAAAATGAGACATTTCGCATAGCTTTAAAGATCAGAGAACTTGTTACATGTGAGATTTATCTTTAAAAAAAATGAGTGAAACTTATCACAAACCCATTTAAGCTCGTGAAGTGCTGCTTGTTTTATAACGTAAGAAATATCAAAATAGATTACATTTTCAAAAATGAGTGAGAGAATTTCAAATGAATGAGGATCGGAAGATCTCCAGCATAGGTAAAGAGTGGAAACTGACAGCTGGGTCAACACCAACAGATATCGGATTCCCTCCCCTTCCCCCAGCTTCTGGTCCCTGAATGCCAGTAGCAGAGACCTGGAAGCAGCCTGTCAGCTACAGTCTTGACCTGGATTGGCACATGGAGTGGGTGAGGGAAAAAAATACATCGAAAATGTTGGGAAGGCTCCCATAGTGACCCAGTGGCTAAAGGCACAGCTGGGTGTGTAACTAAGTCATACAGACAAGAAGGCTCTAGGTTTTAGCCCAAGTCTGTGCTCAGTTATTTGGTCACAATCAGGACAGCAGTTGGGGTCGTACAATTGGCCTTACTGCCTCTGGATGAGAGACAGGGGGACAAAGATAGCCAGGGTTTGTTCCCAGCAGTGAACCCTGCTGGAAAGTGTATGTGTGAATGTTGGATGAAAATAGAATTGGCCTCAGCTGTGATGCTCCGCCTGGTCAAGAAACCTGGGGTGACAATCACTGACCAGGCTCACGCCTGTAGAATGGCCACTTGGGCCAAATTCCAAAGGGCAGCTGGTACCCACGGAACCATAACCCAGCGTGAGTCAATGCCTTCAGGAGAGGAAGTGACAAAAAAATAAACATGAGGCAAAGAAAAAAAGCAATAGCAGGGTAGGGCCTAATAACACTTCTATTGGGGTCGACTGGTATTTTCTCCAAATAAGCTAACAATCGGCTAAACTCCAGTTCAAGTTCACTGCAGAACTTAAGAAAAAAAGGCTTGCGTTTACACAGCTCCTTATATTTTTCAGAAATATCCCGAAGCTTCAGGTAACTTACTTTGAAGAACAATGACTACCGTTATTCTGAAGAATGCGGCAGCAATTTTGCCCATAACCAAGATCCCAGAAACATATACGAGGTTAATGACCAGTTAATCTGAAGATTTGGTAGCGTAGGTGCATAGGACTTTGCAATCCTGAAGGAAGATGTTCAGCAGAGTTCGGGGCATTATGATCTATTACTGTAGTGCAGGGAAAGTTAAAGCTGTAATATTTCATTATCAAGCAAAGGGATGTTTGCAGTTTGTAACAGCAGAATGTTCTCAGGCAAAATCCCAAGGTTGTTATTGTTACAAAAACCGACTTTTGTTTTTTAGGAGCTGGGTCCTAATCTAATGCAGAGAGATGTCACAAAATTCTATCCCTTTGTCTCATGTTGCTACAAGCTTTGCCTGCTGTAAAATGGAGCAGGAAAGTGTTCCTCGTCAGAGTTCAGGACATCCCCGGTCCAGGCTGAGGTTTTTTTTGTGGGGGAGGGTAGAGGTTATGCTGAATGTCACCCACAAATCAATATGAAGCTGTTCCACAGTGTATTGTTTGAAGAACAAAGATTATCTTGTCTGACTCTGTAGTGTAGCCTTTGTTTGTTGTGCTGTGGTTGGAGTATATATAATAGCCTGTAATTGTGCAGCAACCTGATTGCAGAATTAAAGAGTGGAGTTCTATTAACATTCCATTTTACAGGCTCTCTTGATTGCTCAGTGGGTCAATGTACCATCGAGTGCTGCTGAACCATACACATCAGGAAGGCCCCACCTCCCAGTTTGATTTCCTGGTCTCTGCTGGGTTAGCTGCTCTGAGGCAACAGGTTGGCCACTATGGGCTCGATTTTGTCATTGGGGCGGGCTGGGGTCGTGTCATCCGCTTTTCGTGTTAGCCACCCGACTCCAATTGGATGTGGGAGAATTATGCGATTTTCCCCTAATTGGGCAGTTGAGTTCCAGCATGTGGGAACCCATGACCCAATTAGTTTTTTCAGTCTGAAAGTCACCTCTGATGATGTCATCATTGCTGCTGCATTTAAGGTCTGCAAAGACTGCCAACCTTTTGGCCTTTGCTGTAAGAGGGAGTTGGAGGCAGAATGAGCAGCAGGAGACCTAAGTCTGCTCCAATATTTTTTTTTTCACCACCACCACTCCAAACTTCCACAACAATGGTTATGACTGCTAAAAGTTCCCCCAGAATGACGATTGATCAAATCTCCTTTTTAATGGTGAAGCTGCAGCTGATAGTCAGCAATCCAAGTGTGCTACCGCCAGGTTTCACCGTCGTGATTCAGAGGAGGCGTGCATCACGTCGGAAAAGTGTTAAAATCAGAAAGGCATCTCAAAATGGGATTATAGAGGCAATTAAGTGGTTCTTAAGGGCCTTAAGGGCCTTAAGGGCCTATCCCGCCTCTCGGAGGCGGGACGGAGATGGATCAGAAACCACGCATTTGGGAAAATTGCTCGGAGGCGGGATGGAGGCGGGGTCGGGCCCGCCCGCCATTTTTTGCAATTTTAACACCCCACACGCCTCCATTCCCGCCTCCTCGGGCCTGGCAAAATCGAGCCCTATAATTGGACTCAGGGCCCCTAAAGTGGGGGCGGTGAAATCAATTAGCAATCCTTGCTGGAAAGGTTGTTCCTTTAAATTCATTCTCGGTCTGTTGGCATCACTGGCAAGGCCAGCATTTATTGACCATCCCGGGTTGCCCAGAGAAGGTGTGGTGGGCCTTCGTCTTGAACTGCTGCAGATCTTTATCATGCTTTTAAACAACTATCTGGGATGCTGGGCCACTTTAGAGGACAGTTAAGAGTCAACCATGTTGCTGTTGGAGTCACATATAGGCCAGACCAGTTAAGGACAGGAGGTTTCCTTCCGTAAAGGACAGTCGTGAACAACTTTTGCTTATACCAGCTTTTTATTTCCAGATTTTTTTAAAACTGAATTCAAATTCTCAGACTGCCATTATGAGATATGAATTCCCGTTTTCTGACTTAGTCCAGACTGCTGGATTACTAGTCCAGTAACATAATCACGACCCTACAACACTCAGTTAATGCAAATGGCCAGTTGCTTGAAACATGGTAAAGTTGCCAGTAATCATGCCACTGCCCCTCAGCATAGGTCACCATCTTCTGGAAGGGAGAAGAACATTTTTATCTCAAAATGTGAGGGTAAGTTTTCTACTTTTCTGCTCCCAATGCAAAGCTGCACCCATTGGGAGCAAATATCAGGTAATCACGTGGAAGCATCGTTAAGATGAATGGATAGAAAATCAGAGGTTGTGCAGGCAGTTTCCCGAAAAACGCTGCTGATGGGCAAGACTTCACACCGGGAACACAAGAGTTGAGAATTTACCCTTTAGTTCCTGTGAAATGTAACCTTTTTTTTACTGTCTTGGTCTAACACTACACCTGCTTTTGTCAATGTGAGTGAAATTTTAAATGTGTATATTATTACAAGAGAGAATATCACACCCTGTGACCGTTCAGTGCACAGGTTATTTCACAGCTGAGAAAGAACCGTAGGTGTACGCGAACTATAGCAGACTTCGCACAAGCGAAAGAGCGTCAATGGTCTGATCTTATTACTTTGCAATGTGGCTAAGTTTCCTCTCCAATTTTCTCGTCTCCCCTGAAGGCAGTGATTTTTGTCGAGAAGCAATGGTGCAGCCAGCAGTGCCCCCGCCCCCCGCTGCCCCCCGGCCTCTGTATCTCATCCAATTGACCATGTGCAAACCCAGTGTCAATGGGCTATTTAATTCCAGGTGCCATCACAGCCAAATCCTATAATGCCATTGCCCCCCCACTCCACCTTCCCTGTCTGCACTTTCCAGCAACAGCAAGAATCTAGGCTGATATTTTCACCCCGCAACTCCAGCTCAGGGATGCTCAGGCCAATTGTAACAATCCCACTGGTTCCCCGGCTGAAATCAACTACCTCAACATGGACTGGCCACTGAACCTGGGAGCTGCTGGTCTGTCCGACTCAGTACCACAGAGCCATCATGGGACTTGTATTTTTGTACTCATCAAGAAGAGGTGCAGTTAGGGGATGGAGCAATTTTCCATTTCTTTCACTTGCTATCAGCCTCAAGTATTGCTCGGATAAGTGAGCAACAAGGCAAAACTCCTACTCTTCAAATAGTTTCCAATTTTCTCCCCTTTTCTCCTTCACTCTCTTGAAGTCTTTGACTGAAGTTGACTTATTGGCATTGGGCTGCCACGCTCAAGTGACCATTCTTCATGTGTGAGGCTAGATCACAGAATCATACAGCACAGAAGGAGGCCATTCAGCCCATTGTGCCCGTGCCGGCTCTCTGAAGTGCAGTACAGATCACAACAACTCACTAAGTAAAAAATATTCTCCTCATCTCCCACTGTTTCTTTTAGCAATTATCTTAAATCTGTGTCCTCTGGTTACCAACCCGCCTGCCAGAATAAGCAGCTTCTCCCTATCTACTCTCTCAAAATACCTCAGAATTTTGAACACCTCTATTAAATCTCCCATTAACCTTCTTTGTTCTAAGAGGAAGAATCCCAGACTAGATAGTGAGTATTGACAGACTTTTTGACCAGGGAGATCATCATACCTCGTGCCAGCCGTGGCTCAGTTGGTAGCACTCTCACCTCTGAGTCAGAAGGTTCAAGTCCTACTTCAGAGTCTTGAGTGCAACATTTTCTTTTAGAAAATTTCAGTTGCCTCCTGTATTACCTTTTAGCTTCCAATACCTAAAGCGTTCTGTCCTCTCAATTCTTCCCAGTCATTGGAAATTTCACCGGCAGATGGAGGCTGAGAATCAGCAGTGCACGCACATTTGATTCTGCGCTGCCGACCATAGCTGAACCTGCTAGAAATGCAGTCAATCCTTACCCACCAGAAGTACTTATCAGAAATTTGGATGCACATTGCACATGGTTTTCTGACTAACACATGGCTCAGAAATCATGTACAATGTGCGCTCAAAATTCTGATATGCAAAGCTACCAGCCCGGAGCATGAAACTGGAAAAGTAACCTTAACTCCTCAAACACAGAGGCAAGAGATTGCTACTGTGAGGCTGTTCCCAGATCCCTCCCGCTGCCCTTCTCAATTTGCATTTATGTAGTGCCTTTAATGTTGTAAAACATGCTAAGTTACTTTAATAAGGTGATAACAGATGCCCAGCAATCGTAGGAGAAGAGATTGGTTGGTGCCTAAAGGCATGGGTAATGCGTTAGAGTTTGACGAGGTTTTTGGAGAAAGGTTTTACTTTGCCCCATTGTCAGACAAGCACATTGGTGGTCATAGAGTTAAGAGTGGTGCTGGAGAGATAAAGCTGGGTATCATCACAATACATATGGAAATTGACACCGAGGCCGCCAATGATGTCATCAAGGGACAGTATGTTGATAAGGAAGAGGAAGTGGCCAAGAGTGGAATCTTGGGGCATTCCCACATTACAGTGCAGGGTTGGGAGGAGAAAACATTGCAAGAGGTGTGACAGGCAGCAGGGAACGCCACCACCTCCAAGTTCCCCTCCAAGTCACACACCATCCTGACTTAGAAGTATATCGCCGATCCTTCATCGTTGCTGGGTCAAAATCCTGGCACTCCCTACCTAACAGCACTGTGGGAGTACCTTCACCACACGGACTGTAGCGGTTCAAGAAGGCGGCTCACCACCACCTTCTCGAGGGCAATTAGGGATGGGCAATAAATGCTGGCCTCACCAGCGACGCCCACATCCCACAAACAAATTTAAAAAAAAGGTAGGGATGGATCCAATCAAGGGCTCTGGCACAGAGGTGGACAACAGAAAAGGGGCGATGGAGGAGAATGGAAGGTAGAGGAGCACAAGGATGGACAGCACACCACAGTTGCATAAGGCGTCTTTGGTAACTTTGACCACAGTAGTCTCAGTGCCATGGACAGGACAGAAACCAGACTGAGGAGATTCGAACAGTGAACAACCGGAGAGGCACAGAGCTAGGGACTGATGACACATTCAAGAACCTTGGAGAGGAAAAGGAAGTTAGAGGTAAGGAGACGTTTGTTGAGGATGAAAGGCTCAAGGGGAGGTTTGAGGATGGCGATAATGATGGAGATTTTGAAAAGAGAAGGTATCGAGGCATCATCTTCTTGCTGAGGTACAATTGCACTGGCACTGGCCGCCTCTGTACCTTGCTGAAATATCCAACGTTCACCCTTGAAGCTCAACAGTGAGGGTTAGCAGGCTATTTAAGCATCAGATATATTGCAGCCAAACCCAAGCATGTCCTCACCCAACATCCACACAAGCACAATTCCAACAGGTTTTATTAAAATGGGACGAGGGAAGTTTTTGTCCTCCAGTTAGTGACTACCCACAGTGGATTGACAATTGGTGGCCGTGCCTTCAGCTGCAGAGGCCCTAAGCTCTAGAATTCCCTCCCTAAACCTTTCCACCTCACCACTCCTTTCTCCGCCTTTAAGATGCTCGTTAAAACCTACCTCTTTGACCAAGCATTTGTTTACCTGTCCTAATATCTCCTTATATGTCTCGGTGTCAAATGTTATTTGATAATCGCTTCTGTGAAGCGGCTTGGGACGTTTTACTACATTAAAGTTGCTATATAAATGCAAGTTGTTGTTGTAGCTGACTGTGTGAGGAGTCAAAGACGCAGCCCCCAATCCCATTACTCCATTGCGTAGTATGTTACAATGTTCCTGCGATGACCCACGTGAAAGATACTGGCAATTAGTCAGGGGGTTGCGGGGTAAGAAACCCAATACTGTAGAAAGTAAATGTGGCAGCAGCACCTCCTAGTCATGGCGACTAGGACTTGAGAAATACAACTTGTCAATGCCCAAGGCATTTCCAGCTGGTATCAGAAAGATGCCACGGTTAACTGGAAGCAGGCCATAATTATTTGTTAAGCAACACTCCAAAGTCATATTAATTCCTCATCAAGAACATAATGGGATTGGCTGGAGTTCCCTGTCCCTAATTAGTGAGCGGGACTACCTCACCTCTCAAACAATGAGTGAGCGGACTTTATTAAAACCATTTTGCTCCCATTCAGTCTCAAAGTGCTTGACCTCCACTTAGCAACTGCCCACCGTGACTTGATTAAAATTAGGAGCTCACCGTGAGGGAAAACACAAGTGCAGATCTGTGCCCCATCGTTCCATGGTGCAGCGTCTGGCAGGATTCCTGATACTGGCTGAACAAGACGCCGGCTGTCATTGTAGTCCTTGGCAAAATGTGAGTAAATCTAGCCTCGAACAACAGTGAGTCAGACTAGCCTAGAAAACAGATTTGCACTCTGAGAATCCCTTCTTTTGCCTCTTCACTGTCTTTACAACTGAAGGTTTTGTAACACCTTCAGTGATAGTTGGATGGAAAGTGTTGGGCTGTTTATTAATGCAGCAAAAATGATGTGCTACTCGTGTCGATTTATTAAAAAATACATGAAAATAGGAGAGCCTCCATTAGTTTTCTATATGTGACTCAAGTGGCCATTCTTCATGTATAAGCTGATGCAGTGAGTGCCAACAAGCTACTCAACCTAAGCAGCCACCCCAGCTCACCTGACATCCACATACTTGTACTTTCCAACAAGGGTTACTGGGAGCGGTCAAGAGGGGGAGCCCTGGTTGACTTTTCTTCTCCTGCAGCTCTAAGGCCAACTGTAGGTCTCTTCCTGTAATTCTGTCTGAGATCAGCTAACTCTGGTTAGAATTGAACTTGGTACCTTTCAGTGCCACATCAGGCAGTGCACTTACCAACTGAACCATCAAGGGAGCCTGTATAGCTGGATTTCAATATGCATGTCAATAGAATATTTATATTGTCGCTACAAACAGAATAGATATCCTTCAGAGTACTGCACTTAGTCTGAATCGCTTTGATCTTCGGTGCAACCATTGACTCGCAAAAAGAAATAAAGATTTGCATTTATACAATACCTTATCACACCTCAGTACCATGTCAAAGCACTGAATTATTTTGAAGTGAAGTTGTTATGTAAACAAACATTGCTGTGTGGCACACAGGAAGTTCTTGCCAACACCCGTGAGGTAAATGGCCAATGCAGTGTGTACCATCGACAAGATGCACTGCAGCAACTCGCCAAGGCTTCTTCGTCAGCACCTCCCAAACCCGCGACCTCTTCCACCTAGAAGGGCAGCAGGCGCATGGGAACACCGCCACCTCCAAGTTCCCCTCCAAGTCACACAGCATCCTGACTTGGCAGTATATCGCCGTTCCTTCATCGTCGCTGGGTCAAAATCCTGGAACTCCCTCCCTAACAGCACTGTGGGTGTGGCTTCACCACACGGACTGCAGCGGTTCAAGAAGGCGGCTCACCACCACCTTCTCAAGGGCAACTAGGAATGGGCAATAAATGCTGGCCTCGCCAGCGACGCCCACATCCCATGAACGAATAAAAAAAATCTGCTGTTACTGGTGGCTGAAGAGGCATGTTGGCCAAGACACAAAAACTCCCTGCTTTTCTGTGAATAGTGCAATGGGCAGACAGTGCTTCAAGTTCATTCTATTCTGAAGTATGGCATCTGTGACAATACAGCATTCCCTCAGCACTTTACTGCAGTATCAGCTCAAGGCAGTGAGCTCAAACTCCTGGTGTGAGGCTTGAACACATAACCTTTGTGAATCAGAGGTGAGAGTGCTGCCAACTGAGCCAAGCTGACACACAGCATCAGTGAAAGCAAAACACTTTGCTTTCTGCTTTTCACCCTATGTATCAAGCAGTGTTGATTTATTAATGATGCTGCTAACTTCAGTTTTTGGATGGAACATATTCTCTTCTCATCCTCCATGTCAATAAATCTCTTGTCACTTTTATGCATTTTAAAAGCAGTTGCTATTTCCCAGGTCATGTCTGGTTTGCCCCGCACAACAGTGACTCCACTTCAAAAGTACTTCATTGGCTGTAAAGCGCTTTGAGACATCCGGTGGTCGTGAAAGGTGCTGTAGAAATGCAAGTCTTTCTTTCTTTCTTTCTTTCACATCACGTTGAACAGTGACAGCTGCAAACATTTGGTCTCATTTTGACTTCGTTTCAGTCACTGACGGGAGATTTTTGCCAGTGTTGGTGATATCAAACACTATCTGTTTTCATGCTGTCTTGTTTCCTCTGCTCTTTGATAACTTGATAACCATGATGTTATTTCAGTGTGAAAATGCTGTGTGGGAAAATTGTTTTGTTGGAACTCTGTGATAAGAAGATGCAGTATGTTTTGAAACCACTTTGTCCCTCATACCAGGCTTCATTTAAAATTAATTCACACATTCCCCTGGAAATAGCCAGAGAATGGGAGTTCAAATCCCAGCATGCAGTTTGAGAATTTGAATTCAACTATTTAAAAAATCTGCAAGTTAAAAGCTGGGATCAGTAAAAATGAACATGAAGCAGTCAGATTGTCGTAACACCACAACTAATTCATTAATGTCCTTTGGGAAGGAAACCTACCATCCTTACCTGGTCTTGCCTATATGTGACTCCAGTCCCACACCAATACTACCCTCTGAAGTGGCCTAGCAAGGCACTCAGTTGCATCAAATAGGCAACTAAAGATGGGCAATAAATGCCGGCCTTGCCAGTGATGCCCACATCCCTAGAATGAATTTTTAAACATTCTTAAAAATGCACTGCCAGGAACTTTATGAGACGAGGTGGTCGAGATGTTAAGGCGATGGACTGCTCATCCATTGTGCTCTGCATGCGTGGGTTCGAATCCCATCCTCGTCGATGCCGTTTAAAAGGGGTATGGGGAGAGAGTGGGAATATGGTATTGAGATAGAGGATCAGCCCTGATCATATTGAATGGTGGAGCAGGCTTGAAGGGCTGAATCCTGCTCCTATATTTCTATGTTTATATTGAGCTTGCTGATCTCAGCCTAGGCAGCAAAGGAGCCCTAAAATCACCCGATATTCGGGAGCAGGCCTGGCTGTTAATGAGCAGCTACACGGGCCTCTGGTGAGGGCAGGATTCAACTCGGGCGTGACGTCGATAAGAACGATTTGCATTTATTTAGCATCTTTAATGTACAGTATGTCTCGAGGTACTTTACAGATTAATGGCAAGAGGAACAGAACACTGAGCCGGGAGGGTGAGTTTAGATGGGGTGATTGAAGGCTTGAAAGCAAAAATGGGTTTTGGAAGATATTTAAAGGGAGAAAGAGAGGTAGAGAGGAGGGGGGTTATCTCGGGAAGGAGTTCCAGGAAACAGGGTGCAGGTCAGGGAGAGCGGGGTGATGGGTGAGCATGGATTTAGTGAGGGACAGGATACAAGCAGTTGCACTGTGAACAAGTTGGAGTTTATGGGGCATAGATTAAGGAAGGGCAGCAAGGAGAGCTTTGGAAAATGAATACTTATTTTAAAGCTCCCCGTAATCAGTGGAGTTAAGAGTACATCACTCATGTCGATATGAATCCAATGGCTTGTCCACATAGCAAGAAAAAGCCTGTCACCTGATGGCCAATCCTTCTCTGTCCACCAACCTCTGTGTCTCCGTCACACCCTTTATCCTCTCTTTATTTTATTGATATTGCTGCAGTCAGTGCTGTTCTGAACTTTTCCTCTTTAATCCCCAAGTTCTAAATGTGCTATCCAAGTACCGTTCTTCCTTCCTGCATCTTAACGACGTTGAAATCGAGTCTCATTGCACAGTCTCCGACTCTAACTCATTCTTTCCGAAGGGTTTGAAACTGTTGAACTCCTTGCCTTCCTCATCTCCCCCCAATCTTCGGGTTTTCAAAACCAAGCAATGCATCGCCTGAACACAAATTCTGATTGACCTTGTCTTCTCTCCGACTTTCTTTTAACTTTAGTGGTGTTCTGCACTGTGAGCCTTCACCCTTCAGATGACACTTGCAGGCCTGATGGAAAGGAGGCTGACACTTAGGTAATGCTACCATCTCCTGAGGGGCAGGATAAGGCTCCAGGGCTAACTTCCCGAGATTGTGGGATCAATGGAGAGCCTCACCCACAGGCCATACATGTTGGTAAATCGCAGATGGGGTGCCCATGATTTCCAGTCCATTAATCTGAATAGATGGAAAATTAAAGACAGTGCTCCCGAAATTTCCCAGTGCAGATGGCTGGCAGGCGAGGTTTCCCACCGGGATCACAAATCAGAAGCTCGACCCTCCCTAATACACTTGAAAAGCTTAAAATTATTGGAACATCCACAGGGCAATCAACAGGAGCCTCTGTTGTCGTGACCTGGAAATGAGAGAGAAACACTCCGAAGATGTTAAAGAAGGCAAGGAGTTCAACAGTTTCAAACTCTTGGGAAAGCCACATTACTCTCAGACTTCCTGAGGTCTGGAATGCCCAGCTAGTTTTGGGTATGGAAGTTGTATAATGCATGCAAAAACATATCCTAGGTATGGGTATTGAAAAACAGTTAAGGATAGCTAACCCACTATTCAAACAGCTGACACAAGCCATCCCGTTCCATCCAACCTCCTCCATATGGTTTGGTAATCACACCTGCAACAGAATGCCAGACAACTTAGGAGCTGAGAATATTGGAAAGCCAACATTTTTCATTTTCATAATAAGGTAGAGCAATTAGATTTTTTTTACTCCAATCCCCAGTTGTATTTCCTTCATATAGCTTATGAACGTCAGTATGTTTGTGTGGTGTCACTGCTCCATCGAGCCCCAGACCATGGCATCAAAGAGGGTTTATGCCTGAAATCACTCATATTGTTGAGACACTGATCTCAGCCGCCCAGCCACGAGGAGGTGGTAGCAAAGGCCTTGGGTCATCCACTTCCCCATGGGTGGTGGATGAGGAATACCAGACTTATCCCCAGTTTGAACCTTGTCCACCTCCTAGTGGCTGGCTCTTGAGCAACATAAGGACAGGAGCAGGTCATCCCCCTCCTCCGCAGCTACAGTGCGGCCAGCGGACACCAGGCATGCAGGAGGGAGAGGAGGTGAATTGAAAATTGGTCCTAAACAGTGCTAAAAAATAGATTGTTTGTTTTTTGTAATTAGTATAATCTCCATACCGTACAGGAGCGTCAGTCCGTGAGGTGCTTTATGCCACCTAGCAACATAGTAATATTAACAGCGATGGAAGCATATTTAATTTAGGATTTGTGTGTTGAGTGTGAAAAGCAGAGGCATTTCCTGTCAGTTACACCAGAGAAAATCCTTGGGGCTGAGAACATCGGTAATCACTTCACCTCCTCAGTGTAGCTGCTGGTGTATAATTGGTTTCAGGCGGATATACTAGTGGAAGAGTGCTTTCACGCCCCATCAATACTACAGGGGTGCCTTTGCTAACATAAACAACGCATAAAAGTGCCAAAGGGTGCTTTTGAAACCATTCTAGTGAGGGGCTTTTCCTGGGGGCCCCCAGCAGTAAATTGCCAGCGTCAGCAGCAATTGCATTGAGTGTGCAATCTTGGCTCTGGCCATTTGTTTATTGAGCTCTCGAACTGCCCATTCGTGCTTCTGCTATTGTCAGCCTGTATGGACCTTCCCCCTGACATCCAGGGGTAAGCCCGCCCAGATTTGAAAAGTTGCAAGCATGACTTTGTTCCCCCTGCACAAGCATTTGCCACTTTTGTATTGCCCTGTTGTTGCTGAATCCAACCCGTAGTATAAATAGGATGCATTTGTCAGCAAAGGAATCATCTCAATTACAAGCCAGTCGCTTTGGAAGTGGTTTCATGATCCTATAATATAAAAAGGCCACAATAGTGCTCAGGCTAGTTGGACTAAATGCTTCCAATCCTTTATGATGACATTTATCATTAAGGATTGTAACTGTGAGGTTTCTGCACTATTCTACTCCTTAATTAGAAGATTAACTAGCATTTACTAACCCTGATAGTTACAAGTACGCTGGTCATTAATTCCAAGTGTAAACTGAAAAGAGGCAACAATAACAACACTGACACATTTACCGGCAGAATAAAGCTCTTGTTAAACCCACCCGAAAATGTAACGCCAATAGCAACAGGAAGGCTTTACTATCCTATAGTCCAGTTATACTGCATTTTTTACATAGAAGCAAAGTGGTTTTGGCTTCAGCATCAAATATGTTGTCTCATTTAGGACTAATGTTTCTGGGATGGAATTCTTACAGTCAGCGTGAGACCACCTCGAACCACTTTTACTTCACACCAGAATGACCTTCCTCAGCCATAATTATCTTGTGAAAGTGAACATTAAAAAGTTCTCCGGCAGCCTTATTAAACTTTTGTTTTGATCAATTTTCTCCTCCTCCTCCTCTCCTGAAGACTCCAGCTTATATTTTCCGAGCAGGATAAGTTTGACTGGAAGTTGAGTGGCCTGGGAAGAGCACCCAAATTAGTGTGCTGACCCTGCTTGGAATTCTGGAGTCCAGGTCATCAGCGTGATGGAGGGGAGACCCTGGAGTTGCAATTGCCTGTGATTAGGAGCTTCCCCGTTGCAGCGTGGGCATTCTGGTGCTGCTGCAGAATGAGAAGGCGGCCCTTGTGGCCTGTCAAAGCAGCAAGCTTCTTTGGTGGTTCACAATGTCTGGAAGGAGACGAGCAGCACAGAGAGCACTGTTTTAGAGGTGAGGCCATTCCACTGCAGAAAGTGAGGCACAGTAGCGGGGGGTTCTGTTCAGGACAGACAGGGTGCCCAGGGGGTCTGCACCACCAGAATAGCAAAAGTTAGCTACTACCATAAATACCATGAGCAACATTCTACATAGCTAGATGACAGAAGAAATTTAATGACCTCACCAGGCCAGACAAGGTAGCTGAACCCATTGTTACCTTCCATTAGTTCAGTGTATTAAGCATCCATGGCAATTAGAATTACCACTCATCATACTGTCATAAAGTATTTTCAATGTTGTCCGTGCATGCTCATTATGCTGCAGGGTTCACTTACCACCACCAGCCTTCCCCCGGAACTGTTCATTCACTCAGATCCTTGCAGGCATTCATGCAAAGTCAACTTCCTTGTTATGTAGCTGCATGACACTGGGACTTGCTATCATGCTTACTGTGGGCTGCGTGCTGACACTTGGGTGTCACTGTATATCATCATAATTGCTACCTCTCACCTCTACTCCGGTTGCAGGAAAAGAGAGCCTATAACTAAAGAGAGATAGAGAGTTCACACTCAGGAAAAGAATGCTCGAACGATCATCCTTTAACCCAATACTGAAGGGATAATTACTAGTCCTGGCCCTTTTTGGGCCACCCCGGATCAGACGTATTCCCCAGACGTTCACCTGCAACTAAAGTTAGAGATAGCCGAATCCTATAAGACGCTTAATTGAGTCTAAAGGTGCAGACTATCTCTCCCTAAAGGAAAGAAACGACTTGGAGATGTTACCGTCCTCCAGATAGCACTTTTAATAAGTTTAACTAGACTGTAACCTTCCGGATATTATGAGGGTCCGGAAACACCGCCCCCCCTCCCCCGCAGAATTCTGCAACTCCTCACAAAAGAGTGTACAGAGATTGAGTTCGCGAGTTTGATACAGAAATACTATTTGAGACAATTCTAAAAATAGAAAGATTTATTAAAGAACTGACATGCAGCTAACAGTTGGTGATTCAATCGCAACTTTAACAGTTCAAAATACAAATAGCTTACAATTCTTCTCAGAGATCCTTATTCTCAAATCTTAACTTCGTTACATTTTTACATTTCGTACTTATTTATAATCCAGAATATCCACCAAAATCAAATAAAAGTACCTTTTGATCCTTGAGACTCAAAGAGTTAAAAACTTACAGAGCCTGCCTCTGAAGTTGAGAATCGCTTGCCCCTTCCAGCGACTTCTGACTTCCTATCTGAAAGTTCCATATCTTATACTCTTTTTGCAGTGGCATATCCTTTGAAGTTTTCTGCTGATGTAAGCTAATTATCTCTAGTCATATTTCTGTTGACTTCTTTCTATTCTTACTGTCAGTTCAGCTGTTAACGTGCAGACTTCTGTCTCTACCTTTAGGTGTTCAAGTCTTATCATAAAAAACAATTTGACAGTAGTTTTTTATTTGATGCCATTCTTACGAAGGTCTTCCATTCAATTCTTAAATCACCTAGCTGCTCGCAAGCCAGACTTCGCGTCTCCCAACTGTTCCAAGTTCAATACAAAAACCATGTGATTACTTGGTGCATCTATTGATGTAATATTTACAAAGTCTTCTGTTTGTACCTTTTACAATATGTAAATCAAAAACACTTCAACCGAGTACTTGATTGTTTCCCCAGCCATCTTAGTTGGTTATATTACAAACTTATGTCTCCTGTCTTTCATTTGATGTTACTTTTACAAAGGCACATGTTTCTTTAATGTTCTGTGTTTCTGTTCGAAGTGTTAATTTTTAACACTTTAAACTGGGTAATGGTATTGTGTTGGTTCCAAACTGCGGACTTTCTGGAAGCAACCCTTTGCTTCTTCAATAGGGCCATTGTTTTAGTATTTACAACCAATTCCCATTTCAAAAGCTTGTATGGTGTTTACAGCTTTATGTTAACGACTCATCTTATCTCAGAAGACTGTATTTACAGCTTTAGCTTGTTAAGGCTTCCAGATTTTTAAACCCAGTTTGTCATGTTTTAATAATCAAAATTCTTTCAAAGGATGGTGTATTTTTCTGAAATATGGCTATTCCTTTACAATATAAGGAAGAAGTCTTGGAGTGGCCACAGGACAAAGTGAATCGGAGGACTGGCCCGAGCTCTGGGTCTGTGGTAACCTTTACTCCTCAGTCTGTTCTTTCATTCAATCACTGCAATCAAAACATACTGAAGCACTTTACTCTGTCAAGCTCTCGGTGAAAGTTGCTCAAAAGGTGACCATTATAAACTCTGTTCCTCTTCTGTTTCTTACACTGGAGGTGGAGCCAGGGCTTAACCTGTCCAGACACACCTACCCTTCTGAGCACACACTGCCACTCACTTTAGCCCTCACAACCACCAGGTCAAACATGACACAAAATCTTTATGCAGGTGTGCCAAGATTCCCGGGCAGCTGCCATGACGCTTTTGTCCTGTGGCAGTCCAAGATCCCTGATGTCTTCGGACCTGCAAGGAGACTTAATGGGTGGCTGCTAGGGAACAAAGGTTACCCACTTCAAACTTGGCTCATGACACCAGTCAGAGACCTGACCTCTGAAGACCAATAGCACGACAATGAATGTCATATCACCACCAGACATGTGATTGAACAGGCCATCGGCATGCTGAAGATGCGCTTCAGGTGCCTCGGCAGATCTGGAGGCGCCCTTCCGTACGCACCAGTCAGGGTCTCCAGAATGTTCGTGGTTTGCCGTGTTCTGCACAATACTGCACAGCAGCGAGGCTTGAACCTGCAGGAGGAACCATGCAAACAGCTCAGATCCTCCTCAGATGATTCAGAGGGAGAGGAGGAAGAAGAGGAGGAGGAGGAGGAGGCTGTTGAGGGCAGTGCACCCCCAGCTGCTCATATTGCTGCCCGGGATGCCCTTTTTAATACAAGGTTCACTTAGGTTGCACCAATGGACCCATATCACAGGGAAATGCAACGGCCACTCTTCCTGCCCCTCCCAATGCCACTGACACAAAGCAGTGCTGCAACCAACCAACCACCCCCTGCACAGTCCCTCATTGGTCCCCATCAATTCATGTCTTCCCATTCATCATCAAACAAGTTAAAAGGCCACTTACCACTCAGCACCCAAGAATGAACAAGATGGGAAAGTGGTGAAAAAGAATAACATTTATGTGAGCTAAATAAACAACAGAAACTTATCAATACAACATTTTCATTTCACCCAAGTGCATACCCTTGTGCAACTACAAAACCTTACTCTTACTTTTTCTGCTACTCCTACATGGTGCTTCAGCAGAGGTAGAGGCAGGCTGCTCAGATCCCTGCTGTGACTGCTGCGATGATCTTGGCTGACGTCCTCTCGGTTTTGGAGCCTGTGAGGACCCCGCCAAAGACTGCTCCATCTGCGCCTGTACAGGGGCAAACTCAGCCATTGGGAGACGAGACAGCATGTGGGCTATAGACTGAGAGGTGGGCTGTGGGTGAGAAGTGGAATTGCTTTGAGTAGAGTCCCCACTTCCATGTCGCCTTTCCCCATCATCGCTCTCATGGACCAGCTGCGTTTCACTGCTACCACTGCGCTGGAGAGCACTTTCGTGCAGATCCGTGCAGCTCTGTGAGACCAAGGCTAAGGTATCTTTTAACCTATTTAAGGAGGCCGACATGTTGGCATCCAAAGTCTGCAAGATGGTGGCCAAGGTGTGCATGGACTCATTTGATTGGAGCGTTTGATGTTCCACAGCGCTGGCCACTCTATCCATGGAAAAACACACCATCTCATTGGCCTGCGACATCAACCCACTCATCCATTCTCTCTGTAATCGTGGTGAGTCTACTTTGAAAGCCTATCACTCCATCACACATTATCTGCTGCTGCTGCTGAATGATTCTATTTTTCATTGATGACCCCCAGGGTACAGCATCTGTGTCCAGCTGAGCAGAGCTTGGAGAGGGCTGTGCCCTCCGACACAGACTGTCCACTGCTGTCCCTGTCACCACCATTTGCTCATGCTCACTTGTGAAGTGTGAGTCCCCAGATGAAAACCCAACTATCTGCCTTACTGGTCTCACTGAAGTGCGAGTATCTGAGCTGGTGCATGGTCTGCATGAGTGTTGTGATGGTGCACCCTCAAAAGGATTCAACTCCTCTGAGGAATCATCGTTGGCCACCTCCACCGGCTTCTACTGCATGCGTGAAGGCCCTGTCAGAGATAAAAGACACGAATTAGTCCTGGCAAGGTAAGAATATGTTGCAAGTTATCATTATGAAGATGATCATATTTCACTGGCTGTTGAAACCAAGTCAACATGACTGAGTGAAGTATGACATGTGGGTGGCTTTTATTTAATTGTGTCATCAGGTAACTGGGAGCACCCCATCTCCCCATCTCAGACAGCCAGGGTCGCCAAAACTCCACTGATTTCCAGTGCCTCCTCCTCTACGATTGTCAATTGGGAAATCTGTGGAGGGCCACCTCCGGTTCTCTCCCTCTACCTTGTAAGAAAGGGCTAATCTGCTCGAAAGCTTGGTGATAGCATTTACAACTAACTAACTAACATCTGCAGGAACTAACATAGTGAACAACTATTGTATTGAGAACAGCTAGTCAGCAAACCGCATCCTGTTATCGAAGCCGGTACAAACCTTAGCTACATTGCTAGGAAGACCCTTTGTCATCGACCTGAAACGTTAACTCTGTTTCTCTCTCCACAGATGCTGCCTGACCTGCTGAGTATTTCCAGTATTTTCTGTTTTTATTCCTAATTTGTGTAATCTCTCCTCGTAACTTAACCCTTGAAGTCCGGGTATCATTCTGGTAAACCTACGCTGCGCTCCCTCCAAGGCCAATATATCCTTCCAAGGTGTGGTGCCTAGAACTGCTCACAGTACTCCAGGTGTGGTCTAACCAGGGTTTTGTACAGCTGCAGCATAACTTCTGCCCCCTTGTACTCTAGTCCTCTAGATATAAAGGCCAACATTCCATTAGCCTTATTGATTATTTTCTGTACCTGTTCATGATATTTTAATGATCTATGTACCTGAACTCCCAAGTCTCTTTGGACATCCACTGTTTTTAGCTTTTTACTATTTAGAAAGTACCCTGTTCTATCCTTTTTAGGTCCAAAGTGGATGACCTCACATTTGCTTACATTGAAATCCATTTGCCACAGTTTTGCCCATTCACTTAATCTATCAATATCCCTTTGTAATTTTATGCTTTCATCTACAGTGCCGCCTATCTTTGTGTCATCGGCAAATTTGGATATATGACTTTCTATGCCATCATCTAAGTCATTAATAAATACTGTGAATAGTTGAGGCCCCAACACAGATCCCTGCAGGACACCACTAGTCACATCCTGTCAATTTGAGTACCTACCCATTATCCCTACTCTCTGTCTCCTGCCGCTCAGCCAATTTCCTAACCAGGTCAATAATTTGCCCTCAACTCCGTGGGCTTCTACCTTAGTTAACAGTCTCTTATGTGAAACTTTATCAAATGCCCTCTGGAAGTCCATATAAATAACATCCATAGACATTCCCCTGTCCACGACTTTAGTCACCTCTTCAAAAAATTCAATCAGATTTGTCAGGCATGACCTGCCTTTCACAAATCCATGCTGGCTCCCTCTGAGCAACTGAAAATTTTCAAGGTGTTCAGTCACCCTATCCTTAATTATAGACTCTAGCAATTTCCCCACAACAGATGTTAGGCTAACTGGTCAATAATTCCCTGCTTTCCCTCTCTCGCCATTCTTAAAAAGCGGAGTGACATGCGCAATTTTCCAATCTAAAGGAATGGTTCCTGAATCGAGAGAACTTTGGAAGAGTATAGTTAGGGCACATTCAATGTGCTCACCTACTTCCTTTAAAACCCTGGGATGGAAACCATCTGGCCCTGGGGATTTGTCATTCTTCAGTGCCATTATTTTCTTTATTACTTTTATTTAACTTACAGTAATTTTATTGAGTCCCTATCCCCAATTCAATATTAGTTTCTTTGGGATTTCCGGCATGCTACTGTAAATACTGATGCAAAGTAATTATTCAACATGTCCACCATTTCCCCATTGTCATTGACAATATCACCACTTTCAGTTTTTAAGGGGCCAACATTGCTCCTGACCACCCTCTTTTTCCTAATGTAACTATAAAAATTCTTCGTATTGATTTTGATATCCCTTGTAAGTTTCTTTTCATACTCCCTTTTTGTAGCTCTTACTATCTGTTTTGTGACCCTTGCTGTTCTTTGTATCTTTCCCATTCGCCAGGATCTGTGCTTTTTTTTGCATTTTTGTATGCCCTTTCCTTTAGTTTTATGCTGTCCCTTACCTCTTTAGTCATCCATGGCTGGTTTTTTTGACAAGTAGAGCTCTTGCCCCTCAGGGGTATAAACTGGTTCTGTATCACGTTAAATTCTTTTTTAAACATCTCCCACTGATCTTCTGTCGTTTTACCCATTAACAGATTTTCCCAGTTTACTGTGGACAGTCTCTGCCTCATCCCGTTGAAGTCGGCCTTACCTAAATCTAGAATCTTAGTCGCTGTTTCGCGTTTCTCCCTTTCAAACGCTACGTTGAACTTGATCATGTTATGATTGCTATTGGATAAATGTTCACACACAGTTAGGCTGTTAATTAAATCTGGCTCATTACTCATTACTAAATCTAACCTGGCTTGCCTCCTTGTTGCCTCTAGAACATATTGTTGTGGAAAACTATCATGGACACACTCAAGAGATTCACTACCTTTCGACAGGTGCTAGTCTGTTTTTCCCAATCTATATGAAAGTTAAAATCCCCCATTAAAACCACTCTGCCTTTATGACATGCTTGTCTAATCTCTGCACTGATACAATCTAGCACTTCAGAGCTGCTACCAGGGGCCTATACACAACTCCCACTACAGTCTTAGATCCTTTCCTATTTCTTAATTGAACCCATAAGGTCTCCACTGGCTGCTTACCCCTCCTTAAATCCTCTCTTATCATTGAAGTGATTTCATTCTTAATCACTAAGGCTACTCCTCCCCCTCTACCATTTTCCCTATCTGTCCTGTAAACCTTATAACCTGATATATTTAGTTCCCAGTCCTGATTGTCTTGCCACCATATCTCAGTATGGCTACCATGTCATACCCTCCAATTTGAATTTGTGCCTGCAGTTCATTCAATTTATTCCTTAAACTCCATGGGCTGGATTTTCATAGACCCGTGGAGGCGGGTTTGGAGGCATGTGGGGGGTTAAAATTGCGAAAAGTGGCGGGCACACCCGATCCCGTCTCCATTCCGCCTCCACACAATTTTGATGAAATCGTGTGCAGTGGTCCCGTCTCCGTCCCGCCTCCAAGAGGCGGGAGAGGCCATTAAAGCCCTTAACAAGCCCTAAATTGGCTCTGTAATGCCATTTTGAAACTTTTTAGCTAGTTTAACCCTTTTCCCACGTGAAGCACGCCTGATCTGAAACACGCCAGTGAAACCTGGCGGGAGCACAAGTGGATAGCTGACTATCAGCTGCAGGTCCACTATTACAACGGAGATGTGATGAAGGTAGTAGTAGTATTAGGTCTGAAAGTCGCCTCTGATGCTGCTGCATTGAATGTCTTCAGAGACTGCCTGGCCTTTGCTGTGAGAGGACCTGGATGCAAAAAAAATTCATTCTCTCTCTCTCTCTCTCTCTCTCTCTCTCAGATGCTGCTCATTTTGCATCCAGGTCCTCTCACAGCAAAGGCCAGGCAGTCTCTGACCTGCAATGCAGCAACAATGATGACATCATCAGAGGCGACTTTCAGACTGAAACCACTAATTGGTTCATGGGTTCCCACATGCTGGAACTCAATTGCCCAATTAAGTGAAAATTGCATCAATCTCCCACATCCAATTGCAGTCGGGTGGATAACACGAAATGCGGATGACACGACCCCAACCCGCCCCAGTATCAAAATCCAGCCCCATGTGTTTGTATAAAGAACGCTTATTTGGGCCACACACCCCTAGCCTGTCCTTCAGCTCTGATGTTTTACTCACATGTTTCTTATTTCTCTCTCCTGGTATAATTGCTTTACATCTTTTAGTTTTCCCTTTACCTGTAGTGCCTAAAGTACAATTTCTGACTGCTGCTCTACTCTTTTCCCTTTCATTTGCTTTTGAATGACTAATTGTACTATTTGTATTGCAATTTCCCCCCTGAGCCCTTCCCCCCGCCCATTTACTAGTTTAAAGTCCTAAATAAAGCCCTATTTATTCTTTCTGCTCGGACCTTGGTCCCAGACCAGTTCAGGTTCATTTAGAAACCAGCAAAGGATGACCCAAAAATTGATGAGCTGCGAGACTGGGTCTGCGACAGGTGATGAGAGAACCAGCACGAGGGAAAAACCTACTTGACCTCGTTCTCACCAACCTACCTGTCGCAGATGCATCTGTCCATGACAGCATTGGTAGCAGTGACCACCGCACAGTCCTTGTGGAGACGAAGTCCCGTCTTCACACTGAGGACACCCTCCATCGTGTTGTGTGACACAACCACCGTGCTAAATGGGATAGATTCAGAATAGATCTAGCAGCTCAAACTGGGCATCCATAAGGCGCTGTGGACCATCCTCAGCAGCAGAATTTTATTCCGCCACAATCTGTAACCTCATGGCCCGGCATATCTCTTACTCTACCATTACCTCAAGCCAAGAGACCAACCCTGCTTCAATGAGGAGTGTAGAAGAGCATGCCAGGAGCAGCATCAGGTGTACCAAAAAAAGAAGTGCCAATCTGGCAAAGGTACAACGCAGGACTACATACAAGCTAAACAGCACGGAAGCAGCATGCTATAGACAGAACTAAGCAATTCCACAACCTACGGATCAGATCAAAGATCTGCAGTCCTGCCACATCCAGTTGTGAATGATGGTGGACAATTAAACAACTAACGGGTGGAGGAGGCTCCATGAACATCTCCATCCTCAATGATGGCAGAGCCCAGCACGTGAGTGCAAAAGACAAAGCTGAAGCATTTGCGACCATCTTCAACCAGAAGTGCTGAGTTGATGATCCATATCGGCCTCCCCCTGAGGTCCCCACCACCACAGAAGCCAGTCTTCAGCCAATTCGATTCACTCGACGTGATATCAAGAAATGGATGAACGTACTGGATACAGCAAAGTCTATGGGCCCCAACAACATCCTGGCTGTCGTGCTGAAGACTTGTGCTCCAGAACTAGCCGTGCCTCTAGCCAAGCTGTTCCAGTACAGCTACAGCACTGGAATCTGCCCGACAATGTGAAAAACTGCCCAGGTATGCCCTGTCCACAAAAAACAGGACAAATCCAATCCGGCCAATCACCCCTCCATCAGTCTACTCTCAATCATCAGCAAAGTGATGGAAGGTGTTGTCAACAATGCTATCAAGCAGCACTTACTCACCAATAACCTGCTTACCGATGCTCAGTTTGGGTTTCACCAGGACCACTCAGCTCCAGACCCCGTTTCAGCATTGGTCCAAACATGGACAAAAGAGCTGAATTCCAGAGGTGAGGTGGGAGTTACTGCCCTTGATAGCAAGGCAGCATTTGACCAAGTGTGGCATCAAGGAGCCCTAGTAAAATTGAAGTCAATGGAATCAGGGGGAAAACTCTCCACTGGCTGGAGTCATACCTAGCACAAAGAAAGATGGTTGTGGTTGTTGGAGGCCAATCATTTCAGCCCCAGGACATCGCTGCAGGAGTTCCTCAGGGCAGTGTCCAAGGCCCAACCAGCTTCAGCTGCTTCATCAATGGCCTTCCCATCATCATAAGGTCAGAAGTGGGGATGTTCGCTGATGATTGCAGTGTTCAGTTCCATTTCCAACTCCTCATATAATGAAGCAGTCCATGCCCACATGCAGCAAGACCTGGACGACATTCAGCCTTGGGATAAGTGGCAAGTAACATTCGCGCCAGGCAATGACCATCTCCAACAAGAGAGAATCTAACCACCGCCCCGTGACATTCAACAGCATGACCATTGCCGAATCCCCCACCATCAACATCCTGGGGGTCACCATTGACCAGAAACTTACTTACTCACCAATCACATAAATACTGTGGCTACAAGAGAAGGTCAGAGGCTGGGTTTTCTGCGGCGAGTGTCTCCCCTCCTGACTCCCCAAAGCCTTTCCACCATCTACAAGGCACAAGTAAGGAGTGTGATGGAATACTCTCCACTTGCCTGGATGAGTGCAGCTCTAACAACACTCAAGAAGCTTGATACCATCCAGGACAAAGCAGGCCGCTTGATTGGCACCCCATCCACCACCTTAAACATTCACTCCCTCCACCACCGGTGCACTGAAGCTGCAGTGTGTACCATCAACAAGATGCACTGCAGCAACTCACCATGGCTTCTTCGATAGCACCTTCCAAACCCACGATCTCTACCACCTAGAAGGACAAGGGCAGCAGGTGTATGGGAACACCACCACCTCTAAGTTCCCCTCCAAGTCGCACACCATCCTGACTTGGAAATATATCGCTGTTCCTTCATAGTCGCTGGGTTAAAATCTTGGAACTCCCTCCCTAACAGCACTGTAGGAGTACCTTCACCACACGGATTGCAGCGGTTCAAGAATGTGGCTCACCACCTCCTTCCCAAGGGCAATTAGGGATTAGTAATAAATGCTGGCTTTGCCAGCAACGTCCACATCCCATGAACGAATTAAAAAAAATAAAAAGGGAGAAAATAGAGTTTGAGAGTAAACTAGCAAGAAATATGAAAGCAGATTGTAAGAGCTTCTACAAGTATGTAAAAAGGAAGAGAGGAGCAAAAGTAAGCGTTCGTCTCTTCGAGACAGGAGTAATTATACTGGGGAATAAGGAAATGGCTGAGACTTTAAACAAATATTTTGTATCTGTCTTCATAGTAGAAGACACAAAAGGCATACCAAAGATAGTGGGGAACCAAGGGGCTCATGAGAATGTGGAACTTAAAGTAATTAAGATCAGTAGAGAAAAAGTACTTGAGAAACTAATGGGATTAAAAGCTGACAAATCCCCTGGACCTGACGGCCTGCATCCGAGGGTTCTAAAAGAGGTGGCTTCAGAGATAGTGGATGCTTTGGTTGTGATCTTCCAAAATTCCCTAGATTCCAGAACGGTCCCAGCAGATTGGAAGGTAGCAAATGTAACCCCGCTATTCAAGAAAGGAGGAAGAGAGAGAATACAGGGCACTACAGGCCAGTTAGCCTGACATCAGTCATCGGTAAAATGCTGGAATCCATTGTTAAGGAAGTGGCATCAGGGCACTTAGAAAATCATAACATGATTCGGCAGAGTCAACATGGTTTTATGAAAGGGAAATCACGTTTGACAAATTTATTAGAGTTTTTTGAGGATGTAACTAGCAGGGAAGAGAAAGGGGAATCAGTGGATGTAGTACATTTAGATTTCCAAAAGGCATTCGATAAGGTGCCACATAAAAGGTTGTAACACAAGATAACGGCTCACGAGGTTGGGGGAAATATATTAGCATGGTCTCCTTATCTGAGGAAGGATATACTGTACTTGCCTTAGAGGCGGTGCAACAAAGGTTCACTAGATTGATTCCTGGGATGAGAGGGCTGTCCTGTGATGAGAGATTGTGTAGAATGAGCCTATACTCTCTGGAGTTTAGAAGAATGAGAGGTGATCTCATTGAAACAAATAAGATTCTGAGGGGAATTGACAGGGTATATGTTGAGAGGTTGTTTCCCCTTTCTGGAGAGTCTAGAACTTTTAAATTTGTTTATGGGATCAATGCCAGCATTTATTGCCCATCCCTAGTTGCCCCTGAGAAGGTGGTGGTGAGCCGTCTTCTTGAACCGCTGCAGTCCGTGTGGTGATGGTACTCCCACAGTGCTGTTAGGTAGGGAGTTCCAGGATTTTGACCCAGCGACGATGAAGGATCGGCGATATACTTCTAAGTCAGGATGGTAAGTGGCTTGGAGGGGAACCTGGAGGTGGTGGTGTTCCCATGCGCCTGCTGCCCTTGTCCTTCTAGGTGGAAGAGGTAGCAGGTTTGGGAGGTGTTGCTGAAGAAGCCTTGGTGAGTTGCTGCAGTGCATCTTGTAGATGGTACACACTGCAGCCACGGTACGCCAGTAGTGGAGGGAGTGAATGTTTAAGGTGGTGGATGGGGTGCCAATCAAGCGGGCTGCTTTGTCCTGGATGGTGTCAAGCTTCTTGAGTGTTGTTGGAGCTGCACTCATCCAGGCAAGTGGAGAGTATTCCATCACACTCCTGACTTGTGCCTTGTAGATGGTGGAAAGGCTTTGGGGAGTCAGGAGGGGAGACACTCGCCGCAGAATACCTGGCCTCTGACCTGCTCTTGTTGCCACAGTATTTATGTGGCTGGTCCAGTTAAGTTTCTGGTTAATGGTGACCCCCAGGATGTTGATAGTGGGGGATTCGGCGATGGTAATGCCATTGAATGTCAAGGGGAGGCGGTTAGACTCTCGCTTGTTGGAGATATTCATTGCCTGGCACTTCTGTGGCGCGAATGTTACCTGCCACTTATCATCCCAAGCCTGAACGTAGTCCAGGTCTTGTTGCATGCGGGCATGGACTGCTTCATTATCTGTGGAGTTTTGAATGGCGTTGAACACTGTGCAGTCATCAGCGAACATCCCCATTTCTGACCTTATGTTGGAGGGAAGGTCATTGATGAAGTAGCTGAAGATGGTTGGGCCTAGGACACTGCCCTGAGGAACTCCTGCAGCAATGTTCTGGGGCTGTGACGATTCAACCACCACAACCATCTTCCTTTGTGCTAGGTATGACTCCAGCCAGTGGAGCGGTTTCCCCCTGATTCCCATTGACTTCAGTTTTACTAGTGCTCCTTGATGCCAGATTCGGTCAAATGCTGCCTTGATGTCAAGGGCAGTCACTCTCACCTCACCTCTGGAATTCAGCTCCTTTGTCCATGTTTGGACCAAAGCTGTGATGAGGTCGGGAGCCGAGTGGTCTTGGCGGAACCCAAACTGGGCATCAGTGAGCAGATTATTGGTCAGTAAGTGCCGCTTCATAGCACTGTCGATGACACCTTCCATCACTTTGCTGATGATTGAGAGTAGACTGATGGGGCGGTAATTGGCCGGGTTGGATTTGTCCTGCTTTTTGTGGATAGGACATACCTGGGCAGTTTTCCACATTGTCGGATAGATGCCAGTGTTGTAGCTGTACTGGAACAGCTTGGCTAGAGGCGCGGCTAGTTCTGGAGCACAAGTTTTCAGCACGATAGCCGGGATGTTGTCGGGGCCCATAGCCTTTGCTGTATCCAGTGCGCTCAGCTGTTTCTTGATATCACGTGGAGTGAATCGAATTGGCTGAAGACTGGCTTCTGTAATGGTGGGGACCTCGGGAGTAGACCGATATGGATCATCCACTCGGTACTTCGGGCTGCAAACGCTTCAGCCTTGTCTTTTGCACTCATGTGCTGGGCTCCACCATCATTGAGGATGGGGATATTCTTGGAGCCTCCTCCTCCCGTTCGTTGTTTAATGGTCCACCACCATTCACGACTGGATGTGGCAGGACTGCAGAGCTTTGATCTGATCCATAGGTTGTGGAATTGCTTAGTTCTGTCTATAGCATGCTGCTTCCACTTTTTAGCATGCATGTAATCCTGTGTTGCAGCTTCCCCAGGTTGGCACCTCATTTTTAGGTACGCCTGGCGCTGCTCCTGGCATGCTCTTCTACACTCGTTGTTGAACCAGGGTTGGTGGTAATGGTAGAGTGAGGGATATGCCAGACCATAAGGTTATAGATTGTGGTGGAATACAATTCTGCTGCTGCCCCACAGCGCCTCATGGATGCCCAGTTTTGAGCTGCTAGATCTGTTCTGAATCTATCCCATTTAGCACGGTGATAGTGCCACACTACACGATGGAGGGTGTTCTCAGTGTGAAGATGGGACTACGTCTCCACAATGGCTGTGCGGTGGTCACTGCTGCCATGGACAGATGAATCTGCAACAGGTAGATTGTGAGGACAAGGTCAAGTAGGTTTTTCCCTCGTGTTGGTTCACTCGTCACCTGTCGCAGGCCCAGACTGGCAGTTATGTCCCTCAGGGCTCGGCCAGTAGTGGTGCTACCGAGCCACTCTTGGTGATGGACATTGATGTCCCCCACCCAGAGTACAATCTGTGCCCTTGCTACTCTCAGTGCTTCTTCCAAGTGGTGTTTAACATGGAGGAGTACGGATTCATCAGCTGAGGGAGGTAATCAGCAGGAGGTTTCCTTGCCCCTGCTTGACCTGAAGCCATGAGACTTCATGGGGTCCGGAGTCAATGTTAAGGACTCCCAGGGCCACTCCTTCCTGACTGTATACTGCTGTGCCACCACCCCTGGTTGGTCTGTCCTGCCGGTGGGACAGGACATACCCAGGGATGGTGATGGAGGAGTTCAGGACATTGGCTGAAAGGTATGATTCTGTGAGTATGACTATGTCACGCTGTTGCTTGACTAGTCTGTGGGACAGCTCTCCCAATTTTGGCATAAATCCCCAGATGTTGGTGAGGAGGACTTTGCAGGGTTGACTGGGCTGGGAGTGCTGTTGCCGTGTCCGTAGCCGGTGCCGAGGTCGATGCCAGGTTTCATTCTTATTATTGTGTTTTGTAGCGGTTAGTTCCAACTGAGTGGCTTGCTAGATCATTTCAGAGGGCAGTTAAGAGTCAACCACATTGCTGGGGGTCTGGAGTCACATATAGGCCAGACCAGGTAAGGACGGCAGATTTCCTTCTCTAAAGGACATTAGTGAACCAGATGGGTTTTTACAACAATCCGATAGTTTCATGGTTACCATTACTGATAATAGCTTTTTATTCCAGATTTATTTAATTAACTGAATTTAAATTCCCAGCTGCCGTGGTGGGATTTGAACTCATATCTCTGGATCATTAATCCAGGCCTTTGGATTATTAGCCCAGTGACATTATCACTACGCTACCGTTCCCTGTCAGCCCTTCGATTTGGAGGTAGGGGCAATTAACCAGAGCCTGGCAGCAGTGTTATGTTAAGATGGGAAACTTCTAGGGGGCATAGTCTCAGGATAAGACCAAGATGAGAAGGAATTTCTTCACTCAGAGGATTATGAATCTTTGGAATTCTCTACCCAAAATGACTGTGAATGCTGAATCGTTCAATATATTCAAGGCTGAGATAAATAGACTTTTGGACTCTGGGGGAATCAAGGGATATGGAGATCGGGCAGGAAAGATAAGTTGAGGTCGAAGATCAGCCATGATATTTAATAGCCGAGCAGACTTGAGGGGCCATATGGCATACTCCTGTCCCTAATCCTTACGTTCTTCTTTTCTTATCCCATGATTCGCCACACTTGCTAAACCTTTGTATGAACTATTGAAAGGCAAAGACAATGAGGTGCAGTCTCACTGGACAGCTGTACATACTACTGCCGTCCAACTATTAAAGCAAGCAGGAATGCAGGTGACAGGTCTGATCCCTCCAGATCTGAGTCAGCCCTTCGATTTGGAGGTGGGGGCAATTAACCAGAGCCTGGCAGCATTGTTATGTTAAGATGGGAAAACTTCTACCTATTGCATATGCCTTATAGGCTCCAATTGTTTCTTAAACAATTTCATGGTTCCTTCACCTTACCATTGGCAGCTGTGCCTTCAGCCCTCTAGACACTAAGCTCTTGAAATCCCTCCCTAAAACTATCTGCATCTCTCTCCTCCTTCAACCAAACTTTTACTCAGCTATCCTAATATCTCCTTCTTTGGCTCAGTGTCAGTTTTTGTCTGATTAGGTTCCTGTGAAGTGCTGAAGGTGTTATATAAATGTAAGTTCTTGTTGTTGAGTGAAAGTTCCAGATACAGCAGCGGGGTCACCAGGCGAGCTTTGTTGACTTTACAGATTTATTTCCCGGGTTGCTTGCAGCAGGAGATCAATTCCAGGAGACTCCCAGACAATCCAGGAGTGTTGGCAAATATAGTTGGCCTACTGCTACTCAGTATACATTTGTCCTTTGTCAAGCAACTTGGGACATTTACATCGTTAAAGGCAAGTATTTCTTTTTCTGTCCACATTTGCCTGATCTTGACAACAAGGGAGCTGTGCCAACATATTTTAAGATGAAAATGAGGGAAGCTTGATGAAAATGGGTCTGCCAGGTGACAGAAGCAACCCCACAATATTGCAGACTTCCAAACATCTCAATACTGGCAGTAGTACAGGTCCAGGTTGGACGTGGCCTGTGGGTGTGGTCGCTCTGGCTGACTGCCTCTTTTCCGTGGTCTTGTTCACGCCCGGGTGGCCCTGGAGAAGGAGCACCTGGTGCCCACGGGTAAGCATGAGGCTTTCTGCGACCAGTGGACACCGCAGGGACTGGAAGGCATAGTGGACATAGGTAACACCATTATTATTTAATTTTACAACAACGTTTATGGGATGTGGCCGTCGCTGGCAAGGCCAGCATTTATTGCCCATCTCTAATTGCCCTTGAGAAGGTGGTGGTGAGCCGCCTTCTTGAACCGCTGCAGTCTGTGTGGTAAAGGTACTCCCACAGTGCTGTTAGGGAGGGAGTTCCAGGATTTTGACCCAGCAACGATGAAGGATTGACGATATACTTCTAAATCAGGATGGTGTGTGACTTGGAGGGGCACTTGGAGGTGGTGGTGTTCCTGTGCGCCTGCTGCTCCTGTCCTTCTAGGTGGAAGAGGTCGCGAGTTTGGGAGGTGCTGTCGAAGAAGCCTTGGCGAGTTGCTGTAGTGCATCTTGTAGATGGTACACACTGCAGCAACAGTACACCAGTGGTGGAGGGAGTAAATGTTTAAGGTGGTGGATGGGGTGCCAATCAAGTGGGCTGCTTTGTCCTGGATGGTGTCGAGCTTCTTGAGTGTTGTTGGAGCTGCACTCATCCAGACAAGTGGAGAGTATTCCATCACACTCCTGACTTGTGCCTTGTAGATGGTGGAAAGGCTTTGGAGACTCAGGAGGTGAGACACTCGCAGCAGAATACCTAGCCTCTGACCTGCTCTTGTTGCCACAGTATTTATGTGGCTGGTCCAGTTAAGTTTCTGGTCAATGGTGACCCCCAGGATGTTGATAGTGGGGGATTCGGCGATGGCAATGCCGTTGAATGTCAAGGGGAGGTGGTTAGACTTTCGCTTGTTGGAGATAGTCATTGCCTGGCACTTCTGTGGTGCGCATGTTACCTGCCACTTATCAGCCCAAGCCTGAACGTCGTCCAGGTCTTGTTGCACGCGGGCATGGACTGCTTCATTATCTGAGGAGTTGTGAATGGCCCTGATCGCTATGCAGTCATCAGTGAACATCCCCATTTCTGACCTTATGTTGGAGGGAAGGTCATTGATGAAGCAGCTGAAGATGGTTGGGCCTAGGACACTGCCCTGAGGAACTCCTGCAGCGATGTCCTGGGGCTGTAGTGATTGACCTTCAACCACCACAAACAATTTCCTTTGTGCTAGGTATGACTCCAGACAGTGGAGTGGAACTTGCATTTATACATCGTGCCTTTAACATAGTAAAATGTCCCAAGGCACTTCACAGGAGCATTATCAAACAAAATTTGACAAAGAACCACATAAGGCGACATTAGGGCAAAGAGGTGGGTTTTAAGGAGCGTCTTAAAGGAGGAAAGAGAGGCGGAGAGGTTTAGGGAGGGAATTCCAGAGCTTAGGGCCCCGGTAGCTGAAGGCACGGTTCTGCGATTAAGATCGGGGATGGTCAAGAGGCCAGAATTGGTTTATTTTATTTTATGGTTGAGTTCCTTATTAGTTGTGACCCTCTAAAAATGGGCCATTTTTTTTTGTTTGGTGACACTGGGGCAATCCAGTATCGGTTTCATTGGCAAAAAACTCTGACAGCAGCAGCACCTGACTGAATGGAGGTTGGGGGGAGGGGTGAGCACCAGGCACCCTGGAAGCTGAACGGCGTCACTTCCTGTCTCGCACTGCAACCGAACCTGCTGGCCAAACCGCTCCTCTGACGTCACTAGAGTGACAATCAGCTCGACCGCTTAGATACGAGAATGGGAGCGGAGCAGCCAATGAGACGGCGGCACCGGGGCGGGGAGCAGCCAGCAGGTTAGGTTGCTCAGCGGCGGGCCGGCAGGTTTTTTTTCACCCTTCCCCCCTCCTTCCCATCCCCCACATTGCTTTCCATGATGGCCGACGTGGGTTTGTTGATGCAGGATGGCCTGTTACACCCGAGCCAGGCGCCGTCGGACGGAGCCGGCGAGCAGCCTAAACCCAACAGCGACACCTCCAACCAGGCCCGGTACGTGGATATGAATAGGCTCGGGATGCCGAGGTATAAATAACAGCCCTCTCTCCCTTCCCTTCTCTCTTTCCCCGCGAACATCGAGCGACCTACCCGGGCCTCGGGCCGCTGCCGCCGCCTGCAGAGTTTCACTGGACATGGGGTGGGGGGATTGTGGGGCACCACGGCTCTCGCACAGCCTGGCAGCAGGCGGCGGCCGCCACTTGTTACTGGGCCCAGCAGCCATCCAATTCCCCTTTCGAAAGGGACAGAACCCACTGGGAACTCTGTGAACTTTGCATGGAGGGTATGACTGGTAACTTCACACAGGCAGAGAGTGTGAGTGTAGCCTGGCACGATGCAGCCATGTTTAATTATTAACATTTTACTTTTCCTTTCTAAAACTTTTTCTTTTATTATTTTAAAAATCTGATTTGGGGCATTTCAGAGGGATCATTGAGGATTTCCATAACTTTTTTTCCCCTCTCTGATGCTTTCCTCCCCATCTCTCCTGAAGGCACAAAGTCTGGGGTGCGGGTATCTTTGTGGAGCTCGCCCAAATGCCAATTCTGTCTTGTATGGAGAGGCTACTTGACTGTGGGGTGCATCGTAGCTGTGCCAGATCCTGTTGCATGTCAATGGCCTTACAGGTGCATCTCCAACAAGAGTAGCCAGGCTTTTTTTTGTCTGGGCTACTAGACTGGCACTGGGCATGAGCCACCAGGATAAAAGCCACTAAGAAATGGTAACCTCAAGAGAAGGCCAACGCTAATACGAGTGGTCCAGTCAAATTAAAATTGCATGTATAAGTGTTTAGATCTAGACCTGATTTTCATTGTTGTTGATACAGAATAGTGAGCGTCCGGTGGTGCCGATTGATTGTGCAAGGCTCGGAATTCACTGGATAATGATTAGGAGTGGGAATCTTTCATTTTTTCTCTCTGCCTGGCTAGCTCAGTTGTGCGGAGTTGGAGTCAACAACAGCTTGTATTTATACAGCAGTTTTATGGTAGTAATACGTCCCAAGGTGTTTCACAGGACCATTATAAAACAAAATTTGACGCCAAACCACATGAGATATTAGGGCAGATGATCAAAAGCTTGGTCAAAGAGGTAGGTTTTAAGGAGTCTCTTAAAGGAGGAAAGAGAGGTAGCAGGGTGGAGAGGTTTAGGGAGGGAATTCCAGAACTTGGGGCCTAGGCAACAGATGGCATGGGTACCAATGGTGGAGCGCTGAAAATCGGGGATGCTCGAGACCAGAATTGGAGGAGCGCAGATATCTGAGGGTTGGAGGAGGTTAGAGAGATATGGAGGGGGCAAGGCCATGGAGGGATTTAAAAACAAGGATGAGAATTTTCAAATCGAGGCGTTGCTTAACTGGGAGCCAATGTAGGTCGGCGAGTACTGGGGTGATAGGTGAACGGGACTTGGTGCGAATTAGGGCATGAGCAGCCGAGTTTTGGATGACTTCAAGTTTATGGAGGGTAGAATGTGGGAGGCCAGCCAAGAGTGTGTTGGAATAGTAAGTAGTAAAAATGTAGATTGTAAGTAAGATTTTTTAAATTGTTTTCTCTTGTACACCTCTGTCAGATGTTGGATGAAGTTAAATGTTCGATATGTAAAAGAGGATGTTGGCAAAACATTTTTCTAACATGTTGATTGAGCTGTCTGTAAGTTTTCAAGAATCTGATGTTGGGGGAGGGGAATTGTAAGAGGAGGGCTTTTTCAGAAATGATGCTGTTGATGACTGGAGGATGAGGTGCCATCCGCTTCCCTACTTCTCTTTATTTGCAAAGCTTGGTGAGGGGCCAGAGTGAACAGTGCAGCATCCCCAAAGTTGAAAAGATGACATAAATCAGGGAGTTATGAATTGTCACTGGACTTAATTAGCATATTTGTGCCAGTAAACTGCAGGGAAATCTCACTTCAAGCAATATTCCTTCATAGAAAGAAGCTTGCAATTATATAGCTTTTATGTACGCAGGTTATCCCAAAGTGCTTTACGTTCAATGAATTGGTGTGCATGGGCCCCAAAGCAGCAATGAGGTAAATGACCACATAATCTGTTTTAATGATGGTTAAGGGGTAGATGTTAGCCAGGATACCGGGTGAAATCCCCTGCTTTTCTTTGACTGGTGCTATGCGATCTTTTACAACCATCTGTGAGGGCAGACAGGGCCCGAGTTTAATGTCTCCACTGAAAGACGGCATCTCTGACAGTGCAGCACGCCCTCTGTAATGCACTGAAGTTTCAAGCCTGGATTATGTACTGAAGTCCTTGGAATGGGACTGGTGCTATTACCGAGCGAAGGCTAATACCTAATGTATAGTTTTGAGGTTCTTGAAAGATTGAGTAGGAGACTGGGGACGAGTCTTGATTTCGATAGAGTGGAGGGTACCATTGTGGGACACTTTGCAGCTGGGGGTGTGGGGGAGGCAGAGGATCGATCAGAGAAGCACTTAGAATAGCAGTGTTAATAAAATGGAGGTGACAAAGGTTGTGGTGGTGAGAGGGTTGCCAGCTTTTACTTGTATCCTGCTTCGGAATGAGATTGAGGTGTTAGCTTTATCAAATATTGGAGCAGTATTCAAGTCTTGGTCAGTCTTGGCCTTTTATGAATTAGGAAATGCTGAGGGGAAAAGAAATCTTGTCCATTTGAAGAGGACAGCAAGCTTGAGCAGTGCAGAAGACGTTTGTGCTCCATTTGAGTTCAGAGGAAGTAGTAAAGCGAAGAATGTTAACGGAATAAGGTAGTCTATTCAGTGAGGATGTTTTTAAACTGTTTACAATTCAATATCTGTGGTTTAAAAGAAAAAAGTGATTTGAAACCTTTAAATGCTTGTCGGGGCCTGGAACCTGTTTGTACAGCCTGATGTTCCAGAGGGTGTACAGCCTGATGTTCCAGAGGGTGTACAGCCTGATGTTCCAGAGGGTGTACAGCCTGATGTTCCAGAGGGTGTACAGCCTGATGTTCCAGAGGGTGTACAGCCTGATGTTCCAGAGGGTGTACAGCCTGATGTTCCAGAGGGTGTACAGCCTGATGTTCCAGAGGGTGTACAGCCTGATGTTCCAGAGGGTGTACAGCCTGATGTTCCAGAGGGTGTACAGCCTGATGTTCCAGAGGGTGTACAGCCTGATGTTCCAGAGGGTGTACAGCCTGATGTTCCAGAGGGTGTACAGCCTGATGTTCCAGAGGGTGTACAGCCTGATGTTCCAGAGGGTGTACAGCCTGATGTTTCAGTGCTGGAGTTGAGCTCTTGGTGCAAAGACTTCAAATCTGTGTCTTAATCTTGGTCCTTCACTGAGGCAGGAAATAAAGAAAAACAGGAAAGCTGATGGTACCTCAGCCTCCAGTCAAAACAGAACTTAAAAAAAAGTCCCTTTCCATTTACAGTAGGACTCATCTTGCACCTTTTCTAGTGTAGCATAGAGCCTTGGATCTCCAACACTGCCTGAGATTTCTTGCATTGAGAATGTATGCTTCGAGTTGTGAGAAGTTGGTACGCAGAAGCTTAGTGATTTTTTCCCACAAGGAGAAATATGATTTGCTGAGACCATTTTGACACATCCCCTGGCAGTAAGTGGCTGGGGCATGTTCCCATACCACACAGACTTGAGCACATAATCAAAGCCTGACACTTCGGTGCAATGCTGAGGGAGTGCTGCACTGTTGGAGGTACTGTCTTTCGGATGAGACGTTAAACCGAGGCCCCATCTGCCCCCTCAGGTGGACGTAAAAGATCCCAAGGCACAATTTAAAGAAGAGCAGGAGAGTTTTTCCTGGTGGCCTGGCCAAAATTTATCCCTCAACCAACATCACTAAAACAGATTGTCTGGTTATTATCCCATTGCTGTTTGTTGGATCTTGCTGTATGCAAATTGGCTGCCGTGTTTCCTACATTACAAGTGTGACTACACCTCAAAAGTACTTGATTGGCTGTAAAATGCTTTGGGACATTCAGAGGTTGGAAAGGCGCTATATAAATGCAAGTTCTTTCTTTTCAAATTCTTAATTGTAGTGACCGGGAAGGAAAGTGAAGGCGATTTCACATTTTTAAAATTCCCTGACCCCTTCCCCCACTCCTGTTAAGAGAAAAACAAAACTGGCTGATTTGTGTATTGGAACAATGTCGGAGCTGCCAAGATGAGAAGCAATATTGTATGAGAAAAGGTGTAATGGAGGTTGAGTATGCTAAGTAAAAATCTGAATTCAGGATTGTTGAGTAACAGTAAAATCTTAGTGAATCATAACAGGATTTATTGACCGACAACATAATGCAATTACACATTCTTAAAATCCACACTTGTATAGGAATCCAGTAATTCCAAAATTCACCCTTGAATAGGAGGAAGCGAGATGTTCTTTCTGTTGATTTTTCTTTTGTATCACATCTCTCTGTCCCTTCAGAACTCCCCCATCATTCTTGCTTGTTTCCTTTAGTGCTTGCTCACTCTGTGTAGCATTGGCACCGGTGCCAGCGTGGCAAGATTTGTTTTATCCCTCCCCCACCATTGTATGTTCGTTGCGTGCAGCGCTGTGTCCTTTTGGCCAGGCTAGAAGTGAGTACTGGAGTGACTGCAAACGTGTGTTTTGGAAATTGCCGCTGGAACACTTGTGACTGCATGGGTTGTAATCCTCATTTGCCGTGGAGGGAGGGGTTGGGGGAGGGTAAGAGGGACGGGGGCAAAGACAAAGAGAAGGCACTCTGTCCTGAAGTCAGTGACAGGTGGTTGACAGTTCCATGCGTGCTGATGTTGTACATTATTTTGTCCAACTGGTCACTCTTGATTTATGAACCTTGATTGGTGTCGAAGTGCTATTTGCCCACAGGGGAGGGGGCATCACTGCATTCGATCCTGTCCATGGATGCAGAATTCCAGCAGTAGTCACTGGATAGCAAGAACCCTGACTGATATCCCCACCTCCCCGGCTACCTTCACACAGACCATAGGTTAAACCTCTGTGCTTGGATTCGAAGATTTGAAATTTCCTATGGAGTGAATGTTGCTGTCTGGGGTACTAACCTCCAGTCTCCATAAATCCTCTGGATACTAAGAGCAGTGTCGCCGTTGATGTGTAGCTGAAATGCATCTCATTTTGTGGTTTCATTTAAGGCTCTGCCTCTGTAAATTGACGTTGCGTAACAAAGAGATCTTGTTTCAGTCCATTGCTGTCTGGATTATATGATGGCCTATGTGTTGAGAAGCACAAACAATGTGCCCATTCCAGATTTTCCATTCATGGAATTAGCTACCCGATTGTGTCTTTGTAAACAATGATGGTTCGATTCCATTTCTGACCTTGAGTCACTCTGACCCGCCTTCCTCAGTGACACTAGTTGAACTCAGCTGGGGCAGCAGCACCATGGAGCTCGGTGCTTTGAGTTATGGATTCGGGCCTTTTTCTGTTCCTGATCGCCACCCTGTGACCTCTGCTAGAAGTGAAAGCTGTAGAAGGACAGGCTCATGCTTGATTATGTGCCAAGGCTCAAAACACAGCGTGGCCATTTGGGCGAGTTCAGTGGGCTCCTGGCACCCCAGACCTGTGTAAGTCAGGACCATAAGGAGAAAATTAGCAAAAGAATCATACAGGTGAACTGAAAAGATCTTCAAAGCTTATTATTTCTAAATTTTGTTTTGATAAAATTATCTTTCACTCTCAGTGCGACAGTTTAATTGACGGGCTTTCCCCAAAAGACCTCTTGCATTCGAAGGGTGAAACACGACGGGTGCAGTAGTGTTGTGGTTATGGTACCAGACTAGCAAGCAGAGGTCACAATTTCAGATGGCACGTTATGAAATTGAATTCAATGAATCTGATCATTTGTGGGCTAGCACCGTAAAAATGTCCCACGAAACTGCCTGATTGTCTTAAAAACCCCAACAGGTTCACTAATGTCCTTCAGTGAGGCAACGGACCACCGATTACCTGGTCTGGCCTGCACAGGACTACAGTCTCAGATGACATGGTAGACTCTTAATTTCCTTGGAGTAAATAGGGATGGGTAATAAATGCAGCCTTGCCACCATTTCCGACATCCTGAGAACAAATAAAGCAAAGGATCAAGTCTACCTTGATTAAACGCACTGCTCTGGAAATTACGATAGATGATCCATGACCTGAACTTGGTCATGATTTTTTCTCTCCCCAGATACTTGTTTTGGGATGTCATTTATTCTTGTTTCTTCCCGGCTCCTTGCATAACAGCAACTTTACGAGCCTGCACGCTGTGGAGGTGTATACACTTTGCAGGAATGTTAAATGCAAGCCGAAATCCTGCAGAACTTGTTGCAAGAAGTTTCCATGACCCCTGCAGTAATAATTCCTGCTGTTACTTTCAATACTTACTGCTACTTTAACTACTTGCTGCTCAGCACAAGTTTTCAAAATCGGGAAAATAAACCACACTTGCTAAAGTCTATTTTGTTGAAGAATTCAGTTTTCCACAGTGCTGTGCTACCTTTAGAATGTACCTGCACACGCTCTAAAATTAAAAAAAGCAGTGTTAGGAGAAATCCTGAAGTTCTTAAGTGAACTGTGTTTGTGTGCAGGTTTTTTAAACTTGTGCAGGCAGAAAGGCAGACTGGGGAAAAATAAAAATATATCTCCTTGGTAAATGCACTGCTTGGTGGAGTACTGAGCTGTACAGACCTAGAAGGTCCCACATTTGATTACCGTTTACATTGATTTAGGTGATCTCTGCTGTGACAGCAACGTGGATGCTGTCGTGAGAGGGTAGGTGAGGGGTAAAGTCCCCCATAGTTCCTGCTTCTGATTACTGTTCACTGACCCCTTTGGAAAAAACGGAACTGCTGTGTGTGCAAAGAATTGATCCGTACTATGATGTCTCTCCCGTCAAATATCTTGCTGACATTTAGTGTCGAGACACTCTGATGACTGATTGGCTGATATACCAAAGGGCTACTGGTGCCCTTGGAAAATTCAGCATGTCAGCACATTAAGTGCTAAAATACAGAGAACCGAGAGTCCGATGAATATTATTTCTGAAAGCACCATGTTATTTTTTTTGAAGGGGGCTAACTGATAGTTGATGTACTGTTCTAACTTTCAATTACACTAAGCCATTTTGACTGCTATAAAACATGTTTGAAGATTTTGTTGGTTTTGAACCATGCTTGGGTTAGATCACCTTTTACTGCGTGAGGCAGGAATGCGCTGTTGTGCTTTTGGAGCCTTCCCTCCTTTTTCGTTGTTTTGTTTCAGTTCACGCTCCTCCTGTAAAATTCAGTGACCTTCAGTCTGACACATAGTTGTAACAGACATGCTCACAAAGGTGCAGGCCCAACTTGAGGTCGGGAGTGGTTGGCAGATCCCTCATTCCAGCAGCCTTCTCCGTGAGTCATTTGGTGGAGTGTTGCATCAGAAAGTGTGGATATAAACACCACATAGCATGGTACAAGGGCGGACAGTCCAAGAGGGCTCCAAGTTCAGTCCGCAGTCTGTGCTGAGCTGAAGTGATCCGAGCCAGGGCAACAGTTGGGGCTGCCACTTGCTGCCCAAGTTGACACACGAAGAAATGGCACTTGGGTAAGTTACAAGAGTGGTGCTGCCACCTGTGGAACTGTACACCAGCAAGGAAGGGGTGGGAGAATGTGGTAGAGAAAGGCATTTAATAGGGTGGGAATATGTTAGGTCCTCAATGTTCCTTGTTTTGAGTTTTCACTAATTTAAAATACCAAAATTTAAAAACTCATCAGTTTTTACTGAATTTTATTTCCATGTCATCTGGTGTGATTTTCCAAAATCCTGTGTCCCAAAATGTGAAATTTGATTCTATACCCTTCGTGTGGTTTGCAACATTGCTATTGTTTCCCCCCTCTACAGTAAAAATGAAAGAAAATAAAACTGGAAAAAGTGTATCTAATTAACAAAAATTAATTTCAAGAATTTATAAATTTTTTGTCGTATTGATATTTTACCCATAAGTTTCACATGGGATTCTTTGTTACCTTTTCCCTGATTTAAAAATAAGAAATTGAAAATCCCTAAGAAACTGTAGTGCAGATGAAACAGAGGGATAAAACTGAGTAAGCTATTTCATCTTGGATCAGTGCTTCTCTTTACCCTGCCCCCAGATACCCTTCCTCTTTTTTGGTGAGTCACTTCATCTGGTGCCTCCCATCTCGGCAGTGGTGCCTCCCTGTTCTGGGCTTGGATGGCAAAAATGCCATTTTGTTGTCCTTGTTTGACTGCTTTAGTCACCTGCTAATCACTGGCACAGCTTACCTAATGAGAGCAGATAGGTCGCAGTGTCACTTGATGCTATGATTCAAACTTGGTGATCCCTTTCGTTCAAGAGTCGACTGATAAAGCTGTTGAGGCACCTTTATAGATTTTTACGGTAACTTCTTTATCCTCCTTTAAATGTGTGTGGGGTGCTGATAGTTGGCTTAAGAGTTAAAAAATCAGTCAACTTTGTACTGATTATCCAGTGACCTCTGCTCGATAACATGTCTGTGTGGATGTTTGATGAGGACAGAATCAGTTGTTCGATGCTGACGCTCAAAGCCGAGACTTAGCGATGTATAACAGCTACTTGATGTCAGGGTATTGGAGGGTGGCTGCTGCCCAAAGTAACATACCCCAGCATAAGAAATACAGGAGAAAAACTTAAAAATTTGACACTATTATTAACTATATGTTGATTTATAGACTGTGCTGCAGTGGTCGTATCGTATCTGTTAATGTTTTATCTCCTCTGATAGGATGGCACATCAGCAAGCGCTACGATTTCGTGGCCCAGCTCCTCCAACAAATGCCATGCTGCGGGGACCACCACCTCTTCACGTGCGTCCACCACCTCCGCCATTTGCAATGATGAGAGGGCCCCCACCGCGTCCTCCTTTTGGGCGACCACCGTTCGATCCCAGTATGCCGCCAATTCCACCACCCCCAGGAGGAATGCCGCCACCTATGGCTCCACCACATTTACAGGTAAGAGTTACAGAGGATAGAAGTTTGGTTGTCTTTTCGCTCAGTTACATTTTACTTTTATACACAATTTTTCAGGTCATGCTCTCAGCCATCATAGACCAGGTGTTTTTATTTATGGTAGTTGATTAGAAATATTTGCAACTCGCTCTCTGAGTGAGTAAATGCTACAGTTTGTCTCAATGCCCATGGTTAGATAGGGGTAACATCAACTCAGGTTCCTGCTCCTGATTGCTATCCAATGACCCCTGATGGAAAGAGTGCTTGTTTGGACACAGCATGAGGACAGGATCAGGTTGGACTGTGCTGTGCTCCCTGAAATATAACCGATTGCCATTCATCCCAGGTTGGCTCATGCATGAAGAATGGCCACTTGGGCAAGGTACCAGAGGGTAAAAGGTTCTCTGAGCCATACCTCCGCTTAAGTTGGTGCCTTCAAAGGAGGAGCGGAGAAAGTTTTTTTTTTCCAAGTAGTGAATCACTTTGAGAGAAAAGTCAATAAGATGCAGAGTTCCAGTGCAAGCAGTGATCTGTCTAAAAATCCATCTTGTATCCTGTTTCTCTGGTGGGCTTTATGGTCCTTAGCCTTTTTCCATCCTTTTTTGTGTGTTATACTGTCTGGTGGATTCTAGAACAGACCCATAGTTTGCACCAATTACCTTTTTTTCTTTAATCACAAGTTTTGTACCTCCTGAATTGGTTTACCTTTAATCTTCCCTCAACCTCAGGGTTAAATTGCTTGACCTGTTTGGAGTTAGCTTGCTGCCAGTGACCTGCATGCCTCTGTTCCAATTCTCTTCTGCTCGCTCCCGCCTTCACCCAAAAGCCACACGCACAATCGAAGGTAACGGCTCGGGTTTTACAGTTTACAAAGCCAGCAAGGAGACGAAAAGTGAAGGATTCACTCCCCCAGTGCACAAACCTGAGAGACCTTAAATGTAAACAAGCAGCTCCATGAATTCATACTCTGAAAACATTTCTGATACTGGATTGGGCATTGGTATTTCTTACCAGAGTGTCCATTCACTTGCAAACATGGCCCTGGCCATCCACAACCTAATTATGTTGACACCCTGGCTTTGACTGAAAGTTGGCTCGCAGGTGATGATACGTTGCCCTTTAACGAAGCCTTCCCGCCTGCCTATGCTTTCAACTATTTGCCCTGCCCAAACTGCCACGGTGGTGGTGTGACCCTTATCATGAAATCACCTTCTGGTCCTTTCTCCTTAGTGCACCTCACCTTTTCCCATCCTTCTCACTTCTTCTTTAAAATCCTCGTTGTCTTCTGCTCTTCCCCCCCCCCCCTAGTTTCTCACCAACAAGATATCCTCTCTTCTTTCCTCCCTCAGCCTCTGATTTTAATCTTCATTCAACTCACCCTGCCAGATCTCCTCTGATTTCATTTGTCTCCTGTGCTCCCTAAACCTCTTCCTCCATGAAAGCTCTCCTACTTGTATTCACAGCCACTCTCCTTGGCCTTTCCATCTTTTGTGACCTCTCTGCTCCTATGGCCTTGATTACAAACAAGGCCATCTCCAACCACGTCCATGTATCCCTCACCACCCACATTCCCCCTATCCCCTTACAATTCTACTTCTAAGTTCATCACTAGAAAAATAACTCCTCCCATTCACTTCAAGCTGCACTTTCTAAATCCCAGCTGCCTAGTCTTTGGCTCTCCATTCTCCACAATACTTCTGCAGCTGTTGATCTGCTCAACCACTCCCTAACCTGCTCCTTTGATGCCCTCGTATCCAGCAAAATCTTTACTCTCCTATCCTGGTACGGCCCCATCTCCACTCCCTCAAGTCCAAGTGCTGCAGACATGAGAGTATACGGCGCACAACTGCTTTGGCCATTCTTCATCTGATCTGGCCGGACTATATCAGGGCAATCGGGCCTCACTTCTCTGCCAAAACTGTCCACAACTTCAGGATCATCCTGGAGCACACAGATGGATTATTTTCTCCACTACCAGCTATTGCTGTAAACCCCTCTCCCCTACCCCCTCCACCCTCATCTGTAACAATTATGAGGAACTCCTAGACTTCTTTGGTCACTCAAGTTTGAGATCATCCATTCAGCTGCCTCTGCTGCTCCCCCCCTTCCCTTTTTCCACAAGCCAAAATTTTCCCACCCCTGGCTACCTCTGCTGTAAACTTGAACCCCATCTTTAGTTTCTCACCTATGTCCAAGCTCATTTTGTTCATGAGACCCACCTCTTGTTCCCTTGACCCCATTTTCAGTAAACTGCTGACCACCCAATGGTCCCCATGCTAGATGGCATTGTTTCCCTCCCTTGCAATACTGCCGTCATCATCCTCCCATTCAAAAAATCTACCCCGACTCCTCTGAGCTTGCAAACTAGCACCCCCATTTCTAATCTCACTTTCCGCTTCAGTGTTCTTGAGCGTGTTGTTGCCTCCAGAAGCCATGCCCATGTTTCCTGCAACTACATGTTTGAACTTGTACATGTCAGGTTTCCATCCCTGCCACAGTACTGAAACGGTCCTAATGGAAGTCAAAGGTGACATCCTCCGTTACTGTGACCATAGTACATTATCCTTGCTTAACCTATCTGTAGCCTTTGGCAAAATTGATCCCACCATCCTCCACCAACACCTTTCCTCCAGTGTCCAGCTCAGTGGACCCTTGCCTGGTTCCACTCAACTACCAATCGTAGGCACAGTATTTCCAGCAATGGCTTCTCTTTCCAGCAATGGCTGCACTGTTGCCTCTGGAGTTTCCCAAGGATCTGTCCTTGGCCACCGCCTCTTCCTCATCTACATGCTGCTTAACGACATCACCTGCAGACATGGGGTCAGCTTCCACAGGTACACTGATGACCCACAGCTCTACCCCTCCACTACCTCTCGGACCCCTTCATTGCCTTTGTGTTCTCCGACTGCGTGTCCAATATCCATTCGTTGATGAGCCGCAATTTCCTTCAGTTAAATGTTGGTAAGAACAAGGCCATCATCTTCGGCCCCCACAATAAGCTTCGTACCTGTGGCACTGATTCCAGCCATTGTCTCCGGCTGAAATAGACTTTTCGCAATCTTGGCATCTATGTTCCCTCTAATTTTTTTTTGTTTTGAGAAGGCCACGAACTCCTTTGAGCATGACCTTTTTTGTCCGTGGGCAAATTTTACAACAACTTTTAGAACAATAACAACTTTTGCAACAGCAACCACTTAAAAGCATATATAGAGTAATGCCATATTGCCACCCCACCATCTCAAATCATGAGACAATCAGACCAACTCTTAAAAATCATGAATTCACTTGCTTTTTTTGGTTTATATACATCATTAGTGGCTATATTTAACCTTGAACAGGTCACGGCTCTTAAAAAACTATATTACACATGTCTCGTATTAGAATTTGCTCTGTCAGGTGTCCCATCAAAGTTAATCATAACATATTGGGGGTCATTGTCCGATTAGGATATGTTAATATTGGAGATTAATTGAGACAATAGTTGTGCGACTTCTCATTTTTGTCCACCCCAGTCCAACACCGGCATCTCCGCATCATGGAGACAATGGTGGAGTAGGAAGAAGCAGATGGGTCCGCAACATCCCATGTGAGGTGTTAATGGCAGATAACAGAACAAGAGAGGCACTGAAACTAATACATTAGCCACGATTAGCAAGGTCACATTAACTATCTAAGATTATCCAGGTCATCTGCTGTTCCTTTGTAACAGGAAACATCAGGTTAAATTGATTAGCAGTTAAACCAAAGATGACCATTATGTTAAGGTCTGGAGGTTTGGAGAAAATGAACTTCTCTTCAATATACATTCTGGGCAAAGTCTCTCACACCTCATGCTACCTCAATCAGACACAATTTGCCAGCAACAAATCCATGCTGGCTGTCCCTTATTAATCCATCTGAACCACAGGAGCAGATTTAACATGTCATCCCAAAAAACAAATAGACTGGATATTGTTGGTGGGAGAAAAACACTTGATGAACCAAATGACTTGTTCTGTTAAGTTGTTTTCTTATTACACCAGACATTAGCAATTACTTTGTTTCCAATATTTGCTGGAAGGAGGTGAGAAACTAAAGCTGGAGTTAACATGCACTCAGTGCAAACAAACCTGTATGAGACTCATACCTTAAGTACCCTCAATTATCTCTTGGGTTATACCACCACTTTTTCATTGAAGTGCACCCAAAACCACTTTCCATGGGAACAAAAGCTCATGTCGAACTGCGGCCTAATTTAAGGTTTAAAAAGTGCTTCCCTTTTCCTTGCTTTGTTCAGCTTTAATCAGATACTCATTCACATCAACATTTCCAGTTCACGACCGTCTTCTTGGGTTAAACATCCACCACTCATTTTTGTCTTCATTACACCGCATGAATTGAAACAGTTTATAAAAAAAAAAGTTTCGCCTGAAGAGGTTCACCAAGACACTCACTGTCTAGAGATCGGGATAATTTATTTTTTAATAAGTTAACCCTAAAATAAATATTGCAAATATAAAATATAATAAAAATATAACTTAACTTTCCTGCTTTCACTTCACTGAGTGGCCTTCTGTCTGAGGACCTGTCCTTTGGAAACTACACAAAGTCAAATTTAAACCTCTTTCAATGTTTCATTGCATGAGAGTCCAAAATCCAGAAAATCTTTCATTACTTCTAAGCTAGCTGTAACCCTTCATTGTCTAATCTGTTTAGATTTCTGAAATTTCAGCCTTCAGTATGATTCCATAACTCATGTAAAGTTATGTGATTCAGTAATACTGCCCTGGCCTTTGGAAACTTTCCTTTCATCGCTCGGCAGTGGATTCAAACCCAACTCCAAGAGGTGGAAAGGCAATGCTGTAACATGAGTGTGACACTGAGACCCTTATCAGGAACCTGAATACAATCTTCAACATCTGTTTGTTAAGCTAAAAAAGAGCATTCATCAAAATAATTCAGCACACAACTTGCATACCCAACAAGCTGGTGACTTATCGGTCGCAGTGTGTTGATCCAAAGTGCTGCCGGAGACTGCCTTCCTGTGCGGAGCAGGTCCAGGAAACTGAGCGGGCGCGAGCGCAGGCCTCAACAACAAGTCACCGAGTGCGCATTTCAGGCCCCGAATCAGAGCTATCGGGCCTGGCGGACCTACGACGAGGGCCCTGGCACCATTAAATCTCTGCTCCAACGCCTCCCCCATCCTACCCGCAGCTTCCTGGTTTCTTCACCTGTTTCCACTGAGTCCAACTTTGTTTCTCTCTTTTGAATGAACCGTGGCCCTGGAGAGCATGCGTACTCTCAGCGGGGTAGATAGAGCGGTTGCTGGGGTGCATAGAATTGTGGGTCCTGCGGTCGCCATTAGTCAGTGGCTGTCCGAGATGACACTTGCTGGGTTCCAGGGCTTTTTCCAAGCGCCGTTCCAATTTGGATTGGCTCTGAGAGGTTCCTCGGCCATTCTCTCCGCGCGATGACTTATTCCCGCTCATTTAGTACTGCCCCTGCTCCTGCTGTCCAGCTCGCTGTGAACTTAAGTGCGTGGCCGGGCACCCGCACACCTTAGAGGGAACATAGCTTGGCATCCTATTTGACCCTAAGCTGAGCTCCCAACCCCACATCCTCCCTGCCTACTTCTACCTATGTAATGTAGCCTGCCTCAGCCCTACCTCGGCCCATTCACGCCTTTGTCACCTCCAGACTCATCTATTTCAATGCTCTCCTGGTTGGCCTCTCATCCTGCACCCTCTGTAAACTTAAGCTCATTCAAAACTGTTGCCGTTATTCTATCCCATACCAGTTCCCACTCAACCTAACGTTCCTGTCCTTGCTGACCTACATTGGCTTGCAGTCCCCCAATTTAAAATTCTCACTCTCCTGTTTAAATCCTTTCATGGCCATGCCACGCCCAATCTCTGACATCGACTCTCCCAACAACTCCCCCCCCCCCCCACCCCCGAGCTCAAAAGACAGTGTGTCCTGACAGTGCAGCACTCCCTCAGTACTGCACTGAAATGCCAGCCCAGATTATGGGCTGACATCTATGGTGGGGCATAAACCCACAACCTTTTGCCTCGAGAGAGTAAGAAATAGGAGCAGGAGTAGGCCATACGGCCAATCGAGCCAATTCAATAAGATCATGGCTGATCATCGATCTCAACTCCACTTTCCTGTGCGATCTCCATATCTCTTGATTCCCCGAGAGTCCAAAAATCTACATAATCTCTCATCAGAGGACAGCCCTCTCATCCCAGGAATCAATCTAGTGAACCTTCGTTGCACCACCTCCAAGGCAAGTATATCCTTCCTTAGATAAGGAGACCAAAACTATGCACAGTACTCCAGGTGTGGTCTCACCTGTACAATTGTAGCAAGACTTCCTTACTCTTTTATACTCTCGCCCCCTTGCATTAAAGGCCGACATGCCATTTGCCTTCCTTCTTGCTTAGGGATGAGATCAGTACAGTAGAGATAAGAGATCTTGGCTCGGCAGATCGTGATGTAGAACTGGCATCAGTTTGGGTGGAGCTAAGAAACAGCAAAGGGCGGAAAACATTGGTGGGAGTTGTGTATAGGCCACCAAATGGTAATGTAGGGCACAATATCAATCAGAGATTAGAAGTGCATGTAACAAGGACAATACAGTAATCATGGGGGACTTTAATCTACATATTGACTCGGCAAATCAAATTACCACTAATGGTTTGGAGGACGAATTCTTGGAATGCATGCGAGATGGTTTCCTGGATCAGTATGTGGAGGAACCAACCAGGGAACAGGCTATTCTGGATCTGGTACTGTGTAATGAGAAAGGGCTAATCAATAATCTTGTGGTAAAGGGGCCTTTAGGGACAAGTGACCATAATATGATTGAATTTTACATTAAGTTTGAGAGTGATGTAGTCCAATCTGAAACTAAGGTCTTCAATCTAAACAGAGGAAACTACAAGGGTATGAGGGACAAGTTGGCCATGGTAGATTGGGAGACTACACTAAAAGGTATGAAGGTGGACATACAATGGCTAACATTCAAGGAAATAATGCATAATTTGCAACAAACATATATTCCTCTAGGGCATTAAAAACCCAAAAGGAAAAGTGATCCAACCGTGGCTAACAAAAGAAATTAAAGCTAGTATTAAGTCAAAGGAGGAAGCTTATAAAGTTGCCAGAAAAAGTGGTCAGCCTGAGGATTGGGATCTTTTTAGAAATCAACAAAGGGGGACCTAGAAATTGATTTAAGAAAGGGAAAATGGAATATGAGCACAAACTAGCAAAAAATATAAAAACGGATTGTAAAAGCTTCTATAGGTATGTGAAAAGAAAAAGACTGGCGAAGGTAAATGTAGGTCCTTTACAATCAGAGATGGGAGAATTTATAATGGGGAATGAGGAAATGGCAGAGAAATTAAATAAATAGTTTGTTTCTGTCTTCACGGAGGAAGACACAAAAAACCTCCCAGAAATACGAGAAAACCAAGGGTGTGATGAGAACGAAGAACTTAAAGAAATTATGAGTAAAAAAACAGTCCTAGCAAAATTAATGGGACTAAAAGTCGATAAATCCCAAGGACCGGATGACCTACATCCTCGGGTTTTGAAAGAGGTGGCCATTGGAATAGTGGACGCATTGGTTGTCATCTTCCAAAATTCTATAGATTCTGGAGCGGTTCCTGCAGATTGGAGGATAGCAAATGTAACCCTGCTATTTAAGAAAGGAGGGAGAGAGAAAACAGGGAACTACAGACCTGTTGGCCTCACATCATTAGTTGGGAAAATGCTGGAATCTATTATAAAGGATGCAATAACTGGGCACTTAGAAACTAATTGTAAGTTTGGGCAGAGTCAACATGGATTTAAGAAAGGGAAATCCTGTTTGACAAACCTATTGGAGTTCTTTGAGGATGTAACTAGTGGAGTAGACAAAGGGGAACCGGTAGATGTGGTGTATCTGGATTTTCAGAAGGCCTTCGATAAGGTCCCACACAAGAGGTTGGTGAACAAAATTAGGGCACATGGAATTGGGGGCAATATACTAGCATGGATTGAGAATTGGTTAACAGACAGAAAACAAAGAGTAGGGATAAACGGGTATTTTTCAGGATGGCAGGCTGTGACTAGTGGGGTACCGCAAGGATCGGTACTTGGGCCTCAGCTATTCACAATCTATATCAATGATTTGGATGAGGGGACTAAATGTAACATTTCCAAATTTGCTGATGATACAAAGCTAGGTGGCAGTATCAGTTGCGAAAAGGCTTCGAGGGGATCTCAACAGGCTCAGTGAGTGGGCAAGAACATGGCAGATGGAATATTATGTGGATAAATGTGAAGTTATCCACTTTGGTAGAAAAAACAGAAAGGCAGAGTATTTCCTAAATGGTGAAAGATTGGGGAATGCAGATGCTCAAAGGGACCTGGGTGTCCTTGTACATGAGTCACTGAAAGTGAATGTGCAGGTGCAGCAAGCCATTAGGAAGGTAAATGGTATGCTGGCCTTCATTACAAGAGGATTTGAGTACAGGAGTAAAGAAGTCTTACTCCAATTATACAGGGCCTTGGTGAGACCACACCTGGAGTACTGTGCACAATTTTGGTCTCCTTACCTAAGGAAGGATATACTTGCCATAGAGGAAGTGCAACGAAGATTCACGAGATTGATTCCTGGGATAGCGGGACTGTCGTATGAGAAGAGATTGAGTAAACTAGGCCTGTAGTCTCTTGAATTCAGAAGAATGAGAGGGGATCTCATTGAAGCATACAAAATTATTACAGGGCTTGATGGGATGGATGCTGGGAGAATGTTTCCCTTAGCTGGGCAGTCTAGAACCAGGGGCCACAGCCTCAGGATAAAGGGTAGGCCGTTCAGGACTGAGCTGAGAAGAAATTTCTTCACACAGAGGGTAGTGAATCTTTGGAATTCTCTGAGCCTCCACAGCCCTCTGGGGTAGTCATTGGGTATATTCAAAACAGAAGTCGATAGATTTCTGACTAGTAAGGGCATCAAGGGATATGGCGATAGGGCCGGTGAATGGAGTTGAGGCAGAAGATCAGCCATGATCTCATTGAGTGGCGGCGCAGGCTCGAAGGGCCGAATGGCCGACTCCTGCTCCTATTTCTAATGTTCTTATGTTTCTTTACGAGGACACCCAAATCTCTCTGAACACGAACATTTGAAAGTTTGTCACCATTTAAAAAATATTCTGTTTTTCTATTCTTCCTACCAAAGTGAATAACCTCACATTTCCGTACATTATACTCTATCTGCCACCTTACTGCCCACTCACTTAGTCTATCTATATCCCTTTGCAGATTCTTTGTGTTCTCCTCACAGCTTACTGTCCCACCTAGCTTTGTATCGTAAGCAAACTTGAATACATTACACTCTGTCCCTTCATCTAAGTCATTAACATAAATATATAATAGCTGAGGCGCAAGCACTGATCTTTGCGGCACCTTTTTTTGTTACTAAGTTTTAATGGAGTATTGGATACAGCTGGATTAAAAATACTTGTCAGTGTTGTCATTTGACTTATTTGGAAAAATTGCACTTGGAAGCAACAAGTTTCTCCAAACACTCCAAATTTCTATCGGCACTACCACCACCAGTGAGAGATCTGTAATTTCTTTGTCGTGGTATCATTTCGTTCAAGATTTTCTCTCTCCGAACACAACCGCGGTTTGGAAAGACAAAATCTATTGTGCTTTTGGATGTTTTTCACAGTTAAAGTGGACATGGTATTAAAATTTCACGTGCCTACCAAACACATCACTGAAGGCCTAATGACAACACTGCAGGCTATTACCAGTACAGCTAGCACACGTGCAGAGCTGGAACTGAGGAATGCAGAGTTTTTAATGTAAATAGGCTTTGCTGCACACATGGTTGAGCAAAGCAATTTAAAATAAGTAGCTATTGTAATGTAGAAGCAATGTAAAAACTTGGGATAATAAGAAAAGGCTGGAAATCTGAAATAAAAATAAGAAATGCTGAGAACATGCAGCAGATACTTCAGCATTTGAAAAGAGAAAAGAATATCTTGGGTAGAGACTTGAGAAGCAGGGTCCATATCCGATGCACGAACCTGGCTTTTGTCTTTTCAGAAGCCGATGCACATGTTGTGCGTTTCTAGTATTAATCTGTTTTTAGCCGAGTCATGCAGTTGCCTGTTTCTCAGACAGCTTCACAGAGTTTGGTTAGTTGACCTTCACCCACATCGGTGCTTTGCTAAAAACAATAAAAAGGGACACTGGGTGGCTGAGCAACATACCGCTGGAGTGTTAATTTTGTGAGCCTTATGAAAACACGCAAGCTTTATTTTGCGCACAATAACTTCACAAATGAATTTGGACACTGCACATTGCAGTAAGGTGCACTGCCCAGTTTGATCATGTTGCACATTGGCCGAGTAAGAAGTTGGGAGTATGCTGACACCACACCCACACTTTAAAATCTTCTGTGTCCAATTCAGATCTTGTGTATCAGGGAGAGCCAGTGGATGTTGTCTGCCTGGATTTCAGAAATGCTTTTGACACTGCCAATAACAGACTGATTCACAAGGTGCATGTCCGTGGAATAGATAGAAACTGTTAGGCAGCTGTGTGGCAGGAAGGTAGACAGGAGTGGGAAGGTGTCAGTGGAAACTGATTGCACAAGGAGTTCCTCAGCAGTTGATGTTGGAGCTGCCTTGTTTCATATAGAATTTATATAAATGTCTGAGGATTGAATGTTGTCCAAGGTGTCTTAAGTTTGCCGATGATACTAAATTGAGTGCTGTGGCCAATGATGCTATCCAATGTGTGATAGTCCTGTAAGAGGTGACCTGCGGCTCTGTGCTTAGCCTGGGTGCTAGTGCGAGGTTAGGCCTTGTTGCCTGTTCTGGTCTCCAGCCAGCCTGGTAACACTAGACACCTGTGAGTGGTTTAACCCACTCGCCCTTACGGTTCTGACACTGGACTTAGGTGCGAGAGCAACAATGCAGAGAAAAACTCAGGTAGGCCCGGTTGAATAGTGCGAAATGGAAAATCTTTATTGCATATTATTCAAGATTACGAGATACATGTCATAAGCACAGATTAATGACAGTACAATCTTACACACAGTTATGTAACTAATTTTAGGGAAACGAGGAGCGCATGACACATCGTAAAAGGGGGCACACATTACAATTATCCTTAAAACTTAAACCCTCCCCTATCAATACCTGTCCTAAACTAGATTTGTAGGATCGAGACTCATGCTCACCACTCGTGATAACTCGGAGAATTCCGAAACTCTGCTCGGATGTTTTTACCGCAGCACCTGACTATTCACGTGTTGATCAGGGGTCTCTGTACCCCACTTGTTTACTCGTTTCTGCTCCGGCTAGCAGGCTGGACCGTCTGCTGTCATGAAGACCTGTGTTGTCCTCGGAGTTCCGATACTACTCAAAGAAGAGTCTTCCTGTGCCCTCACCAGTTTGTAAAATTCAAAAAATGGTCTTCCTGGGCAAGGAAAGTGTTTATTCGACTTACAGGCGCGGTCGGGGCTTACTGACCGTGGCGATACGTATTGTCGTCTTCTCTTATCTCATCTCATCTCATCTCATCTCATCTCCTCTCGGCTTCGGTTCCAACACCGTTTACCGACTTCTCGGGATGGTGTGCCCGTTTCAAGGCCTCACAGCCCAGTTCTACACAGATCTTCGCGGCAGGCCACGAGGTTGATCCTAGCGGATCAGAGTCCAGAGCCGTCAGGCAAGAGAATAAAAGTTCAATAGTCTTCCAGCGAGTCAAAACAGCAAGAGCAGCAAGAGGCAGGCGGCAAGAGACAAGAGCAACAAGAGACAGATGGACGGTTGTACCTTACAGTTATAGTGCTGTAATTCCTCTTTTCCCGCCCAATCTTAATGTCTATCCTTTGTCAGGGTTTTGGCGCTCAAACTTCTTGTAAAGGGTGATCTCCGTTTTTAATGGGTTTCGGTGATACTTGTAACTGTCAGAGTACCCGTTAATACTTCTCCCATTGTGGAACCGGCCAGTAGTCTCCCTGGAGGGGTTTTGGGGTTTCCAAATGCTTTCTGTAACTACCCGCAAACGGCGCTCTCATCGTAGAGTCGTGGGGATTTTGCATATTAATGTCTTTGGATGGGTCCTTGATCGCTCGGTACAATAGCCCTTATTCGCACCTGGGAGACCGATTCCAGTATTTATGTATAAAATGCAAACCCATTATGTCTTGTCAATTATCTCAAATGTGCCGAGTCCTGTACGATCTTGCACAAATGTTTATTGGAACGCCATCTTGTCTGCTCATTGAAAGTCAAGAACGTTCTGCCACGAGGCGTGGCGGCCATTTTACAGGCTGTTTGTGTCCGCTTTGAAAAGCTGACAGCATTCTGCTGAAATAAAGCTGTTTGTACGAAACTTTATGTCTCCTTATTTTATAAAATCGCGATAATTTTGCGAATTCTACAGTCCAAAGAGATCTTGGCAGGCTACACCAGAGATAGCTGTTGGAGCTCAACATGGCTCAATCTGTAGCCATGAAATTCGGTATAAGAAGCAAGAATGTGGAATACGCTTAAAATGGATATTATGCTGGAGCAAGATAGAGACCTGGGGTCTGGTCGATAGGTCATTTAAAACTATTGTTCACTGTTTGCAGGTGGTGAAGAAAGTAAATAACATGTTGGGACATATAGCTAAGGCCTTGACTTAAATCAAAGGAGGTGATTTTGAAGCTTTTTCTGCCCTTGGTGAGACTACATCGAGAGTACTATGTGGTTTTGTTCTCTATAATATCGGGCTACGAGGCTCATTCTTCAATTTAGAGAACTGAGTTATGTGGAGAGCTAATCCATGATGGGTAGAAGTGACTTCAAAGAGGTTCTTTAAAGAATTTCTGGGGTTGTGGAGAAATTAGATCCAGGGAAATTCTTCCATGAGGTACTGGTTTTGAGGACTTGGGGAATCTGTTTAAAGTTAATGGTGTCAAAAGGAAAAGGCAAATTTAGGTAATGATTTTTCAGTATAGAATTGTGGTCTAGCTTACCAGTGAGGGTGGTGGAACAGAAAACCATGGCAACTTTTAAAAGAAGAACTGGGTGAATTGATGATGAATAGGATTCAGGACTGTTTAAGAATTCCAAGGAATTAGTTGTTGTAATCCATTCCACAGGAAATTCATAGCCTAGTTGTGCATTTAAATTTTGTCAGTTTTGAGTTCCTTTCTTATTAAAGGGAGCAAGATACAATTTTATTATGAGCTCTTCCATCGAATGATGCAGTCGATAACCTGGGTCCACTGGTTACTCAGGAAATTGTCCATGATTCAATTCGGCATCATTGGAGCAATCTGCTGCGCACAGGGCACCATTGAGTTTGGTACTAATGAAAGAAAGAAAAACTTGCATTTCTGTAGCGCCTTTCAAGACCTGAGGACATCCCAAAGCGCGTTACAGCCAATGAAGTACTTTTGAAGTATAGTCACTGTTATGTGGGAAACGCGGCAGCCAATTTACGCTCAGCAAGCTCCCACAAACAGCAATGTCATAGTGTCCAGATAATCTGTTTTTTAGTGCTGTTGATTGAGGGCTAAATATTGGCCAGGACACTGGGGAGAACTAATGCCAAACATGAGCAGGTGTGCTCAGGATTTTAATCTCAACTGGGAATTTCTAACTGCCAAGGGCAAGGACCATGATTTTCCTTTCTATGCAAAACATTTCTTCTCCCCCTCAGTAATTCTAAGCTCTCAAGCTCAAGTGTGTTTGAGATTTGTATATTACTCCCATATTTTGGCAAACTTTCCCTAATGCCTGTCTTGCCCTCCTTGACAGGACACACACACACCAATTCAGCACCAGGTCGGCAATCCCTTTCTTGCCTGTAGTTTCAAACCTATTTTTTTCACTCACCACATTAACTTTCTACTGTTAATGCTACTCTGAATTTTCCTCCCTTCCTCCTAAGCTGCAGCTGCATCACTCCACACACACTTTCTCATTCCTGCATCTTCACTGTTGAAATCAGGACTCATTGTGCCATCTCCTATTAACTTATTTTTGCCCCAGGACCTAAACACGGTGGAATTCCTTACCTTTCTTTCCTCCGACAATCTTTAGAATTTTGAACCCCAAGCTTCATGTCATTTGGTCACTGATACCTGATTTACCTCTTTTTTCAACCATAGTCCCCTGCACATTCAAGCTGTGCGTACGCATGACTTTTTAACAGAACTAGTGTGTAGCAGTCTGGCCTCTGGAATATATATTTTTATTTAGCGAGTAATTATTTCAAGATTTGTAAGTGGCCTCTCATCTTAACGGCTGCTTAGTTCCGATGCTGCCTACAGATGTTTAGTTTGGTTTTTGGTTAGACACAGTACAGGAGATGCTGAAGCGCGCACTCCTGCTGCCAACAAGTTTACTGAATGTACAGAAAATCCCGTATTGTACTTGTTAACTTTTTGCTAAAATTGTAAATGACCAAAATTTTACCCCCCCCCACAACGCGTTCTATTGTAATTCTATCTGAGTTACCCCTCTATTCTTTTGTCAGTAAAAATCTAGAGCTCAGTATGCCTATGATGCCACACTGAATAACTCTTTCAGTGTGAAATTGGTCCAGATTAGTCATGTAAAGCACTTATTAACAGTTGCGATCATTGTATTTTCAGGTTTACAGCATTTAAAAGCTGCATCTGTTTTAATGTGGCTCCATTAATATTGCAGTTGGCAGTCAGCAACACATTTGAAATAATTGTAATGTGAGCAGATGGCCCAAGACCTGTGTTGGCTGCATGTCTTGTTTGCACCTCTTAAATGCTTCAATTAACAATAAAAAAAAAGCCCCAGTGATATACCAATTAATATTTTTTTTTGGGTAAAATTTTAACATCTGTGGCAGTTGCGACAGAATGGCAATCCTTGGCATTGACATCTTGCACCCACTTTGTTTTGCATGTAGTGAACTATATCCATGGAATGTCACTTGCAGATTTAGTTGCTCAAGAAAAGTTTTCAGGCTCCCCAAAGGGCCAATTGGTAAAGTTGCTGCCCGGTGCACAAAGCTGCAGGTTATTCCAGGCCTTTGCTGCATCAGATAACCTCAGCCAGGACTATAGTAGCCCTCAGCCTCCCAGGAGTAAAGAAGTGGGCCGGGGCGGGGGTCAGAAAATCAACCAAGGTTTTCGCTCCTGTTTGTCATTCAGTGACTGCCCTTGCACTAAAAAGTGTTTTTTTTTTAAGCTGAGAACAGGATCAAACACAGCTGTGATGTCCCCCCCCCACAGTCAAACAGCCTGCTGACGGTGACTGTCTAGGCTCAGAATGAAGAATAACCACTCTGGAAAGGTGCCAAGGGAAAGCCAGTATCAATTAAACCATATCTCAGCATCAGTTGGTGCCTTCAGGACAGAAGGAGAAAATTGAAAAGAAAATAAGGAAGTTTACTAAAGTACAATAGTGACGTCAGCCCCATATGAGAGGAATAGATACTCTATCATTTTATTTGTACTGTAAAACTAACAAAGTTTTATTTCTCATGTTACATCTGACGTCTCATATTCGCTCTCATTCTTTCCAGTTTTAGTCAGGCTTCTCTTTCTCCCATCCCAATATCTCCCCACTCATTTTTGTTCTATGTGGCAAAGAATTTTCATGCTTTCAAGCCGTAAGGATATGTCAACAAAACCTTGAAACCGCTTAATTAGAGATAGTTACTACTTTCCGCTTTGTGAAGCTGCTGTGCTATATCTGACTGAAGTATTTCACTCCGAGTGGTGTTGGGTTTCCTTTTTATTTGGCTACAAAGAACATCAGGTAAAAATAGTTTTTGGTGTTTAGCTAAAAGGGCTTTTGTGTTGCTGCATCTCGAGATGCAAATATTTGGATGAAGGCAGCTAGAATTTTGAAATGGTGTGCGAGGAGCAATAGAATGCCATGACTGTGATTGTGAATGAAACTTGAACGGTGTTGTCACCAGGTCTCTGTAGTGTGTTGCTACCAATACGCCATAGTGAAGGTGTACAACTACAGCCAGTGGGCCACACTTGGCTCAGGAGCCCAGGCGACTCCATTCTATACGTGCTTTTATTTCTTACTCACTGGTTTGTCCAGTCAAAATCTGTGAGTTTAGAAGTTGCAAGGGTCTGTTCCATATGCTCTTGCCTCATTGCTGGATAAACCCTAAATCAGAACACCCAAATCTGTTCATATTGACAGCTTGAGCTCCATGTGAATTAATGAGAACTTTGATTTTAAAGTTCATGCTTGGGTGCTCTGATACACACCTAAACTTGCCATGCTGTAATTACGTCATCACAGTGGAATTATACTCTTCCCCTTTCCCAGTGTGAATATATAAAACTAATATACTTGTTCTGTGGTCATAACTTATTCTGCTGCATTCACTCCTGTTGATCTAACATGGATGTTTTTAACAGCCCCACTTAAAAATCTGGCTATATAAATAAATGGGAACTGTGTAGTAACATGAATGTGTATCAAGCTATGTGCATGGAAAGGTCCTTTCTAGTGAGGTTCAGCTGCTGTGGTGCACAAATGCTGGCTCTTGCCCTATTCCGTGATATGCTAGAGAGCATTTCTTTTATTACAGTCCAAAAGGTTTTTGTGAAATCCGATGGACACAAATCTTACAATCTGCTTCTTTCCTCTCCGGAAGGTGTTGGGAAGGGTACAATTTCACGGGTGTTGGCTGCACTCTGTAACCTCACCCGAGTGGCCATTCGTCATGTGAGCTCTTGTGTTAGTTATTTGACTGTGGAAGCATCAGACTGAAACTCAATCTTGTCATCACCTGACATCCACACATGCATGCTCTCTAGCACATCACTGGATAGGGATCAGGAGTGGTAACTTAAGATGTTTTTATTTTCTCCCTGGCTTAAGGATACTGAGACCAGTTCTAACATTCGTTGTCCCAGATGAGATTAGTTAAATAAGCATAGCAACAACTTATATTTATATAGCGCCTTTAACGTAATAAAACGTCCTAAGGCGCTTCACAGGAGTGTTATCAAAAAAAAATTGACACCAAGCCTTAGAAGGAGATGTTGGGGCCGATGATCAAAAGCTTGGGAGACGAGATGAGTTTTGAGGAAAGAGGCGGAGAGATTTAGGGAGGGTATTAGAGCTTAGGACCTAGGCAGCTAAAGGCACGACCGCCACTGGTGGAGCATTTAAAATTGGGGATTTTCAAAAGGCCAGAATAGGAGGAGCATCGAGGTCTCGGGGGATGATAGGGCTGGAGAGATAAGATGGGGCGAGGCCAGGCAGGGGTTGGAAAATAAGGATAAGAATTTAAAATTCAAGGCATTGCTTAACTTGGAGCCAATGTAGGAAAGCAAGCACAGTGAGATGGGTGATCGGGACTTGGTGCGAGTTAGGACAATGGTGGCAGAGTTTTGGATGACCTCAAGTTTATAGAGGGTAGAACTAATGAGGCTGGCCAGGAGTGTGTTCGAATAGTTAAGTCTAGAGATGATAAAGGCATGGAAAGAGGTTTTCGGCAGCAGATAAGCTGAGGCAAGGACGGAGACTGACTATATTACGAAGGTAAAAATTAAATCCAGAAGCTTTAAACCTGTATGGTGCAATATCACAGGGTAGTGAAATTTCCCACTAGGATGTGGGGATGCTGACCTTTAGATGAGCTTCATCTTTCGCTTTCCATTTACTTATTTAGTAGAGCTTCAAGTGCAGAGGAATGGAAGTGCTTCCTGAAAATGGATTTCCTTCCTTCGACAGAGAATTGAGTTGTGTTTAAAGGCAGCAGTACAAGGAATTCCAACTCTCAAATCATATATGCTTACATAAAATAATGGTTTCTAAGTTTTCCTACTCTAGGTCCAGCAGAACTGAAGTTTTTGATTTGTAACTGTCCCTTCCTTTCAAAGCCCCTTTTTTTAAAAAAAACACTTCTCCAACCAGCCTTTTGGCTACGTATGAGGGCGATCCAATGTGTTGTTTTGGGGCATGGCGATTAGCATCCGTATTCTGGTAGAATGCTGATACTAGCTAACTCTGATGACTGCTGCTCATTGATAGACATGCTGCATGCAGGGTGGACTGTGCTCTCACTGGAATTTCAGAAAAGCATAATTGGGGAGATCTCCAGGATTTTCGTGAAGCAGGTGCATCACTGCACCATGTTACATGTGAAATTCTGCAATGAAGTCTACGCAGCTGGTTTGTGATGCTTCTAAATTGACCATTTGTTAGTGGGATCTTTAAAAACAACTGACACTTTTTCCGATCAAACTGCTAACGCCACTCTTCAAACAACACTGCCAAAAAGATATTAACTGGTCATTAGTCTCACTGCTGCATATGGGACCTTTCCAAGTGCTCAATGGTGGCTGAGTTCACCCATATCAGGACAATACCTACACTTGACAGAAATTCGTTGTGGGATGTCCTGGGAGAGGTGATACAGTCCAAGAGAAATATAAACCTTTTTAACTTTCAGTACATTTGAATCAGCCCCCCTTTTGTTAGACGCTTTCTAGTGTACCTGTTTCTCTGTGATGAAAGTGGTTTTGGAGCAGTTCTCCTGTGTCTATATACGAGATAGAGTTGTTAATTGCACCTTTTTTCAGCTGTATTGTTTCTCCAAAAAGATACGGCAGTGATCGTTGGCTGCTTTCTGTGTATTTGGATTTTTACCCATAAAAGTCACGCTTTGAGAATTGTCCCAATTCATGGAACGCTTGGAATAAAGCAGATAAATCATGGATGTCCTGGTGGTGGTGAGTGTCTGCTCCACAGGAAAAGCACTTTGCAGAGGACGCATGTAAAGTGCAGCTTCTGAATTTGATAATCTTCGATCAGATTTTCTGCTGTCATTATCCCCGTGTAGAGCCCATGCAAATTGACCTGTTTAAAAACATCACACTTGTTATGCTTCCGGTAATGGTGGTTGGCTGAGCAACAATAACTTGCATTTATACAATGCCTTTAATGTAGTAAAACGTCCGAAGGCACTTCACAAGAGCATTATCGGACAAAATTTGACACCGAGCCACACGAGAACTTTAGAAAATGAATTAGGAGCAGGAGTAGGCTGTAAGATCTTGGCTGATCTTCGACCTCAACTCCACTTTCCCGCCTGATTCCCATATCACTTGAGTCCAAAAATCTATCTGTCTCAGCGTTGAATATATTCAATACTGGTGACCAAAAGCTTGGTCAAAGAGGTAGGTTTTAAGGAGCATCTTGAAGGAGGAGAGAGAGATATGAACCGGAGGGGTTTAGAGGGATTTCCAGAGCTTGGGGACTCGGCAGCACCACGGCCACGAATGGTGGAGCGATGAAACTCGAGCATGTGCAAGAGGCCAGAATTGGAGGAGCGCAGAGATATTGGAGGGTTGTTGGCACCTTCCTAACGAGATAATCATGGATCTTGGGTTATAGGAAAAGAGCACTTTCAGGGTGAGTGCAAGACTCATCCCTGCTATCAATTTACTTCCACTTAGCCTGGTTCAGAGTAGGTTTTTTTTTCTCATCTTGCAAATTTTCTCCAAGTTTTCTCTCATCCTCTTGTCTGAAACTCTGTGAATATGGTTCTGCAGACGTTGGTTATACACTGGTACCTTGGCCCAGTGTCCATTATTCACACTTAATTTGTTGACCATGAGTGCCAGAAGGCTATTCGATAATGAGGGAGGGTTTGAGAACATCACAGCCTAGCTCGATCTTGTCCTCACCATACGCCCAAACACACGCACTCTTTTCAGGAGTTGTGGATTGAGATTGGGAATGGGACCCATGCTGATTTTTTTTTTCTCCTTCTCCCTTTCCCCATACCAAGTCCAGAGTTGCCTTGGGATATGTGGAAAAAAATGAAATACTATCTGTAGATTTATATTTGCTTCTTTCTTTCGTATGATACATACGGTGTTCATATCCGATTCAATTAAAGAAATGGCCCAGTTTATTCCAGTCAATAAGCTGCCAAAGAGATTATAGTTTCTTCAGTCCAAGGAGGTTTCGCAGTGCACTTCTGTGTCAAGCTATGGGTCGGGATCTTGTTTCAGGTGCATTTACATAGTTACAGTGCAGAAGATGAGATTGATTCTTATCTTTCATGTTTTGAGAAGGAATGGTTAAGTCTGCATATATTACTATTTAATCTATTTGTCTTTGCTACTGTTTGCTTATCTATTTAATACTAATATAAATATCTTTGGTAGCTTATAGCCCAAGCCTCAGTCCATTGCTGTTTATTCTACCACATTCCAAAATCACATGAGGGCACATGATGTATCCAGTTCGCCAATACAATGACTAAGGTTTCAGATTGACCCCTGGGGTCCATATGGTTAGCTAGATATTGGAAAGATAACAACACACTCTGGTTCACAGGGAGGGAGGGCTTGCTTGGGGGGTGACACTTTCTGACACTGAGCACATTGCCTGAGGAGTAAGTCCAAAAACTTAACAGGATGTTTTATGATTTTTGGGTAGATTTGCATTTAAATGTAATAAAATGCTTGACGACAAGAGGCACCTGGAAGAGGGCTGCTAGTTTTCACCTCAAGCTTTCCTAAAATCTTAAATTTAGATTTCACAGATACCGATGTTGACCAGACAGTATCGCAAAGAAGCCTGCACTGTATCTACATTGAAAACAGATGGAGTGTATCTTCATCACTGTGTTGTGGTTTAGTGATGTGAGCATTATTTGTTTTACTCGGAATTTGCTGGATAGATTCCACTTCATACTTTTCCATTTCTTTTCCAGAGACCACCTTTCATGCCCCCTCCGATGGCTAGTATGCCCCCACCACCAGGAATGATGTTTCCGCCAGGGATGCCCCCAGTTTCTGCGCCAGCAGCACCTGGGTTGCCGAACAATGAGGAGATTTGGGTGGAAAATAAAACCCCAGAGGGAAAGGTGAGTTCTGGGATAATTCAGGCTCGGTGTATATAGCAGGTAACACGATCACTGAATTTGCCCTTTATAAAAGGAACATAAAATGAGGTTACTTTGATGGTCTGTCCCTTAAACATTATTTGTTCCCCAGAGATGAGAGATGATAAAAGGCTGAGATTTCATTGCCGACACCTGTCTCCCTAACTGCATTCTCTGTTGTGACAGTTGGTATGTGAGACAGTAATTATACCAGATTTATTTGCTAATTTTGCTGAACAGAAAGCTAATTAAAAGTTTAATGGTTAGACTGCAAAATGCTTCCATGTTCAGAAACTGCCTTGCAAAGACTCCAGTTCTGATCTAAATCAGTTTGGTAAAATGAGCTCTGACATTTCTGCTTATGCATTTAATGACTTGGGTCAGGGTTTACAAACTGTAGCCATTGAGTCCTGGCCAGCTTAGCCTTGAAGACCAGGCAACCTGGTTCTATTTCCAGTTGTATTTTTTTCTTGCTGTTTGGTGTGTTTGAATTCTGTGGGCCTGGAGAGTTGAAAAGGGCTGTTTTTCATGTTTTCGCCTCTTGGATAAATAAACCTTAAATCAGAGCACCAAAATTATAGAATCAAAGAACGGTTACAGCACAGAAGGAGGCCATTCGGCCTGTCGAGCCCATGCCGGCTCTCTGCAAGAGCACTTCAGCTAGTCCCACTCCCCCCACCCTTTCCCCGTAGCCCTGCAAATTTTTTTCCTCCAGGTACTTATCCAATTTCCTTTTGAAAGCCACGATTCAGTCTGCCTCCACCACCCTTTCAGGCAGTGCATTCCAGATCCTAACCACTCGCTGCGTAAAAAAGTTTATCCTCACGTTACCTTTGGTTTTTTTGCCAATCATTTTGAATGTGTCCTCTGGTTCTCGACCCTTCCACCAGTGGGAACAGTTTCTCTCTATCTACTCTGTTTAGACCCCTCATGATTTTGAATACCTCTATCAAATCTCCTCTCAACCTTCTCTGCTCTAAGGAGAACAACCCCAGCTTCTCTAGTCTATCCACGTTATCTTTTCTGCACCCTCTCTAAGGCCTTCACCCCCTTCCTAAAGTGAGAAGCCCAGAATTGGACACAATACTCCAGTTGAGACCGAATCAGAGTTTTATACAGGTTCATCATAATTTCCTTGCTTTTGTACTTTGTTTCTGTTTATGAAGCCCAGTATCCCACATGCTTTTTTTACCGCTTTCTTGACCTGCCATGCCACCTTCAACAATTTGTGTACAGAAATCCCCAGGTGTCTCTAACTTGAAATATATGCTAATTAACTGGAACTGGAATTACTTTTTATGTGGCCCTCAAGGCTCACTGACATGCATCTATCTGGCCCACAAAAGCAAAAAGCTTAGAGTTTCTTGTTTAATACAACATTGCACTGTAAGAACAGTAATCATTGGATAAGGTTTTCAAAATATCAAATTAGCTGTTCAGTATTTTAAGAGCTTGATAGCTGACAGAAACAATAATATGCGGTGCTTCAAATATTATCAGAGGTTTGTTGTCTACTTTTTAGACATGATTCTTCGGAGATGTTATGGATCATTGAAAATGACTGCTTCAGAAAGTTACATTTTTGTAAAATGTTCAAGGTCTGAAGCTCCTTTATGATGGACACCTTAAATCATTCCTGGAAATTTATTACTCTCAACCTTTGTTCACCTGATGGTAGAGAAATTTCAATCCAGATAATTTATGTAATTTAAGGAGGAATGGGAATCTACTTCCAATTTTTTATTAGTAGCCGATCTCCTGTCGTGGTGCCGACAATGGGGGTGTCGTCGACCAAGTGTGATTGGGGGAAAGTGTTACAGGAATTAACTGTGACATTTGCAGGATGTCTGTGTGTGAATCTAAACTAGGACTGCATGGGAGAATCGATTCATATTTTTGGAGTTTTCTGATGAAGGAAGCACAAGTTCACAGATAATTGAGAGTCCCGACTGCTTGAATAATTATATTCTGAGCTTACTCAGAATTTTTCCTCGTTTGATCACATCCACTGCAGGTTTTAGTTAGCAGTTAGCTTTTATGTGCTGGTGACTGCTCAGTGACTTATTCCCTGCTGCTTTATGTGCTTAAATATTGATTTGTAAACTTAGTACTTTTATACATACGTGGGAATTATTAGGAAAAGGAAATGCGTTGGCTAGTAAAAACTGTTAATCCTGTATTAAAGTCAGTGGAGTAGATAATGGCTTTCAATATTCAAAGGGCTACTTTTGAAGAAATTCCAAGAAATCGTTCATTGATGATTATACAAGAAGTGCAGTCACAAAACTGCAGAGAGTGAAAAACTCAATTTAGGCCAGTGAAGGTTATAATTTTTTAGCTGCAGAGACTGGAACAACTTCTGCAAGTCCTCACTGTAAACAGCTACCACAGACCTAACCGTTTTACTGGTGTGAGGGTGACCAACTTTACACTGAAGGCATGGCCACCAGTGGTGGAGCGATGAAAATCAGGAATGTGCAAGAGGCCAGAATTGGAGGAGTGCAGAGATCTCGCATTATAGGGCTGGAGGAGATTAGAAATAGGGTGGGGGGAGGCCATGGAGGGATATGAAAACGAGGATGAGAATTTTTTTAATTGAGACGTTGCCGGACAGAGAGCCAATGTAGGTCAGTGAACACAGGGGTAATGGGAGAATGGGACTTGGTGTGAGTTAGGATACGAGTAGCAGAGTTTTGGATGGCAACCTGCTTAGACTTTCCCCATTCCCCCTCCACTGGAGGAAGATTGTCACCACCTGGTCAGATAATACAGGGAGGAGAGAAAATTTGTCGGGTCGCGGGGATGGGGGCTGGTGGTGAAAGATGAGAGGACGGAGGCTCAGTTCCTGAAGACACACTTGCTGATAGAAAATTGGACAAATCAACTCTCTGTGGCTGACTAGGGCAATCCGATACCTGAACCAGTGTAGTCCACAGTACTCCATGGCATCGGCTTAACTTATTTTTTAAACGTTTTTATTTTATTAGGGTATACAATACCAACATTTTTATTTATATTTGTTCTTGGGATGTGGGTGACACTGGCCAAGCCACATTTATTGCCCATTCCTACTTGCCCTGAGAAAGAGCTGGTGGGCCTACTCCTCAAACTGCTGCAATCCTTGTGCTCCCATGATGATGAATAGGTAGGAAATTTCAGGATGTTGACCCAGCAACGATGAAAGAATGGCATCCAACAGATGGAGTGTACCTGCTCTTGTTCATCTCAATGGTAAAGGTCTCAGGGCTGGGATGTGCTGTTAAGGTAAGCTTGGTGAGTTGCTACAATGCATCCTGTAGATCGTATACATTGCAGCCATTGTGAGGGGGTTGAATTTTGAGTCTCGTGGCAGAGGCATAGATCAATCCGACTTCTCTGTCCTGGACGGTGTCAAATTTCTTGTGTTGTTGTGGCTTCACCCATCCAGATGTGTGGTAAATTTTCCATTGCACTCCAGACTTGCGCCTCGTCGATGCTGAGAGACTTTGTGGGTCAGGAAGCGAGCTGCTTGATGCAGCATACCCAGTCTCTGCCCAGCTCTTGGAGCCATGCTGTTCATGTGGCTGGTCCAGTCAAGTTTTTGGTCACTGGTGACCCCAAAGACTTTGATGGTGGGTGATTCTGCAGTAGTGGTGCTGCTCAATATTAAGGGAAGGTGGTTGTGCTTTTTCTTGTTGGAGATGATCACTGCTTGGCGCAAATGTTACCTGCCACTTGTCAGCCCAAGCCTGGATGTTATCCAAGTCCTGCTGTAGGCTGACATTAACTGCTTTATTGCCCGGGGAGTTGTGACTGAGCTGAAAACTGGAATCGTCACAAATAGCCCCACTGCTAACCTTATGACCGAGGGAAGGTTATTGATGAAGCAGCTGAAAATGGATGGACAGAGGACCGTGCCCTGAGGACCTCTTGCATTGAGGTCCTAGTGTTGAATGACAACCATGGTTATCTTACTGTGTGTCAAGTCTGACTCCAGCCACTGGAGGGTTTTTCTTTGGACCTTATTGATATCAGTTTTGCCAGGGCATGCTAAACACCAGAAGTAGCTTGCGACAATCAAAGCTAAGTGATCCCACTACCTGTGCCCAGAGCAAAACTCCGTAGCCCGACCACATCTAGTTGAGAATGGTGGTGAGCAATTGGGCAACTAATGGGAAGAGTTCCATGAAAATCACCATCCACAACTGAATCCACATGAACCCACTCATCAGTTTTTCTTTCGTAAGGTTGGTAGTTATTTTGGTGACTGCCTGCACCTCCAGATGCCTTTCCATAGCTGCTCTGCTGACTATTGTTGGTCTCATATTCTGGAGCATATCCATAGTTGTTGTAGTTTTACCCATGAACAAGCACTGTCCTTGTTTTACTGATTAGAATTCTGGAGCAGTTAAGCTAGTATAAGCCCAAACAATGCATTAACCTTCAAGTGTTCACATGGGAGAAATATTCTCTTCTTAAAAAAAAAAAAAATGTTGTATATTTATTGTGTTCTATTGCTGTTTTGCATTTTGTACTGAAGAGCTCTTCTGTCTTGCATAGGTATACTATTACAATGCTCGGACTCGAGAGTCTGCTTGGTCAAAGCCAGAGGGCGTAAAGATCATACAACAATCGGAACTGACACCAGTGATGGCCTCACAAGTGATCACTACGACGTCGACACCCATAGGTAGCACGACAGCCCCATTAGTCTCAACACCAGCTTCATCTGTTCAGTCCACAGCACCAGCCTCTTCCAGTGCACCTGCATCAGTTGTAACGGTTTCAGCAGCAGGTCCAGGTGAGTTATCCAGCAACACACAGCATACAGAAATTATGAACACTTGTTTTAGGTGAGCAAAAGGATCCCAGAAGTTGTTAAATTTATCCATGCTTTAGACGGTTCGTTATGCAAACGTTTCCTCCAGTAAGTGCATCTGTTTGATCCCATCGTCTCCTTTCGAAATCGATTTAGTGCATTTACTCGAGAAAACGTTCACTTAATTAATATTCTGAAGCGCTGGTGAATTTTATGTTGGGCAAATGTGAATGTTTTATATTCAAGATGGATCATCTTAAATCAATGAGAAAAAAGTATTTTACATCATGTTATAGAGAGCTTCTTGCATGATCAGTTATCACATGATTAGAGTACAAGAGCAGGGGAGTATCCTGGCTAATATTTATCCCTCAACCAGCATCATTAAAGCAGATTATCTGGTCGTCATAATTTGTGGGACTTGCTGTGCGCAAACTAGCTACCACATATCCTACATTACAACAGTGACTGCAGTTCAAAAGTATTTCATTGGTTGTAAAGCATCTTGGGACGTCCTAAGGTTGTGAAAGGCACTATATAAATGAAGGTATTTTCCTGTTAAATTTACCCACCTTTACGTCAGTTCAATTCTTTACATCCATGGAACATCTATTGTTGATAGCATTAATCTTTGCAAACCCATTGCGTGCGTGGAAAACTTATGGTTGATCTGAGGAGTTGCACATGAAGAGTCGAGTCTTCAGACAAAGCGGGGTTAGAGGGCGGGGGATAACTGGACCATGGTGTGTAGGGGCAGTTCAGTCCCTGTTTTGAAGTTATGTATTCTGTCCTTAGTTTTATATTTCCATTTTAAAATCCTGTGTCCACATCTGTAATGGAAGTTGCCTATGTAGCTTGTCATGCTGTAATCACACCCTCCCACCAGTGCTGACGCTGCAGCACCTCTCCTGACAGGACAGCATGACAACTTTACACAGGCAGTTTCCATCATAAATATGGACATAGGAATTTAAAATGACAAAAGTTGACAGGAAATGCATGCAGACATCAGATTTTTTCAATAGATTACAAGTTTATATGGGCAAGAGTGGACCCATATTAAATGTGGAAATGGGAAAGTATCACTGAAAAATGTTGACAGGGAGTCTGACAGAAATGTGCTAGCAGGAAGTGCAGTGGTGCTGAGGAAGTGCATGTGCACATAAGATTTTTATTTCTAAGGAATGAAGTAGACCGGGGTGTGTTTTAACAAGACTTTCCAGGTATAATACTGTTTGTACCTTAAAGCACCTTGGTAATGTGGCGAATGCTGTAGCATTTGACAATTGCAAGAAAATTTATTCGCACCACCAAAAGTTCTTGGTGAAATTTCACACTTTTGGATTTCTTTGATATAATTGTATAAATAACACTCTGAATATATGTATCTTTATTCATGCAATCTGGGGTAATATATGGGATAGTGGGGTAGTTGTTTTGTCTTTTGTCAATCCTCCCCAACTGAGCAACAATTTCATGGATGTCAAATGGTGTCATCCTCTGGTATTTCACCCAAGTAGCTGTTCTTCACATTTAAGCCCAGAAAATGAGCATTAGTGGGCCATTTGACCATGAAGACATCATGCCTGAGCCTGTTTCCCTTCCCCACTTTTTAATGGTGTCAGTGGGTCAAGATCAGGAGTGGGAGCTTTGGCTCATGTTTTTTTTAAGCTCACTTCCTTCTCCAGCCCTGTGACATTAAGACCAATTGCAGCAACCCATCTGTGACCCTGACTGGGATTAGCTAACTCAGCTGATATGAGATCAAGCCTGAATCCTTCCTTCCTGATCTTTTTAACTTGATGCTACTCACCAGGTCACTAGGAGAGCTTGTTTAAACTCCTAAATACTTGAATTTAGAAAATTTCAAAACTTTTGGTACTCGTAACCCCCAGTGATTTTCCTGGTGTATAAAGCTGTGCAGTATGTTCCTGGAAGTGTATGAGACTTAAAGAATCCAGTTTCTGTAGTTTTTTTTAGCCTTCTAGTTTTCAAGAGTTTGTGCTTCATTGTTGATTTTGCATCAGTTATTGATCAGCCCTAAAATTGTGGGTTTTGTGACACTATGAAGTGGGCAATTCTTTGCGCTGCAGTAATCAATAACCAGTGGGTCGGTGGGTTGAATGGCTTCATATTCTTAAACTACTTTGTTAATAGTCCTACAATTTCAGAGCCATGCACTAGCGTTAAAGTTTTAATTGCATGACCAAGGGAACAGTGACTCACTGGCGGGAGGAGAGGCAAATCCTCATTCCAGCCCGGTTATAGCTTTTGCAACCCACCCTCTCCCACTAAGTTATTTCCCAATGTTTGGTGTAATATTACAATATCGAAGGCAGTCAGTGTACCAGTGATGGGATAGCTGCAATAGAATCTGTTAGTTTTCGGAAACAAATCTTGAAAGCCATGCCTACTGAACCGGTTTGCCCATAGATGCTTGCCATTGTAAGTAAAAATATTGTACTAAGTATGTATCTGTGTAAGGGAAAGTGAAGGCTTTCATTGCTTGTTTAGTCTGATATATTTTTCTAACAGCTGCTTTTGTTTCATTTGAAATGGTACAGATCATATGCGATTAAGCACACCAACTTACTCAGCGTTAAAAGGATTTGGAAAAAGTATGAGGAGTGTGTCAAGTGACGGTCCCAGCTTTACTTTTCCACTGGTATCTGCAGCTCCCGATCAGCCTCCACCTGCTGCCTCAGTGGCAACTCCAACGCCCGTCTCCGTAGCCGTGACTACCAGCGCGACACAGCAGCCCGTACCGCAGTCTCTGCAGCAGACCATGCCCCCGCCTGTACCGCAACCCGTACCGCAGCCAACCGCAGCAATCCCAGCCTTTCCACCAGTGATGGTGCCACCATTCCGTGTGCCATTGCCTGGCATGCCAATTCCACTTCCAGGTAAGATACCACTTCTCTAACCGTAATGTTTTTCATGTCCATTTGTTCATTTTCTTTTGCGGCCACCTATTTTTTTTTGATATCTGCTCCCTGAAATTTGGATTGTGTGTGTTCCTTTTGGGTTGTAATTGCTGTGTATGTTCTGGCATTCCGCAGTAACAGTTCAAAAAAGCTTTCCCTTTTGCACTTAAAATGTTTCAGATCTGAGAGTCATGCATATTTAAATGCATCCACATATGTGAAGAATATTTGCACATATGCCTTTCCTGATTAAGTCAGTGGTTCTGGGTTGTACAACTAATAAAGGCACTTTACATTGATATAAAACAGGGGAGCTCCATCCCTCCGGTGCCAGAAATCCAAAATTTCCTAGATCCCGAGAACAGAGGTCAGGGACATAGAAAACGCGCACATCTTCCTATTTTCTGCCCAATGGAGAATACAACATGCTGATATGCTTACAAAGGGGAGAGTGGTGCTTGGATGTCAAGGTTCCCTCTTTGAAGGCTGCTGTCCAACATAAACTTTAAAATGCCTTTGTATTGAGATGAGCCAATACTTTCTCACATTGGTACGAATGGATTTTGAGTTGAGAGAATTGGCTGGAATTCTTTGTTTCACCTCTTACTGCTGTTTTCAGGTGCTGTGGTGGTAATGCCACCATGACTACCATAGCGACGGCAAGTACTCTTTTCCATGCAGTGCCCGAAAGCACATTTGACAACGCATGGTAACTTTTCCTTTAAATGTTCACACTCGATTATATGACTCTTTCATGGAAGAAGCAGTAAGTGAGCCAGTATGTCTAGTTTATTTCCCTAGGGACATTTTCAAAATGACCTGTTGATTCTGGGCAGAGACTACAGGCACTTTGTACATAATGGCCAGTGCTTAAAAGTGTCCTCCGAGCTTAGTCATCCCCAGTGGGGAAATTTTTTTTAAAAAAAAACTTAGAGGAATAAAGTCTTTTGTTTTAAAGCACTTTCCCATTCTATAAGGAAAAGTAACTAAATCACAAGTATTTTATTTGAATTTTGTGTAGAAATTGTCAGCGTAAACGTGCTGGAGTCAGGTCGTCTTTGCTGCTGTTGCGTTTCTTACAGAGTCTCTCATTACTGCCAATGAGTGGCTCTCAAGAAGAGGAGAGCTCATGAATTCAGACTGGCCTAAGGCCGCACTAGTAAAGCGGAACCCTGGAAGCGATGCTGGGGTTATCCCAGTTGGGAATGTGATTTTCTTGAAATCTGCGACTTTGAGCAGCTCTCATTCTACTGTAAAGTTGTGGCCCTCGCTGTCTCCTCTGAAGCTGCTCTAGGGTTGATGAGAGTTCTCTTTGTGAAATTGTCAAAGTGACCCAGTGGTACGAGAGACCAGGCTTCAGGATGTCCATGCGAGCAGTTTCTGCAAAATGATAAAATTAAATGATGATGAGCCTATTATGTTTCTCTATAGAATGGGCAAGTACCTTGAACAAAAAGTACTCGCCAAATCATCCAAACAGTTCAGCATCTTGAGTGTTGCCTTCTCTTGATTTCCAATCGGAAATTATATTTCCTTCAACGCCGCATTGATTTTATCAACTGCGTTTTATATTTTTTCATCTCTTGGTTATTGTACTTCCAAAGCTGCATTAATTTAGCAAGAATCATCTTGGGTTTAATGGATTGAAATTTCAACTGGGGTCTCAGAAATAGACCAATAGTAATAGAATTCCTAACTCACTTGAGAGGCTTGATGGGTGAGAATTCTGAGTATAATTAATAAAATGTTTGACACCTTAAGTGTTTGTTATGTGAGATTTAGTGTAGACTTTTGGATGAAGAGGCATGTGGTGTAAATTGTATCAAGTGGTGGTAGTTGCACATGAACTAGTAGAATGGAATGCCTGATCAATCTAGAGGCAGACTGTATTCAAACATTTTGTAGCAGACAACGGCTAGAGTTGGGTTGGGTGTGAGAATAGTTTATTATCCGTAAAACACTGTACGTTGATGTAACTTCGGTTATTTAGTAAATGGAGTTAACCTGCCTTTTTTTGGTTGATGGAGTGGCGTGGAGGCAGTGAAAGGTTTCAGAGTGGCACAAATGGTGTTGATGGGACCAGACTATTTACTTACTTTTAAAAATGTCTTTGGTATCCCCTTTAATTCCTTTTCCTGATCAGCAATGTCCGTGCCATGAAACCTAAAGTGATTTGGGTAGAAGAAGTGGAGATGGAATAAAATTTTATATTGACATATGTCAAGTATTGCATCTTAAGTGAAAATTTTGCAACGCAAGTGCAAAATGATTGGAGTAGACTCAGCATAGGGAAAACGTGGATAGGGAACTGGAAAAGTACACTTTCTGATTCCAGATAATATGACTATGCAGTCAAACAAACACCTTTTATAGAATGAGTCGGAAAGGTTATTCGAATTGGATCGATTTAGTTCTGGCTGTGTTCTTCCTTCCCCTTCCAGCTACTGCAACTGCTACTCCCACTCTCTCCTGCTTGGTTATCTTTGTCTTTACCCTACTCCAGCTGTTTTCGATTTCCCTGGTATCTTTTCCATGCTGGCTGTTTCTCTCCCTTGTCCTCCCTTCCACATGGCTGTTTACCTCTACCGACCCCATCACAATCTTGCTTCCCTTGCGCCCTCCCTCTCTCTCTCTCTCTTTCCCCCCCCCCCCCCCCCCCCCACAGCTGTTCTATTTTTATTCTCCGTTGGCTGTATTTTTCCCCCTCTCTTTTGTAGCCAGTTGCCTTATCCCAATGGCTACTTCAGTTAACCCAGCATAGCCCTGGAATCAAACCCAGTGACTTGAGAACTCTGTAGCTTAGTACTGCATCTTGTGCTACATTAACCCCACATAAGGCTTCAGGGTAAGCTGTTTGAGGAGATACTCTTCATTTCAACTCTCTGGTATTGAAATTCTCTCCAGATGTGGGCTTTATACAAAGCATGTCTTCAGCATCTGAGCAGTGTGTATGAAAATCCTGTGTCATATTAGATCCCCCTTACTCTGATTTGCATCATCTGTCTATCGGCAAAAGTGGACTTGTGTGGTTACTGGGCTGTGGAGTTCTTTGAGTAACCCGACACCATTGGATTCATAAGGGTTTGAGGCTTCTAAATTATACCTGGAGAGCATTGTACTAGATATCTGCAAAAAGGGCTCTTGAGGCATTTTTTAGATTCCTACTGTGGCAGTGCTGAGAGTAGTTTACTGTTTCTGCCTCGGTATAAACAAGGGGATGTGTACATTGCCAGTGCCTACAATCCGACTTTCTGTGGATCCTGAGAAAGCAATTCAGAGGCACAGAAAACGAGTGCTGCCATTTATTGGTCCTGCACTGTAGACCAGTGACACACTGGTGCAGTTTAAAAAAAAAAAAGGGGTGAGCGGAGCTTCAAACGTTGCTGGGCTCGGTTTGAACGTTGCTCGCCCAGAGCCTGAACATTACTGCAAAATTGCCATAAATGTGACAATAGTAAAATGAAATAGTTGCTTACGTGGCTCATTCAGCAGTGCTTTTGTTGAAGGCACAGCGTTCCTGTCGTGGCCAACACCAAAAACAGATTAACTGGTAATCTCATCACTGTTGTGGGATCTTGCAGTGTACAAATAGCCTCCTCTTTTGCCCACATAACAACTGCCAAATTTAATTAATTGGATGTGAAGACCTTTGGAACATTTCTGACGTACAAAAACCTGTTGTATAAATCTTGTATTTTTTTTCTCTTCTGCCTTTCCTTTCTTCCCTCAGTGTTTGTGTATAAGGAGCTGTTCACTACAAGGTCAAGAGATTTGAAAGTGGGTAGTGTTGAGCACAGTTGTATGTGTCATTTAGTGGGTTGGTGATGGCTGTGGAATTTTTTTTAATCAAAAATGTAATTTTTGCTGTCCATGGTTTTGTCTTCGGAAATTTTTCACATAATTCATTACTTCAAAAAAGTCATTGTTCCCTTTTTTTGCACGACACACCAGGCTAAAAGAAGGGAGAAATAATAAGCTGGAGCTTGAATGACAACTGAGACTTTATCCATATATTTAAATTCCTACCATCTGTTCCAAAAGTTGCCGATTCATGAGCAAGGTAGTTTGTCTCATAAATCATTTAAATTTTAGTATTGGTCTCAAATTGTAGTCTGCTTTTTAGTCCTCATTAGAAACGTCTAATTTTAATCTAGTGATTACAAGTACAACAACTGAAGTTGACTTGTTTCCCCTTTTCATCCGAGTTGATCAGATGTGGCTCAGTTGGTAGGACTCTCGTCTCTGAGACAGAAGATTGTGGGTTTGAGTCCCACACTAGAGACGTGAGCACATAAATCTAGGCTGATACTTCACAATAGCATTTAACTAGACCTTTAATTTAGTCGAGGCCTCTGGGTTGCTAGTCCAGTAATATAACCACGACACTATCGTACCCTTCAACCGGCAGCAAATTACTCCAGTTGCTGCTGTATCCCCAACTGCCCCTCTCCCTCTCTCGCCGACTGCTGTTGTCACTTCTCTGGATGCAGACTTCCAGCTAACACAATTGAGCGTGTGGGTGGATGTTGTTGCTGAGTCTCGAACGAGGATGAAATAACAGCCATGCAATATATATGAAATGGAGATTAATAGTCTGTCATTTCCAATAGAATATCTGACTCTAATATAACCTCACTGCTACGATATAGGTAGATAATCTGCAATATTGTATCCCTCAGGGAATGGAATACTTAATGTATCGGTGCTGATCTGTAATGGCCATAAGATCATGCAGCGCATGAGGAGGCCATTCGGTCCATTGTGCCCGTGCCGGCTTGTCGATCAGTCCCACTCCCCCTGCTCTTTTCCCATAGCCATGCAAATTTTTCCTTTTCAAGTATAAGTCCGATTCCCGTTTGAATCTGCTTCCACCACTTTTTCAGGCAGTGCATTCCAGATCGTAACAACTCGTTGCGCAAAAAAAATTCTGCTCATTTCTCCTCTGGTCCCTGTACTTTAGACAACCCCCAGCAACAAAACTTTGGTAAAACAGTTTTTTTACTATAAAGTTTTATTTGCGTTTTTTTTAAAAAAAAGCCCAATCTTGGATGTAATGGTTTAAAAGAAAACAGCCGCTGAACAATGCAGTTAGACAAAGATAATAGGCAGCTTATATGGTTGGTGGTGGAATTCCACAAGAAGGGCCCGTTGCCATGGTAACATGCTGGCTTGGTTACGCACACATAGCTGTGCCTCGCCTGTCAAAGGTCACCAGCCGTCACTGATCACAAGGATTTTTTTATTATCCCAAGATCATAATTCACCCTGTGTAGTAAGTCGTGTTCATAAAAGATGTAATTCTAAAATATGAAATACAGATAAATACAATACATAGATGGATTAAAGAAAAGGGTTAGCCTCACCTACTTCAACTTAATAAGCCCTTAAAAAAAAAATTAAACTTGGAGGGAATATGTTCTTATATGGAATAAACGAAGTGTAGCTATAAAATGATACGGGCCTCATCAGGGTGAGTTCACCGTCTTTCTTCTGTATAAACTCCATTCAGTAACATCACCTCTTGCTCCCTTTGCCCTACATCTTCCAATACGTCAATGCTCACAGCAGTTTTCCAGCAGTTCATGAAACAAACAGTAAATGATGCTGAACTTCACTTTTGCAACATTTCCTCTTAAAACAGCAGCATTTAGAAGTACAATATTGAATGGATTTAAATTGAAATGTTCTCTGCACATTTGGTCAGTGCTTGAGAAGTCTTCACATTAAGTACAAAATATTGGACTTCAATGTAGGGCGCGTATTAAGTTTGCAGATGATACAAAAATTGGCCGTGCAGTTGATTGTGAGGAAGAAAGCTGTAGACTGCAGGAAGATATCAATGGACTGGTCAAGTGGGCAGCAAAATGGCAAATGGGATTTCATCCGGAGAAGTGTGTGGTAATGCATTTGGGGAGGGTTAACAAGGCAAGGGAATACACAATAAATGGTGGGAAACTGTCAAAATGTAGAGGAACAGAGGGACCTCAGAGAGCATGTCCCCCTCCATCAATATCCTGGGGGTCACCATTGACCAGAAACTTAACTGGACCAGCCACACACATACTGTGGCAACAAGAGCAGGTCAGACGCTGGGCATTCTGTGGCGAGTGTCTCCCCTCCTGACTCCCCAAAGCCTTTCCACCATCTAAAAGGCACAAGTCAGGAGTGTGATATAGAAAAATAGGAGCAGGAGTAGGCCATTCGAGCCTGCTCCGCCATTCAATATGATCATGGCTGATCCTCTATCTCAATACCATATTCCCGCTCTCTTCCATACCCCTTGATGCCTTTTGTGTCTAGAAATCTATCTATCTCCTTAAATATATTCAGTGACTTGGCCACCACAGCCTTCTGTGGTAGAGAATTCCACAGGTTCACCACCCTCTGAGTGAAGAAATTTCTCCTCCTCTCAGTCCTAAATGTCCTACCCCGTATCCTGAGACTGTGACCCCTTGTTCTAGACCCCCCCCAGCCAGGGGAAACCTCCTCCCTGCATCCAGTCTGTCTAGCCCTGTCAGAATTTTATACATTTCAATGAGATCCCCTCTCATTCTTCTAAACTCTAGTGAATATAGGCCTAGCCGACCCAATCTCTCCTCCTACGACAGTCCTGCCAACCCAGGACTCAGTCTGGTGAACCTTCGCTGCACTCCCTCTATGGCAAGTATATCCTTTCTTGGGTAAGGAGACCAAAACTGCACACACTACTCCAGGTGTGGTCTCACCAAGGCCCCGTATAAATGTATGTGAGAAGTCGCACAACACCAGGTTATAGTCCAACAGTTTTATTTGAAATCACAAGCTTTCGGAGCGCTGCTCCTTCGTCAGGCGACTTCACCTGACGAAGGAGCAGCGCTCTGAAAGCTTGTGATTTCAAATAAAACTGTTGGACTGTAACCTGGTGTTGTGCGACTTCTCAGATTTGTCCACCCCAGTCCAACATCTCCACATCACCGTATAAATGTAGTAAGACATCCTTGCTCCTGTACTCAAATCCTCTTGCAATGAAGGCCAACATACCATTTGCCTTCCTAACTGCTTGCTGCACCTGCATGTTTGCTTTGTGACTGGTGTACAAGGACACCCAGGTCCCTCTGTACATCAACATTTCCCAATCTATCACCATTTAAATAATACTCTGCCTTTCTGTTTTTCCTACCGAAGTGGATAACTTCACATTTATCCACGTTATACTGCATCTGCCTTGTATTTACCCACTCACTCAACTTGTCTAAATCGCCTTCAAGCCGCTTTGCATCCTCCTCACAACTCGCAATCCCACCTAGTTTCGTGTCGTCAGCAAACTTGTAAATATTACATTTGGTTCCCTCATCCAAATCATTGATATATATATTGTGAATAGCTGGGGCCCAAGCACTGATCCCTGCGGTACCCCACCAGTCACCGTCTGCCACCCTGAAAAAGACCCATTTATTCCTACTCTCTGTTTCCTGTCTGTTAACCAATTTTCAATCCATGCCAGTATATTGCCCCCAATCCCATATGCTTTAATTTTGCGCACTAACCCCTTATGTGGGACTTTATCAAAGGCCTTCTGAAAATCCAAATACACCACATCCACTGGTTCTCCCTTATCTATTCTACCAGTTACATCCTCAAAAAACTCCAGTAGGTTTGTCAAACACGATTTCCCTTTCATAAATCCATGTTGACTTTGTCTAATCCCGTTGATATTTTCTAAGTGTCCTGTTATCACATCCTTTATAATAGACTCTAGCATTTTCCCTACTCCTGATGTTGGGCTAACCGGTCTGCAGTTCCCTGTTTTCTCTCCCTCCTTTTTTAAATAGTGGGGTTACATTTGCCACCCTCCAATCTGCAGGAACTGTTCCATAATCTATAGAATTTTGGAAGATGACAACCAACACATCCACTATTTCCATGGCTACCTCTTTTAGTACTCTGGGATGCAGATTATCAGGCCCTGGGGATTTATCGGCTTTCAGTCCCATTAATTTCTCCAACACTTTTTTTACTAATACAGGAAACTTTTGTTTATCCGGCACCCAAATATCCGGAATTCTCGCTTAACCGGCAAAAATCATCCTCCGAAAACTCCTCTCAAATAACCGGCAATGTTGCCGAGTCGCAGTCGAGTCTCCGCGAACGCCGAGTCCTCCGAAAACTCCTCTCAAATAACCGGCAATGTTGCCGAGTCCGAGTCCGCGAACGCCGATTTAGTCAGTAGGAGTAGTTTTCAAAAGTGCCACTACTCGGCCTCCTGGCGCTGTCGGAAGTATACTGCACATTTCTTGATTTATTTATTTTTCTTTGTTAAAAATAGCCTCGGTAGATATAACTCTCCGTTATCCGGTACTTTCGATAAACCGGCACCATGCCGGTCCCGTTGGTGCCGGTTAATAAAGAGTTTCCTGTACTAATTTCCTTTAATTCCTCCTCCTCACTAGAGCCTTGGTTCCCTAGCATTTCTGTGAAGTTATTGTGTCCTCTTCTGTGAAGACAGAACCGAAGTATTTGTTTAATTGCTCTGTCATTTCCTTGTTGCCCATTATAAATTCTCCCGTTTGACTGTAAGGGACCTACATTTGTCTTCACTAATCTTTTTCTTTTTACATACTTGTAGTAGCTTTTACAGTCTGCTTTTATGTTCCTTGCAAGTTCACTCTCATACCTCTATTTTTAATCTCTTGGTCCTTTTTTGCTGAACTCAACTGCTCCCAATCCTCAGGCTTGCTACTTTTTCTGGCAACTTTATGATGGGATACTCTCCACTTGTCTGGATGAGTGCAGCTCCAACAACACTCGAAGCTTGACACCATCCAAGACAAAGCAGCCCACTTAATTAGCACCCCATCCACCACCTTAAACATTCACTCCCTCCACCACAGGCGTACCGTGGCTGCAGTGTGTACCATCTACATAAGAACATAAGACGCAGGAGTAGGTCATTTGGCCCTCGAGCCTGCTCCGCCATTCAATAAGATCATGGCTGATCTGATCTTGGCCTCAACTCCACTTCCCTGCCCACTCCCCATAACCCTTCACTCCCTTACCTTTCAATAATCTGTCTATCTCCACCTTAAATATATTGAATGACCCAGCCTCCACAGCTCTCTGGGGAAGAGAATTCCAAAGATTCACGACCCTTTCCTCCTCCTCATTTCCGTTTTAAATGGGCGCCCCCTTATTCTGAAATTATGCCCCCTAGTTCTAGATTCCCCCACGAGGGGAAACATCCTCTCTGCATCTACCCTATCAAGCCCCTTCAGAATCTTATGTTTCAATAAGATCTCCTCCTATTCTTCTAAACTCCAATGAGTATAGGCCCAACCTGCTCAACCTTTCTTCATAAGACAATCCCTTCATCTCCGGAATCAACCTCGTGAACCTTCTCTGAACTGCCTCCAATGCAAATATATCCTTCCTTAAATAAGGAGACCAAAACTGTACGCAGTACTCCAGGTGTGGTCTTACAGTTGTAACTGGACTTCCCTACTTTTATACTCCATTCCCTTTGCAATAAAGGCCAACATTCCATTTGCCTTCCTAATTACTTGCTGTACCTGCATGCTAACTTTTTGTGATTCATATACAAGGACCCCCAGATCCCTCTGTACCTCAGCATTTTGTAATCTCTCCCCATTTAAATAATAATTTTGCTTTTTTATTTTTCTTAACCAGTAGATAACCTCGCATTTTCCCACATTATACTCCATCTGCCAGATTTTTGCCCAATCATTTAGCCGATCTATAACCCTTTGGAGATTCTTTCCGTCCTCCACACAATTTGCTTTCCCACCTATCTTTGTATCATCAGCAAATTTGACTACATCACACTCGGTCCCTTCTACAAGATGCACTGCAGCAACTCGCCAAGGCTTCTTCGGCAGCTCTCCCAAACCCGCGACCTCTCCCATCCGAGAAGGAGAAGGACAAGGGCAGCAGGTGCATGAGAACCCCACCACCTCCAAGTTCCTCTCCAAGTCACACACCATCCTGACTTGGAAATATATTGCCATTCCTTCATCATTACTGGGTCAAAATCCTGGAACTCCCTCCCGAACAGCACTGTGGGAGTACCTTCACCACATGGACTGCAGCGGTTCAAGAAGGCGGCTCACCACCAGCTTCTCCAGGGCAGCTAGGGATGGGTAATAAATGCTGACCTTGCCAGCGATGCCCACATCCCATGAATGAATTAAAAAAAATATATATACATATATTCCTGAAGGTAGCAGGACAAGTAGATAAGGTGGTTGAGAAGGCATTCAGGATACTTTCCTGTTAGTTGAGGCATAGAATATAAGAGCAGGGAGGTTATGCTTGAACTGTATAAAATGCTAGTTAAGCCACAGTTCGAGTACTGCGTGCAGTTCTGATCACCACATTACAGGGAAGATGTGATTGCACTAGAGAGGGTACAGAGGGGATTTACGAGGATGTTGCCAGGACTGGAGAATTTTAGCTATGAGGAAAGATTGGATAGGCTGGGGTTGTTTTCTTTGGAGCAGCGGAGGCTAAGGGGAGACTTAATTAAGGAGTATAAAATTGAGGGGCCTAGATAGGGTGTATAGGAAGTACCCATTTCCCTTAGCAGAGAGGTCAATAACCAGGGGGCATAGATTTAAATAACTGGTAGAAGGATTAGAGGGGAGTTGAGAGCTTTCTTCACCCAGAGGGTGGTGGGGGTCTGGAACTCACTGCCTGAAAGGGTGGTAGAGGCAGAAACCCTCATCACATTTAAAAAGTACTTGGATATGCACTTGAAGTGCCGTAACCTACTGACCAAGAGCTGAAAAGTGGGATTGGGTTGGAAAGCTCTTTCGGGCAGCACGGACACTGGCTGAATGGCCTCCTTCTGTGCTGTAAATTTGTATGATTCTATGGTATTCCTTCCTCAGATGGTCCTCATCTATATCAAAAAAGTCTTAACCACAGGATCTGGCTTTTCCAGAGGGAGCAAAACAAAGTTATACGCATAATAACAACAGAAAACGCTGGAAAAACTCAGCAGGCCAGGCAGCATCCGTGGAGAGAGAAACAGAGTTAATGTTTCAGGTCGAAGACCTTGCGTCAGAACTGGAAAAAAGCAGGAAATGAAATAGATTTAAAGCAAGTATAATGCTGGGAAAAGGGGGAGGGGATGAAAGAACAAAAGGGAAGGTCAGTGGTAGGATAGAAAGCAGGAGAGATTAAGAGACATAGAGAGACATTAAGAGATATTCAAGGCAAGAGGAGGTGGTAATGTGACAGGTTGAGGAACAAAGGATGGCTCAAGATGAAGTGTGAAATGCGCTGGCAGAATGAAGGACAGCTGCCAGCTTCTGGGAGGGAAGAAAAAAAAGGCCAAACAAAAGGGTGGATAAAAAAATAAAATAAAAAAATATATAGATGTGATATGATCTGAAATTGTTGAACTCTATGTTGAGTCCAGAGGGCTGTAGAGTGCCTAAAGGAAAGATGAGGTGCTGTTCCTCGAGCTTACGCTGAGCTTCCGTGGAACAATGCAAGAGGCCGAGGACGGTGAGGCCAGAGTGGGAATGGAGCGGAGAATTAAAGTGACAGGCCACCGGGAGCTCGGGGTCCCCCTTACGGACTGAACGGAGGTGTTCCGCAAAGCGGTCACCCAATCTGTGTTTGGTCTCCCCAGTGTAGAGGAGACCACATCGTGAGCAGCGAATACAGTATACTAAATTGCAGGAAGTACAAGTAAATCGCTGTTTCACCTGGAAGGGGTGTTTGGGGCCCTGGACAGTGGAAAGCGGGGAGGTATAAGGGCATGTGTTGCATCTCCTGCGCTTGCACGGGAAGGTGCCGGGGTAAGGGGTGCTGGGGGTGGTAGAGGAGTGGACTAGGGTGTCGCGGAGGGAGCGGTCCCTGCGGAATGCTGAAAGGGGAGGTGAGGGGAAGATGCGTTTGGTGGTGGGATCACGCTGGAGGTGGCGGAAATGGCGGAGGATGATCCGTTGAATGTGGAGGCTGGTGGGGTGAAAGGTGAGGACGAGGGGAACTTTATCGTGGTTCCGGGAGGGAGCAGCAGGGGTGAGGGCAGAAGTGCGGGAGATAGAATGGACACGGTCGAGGGCCGTGTCAACCACCGTAGAGGGGAATCCTCGGTCGAGGAAAAAGGAAGACATGTCGGAAACACTGGTATGGAAGGTGGCATCGTCGGAGCAGATGCGGCGGAGACGGAGAAACTGGGAGAATGGAATAGAGTCCTTACAGGAGGCAGGGTGGGAGGAAGTGTAGTCCAGGTAGCTGTGGGAGTCAGTGGGCTTGTAGTGAATGTTTGTCAATAACCTATCCCCAGAGATGGAGACGGAGAAGTCTAGGTAGGGAAGGGAAGGGAAGAGTCGGAGATGGACCATGTGAAGGTGAGGGAAGGGTGGAAATTGGAAGCATCGTGAATGAAATTTTCTAGTTCAGGGCGAGAGCAGGAGACGGCACCGATAGTCATCAATGTTATACGCATATCTTTTTATGGAGTGGTTTACACTTGCAATCATTCCTACCAGCAGCTACTCATATGACGGTGTCTCAGGCCTCATTTCTTGCACTCGTGTTAACACATGATCGCACATATTTGCACACACATCACTCTGCTGTCAGGTCACCAGCGCCATTATTAAGTCTTAAGTGGCAATGCCATGAAAACTGGCTTGAATGCAGAAAAAAAGGGATCAGCATTGATTTTAACGAGTCAGGGGTGGAGCTATGAAAGTAAACTTAATAGTGGTCAGTGGCGAACAAATGGCGCTGACCGATCATTACAGTTACACTTGCCCACAGAATTTCTGTGGGTTTCAGCAATGTGATTTGTGGTGATTAGAGAGATGAAACAGCGCGGCACCCTCTACAGGGGATCTGGGACCTGTGTGAAAGGGCAAACAATGGTGTGTCTTCTCAACCGATCGGATTGACGAATCCCTACTGAAACAGAGTCTAAACCAGGATGTGTGTTAGAATAATCATGTGCAGAAAATGAAATAGAGAGGGAAAGAGATTGAATTCAGAGAGAGAAATAAGAGAGACAAAGAAAATGTTTAAAAAAAAAAAAATTATTTTAAAATCTCCAACAAATAATTGAAATCTGAAGGCATGAGACTCTACACTTTTAAAAGTAAATTTTCAGTGCCAGAGATTATTTGGCAGTAGTTAAAGCTTAGCATGCTGATAAAAATTCACACACTTGAATGGAGACTATTTAAAGCAGAGGTAGATAGATTCTTGGTAAGCAAGGGGGTGAAAAGTTATCGGGGGTAGGCGGGATTGTGGAGTAATCAGATCAGCCATGATCTTATTGAATGGAGGAGCAGGCTCGAAGGGCCGAATGGCCTAATCCTGCTCCTAATGCGTATGTTCGTATCCCTTACTTTTTCTGCAGTATCTAGTGGGTAAGTACCGCAACTTCACTCCCTTCCATATGTTTGAATGCAGAGTCTCTTGACGAGGCATCGGTATAGCGAAGCTTGTGGAGGAGCAGGGCAACTCAGACAGCAATTTCCTAATTTCCGCGTTTAACTGCACATGTGCGGACGCTGGAAGTTGCTGTCCGATTTATTTCTTGATAACGGTGAGCGCTGATGGCCCCATTGTTGTTGTTAGCACAAAATCTGATCCATCAATGTTTTCGGTTAGGGTAATAACAGCGGTGCAAAGTTTCTGTGAAAATATGGAGTGGCATAACTAATAGCAGAAGTTATGAACTCCATAATTTACCCTCTCTTTTGTGCCATTCAGGGGTCCCTACGCTGTAGATGCCCCATTACAATGGCGCAAGTCCCCAGGAAAATCTGGGGCAACGCATTCCTAAAGGCTTGTTTTGAAATGTTGACACTGCAGTAGTAAATTTCTAAAAATTTAGATCTTTTGTTCAAAACAAGTGACGAGCTAGGACAGCAACAGTGCTCCATTTGGCCTCAGAGCCCTTAGGATAGGGAGAGTGAACATCAGCTGGCAATTTAATCCTGATTAGCATGCAGCGACTGCTACAGAAATGCGCAGGTATGTGCCGTATGGTGAGGAGATGATCGGGCTCAACTTCAAAGTCATAGTTTGCCAATGCTCCCTGCCCAGCCTCGCGCTTGCAGAACCTACTACAGGAAACTCTTTATTAACCGGCACCGACGGGACCGGCGTGGTGCCGGTTAATCAAAAAGTCCGGATAATGGAGAGTTATATCTGCCAACGTACAAGAGCCCCGTACACATAGACATGCGCCTGCATTCGGAGCTCCGTCTCCCCGGGGACCGCCAGCTGACCATCTGTCGTGTCCGCTGCCTACCCGGGCTGCACATTCCCCTCCCAATCTACACGCTCCGATACAAGGCAAACGCCTCGGTTTTTTTTAAAGTTAATTTTAAACGAGAGATGAAGGAAAACCCCGGTTACCTACTCAAGAATTTTGCCGGTTAAGAGAGATTTCCGGATATTTGGGTGCCGGTTAATAGAGTTTCCTGTATTCTGTTAAGGTACCAGTGGGCTACAGCACATAGGACTGTACCCCATCAGGAGTTGATCCCACTTAGTAGAAAATCGTAAACACTTGGTAGGGTGACAGGCAATTACTGACTCTTGTGGAAAATGTTTTAACTGGAAATGAATAATAATAATCAAAAATAATTAGTGTTTTGCTTTAGTGAGGTATGAAAACTTCTTAACATACTCTGTGATAAAATGCTCGCCTACTTCAGTTATTTGATGGCGTGTAAAAATGACAACCTGAAACCCTGAGCAGAAAGCAAAATCTGTTTCAGCTGGGTGGTTTGCCACTCATAAACCAGCAGATGGCAATCACATGTAATATATCTGCCTGATGTATGTACCTTGTCTTTGCTGCTTTTCTGAAGGGTGCCACTGCCTGCTTTCACCCCACCTTCACCTCTCAAGGACACTCAGCATTACCTCTAACTGGTGGCAGGGGGGAAGATTAGTACAGTTACAGGGACCACGAGCAATTCTTCCAGAGGAAGGTTTTAACATCTGCATTTCACTTGAAAGCCAAAGCAGTTAAATGATCAGTTTTAACATACTTGTTTTTTAATTTGTTATAAGCTGTGAATTCTTGAGTGCTGATGGCTTATGTGGTTTGGGGGGGGGGGGGGGCCAGTTAGCTAAATTAACATCCACTTAAAATGAGAGCGTTGCTGAAGAATCTGAGATTGATCTTCACTTAATGTGCAGCTCCTTCACACTGAGGTGTATACAAACCAGAGAGAGAATCGGAGGAAAAAGGATACTAGAAGACTTCAAGTGGTGTTTTAACATTTGAATGTAAAATTGTATTTTAGGAGTTAATATAGCTGTAATTATTATTGCTAATGTTTGAGTAGTTTTAGAAGTAGTAGTGTTATTTTCTGCATCACAATGCACGAGCTGAAAACTCAGGAGAAATAATCCAGGGAGGTAGGAATTGCCCCTTGACCTGCTGTCAGTCTCGGGGTTAAGGAAAATGGTTCCATAGCATTCCCTGGGGCCTATTCTAAATGACGTGGAGAATAAACTCGATTCAAATTGAAGTTAATTCAGATTTGTATTTTGTGCAACAGCATTCCTCATCCGAATCAGCAAAAATTCACTTTCACCCAGTAGTTAATTAAAAAAAAAATTCAAGTCAGCACTTCTATTCAGACATGGAGAATGTTGAGCATTTCTCTGAAGTTGTGCCAGTTGTACCAATCTGCATTTAAACTTTTTCTAGTAGACTCCCCAATGGTTTAACTAGTTAAGTCAGTGATGGTTCAAAGCCATCCACTCCAGGAAGGTCCCATGTGCGATCTGTGCTGTGTCAGCTGATGCCATCAGCTACAGCAATGGAAGGGTGCTGCAATTGGCCTCCCCCGCTGGAGTTAAGGAAGGGGAAAATCAGCCCCTGTTCCCTTCCCGATTCCTCCTGTTGCTGGAAATTGGATATCATGGATGTCAGGTGAGATTGTGCAAAGTTTCAACTCTGTTCTCAATTGAATGGTGTGATAACACTCCGTGACCAAGCCACTTGGGCGAGACACTCAAACACCCATAGAACTTTAGCCCAGCACAAGCCACTGACTTCAGGGGAGATGGGCAAAGAAAAAAATGATTGATAGCATGCACAATTCACAAAGACTGACCTTGTCAGCATCAAAAGCACGGATTTTAAATAGACAAACTTCCCCAATTATATGAGAAGAAAATTACATTTTGCATTTAAATAAACATTTTTTAGTGAGACTGATTTCGTAGTCGGTGAATATATTTGGCAAGATTTCAATCTGTCTCCCGCTGAGTTGAATTGGTATCAGTGGGGGATAAATTGATTCTAGCTTAGTTTAAAGCTGCATTATACTTTATGATGTTTTAAATTTGTTTTTATTGGTTTTGCTTCTGAATATGTACATATATTACTAAGTTGGGTTTAGGCGTGTGCACCTATTGATGTTCAATAATGCATACTTTCTGTACATTATCTGAAAGATTCAGTTATTAATTCCTGAGGTTGTACCTATGTCAATTCTTGCAGGTTTACAAGTACAGTCTACTCCACTTACCTGTAAGTGCATACCTCAGTTAAGTGTCTTTTTTTTTGTGTTCCTTTTTTTAACAAGCCAAAATTTTCCCCTATTTCATAGGAAACCTGTGGTGTTAATGTTTGTAATATTCACAGCAATTTTTACTTAAGTGTGTATCCCCTACAGATGCATAAGATGTAGATAATTGGCCCTAATTTTCACTAATCTGTTACTCTGTTCAGTATAGTTCAGGCAATGCAAATGTCTTGATGCTTTCCTAAATTGTTACTGTATGACATGCTATTCTTTTTTTAAAGTACCATGATGTACACAAGTTTATATGTGTTCCTTTTAAATGTATACCCAGGATAAGTGTGTACATACTAGGGGAATGCACTGTACTACTAAAGCCCCTAGTGTGACACTTGACATTTACATTTCAGACAATGATAGAATGAGTTAATGTGCACACATTTTTCCCTCTGCAATGTTGTACTGTATTTTCCCAACTAGTGATCTAAGTGAGGAATTGGAACATGTTTTTACTATAATGCAGCTTTAAAATCATAACAGCAGCTGACGCCTATCTTTTCTCCAACACGCTTGCTTATCCATTCTTACAGGTGTAGCAATGATGCAAATAGTCAGCTGCCCGTATGTAAAGACAGTCACTACCGCCAAGAACGGTAATATTTTATCTTGGTCCTTTCTGTCTTCTTAGTGGCATGATATTTGAATGTTTTGACTTTATTTTAGCTATCCAATTAAATACCCATCCCGAACCTCTGGCTTTATTTTAAGATAGATAGCAATGTACAAATGTTCCATCGAAAAAATAATCACTTTGGTGCCTTTATTAGCAGCAGCTTGGATAATGCCATGCTCTGCAATACCCAGTATTGCTGGGGGGAAAACATTAATGTGTAGATTACCAAGTGGTTTTGCTTGTATTGCATTTGTGTTCATTTGTTACTGCTTGTGCAAAGCCTCCCTTCATCCACTTAGTTGTGCCATCTGTGTTGACCAGTGCTTGTGTGTACAAAATCCATTTCCTCGTGTATAGTAACTAGTTTGCGTGCATGCCTTTAAGTGTTACCCCGTAACCTGACTTTATTCTGCAATTTCTTATAAATGTGTTTCTTTTTGCTTTTGGTATTTTTGTTAATATAGTTTAAACAGCACAAGATGATTCCAATTTGAAAGAAAGGAAAACTCTGCCATTATTATAATTGTGGTTACATGGGGTGGGAAAATATTTCCAGCTCTCTTGTGTCTAACTGAGCAAAAGCTTTTGGTGTCAGAAGTTAGAGGTATCTCACCTGAGCTGCTGGATATCGGTGCAATTTTGCCACCACCTTGTCCAGTCCTTTACATCTCTGAGCAAGACCTCTGTTCCATTTATCTCTCTGGTTTTTTATAATCCTATATAGTGAGTAAAAATCTCCAGTCAAATAATTCCCAAATTCTCAGCCCTCTCCTGTCTTTATGGCCCATCTATTTGGATGGCTTCCAAGCACGTTATTATGGAGAAACCGGTTGCTGTAATGCGCAAGCATTTTCTTAGCACAGCATTGAACAATAGCAAATCTGCGTCAGGTGTCCCAAAACCTATCTGTATTGTGTTGGGCATTTTAGCACTTGCTGGCCTTGAAAGTCCATCAAAGCAGCAGATTTTGTTCTTTGAGTATCCAGAGCATGTAATGATGGCTTGTAATGATGCTGTTCATGAACGTGAAATACTAGGGTAACTCAAGTATTGTAAGTGTGAGTAATAGACGGTGTGCGGGAACACATGAGATGGCTTTTATTGCTAGGGGGATAGATTATAAAAACAGGGAGGTATTGCTGCAGTTATATAAGGTATTGGTGAGGCCGCACCTGGAATACTGCATACAGTTTTGGTGTCCATTCTTAAGAAAAGACATACTTGCTCTCGAGTCAGTACAAAGAAGGTTCACTCGGTTAATCCCGGGGATGAGGGGGTGGACATATGAGGAGAGGTTGAGTAGATTGGGACTCTACTCATTGGAGTTCAAAAGAATGAGAGGCGATCTTATTGAAACATATAAGATTGTGAAGGGGCTTAATCGGGTGGATGCGGGGAGGATGTTCCCAAGGATGGGTGAAACTAGAACTAGGGGGCATAATCTTGGAATAAGGGGCTGCTCTTTCAAAACTGAGATGAGGAGAAACTTCTTCACTCAGAGTAGTAGGTCTGTGGAATTTGCTGCCCCAGGAAGCTGTGTAAGCTACTTCATTAAATAAATTTAAAACAGAAATAGACAGTTTCCGAGAAGTAAAGGGAATTAGGGGTTACGGGGAGCGGGCAGGAAATTGGACATGAGGCTGAGTTCGGATCGGTCGAGGCCCTGTGGGTGGCGTAGCGGGCCCAGGGGCTGAGTGGCCGGGTCCTGCTCCTAATTCTTGTGTTCTTTAGATTTGAGGTGAGGATCAGATCAGCCATGATCTTGTTGAATGGCGGAGCAGGCTCGAAGGGCCGATTGGCCTACTCCTGCTCCTATTTCTTATGTTCTTATGAGGGAAGATTTGGTTTATCTTCTGAGTACAAGCCTTTGAGGTAATTTATGTTCAATGTTATATGTAGGGAGAAAAAAAATCCAAGCAGCTTTAACACTTCAGTAGTGATCTACATAATGCCTTCAGATTAATTGTAGAAAGCTTGAGGATCGTCGGAAAAATGAAAGTGAGAACTCATTATCGTTCACTCGGATTGAGAATTGACCTTTGGTTTCCCAAGAGATGCAGTAGAATTTATTTGTGAGATAATGTTCTATCTTGCTTTCCAATTATTCCGTAATAATGGTTTCCTATTGAGTGTGTAATGTTCAGTTATCTTTTGTGGCTTAAGCACCTTTTGAATTGTATTCTGGGACCGAGTGTGCTGCTGACTGTGCAGTGTTAGTTCATTTTGAAAATCCACATGTACAAAATGATAATCTGAAGGAAAGTGAAAATTATAAATGACACACAATAAAATACAATTAACTTTTGTCCTTTGAACAGCAAGCTAAATGCTATAAATGAAACACTGGTGCCATTGCAACTTAAAGCATCACACGGTACCTTGAAATTCTGATGCACCATCTGCTTTTCTCTGTTAATGGGGGAAAAAAACCTAACTAAAACCACAAATTAAAATGAAGGCAGAGGTCTCATTTTAATAAATAAGAAGTCTCTGTATATGTAACGCTTAAACCACATTCATTTAGAATCTCCCTGTACAGATTAAATTAAATGCTTGGTCTATTATATATTTTTTGGAGGTGGGCTTCATTTAAAACTTTATGGCAGCTCTTTTTTTAAGTTGTGCCGTTTTAATATTCTAAGGAGCGTCATAATACAGACCCACGGACCCAAGTGGTCTTCGTGCTTACGGGAACAAGCTGGTTTGAAATTGTTCACACTTGAATAATGGTCGACTGGTTATTTCCAAGCTATGTCCAGAGATTCTGATCTGTCATTTCACTCCACATGTTTCATCTTGCCAGCTACGGAATTAATCCAAAAGCAGTTGTTAGCACTTATGCATATTTGTGCAGCATTGAATGAAAAATGTGATTAGACTGAAAAAAGCAAAAGGTAGCAATGGAAATTATACAAATTATATAAAACATCATTTCCATCTGAAGGAAATTTCACCAAGAATTTTCTTTCGCCAAAAGAGATTTTATTTGGAACTAATTTGATTTTATAGCAGCAAGGTTACTAGGAACAACTTCTTAGCAATGACTGAATCCATTAAAACCAGCAAAGATGATTATCCTGACAGCATGCACTAGTCAAACAAGAAAGTGATTTGAATCCACTTTTAGCCAAGAACATTAGTGACGAGAGGTAAAGCTGTGGGGGACAGGGAATATCACTTTTTTTTGAAAGCTGGCTGAGCAGATTTTTTCCTGGGGTGTGGGAGTCAAACGATAGGCTCCAGTGTAACTGAAACTGCAATCATAAACAGTTAGTTTTCTTTTCTTTTTGTTCCGAATAAAAAAATATTGACGCTGTGGTGTAACTTGAACATGCTGTGTTCTCCTTTTCAGGTATGTTACCAGGAATGGCCCCACCTATGGTGCCGATGTTGCCTCCACAGGTTACACTAACTTCTTCAGCCACCCTTCCCGGAGGTATCCCAGGCTCTGAATGGACGGAATATAAAACTGGCGATGGAAAAACCTATTATTATAACAACAGGACCTTAGAATCGACATGGGAGAAACCGCAGGAGCTCAAAGAAAAAGGTAACTGGCCATAAATTTCCAAAAATAAGGCTATTGCCCCAGAGGTTTTTCTTCCTTGTCTTCTCGTGTTCACCCCTCTCCTCTTCTGAAGGTGTTGAGTTCCTTCTGAAGTACAGTTCAGTGGTTACTGGGTCCCTACTGGCATCTGTGTCAGGTGGGCATTATTTGTGAGAGGCTTGACGACGAGCGTTGGCAGGCTATTCGACCACTTGGGTCATCGTGGCTGTGCCTGATCCTCCCCCAACGTCCATTCATATCCAGCAAGGGTCCTGATGATCAGGAACGCTGGATGATTTTCGCCTCCCTATTCCGGGGCACTGAGGACAATTACGACACCACCAGTTGCTGCCTGTGATATCGGACCAAGGATAGAACCTATCACCTGGTCTATGTGCCTTATTGGTACATTGTTTAGTGCTTTTATTCACTGGGCCATTGCAGGAGGTGAGGAGGGGGTGCTCAAGTGAAAAAGATAATTGGATCATCCCAAAGTTAACACAGCGAAGTACGACTCCCCATTCATGTTTAGAACTGGTACAAAAAACTTACTGACCATTTTGATTTTTTTTCTGGTACTGTTCAATATAGGTTTCCAAGTAAGTGAAAGGATAGTTTGCATCATTGCCATTCATACAGTGTCTATAGCGTGGAATCGCTGATGGTCGAAGCAGTTCCACAATATTACGTGGCTAGCTGCATTCTAAATCTACCTGAACTTGAGATTGATTCAAAGTTTGCCCAGTTCATGTTGTGGGTGGAGTTGCTCATAAGGAAGATTCACCACTTCTTGCTTCCGGTTGTGGACATTCCCTGACATCCGGGGCAGGTCTGTACAGGCCAGCGATGTAAAAAAACAAAACAGATTTGCTGGCCTCTATTATCACAGAATCCCCACAGTGCAGATAGAGGCCATTTCGGCCCATCGAGCCGGCACCGACACATATCCCACCCTATCCCCGTAACCCCACGTATTTAATCCCCTTAACACTAAGGGTCAATTTATCATAGCCAAATCAACCTAACCCGCACATCTTTGGACTGTGGGAGGAAACCGGAGCACCCGGAGGAAACCCACGCAGACACGGGGAGAATGTGCAAAATCCACACAGACAGTCACCCGAGGCCGGATTTGAACCCGGGTACCTGGCGCTGTGAGGCAGCAGTGCTAACCACTATGCCACTGTGTTGCTTGTGTTTGCTGCCAGTGTGGTTTTTGCCTGTTCAGCAAGGACCCCACTGGTTTATATCAGAGATAGTGGTATAATGTAAACAGAATTTAAGATACAGTCTCTGTCAAGTAGGTTTAGATTCAATTTCAGTACCATTTTAAGATGTTATTAAATAATTAGTGTTTGCTGTTGCACATCTGTTTGAAATACTCAACACTAGAGCTTTTAAAACCTACCCCACCAACACAAAACATTAGGTCGGGGGCAGCGAGAGAAGAAATTTTGGTTTCGAATTGAACTTTTCAAATCCCTAGCAAGGTGATAGTGCTGGGGAATGGAGCACTTTACATTTCAGGCACCCAGTATCTGCATTGAGCACTTCCAGGTCAAAGGTCGCATAGCTGAGCTCCCTCTGCCCCAACAACATGCCTCAATCCTAACCTCAAAAAACAGTAGGTGCCATTTTTCATTGTGACAGCCCAAATATAGAAGGCTTTTCATTTCATCAGTCAGATCTGGATTTGAACTCGGGTCCCTGAGGCAAAAGGCCAGTGTCTAACGCACTGTGCCACTGCTGTATGTCCGAATTATAAACAAAAAATATCCCTCAAACCAATGCACTTGTCACCATCTTGTGTTCTTTTCCAATATTCTCCTCTTCTGTGGTACCTTACCATATCACAAATCACAGATGGGTGTCGTTTCATCTTGCACTTCTCTGTATTAAATTCCATCTTCCACCTGTCTGCCCATTCTGCTAGCCTTTCTATGTCCTGTTGCAGTCGATTGCTATCATCCTCACTGTTTGCCACACCCCCAAGTTTGGTGTCATCGGCAAATTTGGAAATTCTACTCTCTTCCAATATCCAGGTCATTTTTATAAGTCAGGATGGTGTGTGACTTGGAGGGGAACTTGGAGATGATCGCATCCCCATGCGCCTGCTGCCCTTGTCCTTCTAGGTGGTAGAGGCTGTGTGTTTGGGAGGTGCAGTCCAAGTAGCCTTAGCGAGTTGCTGCAGTGCATCTTGTAGATGGTACACATTGCAGTCACACTGCGCCGGTGGTGGAGGGAGTGAATGTTTAAGGTGGTGGTTGGGGTGCCAATCAAGCGGGCGGCTTTGTCCTGGATGGTGTCGAGCTGCTTGAGTGTTGTTGGAGCTGCACTCATCCAGGCAAGTGGAGAGTATTCCATCACACTTGTGCCTTGTAGATGGTGGAAAGGCTTTGGCAGTCAGGAGGTGAAACACTCGCCGCAGAATACCCAGCCTCTGACCTCTTGTAGCCATGGTATTTATGTTTCTGGTCAATGGTGACCCCCCGCCCCCCAGGATGTTGATGTTGGGGGATTCGGCGATGGTCATGCTGTTGAATGTCAATGGGTGGTGGTTAGACTCTCGTTGGAGATAGTTATTGCCTGGTACTTGTGTGGCACAAATGTTACTTGCCACTTATCAGCCCAAGCCTGGATGTTGTCCAGGTCTAGCTGCATGTGGGCAGAGACTGCTTCGTTATCTGAGGAGTTGCGAATGGATCTGAACACTGTGCAATCATCAGTGAACATCTCCACCTCTGACCGTATGATGGAGGGAAGGTCATTGATGAAGCAGCTGAAGATGGTTGGGCCTAGGACACTGCCTTCAGGAGCTCCTGCAATGATGTCCTGGGGCTGAGGTGATTGTCCTCCAACAACCACACCTATCTTCCTTTGTGATAGGTATGACTTGAGCCAGTGGAGAGTCTTTTCCCTGATTTCCATTGACTTCAATTTTGCTGGGGCTCCTTGATGCCACACTCTGTCAAATGCTGCCTTGATGTCACCTCTGAAATTCAGCTCTTTTGTCCATGCTTGGACCAAGGCTGTAATAAGGTCTGGAGCCGAGTGGTCCTGGCAAAACCCAAACTGAGCATCAGTAAGCAGGTCATTGGTCAGTTAGTGCTGCTTGAGAACACTGCCGACAACACCTTTCATCACTTTGCTTATGATTGAGAGTAGATTGATTCTGTGGTAATTGGCCGGATTGGATTTGTCCTGTTTTTTGTGGACAAGACATAACTAGGCAGTTTTCCACATTGTCAGGTAGATGCCAATGTTGCAGCTGTACTAGAACAGCTTGGCTCGAGACACGGCTAGTTCTGGAGCACAAGTCTTCAGCACAACAGCCGGGATATTGTCGGGGCCCATAGCCTTTGCTGTATCCAGTGCACTCGGCTGTTTCTTGATATCACGTGGAGTGAATCGAATGGGATGAAGACTGACTTCTGTGATGATGGGGACCTCGGGAGGAGGCCGAGATGGAACATCCACTCAGCACTTCTGGCTGAAGATGGTTGCAAACGCTTCAGCCTTGTCTTTTGCACTCGCGTGCTGGGCTCCACCATCATTGAGGATGGGGATGTTCATGGAACCGCCTCCTCCCGTCAGTTGTTCAATGGTCCACCACCATTCAGGACTGCAGAGCTTTGATCTGATCCGTTGGTTGTAGGATCGCATAGCTCTGTCTATAGCATGCTGCTTCTGCTCTTTAGCATGTATGTAGTCCTGTGTTGCAGCTTCCCCAGATTGGCACCTCATTTTTAGGTGCGCCTGGTGCTGCTCCTGGCATGCTCTACTACACTCCTCATTGAACCAGGGTTGGTCGTCTGGCTTGATGTTAATGGTAGAGTGAGAGATTTGCTGGGCTATGAGTTTACAGATTGTGGTGGAATACAATTCTGCTGCTGCAAGTGACCCACAGCGCCTCATGGATGCCCAGTTTTGAGTTGCTAGATCTGTTCTGAATCTATCCCATTTAGCACCGTGGTGGTGCCACACAACACGATGGAGGGTGTCCTCAATGTGAAGATGGGACTTCGTCTCCACAAGGACTGTGCGATGGTCACTCCTACCAGTACCGTTGTGGACAGATGCATCTGTGACAGGTAGATTGGTGAGGTCAAGTAGGTTTTTCCCTCGTGTTGGTTCTCTCAACACGTGCTGCAGGCCCAGTCTGGCAGCTGTCCTTCAGGACTCAGGCCAGCTCGGTCAGTAGTGGTGGTACCGAGCCACTCTTGGTGATGGACATTCTGTGCCCTTGCTACCCTCAGTGCTTCTTCCAAGTGGTGTTCAACATGAGGGAGTGGTGTTCAACATGGAGGAGTACTGATTCATCAGCTGAGGGAGGGTGGTAGGTGGTAGTTAGCAGGAGGTTTCCTTGTCCATGCTTGACCTGATGCCATGAGACTTCATGGTGTCCGGAGTCAATATTGAGACTCCCAGGGCCACTCCCTCCTGACTCTATACCGCCTCTGGTGGGTCTGTCCTGCCGGTGGGCCAGGACACACCCAGGGATGGTGATGAACGAGTCTGCGACATTGGCAGGAAGGTATGATTCTGTGAGTATAACTATGTCAGGCTGTTGCTTGACTAGTCTGTGGGACAGCTCTCCCAATGTTGGCACAAGTCCCCAGATGTTGGTGAGGAGAACTTTGCAGGGTCGACTGGGCTGGGTGTGCCGTTGTCGTGTCTGAAGCCGGTGCCGAGATGCTGCTGGGTGGTCTGTCCGATTTTAATCTGATTGTTTCTTGTAGCGGTTTGAGTGGCTTGCTAGGCCATTTCAGAGGGCAGTTAAGAGTCAACCACATTGCTGTGGGTCTGGAGTCACATATAGGCCAGACCAGGTAAGGACGTCAAATTTCCTTCCCCAAAGGACATTAGTGAACCAGATGGGTTTTTATGACAATCCGGTAGTTTCATGGTCACCATTACTGATGCTAGCGTTTTTTTTTGTTACAGATTTATTTAATTAACTGAATTCAAATTCCACAGCTGCTGTGGTGGGATTTGACTTTGCGTCTCTGGATTATTAGTCCAAGTCTCTGGATTACTAGTCCAGTGACATTACCACTATGCTACTGTTCGTGAATCTGCATTAGGATTTTCACACTGTTGTGTTTGGATGGCTCTTGTTTCTTGCCCAGTATGATTGTGCAACTTGAAATGGCAACACATGATGCAAATATTCTGAGTTCATAATTCATTTAAGTTTTTGCCTGTAGGTTGGCTGACTTTATTTTAAATTGGGGGAAAAGCTGTGATAAGTTGCAATAAACTCCGTCCAAAGCTGCTGCACCCTTCTTTAAAAAAGCTTTGCTGAGTTCTTAATTGCTCCCAACTTTCAACGGCACTGCTTAATGCTCGTCAAACAGGTTGTCAGTTGGAACAAACCTTTTAACTGGGAGTTGGTAATTGTCTCCATAATTCTTAGATTGCATAAAACTAGCACTGTCGGAGCTTCTTTCTCTAAAAAGAGATGTGCCTTTTCACTTTTTTAATCAGGAGAACTTCTCTGTGTTGCTCCTCTCCTGAAGGTATCATTTTCCTGCTAAGATACAGTTTCATGATCTCTATCACCCAGCTTCAGGTGTGAGCTTAATCTCGTGAAAATCTGCAGCCTATTCAACTGGGGGAACATCACAGCCAAGCCTGGTTCTGTTTATACCTAGCACTCACATGCACACTCTCCAGTAAGGGGCCACTGGATAACAATAAGGAGTGGGAACTCGTACTGATTTCCCCTCCCGAGCTCGGACAGTGAGGACATCTGCATTTGAAGCTGTTTGATTGTTGTAAAAACCCAACTGGTTCACTAATGCCCTTCAGGCTCTAATACAAGGCTGAGATCGGGTAGTTCAGCACAGACTGCGGATTGAACCCGTGACCCTTTGGCCTGTATGGTCTTCGTGCTAAACTGGGTGGTGCCTTTAACCACTACGTCATTGGGGCCATTATTGGAGAACACAGAGCTCGTAGTTCGGTCTACAATTGACTACTGTAGCACCCCTCCTATCGCAGGCTCAAGAAAACCAATTGTAGTTTTCAGTTTTTGAACTGGGGGCAGGCGTACTTTAGTTATCGCCTTAAATTTGTTCTCCACTTTAAGCATGAAACAATTACATTTAAAGTCGATGCCAAAGTGTACTGAATTTCTAGTAGATTTGCATGGTCGAGGAGCATTACAAAACACTCAATGCTTATATTTTTTTCTGTACAGTAGAGAAAGAAGTGGAGAAACCAAAAGAGCCGAGCAAAGAGCCAGCAGAACCTGAGCCAATGGAAATGGAAGAGGAAGAGCCAAAAGAAGAGCCTCCAAAAGAGAAGAAAGAGGTCTGTGGGAAGGCTGTGTCGACCGCTTCATAGCTCCATTCAAGGGGCATTAGGGCACTTTGAGCTATTGGGAGCAGGAACCTTTTTCCCACTTTTTTCTTCTTCCCCTCCTCTCCCTAGCCTGAGGTCCTGAGGCCAATCATAGCTCCCCTACTTCAGTCCTGGCTGAGATTAGCTCACTCAGAACAGACCAGAGTTTAAATCTGGGTCTGCTCTGGTCTGTATGATTTGGCTACTAACTGGATGACATGCAGCCAGTGTATTGGTACCAATATGACATTGGAATTTTTTAATTTAAGTCAACCCACTTCAGTGTAATGTGATTACTGTTTTTGTTCATCTCCTTGAATGGTTCCCACTCGCAGTAACATGAGCATTGCTTTCTGGTGTTATGCCACACAAAATGTTTTCTCCAGACATAATGCTCATTTGGAGAGACAAAGTCAATAACTGTCCTGGTAAGTGTATTTCACAGTTAAAGCAGGCATAGTGCAATAATTCCATCCACCCATAATTATACTTCACTGACTCCCTGAAATCATATTGGCTGCTTTTCACACTGCTAAAGACGTTGTCAAATTCAGTATTGTAGCACAACAGCTTTCTCAGTAAGTCACTCGAGCATGGGTGTCCAACCAAGCACCCATGGGCCACGAGCCCTGGTAATATGTCTGCCAGCCTCAACGACCCATGCTCCTCAGATAACTCCTACTTGTGCTTATATTTCTGACTTGCTGGTTTGTCCTTTTTGAATTTTGTGGGCCTGGAGATTTGCAAGGGGTTGCTTTTAGCACTGTTGCCTCATTGGAAAAATTCTGAATCAAAACACCAAGGTTTAGTGGTATCTCCAGCTTGCGAGAGATGCAAGTTAATGGGCTTACTCATTTCAACTTTACATCTGGCCTACAAGGCTGCTCGCCAAAATGAAAAGCTTGGACATTCCTGTCCTGCAGCATTAATAACTGTCTATAACACAACAGTCTGTTGCTTGCCTGTTTTTTTAGGAGCCAAAGGAGGAGGTGTTGACTGAGGAAGAGAAGGCTGCACAAAAAGCTAAACCTGTGGCTACCACCCCTGTTCCCGGCACACCATGGTATGTATGCAAATGTGTTCAGTCAATTGGTATTTGATCACTGATTGTTAACTATTTATGTTCCTGTTATGGAATTTAAAACTATCTGCAATAATAAATTAACCTCTAAATTGATCAAGTTGCAAGATCAACATTCTAGTTATGTTTCCTGTATGTTACTTTATATAGTCATGTTGCAGGCAGCAGACCGAGGAGACTTTCACCCTGTCAATCTGGGCTGGGTTTGAAACTAGGTCCTTGAGGTTGAAGAACAGTCTTTTAACCTACCGAGACCACCCAGTTTCACGTTAAAACATCCATTGGACTGTTGGTTCTCAATTTGTACATGAAAGATAAACAGTCCGTGCAAGACACCAGTACATCATATCATCGACAAGAAAATATATTGGATACAATATTGCTAATCTCCATATGTAAATACACAATTTCTGTTGTAAATTTTCTTCAATTAATGTTTGAAAATCAATCTTCTCCTTCTGGAGAATATAAATTTCTGCTTCCCTCTGCCATTTCTGAATTGAGTGGGTAGGCTGACAGGCTTATGGTTTTATGAAGGGGAAATCGTGTTTGACAAATTTATTGGAGTTTTTTGAGGATGTAACAAGGAGAGTAAATAAAGGGGAACCAGTGGATGTAGTATATTTGGAGTTCCAAAAGGCATTCAATAAGGTGCCACATAAAAGGTTGCTCATGGGATTGGGGGTAATATGTTCGCCTGGATAGAGGATTGGTTAACGGACAGAAAACAGAGAGTAGGGATAAACGGGTCATTTGGCAGGCTGTAACTGGTGGAGTGTCGCAAGGATCAGTGCTTGGGCCTCAGCTATTTACAATCTATATTAATGACTTAGATGAAAGGACTGAGTGCAATGTATCTAAGTTTGCTGATGATACAAAGCTAGGTGGGAAAGTAAGCTCTGAGGGGGATACTAAGAGCTGCAAAGGGATATACGTTAGCAAAATAATGCGGATGCTGGAAATCTGAAATAACAACAGAAAATGCTGGAAACACTCAGCAGGTCAGGGGAATATTGTAAGGGGAATAGATGGGCGTTTCTGCAGCCGCAACCGAGACTCCAGGATGGTGTGTTACCTCCCTGGTGCAAGGGTCAAGGACGTCTCGGAGCGGCTACAGAACATTTTGGAGGGGGAGGGCGAACAGCCAGCTGTCGTGGTGCACATAGGCACCAACGATATAGGTAAAAAAGGGGATGAGGTCCTAAAAGCAGAATATAGGGAGTTAGGAGGTAAATTTTAAAAAATAGGACCTCAAAGGTAGTAATCTCAGGATTGCTACCAGTGCCACGTGCTAGTCAGAGTAGAAATAGGAGGCATATTTCAAATGAATACGTGGCTAGAGGGATGGTGCAAGGCGGAGGGATTCAAATTCCTGGGACATTGGAACCGGTTCTGGGGGAGGTGGGACCAGTACAAACCGGACAGTCTGCACCTGGGCAGGGCCGGGACCACTGTCCTAGGGGGAGTGTTTGCTAGTGCTGTTGGGGAGGGTGTAAACTAAATTGGCAGGGGGTTGGGCACCTGAGCAGGGAGACAGAGGAAAGCGTGTCAGGAAGGGACAGAAGGTATGGAGTAATAGGTAAAGTGTTAAAAAAGGAAAAAGCAGGAACTAAGTGTCACAAAACATATTTGAAAGTTCTTTATCTGAATGCACGTAGCATTTGTAACAAAATGGACGAGTTAACGGCACAAATAACTACGTATGGGTATGATCTTGTGGCCATTACAGAAACATGGCTGCAGGGTGACAACGACTGGGAATTAAATATGCCAGGGTATTTAACAATCAGGAAGGACAGGCAGGAAGGAAGGGGAGGTGGGGTGGCTATGTTAATAAAGGAAGGAATCACTGTAATACAGAGAAATGATATTGGGTCAAAGGATCAGGATAATGAAACAGTTTGGGTGGAGATAAGGAATAATAAGGGGAAAAAAACGCTAGTGGGAGTAGTATATAGGCCTCCTAATAGTTGCAACTCTGCTGGAAGAAGTATTAATCGGGAAATAGTTGGCGCATGTAATAAGGGAACAGCTACAATTATGGGGGATTTTAACTATCATATTAACTGGACAAATCAAATTGGGCAGGGCAGCCTTGAGGAAGTGTTTATTGAGTGTATTAGGGATGATTTCTTGAGCAGTATGTAACTGATCCTACAAGGGGGCAAGCAACCTTGGACCTGGTCCTGTGTAATGAGTCAGGATTAATTAATAATGTCCTAGTTAAGGATCCCCTTGGAATGAGTGACCATAACATGGTTGAATTCCATATCCAATTAGAGGGTGAGAAGGTTGGTTCTCAGACAAGCGTACTGAGCTTGAATAAAGGAGACTATGATGGTATGAGAGCGGAATTGATTAAAGTGGACTGGGAAAATAGATTAAAGGGTAAGACGGTACATGAGCAGTGGTGTTCATTTAAGGAGTTACTTTACAACTTTCAAAAAATATATATTCCACTGAGGAAAAAAGGGTGTAAAAGAAATGACAGCCATCCGTGGCTAAGTAAAGAAATTAAGGATAGTATCCGACTAAAAACAAGGACATATAAGGTAGCCAAACTTAGTGGGAGGATAGAAGATTGGGAAGTCTTCAAAAGACAGCAAAAAGTAACTAAAGGATTGATTAAGAAAGGGAAGATAAATTATGAAAATAAATTAGCAAAAAATATAAAAACAGATAGCAAGAGTTTCTATAGTTATATAAAAAGAAAAAGGGTGGCTAAGGCAAACGTAGGTCCCTTAGAGGATGAGACCGGGAAATTAATGGTGGGAAACATGGAGATGGCAAAAATGCTGAACAAATATTTTGTTTCAGTCTTTACGGTAGAGGACACTAAGAATATCCCAACACTGGACAAACAGGGGGCTCTTGGGGGGGAGGCGCTAAATACGATTAAAATCACTAAGGAATTGGTACTCAGTAAAATAATGGGACTCAAGGCAGATAAATCCCCTGGACCTGATGGCTTACATCCTAGGGTCTTGAGGGAAGTGGCAGTAGGGATTGTGGATGCTTTGGTAATTTTTCAAAATTCCCTGGACTCAGCAAAGGTGCCGGCAGATTGGAAAACTGCTAATGTAACACCCTTATTTAAAAAGGGTAGTAGGCAGAAGGCTGGAAATTATAGACCAGTTAGCCTAACATCTGTGGTGGGTAAAATTTTGGAGTCTATTATTAAGGAGACAGTAACGGAACATTTAGATAAACATAATTTAATAGGACAATGTCAGCATGGCTTTATGAAGGGGAAGTCATGTCTGACAAGTTTGCTTGAGTCCTTTGAGGACATAACGTACAGAGTGGATAAAGGGGAACCAGTGGACGTAGTGTATTTAGACTTCCAGAAGGCATTCGACAAGGTGCCACATAAGATTATTGCTCAAGATAAAAAATCACTGGATTGGGGGTAATATTCTGGCATGGGTGGAGGATTGGTTATCTAACAGGAAGCAGAGAGTTGGGATAAATGGTTCATTCTCGGACTGGCAACCAGTAGCCAGTGGTGGTCCGCAGAGGTCGGTGCTGGGTCCCCAACTCTTTACAATCTATATTAACGATTTGGAGGAGGGGACCGAGTGTAACATATCAAAGTTTGCAGATGATACAAAGATGGGAGGGAAAGTAGAAAGTGAGGACGACATAAAAAAACCTACAAGGGGATATAGACAGGCTGGGTGAGTGGGCGGAGATTTGGCAGATGCAATACAATACTGGAAAATGTGAGGTTATGCACTTTGGCAGGAAAAATCAGAGAGCAAGTTATTATCTTAATAGCGAGAAACTGGAAAGTACTGCAGTACAAAGGGATCTGGGGGTCTTGGTGCAAGAAAATCAAAAAGTTAGTATGCAGGTGCAGCAGGTGATCAAGAAGGCCAACGGAATGTTGGCTTTTATTGCTGGGGGATAGATTATAATATCAGGGAGGTATTGCTGCAGTTATATAAGGTATTGGTGAGACCGCACCTGGAATACTGCATACAGTTTTGGTGTCCATACTTAAGAAAAGACATACTTGCTCTCGAGGCAGTACGAAGAAGGTTCACTCGGTTAATCCCGGGGATGAGGGGGTGAACATATGAGGAGAGGTTGAGTAGATTGGGACTCTACTCATTGGAGTTCAGAAGAATGAGAGGCGATCTTATTGAAACATATAAGATTGTGAAGGGGCTTGATCGGGTGGCTGCGGGGAGGATGTTCCCAAGGATGGGTGAAACTAGAACTAGGGGGCATAATCTTAGAATAAGGGGCTGCTCTTTCAAAACTGAGATGAGGAGAAACTTCTTCACTCAGAGTAGTAGGTCTGTGGAATTTGCTGCCCCAGGAAGCTGTGGAAGCTACATCATTAAATAAATTTATAACAGAAATAGACAGTTTCCTAGAAGTAAAGGGAATTAGGGGTTACGGGGAGCGGGCAGGAAATTGGACATGAGGCTGAGTTCGGATCGGTCGAGGCCCTGTGGGTGGCGGAGCGGGCCCAGGGGCTGAGTGGCCGGGTCCTGCTCCTACTTCTTGTGTTCTTTAGATTTGAGGTTAGGATCAGATCAGCCATGATCTTATTGAATGGCGGAGCAGGCTCGAGGGGCCGATTGGCCTACTCCTGCTCCTATTTCTTATGTTCTTATGTCAGGCTGGACGGATGCTGCCTGGCCTGCTGAGTGTTTCCAGCATTTTCTGTTCTTGCGAAGGGATATCGACAGGTTAAGTGAGTGGCCAATAAGGTGGCAGATGGAGTATAATGTGACGTTATTCACTTTAGTAGGAAGAATAGAAAAATAAAATATTTTTTAAATGGTGAGAAACTAATTACAGGAAACTCTTTTATTAACCGGCACCCAAATATCCGGAAATCTCTCTTAACCAGCAAAATTCTTGAGTAGGTAACCGGGGTTTTCCTTCATCTCTCGTTTAAAATTAACTTTAAAAAAAACCCCGAGGCGTTTGCCTTGTATCGGAGCGTGTAGATTGGGAGGGGAATGTGCAGCCCGGGTAGGCAGCGGACACGACAGATGGTCAGCTGGCGGTCCCCGGGGAGACGGAGCTCCGAATGCAGGCGCATGTCTATGTGTACGGGGCTCTCGTACGTTGGCAGATATAACTCTCCATTATCCGGACTTTTTGATTAACCGGCACCACGCCGGTCCCGTCGGTGCCGGTTAATAAAGAGTTTCCTGTAAATGTTGGTGTTGAGAGAGATTTCGGTGTCCTCGTACAGGAAACACAGTTTGCGTGCAGCAAGCAATTAGGAAGGCAAATGGCATGTTGGCCTTTATTGCAAGGGGGTTGGAATAAAAGAGTAAGGAAGTCTTGCTACAATTGTACAGGGCTTTGGTGAGACCACAGCTGGAGTACTGTGCGCAGTTTTGGTCTCCTTATCTGAGAAAGGACATACATGCCTTAGAGGCGGTGCAATGTAGATTCACTAGATTGATCCCTGGGATGAGAGGGTTATCCTATGAGGAGAGATTGAGTAGTTTGGGCCTAAACACTCTGGAGATTAGAAGAGAGGTTATTTTATTGAAACATATAAGATTCTGAGGGGATTGACAGGGTCGATGCTGAGAGGTTGTTTCCCCTGGCTGGAGAGTCTTGGACTAGGGGGCACAGTCTCAGGATAAGGGGTCGGCCATTTAAGACTGAGATGAGGAGGAATTTCTTCACTCGGAGGGTTGTGAATCTTTGGAATTCTCTACCCCAAAGAGCTGTGGATGTTGAGTACATTCACAGCTGAGATCGAAAGATTTTTGGATTCTGGGGGAATCAAGGAATATGAGTATCGGGTGCGATAGTGGAGTTGAGATCGAAGATCAGCCATGATCTTATTGAATGGTGGAGCAGGCACGAAGGGCCGTATGGCCTACTTCTGCTCCTAATTCTTATGTTCTTAAGTTGAGGCAATGTTTTAATTTTAATTAGACTGATGAGGTGCACTTTGGAGTTGCACCTTGACTCCATTCAGCTCTTCCCTCGCTAGCATCTTTGAGATTGAGGACATGCTTTGGGGAGAGTCCATGGCACAGTGACAGGAGCACAGCCAACGTACAGCCTGCCCTGCTATTTTATTTTGGTTCTGAAAAAAGCAATCTGGCTTCACGTGAAGGAAAACAACTGTTTTAGAAACTAGGATTTTTTCAGGTAGATGTCGGTTCACGGTTTGTCTCGGGGCCTTTAGTTTTACATTTTTAATTAGGATTGGGCCACTAGATGAAGCCATTTAATTTATGATGTGCTATGGGGAGACGAGCATGAAACTTTCTCAGTGCACTAAAATCACACTCAGAACAGCTTTCAAAACACTGAAGAAAAGCAGCAGGGAGCACTGAATCAGTGTGTTGTAAGAAAGCCTGACATTTGCTTTTCTGCAATAAATGTCATCAATTCGTTGGCACCAAATTAAATGGCACTATCGAGGTGCCTTATCCTGGTGAAAATAATTCTTAGGAGAAATATTTCAAACTTGTTTTTCTTTTAAAGACATCAAGATTATTAGTCAAGGGATATATATTTTTTCTGTGCTTTTGCTCCCCTTTGTTTGAAGTACAAGCTAAAGCACTATTCAAATCAAATTGGGACTGACTTTCCTTGTGTTTCATGATGTGCCGTTCGTTCATTACCGACTAATGTAAAAAGTTTTTTTTTTAAACTTAGATTTGTTTGAGTACTGGACCCTCTCTTCCATGACCTGGTGGATTATTCATTTTGTTGGTGGGGGGCAGGAGGAAAGAGTCGTCATGTAGCAGCCAGTGAGAGATAAAGCAGCAAATCCCTGCCCACTGAGCAAGTCAACACTGGGAAAGAGTGAAAACACATGGTTGTGCTGCCAGTAGATGGTGCTAGGGCACTTTATTTACAAAATATGACCAGCTACTGCCTTAAAAATGATTGCATTCCCAATATGGGTTGTACCTTCAGCAATCTTTTCCCCACCCCGTAACCCATCTTCTACAGTGGTTATGTTGAACTCGGTCTTGCTAATATGATATCCTTCTTTCACCTCCAGCTTTCAGCCTCTGCCTGCCACAGTTTTATTTTGTCTGTCTCTCGTTTATTGATGTCACGATGGTTAAAGATTTCTTCCATTGCTCATCGTAAGCTGAAAATTCACCATTCTACTCGAGACTTTCTCCCTGTTAAAATAGAGTCTTTGCCATGTCTTCCACTCCAACTTGTTCTTTCCAGGGACTTCAAAACTTTGGAACTCCTTAATTCCCTCAGTCTTTCCTGTGTCTTACTATCTTCACTGTTCAAAACCCAAACTTGGTTCTCCCACTCACTGTTTCTTGAATTGCCTCATCTTTTCTGCACTTTTCAACTTTTGATATCTTGCACTATGGGCCTCGACTCTTCATCCAGGTTTGTCGGTTTAAAAATCTGACTAACGCTGGGCAGAGATGGGCCAGAATGATGATCAGCTACTTATTTGGTCACCAGATTTTTTTATTGCCTTTTCAGGTGCGTTGTGTGGACCGGTGATGAGCGGGTGTTTTACTATAACCCGACAACCCGTCTGTCAATGTGGGATCGGCCAGATGAGCTTGTTGGAAGAGCCGACGTGGACAAAATTATCCAGGAACCTCCTCACAAAAAGTCTTCTGAGAATGAGAAGAAACCCGGTGAGAGATCCTAATTAGTGTATCGACTATTACTGCAGCATTAGCTCTGACAGAAACACCAGTCTTTACTGCTATGCTCTGATGCTTGGACTGGCAATTTGAATTATTCCCTGAGTCACAGCATGCTTAAAGGCATGACTGCAAGAGCTGAGATAACTTTTGGTTGGATTTTTTAATTAAATATCAAATATTCTAAAATGGTGGAGTGTCCTCCTGAAGAACTTGGCGACTGTTTTTTGTGGCTCTGGTTAACCAGTGTTGTTAATTGGTCACTGTTTGCCATTCTGGAGAGTGAGTGGGGTAAAGTTTTGATTTGAATTGATTAGTGAACTTTAAATACCTAAACAACAGTTTTTATAACAAATTAGTAAATTGACCCTTTTCTGACTCCCCCCACTGGCAACTTATTCCCTTTTGTTAACATGTAGACTCCTGTAAAGGCACAAATTCACATCAATTTAAATTCAAACGCCAGTTTCTCTAAGCAGTGGCACTTGTTAAAGGTATGAATTTACTTCAAGTTTAACATGAATTGCTTTACCTAAGGACTTGATAGTTTAACTGAAATTAACCTTTTGCTTTAATTTTGAACAAATCAAACTGTGTTGTGTAAATGGAACAGACAAGTTGTCTCTTTTCAATTTAAACCATTTCCATTTTTATTTAGTGAAAGAGGAGACTGAGCCTCTGGATGATGAATATGATGATGAACCAATTAAAGCAAAGAAGCGAAAGTGAGTAACGTCAAGGCTGAAAAATCCGCTATATTCCCTGTGTAGGAAGTCTTCAAAGATTTGTCTGCTGTTCCTCACTTTATATAGTTAAAATACAATGTGTTAAAAGCAGTTGATTGTTTGAATGTATCTCAGTCCTACATAATATAACTCCAGTCTTCTCCCTTCCTGAAAGCACTAACTCAGGCTAGGGTACAGCTCCACGAGTGCCAGCTGCCCTCCAGTATCTCACCCAAGTGGCCATTCTTCATGTGTGAGCGCTGGGTAGATGGCAGTAGCTTTCTCTGGTCCCGTACGTTCCTATGTTTTATAACTGTTGAACTGCCGTAAATCGCAACAGCAAAAATTGTTCTGTTCTGTCGGGTTGTGAAGTTTGTCTTTTTTTTTGATATTTAAAACTATTGCAGGAAGGATGACCCCAAAGATCCAGAGTCTGAGAAGGAGGCAGCTATGGAAGCCGAGATCAAAGCGGCCCGGGAGAGGGCCATAGTTCCACTGGAGTCTCGCATGAAACAGTTTCGAGATATGCTGCTCGAGAGAGGGGTAAGGACTGATGTGGGTTGTCTCTTTTTTGTGCAAGACTTGGAAAATAAGGATATTTAAGATTTAGAGTGACAAAAGTGTCCTTTTTATTTCTGTGGTCGCTGATTAGATTCTTGTCTGTCGGTGAATTGATGGAGCCATTTCTGTTGGGTTAGCAGTGAAATCTTATCTGTTCTTGTTCCTTTGGTATGTTTTGAGTTGTGTGCCTATCAGGTTTTGGGTGAAATCTGTGCTCCAAGTTGCATAAACCTAGTTTCCTATTGTAAGAACATCCTGAAAGTTCAGATAATTTCAGAGTTGATTATATTTGTTGCTGTCTCTGCTTCATGATTTTTATTTGTGGGCGGGGTCAGGTGGAGGAGTGCAATAATAATTGCGCTGATCCAACTGAGGTAGGTCAGTGTGGCAGATAAGGGCACCGTCCCATATCAGGCACATAGTGTCAGCATTAAGTGCATTCACGTCGGCTGCTGTTAGGTTCAGAGTAAAGCACTCTCTACTGTCTCCCAACAATGCACTTTAGCCAAGCCACAGAGAACTCTCTCACTAGATTTTTTTCCTGCTTCTCTCACCAACCAAACCTTGCAGTATCTGAGTGAGATTGCTGGTTATGGTTATTGTGGATTTGGGCCTACCAGGAATTGGGCAGAGACTGGGCAAACTTACTTTGCTTAAAATCTTCACAGCACCTAGTAGAGGAGACTTCCATCTCATTGCTGGGTTCTGCCTGATGTGATAACTCACATATTCTGAACTATCTGCTGCATCTGTTGAACCTTGGTTTAAACCTGATTCTATTCAGGTACATATTGTGGCTGTTTGAATCCTTCATGCCCCGTTTGTGTTGAATTGTTAGGAATGACTCAGTATCCCATTTTATGCAAACTATTTGTAAATTATGTCTATTTGGGCCTTCACTCTAATTTATGTCTTCTCAAGTTAAGTCTTCATGATTGAGTTTGTTCCTTCTGCAAAAAATTGCATTCCTTTCACCTCTGAGTTAATGAGCTGTCAGCCCCGATTATAGATTAACCATATTTGATTTGGCTTTTTTACAAGGCATACCTTAGGAATCACCCAGAATTTTTGCCCAGTGTCTCTTTCCAATTCCATTCGGGTCAGGAAATTATCTTAGTTTTATGCATTGACATGCAAATTAGAACCAGAACGTTGTTTCCACCATTTGGATGCTTGTGGAGCCATAAGGTATCGCGTGGCTCACTGAGTAATTCTGACAGTCATTCAGTTCACACAGAATCCCCACAGTGCAGATAGAGGCCATTTCGGCCCATCGAGCCTGCACTGACACATATTCCACCCTATCCCTGTAACCCCACGTATTTAATCCCCCTAACACTAAGGGTCAATTTATCATAGCCAAATCAACCTAACCCGCACATCTTTGGACTGTGGGAGGAAACCGGAGCACCCGGAGGAAACCCACGCAGACACTGGGAGAATGTGCAAACTCCACACAGACAGTCGCCCGGGGCCGGATTCGAACCCGGGTCCCTGGCGCTGAGGCGCAACAGGGCTAACCACTATGCCACCGTGTTGCCCTTGTTCTTGTGGTGGACTGACTCAAGGCAGATGGGTGATCAAGCAGCACTAGTCGAATGGGAGGTTAGATGTGAGCTGAATCCTGCAGACCAGGTGATGGTCTGCGTAAGGGTCATTCGAACTGTTCCATAGCTGCTGCTTGTGCGTCTTAATCGGGTCCAATTTGTTAGCATATGTACAGCGCCACATGGAGCAATTCTCCCACATTTGCTTAACATCATATGTATTTCACTGAAGCACGTGCTTTTGGCAGATTGGTCCTGACACCTGGTTTTATGGGTGCCCCATCTCACATTTATATATTCGTTTTCCTAACTCCCCACAAAGGCTCGAGAGTCCATACCTTTCTTCCTCTGTGAAGCGCCTTGAGGCTTTTTCTTTTAACATTAAAGGCATTATATAAATGCAAGTTGTTCTCGTTATGCTCCCTTGGTGTGTAGAGGATGTGGAATGAAGAGGAGATTACTTTGCGTTCAAACATTACGCGCACACCACAATCCCACCCATCCGTTCCCATACGTCCTCTAGGAGGAGTTAGTGTTAGGTGATTAACTTCAGCTTAGCTTCAAGTCAAAACATACAGGTAAAGTGGTGCAGATCTTGGAACTTATACAAGTGAAAGTAAACGACTGTATGTTGCGCCATCTATCTGCAATGCCGTGATGACATTTTCATGGCCATACTCAGCATGTGGTTTCCCTAATCAGATAAGCTATTCCCCTACACTGTGGAGGGTGTATGTCATTTGAAGAAAGAAGATGATCCTACCAGGTAGGTAATTTATATTTTTCCAACGATCTTTCTCTCTCTTTCCCTCCCCTAACCCCCATACGGTTGGAGTATGGTCACATGGGTGGCAGCAGCCTTCCGATACCTCCCCCAAGTTATTAATGTGAGCTGGCAGTGACTCTCAACAGGCTGTTTGATGGTTTATGGCATCACAGCTGATCCTAATCCTGTCTTCACCCAGCTTGACAGTGGCAATCACTGGCAGAGATTTTCACTCCCTAGCCCAGGGGTGCTGAAACCAATCTTAGCACTCCAAATGTTGCCCCCATCAGATCAATACATAGCATGGGACTGAACTTGGGATTAGTGCAAAGGTGTTCAACCTGTGGCCTGAGAGCCAATTGCGACCCCTGAACGCTGCCAAGACAGCCTTTGAAGCCCAGGCAATTGAGTCCTAATTATGCTCGTTCCATATTTTTGGGTTTATCCTGTTGAATTTTGTTATCCTGGAGGCTTGGCAAAGGCTTTTTTTTTAATGCCGTTGCCTCGTTGTGGATGAATCTTAAATTAATACCAAGATCTGTTGGTATCGGCAATTTGAGATACAATAACTTTGCATAAGGCCCCTGAGACTTCATGCTGTGTATCTGAGGCCCACACTGACAAAAGCTTGGACTCTCCTATCTTAGTGCAATATTAGAGCAGTACCGTTAACACTGGGTCATTAGGGAGCTAACATTCTGTAGTGGGTTAAGAGTACAATGTACTCATTTAAAAATAAAATAGTACTACTTGTTAAAAAAAAAAGTAGTATAAAAGTGTTGTGATTTTTATGGATGGCAGTACCCTAGTGTAAGCAATTTATTTTACCCCTGTTTCTTGGGTTACACACCTAATGGCACATTTCTGTTTTATCTATTAACTGCTCTCTCCTAGCATCTTTCATTATTTTCCCAACATCTTGCACTGACTGGGTTTCATAGTATGACTTGAACTCGGGTACTTCCTTGTCCGAAGGATTTCTCTTATTTATGAACCGTGGCATAAAAAAAGCTAACAGAACTTGCAATCAAAAGATTAAACTTCAAGGCTTTGCCTCCGTGGGAGCTCCCGCTGTGGTCATTTTAAATGTCACCCGGTGGTAGATCTTTTAATGAGACTAGTTGACTGATACCTTAATTGTTCAGTGGATTTCAAGGCCAATTAGTGGGAACATTGTCAGCATCCCACTGTTGCTTGTCGTTTCTAATAGAGATGGGAGCTGTAGATATTTAGGGTGAAATTGTGGAGATGATTGGATTGATCTTAGGATGCATTTTGCTTGGTTTGATCATTTCAAGAGAAAAAAATCTATCCAACCTCCACTCCCTTTCCTTCTCTCCTGAAAGCCTTGACTACTGCCTGAAAGTCACGGTACAGGCACTGGCAACCCTCTGGAACGTCATTCATATGAGCCTTAATGGTGAGCGTTGCCAGGCTATTTAACCATAAAGTGCATCACTGGCACTCCTAATCCTGTTCTCAGCTAACTTCCACTTAAACATACTTTTCAGCAGGAGTCACGGGATAGGGAGCAGGAGCCGTTGCTGATTTTATTTTTTTCCCACCCTCACCGGAATTTGTAATGGGTAAGGGAAGCGCTTCAGTTGCCATTCTGATTAAAATCAACTAACGCAGACCAGAAATTAAACTTGGATCATGGCGGTTGGTGCTTCACCTGGAAGCTCCTTCACTTTATAAACTTAGGTCATCAGAGAGGCTTGGATTTGTCTGTTTTCTTTTAGCCATGGATTTTGTATGGTGGTACAAGTGCAGCAGGGCTATCGATTTGTAGTAGCATTCTGGTCCTGTTTAAAGTGACTACGTCTCTGCTGATTTCCGACGCTGAACTGTTTTGGATGAATTCAGCTCAGTTGTTTTTTGTTTCTCTCTCCTTTAGGTCTCAGCATTCTCTACATGGGAGAAGGAACTCCACAAGATTGTTTTTGATCCCAGATATCTCCTTCTGAATCCAAAGGAAAGAAAACAGGTAACAACAGGACTACGAGCTGCACTGTTGCGGGGTGGGAGGGCTGGGATAGAAACATATCCAGCGACATGTTGGTAATTTTTGTAAGCGTATTGTTTTGCTGCATTTCCCCCCTATTTCCTTAAGAGTAAGTCTTGGTTCAGTTCCGCAAGTACTGGCAACCAATTTTCCCTGTGCGCGGTCCCTTTAACTGGCTGCACGGCCCATTCAAATTTTCGCACATGCGCGGCTTCTTCCATGTAAAAGCTGGTGAGCGGCCTACACGGGACATCCAGACTGCTGTGGCCGCACAGCTTAGCAGGGACATTGCTGGCAACCCTCTAACACATCGAATAGGGGTCAACTGTAGACAACAAGTGTCAGGCTATTCAACTCACACTGTCATATTCAGCAGAAAACACTGCATTACTATAAGGAGTAGATTTTCCCCCCTCCCTAGCCAAGGGCATTGAGTCCAATTCTAGCTAAGTAATGCACTAATGTTTTCATTATTTTGAGGTTATTAAATGTTCAAAGTTATAGGCAAGTGTGCAGGGTGTCTGAAGCCTTGCTTGATGATGGCAAGCAGAGATCAGACTCAGTTCAGATCCTGGCTTTAATTGTCACTATAGATTGTCCAAGTCACAAGTTCAACATTAAAGCCAGATTCAGCTGTAGTAAAACTTGTGCAAGTATAAACACAAATTTATTGACAGTAGACTTGGAAACTTTCTCCCCAATCCTTCCCAGTCACCTGCCATTCCTCCTTCCCATCTGTCCCAAGTTCTACATGCCAATCAGCGGCTGGCATGAAAGAGTCTGCGTCCATGATTAACAGTTTAACTTAGAAATAATAGTGGAAATATTCACTTATGTAATCCAGTCATGCAGATTCTGTTGCTGATTCCAGATTGCAGCGCTAAGTTGTAGCACAAATGAGGCACATGAGCTGCAATGTATTATCAGTAATTAGTTAAATAGCTAATGCTGCGCAGAGAATGACACAGGCCCATAAAATGTGTGGCAAATGTGTACAATGAATGGAATTGAATTAACATAGAAAGGAATCTGGGAGTAATAATAGACTTTTAATGTGGTGAAGCAATTGATAACGCAAATAGATTCGTACAATATATTGCCAGATCAGAAGATTGCAAGGTGACCCAAGTTACTCTTAAGGCTTTACATACTGCTCAGATGGCACCTTAACACAAAAAATGTGTTCAGATTTGGCACATGGTGGGGCATAAGTCGTCACTAACACTGCAGGCAACCTAAATATCTACGTGTTACTGTGAGCACTTTATGAGCAGCTTTACTTTTTGATTAGGACAGTTATTTAATAAATGTGGGTCGATAAAATGGGATTGAACTGTGTGGATATTTTTGTCATTCAAAAATTCGCTTCCTATAAGAATATCCTTTAACAAGTGGGGTTAGATGCAGGGCTTTCACCTCTGGGACATGTGTTTCAAATTCTGACCAGATATCTGCTGACTAACGGTCCTACATGAAATGAGTTTGGGCATTTGTAGCTCAGTTCTTTGTGGGTGTGTCTCCACACAGAAAACTACATTCTTGCTCAGAGGCACATGGTTGATGTGGGAGATAGAAAATGTCACACTTCTGTAGTAGGGGGTGCATTTCTCAGCTAACCCGTAAGCTCTGGAATTCCCTCCCTAAAACTCCCCGCCTCTCTACTTCTCTCTCCTCCTTTAAGATGCTCCTTAAAACCTATTGCTTTGACCAAGCTTTTGGTCACCCGTCCTAATATCTCCTTATGTGGCTCGGTGTCAAATTTTGTTTGATAATCACTCCTGTGAAGCGCCGTGGGACATTTTACTATGTTAAAGACGCTTCTATAAATGCAAGTTGTTGTATTTGATGTTGATACTGGCTGCCCAAAACGGAATTATTCCATTTTCAAGTGCTGATATTACTTTACAAAATTAACAGCTATTTGTAGAAAGATGATCTAGTTTTGGAATCCCTTCGTGCTCCTGTAAGTATACTTAAAACCTCCTCGCTATTGGCATACAATTTTGATTTACTCAGAAGGTACTGAGTTCCCAATCTCTTTCATATCAACATGAACAGGAAGGAAGTGTCTATCCCAGTCTTGCATTAGTTCTCAGTAGCCAAGTTAGAGCAATGTTGGCAGAGGACTAGGTGCTAGTTTGGTGCATAACTGGGGGGAATAAATATCATTGTTAATTTTTTAATTTGCAATTTTTTAAATTGTGTTTTTAAATTTGCATGGAACTGTGACCCAACAGGTTTTTGACCAGTACGTGAAAACTAGAGCTGAAGAAGAGCGAAAAGAGAAGAAAAACAAGCTGCAACAATCGAAGGAGGACTTCAAAAAATTGCTGGAGGATGCAAAGTTAAACCCCAGGTAAGTGATACTGAATTCTGTTTCAGTGCAAATTCTTAAAGTGCTAGTGTCTCAATGCCGCCTTTAAAATGACGTGCTTGAGTTGTAACATAAAATCAGTTTTCAGAGGTTACATTATTAGGTTACCCCTGCAGAGCTTTAAGGACTCTGGAAAACATGTCCACTGTGGAAAATGTACAGTTTACTTTACGTTTTACTGTTGTATTGTCTCTAATTGTTTTTGGGGGGGTGCTTTTGCCATACTTAACTGAGCTACTTTTCAGAATCTGCCATTGCTTTGAACCAAACTTTTATCACCATTCTGTGTACCACGTTGGCACCTCTGTCACTCAGATGTTCACTGCATTCGATTAATTGCTTTCCTTCATCAGATGGACTCTTCGTGTGTATCTCAAATAATGTTGAATTTCCTGCCTGCTGCAGACCTGCCATTTCGCCACCTTCTCTCCAAAGCAGGTTCGGTGACATCCGTGATGGGGAGGGGCTTCACCTGTGTGTTGAATGATTCAGTTCATGTTAATTAGGGGGCCCAAAATTTGGAGTGACCTGGAAGCTGACCAGTGGATGTGCGTGCTCTCTCTCTCTCTCTCTCTCTCTCTCTCTCTCGGTTGGTTACTGCTGCCTACTCACTGGGCAGGGAACATTCTAGGGTTAGGTGGCTCTGGAACAGCTCCCATACTCGTACAAAGTTCTACCTGCTATTGAATTAATATAATCTCCTTAAAATGCAGACAGTCCATCACTGATGCCAGCAGAGCAGCTCTGGGGTGAAGGTGCCACAAAATGGTCGTCATCAGGCAAGGAATTGGGCATTTTCTAGCGTTAATATGCTCACAGTATTTTCACAGATAGATAGAGTACTTTGAACAGAAAGTTCTTGCCCCGAACTTTCCTTTCTCCTTTAGCTTCTAAATTTATACTCCAGGTGTTCAGCGGTAGCATAAAATGCAGCGTCCAAAATTAAACGCATTTGTATTACTGGAATCAAGCCCTTCGTTTACAAGTACTCTGGCATTCTTCACCCGACGAAGGAGTTGTAACTCCGAAAGCTTGTGATTTAAAATAAAACTGTTGGACTATAACCTGGTGTTGTGCGACCTCTCAATTCTATTATGTCCCATAACCTTTTGATAGGTAACCACAGCCTTCCATGGAGAATATCTTCAGCTTCCTTCATATTGCAGGAACGTGTTGTGAAATTGAAAAAGTGTTTTGAATTATAATAGCCCTTGGTAAATAACCTTTTCATTGATGAGATGGCACATAATTAGAATTTGAGATTAAGTTGGATGAAACTTCATTCAGAATGGATTGATCCCTCTAAAAGGATTAGCATAATATTATCTCATGAATTGGTGTTACTTAAATTGTGTTAAGTTTATGTGTGGAAAAAGATAGATATGGGTAGGAGAATCATAGCTAATGTTTAAAGAACTGGTGTGGCTCCCCGACGGAGTAATGGGAAAAGGCCCCCACCCACTGTAGCGCTGAGCCCTCGACCAAAAGATCCCAGGTTCCATTTCCCAGTTTATCCCGGTCAAACCCAAGGAAGCATTTGTGATGCTGCAATTGGCTTCAGTGCCCTGGGGCGAGTAGGGGGAAAATCGGCCAAGGTTCTTGTCCCTGATCACGACATCTTCAGTTAGCCCCGCTGCAAAATGGGCGTACGTGGATGGACTGCAAGTCCACAATCGGTCGGCATTGTGCTTCCACTGTCGACACTCTCCGTCTCTGCTTACGAGCCAAGGATAGCAATGCAGGTGAGGTCCTAAAGGGCAGCTGTCACCTGTGGAGCAGTATCCCAACAACCTTGAGAGGGGCAGATCAATACCAAAAAAACTATTGCTGAGTGTGTGTGGCCTTCTTGCACTTTAAAAAGGGTAAATAAAATTGCAAAATGTAACCTGGAGGATATTTTGCTAGCCTAGAAAATAGAATAGCTTTATTGTGGAGCAACAGCAACAACGTGCATTTATATAGCGCCTTTAACCTAGTAAAACGTCCCAAGGCACTTCACAGGAGCAAGTCCAAAGGCCAATTGCAACATAATATTTGAATTTGAACTTAGCTGGTTAAAAGAGAATTTGGAAAAACCTTCACTCAAGAGTTGAGAACACACTGCCCCAGGAGGTTGTAGGTGCAACGTCGATTGAGATGTTTCCAAGGGAAATAGATACTTAGGAAGTAAGGGCATTAAGGGATGTGGAGCAAAAGCAGTGAGTAGCTCGGATAAAGCTGCCATGGCGAACAGTGACAGAGCAAGTTTGATTGGCCAAATTCCCTACTCTGGTTCATATATATATAACCTGTTCCTTTTTATTACAAAATATCCATTCAAAGTCATAGTTTCTTAATCCTTTACTTTGCAAATTTTTGATTCTTAGATCCACATTCAGTGACTTTGCTGCCAAATTTGGCAAAGACTCCAGATTCAAAGCTATTGAAAAGATGAAGGATCGGGAAGGCATGTTTATCGAGTTCATTACCAGCGTGAGGAAGAGAGAAAAAGAAGATTCGAAGAGTCGGACAGAGAAGGTAAGGTGGTTGTAGTTCCAGTGGAGTGAGTGGTGGGAGTGTGAATGTAAGGGACGCCAGACTCTCCCAGCAGAAACCATGCTAACCTAAATCTACCTTTTTTAATGAGTGTTTATATATTTCAGTGTGCACTTTTATCTTTGTTGGGTTTCCTGGCAGCAGTTTTATCTTTTGAGGAAAAAAAATCTAATGTGTAAATCAGTGCGCATCAAAAATAAAGGTCGTGTATTAAAAGTTAATGAGTTTTGAATGTCGTGCGGCTGTAGTGTCAAGTGCCCTGGGGGATGTGGTTTCCACTGGGAAGCAGCCTGGTAGGGAGGTGGCATCAATAACGTTACGATAGCAACGCACTGCAGCCTTCCCAGAAGTCCCTGTGTGCTGTGCGAATGAGATTCTTTCAGCCTCTGAAGCCTAATCATTTATGACATTTGCAAACAGGAGCATGTTAAATAACTGCTATTCATGTAAATTTTGTCCATAGATTATATAAAGAACTAACAAATGAACGTTAACATTTTTTATATTTTTTTTAGAAGTCTTGACTGAAGCTGCTTATAATGATTATGCTTTTCAGAGGGTAATATGTTAAATGGTTTTGAAAATAGTAAATATTATTGCCTAATTTAAATTTGATGATTGCAATTGTACAGTAAAGATTTTTTTTTACTTGTAAATGTTTTTGGAAATTGCATGTTTATTTTTAAAATCTGTTTTCTTAAAAATTGTAACTTGTTGATCTTTTGCATTTTGATGTTTTCTAAAGCCCTTTTGTAACCATTTTATGTATTCTGTTTCATAACAAGAGAATAGTCTTTACAGTTTTGTGCTGTGCGGCCTATCAATCAGTTCAGTCTGACAGCTGTCAATCACTGACAAGCAAAGTATTATGGGAATCCCTAGTGAGGAAAGAATTGGTGTTTCTCTGTGTGGTGACTTTAGCCTCCCGCAGCTCTGGTACTTTACATTTTTTTAGTTCTTTTCCTTGTGAAGTGAGAGTTGTGCCCAGAAATGTGTTAAGACAAAACAATCAAAAAAAAAAAGTAGATCTGGATAGAGCCAGATCCTGTTCAACCTTTACTTTTTGTTCTATTGCTAATTCTTGTAAAGTAAAGGTATTTTAACTTGTGTTTTTATTTGTAAGTAGTCTCGTTAAACTTTAACAAGTTACAATATGTAATAGTATCGGAGCATGTTGTGAAGCTTTCTCAGTCTTCTCTGTGCCTTTGAACATTGCAGTAAAGTAGGTGCTTGTTTCTTGGATTACTAAACAAATGCTTTGCTTAGTTTACACAGTGCTTCTTTCTGCCCCCCCCCCACCCCCCTTCTCTGTTGCCCACTCTGCCCCTGAAGCACAGCCAAATTGTAACAGATAAGTAAAACAGAATAGTTTGTAGCTCCCTCGGTGGTTTAGTTGGATCAGGTGGTGTGTATCTTAGCTGCAGAAACCAAGTCGTCCCTGGTCTGTGCTGAGTACCTCAAAAAGGGTTGGCACCTTCATGAGAAACGGAGAGAAAATTAGAGAGTGGGGGGTGGGAGAGAGAGGAGGAAACTTAAAATGTATAGAATAAAAGTGGCGTAGCATTCCTGCTGCCTCACCAGGGCGGAAAGGAACGTGGCAACGCGTTCCCTTCCGTCTGCTGATTTCCCAGTTACTGTTTAGTGCAGGGTGGTCAGTTCACCATTTTCAACATGTTTAAGCATAGGAGCCTTAGCAGCAATTTTAATAACTAGTTAAAGCCTAGAGCTCCTTTTAACTGGAGATAAACACTGCTCCTGATATTAATTTGCTTGGGATCTGATGGGTGGAAGTGCACAGCATAAGGTGATCCGGAGTTTGCCACTAAATTGCCAGCCTTGTTGAGAGGCACCTTGCTGAGACCTGGTTGACTGCATATAGTGAGCACCTGACCGTGGGATTTCTGGGTGTTGAACAATGTTCCCTTCACTGGCACGACATTCCCTCGCGATTCAGAGGAAGCGACATTATGCAAGTTCGCATTGGACAGTGTAACACCAGCTAAGCTTGCCAGTTGCGCATTCTTTCTGTTCCTATTCAATTTTCAGTCTATTATTTCCAATGTATAATAGCAACTTTGGTTCTAAGGTGTCGTTTTGGAACAACCTTAAAACTTAGCATGGGAAAGTAGTGGGAATTGTGCTACCAGTGAGATCCAAAGCATGCAGAAAGTGTGGTGGTCTAGTTCTGCCCCACTCGCACCCTTACTGTGAAGCCTTTGTTTAGTTCTTTTTGGGATAAGCTCCTGAATGAAGACAGGAATTTGGTTAAATATGTTAGAATTCTTTAGCATCAAGTTTTTCACATTCAACAGGGGGGAAAGCACTGATTCGGTTGACAATTTAACCATACTTATAGACTCAGCAAGCTTCACACATCTGTATACTGATTATATGCTTAATTTAAAGCAATTACCTTAGCTGGAAGTTTTATTAAAAAAAAACAACCATATAGACTGCATTAAAGTTGGTGTGTGTCAATTTAATCTTGCAATTAAAGCCCCATTAATTTAAAATCAACTGCAATGTTCATAGTATTTAAAGCATAGATTGGTGTTAAATGTTTATTTTTCATATTTATATCATGGTTTAAAATAATTAATTTCCAGCAGTTGTGGATTTATATAAAATACTTGTAGAGATATTTCTGGTTTTTCTTATTTTGTAATGAATTTCAGCCATATTGTACACAATTGTTGCCTAAAGCTACTGTATTGGTATAGAACTTTAAAATGATGCTCAAATGACAAAATTATATTGCCCTGGCCCATTATTGTGGAGGTGGATTGTCTGAAGGTGAGGTCCAATAAGAAAAGTCATTTTGGTCCAAGTGCAGAATTGAACATTTAATGTGCAATTGGTTAAACTTAGTTCATTTCAAATTGGTTTGGAAGGCTTTACTTAACCGACAAGAGTCTGCGCCTCAAAACGGGATAGTCACTGGTTTGAGCCCCTTGACAGCCTGACACTCTGATCCGTCTGATGCTGTCCTGGTGTGAGCTGAAGCACCTCCACCTTGAGCTGAGGAGCAGTCGGCCCAGCTTCACTGCACTGCACACAGCGACTCTGGATCCCAGAGCAGCATTGGCTGGCGTTGTGGAGCATCCCGCTGCCCAAACTGATGCTGCGTGTGGTGTCAGTGGCTCCAGTAACTGGTTGAGGTAGATCAAGAAATGAAGGCATCCAAGATGTAAAAGAAAATTTGTGTAAAATGAATGCATTAGCATTGACAAAAAAGCCACAAGCTGTTTTAAAAAATATATATATATATATATTGTATAGCTAAGGCTGATAATTTGATTGTAGTTTTATCAAATCCTAACACCCCTCCCCCACCAAAACAAAACTTAGGATCTACTGTTAACTAGGCATAGTTCTATAAAGTAGATATTAGTATTTATGCCACAAGGCATATTTTGTTAGTTATAATTTGAATGTGGAGGGTGTATTCACTTTCCTTCAGTGTGAGGTAAGTGAGTAATGCAGTGGTGACTAAAATATCACAATCGCAAAACTGCTTCCTGACTTGGATTTACTCTTCATTTCTCCCCTCATCAACTCTATATCCACTACTCAATACTGAGCAGATAAAAGGCAACTTCTTTGACATGCTGTCTGAGCACCACCTGGACAGTCAATTACGCTGGAGCAAAGTGAAGGAGAAATTTGAGAGTGACTCGCGCTACAAAGCTGTGGATAGTTCTGGGCTTAGGGAGGATTTCTTTAAGCAGTACATGGAGAAACTAGCCAAGGTAAGGAGTTTTGTATTTGAAAAGTGTCCCAAGCAGAGCTCTCCATTGACTCGGTGGGTAAATGCTTGGTGTGGTACTGAGCCATAGGGACCAGGACTGATCTGGGCCGTCTCAGCTGCTGTCAGCAGAGGGTGCTGATATTTGCTTCTGTTCCCATGGATTACAGCAGCGAGGTTTCCTGCTTCTGACAGCTATCCAGTGATCCCTGGTATAAAATGCAGGTGTACAGACACGGACAGGACTGGGCTGCGGCAGCCTCCACAGTCCAAAGCCGCCAACACACTCAGATGTAAAGAATGATCGCTTGGGTGAGGTACGGGAGGGCAACCGGTGCCAGTGGAACTGTGAACCAGTGAAGATCGACAGCCTCCAGAAGGGGAGACAGGGATAAAATTGTTTTTTTTTTTTTTTAAAAGTCTGCAAGCGCAGTCATTTTCAATTTTATTATTGCATTTGCTCTTTGGTTGCATTACATTTATAGCGTATATGGTCGCCATGACAGTGGGTAAAGTTCACTGGCTTGGATTGGGGATGATTCTGGAGGCTGCTTCCACTGGGGTGATTCCACTGCCACCTTTGATTGCTGGGTTTTGGATGAGTTGGCAGAGCTTTCGGAGTTACCTGAGTGACAAGGACGAAGGGTGTTCCAATAACAGGTTGGAGTGCTTGCAGCAGGTGTTCCTATACGAGAACCTGCTAATAGCTGCTTATTCCAGATCTCTGTGACATTAGCAGCAGCTTCACAGCATGCTTCAAACTTTCACATCCTGTACCTGTCAAAAGCAGCAGGGAGGCTAAGAAAATGCAGCGATGGGGCAGTGAAGGAGGAATTATGCTCATGCATTTAATTTCTCTTTTGAGTATCTTAAACACTGTCAAAAACCTTTCTTATATCCTTGAGGCGGTTTCTGAATTTTAATCTCTGGTTTGACTGGAGTGAGCTGATCATTACTCTACAGCTACAGTAGTGTAGTGGTTATGTTACTCGACTAATAATCCAGAGAATGTGAGATCAAGTACCGCCATAGCAGTTTGAGAATTTGAATTGTATTTTTTAAAATCTGGAAATAAAAAACTGGCACCAGTAAAAGTGACCATGAAGCTGTCGATTGTTGTAAAACTGATTCATTAATGTCCTTACCCGGTCTGGCCTATGTGTGATTCTTGCCCCACGCCAGTATGGTTGACTCTTAACTGGGCTCTGAAGTGGCCTGGCAGGCACTCAGTTGTATCAAACCAGCTACATAGAATTGCAGCAGTTCAAAAGGAAGGCCCGTCACCACCTCAGGGCAACTGGGGATGGGCATTAAGTTTTGGCCTTGGCAGCGACGCCCACATCCTGAGAATTTTTTTTGCAATAGACTGACTCAGGCAGTGTTAACAGGATTTCTGTAAAGCATAATGGTGTGTGTTTGTATGTGTGATTGCATGCCATGTCCACATCAGCTATATGTCCAGCACAACAGTGACACAAAATTGTTGTTCTGAATGTTAGCTGTGTCTGGGGTCTGACACTGCTGGTGATAGAGGAGCAATTTGCAGAGATAAGTTAAGAATATCACCCAGGAAGGATATTGCACAGCATTGCAGCATTATTGCGTCAATGTGAATTTTTCGTGTAGCTTTTTGATACCATTATGAGATGTTAGGCTAGTTGGTAACATTGTCTTATCTTGCCTACTTTTTTTTCCCAACCTGGATGTGCCCGTCACAGCGGGTCACGCCCTGCACAGCGGTTTTCTAATAAAAACATTAAAAAAGCAACCATACATTTGTAGGAACGTTTCTGATGTAAAATGAGACAATTTGTTTAAAGTCACCGTGTAACCCCTCTTTTTTCCCCCCCTTGGCAGCACATAGACTCCGATAAGGAAAAGGAGCTAGAGCGTCAGGCACGAATAGAAGCAAGTTTGAGAGAGCGGGAGAGAGAGGTTCAGAAAGCTCGTTCGGAGCAGACCAAGGAAATCGATCGGGAACGTGAACAGCACAAGCGAGAGGAAGCCATCCAGAATTTCAAAGCCCTGTTGTCAGATATGGTAATGAGCCTGTGTCTAAGGTTAAAGGTGCTCAAAAGCCAATGTACAAGCCTGGCTCTGCTTATTATGAAATTTGTTTGACTCATAAAAATAGTACTAAACAATAATTTAATTTCCTGGCTGCTTATTGTTACTTAGGGTATGTTTATTTTTAGTATTCCCCATGGCAGCTGAAGTTGGGTGAATTTTTTTTTTATATCACACTTATTCATTACTGTTGTTGGATGTTAATGTGGAGGTTTAGATTTCCATAAGAGTGAAAGGTCTGCAGCTAACATTGAATTCCCTAAGCATGCTGTGTTGGGGCTTTCATTGTTTTGAATTTCATTTATTTCCTATCATAGAAGCTTAAATCTGGTAAGTTTTATTTTGCTTTTTGAAATTTTCATTTTTGGAATGATTGACAAAGCATGTAATAATGCAATAGATGCTACAAAATAAAGCCATGTGCAAGTTTTTTTGGGGCCAGGCCAAGGTCATTTTGGCCAACATGTATGTCCTCTTTTTACAGATGAATCCTGCCAATCAACCTTCTCAGCATGTCCCTTAATCCCATCTCCCTTGAAACTCATCTAATTTCCCCATGAGCCCATTTATACTGTCTGCTTCAGTTATCCTCACCTGTAACTTATTCCATAACTCCATTGCCCTTTGGTTCCCTTACTGCTAACTTTCTAATCTTTAACCCGTGTACCCTTCACCACAGTGAGTGGTTCTCCCCCATCAGCTTTGTCATTCCCTTCATAAACTTCAACTAGGTCACCTCAAAGTGTCTTCTTGACCTTTCCTTGTGCCTTAAGTTGTATTTGTTGTTCTTCTTTGCCACTTAGCACTCTTTCTACTTCACGCTTCTCTTTTGTTCTGCAGGTTCGTTCTTCCGATGTCACATGGTCGGATACCAGAAGGACCCTTCGCAAAGACCACCGCTGGGAGTCTGCTTCATTACTGGAACGAGAAGAGAAGGAAAAATTATTCAGTGAGCACATAGAGGCACTTACAAAGAAGAAGAGGGAGCATTTTAGACAGCTTCTGGATGAGACCTCAGCGGTGAGCATGACTAGTTCATAGTTATTAATCTTCATGAATGCTGTTTCTCCTTGGTCATGTGAAACATCTCCAACGGTTGCAGTGGAAATGTAGTGTTCATTCTTCATGGGGTTTGAATGGGACCACATTTACATAGATTTGTGTGCTTTATGCACAGAAGAAATAGTTTTTTTAAAAGAAAGATTGCTCTTTTTATAATTGAATTTATGCAGCGCTTTATCAAAAAATCTGGATGTATTTTACACACTGAATTACTTTGGGATTGCAGTGACCGTTGTCATGTAGGCAAATGTTAATCATTTCTAAAGTAGTTGTAGAGTACTTTCACATGTAAGGAGTTAAATCAGAAGATGAGGAAGAAGATAGGCTGGTATGAGGGAGGAGGAAAAGAGCAGTTTTTATACAAAATAAGCTTCCTTCCCACCCCCCACCCCTTCTGTGTCTCACCTTGAATCAGTTTGTTTGTTTTTTATTCATTCACTGGATATAGGCATCGCTGGCAAGGCCAGCATTTATTACCCATCCCTTATTGCCCTTGAGAAGTTGGTGGTGGAGTGCTGCCTTGAAGCGCTGCAGATTTTGACCCAGCAGCGATGTATTTCCAAGTCAGGATGGTATGTGACTTGCAGGTGGTGTTCCCGTGTGCCTGCTACCCTTGTCCTTCTAGGTGGAAGAGGTCGCAGGTTTGGGAGGTGCTGTCAAAGAAGCCTTGGTGAGTTGCTGCAGTGCATCTTGTAGATGGTGTACACTGCAGCCACGGTATGCTGGTGGTGGAGGGAGTCAATGTTTAAGGTGGTGGATGGGGTTCTGATCAAGCGGGCTGGTTTGTCCTGGATGGTGTCGAGCTTCTTGAGTGTTGTTGGAGCTGCACTCATCCAGGCAAGTGGAGAGTATTCCATCACCCTCCTGAGTTGTAGGTAGTGGAAAGGCTTTGGGGAGTCGAGAGGTGAGTCACCTGCTGAATACCCAGCCTCTGACTTGCTCTTGTAGCCACAATATTTATGTGGCTGATCCAGTTAAGTTTCTGGTCAATAGTGACCCCCAGGATGTTGATGGTGGGGGTTTGACGATGGTATTAAATGTGGTTAGACTCTCTTGTTGGAGATGGTCATTGCCTGGCACTTGTGTGGCATGAATGTTACTTGCCACTTATCAGCCCAAGCCTGGATGTTGTCCGGGTCTTGCTGCATGCAGGCACGGACTGCTTCATTATCTGAGAAATTGAGAATGGAACTGAACACTGTGCAATCATCAGCGAACATCCCCACTTCTGACCTTTTATGATGGAGGGAAGGTCATTAATGAAGCAGCTGAAGATGTTTGGGCCTAGGACACTGAGGAACTCCTGCAACGATGTCCTGGGCTGAGATTATACCTACCTACCTAGGGAGATATTTGTAAAGTATTTTTATAGAATGATAGAATTTTACAGCACAGCAGGTAGTTGCATTACCCTACCTTTTCAGGTATCTTTAGTGCCCTCCCCAGTAGCTCTGGAGACATGGTTGGTCCCAGACATGGTTGGTCCCAGACATGGTTTGTCCCAGACATGGTTTGTTTGCCTACAGTAACAGCCCTATTATTTTGGCTCTTTTGAGAGCAACCAGGAACTACATGATATCAACAATATCACTCCTTCTGGCTATGATGGTCGTATTTGTCCTGGTGCAACCACACCCAGCCAGCCCCTCCAGGCCAGTTCAAAGAGCTGCTTCCCAATAAAATCAGCGGAGAAATTGCAGGCCAGACACAGGCTGGTCATAAACCTACACCAAAGAGACATAGCATTTTAACCCCACAGTGGGAGGAGGAAACTGGATTGTTCAGGTACCTTCTGGTAACTTGGCTGAAAAGCATCTGTGGCAGAGGCCTGGGAACACACTACCTGTTTGCACAGTATGGTATTGCAGTAGAGAAAGAACAATAAAATGGGGCAACAATATATAACAAAAACAAAGATCTGTTTTGGTTAAATGCAGGTTTATGATGTATAAGAAGGTAGCGTTATTAGCAAATGTTTGTGGCTCTGAGACATGGGACTTAATTTGCATGGCAGCAGTTTGATTGCTTTTCCAAGTGCAGTGTGATGCACTACCAAAAAGTTTCCTAAAGCCAAATACTGCAAATGATGGAAATCTGAAATAAAAACAGAAAATGCTCGAACCACTCAGGCAGCATCTGTGAAGGTTGGATTAACGCTTCAGGTCTGTTCCTACCTTCCTTCCACAGTTGCTGCTTGACCTGCTGAGTGTTTCCAATAAGATCCCTGCTTGTTAGTAACACTTGATCTTTTTGCAATGTAGATTACTCTTACCTCTACATGGAAAGAAGTGAAAAAGGTCATCAAAGAGGATCCTCGCTGCATCAAGTTCTCCTCCAGTGATAGGGTAATGGTCAAGTCTTCTAAACATGCAAAGTATTCAATCTTTCATCCAATACGGTTCTGTACTTACTTATTTGTGCTCTCTTTAAGAAAAAGCAGAGGGAGTTTGAAGAATACATTAGAGATAAATACATCACCGCCAAAGCAGACTTTAGGACACTGTTGAAAGAGACCAAATTTATTACTTATAGGTAAGTAGCACCTGCTGCCACTCAGGACTACGGTGCCTTTTTCAGTATTTGTGTTAATGACTTCCATTGCCAGCAAAATCTGGTGCACCTTTTTAGGATGTCCAAGTGTTTTTGCCTATTATGTGTTGCAGCTCGTTCAGCGGGAAGCTGCAATTTCTGTCAGTCAGTCTCATTCATTAGTTTTGTGTGTGTTTTTGGGGCCAGTGTTTGAAATTGTGTCCCCCACATTTTGATACACTTGCTAACAAATTATTCCGTCCGATCTTGTCTCTTAAATCAGCTGAGTTATTCACGGTTCTTGTTCAATTTACTGAAGGATGTTAGTTCTCATTTTGCACTGTTTATTGGCACAGATGCACGAATCTAAGAGAAGGAAAGCGCACGTAAGTATAGCTGAATGAAGAGGCTAAAATTCTTCTTTAAAGCATGTAGTTGCATCAGCGCATTAGCTGGATAACATCCACACACTGTTATGCCAGTATCATGAATTGGTAGACAGACACAAGTGCAAATTTTGGTGTTGAATCTTATGAATGGAAGGAATTATTTTATAAGCCGCCTTGGCTATAAAAAAAAATCTCAGGAGGGAAGTCTAAGAGTACTGTTGGTTGAACACGGGTGATGGGTGAATGGGACTTCGTGCAAGTTAGGATTTGGGCAGCAGAGTTTTAGATGAGCTCTAGTTTACATCGGGCGAGAGGCTGGCCAGGTGAGCATTGGAATGGTCGTGTCTGGAGGTAACAAAAGCATGGATGAGAGTTTTAGCAGCAGATGGGCTGAGGTGGGTTTGGAGTGGAGTAATGAAATGGAGGTGGAAGTAAGTGTTCTTAGTGATGGGGAGGATGTGGTTTTGGAAGCTCAGCTTGGGTTCAGATAAAACGCCGAGGTTTCAGACAATCTGGTTCAGCTGTGACCGTGGCCATGGAAGGGGATGGAATAGGTGGCGTGTGAATGGAGTTTGTGGCGGGGGCCAAAGACAGTGGCTTTGGGCTTCCCAATATTTAATTGGAGCAATTTGTGGCTTATCCAAGACTGGATGTCGGACAAGCAGTCTTGACAACACAGCTAGTGGAGGAGGGAAAGAGAAAGGTGGTGGTGGGGTAGAGCAGGTTGTCGCCAGGGTACATGTAAAACCTGTCTTTGATGATGTGTCTGAAAGGGCAGCATGTCGATGAGAAATAGGAGGGGGCCAAGCAATGTTCCCTTTAAGCTGCGCAGCCGCACAGAGCTCTGCAGCTCCCGCGCAGCCGACTTGCCGGCTTTTAAATAGGAAAAACGCACGTGCGCGGTATTTTGAATGGGATGCGCACCCTGTTTTTACCAGATTTATCAAAAAAAATTAAAAGGAACATTGGGGCCATCCTTGGGGAAGGGAGCTCATGGTAGGAGATTCCCTGGTTACAACTGGATAGATAAGAATGGAACCAAGTGAGGGTCATTCCCACTCAGCTGGAGAACAGAGGAGAGGTTTTTGAGGAGGATGGTGTAGTCATCCACTCAAGGGCTACAGACAGGTCAAGAAGAATATCAAGGGAGGGTTGCGAAGCATTTTTCTTCAAGCAAAGGAGGAGGCGGCAAGATGGAGCAATTTAATAAGGGTGTTCCAAAAGGTCAAAAACAAGTGGCTAAAAGAGTAGGTGCTGATGAGCGGGCAGTTAACAAACAGCAACAGAGGAGCAGGGAGATGTCTAGCTGTCTCAGGTAGGGTGAAAATATCCACAGCATAACTTGTTACTTTTGTTGTGCCAATTTAGGAATATCCACTGATTTCTGTTTTTTTTCCTGAGGGTGTGGGAGTGTTAAAGTGTAGAACAGTTTGCGAAGTAAACCAGGTTGCTTTTGCTGAATAGATTTCTGAAGCGCTTGCATTGTCTGCCGTAAATCAAAATTTGTGCGGGATTTTTCCCTCCAGGTCGAAAAAATTACTGCACGAGTCAGATCAGCACCTGAAAGACATCGAAAGGATCCTTCAGAATGACAAACGGTACTTGGTCTTGGAGTGCGTGCCGGAGGAGAGACGCAAGCTCATTATGGCCTACATTGATGACCTAGATCGGCGAGGCCCCCCTCCACCTCCCACTGCATCAGAGCCAACCAGACGATCTGCCAAGTAACACCAAAAAAAAGTTCTCCTGAGCATGAGCAGGCTGCCCATCAACTGAGACTTGTGCATGAGCCATCTGCCAGACTTATCAACGTGTGTGCAGTATTAATGTGTCTGCTTTGTCCAGTTTTGTATATAGTATGGACACATTTGTACCAGCTTGTCATCATGTTGAAGTGGAAGCTTTGACTCATCATTCAGTTGTGTAAAATAAAAACTTTTTAAAAAAAAAAAAATTACAGCTGATGTAGTCCGTGTAGCATGGTCATTATTCCAACCAATGGCTGTGCGACAGCAACTCTGTAAAAACTAGCATTTAGTTACTAGTAATTTTCCAAGTCGGTCACTGATCTCAAAAGGGGTTTTGTTTGTAACATTTAAGCTTTTACTTGTGTTTAAATGTAAGTTTCCAAAGTGACTTTATTAACGAAGGTGTTGGAAATGTTGCCTAGTTGAAATGTTTACTGCAATAAACCATCTTTTTTTTCTAAAATTTTTGGAATGCATTTTTCTTTGTGCTGATTTAAATTGTTTTAAGCAACAACAAAAAATGCAGGTATTGCAAATCATAAATTACAAAAATAAGTGATTTTAGTTCTCCTTTCTAATTAATTAGGAAAGTGTTCAATTTATCATTTGCCAGCCACCTACTTGTAGATCTCTAGCTTCAGCCATCAGTGCCCAGAGAACACATGTTTTAGGGGGCAAGTGTTCCATCACTTGTTCAAATGATTGAGGTGCTCCAGACTCAACCTAGAGATTAAAGTAAGGTTGGAGATATTGACTGTTGGCTCAAATACCCATTTGGCATCATGACTGACAGTTGCAGCACCTGCACCCTTGAGGTCCCAAGGTAACAGTTGGAACAACTTTGGAAGAAGTCTGGGATTAAACCTGCTTCTTTTCCCTGAAAGACCTTGGGATAGATCCTTCAACACCATATTGCACTTTAGCTGTCTCAATAGCTGTTGTGTTTAGCATAGGAACTGGAAAAGGATTACAGGAGTCAGATGCTTGGCCATGTAAAACCAGCCTCTTGCAGTGAATTGATCCCACAACTCCCCATGATGTGCTTCTATGCCTGACAAGTGGTCTTCTGAGTACATTTTTATTTTGGACTGGAGAAGAAGGTTTATCCAGCGAAACCATCTTCTAAGATTATTTCCAGCACCTTACACATTCTTGAGACTTGCTTTCAACAGATGAAGACGATTTCATGCTGTTCAGAATGTCCCTTAATGGGGATAAAAGTCAAGCTTTGAATGGCCATCTATTTGTTGGATGCAGTACACAACAGGGCATCTAAAACTTCAAGCCTGGTTTGGCCATCGACCAAAGCACAAAGGCAAAAAGGAATGTTCTGCAATGGAGGAAAATTGGTGCCAAACTTGCTTCAACGAGCAGCGGTCAAAATGAAAAGACTGGGAGTTACAAATCCAGATTGTACCCCCAGCTGATTCTGGCGGGAAAAAATTGTATCTCCTTTTTAGCAGCATTCTAATGTGGTTTATTACATGATATATCGCTACTGTTTCTTTATAATTATTATATGGCAGCATCATCCGACCTTTCTTAATCAACATCGAGGGAGATGTTTTCTCCACCCAAGTGACAACGTACTTAGCCGTTGTATATGGTTTTCGCTGTGCACACATACTCATGCCTAGTACAGCATAATTAGTCAGAAATTGTGTACGGCTTTTTTTAAAAAGATTGTAATTACCATTGGCGTGATTACTGATTAAAATTGAGAATTGTTCTACGAAATTAATCGATACATTTCGGTTGTTTGCTATTTGCAATATGCCTGTATCGGGAAGAGTAGGCTGGGTCGGGTCCACCCCTCCTCTCCATTCCCGAATGCTTTATGTTCCGATGCAGATGTCCCAAATCAGATTTACTCTGTTGGAATAGTCCTGAAGCGCAGCTTCGTTGAGCACTTGGATATTGTAAAACAATTCTGTTAAAATTATACTGTGTTACAAATTAAGTGAAAGGGCGGCCTATTGTAAAACTTCGCTTCCGAGCTCACTTCTCCAGGCTTGTTAAATCTTCGCTTATTCGAGTAGAAGTCGCTCACACAATACTCTTGCCTTAGTTCCACCACCTGTTTAAAAATTACTGCCTCCTGTTATGTGCAACATTCTGAAGAGCCGACAAGCAAAACCGCAACTCAAGCACCTGGTATTGTATTCCGATCGGGTTTCAATGTAATGGTTGAAAATACAAGTCTTTTTAGGACGTTGGGGGAATATTACCGAAATGGATTATCAAACACAATTCAGCGTCTTCATACCAGTAGAACGTTGCACAATTGCCTATAGGCGTGTTCGTTTTCCGTGAGAACCAAAATGCTCTGATTTTCAAGGATATTCGTACACAAATACTGTGTGAATCTATTTATTATGTACCCGAATATCAACAAGTAATGTTTGTTAACACTTCATTACCGTAAACATACACCGAGGCAAAACAGTTACACTTAAACATCGCTTGCTTCATGTTCAAAGTTTCAACAAGCCATCGCCTATTATATTTTTTTTAACCCATACGGAAAATGGTTTTTATACAAACAAACAACGGAACTCAAGTTGCACAATGTCACTGGCGTTACTTCCTTTACTGAACACATTCATCTTCATTGCACAACATCCATTAAGATGACCAAATTACAAGGAATGTCCCAGGTACGGAGTGAAATATAAACTGACTTTATGTTCACGCCGGAGGGGTTTAAGAGAAACAAGACGGATTTCTAAAACCAAAATACATTGAGAAGTAGTTCACTGATGCTCGTGAATACCCACCACGGTTAACCTTTACTAATTGTTGCCCAAATATTTATCCTTTATACATTCACCACAGAAAGACATTTAACAGCAGCACGCGTGATCCTGCGAACGATTTCTTGATTAAAAGCGGTTTATTTCACAACCTGGAAGCGACGAAATCCAATTCAAAGCAGCCATGAGCAGACCATGAGGTGATCCAATTGAAGATTCAGTTGGTAGAATACTTCCACAGAAAATGAGCTACACTTTATGGCATGCACAATACAGACCGTCACAATCAACAAGAGCCCCATGCTCAACAGTCCCGATATTCTCATCCCACATATGTGATACATAGGAACAGGAGGAGGCCATTCAGCCCCTCGAGACTGTCCCGTCATTCGATTAGATCATGGCTGATCGGCATCAATCTAATGTTTCACTTAGAGACATTTTTAAAAATGTTATAATTTCAACCACGTACCAAACGGGATCAGCATCATTTCAGCAGGGTTTTTACTCCATTAAGAACTAAACTAATGCTGTGCTAGCTCTAAATAGATTCATAAATCACAGAAGTGTTTCTGGAAAACCTGACTCGCCAAACCCAAGTCTAGCCAATTAATTTCAAAATGAACCACACTATTCCTCGTTTTAAAATCCCATTAAGGGACTATTTCAATACCCTCGCCCAACACCACCACTGCAAAGAGGACGGATGCCTCCCGGTAAATTCGGTCTGGTTTTAATTCCCCCTCAACCACCCCCCAACTGTTACTGACCATCTTCCTGCTTCACATCTTCCCACCGGTCTCGGGGCGCGGCGAAGCTTCTAAATCACTTTGATGTTCCCAGGGTATGGGGTCTTCTTCTGTACTGGCGGGTGCGTTCTGCCTATCGTGCCAGAACTGTTCCATGTCTGACAGGACGATATTGGCGGTTTTACTGGTTGGGCTCTCTGCTTTTTCCTGAGCGGGCTCTTTGTCGGGGACTTGGACAGTTTTGTCCTCCTGAGGCTGTTCGGGGTTTGCCGGGGCGCTCTCAGCGCTGGCCTGCTGGGGCTGCGCGACTTGGCGATCTGGAGAGGCTCGGGGCTTGTTGAAGACCAGCCTTTTCCACAGACCCATGAAACCTTCCTTGAACTCTTCAGACATGGCCACGAAGATGAGCGGGTTGACCGAGGAAATGCTGAACACCAGCACTTGGGACAGCAAGACGAAAGATGGAGGTGGCGAGGGCTGCGCCTTCCCGGCGTGTCTCAGCCAGAGCCAGACGACCCATTCGGGAGCGCACATGGTGGCGAAAGCCAAACTGACACCGGAAAGCATGACAGTCAGCCGCCGTCCTCTGATCTGATTCCGCAGGTTCTGAGTTTTGCTGCCCCGTCGTTTGCATCTCCTCAAAGCCTTCCAGTGGTACATGAAGGTGACGATCACAGGAAGGCAGTAAACCAAGGCAGGGTACAACTTTGCAAAAACTGCCATAAAACTGGACGCATGTTCTGGCGAGTCGAAAATGCACATCACCTTGTCCGCCTCGAGGCGGGTGGTAGCAAAGAGCAAGTGAGGCACCGGCAGAATGAAGGCCAGTGCCCATATGGAGATGATCAGAGCGGCGATTCTCTGGTGTTTGATCTGGACCTGTTTGGACGGATGGGTCACGTACATGAAGCAAGCTTTGGCCAGCACGGCTATGGTGAGACTTTTTGCCGCCAAGCAGCTTTGGAGAAACCAATCTGCCGTTTTGCAGATGAACCAGCCGAGGGTCCAGGAGGACCTGGAGTAAGCGACCGCCCTGAACGGCACACAGAACAACACGATCAGGAGGTCGGCCACGCTCATGTTGAGTATCAACGAATTTATCATGGAAGTTCTGCCTTTTCTTGCATTATTGATCAAAACGGCGATCACCAGGGCATTCCCAGCGAAACCGACCAAGCAGATGGCCGCTAAAGCGACCGGGATGGCAATCCTCAGCTCTTTGGAGTCGATATTTTGATACCCTCCAGCCAAGTGGGCGACATCATCGGTGCTATTGGGAGCGCTGAAATGATTCACCTGAAGTGGAAGTTTCTCCATTGAGATTATAACCGCAAACACAGGCTGCTTGTACCACGAAGGACTTCTCTCCGGACTTTCCCAGTGTCGCCGTGTGAAAAGAGATCTCCACTCGCCAGTCTGGGGAACGGCTCTCCAATCGGAACCAGTGGAAGATTGGCAGCGACCAGTTTCAGCACCTTGGACAGCGCCAATTTGCAAGTCTAATAAATACACTGCAGCCTCAGGGGGCCAATTAAAACCCATTTAAAGACCTACCTACTTCATAAATCATGCATTTTTTTCAGATTAGGGCATTAAAAAAAAAACTTTCAACATTAATCGGATCAGAAATTCTGTGCAACATTATAATTTAATATTGCGTTTGATTTATTTTTGCCGTGTCAGTCGCTCATTTTCTTTCTGTGATCGGGATTAATTTCTATTTGTCTAAATGACCCCCGATGTTAAATAATCTTCTTCTGTCTCCACAATTTGTTAGCAGTGTTTTACATTATGTGTTGAAAGGCGGTCTTCTATGTATCCCAGGTTCGGAGTTGTTTTATTTACTTGTTATTGGTAAATCCCAAATTTAAAATAAAGTTAATGTCTACTCTGACTTCTGTTTTTTTTTATAGATATCAGGTGTAGGTGTGTGATAATTACAGAATTTAAATGAAGTGTTGCTTTAGAAAATATAAAAACAACATGAAGTATTTTAACACACCAATACTTTTCAACAACACCTTGCATTTATATAGCGCCTTTAAAATAGTAAAACGTCCCAAGGCGCTTCACTGGCGCGTTATCAGATACAAATTAACACTGAGCCACATAAGGAGCGATTAGGACAAGTGACCAAAAGCTCGGTCAAAGAGGTAGGTTTTAAGGAGACATTTAAAGGAGGAGAGAGAGGTAGAGAGGTTTAGTGATGGAATTACAGAGCTTAGGGCTTAGACATCTGAAGGCACGGCCACCAATGGTGCAGTGATTGAAAATTGGGAATACGCTAGAGGCCAGAATTGGAGGAATGCAGAGATCTCCGAGGGTTGCGGGTCTGGAGAAGGTTATAGAAATAGGGAGGGGCGAAACCATGGGGGATTTCATAGAATCATAGAATGATACAGCACAGAAGGAGACCATTTGGCCCAATTGTGCCTGTGCTGGCTCTTTGAAAGAGCTATCCAATTAGTCCCACTGCCCTGCTCTTTCCCCATAGCCCTGAAATGTTGTCCTTTTAAAGTATTTATCCAATTCCCTTTTGAAAGTTATTATTGAATCTGCTTCCACCACCCTTTCAAGCAGTATATTCCAGATCATAACAACTTGCTTAAAAACATTTCTGCATGTCAACTCTGGTTCTTTTGCCAATCACCTTAAATCTGTGTCCTTTGGTCACTGTCCCTTCTGCCACTGGAAACAGTTTCTCCTTATTTACTCTGTCTAAACCCTTCAAGATTTTGAACACCTCTATCAAATCTCCCCTTAACCTACTCTGCTCTAAGGAGAACAACCCCAGCTTCTCTAGTCTCTCCACGTACCTGAAGTCTTTCATCCCTGGTACCAGTAAATCTCCTTTGCAACCTCTCTAAGGCCTTGACATCCTTCCTAAAGTCTGGAGTCCAGAACTGACCACAATACTCCAGCTGGGGTCTAACCAGTGTTTTATAAAATTTGAAAACAAGGATGAGGTTTTAAAATCATGGTGTTGTCAGACCAAGAGCCAATGTAGGCAGCGAGCACAGGGGTGATGGGTGAACGGGACTTGGTGTGAGTTCCAATACGAGTTTTGGATTAGTTCAAGTTTATGGCGGGTGCAAGGGGTGAAGGGTTGGGGGGAGGTTGGCCAGGAGAGCAGAGGAATAGTCAAGTCTAGATGTAACAAAGGCATTTTCAGTCAAAGGGTAAATTTAATTTATTTAGACTGATATTAATCACTAAATCGCCCTTCACATTATCACAGTATACGTTTCTAGTGCTATCATAGAAAGAAAGACATGCATATATAAAGCGCCTTTCACAACCACCGGACGTCCCAAAGTGCTTTACAGCCAATTAAGTACTTTTTTATATGAAGTGTAGTCACTGTTGTAATGTAGCAGCCAATTTGCACACAGGAAGCTCCCACAAACAACAATGAGATAATGACCAGATAATCTGTTTTCACTGATGTTGATTGAGGGATAAATATTGGCCAGGACACCGGGGAGAACTCCTCTACACTTCTTCGAAATAGTGCCATGGAATCTTTTACATCCAACTGAGAGAGCAGATGGGGCCTCGGTTTAACGTCTCATCCAAAAGACGGCACCTCCGACAGTGCAGCACTCCCTCAGTACTGCACTGGAGTGTCAGCCTAGCTTTATGTACTCAAGTCTCTCTGGAGTGGGATTTGAACCCACAACCTTCATGAACTCAGAGGCGAGGGTGCTACCCACTGAGCCACTGGTGAAAACTGCTTTATTTCGTAAGCTTCAAAGGAAAAATATTACTTTGAAAAGACCCTGACAATAAAAGCACAGAATAATCTGCAGTGTACGGTTCGTTTCTGTCATTTAATAAATCCGTGGCTGTTAGGTTATGATGAGCTCAGTGCTGTGCTCCTGAAAGGTCGGTATAAATATGAAATCAATTAAAAATCTATTCTGAATTACCTCGACCATTATAAAGCAAGTGTACAATAGAAGGACTTTATTGTTAAGCTCCTGTAGACTGTGGGTTTGTATGCAACTACTCATTAATGGAGCAAGAAATTAGGTGTTTGAAAGTGTGTACGAGAACCCAGGAAGTTCAATTAAAACCAATCTTTTCAATCAGCCATCTGATTTCGGCCAGTATTTAAGGCAATATTAACTGGAAGCAATATTGTAGATTTATATATATAAATAAATGGTCTTGCACAATTTCTGTAACACTTTAATCGTCAGTTCAAATAGTACACTTAAGGGACATCACAGGAAACAGTCAGATCCAAGCGCATCTCACAATACAATGGGCCAGAAATTCGGGTCTCCATGGGTGAGTATGCGCTGGGTACTCACCCGTAGACCCAACGAAAGTGTCGGTTTCGTGCATGCACTGAGCATGCACTGGAAACCGGAACTTCCGTTCCCCTGAAGGAAGGGGTTCAGGGGTCGAACGCGTGCGCCGGAGAGGCAGCGCGCACGCAGCGAACTTCTTTTTTTTTCAGGTTTCTCCATGAGGGTAAGTACGGAGAAGCTGCGCGGGGAAAAAGGAGGCGCAAGGCCTGCTTTTAACAAGGTAAGTGGTGAATTAAGTACAATTTAAACATTTTTTCAACAGGTTTATCTTTTTTACGTATTTTAAAGAAAGGTAAGTTTATTTTTAGCACCGTTAAAAAGTGTAATTAATTTTTTCAAAAATTAAAATTTTTGTTTAAAGTAGTTAATTTATGTAATTTATAGTTATTTTAAAAATGTGATTTATTTATTTTTTATTTGAAGTTTTAGTGAGGTTTTGGGGCTGATCTCTATTCATAGATTTGACAGGTCTTCCTGTCAAAATCTATGAATGAAGATTCCCTGATCCGATTGGCTCTCCATGGCCCACGTGATCCCAGGGGACGCTTCGAACTAACTGCGCCCCTGGGATACGCAAGCACTGCACACCGGCAGCTGCAGGAGGCCCAGGAGCTGAATTCCACGCGGGCCCAGAGCACAACGGCAGGCGCGGTAGGTAAGTACGCGCGTGATCCTTGCACCCGCGGGAAGCTGGAGAGCCGAATTTCTGGCCCAATGTAAACTTAGGAGGTGGGACGACTCCTCATCACCCGGTAAGAGTAGAAGTTACCCATCAACTCAGAATACAGAATCAGCTGAGAGTTGGACCCATGCAAACACCAATACCAGATCACACTACTATGTTTAGAAAACATTAAAAATAGTTTGGTTTTCCAATTGACGATCTCCAAAATATCTATAAAATATCTCCCCTTGAATTTACTTCAGAAACTGGCCCAGGACGCTTCCACAGATCCAGGCTCTAAGTGTCAGAACCACAGCCCCACTATAATGCCCTCTTCAACCGATGCTGACGGGACGCCTCTAAATTACAACAATTGATTCAAACGGACAATACACACTGCACAAGACTTCTCCAACATGCGCAATCACTCGTGTTCTCCCAGTCAGGCGAAGACACTGTTTTCCCAGATGGAATTGAGTTCTTACCTACTATTGGGTTTATTACAAGAATAGCTACCCCAGCTAGATGCATCGTTTGAGAATTGTTCAACTTTAAGGGACACGGCCCGACTAGTATTATTTTGTGTTGATTAAGGAGGGAACTGAGCCTGCATTGTGAAGGTGAGGTTGGACTGTTTGACATCATGGACTTCAGCGTTCTCAATAAGTTTGGTTGCATTTTCACCGTTTCCCCCACTTCCTTGATGCTGGTATTATTTAGCTGGCTACTTCAATGTCTGACTGTGACAGAATTCCCACTTACACAATTATTTTTTTTATATTAAACGTTGTGCTAATTAAGGTACAGGCAGTCAGTGCCAAGGAACATAAAGCTACCTGGACCTAGTTAAGTGGAGTGTGCTCCAATGGGCCAACTGAACTTCTATAGATGTCGATTTCCCAGTAGTTGGTTTGGAGATGGGTTTTCTCTGTGTGTTAGATACCCATCTGACCAAAACAAAACCATTCCCAAATTCGGTATAGCACAGGTTAGCTGTAGAGTTAACACTCCATTGTAGAAATTCGTGTATCTCTGGTAAACAGGATCGAGTGCAAACCAATATGGTGGGTATATTGTGTTTAGTCGGAGTTTAGGATGGAATATAACACACTAGTTATATAGCAAAAAACATACGACCGTGACAAGTAGCTGGTAGCAGACCCAATCAGACAGACGGCTGGCGTGCTCGAACAACTCTTCTTATTCATTCTCCTTCTTATCTCACGTGTCTCTCTCTCTCTTTCTCTGAACTACCCAAGAGTTGGAGACTAGGGTCAGCATTGGTCCACTCTCTGAAGAGTGTTAGACCACCGTTTCCACTCTTGGGAGCCCCTCGCTCCACGGTCTGAGCTAAGAGTTCTTTAGCTCTTCCTTTTATTCTCTTTTTAGGGGTGGGCCTGAGGTAGAATAATGGACAAGACCATTTAACCTATAGAGGTTCCCCTTAAAACAAGGTGCCCAATGGCATGTTGAGTTCTTTGTCTAAATCTACAGATGAAGACCCTCCCTCAAGGGGTCTTCACAACCCTTACACATGTTTTCTGTACTTGACCAATCATAGCCTTGCAGCATCTTGAGGACTGTCTTCCCTTATCTCATCCGGTCCTTTCCTTCCAAAGCAATAGTCCCTTATCTCATCCTGTCTTGTCCCCCCTGGTGCAGCCAGTGCGTGTACCAGGCACAGCTTCGGGCCATTAAATCAGAGGCTCCAAGCTAGAGCTGTCTGCTCAACCAGCCACTATCCAAACTATCTTCCCTTAATCTAACAGACTATTCCATCCTGAGATGGTACCTTAACTCCCATAAATTCCTTCTATTCTATGTCCTTTATACTAATTAACTTTTAATTATCTTTGCAAGCAGTTCTGTTAAATAAACTCCAATTCCTACCTTAGCATTATAATATGGTTATTAGTAATAATGGAAGAAACATAGGTTGGGTCTTCATTGGCCAATTTAAAGACACAACAACAGAGTCAAAATCCTAAACTTACAAACAACAGACAGCTAGCCTGTTGTTAGCTGACAAGGCCATACTGTGGGCCCCTGTGTGGGATGTTATGCCTCATCTAATCTAACTAACTGAAGACATTTTGTCTCAAAGTCTAATACAAGCCTCCAGGAAAACAAAACTTACACTGTTCCAGTAAAGCACAACTTATACATTAACCCCTTACTTGTCTCGAGCACTAATACAATCACTTAAACACAGTTATGTTACAGTTTAATTCGCATAACCATATGTATTTTTAGGCACCCCTAGTTTCTAACACCATCTACTCCAAATGTCACAGTTACTTCTGACCTGTTTAATACCACTGCAAGTATATATGGCCCTTTAACTAAAAGTACTTATTAAGCTAATAATTAAGTAGTGAATCTCATTTGTACTCCTTTCTTTTTTTATTCATTCATGGGATGTGGGCGTCGCTGGCAAGGCCAGCATTTATTGCCCATCCCTAATTGCCCTTGAGAAGGTGGTGGTGAGCTGCCTTCTTGAACAACAGAGGGCAGTTAAGTGTCAATCACATTGCTGTGGGTCTGGAGTCACATATAGTCCAAACTGGGTAAGGACGGCAGATTTCCTTCCCTAAAGGACATTAGTGAACCAGATAGGTTTTTAAGACAATCTGGTAGTTTCATGGTAACTGAACCTAGTTTTTTTTATTCCAGATTTATTTAATTAACTGAATTTAAATTCCATAGCTGAACTCACGTCTCTGGATCATTAGTGCAGGCTTCTGGATTACTAGTCCAGTAACATAACCACTATGCTACCATGCCCCTTGTTCTTTTGAAACCCTTTATAACAGGAATGTTAGGTTACAATTGAAATATATCTGGTTTTGGGTGCTTTATTTTAGGAAAGATGTCAAAGCCATGGAGATGGTGCAGAAAAGATTCACTAAGATGATAACAGAGATAAGAGGTTTTAGTTATGAGGAAAGACTAGAGAAACCATGGCTCAAAAAAGTTCCTAATTGCAAAAATTTCAGAAAATGTTTCTACTGATCAGTGAAGGTACCTGTCACATTAATCCCTTTAGTGTTGTTGAGATCTAATTTTACCTGGGTCAATGATAACCTGAGGACTTCTTCCACTTAATGTAGCAAGGTAAAAATCTATTACAGGAACTTGACCTCCTATTGTAATCAAGTCAATATTCAAAACTCAATATTGATTGGCTGAAATAATCAGGATTTCAGCCAATGAACATGTACTCTTCTGAAGCAATGTTGCCTGCCTTATAATGGCTAAATATGAACTTTTAATTATTTTAAAATACTTTCTCACACAGCTATGTGGAGAGCTAGAGTATCGGAGTCTGGATGAGTTGGTTCAGCCACTATATGCCCTTAAAAGTAGAGGAAAACAAACTTTTGTGAAGAATGCCATGAATTGTAGTACAGGAACTTTAAAGTTACAGATCAATGTGGTTTGTTGTCTGGACTAACTATACAAAGTAATGCATCAATAATATTAACTGGTTCAAAGCACTGCATAACTCAACCTCTATAATAGTGACGTATGGGGGGGATGTTGGTAAGAATTAGTAATTGAAAATAAACTTCATGTTTGTTGGACTAGAGTATACAGATAAAGAAAGTCCTAGGTTTAATCCCCAGTCTGTGCTGAGACAGTTGATCTCAACTGAGACAGCAGTAGGATTGTTACAATCGGATTTAGTGTCTCTGGGTGAGGGAAAGGAAGAATCATTCAGCGTTCATGCTCCTGGTAATCATCCATTGACTCCTGCTGGCAAATGCATGTCTGTGGACATTGGGTCAGGACAGGAGCAGGTTCAGCTGTTGTGCCCTCTGCCATATGCTGAAACTACCAAGGCTCAAGGTGTGAAAATGGCCACTTTGGTGAGGTACCTTCAGGAAAGGACTTGTGCCGGAGTATTGCATTCATGGGGGCTGGAGCCCTTTGGCCAAGTGAGCGTCCTTCATTTGTGAGTCCAGCCCATGGGTGGCACATGGCCATAAAGGGCTGAAGCTATTCCTGTATTTATCTAATGTCCACACATGCATTTTCAGCAGGGGTTAGTGGTGCCAAACCATATGAGCAGTGGTGGGGGGGGGGGGGAAATTACACCTGGACCTGAGTCTAGGGGCCAGATTTTGCAGTAAAAATAATAGGGAGGCTAACGGCGCTCACCGATATTTGTTTGCAAATCGGACAGCAACTTCTGACGATCCCACATGCGTCATTAAACGCGGAGATCCAAAAGTTGCTGTTCGAAAGGCCCTGCTCCTCCAAAAGCTTCTCGAAAATGGCATCTCACCATCTGACTCACCTTTCAAATACATTGAATGGCGTGAATTTGCTGTAATTACCTCATAGATACAGCATAAACTCGCTAAAAACAGTTAAGGCTTGTCCATTCCAGTATAAGTACCATTTTAATGATGAGGTAAGTCTTAATTACTGCCAAACAAACAGTTTGGCACTGAAAATTAACTTTTACAAGTGTGGAGTTTCATTCCTTCAACTTTTAATTATTGTTGGAGATTTTAAAAAGAAAGTAAAGATATTTTATTTTGACTTTTTTTTTCTGTCTCTTTTATCTCACTCTTTTAATCCAAAAAGCACAGCGCCCTCTACAGAGCCTCTGGGACCTGTGTAAACAAGGAAAGCAACTGTGTCTCCTTAACCAATCAGATTGAAGCATTGTTAATAAACAGTGCAGAGTCTGAACCAGGAAGTGCAATTTGGAAAATTGAATTCAATGTCTAATCAGCTATTGAAGTGAAATAAAGAGAGGGAATGAAAGATTGGATTAAGAGAGAGCAAAAAAAGAGACAAAGAAAATTAAAAAAAATTAATTACATTAAAAAAACCATCTCCAACAACAATTAAAATCTGAAAGAATGTGACTCCACACTTGTAAAAATTAATTCTCAGCGCTAGAGAAGTTGTTTGGCAGTAATTAAGACTTGTCACACTGTTAAAAAGAGTACTTAGAGTGAAATGGACAAATGCTAACTTCCTGTGGCGAGTTTAGTCCATCTCTACCATGCAAATACAGGAACCTCAGCGGAGTGATTATTTACAACGTATTTTTGACTGCTGCATGAATCCTAACATGCAGCAAGTCCCATTCACCCATCACCCCTGTGCTCGCTAAGCTGCGTGGTCACGCAACTGTCTGGAGGTCCCGCGCAACCTGTTAAAGGGACTGCGCACCCAAAAAAAAATTAGGGTGAACATTGTCCACCAACACCTTGATTTTAAAATTCTCATCTCATGTTAAAATCCCTCCATGGCCTCACTCCTTCCTATCTGAACTCGGCAGTGTGAGTGCTCCTAACCCGGGAGGGTGAGCCCTGTCTGTTCTCTGAAAGTAGTAGTGTTAGCAACACTGTGAGCTCTGCAGCCTGGCTGTCACAATGAAAGAATCAAATTACACAATGCAAAGCACGTAATTACTCAGCAGGTCAGACAACATCTGTGAAAAGAGAAACAGAGTTAACGTTTCAGATCGATGACCTTTCGTCAGAACTGGAAAAAAGCAGGAAATGGAACAGATTTTTAAGCAAGTGTAGGAGCTGGGAAAGGGGGGAGGGGGTGAAAGAACAAAAGGGAAGGTCTGTGATAGGATAGAAGGCAGGAGCGGTTAAGAGACATTAAGAGACATTAAGAGATATTCAAGGTAAAAGGAGATGGTACAAAAAGAAAATACTGCAGATGCTGGAAATCTGAAATAAAAACAGAAAATGCTGGAGATACTCAGCAGGTCAGGCAGAATCTGTGAAGAGAGAAACAGAGTTAACGTTTCAGGCCTAAAACCTAGGCACTTTACAGCCTTCTGGACTCAACATAGAGTTCAACAATTTCAGATCATAACCTCGGCCCCTATCATATATATTTTTTTCCACACTTTTTTTTGTTTGTTTGTGTTTTCTTTTCTTCTCTCCCACATGGCAGCTGTCTTTCATTCTGCCAGCGCAAGTTACACTTCATCTAGAGCCATCTTTTGTTTCTTAACCTGTCCCATTACCATCTCCTTTTGCCTTGAATATCCGTTAATGTCTCTTAACCTCTCCTGCCTTCTATCCTATCACAGACCTTCCCTTTTGTTCTTTCATCCCCTCCCCCCCTTTCCCAGCTCCTACACTTGCTTAAAAATCTGTTCCATTTCCTGCTTTTTTCCAGTTCTGATGAAAGGTCATCGACCTGAAACGTTAACTCTGTTTCTCTCTTCACAGATGCTGCCTGACCTGCTGAGTATCTCCAGCATTTTCTGTTTTTATTTCAGATTTCCAGCATCTGCAGTATTTTCTTTTTGTATTTGACGTAATTACTCAGGCAGGCAGGATCAAATTTCACATTCCAGACAAACTGCTGGGTGTGTCTTGTCCTCCAAGGGGACTAATCAGAAATCTGGTCCTGTCCTCCAAGGGGACCAATCAGAACTTTAGTGTTAACAAATAGTTACAGCCTTCAACGTATTTGAATGGGGAGCAGACGGTGAGATGCCGTTTTCGTGCAGCTTATGGAGGAATGGCGCATCTCGGACAGCAACTTCCAGATTTTTGTGTTTAACTGCCCATCTGCGCTCACCTGAATTTGGTGTCAAATTTGTGCATAAATAACGGTGAGCGGCGTTGGCCTCACTATTTTTACAGGAAATTCTGGCCCAATAGTTCCTAATCATAGAAACATAGAAACTAGGAGCAGGAGTAGGCCATTCGGCCCGTCGAGCCTGCTCCACCATTCAATACGATCATGGCTGATCATCCAAATCCAGTACCCTGTCCCTGCTTTCTCACACAGAATCCCCATTGAGCCTGCACCGACACATATCCCACCCTATCCCCATGTATTTAATTCCCCCTAACATATCCCATCCTATCCCCATAACCCCACATATTTAATCCCCCCCAACACTAAGGGTCAATTTATCATAGCCAAATCAACCTAACCCACACATTTTTGGACTGTGGGAGGAAACCGGAGCACCCGAGGAAACCCACGCAGACACGGGGAGAATGTGCAAACTCCACACAGACAGTCACCCGAGGCCAGATTCGAACCCGGGTCCCTGGCGCTGTGAGGCACCAGTGCTAACCACTATGCCACCGTGTTGCCCATGTATCAAAAGGGGGAAGGGATCAAATGACTAGCTTGGTAGAATGAGAATTGGCGTCTACTCAAGTTGGTAAATAAAGTTCCTTGATGCCCAACCTAAATCCAAATTCTTCTACAGAATTTCTAGGATGATTTAAGGAGGGAGAGAATGAGGCGTTCCTGGCCCCACAGGGTGATTGTGTTTGCTTTAAGCCAGATTTTGAAATGCTGACCAAATTGCAAAGTAGTTTGTTACTAAGGACTTGATTTTATCCCCATGGGTGGAAACCTAACATGGTAATTACCCAACCCTGCACTCTGAGTGTGGAAGTGCATATCGGAATTCTGATGCGTGTTGTGCATGGTTTGCCAACCATTTAAAACAATTGTCAGGAAATTGTGGGCAGAGCACTGGATTTTCTGATTATGACCTCTCTGTGATCTATGCTCCTTGCCAGGAGCACAAATTTGGAAAAGTATTCCGAACATATTTTGGTCTGTAAGTTAAACCTTTGTGTTGTTTAGGTTGAACTCCTGTCAAGAATTCAGACAGAGACTTAGAAAGGAAGCTATAGACGGCTTGCCACTTTCAATGTCCAGACAATGTGACAAAGCAATTTTAAAACAGCTAATAACATGCTAGGATATGTTGCTAAGCACAGAAGCTATGCCAAAACTTTGCAATGCATTGGTCAGACCACAATTAACTACGTTCAGTTTTAGTCACTGAATCATTAAAAAAAATAAATGTACAGAAAAGAGCAACAAGATTGTCCAGTATAACAGAAATGAGTTCTGAGGAAAACCAACAGAGGTTTAAACTTCCAGTTTAGCAAGAGGGAAGTTAAGAGAGATCTCCTGCAAGTATATAAAATATTAATGCTGTAGATGAGATGAATCCCAGCCATACTGTCAAATGAATCCAAGAAAATGCGAGCAATGGACATGTATGGAAATGATCAAAAAGTATATCTAGAGCATAAAGTGCTTTATTTAAAGAAATGTTTGGAATAATCTACTGGGAAGGTAATTGAGGCAAAATCTTTGCGGTTATTCAGAAAGAGTTCACCGAGAACTTGCCAGCTAATGTCATCAAGAAGATGACCGAACGCCTGAAAGTGGCCTCCTGGTCTGAAAAGCATGAAAGCATCGAACATGTCAACCAAAGATTCCTTTCAGGACCAACCAACCAAGATAATTGGCTCAGCACTCCATATTTATCAACTAAACGATGAAGGCCTATCTAGAGCGAAGTGTGAGGTCTTGTCAAGGGAACTTAGAACGCAAATGATTGACGTTCTTGCCCTCCAAGAAACCCACCTACCTGAACCTGAAGGGATATTTACTAGTCCTAGCCCCTTTAGGGCTACCCCGGATCAGGCGTATTTCTCAGACGTTCACTTTCAACTAAAGTTTGAGGTAGCCGAATCCTAAAGACGCTTAATTGGGTCTAAAGGTCCGGGCTATCTCTCCCTAAAGGAAAGGAACAACCCGAGAATGTTACCATCCTCCAGATAGCACTTTTAATAAGTTTAGTTAGACTGTAACGTTCCGGATATTATGAGGGTCCGGAAAACTCCCTCAGAATTCTGCAACTCCTCACCAAAGAGTGTACAGAGATTGAGTTCGCGAGTTTTTGATACAGAAGACTTATGTGAGACAATTCTAAAAATATATAGATTTATTAAAGAACCGACATGCAATTTACAGTTGGTGAATCAGTCAATCGCAACATTAACCGTTCCAAAAAGAGAAAAAATGCTATCTTATTATTAACAGAGAATCTCACTTTAAAATCTTAATTTTGCTACAGTATTACAGTTCTTAAAGGTTTCTATTCAGGATATCCATCAATATCAAATACCTTTGATCCTGAGGTACAAAGAGTTGGAGACTACAGAGCCGCCTCTGAAGCCGAGAATCGCTTTGCCTGATTAAAGCGAGTCTGTTATCCCATTTGAGAGTTCAATATTTATACCCTTTTCCAGTGGTATTTCCTTTAAGGATTTCTGCTGATGCAAGCTAATTATCTCTAGTCATTTTTCTGCCGACATCTGCAACTCTTACTGCCACCTCAGCTAGAATCTTGTCTCATCTCTAGGTGTTCTAAGTTTACCATATAAAAACGGTGTGATGGCAGGTGTTCCTTAATTTATGTCATCTTTACGAGGGCAGATGTTCCTTATCTTATGTGCTTCTTTATGAAATGTAAATTAGAACACCTTATCCAGGGTGAACCATTGTTTTTTTTCCCAAAAGGTCAGCCTGTCGGAGCCCTTCACCTTCTGTTTCAATAAGGTTATTTATTCAGGGTCAACAACTGTCTTATCTCAATAGCCAGAATGCTTTCATAGCTATTTCATAGTTAGGTTTCTAAATTTCCAAATTTCCAAACCCAGTTTGTCATGTTTTAATAAGGCCAGAATTCTTTCATAAGATAGTGTATTTTTCTGAATAGGTTATATGGCTTATTCCTTCACAAATCCAACCCATACCGGATGTAGATCCATGGATTCCACATGATAGCGTGCTGATAACACGCAAAATACAGTATGGCCACATACGTCTGGGCCGACCTAATTACCAAAGCTGAAGAAATCCCGCCAGCAGACAAAAATACCATTTTCCATTACAATCAGAGTGGGCAAGCTGACCATCGTGAACGTCTACAAACCGTCGACGGAGACATTGCCAACCATCGTCCCACCAACCGCTAACCACCCAGCCATCTACATTGGCGATTTCAACAGCCACCACTACACATGGAACTACCGAAAAGCAGACCGAGCGGGCGAACAACTAGAAGACTAGGCACTGGCCTCCGATATCCATCTCGTCTACGATGCCAAACAGCCAGGCATCTTTTTCTACCCGTTGGCAGAAGGAATACTCACCGGACCGCTGCTTCTCGACCGGTGACAGCAAAGGACGGCCGCTCACCTGCTCCCAGAAGATTGTTAAGAACTTCCCTGCTCACAGCACCGACCCAGCATCGTACATGTAGGGATCGAGGTGCCAATAGTCACCTCAGTCCCAAAACCAAGATGGAACTTCCATCAGGCTTCATGACCCACCTTCACGAGCATTGTCGGGACACAATCCAGAGAATACCGCCGTCCCCAAGCAACCACGACTGTTTTGCTCGTCTGCTGAAAGTGGGGCCGCCAGAAGCATCTCGCATGGCTACAGGAAAGAATACGTGCCATGCTGGTCGCAGGAGAGCGAGAGACTGCTGGCACAGTTCAATGTCACTCAAGACCCGGATACAGCAACAGCGCTTATGGATTCCCTGGATGAAGGCAGACCAGTGCGATGCCGAGAAACCACCGAAAACCTGGATTTCTCACACTCCAGTAGAAAACCCTGAAACCTGCTCCACTGGCTTGGCGCCGCCTCCCTGTCCCCACGTGAGGCGCCAAAGGTCAGTGCCGATGCCATTGCGGCCCGCCTCCTAACCAACTCAAAGGTAACAACCACTACCGAAAACAAACGCAGAGTGAAAAAGCTGCTTAATCTCTCTCTGCAAAAAGCCGCTCCACACACCACCTTTTGGGCGGCCTTCACCACCGAAGAAGTGGACACAGCGCTGACAGTCATCAAGTCTGGGAAGGCCGCCAGGATCGATGGCACCTACCCAGAATGTCTCAAGAACCAGGGCCCAAATGGATGGAAGTGCCTTGCCAAACTTGCCTTCAACATCCTTGACACTGGGATAATCCCGGCAGTTTGGTGCCATTCCAAAGTCATTGCCATACTAAAGCCAAGAAAACCAGCCAATGATCCCAAAAGCTACCGCCCCATCGCCCTTCTGTCTACAGTCTATAAGGTGGTCGAGCAGCTTGTCCTTAACCGGTTAAAACCAGCTTTAGAAGCTGCCCTCCCAAACAAGCAGACGAACTTCAGAGTCAGAAGCAGCTGCTCTGACCAGGTCCTTGCACTCATTACCAACATTGAGGAAGGGTTCCAGAAGCAGCTGAAGACTGGAGCTGCCTTCATAGACTTGTCATCAGCATACGACACTGTCTGGCGTGAAGGTCTGTTACTGAAGCCTTCAATAATCAGCCAATGCCGCAAGACTCTCAGCTTTATCAACATCCTAACAAGCAACCGCAAGTTCCGCGTCTATCTTGGTGACAAGACCAGCCGAACACGGCCGCTCAACAATGGTCTGCCACAGGGGTCGGTGCTCGCACCTGGCCTTTTTCAACATCTATATGGCGGACATGCCCTGCACCAAATCCCGGAAGTTCACCTATGCCGATGACATAGCACTGCTGACGCAGGCATCAATGTTAGATGAAGCAAGTAGGACGCTAACAAGCGACCTAGACCTACTGGAATGCTACTTCTGGACCTGGAGCCTCCGCCCCAATCCAGAGAAGACACTTGTGTCAGCATTCCATCTGAGCAACAAAGCCGCCGGGAAAGAACGCAATGTTTCCTTCTGCGGAAGGCGACTTACCCATGAGCCCCACCCAAAATACCTGGGTGTCACCCTGGACAGGACTCTCAACCGTCAGCCTCATCTCACCAACACCGGCCAAAAAGTAAAAACCAGGGTGAACCTGGTCCGGAAACTCACTGGAACGTCATGGGGGAGCACAGCCAGAACACTTCGCACCGGAACAGTGGCCCTAGTCTACTCTGAAGAATACTGCTCTGCCTCATGGTCCTGCAGCCACCACACAAAGATCGCGGACGTGCAGCTAAACGCCGGCGTGAGGACGGCGTCAGAGACGCTCAAGTCCACTCCAACTGAGTGGCTCCCGGTGCTGGCCCACGTTGCCCCACCTGCCATTTGCTGTGAAGCCACCGTGCTCCGCGAGATGGAAAAAATCATGAGCAACGTCGACCTTCCCATTCACGAAGACTTGAAAAACCCACCACGTAAGTGCTTAAAATCGCGCCGACCATTCTGGGAAACAGAAGCCAATATTCACGCAGCTGGTATCCAGATGGACGGAATCGTGGGACACATACAACATGAAGAACTAACACCTCATCACTGACCAACAGCAGAGGTCCCTGGCTTCGAACTCCCTCGAAGACCGTGGACAACATCAACCGCACAAGGCATGGACGATGCTGCCACCTGCTCCACAAGTGGAAGATGAGGGACGGCCCGAAGTGCGACTGTGACCATGAACCACATCACATCAACCCGCCCACTACGATCTGTTGCGGGAGGCACCTCATTTCTCCACTTGGCATCTCAGGAGGCTATTGAATGGATAGCCAAACTAGACATCCCATTATAAGCTTATCCCGTCATACGAAAAAACAACAATACAAAATCTGACTGCCTACGATTGTGTTTTGCATGCAATATGATAACTCTTGTTTTTACTCTGGAAGTGGGGGTGTGTGTGGGGGACTCTTGTTGCTGTCTGTCGTTCCTGGAATTGGAACTGTTGATATGGATGTTTTAAACTCTTGCCTATTAATGGTTTAATTATAAGGATGCCTGTGCCCAGACTTGCACGTTATGTGAAATGCTTGGTTTTACCCTGTAACCATTGCCGTGTTTACTGATAATGGTTTGTAATTAACTTTTCATTAGAGCAATGCAAGCTTTTATCATTAATGACAAAATGTTGCCACAAGGTGGTGCAATAAATCGCCTTCCCAGTTTACCAAGCAGAGTCTGTGAAAACACAACCGTACCAATGATTTTTGTTCTGTGCTGTGGGTAGGAAATGAAAGTCATTGGAGAACCAGTGCTAGAAACTATAATACGCCCTATCAGCACTGAAAGCTGTTAAGAGGTAGCATTTATCTTGCCATTTAGAGGAAAGCAAAGAAAGACTTGCATTTATGTAGCGCCTTTCACGACCTTGGAAGGTCCCAAAGCGCTTTACAGCCAATGAAGCACTTGTGAAGTGTGGTCACTGTTGTAATGTAGGAAACATGGCAGCTAATTTGCACACAGCAAGCTCCCACAAACAGCAATGTGATAAATGACCAGATAATCTGTTTTAGTGATGTTAGTTAAGGGATAAATATTGGCTAAGACACTGAGGAGAACTCCCCTGATCTTCTTCAAAATAGTGCCATGGGATCCTTTAGGGCCGCCTGAGAGAGCGGACGGAGCCTCGGTTTAACGTCTCATCTGAAAGATTAAAAGTGCTTTCGACAGCTCTTGTCTTGGTGGGAGAAATCACAGGCAGTCTGAAACAGTTGCACTTGCTACAGTAAACTCTTTCGTATCCGGCACCTACGGGACCAGGATGGTGCCGGTTGATGAAAAATTCCGGATAACAGGCAATTTTTAACACAAAAAAAATAAAAACCACTGACTAACTCGGCCATCGCGGGAAACTCGGACTTGGAAAAACGAAAAATGGATGGATTCGGCAAGATTACCGGTTATCTATTTTGCCGGTTATTAAAGAATTCTGGATGATTAAGTGCCGTTTAAACAAGAGTTTACTGTACAATTCTTTGACGGTTATAATTTTGTTACCTGTGTATTTAGTCATCACACAGGTAAGAATCCTGAATGAAACTGGTGTTAATACGTTATCTAGTGCTGCGTGTGCACCATTTGTGAACAGTAATAATAAACTCTTTCAGTCCGAGAGAAAATAACCTCTGCATCTGTGTCAGTGCATGTATATCCTCACAAAAGTGTGCACACTATTCCAAGTGCGGCCTCTGCAATGAGTTACACGAGTTAATGTAACTGGTTTGATCAATTATTTATTATTCATTCTTGGAATGTGGCCGTCACTAACAAGACCAGCATTTCATCGTCGCTGGGTCAAAATCCTGGAACTCCCTCCCTAAGAGCACCTTGGGAGTACCTTCACCGCACGGACTGCAGCGGTTCAAGAAGGCGGCTCACCACCACCTTTTCAAGGGCAATTAGGGATGGGCAATAAATGCTGGCTTTGCCAGCGATGCCCACATCCCAGGAATGAATTTAAAAAAATTATTACCCATCTCTAGTTGCCCTTGAGAAGGTGGTGGTGAGCCGCCTTCTTCTTGAACCGCTGCAGTCCTTGTGGTGAAGGTACTCCCACAGTGTTGCTAGTGAGGGAGTTTCAGGATTTTGACCCAGCGACGATGAAGGATCGGCGATATACTTCTAAGTCAGGATGGTGTGTGACTTGGAAGGGAACTCGGAGGTGGTGGTGTTCCCATGCGTCTGCTGCCCTTGTCTTTCTAGGTGGAAGAGGCCATGGGTTTGGGAGATGCTGTTGAAAATTATTAGATGCAATTAGATACCTTGAGGTTAGATTCCAGATTGGAGTTCAGGAATGTAATAGTTGCCTACATAAGGACAGTCACTGAACTTCTAAAACTATTTCATTGTGTGTGAAGCTCTTTTGAGATGTTTGAGAGATTTGATGAGGCACTATATAAATGCATGACTGTCTCTGTCTGCCTAAATCCGTCTGTTTGTTTTTATTTAGTTGTCTTGCCTGCAGATCTCACTAAGTCATGTGTTCTGAAAAAAAGCAACGTATACCGGGCACCTTGACCAGATTATACACCCTTGGAAACCTTAAATAAATGGACAGAACCCTGGTTAATATTTCTAGCAGTTCAATGAATCTTAGGAGGTGTCCCTGATGATTCAAGATAAGGAAAGGTCCTTCTGATATTCAAAATAAGAGTGAGGTGTGAATCTGGGATTTGGAAGCCATTAGTTTAACAGCTGAGGGGAGGGGGGGGAAGCTTCAGCATTTTCTGGATTCTATCAATGTTCACCTAAAGAACGCAGAACCCAGAAGGAACAGTCAGTATTGATTTAAAACAGCAGCTCCTGCTCAACACATTGCTGGAACTCTCTGAGGTGTTAACTAAAACGTTCACAAAGCTAAAATTGACTTGGATAAAATTGACCTTGGATTTTCAGAATGCAGTTTCATAGAGCGATACTTACGAGACTGACAAAGAAACGTATATCCCAGACCCAACTGATTTCAATTTTTAAAAATAATCTCTATCTCTATCTCTGTATGTGTATGTGGGTCTATATGTCCGAGAAAGAATTAAGTGAGAAATGAACCAAAATAGGAAATTTATGGGATGTGGGATAGTAACACTTATTAACACTAATGTATACTCGTTCTTCTATGATACGAGAGAAAGGGAGCACACTGCTAAAACTTTCTTTGGATCCCTCTGGCTATCAATCTGCCTTTTAAAGTAATTCTTGGGTTTTTAAGTTACTTCTGTCCTCCTTATTCAGTTACTATGGCCTTGCTTTCTGCTACTTTTTCTCCCTTTTTTTCATACCAGCGTGTCACTATCCCACATCCCATAAATTTCCAATTTGGGTTCATTTCTTATTTCTGCTTCTCACTTAATTCTTCCTAGGACACTTCCCACAGCCCCAAAATGTACTTTTGTAAAGTCTAGTATGTGTATCCCTTTGGTCATAGTCCTACAGTATTCACTGTAACTTACAGGATCATTACAACCAAGATGTTCACCCATGCCTATTAATCAACTCTGGTTAATGCAAACTACTGAATCCAATAACCGTATCTCTATGCAATCACTTGCACTGTCACCTGTCGTATTAGTTGTCCCTGCTCTGTCCACTTTATACGTGGCACTTTGAAACCTCTCATCATTATCCTGTTCAGGTTCCCTGCAGCCTCTCTTCCTTGCCCGTTGGGCTTGTGCTGATGGTTGATGGCAGTTGTCAATTATTACTTTGTTGCCCTTATTAACACTAATGTCTACCCATTCTCCTACCTGTCTCAACTTCAGTTATTTTCACCATTTCAGTAATTAGTTGGGATCCCTTTCCAATAATGCCACTCATCTAGCTTGCTTATTAAATCCACTTTCGTAAAATACTCCAGCTCTAGCTGTGGCCCTTTTTCCAGCTTGCAGCCATGTATCTGTAATGTTGATTATTTGCTATTTGGGCTATACCTTTTGACTCCAATTGTTTATAGGAATTTCACCTCACCCTCTCACCAGTGTCTGTGTGGCTCAGTTGGTAGTACTCTCGCCTCTGAGTCAGAAGGTTGTGGGTCCAAACCTCTGTCAAGAACTTGAGCACATGATCTAGGCTGAGACTTCGTGCTGTGCTATTGAGATTGGGTGAGGCATTAAATCCAGACTCCGTCTGTCTGTTCTGCTGGATGTCGAAGATCCCAAGGCACGACTCAAAGAAGAACAGCATGTTCTCCTGGGGCCCTGACCGCCAGGCTCCCCTCAATCAATGCCACCAAAACCGATTATTCATCTCATTGCTGTTTGTGGGATCCTGCTTTGTGCAAAATGGCTGCCGCGTTTACCCATGTAATGGTGACTGCACAGTGTAGTTCATCATACGTGAAGTGCTTTGGGACATTTGTGAGAGATCCGGTGTGATGTAAATGAAAGATTTCATCTTCTATCATATTTACTTTTCTTTCTTTATCCTGAACCTTATTTAACCTTGCCTCTTGTTTACCAAAATATTAGCTCTCTGCAGATATAATTAGGTGAATTCAAGATACTGTGTGTTTTTTTAAATGAATTTGCTCGTGTTGACTCACAGTTAAATATTTGTAGAAGGCACTGTGTACATTTTTATTGCACAGTACTTGCAAGGGGAATACATTGATACCTTGGGGTGTCCAATAATGGCTCTCGGCAATTGGCCCTCAAAATACAGCACACTTGGTCCTATTTAGTCTTTATATTTCTTGTCTGCCTATTTGTCCTGCTTGAATTTTCTGACACTGGAGGTTTGGAAGTATCGTTTTTTAACACAGTTGTGTTACTGGTGGATAAATCCTAAATCCAAACACCATTGGCGGATAAATCCGAACACCTAGATGTCTTAGTGTGAGCAAACTGAGATATATGTCAATCAATGGGGGACAAGGATTTAAACTTTATATGTCGCCCCTGAGTCTCCATGGTACACACATGTGCTGTGGACACACCAGCATTGTTTTTTTTTAAGCATGGCTTGTGCCTGTGTTCGGAACAATGTGGATTTAAGGACAGACTGATTTCATTTGATCTTGGTGGGGTTCAGGAGAGGGAGGTGGGAAAATGAGGGTAGGGAATAGCTATTGAACCCTGTAGATCCTTCTAGTACTCATCCAGGTCTTTCAACCCCTGGTTCCAAATCTGCCACAGTCTCCTAAGCTACTCCACCTCTATGGAACCAGAAATGAGCCATTTGGCCCATCAAGTCGGTGCCAGTGTTTTCATCCACCTGATCTACTCCCACTGTCCTGTGGGCCCCCACAATCTTTAATATCCCTCTTTTACAAGCAACTATCTAAGTCCTTTCAACAGCAGTTTGTGGCCGAGGACTCCACCTAGAGCGAAGAAATTCCCTCTAACCGTCTCAAATTATCTTGGTGATTTTTATCTTGAATTTGTGTTCTCTTGTTACTGTCTCATTACGCTAACTCTTTGAAACTGATTTAGTTAAATCCAAAACTAGGGTCTTAAATCTAAACAAAGCAAACTATGTAGGTATGAGGGGTGAGTTGGCTAAGGTACATTGGGAAACTACAGGTATGACTGTAGAGAAGCAATGGCTAGCATTTAAAGAATTAATACATAATTTACAACAAATATACATTCCTTTAAGGCATAAAAACCCCACAGGAAAAGTGGTCCAACCGTGGCTAACAAGAGAAGTTAAAGATAGTATTAGATCAAAGGAAGAGGTTTATAATGTTGCCAAAAAGAGTAACAAGCCTGAGGATTGGGAGGATTTTAGAATTCAGCAAAGGAGGACCAAGAAATTGATAAAGAAAGAAAAAATAGAATATGAGAGTAAACTAAGGAGAGACATAAAAACAGACTGTAAAGCTTCTATAGGTATGTAAAAAGGAAAAGATTAGCGAAAGTAAACGTGGGTCCCTTACAGGCTGAGACAAGAGAAATTATAATGGGAAATAAGGAAATGGCAGAGAAATTAAATAAATACTTTGGGCTGGATTTTACCAGCCCTGAGGAGGCAGGTTTGGAGGCGGGACTGCTGGGAAAATGGGAAAAATTGGGAGCGGGTCCCAACCCCGCTCCCAACCGGCCTCCGAACCATCTTCTCGGGAGGCGGGTCCCCGACTTGCGCAGAGACCCGTCTCCTCAAGGCGGGAAGGGAATTAGAGCCAATTAACTGCCTGTTAACAGCTAGTTAACAGGCAGTTAAGAGGCTTTTCACCATTTTACGCCTGCTGATGCGCGTTTCCCGACATCTGGAAACCCCGCCAGGGTCAGCGAGGTGAGCAGTGGGTCTGCGGGGGTGAGAGGGGTCGAAATGTCCGCTGTAGAGGTGAGTGATGGGTGCAAGTGTGGACAGGTAAGTATGAGAGGTGAGTGTAAAGTGTTGTAAAAAGTTTCCTTACCTTGCTTCTTTCTGCAGGCTTCAACCGTTGAGGATCCGGAGGTGCCTCATCTCAATGGCAGAGATGACAGAATGGCTGCTGCATTCTCAGATGCAGCAGCCATCTGCTTTCTGCTGAGGAGAGAGGTCTTGGTGAGTCTGTGTGCAAGGGCTCACCTTAGAACAGAGATTGTTAGTGTTTGACAGCTTCTCAAAGCTGTCAAACGCTGACAATTCATCTGTCAAAAAACGTTCGACAGTCATCTGTCACCGGCTTTCCCTTAATTGGCTGGTAAGCCCGCAGGATGGGCTTAACAAGGCCAATCAAGGGAAAATAGCATGGGTTGGTCAGACGTCGTTGGAGGCGGGACTGAAACCCAGAAACCAGAAGTCCCGCCTCCAGCATGTCTCCATTGAGAAAATCCAGCCCTTTGTGTCTGTCTTCACGGAAGAAGATGCAAAACTCTTCCCGAAAATAGTGGAGAACCAAGGGTCTAGCGGAATGAGGAACTAAAAGAAATTAGTATTAGTAAAAAAATAGTACTGGAGAAATTAACGGGACTGAAAGCCGATAAATCCCCTGGACCAGATGGCCTCCATCCTATGGTTTTGAAAGAGGTAGCTATAGAGATAGTGGATGCATTGGTTGTCATCTTCCAAAATTCCATAGATTCTAGAACGGTTCCTGTGGATTGGAAGGTAGCAAATGTAACCCCACTATTTAAGAAAGGAGAGAGCGAGAAAATGGGGAACTACAGACCAGTTAACCTGACATCAGTAGTAGATAAAATGCTAGAATCTATTATTAAGGACATGGTAACAGGGCACTTAGAAAATAATAATAGGATTGGGCAAAGTCAACACAGATTTATGAAAGGGAAATCATGTTTGACAAATCTGTTAGAATTTTTTGAGTTTGTAACTAGCAGAATAGATAAGGGGGAACCAGTGGATGTGGTGTATTTGGATTTTCAGAAGGCATTCAATAAGGTGCCACACAAGAGGTTATTAAAGAAAATTAGGGCTCATGGGATTGGGGTTAATATACTAGCATGGATTGAGGATTGGTTAACGGACAGAAAACAGAGAGTAGGAATAAACGTGTCATTTTCGGGTTGGCAGGCTGTAACTAGTGGGGTACCGCAAGGATCAGTGCTTGGCCTCAGCTATTCACAATCTACATCAATGATTTGGATGAGGGGACCAAATGTAATATATCCAAGTTTGCTGATGATACAAAGCTGGGTGGGAATGTAAGTTGTGAGGAGGATGCAAGGAGGCTTCAAGGGGATATAGACAGGCTAAGTCAGTGGGCAAGAACATGGCAAATGGAATATAATGTAGAGAAATGTGAAGTTATCCTTGTGCTTGTACACAAATCACTGAAAGTTAACATGCAGGTACAGCAAGCAATTAGAAAAGCAAATAGTGTTTTGGCCTTTATTACAAGCGGATTTGAGTATCAGAGTAAAGACGTCTTACTGCAATTATATAGGGCCCTGGTGAGACCACACCTGGAGTATTGTGTACAGTTTTGGTCTCCTTACCTAAGGAAGGATATACTTGCCATAGAGAGAGTGCAACGAAGGTTCATCAGACTGATTCCTAGGATGGGGGATTGTCCTATGAGGAGAGATTGAGTAGACTAGGCCTATATTCTTTAGAGTTTAGAAGAATGAGAGGTGATCTCATTGAAACATACAAAATTCTTACAGGGCTTGACAGGGTAGATGCAGGGAGGATGTTTCCTCTGGCTGGGGAATCTAGAACCAGGGGTCACAGTCTCAGAATAAGGGGTCGGCCATTTAGGACTGAGATGAGGAGAAATTTCTTCACTCAGAGGGTGGTGAAACTTTGGCACTCATCACCAAAGTCTGTACGCCCTACTCCTCCAGCACGTTCTTCTCCTTTGAGCACCTCACCTTATTCCACCCCCTCACCTCTCATTTAAAATTCTCATTCTCTACCACCCACCCAAGTACCATAAAAATTTTATTACTGAAATATCTTTACTGCTTTCCTCCCTCAGCCTCTGCACCGAGCGACTTCTCATCCTTGGTGATTTCAACCTCCATCTCAATTCATCATGCTCTCCTCTGAGTTCACTAGCATCCTCCTTTAATCTCTCCCTCCATGTGAACTCCCCAACCCATATTCACGGCCACCCCCTCGACCTTGCCATCTCTCGTGGCCTCGCTACCCCTATCATGTCAATCCCAGATAAGGCCATCTCTGACCACTTCCTCGTATCACTCTCCATCTATATCCCCCTTCCCCCCCCCCCCCACTGCACCGCCCCCCCCCCCCCCCCCCCCACAAACCCTACTTCCATCTGTGTCCGCCCCTGGAAAAATCTCTCTCCCAGCTCGTTTACAACTGCACTTACGAAATCCCAACTGTCCAGCCTTTGGCCCTCCATTCACCACGACATTTCTGCAGCTACCGATCTGCTCAACCACACCCTCACCATCACTTTTGATGCCCTAGTCCCTACTAAAACAATTACTCTCTCTCACCCTGTCCATTCCCCTGGTACGGCCCTCACCTTCACTCCCTTAAGTCCAAGGGACGCAGACTTGAACGGATATGGCGGACAACTGGTTTAGCCATTCACCGTCAGGTCCCTTTCATAAAACCATGCTGATTCTGCTTGACTGTATCATGATTTTCTAAATGTCCTGCTACTACTTCCTTAATAATGGATACCAACATTTTCCCAATGACAGATGTTAGGTAAACTGTCCCCCTCTCCCTCAAATCTGCCGTCATCACCCCCTCCTCAAAAAGCCAACCCTTGACCCCTCCGTCCTTGCAAACTACCACCCCATCTCCAACTATCCTTTCCTCTCCAAAGTCATTGAAAGTGTTGTCGCCTCCCAAATCCGTGTCCATCTTTCCTGCAACTCCATGTTTGAATCCCTCCAATCAGGTTTCCGCCCTGCCACAGTACCAAAACGCCTCTTATCAAAGTCACAAATGACATCCTTTGTGACTGTGACAAAGGTAAACTATCCCTCTTCGTCCTTCTTGACCTGTCTGCTGCCTTTGACACGGTTGACCACTCCATCCTTCTCCAACGCCTCTCCACCGTCGTCCAGCTGGGTGGGACTGCACTCGCCTGGTTCCATTCTTATCTATCTAATCGTAGTCAGAAAATCACCTGCAATGTCTTCTCTTTCCACTCCTGCATTGTTACCTCTGGTGTCCCCCAAGGATCTATCCTTGGCTCTCTCCTATTTCTCATCTACATGTTGCCCCTTGGTGACATCATCCGAAACCACAGCATCAGTTTCCACATGTACGCTGATGACACCCAGCTCTATCTCACTACCTCTTCTCTTGATCCCTCCACGGTCTCTAAATTGTCAGACTGCTTGTCCGGCATCCAATTCTGGATGAGCAGAAATTTTCTCTAATTAAATATTGGGAATACTGAAGCCACTGTTTTCAGCCTCCCACGTTCTACCCTACGTAAACTTGAAGTCATCCAAAACTCGGCTGCCCGTGTCCTAACTCGCACCAAGTCCCATTCACCCATCACCTCTGTGCTCGCTGACCTTCATTGGCTTCCGGTTAAGCAATGCCTCAATTTCAAAATTCTCATCCTTGTTTTCAAATCCCTCCATGGCCTCGCCCCTCGTTATCTCTGTAATCTCCTCCAGCCCCACAACCCCCCGAGATATCTGCGCTCCTCTAATTCTGCCCACTTGAGCATCACTGATTATAATCGCTCAACCATTGGTGGCTGTGCCTTCTGTTGCCTAGGCCCTAATCTCCCTAATTTTGCCCTAATTTCTCCTTATGTGGCTCGGTGTCAAATTTTTTGTCTTATAATACTCCTGTGAGGCGCCTTGGGATGTTTTACTATGTTAAAGGCGTTGTATAAATACCAGTTGTTGTTGTGGATGTAAAAGATCCCATGGCGCTATTTCGAAGAAGAGCAGGGGAGTTCTCCCCGGTATCCTGGCCAATATTTATCCCTCAATCAACATCACTAAAAAGAGATTATCTCATTGTTATTTGTGGGAGCTTGCTGTGCGCAAATTGGCTGCTGCGTTTCCTACATTCCAAACAGCGACTACACTTCAAAAGTATTTTATTGGCTATAAAGCGCTTTGGGATGTCCTGAGGTCATGAAAGGCGCTACTACATAAATACGAGTCTTTCTTTTACTCAATTGGCGGTGCTTCGCGTGATTTGTCACTGTGTGGAAGACAACTTAGCTGAGACCCATCCTGACATCCTACAAACTCCACCGGACAGGTGAATGGGAATGGGATCCATGTTTCTTTATTTATCTCTCTTCTCCCTAGGCCTGGATTGCTAAGCCCAAGTGTAACACCCCCACACCCCCACCACATTTAACGAGGTAAAGGAGCGGGGCCTTTGCTTAAAATGTGTAACGGGCCGTGAAACAGTCTCATTATAACGGATTGTTTCACATTACAAATGTATTCTTGTCATCTAGGCGTGATTATCTCCAAACTAAGGGGGCGATTTTGTTAATGGGGGCGCTTTGGAGGCGGGACTGCTGCTTGGTGGGTCGATGTCCCGCCTCCATCGATTTGTGGCCAACCCACGCTATTTTCCCTTGATTGACCTTGTTAAGCCCGCCCAGTTGCAGAGAACGTCAACGGATGACGTTTCATCTGTCAAAAATTTTAAGTCTATATCCAATTCCCTTTTGAATGTTACTATTGAATCTGCTTCCACCGCCCTTTCAGGCAGTGCATTCCAGATCACCACAACTCGCTGCGTTTATATATTTAAGAAATAATTCTACTCCATCTCCATCCTGGATTTTTTTGCCAGTTATCTGTGTCCTCTGGTTACCGACCCTCCTGCCAGTGGAAAGTTTCTCCCTATCTACTCGATCAAAACCCCTCATAATTTTGAATACCTCTATTAAATCTCCCCTTAACCTTCTCTGCTCTAAGGAAAACAATCCCAGCCTCTACAATCTCTCCACATAACTGAATTACCTCCTCCCTGTTGCCATTCTGGTAAATCTCCTCTGCACCTGGATATGTCGGAGGAGACCTCTCTGCACTGCCTCCGGCTGATAAAATGGGCCTCCGCAGAGCTGTGCCATTTGCAGCGCAGCGACATCTGAATCAGGGTTGTCTTTTCCCAAAGAAGAGAGGGTTACCAGGGCATGAGGCTTTCATGCTATTGGATTCTTTCAAGCCACTCCAGGAGATTTCTGTCACACCAGGCAATCTGCACTGCAGACCTGAACTAAGCAAGTGAGAGCTGCTTTGTTCAGAAGGGGCGACACATTCATCACCCTGCCTGAGAACAGGAGGCATCTTCTGGATAGGGCTCAGTGCTTCCACCAATAGCCGGGGGTCCCCCCTTGAGCACAATGCAATGCACGTGGTACCCATGTGGGCATTGGAGTTCTTCATATCAACCCCGTGGCCTTAATGAACAGGGTTTGCCCTCAAATGTTCAGCTGGTATCTGACCCCAGAAACATCATCATGCATGTCTGTAACCATTATCCGGGAAGCAGCCCAACTCATTCACTCTTGTCCTTCAGGGAAGGGAATCATCCACCCCTACCTGATCTGGCCTAATATGATTCTAATCCCACATTACGTGGTTAGTTGACTCTGAATGCCCTTGGGATTGGCAATAAATATGGCCTTGCCAGTCTGGTGTCGCCCAAATACCAAGAATATATGTATTTTTTTAAAGAACCATGATGCCTCATTGTGTGGCAGTCCGCAGTGGCCTGCATTATTTGAAGTAGTACTGGGAGGACAGTCCTTAGGAGATCAGGGCTCACCCCTGTATCCCACAGCTGCTGACATGACTGAGAAACCCCTAACAGCAGAGGAGCACATTGGCCTGGATATCTGTTTACTGTTCCTCAGTTGCCACCAGCACCTTCAAGAAAAATGTGTCATGCAGCTTAGCAAAGTGCGCGCATAAATGAGCACAATGCTTCAGATGATACTTCCCAGAGGGGGCAGCAAATCCGCACTAAGTTTTCTTTGATGGACCCCACAAAGATGATGTGCAAAAGTGAGGAACGTGCTTATCTTCACCTTGCAACAAATGGTTTCCTCCTTTCCAGCTCGGTACAAGGGTCCTGGGTGATCACATTGATTGCGGTCGACCACATGGAGGGTGCCCGTCAGCTTCATAAGGTCCACCCTCCTTTGATGCACCTCCCTGAGCCAGGACCTCCAACCCTTTGATGCTGCAAAGAGCAGTGTTACCTGCATGTCCCTGCTGTGCCATTTTGAACAACTAGTCCACTTCTCTGCCGTCATGATCCCCTTTTATAGAGAGCTGCAGCCCTTTAAGAGCTGCGCTGGGTTGCAAGATATTGCGCTCCCAGCAAAGTGTGCTACAGGCCAGGCTCTCTGGGCAAGCTTCCATTAGCCTATTCAAATTGGGGGGAGGATCTCCCATGGGAAAATGTAGTGTACCTGTGCTACTGGTGTGGCTCCTACCTAATGGGTGTGCACAGTCCCAATTCTGCCGAGATCAGAAAACCAGATGATTAATAATAAGATTGGAGTGTAACACTTTCAATTGATAACTGCCGATTTCTACTGTGAGATCTGAACGGCTTGGCAAGGTTGGATGTTTGAATTTCCAGGTGTCATCGGAAAATGCCAATGATCTTTTCACACTCAGTGGGGTCTGGAATGTATCACTGTTTGGCAAGAGGCTGCAAGAAGAAACCGAGTTAATTGCTAATCCACTGGGGTGGGGGTTGGGAGGGGGTTTATTCTATGTCAGCCAGATTTTTATGGTGGCATTGATCAACCACTCCACAAAGTAAGACTTGCATTTATATAGTGAATTTAACAACCTCAGGACATCCAAAGGCACTTTACAGCCAATGAAGTACTTTTGAAGTGTAGTCACTGTTGTAATGTAGGAACCACGGCAGCCAATTTGTACACAGCAAGCTCCCACAAACAGCAATGAGATAAATGACCAGATAATCTGTTTGTGATGTTGGTTGAGGGATAAATATTGGCCTGGACACCAGGGAGAACTCCCCTGCTCTTCAACCAATAGTGCTATGAGATCTTTTGTGTCCACCTGAGAGGGCAGATGGGACCTCGACCTAATGTCTCATCTGAAAGACAGCACCTCCGACAGTGCAGCACTCCCTCAGTACTGCACTGGAATGTCAGCCTAGATTATGTGTTCAAGTCTCATGGAGTGGGACTTGAACCCACAACCTTCTGACTCTGTGGCTTACCAACTGAGCCACGGCTGACACCCAGAGAGAAAACTCTCTTCAGCAGCTTTTGTAGAGGTGAGGCTGCCTCGTATATAAATGTTGTATTATGGATGCTGATCCAAATTACCAGGAGAGTTAGGGAAGTGTTACATCTTTTATTATTATTGTGATCCAAGGATTTGAAGTTAAATGTTGTAATCTAGTCAATTCTGCTGTGTTGATCTTTTGTTACTGTTTCATTATTACATTTAATAAACCCTGATTCTTAGATTATAGTCTAAGCCATAGGGTCTGACCGTGGTTGTTGTTTCATTATTCGAAGACATGAGTTGACTTGTCATTTCACAGTGAACAGATTCCAGTAACGAGGGTTCGACCCTGGGCAGCGCTTCATTTGAAAGATTGTGTGTGTATAAGGCCACCTGTTTGGTTGCTAGAGAGTGAGGGCTTGCTTTAGGGAAGTTTTCATGAGTCGTGTTCCCTTTAAGCTGCGAGGCCGGGCATTGCTCCAGGGGTCCCGCACAGCCGGCTTTTAAATAGAAAAACTGCGCATGCCGGAACTTTGACTGGGCCGCGCAGCCCGTTAAAGGGGCAGCGCAGCAACCCCCCCAAAAAAAATTACAGGGAGCATTGGTCATGGGCATGTGAGTGTCGTCTGGTGCAGCCTGAAAATCGTATCCATCTCTCGCCTGTGGTTTAGGTGGATGCTTAAGGTCACACAGCACTAATCGAAGGGCAGGGAGTTCACCCAGTGGCCTGGTCAATACTCTTCCCTCTAACCAACACACCAGAAGCTGATTAGCTGGTCATTCATCTCGTGGATTGCGTGATCTCGACACGTGCCGGAACGATGGTCACTGCACTTAAAAGCGTTGTATGTGAAATAAAAAACAAAAATGCTGGAAACGCTCAGAAGGTCAGGCAGCATCTGTGGAAAGAGAAACAAGAGTTAACGCTTCAGGTTGTTGCGTGTGGAATGCTTTGAGACATCCGAGAGAATGAGTAAAGGCACAAACAATTTTATATTTTAGTCTCGCTATATGATTGACACAGGACTGTGTACTATTATTGAAGCGAGTGACTTGTGCAGTACAACATCATAACAAATCCCACCCATTTCTGCACTTGCCCTGTGTTGAAGTGACTTGTTCCCAAAGTTTGCATTAAAAGTCTTGGAGGCTTTCAACGTTCAGATCCACTCAGATCCACTATCAATAATCACTTGCTTTATCTTAAGTGCATGGTGTTCCCATGCGTCTGCTGCCTTAGACAAGGACAAGGTGCATGGGAACACCATCACCTCCAAGTCACACACCATCCTGACGTGGAAGTATATCGCCGTTCCCTCACCATCGCTGGGTCAAAATCCTGGAACTCCCTACCTGACAGCACTGTGGGAGTACCTTCACCACACAGACTGCAACGGTTCAAGAAGCAGGCCCAGCACCGCCTTCTCAAGGGCAGCTAGGGATGGACAATAAATGCCGGCCTTGCCAGCAACGCTCACATCCCAAGAATTAATTTAAAAAAATATATAGCAAGCTGTTAGTGCTGAGGTAGCTGCACTACATCACACCTGTCTGAAAAGAATCTTCAGACTATCTGGTTTTAAATATCTTAAGTTAAAATATTTGCCATTTCAAAGTAAATGGGGGTGTGACGTTATGGCTTCTGCAACTGAACAAATTATTTTTGGTTATTTAAAAGTCTGCTGGCATATCCTCTATTGAACTCCCTTTTGCTCTGAGGTGATTGATATGTGAAACTGTCCTTCCAGCACATTCATGGGAGAGCCAAGCTGGGATCATTACAAATGATGGGAACATAGAAACAGGAGTAGGCCATTCAACCCCTCGAGCCTGTCCATAACCCTGAATAGCCTAACAAAATCTCAGTTTTGAAATTTTCAATTGACCCCCAGCCTCAACAGCTTTTTGGGGGAGAGAGTTCCAGATTTCCACCCCCCTTTGTGTGAAGAAGTGCTTCCTGATTTCACCCCTGAACAGCCTGGCTCTAATTTTACGGTTATGCCCCCTTGTTCTGGACTCTCCCACCAGAGGAAATAGTTTCTCTCTATCTACCCGATCAACTCTTGAAAGATCTTGGTTCCAAGTGGCACTGGTCCTGCAAATTCCTGTTCAGGCCGCCTCGCCTCGCCTCGCCTCAACAGAGTTGCAGTATTAAAATAATCGTCTCGCCGGGCTCTTAAAGGGAGGTGACTGCCGGGACCTTGGAGTGGATGAGATAGCGAGTGGCGTAGATGAAGTAAATCTGCGGCGCCACTCCAAAAGGAGCCAAGCTAATAGAAGAAGGATCAACACCTGCAATGGTTTTCTGGGTAGGCAAAACCCTCAGAGTCATTCAAGAGCAGTTAGATGATGGGGCTGTAAGTCTCCTATCCCCCACCCCCTCCCCCAACTCCTAGATGTCTTGGGTGAGCTGGGCCTCATCTACTACTTATCTTGTGTACCTTTAGCCATTATAAATGACAAACTTTAAAAACTGCTTGCAATTCCTTATGTTGGCCACATGGTGTCACTGTAAAGCTAGCTTGTAATTTTTCATCCTAGAAATTAATTCAAACTTCAGAGTATTGGTTCCCTTGGTAAATTCAAAGGGAATCTCATTACCTAAAATATCACCTTATTTTTTGAACATTGGTGTTGATTTGACGTGTGAAAGAGACTTCTGCATCTGGCTTCAGACTGTGCATTTTACATTGCATCCTGCCGCATGGGATTGATGCCGAGGAAATGCAAGTCTGTGAACTCGGAGATGTATTTTGGTATTGCTGTGGGTGATGTGCCCTGTCAGTCGCTCGGTACTCTCTAACTTTCTTGCATAAGCCATAATCTCAGCCTTGAGGGCCGCTTGACTGCAACATAGAGTAGACGCAGAGAAACGATTTCCTCTGGTGGGGAATCCAGAACAAGGACGGCACAATCTTAAAATGAGAGCTAGGTCATTTTAGGAGTGAAATCAGGAAGCATTTTTTCCACAAAGGGTAGTGGAAATCTGGAACTCTAAAGACTCTGTATGCTGGGGGTCATTTGAAATTATGAAGGCTGAGATTGATAGATTTTTGTTGGGTAAGGGTATCAAGGAACATGGAGCAAAATTGCACTAAATGGAGTTAAGATACAGATCAGCCATGATCCAATGCAATGGCGGAACAGGCTCGAGGAGCTGAATGGCCTACTCCTGTTCATATGTCCAAACATGCTACACCACAAGATGATAGGATGCAGGGTCTTGACAGCGACTTCCCTGCACAGTCAGCTCCTGGCTTCAATCGTGCTGCTGTGGGCCGAAGAGGAGTCCAGCCAGGCACTTCCTCCTCGGGGGGGGAGACGGGGGCAGAAATAAGCCCATGTACCCAGAAAGTCTATTTTTAACAGGGCCCTTTCACGCTGTGTGGAAGCTGGGATCACCCTGCCTCCAAATAGCTGTCCAAATGTAAAGGGGGGCAAACATTGGAAATGCTCAACAAGTCAGCCAACAGAAGAGAAGATGGGCTGTTACGTCAGGGATGTTGAATCAGGAGAGGGCCAGACCGTGGAGGAGAGACGCGAGAGGATGATGGAAAGGTTGGCTGCGCGCAGTCAGGCCAGGCTCCGGACAATTGGTGGTCTCGATGTTAATGGGTGGGATTGAAGTCAGACCAGACGGACTTGGAACAGTGTGAGGCACCTCTGCAGCCACGCACTGTTGGGTAGCAGTAACACATTTCAAGACCAGGGGAGGTTGGGGATTGGATTGCAGACTGTTTTAAAGAGATCGACCCTTGAAGGGTCCCAGACCTGAAACGTTAACTCTGTTTCTCTCTCCACGGATGCTGCCTGGCCTGCTGAGTGTTTCCAGCATTTTCTGTTGTCATCTTAACAGTGCTGTCAGGGGAAGTCCCATCCAGTAGAATGTCACTTCCACAGGAGTCAGGAGGTAAAATTGGAGGCTCCATCACTCACGTTACTTTTTGTTCAGATCCTGAGGCCTGTTGCCCAGTGGCATTGGGAGAGTCGAGGGAAAGTATAATGGATGACCAATCCCATATCACCAGTTTTAAGCCAACGGCAAATGTTAAGATTACCCCCCGGTGTCTGACATTCAATAGCCAAGTAAATAAAATGCACAATAAAATGTGTTTTTATCTGGTGCCTTATCGCGTAGAAATGATTCAGAGAATCAATTTTTGGAGTGCAGCGACTGGTTATAGAAAGAAGAACACGAGCTTGTAGTTATGTAGCAATGTTCATGTCCCCAAGCGCTTCACAGCCAGTGAAATATCTTTTGAATTGCAGTCGCTGTTATGCAGACAAACGCGGCAGACAATTTGTGCACAGCAAGATCCTCCAAACAGCAACTCCATGAACAGCCAGACAATCTGTTTTCGATGGTGTTGCATGAGGGAGTAATGTTGGGTTGGCCGGGATACTGGGAGAACTCGTTTTTGGCAGAATAATTGCCACGGGATATTTTACAGCCGCCTGAACAGGTGGACGTGACTTCAGTTTCATGTCTCATCTGAAAGACGGCACCTCCAACAATGCAACACTGCACTGAAGTGTCAGCCTAGATGACATGTTCCAGTCCTGGCAGTTACTAAGATTTGTTTGTGTGTATTTTTTGATGTGAGTGTGTGCGCGCGTGCTGAGATGTTAATCTGTACCGGAGGACTACTATAGAAATGTAAGTTTCTATTTTTTTTTGGTGACTATAGTCCTTCTCCTCTTTCCTGTTCCTGTTCAGCACCAAACCAGCTCACCCTTCCCCCACAACCTACCTCCTCCCTGTAGCTGCACTCTGCTGTACTCCAGCTTTATTACACCACTTCCTATTGGTTCTTCTCCCAGATCTTAATGTTTAAATTCGAGGAGGGAGGTAAGGACACGGTTTAAAGACTCAAGCTTGGTGCCACCTGATCACTACTCGCTTATTTCTCGTTTTGCCCAGAAATTGGGCTACCTACCACTTTCCCCCTCCTCCCACCCACCCCTCTCTCTTTCTCCCTCTCTCTATCTCTCTCTCCCTTTCTCCCTCTCTCACTCTCTCCCTTACTTCCCTCATCCTCTCTCTAACCCTCTCTCTCTTTCTCCCCTCCTCTCTTTCTCCTCTCTCTCTCTCTAACCCTCTCTCTCTCTCACCCCTCCTCTCTCTCTCTTTCTCCCCTCTCTCTCTTTCTCCCCCTCTCTCTCTCTTTCTCCCCCTCTCTCTCTTTCTCCCCCTCTCTCGCTCTCTTTTTTAACCCTTGTGGAGTTTTGCACTATAGATGCTAATCCTTCATTTAGGTAGTTCAGTGAAGATTCTCACTGCTCCCCATGATATCCTTGACCACTGAATGTGCCTTTTAATATGCAGTAGCCTCTCTCTCTCTCTCTCTCTCTCACTGCAAAGCAAGCTTACTATTCTGTCTCCACGCTAAGAGCAAGAAGAGAGCAGAGGCACTTGCCAAGAAACAACAGCATGACCACTAGATGTGTCACAATCAGAGTTTGAATTCATATTTGTGGAAATGCTTCCTATTAAAAGCTTGTCGACCTCCCCTAGTGTGATTTGCTAGCACTGGGAAACGACAGCTTGTGCCTAGTATGTCGAACAAGACATTGCCTCCAGCCTCGAGTTTTCAGTCTTCCTGTAAAGTTAGGATGCTGCTGGGTTTTGTGAGATCTATTTCTGGGTGCCAATTCTGGAGTGTTCCTCACGAGTGAGTCATCAATAGCAACTGGGAGCACAAAGCTCATCTGATCTGAAATTGAACAGCATAACTGGACCAGACCAAGCTATTTTTAAGGGCCGTTGAACGATTTCTCCACCAGCCCTCACCTGCCCCTGCAATAGTCTGGGCCTCTCGCCACGGGGGCCTGGCTGTAAAGATGGATGGATAGCGAATAGCTCGACAGCTTCTGCCCAGGTTGCTTTTGTAGGCAGCCAGGTTTGGGAAAGCGGGGTGGTGGGGATGACGGGAGGGGGGGGGGGGCGGGGATGGCGGGAGTGGGGGAGGGAAGGAAAGATTATTCAAGTATAGTCTGACTTGGGACTCCTGCTGAACTTCCAATCCTTCCCATCTGCTAAGTAGCTCATCTCATCTCTCGGGATTTTTTTTTCCACTTGATGACTTGGCCGAGACTGACATTTCCCCTTCTCGGGGGAGGGGGTGGGGGGGAAGCCAGCTGATATCGAGACCCAACCCCCCATCGCTCTACCCATAATGCTGCGTGTCTTGCCCATTACATTACTGCCGTGCGAGTTGGTGTGTGTGAGTTTTGAGTGTTTTTTTAATGGATCTTGTGCATTTGGGTTAGAAACCAATTTTGAAAAACTCTCGACAGAAGATTTCATTTTTTGTACAGAATGCCCACAGGTGCAAGTAAATGTCTCAACAAGAAATACAGGCTAATCTAGTCACACAGAACAAATAAAATAAAATGGGGAGTGGAGTGATTGACTTTAAAAGTCTACATACCGAGCTCGCAAATTTCCACTTCTCATCAGCCTGTGCACTGTTAGTTGGCCTTCTGCCTTTATCTCAAAAGTAATTTTCAGAAAGAATTTTACATTAATTCCCCCCCCCCCCTATTTCTCACTGTCCTAGCCTGAGACACGGCTCCTTTCTGAGCTGTGGTCCCCCGGGTGCTCTGACATGTCCCCACACCCCCTCCCCTCAAATAGCTACTATTCTTCACATTTGAACCCCGACAGTCAGGCCATTAACGTGACTGGCTGGGTGGAAAATTGGAGGTTAGAAGTGGAAAACGCAGGTCTGATTGTTGGCAGGCTATTCGGGCATGGTGGGGGTTGGGGGGGGGGGGGGCGGCGGGTGGGGAGGGGGGGCACATTGCAGCCAAGCCCGAGTCTTTCCTCATATCTGATGGAAGGTCATCGACCTGAAACGTTAGCTCTGTTTCTCTCTCCACAGATGCTGCCTGACCTGCTGAGTATTTCCAGCATTTTCTGTTTTTATTCCTTACCTCACTTGATGTACACAGATTTTCACTTTTTAACAAGGGACAAGGATCAAGAGCAGGAACTTTAACAACAACTTGCATTTATATAGCAACTTTATGGAGTAAAACATCCCAAGGCGCTTCACAGGAGCATTATCAGACAACATTTGTCATGAGTTACCTAAGGAGATATTGGGACAGGTGACCAAAAGCTTGGTCAAAGAGGTAAGTTTGACGGAGCGTCTTAAAGGAAGAAATGTGGAGCGGCAGCGAGGTTTCGGGAGGGAATTCCAGAGCTTGGTGCCTAGACAGCTGAAGGCACCGCTGCCAATATTGGGGTGAAGGAAATCGGGGATGCACAAGAGGCCAGAATTGGAAGAACAGAGAGATCTTGGAGGGTTGTAGGTCTGGAGAAGGTTACATAAGTAGGGAAAGGCGAGGCCATGGAAGGATTTGAACACAAGGATGAGAATTTTAAATTTGAGGCGTTACTAGATCAGGAGCCAATGTAGGTCAGTGAGCACAGGGGTGATGGGTGAACCGGACTTAGTGCGAGTTAGGACACGGGCAGCAGAGTTTGGATCAGCTGAAGTTTACAGAGGGTGGACGATGGGAGGCTGGCCAGGGGAGCATTGGAATAGTCGAGTGTGGAGGTAACAAAGGCAGGGATGGGCCTTCCAGCAGCCGATGGGCTGAGGCAATCTAATTAAGTAACCAATCCCACCTCCTTCATGCTTAGGCCAAATTGTAAGGTCCCAACTCTTACCCTGATTGAGACTGGCTAAGTCAGAACAGACCCAGGACTGAAGCTGAATCTTCTGGTCAGTATTACTCAGTATCACACCAGGTGGTGCTTTTATACACTGAACCAGGGGGTGGAGAAAGAAAGCCAAGTGTTGTTTATAAGGAGATGTGACCAATATGATTGATCCCTGTATATCTTAGCGCCATCTCCTACTCCCTCAAGTCTTTTTCAGAACAGTTTTCTACCTGGCACACTCCCAAGGTTAGATTACAAGGATTCGTGACTCCTTTTCCCCTCCCCCTTCAAGCTTTTGAATTTCAAGCAGTCACGGGCGTTGAAGAGGAAAAATTGGAAATGTCACAGGTTTCTGATTGTAATGAGCCCCATCTGCAATGTAAATGCCCCCCTACAATGTTACTGTAATCTAGTTTACACTCTTCCTGCTGTTTTGAGTGAATCTAATAATTTTCTGTTCTCCCGCTGTTGAGGAAGCCGATGTCTGTTGCCTTGTGATGTCGGCGCACACAGAGTGCCGCTGTGTTTAGATTCAGTGCATTGTGGAGTTTTACTTGGAGCTGGTGTCCTTGGTCAGCGCCGTCCTCCCCTCCGACACGGTGGGTGAACTTGACCAGCTCCCGGGCGGCGGCAGGTGGAGGGGGTGTCGGTGTCGGGGTGAACCCGCTTCAGCACTTTTCAGATGGAGTCAGTCACTCTCCTTCCTCCACCTTCCTTTGCTACTTGCCGCCCGTTGCATGTGGCTTTCCACTCGGCTTCTTCGGCGGCCTTCTTGGGAGCTGCTTTCTTCTCCTCCGGCAGTTTCAGTTGCAGTTGGTTAGACTGAAGAATCTTTTGCTTTGGGGGGCAATGGCACCTTGTGGGGGTTTGGAGTGATCGCCATCCAATGCCAGTGTGCCTGCTCCTGATTTTTCAACAGGGCAGCTCTGTATACCTTTGAACAACCTCCTCTACTGTTAGTGTGTAATTCCTTCTTCTTTTCTTCTTAGGCAGTCCCTCGGAACCGAGGATGACTTGCTTCTACATTAAAAATGAGTTCTCAGGTGACTGATGAGTCCAATGCGGGACCTACAGTCTCTGTCACAGGTGGGGCAGACGGTGGTTGAAGGGACGGATGGGTGGGGTGCTTGGGTTGATGTGCGCTCCTTGCGCTGCCTGCGCTTGGCTTCCGCTTGCTCCCGGCAAAGAGACTCGAGGTGTTCAGCGCCTTCCCGGATGCTTCTCCTCCACTTTGTGCGGTCTTGGGCCAGGGATTCTCAGGTGTCAGTGGGGATGTTACACTTTTTCAAGGAGGCTTTGAGGGTGTCCTTGAAGCGTTTCCTCTGCCCACCTGGGGCTCTCTTGCCGTGCCGGAGCTCAGAGTAGAGCGCTTGTTTTGGGAGTCTCGTATCGGGCATGCGGACAATGTGACCGGTCCATCGGAGCTGATCGAGCGTGTAATTCCACTGTTATACTGATAGACCCATCCTATGGCTGCTACTGTAAATGCCATGGTTTTTTAAAAAAATGTATAACCAATTGAGTGTGGGGAGGTGGAAACAGGTATTCCTTATTGTCCGGTGGCTGATTGATTGTCACTGATAGTGAGTCCGCTGCCTTTGATGCAGACTTGGGATCAAACTTGAAACAGGGTTGGAGGAAACCATTGCGATCCCCGGCAATCCTTTTGCTTGTAGATACCAGATGGAGTAAATTGTGTTGGTAAGTCGAATGCAATAAGCTGACTCTTAACACTGCAGTTCAGCGAGAACTTTACTTGCAAGTGTCTGACTCACCAACTGCACACGAATTACACAGGAGGAGGGCCAACACCCTCTGGGCAAATGATGACTTCTCATCCTGAAATTCCTGGTACGGGTCCCGTTATCTCGCTGCTCGTATTATCTGACTGGCCAGTCAATTTGTCAGCGCAGCTCATCTCAGTCCCCAACTCTGACTCGTTGCCACTGAATGTATTACATCAATCTAAATGCATGTTGATATCGGGCGGGGGGAGGGAGAGAGAGAGAGAGAGAGCAGGCAGCCTTGTCTCAAAAAGGCAGTTACTCGCAATGGTTGGGGAATGATTGTGCTGAAATCTATAGTACTGGTATTTTTTTAGGGCCGGTATACTCTTGTGTGAAGCTCCATAGAGTTTGGTTGAAGCTACGGTTGTCTTTGGGACTTCACTGTACCGACCAGTACTTGTTCTGTTGGAGCTGAGCTGGGTGGTGCGGTTAGCTCCGGGGTCTTGAGGTCAAATCCAATCCAGACTGATGAGCTCTCCTCTCGTCACTGGCTATAAGGGTCTAAGGGGTAAAAATTCACTTGGTTGCGCCACCCGTTAGCGCCTTAAGAGGGCGCTAATGGGGCGCAAAGCCGCTAACGCCCGGGCGCAGCGATGTTTGCGCCGCTCGAGAACTTAACTTGAGATTGTGCAGCGGCGCTAAAACTTACCACTGCGACCACCTGCGCGCGCAGATTGTGACGTCATTCCATGGTGCAACGCCCTTGGGGCGCCCCGTAGCGGAAATTGAGTGGCGCCCCCTGCCTTACCGCCTGGCGCTTCCAACGACCAGAAGACTGGAACGCTATCAATCGCTGTGGGGCTGGGGGGGGCGCTATTTAAAGGGGGCCTCTTCCTGTCTTTTATTGTTGGTGGCATTTTTGAACTACGCATTCTGAGAGAGAGAGGGAGAGACTTCTGGAGAGATTCAACGTTGTGTGAAGGAGTTTTGGGTACTGAGCAGCACTTTGCAGGTTCATTTTGATTTGCCATTCCTTGTATCGATTTAGCAGAGACCGTGGGAGCTGCACTCTGAGCTCTTTGCCTGGTGCTCTCCATTGTTCTTTCCAGCACATTTGATGTGCAAGTCTCTCCAGGCCGAGATTCAAGGCAGCAATGAACAGGATGTGGATGGAAAGCAAGATTAACCATCCCCTTTAAGAACTGGCCCGTGCCATTGTGTGTGTGTTCCATTGCTGACTGACATTACATGAGCTTCGCCAGCGCTCCGAGTTAGCGCCTCACTGCTCGGCCTTTGCGCTTAAGAGAGGTGTGCAGCGCCTGCTTTAGCGCTCCACTCACCTCTCGGGGCGGTAAAAGTGAAGTTTCCCGTCAGTGCCGATAATTAGCGCCAGGCGCTAATATTTGCGTCCGGACGATATTTGCGCCCCTATTGGGGCGCGACCTAATTTCTACCCCTAAGAGTATAAGGGGTTGCGCCAGTTCAGCATGGCATAGAATTACACAGCATTTACAGCATAGAAACAGGCCATTCGGCCCAAATGGTCTTTGCTGGTGTTTGCTCCACAGGAGCCTCCTCCCACCCCACTTCATCTCACCCTGTCTGCATATCCTTCTCTTCCTTTCTCCCTCATGTACTTATCTAGCTTCCCCTTAAATGTATCGATGCTATTCGCCTCAACCACTCCCGGTGGTAGCGAGTTCCACATTCTCACCACTCCTCTGGATAAAGAGGTTTCTGCTGAAGTCCTTGTTAGATTTATTAGTGACTATCTGTAATTATGGCCCCTAGTTTTAGACTCCACCCCCACAAGTGGAAACATGCTGGGTGTGGCCTCGCTGCAAAGAACTTCCCACAACCGAGCCGTGCTCGGCACTGAGTTAGTAATCTCCCGGAGCGAGGCCACAAGGATGGGAAGTGGTACAAGCAACACTGGGATGGGCGGAGCGGGGGAGAGGTGGTTTCTAAAGTTTGGGGCTGAGGCATTTCTTAGAGGACAGGAAGAAGGAGCTTCACTCTACGTTGAACGGTGCTATACCTGATTTGGGAGTGTTTATTTTGTTTTAAATCGAAGGGTAGGGCATTACCAACGTTGCCTTTGACCTCCCTTCCAAATTCCTTCACTCTCTCTGCCTTTTTTTCCCTCTCTTGCAAAGGGGTCAGAGGTTGGTCTACACTAGGAGCGCTGTGTCGATGAAAATCGGTGGTGAGTTTCCCCCAAGAAATAATTAGTGATACAAAGCCTAGGTTTTGAAAGTCTGCAGATTGTAGAATGGAAGGGAAGGGAAGTCTGAGGGAGGAACGGAGTCCCATAGGTTTGAGGTCCTGGGAATGAGATCAGGAGACGGTGCAATGGTTTCCACGCGGAGAGATGGTATGGAATGCCATGTTCACATTGGCGGGGAATCCAGTTGCTCAGCACCAACATCCCTCAGCTTGCCAAGTAAAACATTGAGGAAAAAGTGATGTCAAAAAATCATTAACATGCATTTAACCTGACACCTCAACACTCATTCATTGGATGAACAAATCCTGACGCAAATCTCTGACTGAATTGCTGGTTCCAGAGGGGTGTGAAATTGGGGGGAAATGCATATGAATTCAACAAAAACTGGTACCTCCTTTTGACTTATTGGAAAGAATTGATTGATTGAAAAGGATTAGATTGAACGTATGATCTGTCTTGAGCTGTTCCTGGTCTGATTGCTCCTCTCTCTTTCTGTTTATTAGCTTGTATATGGCGAGTCCTTGGTCCGTGATATGATTTATGGCTGAATGTATTACAAGGTGCTGATCTTGTATACATGAATATTCAATATCTATGTGGCTAAAATTAAAACAGTTATTTCTTTTAACCCTTTCTCCTATCTTCTACAATTCTGTTTCCTTTTTTTTTAGTCCCTCAAGGCCCTGGCTGTCTGTCAGATGGATGCTAAAGATCCCACGGTACTATTTGAGGAAGGGTTTCGGCATTCTCCAGATGTCCTGGCCAGGATTTCGCCCTCAACAGATGCCACTAAATTTAAATCAAGATTACCCGGTCATTCATCCCATTGCTGCTCGTGGGCTCTTGCTGTGCGTAACATGGCTGTTACGTAGCAACAGCCACTGGACCTCAAAGTCATTCACTGCACGTGAAGTGCCGCGAGCTGTTTCTGAGTGATGTGCGTTACACTGAAAAATAGTTTTGATACAAATTGAAAAATGTGAAGATATTTCTTTAATAAAAGGAAAAATAAACCAGAGCGATCACTATCTTACCTGATACGTTGCAGTAAAGGATGCTCCAGAGCATGGTACATCGGCGAGACCATGCAGACACTGAGACAACGTATGAACGGACACCGCGCAACAATCGCCAGGCAGGAGGGTTGCCTCCCAGTCGGGGAACACTTCAGCAGCCAGGGGCATTCAGCCTCGGATATGCGGGTAAGCGTTCTCCAAGGCGGCCTTCGAAATACACGACAGCGCAAAATCATAGAGCAGAAACTGATACCCAAGTTCCGCACTCATGAGGAGGGCCTCAATCGCGATATCGGGTTCATGTCACGATACAGAACGTGACTTGACATTATGGCCGGTCTTCCCAGGTGTTTTTTTTAAAAAAAGGCTAACACAAGAACCTACACAGATTGACAGGATATGCAGCCAGCAGGTGGTTTGACACGTTGGACCCCCTGGGACACATCTCATTGTCTTGGCTATGCTCTTTGATGTGGGAAAGATTTGAATATATTTTGTCTGTGTTTAAATTGTGAATTCTGGGAGATTCGCTCACTGCTAAACTTACCTGACGAAGGAGCGAACTGCTCCGAAAGCTTGTAAAATTAAATAAATCTGTTGGACTATAACCTGGTGTTGTGCGACTTCTCATTTTTGTCCACCCCAGTCCAACGCCGGCATCTCCACATCATATCTTAAGTACAACTGCATGAATCTATTTTGAAATACGACTGCACACATTTACAAAGGCTACTATTTCTCTGAAGAGAGACTGCAAAGCAAGTGGTGGACACGGTGCACAGAACAGTACGCTGCCTCTGGGCTGTCTTGCGTTACGCAGTGTAGGCCCCAGATGTTGCAAGACTAGCTGAATTGATGTTCAGCTGTTTAAATCAGCACAATTTGTAAATTTTCATGGCTTTTATGAGGCGTTTCAGCTATTACCCACAACACCCTGAGGGGAATGTAGCAGCTGGTTTTAACAGCAGTTTAACCATTAGTGCAATCACTCTGATTCCTGTCGAACTTGGCTCGAAAGAGTTTATTTTATGTTCAGTCATAAACCTGGCAGTGGTGCACAGAACAGTACGCTGGTGGTACGCTGTACCACAGAACAGTGGTACAGGGGTCTCTCTCTCTCTCTCCCTCTCTGTGTCTCTCTCTGTTGCTCTCTCGCTCTCTCTCCCCCTCTCTGTGTCTCTCTCGCTCTGTGTCTCTCTCTGTTGCTCTCTCGCTCTCTCTCCCCCTCTCTGTGTCTCTCTCGCTCTCTGTGTCACTTTCTGTTGCTCTCTCTCTTTCCCTCTCTCCCTCTCTCTGTCTCTCTCTGTTGCTCTCTCGCACTCTCTCTCCCTCTCTGTGTCTCCCTCTCTGTGTCTCTCTCTGTTGCTCTCTCACTCTCTCTCCCCCTCTCTGTGTCTCTCTCGCTCTGTGTCTCTCTCTCTTGCTCTCTTGCTCTCTCCCCCCCTCTCTGTGTCTCTCTCGCTCTCTGTGTCACTTTCTGTTGCTCTCTCGCTCTCTCCCCCCCTCTCTGTGTCTCTCCCTCTCTGTGTCACTTTCTGTTGCTCTCTCTCTTTCCCTCTCTACCTCTCTCTCTCGCTCTCTGTGTCACTTTCTGTTGCTCTCTCGCTCTCTCCCCCCCTCTCTGTGTCTCTCCCTCTCTGTGTCACTTTCTGTTGCTCTCTCTCTTTCCCTCTCTCCCTCTCTCTGTCTCTCTCTTACCAGTACAGTGACTCTGCTAAGCTCTCTCCTGTACATAAATTGCAAATGTAATTTTGGATTGTGCCCACTCTGTCAGGTGTGGACCTGACAAATATTGCTCCCAGTAGCAGTAAGAATAACATTCTTATGACATAATTTGAACAACACAGGTCAGGGTTACTGCTGCTTAGAGCTGCATTGTTCTCCTAAGCTATTAATTTGTTTCACCCTCTCCAACATGACCAACACCATCACCTCTTCGTGTCCTCACAAAGATGTTGCAGTGTCTGGGGTGTTGTTTAATCCTCTCTTGCTGTCTGTCTATCTCTCTGTCTCGGTGTTGCTCCTTTTTCTCTCTTCTATCTTTCTCTTGCTCTCCTTTTCTCGCTCTCTGTTTTTCTCACTCTGTCTCTCTCATTTTAATAGTCACTTTCCTGATCTTTATCTTCATCTGTTTCCTCAGCTCTTCATCCACTTTATTTCCTTTTGCACTCCTCTTTCATTATCCAGTCTTTCCTTCACCCTAGGATCGTCACGCATTTAAAACCAGATCTTGCCGTCACCTACCCGCTGACTACCCTCATTCTCCTTCCGGCTGTGTTCAGCCTTGTTTGTTGAACTATGGACCTTGGCCCTTCACCTAACTTTCTTCATAAATATCTCTCAGACACAATATTTCATGGCGTTAATTTGGTAATGAGGATTGTTAACAGAAGTAGAATTGTCCATTTGTTCTGCTGCTGTGACCAAGCTTAAATATAGATGTGCTCTTCCCATGAAGCATTGAGGGGGGAGATTTACCCACACTGGCGATGAATGAAATTGCGAAATAAAATGATGCTTCATAACAAAGAAAAACACAATGTGGGGGACACTTTGCCTGAGCTCAGCAGAGCCGTGAGAAAATGCTGTTAATATTTCTGTGCGTGTGTGGGGTCAGTAGTCTGGTTGCCGTGTCGTCATGGATCTCAAACTGTTGCATTCTCTCCGACTCCTTCCTCAACTTCCGCCAATCAGTCGATATTTTTTAACCTTTTTTTTCCAGTTTTCGACCCCCTTCTCCTGAGGTCACTGACTCTTATAGGATGTTGTCTAGCCTCTGGTGCTTTACCCATTCTTTAAGCCTGGACAGTGACTGTCAGCTAGAATCACAGCCAAGCTTAATCCTCGGCTCAGTGGTTGTTTATTCACGTGCACCTTCTCACATCTGCCACCAGCGAACAGTCCAGCTTCTGGCTGTGGCTCAGTGGGTGGCCCTCTCACCTCTGAGCTCAGAAGGTCGTCGGTTCAAGCCCCACTTGAGCACTTCAAGCCAGGCTGACACTCCAGTGTTGTACTGACGGAGTGCTGCCTTGTTGGAGGTGCCGTCTTTCAGGTGAGACATTAAACCGAGGCCCCGTCTGCCCTCTCAGGTGGACGTAAAAGATCCCATGGCACTGTTTGATAGAAGAGCAGGAGAGTTATCCCTGGTGTCCTGGCCAATATTTATCCCTCAATCAACATCACTAAAAGACAGATTATCTGGTCATTATCACATTGCTGTTTGTGGGAGCTTGCTGTGCACAAATTGGCTGTGGCGTTTCCAGTGACTACACTTCAAAAGTACTTCATTGGCTGTGCAGCGCTTTGGGACATCCTGTGGCCATGACAGGTGCTGTAGGGGACAGAAAAGAAAGAACTTTCAGGACGTCTCGAAGCGCTTTACAGCCAATGAAGTACTTTTGAATTGTAGTTTGTGTTTTCGGTTGTGCTTGGTGAGGGATAAATATTGTCCAGGACACCGGGGAAAACTCCCCTGCTCTTCTTCGAAATAGTGCCATGGGTTCTTTTACGTCCACCTGAGAGGCAGACAGGGCCTCGGTTTAACATCTCATCCGAAAGACGGCACCTCCGACAGTGCAGCACTCCCTCAGTACTGCACTGGGAGTGTCTGGAGTGATTTTGTGCTCAAGTCTCTGGAGTGGGGCTTGTACCCAACACCTTCTGACTCAGAGGCGAGAGCGCTGCCCACTGAGCCATGGCTGGCATAAAATAAATATTGCACAAATGGGCTTGTTGCCAATATCAGTGAGACTATTCTGAACAACTGCTTCAAAATTGGTATGGCATTAATTGTAGTGCCTGGTAAATCATTTATATGAGGGGACTGCTCCTTTTAAGAGTATAAATCTCTGCAGTAATCCCCAGCAGACATGATTCTACCTCACAGAAGAGTCCTGAATACAGCAGGCTCAGCCTTTGCAGAGTTTGCTTAGTAACGGGAACATATTTTTATGGAGGCCGCTGAATTCTTCCTTAAATAGCTCTGGTATTCTCTGAGATCCCTAAACAGTCACATCAAAATTGCGGGAACAGGAAATGCTTTTTATTTCCCCGACTTAACATTTTTTTAAAGAATATATACTCGGCCTGAAGGTACTGGCAGTGATTCAGTCTCTGGTTCAGCTAGCAAACCACAAGAGGGAATCAGATACTCTGAACCCCAGATTTAGATTACTGCCTTGATCAGCTCTCAATAGATCGGTTGGTAAATGCACCATCCAATGTAAAACTGAGCCATACAGCTTCAATTCCTGATTACATAGAATTACATAGAATATACAGCACAGAAACAGACCATTCAGTCCAATTGGTCCATCCCGGTGTTTATGCTCCACATGATATTCCTCCTACCCCTCTTCATCTAACCTTATCAGCATTTGCTGAATCAGTTCATCTTGGCTGGGGCTGTGCTTGGAGTGCTACAATTAACCTCAGCATCCCTGGGCGAGGGAGCAGATACACCACACAGCCCTCCTGCTCCTGATCACTGTCCAGTGACCCACACTAGAAGGTACATGTGTGTGGATGTTGGGTTGAGGATAGGATAGGTCCTGGATGTGACATGCCTGTGCCCCTTGCCCAAACGCCCCCCCCCCATAATGGAATAGCTGGCTATACGCACTGTCCAGTCGCCCCCATGAAGAATGTCCACTTGGGCAAGGTACTGGGTGGGTGGGGGGTTAGCCAGCATATGTGGAACCAGATCCAGCATAAAGAGCAAAAGGATAACTAAAGAAAGAGTAGGGCCTATTGGAGACCAAAAGGTAACTTGTGTGTGGAGGCAGAAGACGTGGGTATGGTTCTTAATGAATACTTTGCGTCTGTATTTACAAAAGAGAGGGATGATGCAGATATTGTAGTTAAGGAGAAGGAGCGTGAAATATTAAATGAGATAAACATCGTGAGAGAGAAAGTATTAAGGGATTTAGCATCTTTGAAAGTAGATAAATTGCCAGGCCCGGATGAAATGTATCCCAGGCTGTTAAGAGAAGCAAGGGAGAAAACAGCGGAGGCTCTGGCCATCATTTTCCAATCCTCTCTGGCTACAGGTGTGGTGCTGGAGTACTAGAGGACTGTTAACATTGTACCATTGTTTAAAAAGGGAGTAAGGTATAGACCGAGTAATTACAGGCCAGTCAGCCTAACCTTGGCGGTGGACAAATTATTGGAAAAAATTCTGAGTGTCAATATTAATCATCATTTAGAAAGGCACAGATTAATCAAGGACAGTCAGCATGGCTTTGTTAAGGGAAGGTCATGTCTGACTAACTTGGTAGAATCTTTTGAGGAGGTGACAAGGAGGGTCAATGAGGGTAGCGCGTTTGATGTAGTCTACATGGATTTTAGTAAGGCTTTTGACAAGGTCCCACATGGCAGACTGGTCAGAAAAGTAAAAGCCCATTGGATCCAAGGGAAAGTGGCAAGTTGGATCCAAAATTGGCTCAGTGTCAGGAAACAAAGGGTAATGGTCGACAGGTGTTTTTGTGACTGGAAGGTTGTTTCCAGTGGGGTTCCACAGGGCTCAGTACTAAGTCCCTTGCTTTTTGTGGTATATATCAATGATTAAGAAGTTTGCAGATGATACAAAAATTGGCCGTGTGGTTGATAGTTAGGAAGATAGCTGTAGACTGCAGGAAGATATCAATGGACTGGCCAGGTGGGCAGAAAAGTGGTAAATGGAATTCAATCCGGAGAAGTGTGAGGTAATGCATTTGGGGAGTGCCAAAAAAGCAATGATCGGATACTGAGCAGTGTAGAGGAACAGAAGGACCTTGGAGTGCATGTCCACAGATCCCTGAAGGTAGCAGGACAGGCAGATAAGTTGATTAAGAAGGCATACGGGATACTTTCCTTTATTAACCGAGGCACAGAATATAAGAGCAGGGAGGTTATGCTTGAACTGTATAAAACACTAGTTAGGCCACAGCTAGAGTACTGCATACAGTTCTGGTCACCACATTACAGGAAAGATGTGATTGCACTAGAGAGGGTACAGAGGAGATTTACGAGGATATTGCCAGAACTGGAGAATTTTAGCTATGAGGAAAGATTGGATAGGCTGGTGTTGTTTGCTTTGGAACAGAGGAAGCTGAGGGGAGACTTGATTGAGGTGTATAAAATTATGAGGGCTCTAGATAGATGGGAAGGACCTATTTCCCCTAGCAGAAAGGTCAATAACCAGGGGGCATAGATTTAAAGTAATTGGTAGAAGGATTAGAGGGGAGTTGAGGAGAACTTTTTTCACCCAGAGGGTGGTGGGGGTCTGGAACTCACTGCCTGAAAGGGTGGTAGAGGCAGAAATGCTCATCACATTTAAAAAGTACTTGGATATGCACTTAAAGTGCTGTAACCAACAAGGCTACGGACCAAGAGCTGGAAAGTGGGATTAGGCCGGAGAGCTCTTTCTCAGCCGGCACAGACACAATGGGCTGAATGGCCTCCTTCTGTGCCATAAATTTCTATGATTCTATGAAATCTGAGCCTTCAGAACAGGGGGTGAAGGCTACGGCTCTGTAATTCCATCAACACATCATAGAGTGTTTGCTCACAAGAGAGCTATTTTTTGATCGTTGACATGGATGCAACACTGTGTGGGGTACATTTTGACTTTGTGTAAAACAGGTGCTAGCGAGTCAGCAGCCCGTTTCACATGTTTCTCAATCTTTACATCTCTCAGTAGAAATAAAAGTTGATCTGCCAATTAGTCATCACCCGCTTTTACACTATCGCACAAAGTCTGAGAGAGTGCGTGTCTGGCTGACTGACACTATGCCCTTCAATATCAATTAATAGGCAACAGTAAAGCATATTTGGTGTGTCCATAAACTAATATCTGCCCAATACGACATATCAAGTGTGTTATATGGAAATATAAGTGTTTGTTTTACATGGGTAGTATTCTGTTCTAAAGCACACTTGTGATTATATTCTGTCACCTACTATCAGCGCACTCGTGCCTTCTGTTCTGAGAGTAAAGTTTGGGTGAAACTGGGATCAGGCTTGGCTGTGCTGACCTTTTATACACAGAGCCTGCTAACACTCATTGTCTAGTCTGGCACATGAGGAATGGTTGGCTGGACAAGGTATTGGAGGGCAGCCAGAACCTGTCCAACTGTTTCCCAGCATAACGCCGCAACTACTTTCTTAAAAGAAGCAAATAAGATGCTTTTGCATTTCAGGAGATGTGAAGATTTACATGGTGATGGTCTGGCCTGTTGATTGTAGCAGTACAGTGCTTTGAGACCACTGAGCTCCATCACCATGATGGGTACCCACTTAAACGAAGTACCAGTGAATGCTGGCAGACTATTTGATACTGGAGGGCGTCACAGCCAAATTCGGGCCTGTCCTTACCTGACGTCCATACTTTCATAGGCCAGTGATGAGTAGGAACAGTGGCTGTTCTTTGCCCGCTCCAACTCTGGGAGGCCGACTCTAACTGCAGGACCACCCATGGCTGTCCAGGGTGAGAGTGACTAACTTGGCAAAGAGCAGGGATCAAACCTATGGCCTTTACAAAGTGGGTTCAGGTGAAGAAAGCCCTTTGCTCACTTGATTTTCAATCTCCTAGCTTGGCTCAGTTGGTAGCAATCTCACCTCTGATTCACCTTAAGACCCACTGCAGGACTGCAGCAGATAATCCAGGCTGACGCTCCGGTGCAGAAATGAGCATTTGTTCGGACGAGATGTTAAATTGAGGCCTCATCTGATCCAAGTGGACGTTAAAGATCTCACAATGCTGTTCTCGTGGTGTCCCAGGCCAACATTCCTCCCTCACCCAGTGCCACCAAGAGCAGATTAACTGGTCATTCATTTCATTATGTGGAGATGCCGGTGTTGGACTGGGGTGGACAAATGTGAGAAGTCGCACAACACCAGGTTATAGTCCAACAGTTTTATTTGAAATCACAAGCTTTCGGAGCGCTGCTCCTTCATCAGGTGAAGTCTGACGAAGGAGCAGCGCTCTGAAAGCTTATGATTTCAAATAAAACTGTTGGACTATAACGTGGTGTTGTGCGACTTCTCACATTCATTTCATTGTCATTTGTGTCATCTTGGTGTGTACAAAATGTCGTTACTTCAGAGTAATTCATTGTTTGTGAAGCACTCTTGAGACATTTCTGAGAATTGTGATAAGGTCCGATACAAATGCAAACCTTCCTTTCCAACCCCACAGCTTTACTGAATAGGCTAATAAGACCTTGATTGTTTAGATCTCCTGCAAAAGACAGCACCTCCAACAATGCAGCACTCCATCAGTATTAAATGAGAGCATCAGCTTGGATTCTGTGCTCAAGTCCTGGTGTGGGCCCAAACCCACAGCCTTCTGATCAGAGGCGTGAGGCTGTTGGCTTAGCTCAGGTGGCACTTTTTCTCTATTACTGGGAACCAATCACCCACGGAGACTTTTGTTTCACTTGTTTTGTTCAAACTTTGGTCAATTCTCCAAGCAGCCTTTCTACTTTTAGCTACTTGAGTTGCATGGAGCGCTGGTTAGACCCCATCTGGAGCATTGTGTTCATTCCGTTCTGGGAACCACACTTCAGGATGGATATATTGACCTTGGAGGGGGTGCGGCGCAGATTCATCAGAATGATACCAGGGCTAAAAGAGTTAAATTATGAGGACAGGTTGCATATTGTAGGCTTGTATTCTCTCAAATATAGAAGATTAAGGGGTGATCTAATTGAGGTGTTTAAGATGATTAAAGGAGTTGATAGGGTAGATAGAGAGAAACTATTTCCTCTGATGGGGGAGTCCAGAACAAAGGGGATTAATCTTAAAATTAGAGCTGGGTCGTTCAGGGTTGATGTCAGAAAGCACTTCTTCACACAAAGGGTACTGGAAATCTGGAACTCTCCCCCAAAAATCTGTTGAGGCTCGGGGTCTACTGAAAATTTCAAAACTGAGATTGATAGGTTTTTGTTAGGCAATGGTATTAAGGGTTACTGAACCAAGGCGAGTTAAAATGAAGATTAGCCATAATCTAATTGAATGGTGGAACAGGCTTGAAGGGCTGAAAGGCCTACTCCTGTTCCTAGTCCAAATCTAGATCCACAGATTAGGAGGTATTGACGTAATTAGAAAATATTTAAATGAATAAAGCACGGGGAGAACTCTGATGGCAAGCACATAAATAAGTGGTTATATTTTATGGACAAGCCACTGAAACCTTTTAAAATTAGTGTTTTAACAGATGTTAGGTTGATGCTACACACTTTGATACCTACAAAAACAACACTAGGGACGGGGGGAGGGGGGAATCATTGCTGTTTCTCATGACTCCAGAATTTATCAATTACACTAATCTAAAAGTGTCCTTGGGAAAACTGGCGGATTAATTTATATATTTTCAGAATCATTATCTGTTTAAGGGAAGAATAGTTTGGTGTCAAAATGCATTTCTTTGCCTTTTGTTGTGTGATCTGGAATAAATTTAAGAGCGTTTGAGAGTTAAAGCCAGCCAGCTGAAGCTAATGTTGAGCTAATCCAAGCCATCTGGAGCCCACACGTTTGACTGAACAGAAAGTAGCACATTCTGGAGAGGTGCTGGTTTATTCAACTCTTCAGAGTCTGCCATTTTCAAGTCATTTCTGAGTGGAGTACCATTAGGGATAACCGATTACCCCTGTCTTATCAATAACCCATAAGGATTGCAGACATCCCAACTTCCGGTATTCAATAAGGAGACTCCCAAGCCTGCACACACTCACCAGCAGGGGTCACTGGATAGCGATGCATCTTTTTTGTTTCTTTTTCCTCAAAAGTTTGGAATCTTCGTATTTAACTGCATCAAGTTGTCTTCTCTGGGTTTGATTCGGGTGTGTCCTGACTTGGCCGATCTGAGAGAGGCAGGAGTTGGGGGAGAGCCTACGACTGGCTTTATTGCTCCTCTTCTTCCACAGATCCAGCACAGTGGGGTGGTGGGGAGGGAGGGAGGGATGGGGGGCTGAACAGAAGAGGAGGAAAATGATGCTGATAGAGATGACTCTGGCCCATCTATTACTGGCACCACTCCCACCCCACCCCTCACCCGCTTTCACCCCTGTCATCATTCACCTGTATCCCATGTACCAGCTCAGATTCTCACCCAGGTGATCTAGATAATGGGGATGGGGACATGCACTGGATGGCTCCAAGCCTGAGGGAGTGGAGGAGGGGGCGGGAGAATGGATGAGGACTGGCACATTCCCCAGGGCAGACGGCTTCCCTTGGCTAAGGAGCCTGCAGACTCGGTCCTGCTATGGGAAGAATGGTTAAGGACCATCACGCTTACGCACCAGCTCTGAGAACCCATTCTCATGAGTGTGGCAGATGACCCGAGGTCACGGTGGAGGCCCCTTCCCTCACGTGTAACAACATAGGCAGAAGCTTTTCTCTTTGTTGCAGGGGTGGATCCTGGTTGGGAGTCTGTGACTGTTTCCACTCGCACAACAGCATCCCAGGGCAAGTCAACGCAAGCACAGAGTGCAGCCCTGGAGGCCCTAGTGAGAGACCCCTGCATTCTGGCCTTCAGTTGCTTGGTGCCAGCCTTGCTGGAGACACGTCCTCAGGGGGATTCAGGGCACCTTTAGTTCTCACATTAGGTTAAATGGATCATTGCTGCCACTCTGACAAATTGCGCCTCTTTTATCTGCTCCTAAATTGCACTGATGGAAATTATGTCTAATGGGAGCGGAAATGACAGGAATTCTGCCCCCATACACCACCCATCTCATTTGTAGGTGAGTGGTGATTAAAGGGGCGGACATAGGGAATGGCTCCTTTTAACCGCACCGTTATTGGAATGAAAAGTGGGTTTAGCCCAAAAATCCAAGCCTGTAAGTACAGATGCACCTGCCCGATGCCCCCCAACTTGCCAAACAGACGGTGGATTTTCAGCCCCACTGAGTTTCTGTTGTTAGACTCCCCCCGCCCCCCTCACCAACCCAAGGCCTTCTGGCACTCACTATCTAGGCTCACTCATAAAAATGGTGATGTGGCCAAGGTACCTGGAACTGGTCGATGCCTGTAACACGAGAGTCAATGCCTTCTGAAGAGAATGGGGAGAAAACTGAAAGGAGACCAATACATAGGCCATCAAATGGCCACACCAACCTTCACGCCACAAGATCAAAGTGCATTTGCTTTATCTTAACTGGGCTTGATGAAGTTTCAATCACCACCATTAACAGAGACCTCCCATGCAATCATTAGAATGTCATGTGACAAAACCTCCGGGAAGATCAGAGGTGCCACCCCTACAGCCAGGTTAGATTCAGCTCCCACTTCCAGCAGGACTCAGTGAATAGAGATCGTGAGGGGGAGCTCTGGCTGATTCCCCCCTCCGCACCTCCCCAGCACCCACAGCCCAGAGATGCTGAGGCCAATTGTAATGACTCTACTGGCACCCATGTGAGATTAAGAAGTCTGTACAGACCAGGGGATGAACCTGGATCCTGCTTTATCTGTATAGCTCATTTTGGGAGACTGAGTTTACCAAAACCATGATCAGTGAGGGAGGATATCGATGCTGTTAATGGGATTTAATTGTTCACTGGAGATACAGCGGTAAAGGGATTAAAAGATTTTTGGTTAAAGGAACTCAAAAAGTCGTGTATTTACCCTTCCGACACCCTGAATGTTACTAATTATTATCCGACTTTATGTATAAAGTAATAAAAAGTTTTTTCAAAAATGCTCAGTAGGTCAGTGAGCCTCTGAAAGGGAAAAGACAAGTTAGCATTTGGAGTGAGAGCCGTCGCCAGGATTACTTCCTTGTCCGTTCGGGTGAAAGGCCCCACCTGGAACATTAACCTGTTTTCTTCCCCCTCCCTTTCCTGCTGTGCATGTCCAGTATTTTCTGTCCTGTACTTTTATTTGATTTCCAGCATCTGCAGTTTTAATATTTTTTAAGAGTTGTGTCTGTTCACTGTGTTTGTGGTTCTGTGAGAGTTTTAGAAGCAGTGCAGGATGTAATTATTCCCTTATGTTTGTTTTCTTGTATGTGTTTCTTTTACTGCTTGACTGTTTACAACCCCTCTGATGGTTAAGTATAGGGTGGTAAAAATTTATACTGATGTACTTTACTGTACACTTAATGAAACTCTGCTGTAAATTATACCCTACTCATTTTTTCATAGAGGTTGCCTGGCAAAACAAGAACACGTTTTTATTAATTGTTACTCCACCTCTATCTGCGTACATGTTTTAGCTAAGACTAATAGAGGGGAAACTGCTCGTCAGTATGTAAACGGAAAGTCTTCCTTTCCCAATGTTGACGGGGCTTGCCTCAGTGATTGCCCGTTATCAGTGGTTCCGGGGGAGGGGGGAAGACGCAACAACTTGCATTCACACCGTATCTTTTGATGTAAAGAACATCCCCCAAGGTGCTTCACAGGGGGGGGTATGGAAAACGGCTACCGAGCCAGGAAAGAAGGCAAGTTGGAGGCAGGACTAAAAGCTTGGTGGAAGAGATTGGTTTGGGGGAGGTTTCTGTAGGAGGAGAGTTGAGGGGGAAGAAGGGCAACTCACTCGAGCTCTTTTGTACAGCCCCAGGTCACTTGGGGTGTTTTTCACACCTTAAGATCTTTTTCTCACTAAGCCAAGCTTCTTTTAAAGAAGCCCCAAGCCATTTCTCAACCATCAAGTTTTTAAGCAATTCTATAAAAGAAAGACTTGCATTTATGTAGCGCCATTTATGCACGACCACCGGAGGTCCCAAAGCGTTTCACAGCCAATGAAGTACTTTTTGGAGTGCAGTGTAGAAGCTTTGACCACACTCGATCAGCTCCGATGGACGGGTCACATTGTCCGCATGCCCGATACGAGACTCCCAAAACAAGCACTCTACTCGGAGCTCCGGCACGGCAAGAGAGCCCCAGGTGGGCAGAGGAAATGCTTCAAGGACACCTTAAAAGCCTCCTTGAAAAAGTGTAACATCCCCACCGACACCTGGGAATCCCTGGCCCAAGACCACACAAAGTGGAAGAGAAGCATCCGGGAAGGCGCCGAACACCTCGCGTCTCTTCGCCGGGAGCAAGCGGAAGCCAAGCGCAAGGAGCGAACGTCAACCCAAGCAATCCACCCACCTGCTCCTTCAACCACCGTCTGCCCCACCTGTGACAGAGACTGTAGGTCCCGCATTGGACTCATCAGTCACCTGAGAACTCATTTTTAATGTGGAAGCAAGTCATCCTTGGTTCCGAGGGACTGCCTAAGAAGAAGTAGTAGGAAACGCGGCAGCCAATTTGCGCACAGCAAGCTCCCACAAACATCAACGTGATACTGACCAGATCATCTGTTTTAGTGATGTTGGTTGAGGGATAATTGATGGCCAGGACATTTTCGAAGTGAGTAGAGCGTGAGCTGTCGGTTGTTGACACCTTGAGAGACATTACAAATACCCTAAAGGACCACTAAATGTGCATCTCCTCTCAGTGGCAACTTCGCATATATTCAGAATATAAGAAAGGCCATCAGGTCAGCTTCCTGCTCCATCAATAGTCTATATGTGATTATTCTAACATGGACCTCCTCTTGCCCGCACCAGCTCTTGATCCCCTGCTTTAGGGAAGTTTCTTCCCTGCGGAAAAGAAATCAAGTATTGCAGTTAATGTTTCTATAACCCCAAATTACCCTTTTCAATAGACATTTATCCAGTTTTTTTAAAAATTGCTAATTGGCCTCACTTTCTTTCCTCTCAAATTCAAAAGTGACTAAAAGTCAGTCAAATACAAACTGAATCAATCACACCGCACTGTTTAAATCTGAATTATTCATCTTTCCAACTGCTGAAACTTGCAACGTTGCATAGAGATAAGCCACAAACTAAACCAGGGGTGGAAATTTCTCAAGGCTTCAACCCAATCATTGACTCTTACGCCTTTCTCTGGGGTTTCGGACAATCTGCCACCTAAGTTACGGCGGACAAGCAGGAGAACCCCTGTGGAAATTACTGGCCAGCCCATTTTTATCTCCGATCTTGCAAAGGTCTTTTGGTCATCAAATCAACTGCTTTGTGAAGGCAGGTCCAGTGGGTGCTAGTTTCTTGCCCATGCAGCTGAGGACTGTCTCAGGCTAGAATCCTTATGCAGCTGTTTTTTTTAATTCATTCATGGGATGTGGGCGTCGCTGGCAAGGCCAGCATTTGTTGCCAATCCCTAGTTGCCCTTGAGAAGGTGGTGGTGAGCTGCTGCAGTCCGTGTGGTGAATGTACTCCCACAGTGCTATTAGGTAGGGAGTTCCAGGATTTTGACCCAGCGATGATGAAGGATCAGCGATATATTTCCAAGTCAGGCTGGTGCGTGACTTGGAGGGGAACTTGGAGGTGGTGGTGTTCCCATGCGCCTGCTGCCCTCGTCTTTCTAGGCGGTAGAGGTCGCGGGTTTGGGAGCTGCTGCCGAAGAAGCCTTGGCGAGTTGCTGCAGTGCATCTTGTAAATGGTACACACTGCAGCCACGGTACGCCGGTGGTGGAGGGAGTGAATGTTTAAGGTGGTGGATGGGGTGCCAATCAAGCAGGCTGCTTTGTCCTGGATGGTGTCGAGCTTCCTGAGTGTTGCTGGAGCTGCACTCATCCAGGCAAATGGAGAGTATTCCATCACATTCCTCACTTGTGCCTTGTAGATGGTGGAAAGGCTTTGGGGAGTCAGGAGGTGAGACACTCACCGCAGAATACCCAGCCTGTGACATAGAAACATAGAAGATAGGAGCAGGAGTAGGCCATTCGGCCCCTCGAGCCTGCTCCGCCATTTAATGAGATCATGGCTGGTCATCCAAATTCAGTACCCTGTCCCTGCTTTCTCCCCATATCCCTTGATCCCTTTAGCCTTAAGAAATATATCTAACTCCTTCTTGAATATATTTAATGAGTTGGCCTCAACTGCCTTCTGTGGTAGAGAATTCCACAGGTTCACCACTCTCTGGGTGAAGAAATTCCTCCTCATCTCAGTCCTAAATGGCTTACCCCTTATCCTTAGACTGTGACCCTTGGTTCTGGACTCCCCCGCCATCGGGAACATCCTTCCTGCATCTAGTCTGTCTAGTCCTGTTAGAATTTTATAAGTTTCAATGAGATCCCCTCTCATTCTTCTAAACTCTAGCGAATACAAGTCCAATCGTCCCAATCTCTCTTCATACGTCATTCCTGCCATCCCAGGTATCAGTCTGGTGAATCCTCGCTGCACTCCCTCCATGGCAAGAACATCCTTCCTCAGATAAGGTGACCAAAACTGCACACAATACTCAAGGTGTGGTCTCACCAAGGCCCTGTACAACTGCAGCAAAACATCCTTGCTCCTGTACTCAAATCCTCTCGCTATGAAGGCCAACATACCATTTGCTTTCTTAACCGCCTGCTGCATCTGCATGCTTACCTTCAATGACTGGTGCACAAGGACTCCCAGGTCTCGTTGCACTTCCCCTTTTCCCAATCTATTGCCGTTCAGATAATAATCTGCCTTCCTGTTTTTGCCACCAAAGTGGATAACCTCGCATTTATCCACATTATACTGCATCTGCCATGCATCTGCCCAATCACCCAACTTGTCCAAATCATACTGGAGTTTCTCTGCATCCTCCTCACAACACACACGCCCACCCAGCTTTGTGTCGTCTGCAAATTTGGAGATATTACATCTAGTTCCCTCGTCTAGATCATTAATATATATTGTGAATAACTGGGGTCCTAGCACCGATCCCTGCGGTACCCCACTAGTCACTGCCTGCCACTCGGAAAAAGACCCATTTATTCCAACTCTTTGCTTCCTGTTTGCCAACCAGTTCTCTATCCAAGTCAGTACCTTACCCCCAATCCCACGTGCTTTAACATTGCACGCTAATCTCTTATGCGGGACCTTATCGAAAGCCTTCTGAAAGTCCAAATACACCACATCCACTGGTTCTCCCTTATCTATTCTACCAGTTACATCCTCAAAAAATTCCAGTAGATTAGTCAAGCATGATTTACCTTTTGTAAATCCATGTTGACTTTGTCCGATCCTGTCACTGTTTTCCAAGTGCTCTGCTATTACATCTTTTATAATGGACTCTAGCATTTTCCCCACTACCAATGTCAGGCTTACCGGTCTATAATTCCCCGTTTTCTCTCTCCCACCTTTTTTAAATAGTGGGGTTACATTAGCTACCCTCCAATTCATGGGAACTGTTCCAGAGTCTATAGAATTTTGGAAGATGACCAGCAATGCATCTACTATTTCTAGGGCCACTTCCTTAAGTACCCTAGGATATAGATTATCAGGCCCTGGGGATTTATCGGCCTTCAATCCCGTCAATTTCCCTAACACCATTTTCCTACAAATACTGATTTCATTCAGCTCTTCCCTCTCATTAGACCCTATGTTCCCCGACATCTCTGGGAGGTTATTTGTGTCCTCCTTTGTGAAGACAGAGCCAAAGTATGTATTTAATTGGTCTGCCATTTCTTTGTTCCCCATTATAAATTCCCCTGATTCTGACTGCAAGGGACCTACGCTTGACTTCACCAATCTTTTTCTCTTCACATATCTATAGAAGCTTTTACAGTCAGTTTTTATGTTCCCTGCAAGCTTACTCTCATACTCTATTTTCCCCCTCTTAATTAATCCCTTTGTCCTCCTTTGCTGAATCCTAAACTGCTCCCAATCCTCAGGTTTGCTGCTTTTTCTGGCCAATTTATATGTCCTCTCCTTGGATCTTATGCTATCCCTAATTTCCCTTGTTAGCCACGGTTGAGTTATCTTTTTTGTTTTATTTTTATGCCAAACAGGGATGAACAAATTCTGTAGTTCATCCATGCGATCTTTAAATGTTTGCCATTGCCAACCCCCTGCCATTTTAGTTTAAACCCTCCCCAACAGCACTAGCAAACACTCCCCCTAGGACATCAGTCCCAGTCCTGCCCAGGTGCAAACCGTCCAGTTTGTACTGGTCCCACCTCCCCCAGAACTGGTTCCAATGTCCCAGGAATTTGAATCCCTCCCCCTTGCACCATTCTTCTAGCCACGTATTCATCTGAAATATCCTTCTATTTCTACTCTGACTAGCACGTGGCACTGGTAGCAATCCTGAGATTACTACCTTTGAGGTCCTATTTTTTAATTTACCTCCTAACTCCCTATATTCAGCTTTTAGGACCTCATCCCGGTTTTTACCTATATCGTTGGTACCTATATGCACCACGACAACTGGCTGTTCACCCTCCCTCTCCAGAATGCCCTGCAGCCGCTCTGAGACATCCTTGACCCTTGCACCAGGGAGGCAACATACCATCCTGGAGTCTCGTTTGCGGCCGCAGAAACGCCTATCTATTCCCCTTACAATAGAATCCCCTATCAATATAGCTCTCCCGCTCTTTTTCCTCCCGTCCTGTGCAGCAGAACCACCCATGGTGCCAGGAAGTTGGCTGCTGCTGCCTTCCCCCGATAAGCCATCTCCCTCAACAATATCCAAAGCGGTATATCTGTTTGAGAGGGGGATGGCCACAGGGAACCCCTGAACTACCTGCCTGCACCTACTACTCTTCCTGGCGGTCACCCATTCCCTTCCTGCCTGTGCAGCCTTTACCTGCGGTGTGACCAACTGATTAAACGTGCTATCCACGACGTCCTCAGCATCGTGAATGCTCCAGTATGTATCCAATCGCAGCTACAGCGCCACAATGTGGTCTGCCGCTGGACCTGCTCTTGTAGCCACAGTATTTATGTAGCTGGTCCAGTTAAGGTTCTGGTCAATGGTAACCCCCTTCAGATGTTGATGGTGGGGGATTCGACAATGTTAATGCCGTTAAATGTCAACGGGAGGTGGTTAGACACTCTCTTGTTGGAGATGGTCATTGCCTGGCACTTGCGTGGTGTAAATGTTACTTGCTGCTCCTTCACAGCCACCTCCACTTGCCCCTCCTACCTTACAATGTGCGCTTCACCCTGTGCACCCTCCTTGAACTGACCATCTAAATGCCCTGGTGTGCTTGTCTCTGATGGTGCTTGCGGGCAGGTGGAATGTGTGACATGGCATGATGTGAAGTGTCTGCTCCTGGTTGTCACCAGTTGCTTTCCCCTCATCATTGGGAAAAGCCGAGAGGAGATGTTGCTTTGGTTTCAGGATGGAATGCTTGGTTATGGAGGTCAGATGTCAACTCATTTGTGTGCAATGGTGTCGTTGAGTGGAGAGTAAGTGCAACAATAAGGGAAGGAAAAAGGTTCATAGAGGCCATAAATATAAGGTAGTCACTAATAAAGTCAATAGGGAATTCAAGAGAAATTTCTTCACCCAGAGAGTGATTAGAATGTGGAACTTGGTACCACAAGGAGTAGTTGAGGCGAAAATGTCCAAAAATGTGCGGGTTAGGTTGATTTGGCTATGATAAATTGACCCTTAGTGTTAGGGGGGGATTAAATATGTGGGGTTATGGGGATAGGATGGGATATGTTAGGGGGAATTAAATACGTGGGGTTACGGGGGTCGGGTGGGATATGTGTACTGTGGGGATTAAAGCAGGGACAGGGTACTGGATTTGAATGATCAGCCATGATCGTATTGAATGGTGGTGCAGGCTCGACGGGCTGAATGGCCTACTCCTGCTCCTAGATTCTATGTTTCTATGTTTCTATGAATAACGTAGATGCATTTAAGACGCAGCTCGATAAACACGAGGAAGAAAGGAATAGAAGGTTATGCTGATAGGGTTAAATGAAGAGGGGTGGGAGGAGGCTCGTGTAGAGCATAAACACCAGCATGGATCAGTTGGGCTGAATGGCCTGTTTCTGTGCTGTACATTCTATGTGAATGCACACCTCTCCAAACTCTCCCTCCCCCTATTCATTCCACAAATGGTGAGAGCCATCTTCTCTAATCTAGGTTTAAGAGCCCTTTAAGAGCTACTGCCTCGCTGGAAATCCCGCCCCAGTTAATCATGCTTCCAACTTAGCTCCCAGTCCCCATTTTTAAGGTACAGACCCAAAAACTGCCAACATTGCAATTTTAGGGATTATGTTTTTTGAACAGCTCAAACTGGATAATCTTAAAATGTATCTGTTGATGACTCAATCCAATTTCTCTGACAACGGGTTTGTACCTGAACGGTTAACAATTTTCCATTAATGTGCTGTAACAATCTGTCAGTTCAAAGGACATTAAAAAAAACACACGCACACTATTAGTGGCATTTGCAAAATTAAATGCCATTATCTTAATGAATTGGTCCAGCCTGGCAAAGTAATTCTAAATTGCGAATGCAGAAAGATGACTACCCTTTTTGGAAATTATGTAAATTGGTGATCTTGTGTCCTCCCCCATTACATTTTGAGCAATATATTTGAAAGTGCAGCAAGTGTATAATTTCATTATGGTAATGATATTATGGTAATACATCAATACAGATATGGTTTAGCGAGTAGTAAAGCCAATTATCCAAATTATAGATCAAGGTGATGTAGGGCGGAATGCCCAAAAGGCAGCAGCAAAACATCTGGGGGTTTATATTCGAGTTCGGTTGGTAAATAATCAAAACAGCTGTACTTTCCTGTTCCCTCTCGCCGTAACACTCTGATAATGCAATGAGCTCCAATGTAATGCACATTATTCAGAGCCCTGACATTGTGGGAGATCTGTGTAAAATGTTCACTTTTGCCTAGCCACTGAATACAGCCTCAAAGTGCAGCTCTACTTTTTTTTTTCAGATCAGCCATGATCTCATTGAATGGCGGAACAGGCTCGAGGGGCTTAATGGCCTCCTCCTGTTCTTATGTACCGTGCTTCCCTTTAATTGAACTCTGGCTCGATTGCAGGCAATTTTTTTTTTGCTTGTTAAACGTTTCTGTTACTTGTTATTTTTTTAAAGGGCCCCTTTTGGGTTTTTTTTTTGTAAGGAATCAACGCCTCTGGGGGAGAAAAATTGGAAAGAATTTTATTTATTTTTAAAAAAAAGAAATGACCTAAAAAGAAAATGGCTGAAGCTCTTGTCAGCTGCTCTTCAACATATCGATGCAGTAACGCTGGGTTTTCACTTTGTACTTGCGCTCCGTGTTCATTCAGAGACCAGCTAAACATCCTAGCTCCCAACTTCAAAGCTCAATTGACGTCCTCAAGCAATTATTGCAACACATTTTACAGATTTATTATTTTTTTAAGTCTCCCTTTCACTGCTCGTTTTGAAAGGATCCCAAATTTTGTTGCTATAGATACTGTCTGATATTAAAAACCATTAATCTGTCATATGCCCATCCCAAACTAAATTGCACTGAATATTTTTGTCACGAGAGGTTTATTGCTACAGATCATCAGCTCCCCGTAATTTACTGAACTTGACAAAGCGTGTTACCAAGGATCACAGATGGAATTATCTCATTCTCCCTTGGGGCCTGGTCTCAGAAAATGACAAATCCTTTTAGGTAAACCAGCTGAGTTGTATGATGCATTACACAGATTTCTATTTTGTTGCTAATCTTCCTTCCGCTCCTGAAGGTACTGACTCTCTTGCTGGGGGAACTGTTCCATAAGGGGATGGCAAGGGAGGGAAGAGTGTTGGGAGCCTCTGGTACCTAGCTTAACGGAACTGAACATTCTTCATCTGTGAGGCTGGGCAGTGAACGTTGGCAGGGTGTTCAATCCTGATCCTTTTCTCAGCCAAAGTCCACACCAAAGCACGTTCCAGCAGGGATCAGTGGATAGTGGTCCCCTTAAATGCATCAAGGGAATGATTCCACTCTGCATTAATCAACTTCCTCCGACCTCCCTCCCTCAGTGGTCTCGACCTCCCGGCCTCTCTCAATATTATTGTTATAGTATCATTTCATGTGTCCTAAACAACTAGTGGTTTAGTTTCCTCTGGCAGAACAACAATTCATGCGTTTGCATAAAGTTTCTTTGTCCACTGATTTTATCCAGTTGGACACATTAATATAATTGATTCTGGGTAATGTCATACTGGCTATAGCAGGGAACAAAATACCATTATATAGAATTTCAATATACTGCGTCACCTCCTATTAAATGGGGATGGAGAATGGCCCTCTCCCTCTGATGGCCCTCATCTTCCTTGTAAAAAAAATAGAATTTCAATGGAGCCAATTTTGCTCTTAAAGACTTGGTGAATCATTGATCATTTGCTGTTGCTAGGATTTTGAGAGTCTGGCACTGTGCACCTCTAAACATGTTGCTGTCATATGGCTCCCAAAAGCTATGCACATGGCTTCCTTTAACATCGCTATTTGATGGCACATCTTTCAACTCCTTCTCTATTAGTTTCCCTCTATCCCCCGTCTCTCTCTCTCGCATTCTCTTCCTTCTTTGTGTCAATAACCTCCTCCATTCATTTTCCAAACCCTTCTGTTCTTTCACTGATGATTCCACTCTACATTAATCAACCTCACTCCCTTAGTGGTCTCGGCTTCTCAAAATTGCAAAGGCTGTATCACTACCTCTTGATAATTTCCACATCCTTTAATCGGGCAATAAAATCCTTCAGATAGATTTTGTGGTAATGGTCCAGTTTACTCTTGAATGGTTGGAAATGAGTTCTAAACTCGCCCAAATTCAGTCTGCCTTTTGCACTCGGTTTCGCCAGTAAATCTACCCACTTGTTTCTTTCACTTCTTCAGACCGTTTACTCATGTCTCTTGCATATCTCGAACCAACACAGCCACCAACTCTTGCCTTTGATGGCTTGTTTAGCCGTATTATTTTCAGTGACCTTAACTGGAACTCCCACGTCTCTTCCATTGCTAATTCTGCCTCCAAGAAACCTGGTTTGCATTTTTTGTGCCAAGTCCTCAACAACAACAACAATAAGTTGCATTTATATTGCGCCTTTAACGTAGTAAAATGTCCCAAGGCACTTCACAGGAACGATTATCAAACAAAATTTGACACCGAGCCATATAAGGAGATATTAAGACACTTGGTCAAAGAGGTAGGTTTTAAGGAGCATCTTAAAGGAGGCGAGAGAGGTAGAGAGGTGGAGAGGTTTAGGGAGGAAATTCCAGAGCTTAGGACCCAGGCAGCTGAAGGCACGGCCGCCAATGGTGGAGCGATGAAAATCGAGGATGCGCAAGAGGCCAGAATTGGAGGAGCGCAGAGATCTCGGAGGGTTTTGGGCTGGAGGAGGTTACAGAGATAGGGAAAGGCGAGGCCATGGAGGGATTTGAAAACAAGGATGAGAACTTTAAAATCGAAATGTTGCCAGACCGGGAGCCAATGTAGGTCAGCGAGCACAACAACTTATAACTCTGTATGAAGCCCAAATTTTTCCAATATCTTGAGAAGCTCTTCTAGCAGTTCTCGCAAATTCCTGGACAGGATACAGGAAGTAGCTCGCTGTCTCCAGCTCCCTCCATTCAACTGCAATCTTTCTAGTCTTTCTCTCTCTTTTATCAATACTACTCTGGTGGTCACTGCTCCTCTGGACTTCCTTTTCTTGTTCCTGCTAAGACCTAAATTTGCCATCTACCTTATATGCCTCTTCCTTATATGTTGAAATCAAGACTTGTTGCATGCTTCCTACTCCAATTCATTTCTTCCCAGGGCCTCAAATTTGGAATTCCCTCAGTCTTGCCTTCCTCCTACGATCTTCAGGCTTTAAGAAGCTCGGCCTATTCCTGTTCTTGTCTCTTTTTGACCCTGGTGATGTCCTGCGCTATGGGCCTTACTCTTCTCCTTGGTTTCTCACTATGAAAAGAGACTTCCCATTCATTCCTATTATGTAGAATATTTATCATTCAGCTTAATGTTCCGAGCCAGCATGAGTTCTTTCTTAATGCTTTGCATTTTTATTGACCAGCATAACTGCAGATTGTAAATTCAGCGCATCAGTAATCTTTCACACATTAACTCCTGCTCATAAATTTCTTCATTTTATGTAAGTGTTTGCAACCTGGAATGAAATAGCCTCAAGCAAGAATGATAGAAACTGGTCTTTTTAATCCACAAGGTGCCACGAAAGAGTTTACTTGTCTGGGAGCTGGGGGAGGGGTGGCAGGCACCAACCAACATACTTATTTGACCTACAGCATGACTTGGTCAATCTTAAGGCTCGGGTCGATTGGCTGTGGGGCCATTTTTCAGTCAATGAAAACCCAATTTTTCGGAACTCTCCGCTGCCTAAAAATCGGTAGAGGGTGAGCCATGATAAAGAAGGCAAGCAAAAGGTTTCAAGTGAGTTAGAAGAGGGTTAGATTAGATAGAAAGTACAACTAAAGTTAAAATAACAAAAATAGGATAACGAACAGGGAGAAAGAGATACTTGGTAAAGGGAGATCGGGCAAGCAGAATTACTGGTGTAGGTATTACCTCAGCCCATCTGGCACGAACGAGGCAGGTGGGTTGTTAAAATGGTGGGCGGGGATGTTTGTGCCCCCTCGCCATTAGAACTCATCTCAAAAAAAGGCTTGGGTGGGCCGTCCAAATCATTCAGGGGTCAAACATTTTCGAGAAGCAATGCGAGATTATGTCATCTGCATTAGAACTTACTTGAGACTTTTATGTAGTGAAATTCTTAAAACTCTTTAAAATATTGCGATTTAATTTAAAATGCAGGGAAAGCAGCTGAAGTGAGTCGGGTGTAATGATTCGGAAACACTGGATGACTATGACTCATGTTCATCTGGACCAGTTCCCAGTGGGTGAAACGAGCTAATGATGTCTGTCAGGGTACAAATGACAAACGCTGGTGTTCGTGTGATGTAGTGAGCCAATCTTAAAATATACTTCATTAGAATATTATGTTAAAATGCCATATTTTGAGTTAATGAGGAAACTGGGAGCACGTTCCAAGAAATCTTAGATTATCCAAATATCTGTTGTCTATCCATCTGCTGATACCACTCATAAAGTCCACAGTCACAACTTGTCGAGTGTCCAATACCAATGGATGTCAATATACTGTAATGCCTTGATCATTGTAAATAAGAAGGAAAGAACGTGATTCTGTGTGAAGTATGTACCACCCCTACATCTCTCCTTTAGAAAATGATGTACAGTACTCTCTTCATCTTTATAAAGAAAGAAATTGCATTTCTATGCGCCTTTCACTGCCTCAGGATGTTCCAAAGCGCTTTACAACCAATGAAGTACTTTCGAAGTGTAGCTACTGTTGTAATGTTGGAAAGGCAGAAGCCAATTTCATTCAATGAGATCCCATAAACAGCAATGTGATACTGACCAGATAATCTGTTTCTTTTAGTAATGTTGGTTGAGGGCTATATATTGGCCAGGACACAGGGGAGAATTCCCCAGCTCTGCTTTGAAATAGTGCCATGGGATCCTTTCCGTCCACCTGAAAGGCCAGACAGGGCCTCCGTTTAACATCTCATCCAAAAGGCAGCACCTCCGACAGTGCAGCACTCCCTCAGTACTGCACTGGAGTGTCAGCCTAGATTTTGTGCTCAAGTCCCTGGAGCGGGACTTGAACCCACAACCTTCTGACTCAGAGGCGAGTGTGCTACCCACTGAGCCACGGCTAACAGAGCGGGTGCTCTTTTTAACTCTATGGAAGATTCACCATTTTGTGTGTCCACTCTCCAGCAAGCTACTCTGGTGCAATGGGGCTAGACCTTGTGCCACTGACTGAATGTAGCCTACAAGTTATAGCTCTAGTCCAGTGTGCATCCTTGAGCAGTTTTGTTGACTTCCACGGGACCTGGAGCTATGGACTGCCCCCAGGTTGGCTGGAGCTGACTGACCCCAGGAACTATCGTTAGTGGCTGGTCGCTACTGAATACTCATCTGGCACAAAGTTCCTTAATGGTCAAAGTAACTAATATCAGGCAGATAGTCGTCTGGGAGAGATGGTCATGTAGGGCTGGGATTTTCCACTCGTGCGGAATCCTGGCACATCTTTGGGGGTGGGGCACGGTCATATCCACTTTCCCGATGGGCTCCCTCCCCCTTTGCTGGGCACACTTCCCAGAGTGGGAGGTGGAAGGGGGCAGTGATTGGCTGCGGAAGTCTCTTGGAGGCCCGGCACAGAGCAGCTCGGCCAATGGTCTCTTGGAATGGCCAATGAAACCAAAATACTTTGTGGGGATGGAAGTTGAATGGCTCTCCCTGTTGATTGATGCAAATCCCTGCCGGGGTTTAAAATGTCAATGCCCCTTCTCCACAGTGCACAGCTGTGCTGGGCACCAGAGAGAAACAGGTATCCCCTAACATCCAGCGTTGCTAAGGCGCTAATGCACCAAGTGACAAGGAAGAGCATTAGCTGGCAGAGTGTCTCCCAGGGATGTTTCCACATCTGGTCTGATCGAAGTACGCTACAGACTGGCATACCTAATGGAGAAAATCTAAACTACAGTCTCTAGGCCTATTCACAACCTGTAGGCTACCATTACTTGGCATAGTCAATGCGTACCAGCCAGAGACTGGCTACCAATACTTGGCATAGTCAATGCGTACCAGCCAGAGACTGGCTACCAATACTTGGCATAGTCACACCAGACCATGTCTTCCAGATTAGGAATCAGAGGACCATCAAAGGCTGTATTGGGCCATTGAAAGTTCCTCTGGGATAGATTAGAAGGGATTCTTGGGGTATGGCAGAGATATTAAATGAATACTTTGCATCAGCCTTTACTTTTACAGACGATGCTCAATTAACAGCAATAAGTTGTGCTATTAACAGTAAAGTTGTTAATAAAATAGATGAGGATACCGTCTTAGACTAAATAAGGAACCTTATAATAGATTGGGCTGCCGGCCCACTTGACAACCACCCGGGATCCTTAAGGAGGTGTAATTTTAAAATTTTCCAATTTTTAAAAAGGGTGATGAGGCAAAGCCAAGTAACTAAAGGTCCATTAGTTTGACTTCAGTAATAGGTAAGATGCTTGAAGGTATCGTAAGAGATACCCTTTATGATCACCTAGAGAAGCTGTCATCAGGGACACTCAATACGGCTTCTAGAAAAGAAGGTCGTGCCTTACTAATTTGATCGAATTTTTTGAAGAAGCTACTAAGTTCATGGATGCCGGCAACCCAGTAGACATTGTCTACTTGGACTTTCAGAAAGCTTTTGATAAGATACTTCACAAGAGGCTACTCTACCAGATAGAATCTTGTGGAATTAGTGGTAATCTGCTGCGGTGGACTGAGAATTTCCTGAGTGCCCGTAGACAGAAAGTGGTTGTCAATGGATTTGGATCTGCTTGGAGACCGGTTACCAGTGGTGTCCTGCAGGAATCGATGTTGGGGCCTTTGCTGCTTACTATCTTCATTAATGACCTACATGTAGGTGTTGGGGGAATGATTCACAAGTTTGCAGATAATATGATGCTATGCGCGAGTGTTGGGACTGTAAAGATGTTAAACCGCTGCAAGCAGATTGTGATGTGTTGGGGAATGGATGTGTGTTTGGTAAATGACGTTTAACTTAGAAACGTGCACATGGGCAGGTCTAATGCTAAATATACTTACACCCTATAGGGAACAGAATTGTAGCCAGCGGTGAAAGAAAAAGAACTGGATGTTATAGCGCATGAGTCGCTGAAGGTACCTGGCCAGTGCAGAGAAGCTATAGCGAAAGCAAACAGGGCACTAGGTTGTATTTACAGGACAATTTACTTACAAAGCAAAACATACCATTTTGTCTTTGTACAAGGCCTTGGCTAGGCCTCATTTAGAATACTGTGTCTAGTTTTGGTCCCCTCACATGGTGAGGGATATTGAGGTTTTGGAAAAGGTATGGAGGATGGCTGAGGATGTACAACTAGGATGATCCAATATAAAAGAAAGACCACCATAGTGTCCTTGTACAAGACCTTAGTTAGGCGCCATCTAGAATACTGTATCCAGTTCTGATCACCTCAAATGGTGGGACATATGGGGTTCTGGAAAAGGTTCAGAGGAGGGGCACTGGATTAATAACCTAGTTGAAGAACCCTTAGCTATCACAATAGGCTTAGAGAGCTGTGTCTTTTTATTCGAGGAAAACATAGACTTTGGGAGACTTGATTTAAGTATTTTAAATTATGAAGGGACCAGACTGTGTCATGTGGACAGATTATTTGAATTTAGATAAGTTATGGCGAATGAGAGAACCTGCGTAGAACTTGTGTAAGCATAGAACTTGGTTAGATGTCGGAGTTTTTTTTCCTTTTCTCAGAAGATCATTGACCTTTGGAATAAGCTTTGGTTTGAGCTGTCCAGTTAAAAGTGCTACCACATGTTTGTCTTGGGGAGGGCTGCAGTCTGCTAAGGAGAGGTGGGAGGAGGGAGGGGCGGTGAGAGAGAGAGAAGCAGCTAGTGGCTGGTGTTGTTTGTTTTCAAGTGAGTAGGCCTAATGTGCTTTGCCCTCTGGGTTTGTAAAATCAGTCATGGTCCTTGCAGTTCCTGTCTTGTCTTTTGACATGCAGTTAAATATGGTGCATTGGGTGGAGATGTGTCTGCTGGGAAGCAGAGGAGGAGTTCCAGAGGGTTAGTTAATGGTGGAATCTGTGAAGTATTACTGGGATTTGGAGGTGAGGCTATTAGTTAGACTGGGGCATACCCCAATCTGATTGGGTGATGTTTGATCTCTGCCTAGAACTGGAACAATAACAAGTAGTCTGGGGCCCTTTCTTAGAAAATCAAATGGCACAGTCATCCCTCCAAACGTGTAAACCACCTCCTAGGAGGAGAAAGCAGACAAGCAAACGCATCCTACCCAAAGGGCCCACTAGTTGGCAGAACTCCCTCAATCCCTGATCCAAATGAACCCAAGAAAACAAGAACAAATTTCTTCATCGCTTAAACCCTACATTACTCCCCAACCTTGCCCAGAAACTGATATACCGCACATTTCCGGACAAGGGTTGCCACGTTAACCCAAACTGGACAGGAGATGGGATGAAACGAGAGTGGGGCGCATGGAGGATCATGGTTTGAGTTCTGACATTTTCTTTGTTGCTGCAAAAAGTCATTAACAATGTTCACAAATGATGAGTCAAAATATAACACAGAGATCTGGACGTGTAATCCCCAAAACAGACTTGTTTACTTTTGATAGATCTCCAGACAGCCTGCCCAAAGAATAACTGGACTGCTGATCCTAATATGAAACAGGTGGCAATCCTACCTTGATTAGTTCCAATCAATTTGTTCAGCCTGACCTGCCTGTCCCGTGACCCGTGCGAGCTCAACCATTACCTTGCACTGGCTAAATGCTCTTGGAATTGCTTTCTGTATAAAACTCCAATGTTTTTTCTAATACAGATGTCAAGGTATAATTGGACTAACATTAGCTATTTTACAATCATCTGGTACTAATCCTGTATTTAATGAGCTGCAAAACAAATTTGTCCCAGCTCCCCCAACTCCTACCTTAATTTCCTTAAGTATTCTTGGATGCATTCCATTTGGTCCTTTTTTCCTTTATGAATATTCAAGCTCACTAGTTTTTTAATAACCATTTTTCTCACTAATCTCCGCTTTCTCATAGAATCATAGAAATTTACCGCACAGAAGGAGGCCATTCGGCCCATCATGTCTGTGCCAGCCAAAGAGGAGCTACCCAGCCTAATCCCACTTCCCAGCTCTTGGTCCGTATCCTTGTAGGTTACGGCATTTCAAGTGAATATCCAAGTACTTTTTAAATGTGATGAGCGTTTCTGCCTCTACCACCCTTTTAAGCAGTGAGTTCCAGACCCCCACCACCCTCTGGATGAAAAAGGTTCTCCTTAACTCCCCTCTAATCCTTCTACCAATTACTTTACATCTATGCCCCCTAGTTATTGACCTCTCTGCTCGGGGAAATAGGTCCTTCCCATCCACTCTAACTAGGCCCCTCATAATTTTATACACCTCAATCAAGTCTCCCCTCAGCCTCCTCTGTTCCAAAGAAAACAACCCCAGCCTATCCAATCTTTCCTCATAACTAAAATTCTCCAGTCCTGGCAACATCCTCGTAAATCTCCTCTGTACCCTCGCTAGTGAAATCACATCTTCTCAAATGCATCTTGTACTCATCTGACTACTGCAAATGGAAATAACTTCAAAAGTGTGCAGCAGTATTCAGCCAGAAGTGTGCTTTCCAAGGCTCCGGGTTAGGTGCTAAGCTGGTCTGAAGCTGAAGCTCCCTGGTAATGTGAATAGAGCCACTAAGGAATGCAGATGACCCATCCCCATTAGCTACATTACCAGGGTAGCCTCGGAGATAAAGAAACGCAAAATTGGTATCTCAATGGGCAAAGAACTGGAAGATAATTTTTAAGGTAATACATTTTTCTCTGGACACCGGAGGAGTATCTATTTAAAATTTTTCTTTTCTTCACCACTCTCATTCAATTTCTCTCCTCGCATCTTCTGAAGCATTGACTCCTTACTGGGCTATGCTTCCATGGGCACTATTGACTTCCAATACCTCCCCCAAATAACTATCTTTGATGCGTGAACCATGGCAAGTTATTTGACGATGGTGGACATCACAGCAAGACCCGAGCCTTTTCTCATCCGATGTTCACACATGGGTATTTCTAGCAGGGGATGCTGCACATTGATCAGGAGTGCGAATCCTGGTCCATTTTCCAAACCCTACCAAGGCCAATTGCAGCACCCCTACTGTCACCCTAGCTGAGAAATAAGAAACAACTTGCATTTCTATAACGCTTTTCACTACCTTAGGACATCCCAAAGTGTTTTACAGCTAATAAAGTACTTTTGAAGTGTAGTCACTGTTGTAATGTAGGAAACACGGCAGCAAATTTGTGCACAGCAAGGTCCCACAAACAGTAATGTGACAATGGCCAGCAAATCCTTGTTTTTTTTTAGTACTGTTGGTTGAGGGATAAATATTGGCCAGGACACCAGGGATAACTCCCCAGCTCTTCTTCGAAATAGTGCCGTGGGATCTTTTACATCCACCTGAGAGGGCAATGGGGCCTCGGTTTAACATCTCATCTGAAAGCTGACACCTCCGACCGTGCAATGCACCCTCAGTACTGCATTGGAGTGACAGCCTAGATTATGTACTCAAGTTTCTGGAGTGGGGCTTGAACCCACGACCTTCCGACTCCGAGACGGATTGCTACCACTGAGCGACGGCTGATCAGCTAACTGGGCATTAAACCTGGGGACCTTCACTTGGTTTATGTAGGATGAGTTCACTGAGCCATTGCAGGATCCCATGTGGAAGTAGTTTGACCAGAAAATACTATCCATAGACTTTCATTGTCTTTGCTCTTGATTTTTGGAAACGTTGGATGCGGTGGTCAGTCATCATCAAAGAAAGTTAATAAATAGATCATCTGGCATTATCCTCCAAACTAAATATAATATTACAATTTAAACTGCTTGGAAAGAAAGAAAGAAAGACTTGCATTTATATAGCGCCTTTCATGACCTCAGGACGTCTTAAAGCACTTTACAGCCAGTGAAGTACTTTTTGAAGTATAATCACTGTTGTAATATAGTAACATTAAGAGAATTATTACTATACATACTGTTTGCCACTCATTGGGTAAGAGACTTCATCTGCCCAGGTGACTATGGAATGCAGATGACTAGTGTCCAATTATAGGCTTCCAAAAGTTAAGGTCCCTGCTGGCCGAGTGGCTAAACACACTTCCCACCCAATGGTTGACTATACAGACCAGCAGGTTTCCAGTCATGGCCTGTTTGGATCTCAGATGGGCTACCAGTAGAGGTACAGAATTGGCTCGGGAGCAAAATAAGTCCATCAGGGTTTTTGCTACAGCTGCTGGTTCCCTACTGACCACGGGGTAAAATTACTTCACTAAAAGGGACATTTTTGTAATACTGAATAGTGGTGCAAATTGTAGTTTTTCTCGGGCTTTTCTCACTGGTTGATTCTGTCTCCCCATTGCATGACCTCGATGATTGACACTGATTGTGATAAAATAAAGCAAATTGTTTGCTGCATTTTACTAATTCCCTAATATAATCTGCAGGGATGGTCTGCTGATGGTTCAATTGCTTATACACTAACTGAAAAATATGGGCTCTTGCTGGAGCAGGTCATCTTGCAGCACATGCTGTTGTTTAGACTTTGGTTGGTTAGTTTTCTGCCCCCTTCATCTCGCAAATATTTGGCACTGTAACTTGCTGGATAGGCGAGTTGATAATGAAATGGCGAGGGCAATCGGGCATCTGGGACCTTAGTTAATGGTGGGACCAATAGTGGATCTCCTTAACCAATAAGATTTAAGGATTGAGAAAGAAACAGAGAATCAATGGTGAAGGAAACAGGGAGAATTAGAGTCAAATCAGGTACATAAAGAGAGGGAAAGAAAGATTAGATTAAGAGAGAGAAAAAAAAGACAGAAAGGAACAGTAGAAAAAAATTAAACATTTAACATTTTTTTTAAGTCTCCCAAAAATTGCAGGATTGAGATTAAACACTTTAAATTGTTTCCTTTCAGGGCCAGAGAGATTGATTGGCATTGCATCAACAATTATCACGTTGATAAAAGTCTACTTACACTCTTAATTACCAGACTTAACTTTCGGTGGCGAGTTTAATGGCCAAGTGATGCGCAAATCTAGCAAGTTCTTAAAAATAACGGGAAGGCTAAGGACAAGATTCCATTTGTGCAAAGCAAATGGTGGAGCAGTGTAAATCAACCATCAAGTTCTGGAGATTCGCAACACACGCCGTATCTCTTCATCCCCTGAACTTGCTGGGCGATTTGCACATTAATAACAGCATGCGTCGTTAACACACATTTATTTTTCCAGCATGATCTGGTCCAAGGAAAAATAGTCTAGACTGAAGCCCCACAGTCAAGGCCACTGCTTCAAGTCACTGAACAGGTGAAATTCCTTTTTATTACATTGGATTTCACATTAGTGTTTTGGGATAACATTCCATAATCCAGTTTGATTATTCTGTGGAAACGGACTGGATGGAGGTAATTTTTAGCTATGCTGCACGGGCAGTAACCTGGTCGAGCTAATCGATCACACTGTGGCTGATCGCCACCTAAACGGGCGCAATCCACTTTTCCGTCCGTGGACAATAAATCGGGCACCTTGCCTTTAAGGCGCATGCTGCCTTTAAGGCAGGAAAAAAGGAGTGGGCGTGGCCCTCAGAGTTTTGCAGAGAAAGGTGGTAGCAGCCATTTTGACCAGAAGAGATGTAATTAAAAGCTATGTGTTCCACATATTGACTCGGCCTCAATTCGTGCTTCGCGGCAGCCACAATATTGGTGACCCCGACGCTCAGAACGTATTCCGAGCACTGCAATGGCGGACACGAACGCAGTTTCCGTGAAACTGCCGGAGTTTTGGGAAAACCAGCCCGAAGCCTGGTTCCTCCAAGCCGAGTCACGATTCCGTTGCAACTCATCACCACAGATGGGACGAAGTACGACTACCTCGTCACATCACTCGGTAGCTCCACAGTTACGAAGGTCTGGACAGCGCTGCAGAACCCACCAGAGGAGGGCAAGAATGCACATCTTAAGGCCGCGCTCCTTAAAAAATTTACGGCCTCGACATACCAGCGAAACTGCCACCTCCTCGACCTTCCAGGCCTCGGTGATGCCTCACCGTCAGACCTCCTCTCCCACATGCTCTCCCTCACCGACGAGAGCCCACCTGGATCCCTCTTCCGCACGCTGTTCATCCGCCAGCTACCTCTCAGCATCCGCCCAGCAATCGTGGCGTCCAGCCTCACGGACCTGGAAGCCCTGGCCGATGAGGCCGACAAGCTGCTGTCCGCTCACTCCAGCCACAACACCCTGGTCAGCCGACCAGCAACGCCACGGCTTCGCCTCACCGGCGCTACAGTTCGCCCCGGTGCCCATTGCCCGACACGGCGAATCCACCTCACACGTCCCACTAAGCCTGCACCAGGCACGGTTCGTTTTCGTCCGGCATGACGCCCACCGCGGACCCCTTCAACCCCCGTTCGACGGGCCCTACAAGGTGCTACAGGCTGGGGACAAATTTTTCACCCTGCAAGTGGGCGACAGGACCGAAAAAGTGTTGGTTGACCGACTCAAGCCAGCACACTCGGAGCCCGGTGAGCAGGTCCCTGTAGCTCGTCCACCGCCACGCGGCCGACCTGCCCTCAAGCCAGTTCACCCGGCTGCTCCACGTCCACCGGCGTCCTACAAGAGCCGCTCCAGCCGGCCCATCAGACCGCCGCACCGTCTCGTCCACACCTCCTAAGCGGATTCTGGGGGGAGCTGTGTGGCGGATCGCCACCTAAACGGGCGCAATCCACTTTTCCGTCCGTGGACAATAAATTGGGCACCTTGCCTTTAAGGCGCATGCTGCCTTTAAGGCAGGAAAAAAGGAGTGGGCGTGGCCTCAGGGTTTTGCAGAGAAAGGTGGTAGCAGCCATTTTGACCAGAAGAGATGTAATTAAAAGCCATGTGTTCCACATATTGACTCGGCCTCAATTCGTGCTTCGCGGCAGCCACAATAACACGCCCATTGTACAACATGCCGAAGCTGAACAGTATCCCTAATGGCCTTGGGTATGACATAGAAAATGTGGTAGTTACAGTGCAAGTGCTGTGGGACACTGCTTGTCTGACAGCCAGAAGAAATTTCCTCAAACTAAATATTGGGAAGACCGAAGCCATTGCCGAGGCCCTAAGCTTTTGGAATTCCCTCACTAAAGCTCTCCACCTCTCTTTCCTCCTTTAAGACGCTCCTTAAAACTTACCTCTTTGACCAACCTATCCTAATATCTCATGTGGCTTGGTGTCAAATTTTGTTTGATTATGCTCCAGTGAAGCGTCTTGGGACATTTTACTACATTGGAAGCGCTACATGAATGTAAGTTGTTGTTGACTATCCATGCTGTTGGACAGCTCCCACTGATCCATCCCATCCCCCTCCTCCCAGACCCCAGCAGCGGATGGCCATTCTGACCAATGGGAGTACTCAATATATTCAGGTCAGAGTCATTTAAAATCAAGTTTCCAACGTGACGCTTTTTGATACTGCTACATAAATCTGTTTTTACAGTGAGCTGGATTTCTGACCTAATTTGCAGACACAGCTGTCAATATGGCATAAGCGCGTTGATAAAGTAACAGCTCTGCGATGCCTCCTGGGTTTACTGGAGGTGTTGGGTCTGTATTGTAGGCGTTGATTGGAATATTGTCATTTTGTCGGGCCAGTATTTGAAACTGCCTCTCTCAAGCTGAAGATCTTCCGTTCCGCTGGTCAAAAAAAAAAGTCCAGGCTTGCAAGCCAAAAAATCATGTTTTATAAACCAGGCAGTTCCTCTGGATTATAAAAATGGTGCTCGAAACAGGGGAAAAGAGAGTGTGGGTTGTGTGTCCTGATATGGCTCTGTGGGTTAGTCTGCTGCTCAGTGTGGAGTTGAGCCATACAGACAGGAAGTATCTCAGTTGGGTGGCAGCACCAGTAGTGAGGTTACTCTGGCCTAGGAAAATCATGATGGGGCTGGTACCGAAAGTCGGGGAAGGGTCATGGAGGAGGTGATGCAATGGCCTTTTACTCAGCCTAAAAGCAAGACCATTGTTACTGTGAGGTGGGAGATATCTGAAAGGTTGAGCTGTGACGTGTGAATATTCTACGGCAAAGCGTCTTTTGTGATCTGGGTACGTTGGCCGTGAGTATGTAACATTTAATCTTTAATAAACGGCAAGTGTTTTACTGTGTCCATGACATCTTTGGCCTATAGGCACAGGACTGGTCCCCTTTGTCTATATTATTACAAAATTCACATTCCTAACAAAACTACCAGTCGGTGTCGACAGGAGAGGAGAAAATTGGAAGGAAGGGGGGAGAAAAGGAACACAAATTAAAAATAAAATAAAATGCATTTCTTTGCCACCAGTTTTACTCTTGCCTGTTAGTGCAAATCTAACTGTTGTGTGACAGACTGCTCAGAAATACTTGGATCTGGGCACAACACCACACATATTGTAAACAGATGAACTCATTTGTAAAACATTCTATTTTATAATTGTGTTTTGCACAAAAAAACTCCTGCTAATTAAAAGCATTTCTGACGTTAAGGAATATGCTTGTAAAATAAATCATTTTTAATCAATGTGGAGTCACAGTGAAGCTGTCCACAGACTACGAAATTTCATAAAGGGAAAAGGAGACTCTGGTGGATAACTTTTGTTAAAATGTACCTTCCCATTGTCTATTCAAAAAACAATTGATGACAATTAGGCTCTGGGCAGTCCAGTGACCTCTGTTCCTGTGATCCCTCTGATGAGTAGGAGCCCATTATGGCCCAGAGAAACTCTGTTCGTTGTTAAAGGGCCCTCAACTTAGACCAGCCGAGGGGGCTGATGGTGAAATTTTGCTACTGGGTGGGTGCCCTGCAGAAAACAAAAAGGATCCAGTGTTATTTTTATCAATACAATTTTTATGGACAATTGGGTAAACTGGACAAGCCATATCTGCCCAAACCGGACACACAAGCACATGTACAAGAACCGCCAGTTTGCCAAGACAAGATTATTGGTAATTCTATCTAATGCATTACCAGCTTTGTTGTCCTAACATCTAGCAACCCCCTGAACTTTCCATTTGTCACCTCTCCCTGCACCAGGCCTCCCTGATCAATAGGCCTCTTCCTTCTCTCTGTTTGCCAGGCCTCCATCGGCTCTCCAATCACAAGGCTTCACCCTTCTCGCCACTTGATAAGCTTCCCCCACTTCTCCACTTGCATCCTACCCACTCACCAGCTCTCCCCGACTCCCCACCTCTCCCCGACTCCCCACTCACCAGCTCTCCCCGACTCCCCACTCACCAGCTCTCCCCGACTCCCCACTCACCAGCCCTCCCCGACTCCCCACTCCTCCCCCGACTTCCCAATCCCCCCCGACTCACCAACCCTCCCCCGACTCCCCACTCACCAGCTCTCCCCGACTCCCCACTCACCAGCCCTCCCCGACTCCCCAATCCCCCCCGACTCACCAACCCTTCCCCGACTCCCCACTCACCACCCCTCCCCCGACTCCCCACTCCTCCCCAACTCACCAGCCCTCTCTCGACTCCCCACTCACTAGGCCTCCTCTAACTCGATACTCTCCAAGGCTACACCATGAAAATTCAGTGAGGGGCATGCAGCTGCCAGACCAGTTTTGTCTAATTACAATGAGCATTGGACATAGAATCATAGAATGGTTACAGCATGGAAGAAGGCCATTCGGCCCGCCGAGCCCGTGCCGGCTTCTTGCAAGAGCACTTCAGCTAGTCTCACTCCCCTGCCCTTTCCCCGTAGCCCTGCAAATTATTCTCTTTCAGATACTTATCCAACTCCCTTTTGAAAGCAGTGATGGATTCTGCCTCCACCACCCTTTCAGGCAGTGCATTCCAGATCCTAACCAGTTGCTGCGTAAAAAAGTTTTTTCTTATGTCGCCTTTGGCTCTTTTGCCAATCACCTTAAATCTGTGTCCTCTGGTTCTCGACCCTTCTGCCAATGGGAACAGTTTCTCTGTCTACTCTGTCCAGACCCCTCATGATTTTGAACACCTCTATCAGATCTCCTCTGCTCGAAGGAGAACAACCCCAGCTTCTCCAGTCTATCCACATAACTGAAGTCCCTCATCCCTGGAATCATTCTCGTAATTCTTTTCTGCACCCTCTCTAAGTCCTTCATATCCTTTCTAAAGTGCCCAGAATTAGACACAATGGGGGCGATTTTCCCAGTGGAGGCGAGATTCAGTTTGGGTGGGTTTGAAACCCGCCTCCACTGATAGTTTTCAAAAATTTGCAATATACCCATGATTGGCCACTTGATTTCAGAGGTGTGGGATGCCCTTGCTCAATTAGTGTTTTGGGACTGAAACTCGCCTCTGTTGACAGCACTTTTCCAGTCTGATTTTATGGCTTCTTGCTCCCTTGGCTCATTCCAAGGCATTTCTGCGTCTCCTGCACCACCTCCAACATCTTTTGAGAAACCACTATGTCCAATTCCAAGGCAAGGGCCTACCCGAGGCACTCGGATGAGGCACTGCAAATGTTGTTGGAGGGGGTGACAGCTAGCATGGAGGTGCTCTTCCACTCATCTTGGAGGAAGAGGCCTGCCAAAGAAACCAAGGCTGTGTGGGTACAGCTGGCAAGGGATATAACCTCCAGATCTGTGTGCAGATTGGGAGACTGTTTCTGTGTATTGATGAAATGCCATCCCTGTTGGAAAGCATTAAAATGATTTGAAGCCAAAATGTTGGCGTTATGCCATCTGTTCTTTCGCCTTAGGCAGCTCCACATTGCGGGCACCACCACACTTGCGTTGTCAGGTTGGTGGCCTGAGTGAAAAGAGGCCAGAGAGTCCATTGTCAATTATGTCCTAGGGTGGAGCAAAGGACATGTGCCAACTTGGGCAACCTATGCAAATCTGGCCAGGATAAGTTCATCCCTTGCATCCCGGGCAGCCATGTGCTCGCGTGCTGCCGCTGCTCAATACACCTGCGCTCTGACCTCCTCATCCTCCTCCTCCTCATCTGAGGTCCATGCAGAAAGAAAATGAATGGTTCCCATGCTGCTTGTAGATGCCTCCTTTAGGGAAGTGCTCATTGCAAGCGGGGAGAGGGTCTTCCAAGGAGGTCCCACAGTTGATGGAGTCAAGCTACAGCACCTACGACTTCGGAAGGCCTTCTAAAAGTGCTCAGAGACCTTTTAAAGCCAAGGTCTTGCATCTGCAAGTAATCCTTGCTGCAATAAACAATGTCTTGTTAGACCTGCAGCAGTGAGGAGGCCACCCACGAGTCAACCCGCCGGGTTTATCTGGCATGGTTCAGGAGGTGCGTGGAGCACGCCGAAAAGCTGGAAAAATCACGAGGGCCTCTCAAAATAGGCTTAGAGAGGCCCTTAACGAGCATTTAAGGATCTTTAATAGCGCAATGGCCAGCTGGAGGCGGAAGCGTTTCCCGACCTCCAAAACCGACATCGGCAAAATCCTGCGGAGGCGGGTTGGAGGCAGGTTCTGAACCCGACCTCTTTGAATTTGATTTTCCCGCCTTTCCCGCCTCCTCTGACATCAGAAAATTGCCCCCAATACTCCAGTTGAGGCCGAACCAGTGTTTTATACAGGTTCATCATAATTTCCACACTTTTGTACTCTACACCTCTATTCATGAAGCCCAGGATCCCGTAAGTTTTTTTAACTGCTTTCTCAACCGGTCCTGCCACCTTCAACGATTTGTGCACATCTACCCCTAGGTCTCTCTGTTCATGCACATCCTTTAGGATTGTACCCTTTAGTTTATATTTCCTCTCCTCATTCTTTCTACCAAAATGTATCCACTTCGCACTTTTCTGCATTAAATTTCATTTGCCACGTGTCCACCCATTCCACCAGCTTGTCTATATCCCCTTGAAGTCTATCACTATCCTCCTCACTGTTCACTATACTTCCAAGTTTTGTGTCATCTGCAAATTTTGAAATTGTGCCCTGCACACCCACATCCAAGTCATTAGTATATATCAGGAAAAGCAGTGGTCCTAGAACCGACCCCTGGGGAACAACCCACCTTCCTCCAGTCCGGAAAACAACTGTTCGCCACTATGCTCTTTTTCTGCTTCATCTTACTCTCTATCTCTTTCGTCATCCAGGGAGCTCTGACTTTAGTTGCCCTACCTTTCCCCCTAGTGGGAATGTACCCGACTGTACCTGAATTATTTCCTCTTTAAAGGCAGCCCATTGTTCCACTACAGTTTTGCCTGCCAATCTTTGATTCCAATTTACCCGGGCCAGATCCGTTCTCATCCCACTGAAATTTGCCTTCCTCCAATTAAGTATTTTTACTCTAGATTGCTCCCTGTCCTTTTCCATAGCTAATCTAAACCTTATGATACTATGATCACTGTTCCCTAAATGTTCACCTACTGACACTTGACCTACCTCATTCCCCAGAACCAGATCCAGCAATGCCTCCTTCCTCTTTGGGCTGGAAACATACTGATCAAGAAAGTTCTCCTGAACACACTTCAGAAATTCTTCCCCCTCTCTGCCCTTTACGCTATTACTATCCCAGTCTATATTAGGATAGTTGAAGTCCCCCATTATCATTACTCTATAGTTCTTTGCATCTCTCTGTAATTTCTCTGCAAATTTGCTCCTCCATATTTTTCCCATGCCAGTCAAATTATATTTGCACAGATAAATCTGCTAGTCTAGGTGCGCGGACTATCAGGTGAGGACAGTAACGGGCCTTCCACGTTCAAATAGCTTGGCAACACTGTCTAGTCTCGCATTCTAATAATGGTAATTCGAGCGAGGTATCAGAGAGCTGCTAGCACCTGCCTAGCCCCATCGCAGCAGGGTTCAGTACCTTCGAGAGAGGAGGGAAGGAAATTCGGAAAAAAGTAATGAATGAAAATAAGAGCTCAGCACGAGCAAAGGCACCTGCTTCATCGGTTTCACTGGCTTCTTGGCAAGGAAGGTGCAGTTGGAATAAATCACCAGATTGTGAGACAGGAGGCCCAACTGTTTTATTAAACAAGGGGTTTTCCTCTCCTCATGAATGTCTGCCTCCCACAAATAACCAGGTCACGATGAGTCACTGGCGTTCAGAAAGGAAAGTACGAACTGGGCCATTCCGTGTGAAAACAGCCAGCTGGAGAAAGCAGGCCAATTTCCAGGAGTTTATGGCATGTTTTCTTTCTTTGCCTCCTCTTTCAATGACAGGGGCACGTGTTAGGTGTGGTTCCACAGGCCCTAGTAGATGTCCAGGATCTTGCCCAAATGGCCAATATTCAGGTGTGAAACTAGGCAGTGTATATTGGCAGCCTATTTCTCAGGATCACAGCTGAGTCCTCACTAGCTCTCCAGGCACAGAATCATAGAATGCTACAGCACAGAAGAAGGCCATTCGGCCCATCGTGCCTATGCCGGCTCTTTGAAGGAACTATCCAATTAGTCTCACTTCCCTGCCCTTTCCCCATAGCCCTGCAAATTTTTCCCTTCAAGTATTTATCCAATTCCCTTTTGAAAGTTACTATTCAAACTGCTTCCACCGCCCTTTCAGGCAGTGCAGTCTAAAAGTCTGGGAGAACTAATATATTTTGTTCAAAGTACCAACCCCCCACCACACTCCCTGTTCTGGTTGAAAAATACATTTATTGAACAGACCATAATGTTGCTGCTGTAAATGTACTTTGATAGACCTGCCACCAAGGATTATTCATCAGGAGTTTCTGGAAATTGGTTACACCCATAAGGAAGATGATCCATTAATTGTATAATGAAATATGATCCCATCCTTCCATTGCCTAGCTCTACATCGTTGAAGCATTGCCCTGTTATAATTACAAACCACTCCAAACTTTAGAGAGTTCCCCTTTTGGTATGCTGGATTGGAAAGGGGTTCAGACTATAGTCGAAATCTTGACCAAGAACAAAAATCATTGGTATGTTGGACTGGACTAAAGTTTGAGTTCATTGTACATATATTACAACCAATATGCTTCATGCAAAAAATATCCTAAATAGTGAGGGGGGAAATACAGCTTTTATCTGTAGAAGGATGAGACTCATCTTATCTAATAGAAAATGTTAATTATCTGGTGGTGTAGAGACCCATCATTTCTGCTCTTCAGCCAATGATGCCAATTAAAAGGAAGGGGTCCTTGCCCCTCGAGCACCTCCATTTACTACAGTGGGAACCTGCACTTAGAACTGCCCTGGCAGATCATCTGAAGTGCGTGACCTAGAAAAACACACTGGTGGATCCAAAGGGCGGTTGGGATGGTGCAAAAAAAAAAACAGGAAACCTCCCCCTCCCCAAATAAGGAGGGAGGATTGCCCTGGTATCGAGGCATGAAGCAGGGTCCTCGAAGGTAGGCCACTGAATCTCTGACTCTACCCCCTCCTCCCCCACCCAAAGTGTTCTCAACAGCTTCTACCTTGCAAAACAAGGAGTCTGTCTATTGAGGGAACAACGGACAAAAAGTCAGAGCCTTGGGTGTGCCCTGAAAGGCCAATACCCTCTTCTATTTTCTTTTGTGACTGAACAATGTAGCCCATGTTGTACAACACTTTGAAATTATTACTGTAATAAATTAGAGTTCAAGGATGGCTAATCGGACACACTGATGGTTCGTATCAGGTCCAATTTCAGAAAGAAACCCAGAGGCTGACTGAAGGAACTCAATTACTGAGTCTGATGGAATTTTAATAAAGATTTTTTAATTTACTGACTTGACATGTTCGGGGGCACCCGGGTAGTACACATGATGAACTCCAGCATTTCTGCTTTCAAAAAGGACATCACTGAGAGGGTGCAAAACCTTTTGAGCAGGGAAGGGGAACAGCCACATTGTGGTCCACATGGGAATCAATGACAATAGGTAGGAAAGGCTTGCGGTCCGACAGTCAAAGATTCAGGAGCTATGAAGAAAGTTAAAAAGCAGGCCCTCAAAGGTAGTAATCTTTGGATTCTTCCCAGTGCCACGCACTAGTGAGTATAGGAAGTGTAGGATAAAGCAGGTTAACGCGCGGCTGGAGAAACGGTGCAGGAGGGAGGGCTTCAGATTCCTGGGGCATTGGGACCAGTTCTGGGGCAGGAGGGACCTGTTCAAGGTGGACAGGTTGCAGCTCAACAGAGCTAGGACCAATGTTATCATGGAAGGTTAACTAGTACTGTGGGGGGAGAGTTTAAACTAATTTAGCTGGGGGATGGGCAGTAGGATGAAACATTAGAGAGGCAAATAAGGTGCACAGAGGACTGGGATAGGCAAATAGCACTAGAATAAAGAATAGTTCAGAAAGCAGAGGGATCAGACAGGAGGCAAATATGAAGCAGTCTAAGATGGAGTACATGTACGTAAATGCATGGAGTGTGGTAAATAAGGCTGGTGAGCTGCAGGCACAGGTCGCCACATGGGACTATGATATAGTGGCGATAACAGAGACCTGGCTCAAAGAAGGGGAGGATTGGGAACTTAATATTCCTGGCTACAAGGTATTCAGGAAAGACAGGGAAGGAAAAAAAGGAGGTGGGGGTGGCAGTACTGATCAAAGAAACTATTATAGCACTGAAGAGGGATGATATAGTTGAGGGACCAAAGACAAAGGGGGCGATTTCTGGCAGCACGTTCAGGCGCTAAAGATCCTCTGATGTGAAACGCTGGTTTAGCGCGCGTTTAGCGCAAGACGCCATCTTTGTAAAGGAGTTTAAGCGCGCGCTAGGAATGAGGCTCGATAAGGGGCTGATTGCCACTTAAAATGCCTGCTAGCGCGCATTAAGGAGGCTGCACGGCATTTTGGTGGCTAGCGCTTGTCCTAACGCCCTCTTCTAATAGTGATTAGCAGTTTGGGAATAAACGCGGAGTTGATGTGGATTTCAGGCGCGACTTAAAGGGATACTCACCATTTCTTGTTCACTTGCTGCTGGAGCTGTGAAGAGGACCTCCGAAACACATTGGGAGACTTTTTGGGACACTTTGCCATGACTTCACCAAGACTCGAGCAACATTTATTCTGCAAATTCTCTGAGGACTTCACCTAAAAAGAGTAAGTGCTGTGCTACTCCACCTTATTGGACACCTTATAGGAATCACCAAGAGAAAGGGAGTGCTTGGTCTGGACAAGGAATGGAAAGAGGACATGAGGCTAGGCAGAGCAGCATGAGCTGCTGCAGGAGAGAGGGACAGGAGGACGAGGAGGACGAGGTGGCATCCTTCCCCCCTGCGGGTACAGAACATACCCTCCTCCGGACCTCCTCCACCAGGACCTCCAGTGCTGCGTCCGAGAACCTGTGCACCCTCCCCCTCGGTCCCTGAGCCATCCTGCAACGTGCTGCTGTTTGCCCGCCAGTGCACTCCACACCTTCAGTAGAAGTGGGTGCAAGGAGCCCAGATATATTGCTCCATGAAAATTGGGTCGAATCAGCACTTAAGCGCTAAAGGTGCCTGGTTTAGCAACTCCAGGCAAATTCAAATTATGGTATTTAGCAATTGGGACCAAAATTGTGTGCTAAATCCAGACATTCAAACAGGCCAGTCTTATTAGCACCACACCCATTTAGCTCCTGTTTTCACCCTTTGGCCAAAATAACCCCCAGAGTCTATCGGGTAGAATTAAGAAACAATAGAGGAGCTATTACGCTGCTGGGTGTATACTATAGGCCACCAAATCGTGGGAAGGAGATAGAGGAACAAATTTGCAGAAAGATGCAAGAATTACTTAAGGCTAAAGGGATCAAGGAATATGGGGAGAAAGCAGGGACAGGGTACTGAATTTGGATGATCAGCCATGATCGCATTGAATGGCGGAGCAGGCTCGAGGGGCCAAATGACCTACTCCTGCTCCTATCTTCTATGTTTCTATAGATATATTTCTTACAGAGTAGTGATAATGGGGGACTTCAATTATCCTAATATAGACTGGAATAGTAACAATGTAAAGGGCAAAGAGAGGGAGGAATTCCTGAAATGTATACATGAGAACTTTCTTGATCAGTGTGTTTCCAGCCCAACGAGGAAGGAAGCAGTGCTGGATCTAGTTCTGGGGAATGAAGTGGGGCAAGTGGAGCATGTTGCAGTGGGAGAGCATTTGGGGATAAGTGATCATAATTCATCAGGTTTAGAATAGTTATGGAAAAGGACGCGGTACAATCAAGCTTAAAATACAAGCGACTACAGTCAACCTAACATCGGTGGTGGGGAGACTTTTAGAGACAATAATCCAGGACAAAATTAATTGGTATTTGGAAAAGTATGGGCTAATAAGTGACAGTCACCACAGATTTGTTAAAGGCAAATCGTATTTGACTAACTTGATCGATTTCTTTGATGAAGTAGCGGAGAAGGTTGATGAGGGTAGTGCGGTTGATGTTGTGTATATGGACTTTCAAAAGGCCTTTGACAAAGTACCACATAATAGACTTGTTAGCAAAATTAAAGCACATGGGATTAAAGGGACAGTGGCAGCATGGATGCAAAATTGGCTAAGTGATCATAAGATCATCAGGTTTAGAACAGTTATGGAAAAGGACGCGGCAGAGAGTAGTGGTGAACTTTTTTTCCAGACTAGAGGGAGTGTGCAGTGGTGACCCCCAGGGGTCGGTATTAGGACAACTGCTCTTTTTGATATATATTCATGACCTGAACTTGGGTATACAGGGCATAATTTCAAAGTTTGCAAATGATACGAAACTCAGAAATGTAGTAAACAGTGAGGAGGATAGTAACAAACTTTAGGAGGACATAGACAGACTGGTGAAATGGGCAGATACATTGCAGATGAAATTTAACGCAGAGAAGTGTAAAGTGATACACTTTAGAAGGAAGAATGAGGAGAGGCAATATGAACTAAAATGGTACAATTTTAAAGTGGGCGCAGGAACAGAGAGACCTGGGGGTGTATGTACACAAATCTTTGAAGGTGGCAGGACAAGTTGAGAAGGCTGTTAAAAAAAAGCATATGGATCCTTGGCTTTATTAATGGAGGCATAGAGTACAAAAGCAAGGAAGTTATGCTAAACCTTTATAAAACACTGGTTAGGCCTCAGCTGGAGTATTGTGTTCAATTCTGGGCACCACACTTTAGGAAGGATGTCAAGGTCTTGGAGAGGGTGCAGAAGAGATTTACTAGAATGGTACCAGGGCAGTGGCCCTTCAGTTACGTGGAGAGACTGGAGAAGCTGGTGTTGTTCTCCTTAGAGCAGAGACGGTTAAGAGGAGATTTGATAGAGGGGTTCAAAATCATGAATAGTTTTGATAGAGTAAATAAGGAGAAACTGTTTTTAGTGGCAGAAGGGTCAGGAACCAGAGGACACAGATTTAAGGCGATTGGCAAAAGAACCAGAGGCGACACGAGGAAACATTTTTTACGCAGCGAGTTGTTGTGATCTGGAATGCACTGCCTGAAAGGGCGGTGGAAGCAGATCCAATAGTAACATCCAAAAGAGAACTGGATAAATACTTGAAGGGAAAAGATTTACAGGGCTATGGCGAAAGAGCAGGGGAGGGGGAGTAATTGGAAAGCTCTACCAAAGAGCCGGCACAGGCACAATGGGCCGAATGGCCTCCTTCTGTGCTGTATGATGCTATGATTCGATGAAAAGTTGATCCACTCTGCAATTAAAGAAACGCTACATCTGAAGCTTTGGTTGGAATTCATTAAGTACTTTTGGTTAATAACAAATTCTTCAGTGTGCAAGCATTTTACAAAGGCTCCACATAGCTACAGTAGTAATCTCAATGCCTACTGCACAGTCCAATAGGCTCCACCATCTTCTTTTATCCCAGTAATAGTGTGCGTTTTTACTGTGAATTATGTTTTCTTCCCTATTTTATGGTACTGTTCCCCAAGAGAAAAATCTAGTCAGGGTAAATTGCAATAAACTTTCATCTCTATTTGCCCTTATAATCCTTGCATTTCTATCTCGCCTCTTTGCGGCATCAATATCCCTCATTGGCACTTAATTACTTGTGGAGTGTAGTGACTGAGGCTTTGTCGGCAAACACAGTAGATGTTCTGTATTAGCAAGGTTTCACGATGAATGCCCAGTTGATCTGTTTTTGGTGGTGTTGGTTAAGAGAGGAATGTATGAAAGAAAATTAGGTAAATTATGAGGTAGTTATTAATTGATTTCAAGCTTGATTTTAATAGTCTGTAGATTGTTGAGGAAAGACTGTAAGGAGTTTGGAGATTCTTGGAGTTAGAATAGGATGTGATGAATTTTGATTTCAACCTGAAGTGAAAATAGAGAGAAAAATGTATAGGATTATGTATTTGGAGCTTAAAATGAACAGGAGAAGATGGTTCACTAACCAAACATATGAAATTAATGGGCAGGAAAAGACCAGCTGGTCCATCAAGCCTGCCCCACACCATGATGGAGCATCACAACTAGACACTTCCTTTACAGTGGTCATGAACCTTCAGTGATCTGTGCACAATAACACCAAGATCTTTTTCTCTCTCAACCTCTTTCAGTATTGTTCCCTGCAAATTATATGTGTATTCTGTGTTGGCCCTACCAACATGTATGGCACTAGATTTATCTAAATTAAACGGCATTTGCCATTGTGGGGCCCACTCCCCTAGCACATCTAAATCTTTTTGGATTTGATTGCACTCCTCTACTGTCTTAACCTTTGCACAGATTTTGGCGTCATTTGCAAACTTACATACCGTACTCCCAACACCGCCATCCAGGTCATTAATAAGGACCGTGAAGAGTAGTGGGCCTAGGACCAATCCCTGGGGGGACAGCACTAGAAATGTGCCTCCAGGCTGAACCACATCATTAACTACAACAATGGTACTATCGATGAAACACAGAGACAAGACCACTATACAGACAAATTAGGGGCTGATGGAAAAATCGGAATTGTCGAGTATGCACACTGAAGATGGTAGGAGGTTGCAAAAATTGAGAGAGGAGTTCCTAGGAATGAATGAGTTAGAGTAGGAGATTGACATATCATCAATATTTGCTTGGAGAATAGAGCTAACATGAGCTAACGAGGGTAAACAAATAGTCCAGGTCAAAGTTAAAAGAATTTAATGATTGATCTTGCAATGATTATCAGTTCGCTTTTTAAACATATCTATCCATCTAAATATAAATGATAGAAAATATAAATTGGTGACTTTGTCCTCATCGATGTGACAGTTGGCAATAATGAGGAATGGAACATTGCATCCAGTGTCAGTATCCAGGTTGGGTAAAGTGTGGTTTAGATAGAATGTAAAGCCCCCCCGACACAGTTCTAACAGCCTCGACTCCAGTTGCAGAAGAGCAGTCTAACAGTGGAATATTTCCATTTCCTACATTAGACAATCATGTGGCAACATCATCAAATTACAATAAAGATAATGGCTGAGATTTTCCACTTCTGCGCTCCACAGCACATGATTTTCAACACATTCTTCGAGCTGGTTGAGGGCGTGCTTTGTTATGTGTACATTGAAAACACCCCATAGGCTGTTAAGTGATAACTAATAGATTTTTTTAACCACAGTTAGTTATTACATCCTGAGTATTGAAATCACCACTGACATCCATGTAATGAATCCATTAGTGTATGGATTACTCGAGGAACCGCCAGCCATTTAACATCTGATGGACAAAAACAATTCGTGGCAGCTGCTAGTTCGAAGAGCAAGGCACAGTACCAATGGCTCTGGTCTAACCATGGAACCTTACTGTTGGGCTCTTGATGCTTTCTTTCTGAACTCGATGAAACCTAGCCACTTTGCATAATCTTTAATGTAAAGTGGTGTGATGGCGGAGCGGCTAACCACGCCACGTGGTGTGGCACTGAGCTATCCAGCCCAGCACCTACCAGCTTCGATCCTTACTCTTGTACTGGGACAACTAATCTTAACCAGAGAGGTGTGGGGGCAGAGCCATCAGCTTCAGTTCCTCTTGGCCAGGTGGGAGAGGAAAAACAAAAAATCAGTCAATGTTCTCGATCCGGATTAATATCCAGTTACTCCTGCTGTAAAGGGGTCATTTTAACCTAACTTGCCGGGTGGGAAACCCCACGGGATCAGATGGATCTACATCCCACCCAATATTGCTCTCCATTGACTTCAATGGAGAATAAATTCCGGCAAGGTGTAAATCCAGTGTTGCACCCGAGCCTGTCGGTTTCCTGATGTGCGGGTTAGGTTAAAATGGGCCCAGAGTGCGGGTGTGTTCATGTTGGGTAAGAAGAGGATCAGGCCGGGCTGTGAATCCCTCATGGTTGAATAGCCAACATTCATTGTTCAGGCATAGAATAGTTCTTTGGGTGAGGAACCAGAGGACTACCAGCACCCATGGAACTATGGCCTACCATGAATCACTGCCTTCTCAAAACACTTTCCGATAGTCCTCCTCACAAATTTTATATCACACCTGATTTCAATTGGTCTTGCCGATTCTAACCGCGACACAGAATCGCTCATAATCTTACCTTCTTTACTCTACTTCTATTACCACCATTGCTCATCTCCGCTGCAAGAGAATCTTTATCAAGATTTGTACAAAACAGCAGGTGGTACAGTGGGTGCACTGTCCCTTTAACACCAGGGTCTGAGTTTGGATCTAGCACGGAAGAAAAGAGTGCAAATTGGCTGCCGTGTTTCCTACATTACAACGGTGACTACACTTCAAAAGTACTTAATTGTCTGTAAAGCGCTTTGGGATGTCCTGAGGTTGTGAAAGGCGCTACAGAAATGCAAGCTTGTTTCTTTTTTTTAAATAGCCCTTTCCTAACAGGAATTCACAAAGTCATTTTTAAACGCTGCCATGGTTTCCTGCTCTGCTGTCCCTGCTGCTGAGCTATTACAACTGCTATCTCTGTCTTACTGAAAGATATTGCCGAAGCTTCTACTTTCACTGGGCACGCCCTTTACTTTAAACTCTTGAGATCTTTGCGCTCCTCCACAAGCCTGATTTCCACCGCTCCACCATTGGCGGTCGTGCCTTCAGCTGCCTAGGCCCTAAGCTCTGGAATTCCCTCCCTAAACCTCTCCGACTCTCCACCAATGTTCCTTGTAATTTTTTTTCGGACCGCGCAGCCCCTTTAAGGGCTTGTGCGGCCCATTCAAAATACCGCACATGCGCGGTTTTTCTACTTTAAAGCTGACAAGCCAGGACCCCTGGAGCGCTGCGCAGCCACACAGCTTACAGGGAACAATACTCTCCACCTCTCGCTCCTCCTTTAAGACTCTCCTTAAAACCTACCTCTTTGACCAAGCTTTCGGTCACCTGTCCTAATATTTCCTTATGTGGCTCGATGTCAAATTTTTGTCTGATAACGCTCCTGTGAAGTGCCTTGGAACGTCTTACTACATTAAGTCATTGTTGTTGCATCCCCTAGTCTTTCATTAAATAGTTAATGGAGAAAGGTAGAATATGCCATAGAGTGTATTCATGTGCAGGGTGTCGTGTTGCACACTGAACTTAAAATAAAATGCTGCAGCCAACTGTACTTGCTCTTCCTTCCATTCAGCAAACGTCATCATCTGTCACAGTCTTAAACTCTCATTATCCAAATCCAGGAACTCACCTACTACTTCTCCATCTGAGTGTCTCTCCCTTGATGTTTTCTGATGCTCCTAGCAACAGAACTGCAAAAAATACACCAGAAACCTTTTTTTATAGTGGAGACATTCAACGTATATACAGTGGAACTTGTTACCCACCATAACCACCCCAAGTGCAGAATGGAAATTGGTAGATAATTAAGGGTCCCTAACCTCTCGTGGTGCACGTAACGGCACGGTAAATGCCCTCGGCATGGGAGTGAAGACAAATGCAGCACGGATAACAAAAGAAATTCTGCCGTTCTATTCGCCAAGTAACAAAAGAAGGTGTGCAATGAGGCAATGTCTTGTCCAGGTTGTCTTGTGGTAGAGCAGAAAATCAGGGACTGGGTGAATTCGTATTTAGAAGGGGCTATTACGGTGGTAAATTGGGCTGGCGGATATATAGGACTGCGGATAACGCAGACTCCACTGTATGGTGTAGTCTGGATAAACACGTACGTCACCTCAGTAGAGAAGCCCAACACGCCTTCCCCACTTGCCCCAGTGAAGTGTAGGTCAAGTCCTCAGCAACGTGCAATGCCGATCAAGGCAGAATGTCCATTTTTATAATTCAAACAATTGATACTTGAAAGGGGTGTAGTTCTTCAAAGCACTGTACGTCTGATGCCTGGCTGAGGGGTTTGCTACCCTAATGCCGCTGCTGTTGCAAGGTATGGCCCTTCTACAGGGAGCAACAGATCCCAACGCTGCATTCCGCGCATTCCCTGCATTTTAAAGGATTAGACATGACCTGAGGAATATAAAGGGAAGCTGCAGACATGACTCTTGTCTTGTCACTCAGCAGATATCACCTCCACACAAAGTAGAGTTGCCAACTCTTGTTGGACATATTCCTGGAGGTTTCATCACATGACCTCCTGCCGCTAACCGCCCCGCCCCCAGACTCCTGCCATTGGTCGCCCGACACGCCTATCCTCAGGGTGCACCGCCTTCCCACGGCCAATGGGAAAGTGAACAGACTCTGTCACCCAATTCGATGATTTTTGACTCTCAAACAGCCTTTTCCTCATCTCCAATATTTTTATCAATAAATTAAGCGAAAGTGTTCAAAGAAAATGAAAAGAAAACACAATTTCTTTTCAATACCCCGATGATTTTTCTCCCTGGGTTGCTCACAGCAGTGACTCCAGGATACTCCCTCAGGGCACAAAGCCAGGAATGTCTGGAACAGAGGCCTGACTGCTAGGCCCGGCCAGGGCAAGAAGACAGGAGTGTCCAGCAGAAACTGCAGGTTGTATTACTCGCTCCATGTCGTAGTTACTCCTTACTTGGTCAGTGTTCTGATTTGAAGCATGGGAGCCTTGGGGTGTTACGTAGCGACACTGACCAGTGGGCACGAACACGTAAACTGACCGTGGCTGTACTTTTGTCAAAACCAGCATATGTAAAAGAAACACTGTGCACATCTGAAAAATGGGTCCAAAGGCACATGTACAAAGCTTTATTGCTTTTTAAAATATGGAACTTATGAAAACCAGAAATTTTTCTATCCAGACGCTGATTACCAAAATTACCAGGGGGCAAACCCCGAAATAGTTCTGTCCAGTTCAAAACCGGAGAGCCAGTCAACAGAAAGTCTGTCCTGCCGGGCGACTGTGCTGTGCTACATCTAGTGCTACATTGTACCTTTACCTGACGAAGGGGCAACAGCTCTGAAAGCTTGTAATTTTAAATAAATCTGTTGGACTATAACCTGGTGTTGTGCGACTTCACATCTAGTGAGGATGGACCTTTCACTTCTCAGTGATCTTGTGGAGATAGAGTGAAATGAGATATTAATTGTGGAGATCTTAATTCCCTTGTGCATAAAATGTGCAGCCACCGAGGTGCATCAGAATTATAGTGAGTTGCTATAAAACTCAATCCTTTTCACCTCTGTATTGCGTGGCTATGCAACGCACACAGCAATGAAGACCAGCATGGTGAAGAAACCAATTGGCTTCTACTGCTCTTGCACATTATTTTCAGAAGGCCTTTGTTTTCACTATAAAGATGTAAAGTGAACTCGAGATTCAGCAGGGCTCGTGTAAGAGCTGTGCTGAAGGTGCCGTCGACTAAGGAAGACTGGTGAACCGTTGAAATTCACCCATCTCCAATTGACCCAGAAGAAAACATAACTGAAGTCAGCCAAGAAATGGCCCTGAATGTAGGACTGGAGGACAATGAGATGCTTGGCTTTATTCCCCAAAATAACATTTCCTCAGGGATTTGCAACATAGTACAGAGTCTTGTACAATAGATGGTTGAACATTTATTGCTGGCATTCAGCCAATCTTATAATGGAGGGCTTCAAATAATTTGGAAAAGAACCCCTGGGACAGAGAGTAGTTAATGATCCCTCACCTCGGTGACTATCGACTCATCCCAGTCGACATGATGTCAGATGCAAGCACAGAGAGGGTTTTCACCCGATGTTAAACTGTTTGTCTCAAACTAGCCAATGTTTTGTTATAATGATGTAGATGTACTCTCTGCAGCAGCACTATCCCAACGAGAACAGTGTACATCTGATAGCAATAACCAATATATCTGGTCTGCTTTGAGTACATTTCTCTCCCCGCCCCACCCCCCCCACATTTTTTTCTTTTGGCATATCTTTCCTTTTAATACTGTGAAGCTGTTTGTAAGTGTTAGCCGTGGCTCAGTGGGTACCACTCTTGCCTCTGAGTCAGAAGGTTGTGGATTCAAGTCCTACTCCAGGGACTTGAGCCCAAAATCTAGGCCGACACTCCAGTGCAGTACCAAGGGAGCGTTGCACTGTCGGAGGTCCCGCCTTTCCAATGAGATGATAAACCAATCATGCTATCTCCAAAAATAGTTAAACCTATATGCTCTCTCAGCTGGATGTAAAAGATCTATTTCAAAGTAGAGCAGGGCCTGGCCAATATTTATCCTTCAACTAACATGACTAAAACAGATTATCTGGTCATTACCACATTGCTGTTTATAGGACCTTGCTGTGTGCAAATTAGATGGTGTGATTCCTATATTACAACGTTGACAATGCTTCAAAAGTACTTCATTGGCACTTTGGGATGTGCTGAGGTCGTGAAAGGCACGATATGAACGCAAGTTCTTTTTTATATAAGAAACATTGGATTGTCATCTCAGAGTATCTATTTTTTTCTCTCTCTGCAGTTGATTGGGAATCATATTAGTTGCAGCGAAGATGTCTGAAATGTCAAAATGTTTGCATCAGCAAAGGTATTGATATCAACAGTCAAATGAGCTAAGTGGGAGATGGGTTTAGCTATTTTTGGAGACAGCATGATTTAAAATACAGCCAATTACAGTCAAGAGGTGTGATTCACTCAGTAGCTACAGAACATTCAAGAGAATTTCACATTTACACGATACACCCACTTGCAGCCCACAGATGCGATCTACATGAGTCACAGTTTGCAAAATAAAAATTGCACCGTGTGTGTACCACTAATCTACAAGGAATGAATGGAGATGAGTTATGAAAATGATTCTAGCTCTCAGCGATTCAAATTACGATGAAAGTTTAAGGAAGTTGGGCTTTTCTTTGGAAAGGAGGAGACTTTGAGGTGACCTAATGAAGGTCAACAAAGCTGATCCAAGCAAATTATTCACTATGGTGAATGATTCAAATACCAGGGAGTACAGGCCAAAAACGGGAAAGTTGGGAATAAAAGAAGTGAACGCAAAACGTTTTCATTCCTAGATTTGTGGAGTAAGTCATCAGGGAGGGCAATGGAAGCAGACAGTACTAATGGGTTCATGATGCAATGAGATGCATTCCTGAAGGGATAATGGGAGATGGTGAGAAGGTGCAGATTCAGGGCTGATCTGGGAATAAAGGGGCAATACTCACTGGTGCCAGTGTTCCCAAAAATGTTTGTATTCTTAATAATTCCAAATGAACAAGATCTGTCTTGTATACAATTTCTTACCTGAAGCAGTGAAACAAACGACTTTGAAGGGGGAGGATGCTGGGAACTATGGCATGTGAAGGTAACTATATTCACAGAACGAGGGCAAATACATTGGCCAAGAAATTTGTTGAGGCCATGCCCATTTTCTAGGCATAAAACGAGGGCCTAAGTGTCCAATATGGCGAGCGGTATACTTACACACATTCCACACCAGAAAAATCGGTGCCCGCCATATTGTTAAATATGGCTGAATTATAGCCATCCAGGGCCTGGCCTGAAACAGGCCCTTTGCACGTGCAAATAGGGGGCCTAACTCCCTCTGTACTGCACTGGAGTGTCAGCCTGGATTATGTGCTCCAGTCTCTGGAGTGGGGCTTGAACCCATGACCTTCTGGTTCAGAGGCGAGAGTGCTACCAACTGAGCCGCAGCTGACACTTGCTGGTAAGTACAACTATTTTACCGCTAGCTTTTGCTGAACATACTAGATGAGTATTAAATCGCTAATATCACTCCATGACTCAATTGTAATTAATCGAACTAAAGACTCTACTCTGGCAGGTCTTGAAATAGGAAATGTACTTACCAAAGGTGTAGCAGTATTCTCCAAAGGTTAGGTTCACATATCATAGACAAGTTAGACATCCCACCCATGTAGATACATACATCTGTCACCACTGAGTTGGTCAGCTTCAGCTGGGTGCTTGACAACACATCCTTTGGGAGGTGCAGTAGGCTCTTTCCGATATATCTAGGAAACCATTGCACCTGCAGTATCGGTCACATGGAACAGTTGTATCACAAACATAGTTGAAGCCAATACCTCAGAAGCCTATAGGGTTTATCTTACGAAGATCTTGCTCCTGGAAGAAAAGGCAAGCGTCAGGCACTTTTTTTTTGTTTGATGAAGACTTTTGCCCAAAAGTTTAACCTACCTGTCTCTTTCAGATGCTGACCTAACTCTTTTTATTTTGGATTTTTTTGGAATCAAGGTTTCCTTTTTTACTGCTAATGTTTTGCTCCATACTGTTGCTCTGCACATCTATGCTAATGGGTGTGGAACTAGGCTTCTATAGAACTGGGATCCAATGAAAGAGGCTATTAGAATTTGTTATGATTCTTGCCTCTTCAACACTACTTCTTTTCTCTGGCTAGCCCATGAGTGAGTGTGTCTTCTGTAGATAGTTTTCCAAGTAGACAGATGGATTCTTGAAGTCAAAATCAAGCTGCTGCCACCACTCATTTTACGACTACCCAAAGTGTGAAAAGAAGCACTTACGTTGATACTGTACACCTCAGCAATGTCTCTAGACAATAGTAACGTATCTTCAGGTGTTAGGTTCACACCTTTTTGGAGGGCAATGTAGTCTGGTAACGTAAAGTGCTCCTAGAGACTCCACAGTAACTTTAGGCATCACAGGCTATCTCCTGTAATTGTTGGGGGTGACAAGGAGAAACGGACCACCTGCTTTTCCCCTTCTTCCCTGATACTCACTCCTAAAAAGAAAAAAAGACTTGCATTTATATAGCGCCTTTCACGACCACCGGACGTCTCAAAAGCTTTACAGCCAATGAAGTACTTTTGGAGTGGAGTCACCGTTGTAATGTGGGAAACGCGGCAGCCAGTTTGCGCACAGCAAGCTCCCACAAACAGCAATGCGATACTGACCAGATAATCTGTTTTTAGTGATGTTGGTTGAGGGATAAATATTGGCCAGGACACCGGGGATAACTCCCCTGCTCTTCTTTGAAATAGTGCCGTGGGATCTTTTACGTCCACCTGAGAGAGCAGACGGGGCCTCGGTTTAACGTCTCATCCGAAAGATGGCACCGCTGACAGTGCAGCACTCCCTCAGCACTGCACTGGGAGTGTCAGCCTAGATTTTATGTGCTCAAGTCCCTGGAGTGGGACTATGAACCCACAACCTTCTGACTCAGAGGTAAGGGTGCTACCCACTGAGCCATGGCTGACACTAAGGAAGCAAAAGAAGTCTGTCTTGTTCTCCTGACTGTATTGGTTTGTTCGAGCCTGCCTGTGGAAATAGCCGCGTAGCATAGCATTACTCCTGTGGATTGTTGCTGAAATTGGAATGAGGCCCCCAAGAGTATGGTTCGTTTGGTAGTCCTGCTTCGGAGGCAAGTGTTAACTTCGGCTGGATGTTTGGTGTCATTCTCGACAGGCTGAGTTAAGTATTCTGATGACGCACTACCTTAATCTAAGCTCCTACTGCTTTTTAAAAAAAAACACAGTAATCCACTTCTATCTGCTAACACAAGTAGGAAGAGCCTTACGAGGACCGTATCTGCATTGACCAGTTCCCAGCACTTAGCCTGGTGGAGGAAAAGCACCAGATGCTTCTTGTAATCCAATTCACCTTCAAAGCAAGTCTGCTAGTTACAATGTGAAGGTTGTCCATTTGGCAGACATTTTTTTTTTACCTTCTTGCCTGGTTTCTATTGGGCCTGACACATTGCAAATCAACTAGGGGAACTCATATTTGAAGGCAGAATGCAGACCAAAGGAATTGCTCTCCGTCTTAACCTGCCACCACCAATGCTTGGCTGTGTGTCCCAACACTTTGAATATTGTGAGCCTTAGCACTTGACCTTTTCTGCAGAGGGCTTTGCCTAACCTGTAGAAATGGAAAGTCTGAGTTTGCCAAGTCAGAATTGATGACACCCTTGAACGGGGCAGCAGTTGGCGACTCTCTCTTTGATGGTATCAAGATAAAAGCACATCACTTGAACAAAACACTGCAACTCTCGAACTTCGTGAAGCAGCCTTAGCTGCAAACAGTTTATTCTTTAAGAAAAAAAGCAGACAGTAACAAGGACAAAGGTACACCAGCCGCATCATTTGACCCATACAATAAAGAGCCCTTCCCCCTCCCCAATATAGAAAGCACTTTTACCAGTCGGTCAAGCCCCTAACACAAAACAGCCACAGCATGTCCTAAAGCTCAGGGTGGTACCTTAGTCACATCCATGACCCCCCCCCCCCCCCCACCCCCCAACCCACCCCCCTTCCTCCCTACCCCATCAAAAAAGGGCCTGGCAGTTAACATGCAATAAAAAACATTGCGGTACAGAACAGAATCATCGACTGCAAATTCACTTGTGTTGTTTTTTAAAAAGAAAGAAAAAAATACTGACATAGACCCCCCTCCTTTTAATTGTACACTTATAGAAACAAGTACAGTATATGGCATTGGACACCAGCACTGGTGTCTCTCCCATTGATCAGGTAGCAGGTAGATAAGTACCTTGTGTCTTGGTTCCGGTGTCTGTTGGGCAGTCTCTGGGCACACATGGGCACAGTGTCCTTTGGCAGTGGTCCATGAAATACAGGCCTGCTGTTTTGGGATTTGGGAAAGTGACTATTGGAACAGATTTGAGTTTGGACCAGCCCTGTATTCAGTACTATAGTCTAGAAGTGACTGTTGGCTAAGATTAGAGGATGAATGCTTCACGCGTTCACGCGACCTTGCCCTGTTTACCATTAAAATGGCGGTGGTTAACTCGTTTAAATTAAACGGGTTGAACAGTCCGGCTTCTGTTAAAGTAGTGGGTGAGGAACATCACACAAAGACGCTGAGTGTTTGTCTGTTCAGAAAGCCAGTTTTAAAATTACATATCTAATCTGTTTCATGAAAAAAGAAGCTTAATGTCACCAGCGCAGACGAGATCTAATAGAGATGCTCAAAATTATGAGGGTTTTTGATTCGGTGAATGGTGAAAAGTTACTTCCAACTAGTCAATAACTAGACAGAATGAAAGGAGAGGTTGTGAGATTTTTTTTTTTTATAAACACAGAGTTGTTAGAATATGGAATGTCCCACAAACAGAATCCATAATAGGTTTTAAAAGGGAAGTGAATAAATATTTGAAAAAGTAAAATTGAAAAGGATTATGGGGGAAAAATAGAGCTGGGGAATGAGATTACGTTTGGCCTAGAGAGCCGGCACAGGCATGATGGGCAGAATGGCCTCCTTCCGTGCTATAAAATTCCGCGGTTTGAATGATCCAGCAACTTTTGTTTGAAGTGCACGAGGCGAGCCCTGACATGGCATGAAAGCCTCATTCAAAAGACTCCTATGTAGCAGGATGAGCCACTCTTACTAGTTCTGCTGAGAGTTAGGACTGTGGAGCCGACCGGTCTTGAATTGACTGTTTAAGGATGTGCTGGGCCAAAACCCGCTGTAAAAAGTGCTGAGGAAGGGGTTGATTTAAATGCTTGGAGTGTGTGGACACTCCTTCCTGTGATCCCTAAACGTTACATTAACCGCGGGGAGAGCAGCTCTGTGCAGGAGGTTAGCAGCTTGACCAAGGCTGTATAGACAAAGGTACTGCCTGGCTGCAGCCAGTCCTGCAGGTACCGCTCTCAGTGCAAGCTGCAGCATGAGTGCATTAGGAGTATTAAGAAGGAATAAGAAAATATGCATGGGGGACGGGGTGGGGTGGGATGGCGGGGGGAGTGAGGCTTTTCCTAACCCCCTCCCCACCCCAATACAGATCAGTAGGTCAGAGTTCAGCTCTTGATCCGTGCCCGTTTAGCCCAGTTCAGTCAGGATGCGGATTGGGACGCTATAATTGGCCTCAGCCTTCGACGAGGGAGGGGGACAAAAAACAAAATCAGTGGGATTCCCGCTCAGGATCGCTATCCAGTGGCCACGGCTGCAAGGTTCATTTTTGAAACGGTAAGTTATTGTCGCAATACAGGGTACAGATTTCTTTTTTCATTTTCGTCTCTTCTGAAGCCACGGACTTGCTTTTGTGTGCAGTTCCATCCACTCCCTCCAGTACTGCACCCAAGTGTCCATTATTTATGCAGGAACCTAGGCAATGAGAGTCGGCGGCTGGGGGGGGGGCATCACAGTCGAGCCAGATCCTGTCCCCAACCAACTTCCACACATGCACTTCCCAGCTGTGGTCACTGGATAGCGATCCCAAGCGGGAATCCTGGCCGATTTGCCCCCTCCACTCGTTCAAGGGCACTGAGGTGGACTGTAGCACCCTTATCACCATCCCCACTGAAATGGGTTAACCGGGCACAGATCAGGAGCTGAACTCTGACCTTCTGGGGGTGGATGGCTCAGTCATACACTGCATTACATATTTAAACAGTGTTTAAATTCAAGTCCACTGGTCATGAGAGCACCAAACTCAATCCGAGAGGCAGCATCCTCAGTAAGTAGGTTGGTGTTTTACAAACTTGCGATAACCTCAGTGGGCAATTGTTAGTTAGGAGTTAGTGATCACTGACCAGTTCAACCATGTTATAAATGATGATCATTAGTTAAGAGTTAGTGACTACTCACCAGTTCAACCATGGTCTAAATGATAACCAGTATAATAGGCAGAATAGAATAGGCAATTGAAAAGGATTAAGTAAATGCACAGTTTCTCAATTAACCGATCAAACTATTAGAGTAGTTATTGCAATATAGTGCTTATTTTGATGCTGCAATGCATTTTTATGCATTCAGGCTCTGACCAGATAATCTGTTTTAGTGATGTCGATTGACGGATAAATATTGGCCAGGACACCGGGGAGAACTCTCCTGCTCTTCTTTGAAATAGCGCCATGGGATTCTTTTATGTCCACCTGAGGGGGAAGATGGGGCCTCGGTTAAATGTCTCATCTGCAAGACGACACCTGACAGTGCAGCACTCCCTCAGTACGGCACTGGGAGCGTCAGCCTAGATTTTGCGCTCAAGTCTCTGGAGTGGGATTTGAACCCACAACCTGCTGACTCCAAGGCGAGAGTGCTACCCACTGAGCCACGGCTGATAGCCAACTGACAGCCCTCAATGGACGAGAAATGCGGCTGATTCATTATCGCCTCTACCACCCGAGACTAATTACACCCTCCCCCACCCCGAATCTTTTGGAAAAGTTGCAAAGTGGCCAGTGGGAGCCGGGAGGTAGAAAGAAAGTAAATGAACCACTTTAAAGTTGGGATTGTACTAGGAAAATAAAGTTTAGGAAAAAATAGATCGAGGGAGGAAAAAAATAATTTAAAAAAATGACAGATACAGAAAAAGGAAAAGGCGAGAATAATGGGCAGCAGGCTGGGCAGAATGAACACAGGTACAATTGGGTATTTTTAATTGAATCCTGACCTTTGAGTATCTTGGTCTGGATCATGGGGGCTGGGATTTGCTAGGACATGTGGAGACCTTGAGGGCTAGAATTATTTATTTAATTAATTAATAGAAACGAGAAGGCTCAGGTGGCCTAATAGAGGTATTTAAGATTATGAAAGGGTTTGATAGTGTAGATATGGAGAAGAAGTTTCCAATTGTGGGGGGGGGGGGGGGGGGGGGGGCATCAATATAAGATAGTCACTAATAAATCCAATAGGGAATTCAGGAGAAACTTCTTTACCCAGAGAGTGGTGAGAATGTGGAACTCGCTGCCACAAGGAGTAGTTGAAGTGAATAGTATAGATACATTTAAGGGGAAGCTAGATAAGCATGTAAGGGAGAAGGGAATAGAAGGATATGCTGATAGGGTTAGAGGAAGTAGGGTCGTGTAGAGCATAAACACCGGCATGGACCTGTTGTGCCAAATGGCCTGTTTCTGTGCTGTAGCCTCTATGCAATATGTAAAAGCATGTCTTATGCAAATGAACGGGCATGGATGGGTGCACAAGTCATGCCAGGCAACTGAAGTGTTTGTTGCTGGTGTCTGCGTTTTTACTCCCGTCTCTGGATGACTATTTTCCAAGGGCACGCTGAAAAATAAGCTCAGCGATAGGAGATGAATTTGAAAGATTTAAACACTGCTGAGCAACTCATCAATAGTTGCGCTGAATCTGTGTTTGAATTTCATCCCTCCTCGTAATGCTATCTGGGCTGAATAAGTCAACGTAGCACCAGTGTTTGCTCGATACATTGGGGATTAAGACTCATTAAGGGGGAAGTGTTGAAACTATAGCTCGGCAAATGTTCTGTGTAAATATTAACTTTCAGACTCCATCCAACGAAATGCCAAGTTATTTACCAAACAGCTTATTATAGACCCCGCTTCCAATGCCTTATGTTTAACGACATTCACCCTTAGCGGATTAGGGGCTGGTGAGCCTGTGCTTTTGTGGTGTGTTACATAATAAAAAAATTGTCACTTTTTTTCAAAACATTGAATTACACCTGAATACTTACTAAACCTTAAATAGATCCGATTAAAGTATTTGTTTAAATGCACCTTTAAAAAATAGTGGAACATTTAAGTATTCATTTTATTTTTGGCTGAATCTAATTAAACAGTGTTTATTTTTGAGATTTGATTCTGGATTGTTGTGGTAAAAAGATTTAATTTTTTTAAGAAATAAAGATGTTTTCTCCCTCCCCTGAGTGCGCTGATTCTTTTCTGTGGCATAATTCCAGGCATCCTCCAGTGCCTCGCTGGGGTGATAATTCTTCACGCTGGAACCTAGACAAGTGTTGGTAAGCTATTCAACTACAGGGGGCTACACGGTCAAGCTGGTCCTGTCCTCAACACCCACCCGCACCCCCCCCACCCCCCAATGTCCATACGTGTACAGTCTCCAGCAAGGGTTACTGCATAGCAATTAGGAACGAGAGCTTTGGCTGATTTTTTTTTCCTTCTCTCCCTAACCTGGGGATCTGTCAAGTTTAATTGTCGTGGATGCAGCTGAGCTCAGCTAACTCAACGCAGACCAAGGGATGAACCTTAGCCTTTCTGGTCCACATAGTTAGGTAGCCCGCTGCCCTTTACCAACTGAGCCATAGGGGGGGAAGTACGGTTAAATCTATTTAAACTGCATTAACCGTAGCAAGAGCTTGGGACAAGTAAAAGATTGAGGCTTGATCATATATATAATTTAAAAAAACATCTCCCATCTTGGTAAAGGCTCCAGTCAAATCTTCAGTCAATACTGACAGGTCAGTGTAGCTTTATTCTGGTGTAGTGTCAGTCAAAATGAATACCCTGTTTTTAAGTACTAGAAACAGAAACTACACATTCTATGCCTAGCTCGACAAGAACCAAACTGAGGAAATTGTGTGCAAACCACCAGGACAATATTAACAGAAGAAATTTCAAAGAAATCGTATATCAGAACATAATTTTCTATCAAGGGAATGGCGGGGGTGGGGGTGGGGGGGGGGGTGGAAAGACAATTTTGAGATCTGACATAATTAGGACATAATTTAAAAGTAAAATTTGTTCAGTCATTATATGCAATTACTCCCATTATTAGATGTAAAACTTGAAAAACTCTACCTACAAAAGCCCCGGCAGTCTCGGGGCTTTAAAAATCTACAATTACATTTTCAAATTGGCATTAGTATAGTTAACATAAACGTTTTCTAGTTTGCTTGTTCAACAATGCAAGTAAATTAATTCTTTCATATACTGAGCTACAAAACTGCTCGGGTCATTTCACAAATAAGAGACTTCTGTTAGAGGAATTGTGTTGAAAATTCCCTGATTCGTTAAATATCGCTCATTATATTATGCTGACAAACACCTGAAATTACTCTCAATCCCAGTGCGTGTATAGAAACAGGAGGGGCGCATTTTATGGAGAACAAAAAAAAAAATTAAAAATATAAACATACGCTCTAACATTTGACGCCCTCCGGAAGCAGCTGTTGATCGGTGCAAATAAGATTATTTGGATAAAGAATGTCCAAGGCATTAGCAGCTGAGGAGAAATAAAATACACAAAACATAAAAGTTTATCCCTATTTCCATGAGGGAGAGGGGGAAATTTTTTTTTTACAAGTCAGTGTCGAATATTTACACCTTTAAAAGCCAGAAGAATTAGATGGAAATTCAGTGTCTCATAAACAGAAGCCATTTTGTTCTAGAACAGATGCATCATGGGAATTACAGATCCACATACCAAAAGGCACCACAGCTTCATTAAGACGGACAACCTGACTAAAACAACTGTTAGGATTAATTCCAGAGGGCAAGTTTTCCTTTTAAAAAATAATAATAATCATTTGATGTTTAATCGTACGCAGTGCTAAGGTGACCAGTCAAAACAAATGTTCCTAGTTCACTTTGTCCTGGAATATATAGAGGTTGTTTGTGGCGGCTACTGCTATGATATTCTCTGACGGATGCCACGCCGTGTGCAGAATCTTCTTACTGAAGTCCAAACTGTCGACACTAATTTCGTCCTTCTTCCTTTTCCCACCCATGCATACTTTGCGAGGTTTGAGGATTGCTCTGGGCTTGCTGTTCTCTCGTGATGCCTCCAGCGTGACATCACGCTTCGTGTTGCGATCGAACATTCTGAAGAAGTTGTTGTAAGAGCCCGTCATGATCACACTGTGAAGCAGATGAACACGGGGGGTGGGGGGGGGGGGGAGGAGAAAAGAAAGGAAGGCTTATGTTTATATAACTTCACGTACCCTCAAAAGACACCTCAATGTTCTTCACGTACAGGACCAAGATGAATGACCAGTTAATGTGTCTTTGGCGGTGTGGATTCAGGGAGAAATGTTGGCCAGGACATTGGGAGAACTCCCTGGTAAGAGATTTAACTCGTGGCTATGCTTCTTGAGGGGGAAGGCAGTGGAGTGGGGGGGTAAGTGGGGTCAGTGGTGCCTCCAAGATGATGGGCTATGGGATACCGGTTGATGGGAGCTCAGAACCAAGTCAACATTCTGTGGTAGACTCTGTAATATGACCCTTGAGTCAGGTAGGTCAGCGGTACTCCAGGGTCCAACTGATGACTGACCAGCCAACCTGACTCACCAGTGGAAGCTGGAAGGTGGGGTGGGAAATAGGCCAATGCACTAAAAGGTAGTGTGGCTCTCATTGGACAAGCAGCAGGACACTCTGTACTGGTAAGCGGCACAGTTTTGACTGGTTAAACTCCAGCTGGGCCCCTGTTCACACTCGAGGGTCTCTACCTACCTCTAGCTTTAGGTAAGTGGCTGTAACAACTAAGTGTGCACGCCACACCAAGCAAGTGGAACCTCAACTCACATGGACTTTTCAGCAGATTGGTTGGAGATTCTTAAATATGGCGATGGGTTTCCATGCATGTAAGGCACATCTGGCTCATCAAAAAAAAAGTGTGAATATTGCACCTGATGTCACCTCTGACAATGCAGCAGTCCCTCAGTAGTTAATGGAAATTTAAAAAGCGGAAAGGATGTAAGATGGGCTGTCGATTCTCTATCACCCGTTTTACACTATCGCACAAGGTCCAAATGACTCCACAATGTCTTTATAGATTAAAACTGGCCTTTCTTTCCAATTCCTCCCTCTCCACTCTCATCTGATGAAATTATTTCCATTTTCAAATAAATAATCTACTTCATGTTAGTTTTTTTTTGTTGCAATTTTCTCCCCTCTTAGGATCATAGAAATTACAGCATCGAAGGATACCATTTGGCCCATCGTTCCTGGGTCCTGTGCTATTGGACAACTGGAGCTGTCTATGCTAATCCCGTTTCCCTGACCGTTCCCTGAATCCGTTTTGTTTTTAATTCCTACTTTTCAAATACTTATCTAATTCTCTTTCAAATGATGCTATAGTCTGTTCCCTCCTCTTCCATTTGTGGTCAAGCATTACATGTTCTAACTACATGATCTAATAACGCTCAGTGCAAAAGAAAATGTTCTAACTATCCCCTTCATTCTTCTCGCGATATTCTATGGCCCCTTGTTTGTCAACCAGTGGAAATAATATTTCATATTACACTCTCAAAACCTTTTGTAGTTTTGAAAACCTCAATTAGATTCCCCCACTTAATCTTCTCTGATCTGGTGAAAAAGCTCCAATTTTTCACACCTTTCTTCATTACTATAACCTTTGCTGTACCCTTTCCATGGCTCTAATATCCTTCCCATAATTGGATGCTTGGAGCTGTTCGCAACTCTGGCCTAATCAAATTCATACATCACTTGAGGTGTATAATATTATGAGGGGCCTAGATAGAGTGGACAGGAAGCACCTATTTCCCTTAGCAGAGAGGTCAATAACCAGGGGGGGCATGGATTTAAAGTAATTAGTAGAAGGATTAGAGGGGAGTTGAGGAGAAATTTCTTCACCCAGAGGGTGGTGGGGGTCTGGAACTCACTGCCTGAAAGGGTGGTAGTGGCAGAAATCCTCACCACATTTAAAAAGTACTTGGATATACACTTGAAGTGCCGTAACCTACAGGGCTACGGACCAAGAGCTGGGAAGTGGGATTAGGCTGGATAGCTCTTTATCGGTTGGATCAGACACGATGGGCCAAATGGCCTCCTTCTGTGCCGTAAAATCTATGATTCTGTGATCACTTCCTTGCTTTTGTATTAAATGTACTCAAGTATAAAATGCAGAATCCCATTTGGCGTTTTTATTGGCCTTTTCTAGCTACGCCCCTCCCTATCTTTGTGACCTCCTCCAGCCGTACAACCCTCCGAAATCTCTGCGTTCTTCCAATTCTGGCCTTTTGAGCATCCCCGATTTTCAGCGCTCCACCACTGGCGGCTGCCTGGGCCCTAAGCTCTGGAATTCCCTCCCTAAACCTCTCCGTCTCTCTACCTCTCTAGGTAGAAAAGGCATGCCGCTACCCTTATCCCACTAATCTGAGCAACATTTACCCTACTCTTTGCTTTCTGCCCCTTAGCCATTTCTATGTGGCTATATTCCCTTTAATACCATGTAGCTTTTTTTTCCCGTAACAAGTCTCTTATGTACCACCTTATCAAATGCCTTCTGAAAATCCATATACACAAGATCCGTCAATTTCCCTTTATCTACACCCTGATAGATTTCCTCAACAAAAGATCTTCCTCTTCTGAAGTTGGATTTTTGACAGGGCATGATCCCTCATATCACAAGTGACCATTCCCTGAGCCTAGACAACGAGTGTTTTTCAGCAGTGGCTGTCACAGCAGAGCCTTATCCTGTCCTCACTAGATATCCACACACGTTATTGCAGGAGTCACTGATAGTAATCAGGAGGATCTTCTCCCCTTCCCTTGTGCAGGGGTACTGAGGCGAAGGGTACAGTACAGATGTTGAATCCGGGACCAGCTGCTCTGTAAGGTCCAGTGCCACAATCGACAGTGCGCGTACCCACAAAGCCATCAGCAGACCATTCTTGCAGATTATATTGTAGAATTGATTAAATACATCAACACACAGGATGCCAATTTCCAATTTCTTTTACACTGCAGAGATGCAGCTGAAGTGATTGTACTTTGACCGACAGAGGAATCATTTCAATGACAGCTCCAGTCCAGGTAGGAAAGGGTAAGAAATGCCGACTACTTCACTGGCCTGCAAAGACAGATCGAAAGCATCACCTACCTGTCAGACCCATTCCACACACACTCAAACTTGTCAAAGATGCAGTCGTTTTCATAGAGGGAACACAGCTTACTCCTCAGATATTCATGCACCTGACAAAAGACCAACAGGAAAGAAATAGGATTAAGAATGGCAGGTGCTCCCATGTAACCATGGGCGACAGGGATGACTTGTTCAATGATTAAGTGCTGGAGAACCAGTTGTACTGCCCGCACTCAGATTTTCCCCAGGCCCTGTTCACAATCTAACTTCATTCCCCTCTCGTGAAGGAATCGGCCCCTTGCTAGGTACGGCATCTCAGGCCCAAGTGGTCACCATTCACATGTGGACTTTGACGGTGAATGTCAGCGGGCTATTTGGCCATGGCCAGCATCATAGGCGAGCCTGATCCTGTCCTTACTCAAAGTGCACACATACACACTTCCAGCAGGGGTTGCTGGGCATTCGTCAGTCGTGGTAACTCTAACCCAGGCTCGCTGAGGTTTATTTGTAGTTCCCCAACTGTTGGCTGACTGAGATCAACTAACTTAGCACGGAGCCGGGATTCAATCTGGAACCTTCTGCCTGTATGGCTCAGCTACTCACCAATCAGGAGAGTCTGCACACCGAACCTCTGCAGGCAAACTCTCCAAATATACAATCTTATAAATGATATGGAGTATTGCATAGCCCAATGACAGCTTTAATGTATACTCTTGTGTGTCTGCAAAGCACAATTCTAAGAATTTTTAGGAACAGGAAAAGATAATTTCACTGACAATCCTGTCCCTGTTTGACAGATCTCAACCACATCTATCCATCTTCTCATCATACCCTTTCATCTCTTCTCTCCAGAAACATTCAAGAAGCATTTAGATGAGCACTTGAAACACCATAGCATACAAGGCTACGGACCAAGTGCTGGAAAATGGGATTAGAATAGACAGGGCTTGATGGCTGGCGCAGGCACGATGGGCCTCTTTCTGTGCTGTATAACTCTATGACTCTATAAACAAATCTGATCGTCTCCTGAATGCACTTATACTGTCCCCTTCAATGGCCTTCCTTGGAAATTTATTCCACAATTCTATTACCCTTTTTGGATTATACATCCCACATGACTTTTCTCTTGAATCTCAATTTCCCAATTGTTAACTTGTAGCTCCTGGTACATGAACTCTTAACTCGTATGAACTATTGCCAAAGATCAATTCACTTCACATGATATTAATGAGATAGAGAGGACAAACCTGGACACCCGAGCAATAGGACAAGAGGGCACGAGAGACCAGCAGGATAGACACCAGAAAATATTTCTTTACACAGAGTAGTAAACAACTAGAATAGGCTGCCAGGAATAGTAGTTGAATGAACAAACAACTTGCATTTATATAGCGCCTTTGGCGACCTCAGGACATCCCAAAACGCTTTACAGCCAATGAAGTACTATTGAAGTGTAGTCCCTGTTGTAATGCAGGAAAAGCGGCAGCCAATTTGCGCACAGCAAGATCCCACAAACAGCAACATGATAATGAACCGATTATTGTTTTTTTTTCCAGTGATGTTGGTTGAGGAATAAATATTGGCCAGGACACCGGGAGGACTTCCCTGCTCTTCTTTGAATAGTGCCGTGGCATCTTTTACGTTCACCTGAGGGGGCAGACGGGGCCTGGGTTTAACGTCTCATCCGAAAGACGGCACCTCTGCCGTGTCAGCCTAGATTATGTGCTAAGATCCTGGAGGGCGGGGGGGGGGGGGGGGCAGGGGGGCGGGGGGCTTGAACCCACGACCTATTGACTCAGGGGCGTGAATGCTATCACCAACCAAAGCTGACACCTGGTTGAGACCAGGCACCAGACTCATTTAAGACACAGCTAGATACTATAATGGGGAGATGATAGTGTTGGCATTCTGGAAGGAAGCGATCAGATGGGATTAAGACCATTCTTCATCTGAACCTATTGTGTGATAAGGAGTAGTGGTTAATATATCGCCGTTCTTTCATTGTCACTGGGTCAAAATCCTGGAACTCCCTCCCTAACAGCACTATGGGAGTACCTTCACCACACGGACTGCAGTGGCTCAAGAAAGCGGCTCACCACCACTTTCTCAAGGGCTATTAGGGATGGGCAATAAATGCTGGCCACATCCCAGGATAGGCATTTGTTGTCTTCTGCAACAGGAGAGCTATAAAAGATGAAATAGCACAGAATTCCAGCCTCGGCAACATCCTGTAGCCATGAACATAGACCCAAAGGATCATGGAGAAGCAGGTCTACTGAGGCTGTAGGGTGGGGGAGGGGAGCGGAATGGATCATAACTGGCTTCTGGGTGTATAATGAATATTCTTTCGCAAACCATTTTCAGCTACAAAAATTAGCAAATGTAATTATTTATTCAGTGCCATCCCATTCCAGAGCCTGTACTAGCTGTAGAAACCACTGCCTTCAGGACCCTTATCCACTAGGGCATTGGGCTGAGTGACAAACCTCATTTACCAAGCAAACCCTGCCTGGGGCAAACAAAGATGGCACCCGACCAGCTCAATTCTGGGTTAAATTGAGGTTATGATGTGAAGCATGGCAGCACATACTCCGTTATAAGCAGTTGTTTAAAGAAAGGCAGTGTTGGCCTTTTTAGAGCCTTATAGGATGTTGAGGAGTCGGGCAATGTGAGTCTTGTACACTATCAACAGGCTCAGGCTTTCTGTCATGCATTCGATTGTGTGAGAATGAAGATGTCCTGCAATACTCCCAGATAAGCCGCATCAACTTTGTGCTCAACAAAAAAGCCAACAAATTTGGAACGAAAGACCGATAGTTATCACCCGTGCTTTACCTGCGGCTAAACCCAAACAGCCTCAATGGGACACAGAACAAGGTGAGACCACAGCCAGGCACAGTAAGGGTGTGTAGAAATAAAAAAACCAGAAAATGTCTGAAAGGCATCTGAAAGAGGAAAGAACATTTAGCTGGGGGGGGCGGGGGGAACTCTTCAATCAGGAGGCAGTTACAGCAGAGAAGGAGGCCACTCGGCCCATCATGCCTCTTTGAAAGAGCTATCCAATTAGTCGCACTCACCCGCTCTTTCCCTATAGCCCTGCAAATTTTTCCTTTTCAATTATTTATCCAATTCCCTTTTTGAAAGTTACTATTGAATCTGCTTCCACCGCCCTTTCAGGCAGTGCATCCCAGATCGTAACGGTTTGCTGCATAAAAAAAAATTCTCATCTCCTCTCTGGTTCTTTTGTCAATTATCTTAAATCTGTGTCCTCTGGTTACCGACCCTCCTGCCAGTGGAAACAGTTTCTCCTTATTTACTCTACCAAAACCCCACAATTTTGAATACCTCCATCTCACCCAAACCTTGGCCTGTGCTGAGAGACACTGCAGTGCATTCCCAGCAGTCAATGTAGCTTGATTTTAAATTTCTGTGGGAGATTTATATTGGTCATACACCATACCAAGTGAGATCATTAACCCTTGAACTTGTTTTAGAAATGGCAGAAGAGAGAATGAGTTCCCCAAATGCAACGACCCTCATATAAGTCACTTGACACTAGCTTGCTGGTCTGCTCTGATAGAAGCCTTGCATCAGCCCGTGATTTTGCAGTAACAGGGATGACTCTATCAGCGATACTGTTTCGATCAGAAATCCTTTCAGTGGGCAACACAGAGCTCCCTTGTGCTGTGAAACGTGGTGATCAGGCACAGACTTGCCTCAGCAACTCCTCACATAAGGTGTTCTTAGACACCTTTACAACTGTGGGTTTTTTTAATAACCGATTCCCATCGATAAATGCTCAGATTTTTCCAAGTTGTTGGATCGGTAGATCAGAATTTTCCCTGCTCCCATTGGATTGCGAGGTGAGTGCGCGTCGCTGGCGAGATTGTCACACGCGTTGCGCGACGACACAGGCAATCGACGTGTGTACTGACGTGATGATGCCCGGATCCAACTTTCAGCGCCAAATTTGGGAAGGGAAGCAACTGGAGGCAAGTAATTTGGTGAGATTTCTCACGGGCTGTGTAACAACAGGAAGAAGAACTGAAGTATTGATCCACCCAGTCCTAAGTAACCTCAAAAATACCGGGAAAATTTGGAAATATTGAAAGGAACTTACTAAAATGGGGAACCCAAGTGTGTTGCTGACAACCACCGACGTATGGAATGGAGCAACTGCTGGGAATTTGCTCCTCAATGAATATGGAATAAAATCTTTCATTGTATTGGACCCCACAGTGCAGAATTACAGGGGCTTTCACCTATTAGTGGGATTGGAGCTGGATCATTAAGCTTCCTGAATTCCAACCTTACGTGCTCCAAAGCCTGAACAAATTTCAATGCTTTGGTTTATCCCTTCATCTCTTGTATGTTTGGTGACTATTCAATGATCCATTAAGCTTAACTGTGCCTCGTTAGTCTCTTACCTGGTCTCTGGAGGTTTAATGATCTTCAAAATAAAAAACAATTTTCTCCTGCTTTTTTTTTTAAAGCTCTAATTTTTTCTCTCGTGGCTTTTGATGCTAAAATTAAAAAATGTAAACCATCTGAACCACGCCCCCCCACCCCATGGATTTTAAAATAGACAATAAAAATGACTATAAAGATGCTGAGATGTTTTCCAATCTCAGCGGTGTTGTCATGGTTACGTGCCAAGTGGATGCCATGTACTTTCCTCAAAGGGAAGGTGAACCCTCCCCATCCTGCTCTCACACACCTCCTATCGAGGGCCTGTCGAGTAGCAGGAGGGTAAAGCCTGTTCTCTTGGCTGGGAGAAGTGTCCATGGGGAATGGAAGGAGGAGAGATGAAAATAAATATTACTACGGAAATAGTAAAAACTGCCCCGAATCCAATTAATGCTCACCCTTCAGCTTCCCCACCCCCGAAATCCTTAATGTGACAAAATCAAGACTCACTGGGGTAGGATGACCAGCTGCAGGCCCCCCCAATAGTCTTGGCAGGAGGCCCGATCCATATTGAGGGCTGGGCATCGTTAAGCATTCTGTCGGTGGGCTTGGGGCAGAAGTCGGGCAGCCTTCCTCCCGGCCCCACAAAAATAAATAAAACTTATCTTGGGCTCCTCTTCACCTCGATGCCAGCTAATACTGGTCAGAGCAATGAAAGTTATAGGACCCCAATGTGCGTCATTGGACCCCAACGTACGTCATAGGATCCCAAAGTGTATCATCGGACCCCCGACGTGCGTCATCAGACCCCCAATGTGCATACTGAAAGGTCCTACTGCCTGACTCCAGCGAGTACTCTGGCCGCCTGGCTGTAGGCCTAGGGAAAGACTGCAGCATCCACAATGACAATGGAAATTTCTCGCCATTTTCAGAGTGCTTCCACGTTCCACCCCGCTTCCGCCGAGTGGGAGGCCTCAAAATCTAGCCCACAGTCTCATGCTCAAATTCACTCTTTCCTACAGCCCCAAAACTGTGGAAACCTTTACTTCCCTCAGCCTTCCCTTTCTCCTACCATCTAACCTTCCCCCTTTTGCCCCCTTCTTTCCCTCTCCTCCCAAAGGCATTAACTGACTGCTGGGGTAAAGTCCCTCGGGCGCTGGATTTTTGTCCCAAATGTCAATGTTGACCTGCGAGCCTAACCAGTGAGCGGTGGCAGGCTGTACAGTCCTGGTTAGCATCACAGCAATTCCTGATCTCACCAGATGCCAACACGGGTCCAGTTCCAGCAAAGGTTGCTGGATAGCGATCAAAAACAGGGACCTTGGCAGATTTCCGACTCCTTAACTCAGGGGTAACTGTGGCCAATTGTTGCATTTTACCAGCACGCCAGCGGAGATCAGTTAACTCAGTACAGTGTGGTGAAGCTGGAATCTTCCTGGCCTGCAAGACGAGGTGTCAGCCGTGGCTCAGTGGGCAGCACTCTCGCCGCAGAGTCAGAAGGTTGTGAGATCAAGTCCCGCTCCACAGCCTTTAACACATAATACATGCTGACACTTCCGTGCAGTACTGAGCGAGCATTGCTCTGCACAGTTGGAGGTGCCGTTTTTCGGATGAGACGTTAAACCGAGGCCCCGTCCCTGGTAGATGTGAAAGATCCCATGGCTCTATTTTGAGAGTTCTCCCTGGTGTTCTGGCCAATATTTATCCCTCAACTAACATCACTAAAAACAGATTATCTGGTCATTATCACACTGCTGTTTGTGGGAGCTTGCTGTGCGCAAATTGGCTGCCGCGTTTCCTACATTACAACAGTGACTGCACTTCAAAAAGTACTTTGCTGGCTGTGAAACACTTTGGGACGTCCTGAGGTTGTGAAGGGTGCTGCAGAAATGCAAGTCTTCTTTTGTATCTCCGCCTCCGGTGGAGCGTCTACAGAATTCTAAAACCCAAGCTTGCCATCATCTAACCCTACTTGTTAATTTATCTGCTTTTCTCTCCCATTTACTCCAATGCTAGTGGTGCCTGGCACTAGGATCCTGGGCCCCCTCTTCCAGATGAAAATGAGTTAGCAAAGAGCCTTGATTCGAAAACAGGAGGTGAGTGGGCTGGAGGAGGAATGAGCGTTAGGGCACAGCACTGGAGCAGAAAGAGGAGTTTTCAGAGAAGGTTCGTCCATTGTGGTAATGATAACACTGAAAGAAAGACAAGAAAGGCAGTGATGGGGAGAGAGAGAGAGAGAGAGGTCGGAGTCCAGAGCTGAAAGAGAGGTTGCTTTACTATCATGAAGCATTATAAATTTACAGTACTGACATAATAGCTTCTCACTGTCTTCAGTCAAACTTATCATGAGCCTTAGATTCCTTCTGAAACCATTGTCTACACTGTTGTATTAAACAGAAACTTCTGATGGCAGATATTAAGTTATAAAGCTCATTTCAACATTGTGGTCTACTGAATGCCCCCATAATCTTTTCTCTCATGGCTTATGATTTTGGCTGTACAACCTCAGTCAAATTACTGTCTACTCCCACCTATCTGGAATTCTTGCCCTACCAACCATCAATGCAAAAGCACCAGCTTCCCCTTTTACCAAACTCCGTTTGACAAGTACCTGATACGTTTCTATTGGTCTGTTCTCCATGTTTAAGTCCCAGACTTTGACGGTGAGGTAATCCCTTGTCATCATATACCGCCCGCTGTGGCTGAACTTCACGTCTGATATCGAGGAGATGATCTCAGAGAAGAACGACCGGTTGCTGGGGTCCTCTGGCTCTTCAAAGACTGAAGATCGACGCGGCCAGAAGGAGAAAAGTAAAATGTACAAGTTAGCAGCGCTTCATTCAGAACATTCTATGAACTATCGAAAAGAACATAGGAACATTAAAAATGATAAAAACAGCAGAAATCTCAAAAACTAGAAACTGTCCTCTCACCTCTGGGATGGGAGTTCATGTCAAAACCAAACTAATGCTGAATGAAATGAGTTGAGTTATTTTCAACTCAAACTCATAGATGGTGTTGGGCTACAGCACAAAATGGCTACAATTCAGGATGAATTTGGCAATCATAGAGAAGCCACAAAGGCAGTTTGTGTAAAATGGGGGGAGAAACTCACGCTGTGTTCAATGGTGCTCTTCTGAAATTGGGATTTTCACACATTTCTACTACTCTATGTGTGAGAAAGTGCTTCCTGATTTCCCTCCCAAACGGCCTATCTCTATTTTTAAGATTGTGCTCCCTTGTTCTTTATTTCCCCCACCAGAGGAAATAGTTTCTCTGTATCTACCCTTTCAATGCTTTGAACACCTCGATCAGATCACCCCTTGGTCCTCTAAATTCAAGGCAATACAAGCCAAGTTTATGCAACCTGTCTTTATAATGTAACCCTCGATCATTCTGGTGAATCTGCGCTGCGCCCACTCCAAGGCCAATATATCCTTCCTGAGGTGCAGTTCCCAAAACTTTTTTTTTTTTTTACTCTATCATGGGATGTAGGCATCGCTGGCAAGGCCAGCATTTATTGCCCATCCCTAATTGCCTTTGAGAAGGTGGTGGTGAGCCGCCTTCTTGAACCGCTGCAGTCCGTGTGGTGAAGGTACTCCCACAGTGCTGTTAGGTAGGGAGTTCCAGGATTTTGACCCGGCGACGATGAAGGAACGGCGATATATTTCCAAGTCAGGATGGTGTGTGACTTGGAAGAGAACTTGGAGGTGATAGCGTCCCCATGTGCCTGCTGACCTTGTCTTTCTAGGTGGCAGAGGTCGCGGGTTTGGGAGGTGCTGCCGAAGAAGCCTTGGCGAACTGAATGCAGTACTCCAAGTGGGGTCTCACCAAGGCATCTCCTTGTCTTTCCTCAGTGTGCTGACCGCCCACTAAGCCCAGAGGCAGAGTGTTTTGAGTGTCAGATCCAACCACAACTGCCATTGACTGTACCCTTTTTGCAAACTGGCCTAGTCATGTTTTACTTTTAGACCCTTAGCCACTGTTTTTTCCTGTATTTTCCTTTTCCAAATTACCTCTCTTTAAGTCTCCCTTAGGCCCCAAATCACTCACTACCCAAGGTGGGGTAGACAATCTAGCTGTAGGCGTCTGCCAAAGCCTTGGTTGAGCTGGGTAAATAATGTGCACAAAAAACATCTAGTGGAAGAGAAAAGATGGTTTCTTGCTCACTAAAGAAAATAGCCACCGGCCTCTTTTCAAAATATCAGTCCGCCCCACCCCTCAGCTTTTAATTGAAGTATTTTATAATTAACAATTCTTAGACATCTTTATTCTGATTAATAATTCTATCAAGGCTTTAGTAGCTTCATTTGAATTAAAAGGAAAGTGACATTTTATACATTTTAATATGTTCACAATATGCTGGAAATTAAAAAAAATAAACATTGCTTTAATTATACAATAGCTGGCACAAAAACTTAACATATTACAACAACTTGCATTTATATAGTGCCTTTAACATAGTAAAACGGCCCAAGGTACTTCGCAGGAACATTATCACACGAAGATTGACACTAAACCAAAGAAGGAGACATTAGGACAGGTGATCTAAAGCCTGGTCAAAGAGATAGGTTTTAAGGAGGGTCTTAAAGGAGGAGAGAGAGGTGGAGCAGCAGAGAGGCTTAGGGAAGGAATTCCAGAGCCTAGACGGTCCGGTTGCCAATGGTGGGGCGAAAGAAGTGGGGAATGCATGAGGTCAGAGTTGGAGGAATGCAGAGTTCTCGGAGGGTTGGAGGAGTTTACAGAGGTAGGGACGGACGAGGCCATGGAGGGATTTGAAAAAAAATTATTATTTTTTTTTAAATCGAGGCATTGGTGGACTGGGAGCCAATGAGCACAGGGGTGATAGGTGAGCGGGACACAGTGCAAGTTAGAATACTAGCAGCAGAGTTTGGGATCAGTTTAAGATTAGGGAAGGTGGAAGATGGGAGGCCAGCCAGGAGAACATTGAAACAGTCAAATATTACAGCACAATAGTGAGACAGAATACAAGACATATGGTGGGAAAAATTCGGTTGCTTTGCGTCTCCCGTTAGCGCCCTAAGAGGTGCAAAGCAACTAGCGCCCGGGCGCGGTGCCGCCAACGGCTCCCGCGAAATGACGTCATCGCCATGCGCAGCGCCCCGCTCGCTCCCCGGCCGCGATCTTCGGGAGCGCCCCCTGACTTGTCGCCGGACGCTATGTCCGACGCGGTCAGGGGGGCCTACCTGCGGCCGGGGCGGCGCTATTTAAAGGTGAGGTGCCGGGCGGCCATTTTTGTTGCTGGCCGCCGCCAGCACCTGCCTCCGCTCCCGTCCCCGGCCTCCTGACCCGCCCCCCCGCGGGGTGCTGGCTGCGCTCCATGAGCCCGGCATTTCTCTTGAGTGCCGGGCTCTTTTGCCAGCACTCCGATCCCCGGTGGCCCAGCTGGGCCCCGGGTCGTGCTGTGCAAGGCCCCTCCCCTTTAATAAGGGGAGGAAGGCCTGCAATACCGCGGCACGTAGCGCTGCGATATTCCCTCGCAGCGCCCCAAGAGGGAGGCGGGGGCTTCCAGTAGTGCCCCACTTCTCTCTTCGGGCGCTACCAAAAAATTTCGGCTGCGGGGGCGTTAATTTTTCCGGGGCGCGACTCAATTTCTCCCCCATGAAGTTTGAAAGCGGTAAAGGAAACTCAGTGTTCAAATGCTAAAAAAGACACCTCACATTGTCGAAAAGAAAGCAGAAAATTAAAAGGGATAAAAGCTCATCAAGACTTTATGCAGCCCAGGAAACTCCAGGTTCAATCCCTGGTTTGTGCTAAGTTAGCTGAACTCAGTGGTTAGAGCTTAGCTATAGAGGGAGGTTTCCATTCCTGATTTCCAATCGATGACCCCTGCATGCATGGGAACATCGAGTGAGGATAGGACAAGACTTTGCTGTGATGCACCCTCCCCCCTTCCCTTGGTCAAATATTCTGCTGACGCTCAATATCTCAGCTCACACATGAACAATGCTACTTGGGGAAGATACTGGTGGGCAGCCGGCAGTCTTGGAACTGTGCCTCAACACGAGCAACTGGAAAGATCATAGAATCTCAGAAGTAGGCCAACTCTGGGCCTGTGCCAACTCTTTGAAAGAGCTATCCAAAGGGTCCCTCTCTTTCCCAATAGCCTTGCAATTCTTTCCTTTTCAAGTATTTATCCAATTCCCTTTTGAAAGTTACTATTGAATCTGCTTCCACCGCCCTTTCAGGCAGTGCATCCCAGATCATAACAACTCATTGCATAATAAAAAAATTCTCATCTCCTCTCTGGTTCTTTTACCAATTATCGTAAATCTGTGTCCTCTGGTTACCGACCCTCCTGCCAGTGGAAACAGTTTCTCCTTATTTACTCTATCAAAGCCCTTCATATTTTTGAACACCTCTATTAAATCTCTCCTTAACCTTCTCTGTTCTAAGAAAAACAATCCCAGCTTCTCTCATCTCCCCGCATAACTGAAATCCACCATATCCCTGGTATCATTCTGGTAAATCTCCTCAGCACCCTCTCCATGGCCTTGCCAACCAGATGAAAAAAAAATTCCAACCATTCTTTATAGGGACTTCCTACGTTGCAGACACTTTTGCATAATTGCTTTGAAAGCTTCATTGTCTGGCACTTTCGCAGCAGTATGACTCCTGACACAATAATATGTGGTGGGAAATTTAAATTGGTCGTCGAGCATGTGGTCCTGTTCAGAAATGAATTAATGAAAGTCTTTCAATTTACACCAGAGTTCCCTGGCAGATGGTGCTGCAGAGAATACTGCCAGATAAACTGGCTTATGCAAGACTGTTAGCCCAAGAAGTGTAAACTTGCTGGGATTTATCCTGGGTGCTTCTTTATAGCTCATTACAATATTCGGAGTGTAATTCCCCAGGTGGAATACTAAATGAATTATGCTACATCTTCAGCAAATTGTGTGCATGTGTTTTTTTAAATTGCTTAATCCCTATGATAATTGTGCTATGCTTCTCCAATTTACTTGCAACACACATTAATATTTTCAGGCTTCCCCTGTAGTCTTTATAAATCTTAAAATCAATCAGCTGTGAGAGCCCAAAACTGTCACATCTGTGGGGCCCAATATGTTTAGATCATGGGCTGCATTGATCGCAGTTCATGGAGGCACGGTTCTTGCTGGTTAATTTCCTTTCCAAGAGTCAGCCACAGCTCAGTGGTAGCCCTCTTGCCTCTGAGTCAGAAGGTTGTGGGTTCAAGCTATGTTTCAGATGAGGCATTAAACCAAGGCCCCATATGGCTGTTTAGTTGGATGCAAGGGATCCCATTGTACTCCTTGAAAAGGGGGCAGGGGGAGTTTCTCCCACTGTCCTGACCATAAGAACATAAGAAATAGGAGCAGGAGTAGGCCATTCGGCCCTTCGAGCCTGCTCCGCCATTCAATAAGATCATAGCTGATCTTCTGCCTCAACTCCATTCACCGGCCCTATCGCCATATCCCTTGATGCCTTTACTAGTCAGAAATCTATTGACTTCTGTTTTGAATATACCCAATGACTGAGCCTCCACAGCCCTCTGGGGTAGAGAATTCCAAAGATTCACCACCCTCTGTGTGAAGAAATTTCTTCTCATCCAACATTTATCCCTCAACCAAGGCCACCCAAAACAGATTATCTCTTCATCTATATCATGGTTCTTTGTGCAAATTTTCTGTGCGAGTATTAGCTGTCGACCTTATAATAGTGACGGCACTTCAAAAATACTTCACTGGTTGTGAAGCTCTTTGGCAGGTCCTGAGGATCTAAAAGGTGCTGAATCAAATGCGAAGCTCTTTTCTTTCTTTCCGTACTTGGGTGTAACAAAAGGTGCTGACTACTGAGACTCTGAACTGTTGTCCATTCCACTCAACTGCCCTGTTTTCATTGAATGCCCCAAAATAAAGCAGCAGCGTCTAATATAAAAACAGAAAGTGCAGGAAATACTCAGCAGGTCAGGCAGCATCAGTAGAGAGAGAAACACAGTTAACGTTTCAGGTCGATGACCCTCCCCCCTCACCCTGCCCCTACACTTGCTTAAAAACCTGTTCCATCTCCAGCTTTTTCCAGTTCTGACGAAGGGTCACGGACCTGAAACGTTAACTTCTGTTTCTCTCTCTCTACAGATGCTGCCCGACCTGCTGAGGATTTCCAGCATTTTCTGTTTTTATATCAGATTTCCAGCATCCGCAGTATTTTGCTTTTTGTAGCAGCATATAATACTCTGGCAAAACCAGCTCATCTGTCTGTTGGGCAGATAACCGCGCTCCCGCCCTACGTGACGGACTTACCGCCACCCTTCGCACGCACTGCAGACCCAGCTACGCAGCGGTCTCCACTTGACCTGCGCACTACCAAGAAAGCTGCCCAAGACAACAGTCGATCCGTTAGCAACCACACTATCGCCAACCAATGCTCCCTTTAAGCTGCGTGGCTGTGCAGCCCTCCGGGGAACCCGCGCAGCCAATTTGCCGGTTTTCAATGCAAAAATGGGCCGCACAGCGCCCCAAAAAATGAGAGAGAAAATTAATCACCAACCAGTTAAAACCGTGCCGGCGGTCACGATTGTGACAATGTAGACAGAAGCAATGAATTTTTATTTGCTGCTTTGAGTGGACAAAGAATGATACAGCACAGAAGCAGGCTTCCGGCCCAACATGTCTGTGCTGGCTCTTTGAAAGAGATATCCACTTAGTCCCACTGCCCTGCTCTTTCCCCATAGCCCTGCAAATGTTTCCCTTTCAAGTATTTATCCACTTCCCTTTTGAAAGTTACTATTGAATCTGCTTCTACTATCCTTTCAGGCAGTGCATTCCAGATCATCATAACTCGCTGCGTAAAATAATTTCTCATCTCCCCCTTGGATTTTTTGCCAATTATCTTAAATCTGTGTCCTCTGGTTACTGACCAGGCATCTCACCTTTTACGACAGTACGATGTCTCTAAGTGCAACTCTCATTTAAGGTTGGCCCCCGCCCCTCCCCATAATCTGATGCTTGAATATATTTTACACTTAAGAGAGCGGATATATTCATTTGTTCATATCCCTACTTATTAACAGATGGCACAGAGCATGTGTTAAATACAATACGTAACTAACAGGCACACATCACCCAATCCCAGGAGGTGTGAATGACAAAGTCAAGTGAGTATAAGACACGTTACTAGGTAACGGTGCCCTTTAAACCAGGAGTGTCCAAACTTGTGTCTGTGTGGGAGCCACTCAAGTTCATGCCTCACAGGGCAGATATAAAGTTTAAATCAATGTGTGCATCTCACGCTGCAGACACCAACAGATCTTGATGTTCCGATTCAGGGTTTATTCACGAGTGAGGTGGCAGCTCAGAGAATAAACCATTCCAAACCTCCAGGATCACCAGATTCAACCCGACAAGTGAGCACGAAATACAGGCGCCCGAAGAACTCTCTGGAAGGTGCGGCCTCACTTTGGGCTACAGTTCCACAGCCCACGGAGTGCTTTAAAACCTCACCTAAGAGGCGGTTCTTAATGTATGCACACTGACCGTCAAAAGGCTATTCAACCGTGGCACATTCCAGTAGGGGATCTCAGTGCAATGGTCAGGAATCTCCCCTCCGTCGTCAAGGGACCCTGAGGCTAGCCGTAGAGGCCCTAATACCCTTCCAGCTGGTATCAGGGACTGTTAGGGGTGGGGAATGAAGTCTTTCCTGATCTCTGTGGCTCTGGGTGGTGCACTTATCTACTGCACCATTGTTTTTTTTTGGAGGGGTCTCAAAAAGGGAAAGAAAAAGAGAAAGAAAGATAGAAAGAGAGAGAGGAAGAGAGAGAGAGGGAGAGAGGGAGAAAGAAAGAAAGAAAGGAGTGAGAAAGGAAGGAAGGGAGGGAATGGAGGAAAGAAAGGAAAAAAGAAACATTTATATAGCGCCTTTCATGATCTCAGGATGTCATAAAGCGCTTTACAGCGAATTAAGTACTTTTGAAGTGTAGTCACTGTTGTAATGTAGGAAACGCAGCAGCCAAATCGCACACAGCAAGGTCCCACGAACAGCAATGTGATAATGACCAGATAATCTGTTTTAGTGATGTTGGTTGAGGGATAAATATTGACCAGGGCACTGGGGAGAACTCCCCTGCTCTTCTTTGATATAGTGCCATGGAATCTTTTACAGCCACCTGAGAGGCAGACTGGGCCTCGGTTTAACGTCTCATCCGAAAGACGGCACCTCCGACAGTGCAGCACTCCCTCAGCACTGCACAGGGATTGTCGGTGTAGATTTTGTGCACAGGTCTATGGAGTGGGACTTGAACCCACAACCTTCTGACTCAGAGGCGAGAGTGCTGAAGAAATTGATCCACGTTAACAAGCAGGTTCCTGTTCAGTAATTTTTGCTTTGATTTCCCGTCCCTGATCACCAATTTATCTGCCATTAAAAGAAGCAGTAACCTTTTCCGTGTCAATATATCGTAGTCTTGTTCAACCCGAGGGTACATTTTTTTCTTGTGTTACTCAAATGCATCTCTAATCCAGCGGGACATGTCTCCCTCCAGATCAGCTTGTTGCCCTAAGTGTCCCCTACCAGCTTGTGAAACAAGGTCAGACTGCTGGTTGGGGGAGGTGGAGAATAAGTTCAACCACCACCTCAACAAATTTAAAATAATTGTTTCAAAAAATGAAAAGCAAGTATGTTTTGCTCTAGTCCGTCATAGTCGCTAAAAAGGTTGGTGTGAATATAAAATGGGGAGGCGTATTTTATGCTTACATCTGATTTTTCATGTACATTACTGCTCAGGGGAAAAGCTACACAAAGCTTTGCTTTTATTGAAAAGAAAATCTCTATTTCTGGGATCTCCTGGCGGCCCAGTGGGTTAATGTATCTCCCGCTGTGGACTCGGAAGATCCCAGGGTCAATCCTGGGGCTGTGCCAAGTTAACTGATCTCAGTCAGGGTGGCACTAGGGGTGCTGCAATTGGCCTCAGCGTCCTTGGGGAGTCATGGAAGGGAAAGTGGGCCAGGCTCCTGATCGCTATCCCATGATCGCACATTGGCGGTTGTTGGGTGAGGGACACATCAGGTTTGGCTGGATTGTCCAGCCTCAATTGAATAGCCTGTTGACACTCACGGTCCACACGTGGAGATTGGCTGGCAGGGCACAGTACCGGGCGGTGCCCGCTACCTGTGGCACTGTACCTCAGCAAGGAGTCAATGTCTTTTTGGAGGGATAAGGGAACAAGACAATATTTATCCCTCAGCCAACATCACTAAAAAAAAAATAGAATATCCGGTCATTTATTTGTGGAATCTTGCTGTGCGCAAAGTGGCTGCCACGTTTCCTACATTACAACAGTGACTACACTTCAAAAGCTATTTCATTGGCTGTAAAGCGCTTTGGGACTTCTTGAGGTCGTGGAAGGCGCTATATAAATGAAAGTCTTTCTTTTTATACAGTTTGTAATGGGTCCTCTCGTTATCCCTTCAATGCAATACAACTTTTCATAACCTAGCCTGTGTACCTCTCGGTTTGTGAATGGATGATCTCACGCAGTGTAAAAGAATGTAGATTTACTCAGTACCCGTCACTATTCTGACATCACCAGCAGCTACTGTACTGTTTTAAATTGAATTTCATGGCACACTTTGGCCTAGCTCTGTGGGAATTGGCCTCCAAAGGCTCGGTGAGTATACACTGTGTGGTGTGAGTCAAACAGATCAGGAAGGGGGCAGTGGAACGACGGATTCAATTTCCAGGCTGTGCGGAGTTAATCGATCCTGACTGGGAGTGCTACAGCACTCAATGGCCTGAGTTAGGAGAGGGAAGTCAGCCTGCGTTTTCCACTCCTGGTCAGTGACCCCCCGCTGGAAAGTGCACGCGGGTGGATATTCGGCGAGCTCTACCACCTAGAAGGACAAGGGCAGCAGGCGCATGGGAGCACCACCACCTCCACATTCCCCTCCAAGTCACACACCATCCTGACTTGGAAATATATCGCTGATCCTTCATTGTCGCTGGGTCAAAATCCTGGAACTCCCTCCCTAACAGCACTGTGGGAGTACCTTCACCACACGGACTGCAGCGGTTCAAGGCGGCGGCTCACCACCACCTTCTCAAGGGCAACTAGGGATGGGCAATAAATGCTGGCCTTGCCAGCGACACCCACATCCCATAAACGAATTTTAAAAAAGGACAGAATCCCCCACGGGTGAATAATACAGAGGGACATACGTAGGCCATTCAGCCCCTCGAGCCTGTTCCACTCTGCTCATACTCAAGGCTAAAGCTCACACACCAAAAACAGCCACTGGAGCACGATGCCCAAGGACGGCTGACACCGTGACAGTGTGCCCGCGCGAATCAGCACCTTCAGCAGGGAAGGTGAGAAAACGGAAGGAAAAGAGACACACGGACTGAACAATGACAGAAGTGCTGAGACAGCAGCCATGTTTCTGGAACATCTACACACACAGCTCTCTGAGTCAGCCCTTCATTCATCACCCATAAATGGGCCTCTCTACATGGAAAACAAAGAATCTACTTGTCACCTAACCAAGCGGCACATTTAAATTTTTTTTTGCTTCCCGTTTTGTTGAAAGTGGTTAATTTTCTTTTTGTTGATGCGACAGCATTGCCTGAATAATCCATTCATTATCCCCCACAATTTCAATAAAAGAACGCAAGACTTTCCCACTTAGAAATCAGGTGATAATTTGAGGCCTATTTACACGCAGTCGGTTCAAGTGGTACAGTCCTGTATTTTTAACCTGCAACCTACTGTTTTTTCCGCAGTGCTATATTGCCAGTCCAATTAAATCAATTCAGTTTGAGAGGAGATCTGCGGGAGAGTATCTGATATGCACCATGCAGGACCTTGAGTGAGAGAATGCAGTAAAAGGATCAATTCCATACAAAGCACAGGGTTAGGAGTGTGACACCGGTGAATGGGACCAGTGACAGACTGGGGTAGTTTAGTGCCGAGTCCTTTCAGCTCCCACTAAATAATGCTACGACTGCAATTAATCTACAATTAGCAGAGATTAAAAGAAAAAAAACAAAAATGCAAACGACGGGAAATCTGAAATCAAACCAGAAAATCCTGCCTTTTGTCTCCCTGCTTTCTCCTTGGGCCAGGATTGCTATTCCGATCCCTTTCTCCCGTCTCCAGCTTTCCTAATCCTCTTGCACTGCTCCCTCTGGGTCTCTCGCTTACTCCAAATTGTTTTATTGAATACTGCCAGCAACGATATCCGCTTAGTTTCTCAACTCCCCTTACGCACTTTAATCTATCGCTCTCGGAATTTCTGGCTCTTGTTCCAAACCCAACAAAATAGCTCTGCTGAGACATTCGTTAGCCGCGTTATTATCAGCCGTGGCTCAATCAGTAGCACTGTCCCCTCTGAGTCATAGAAACATAGAAGATAGGAGCAGGAGTAGGCCATTCGGCCCCTCGAGCCTGCTCCACCATTTAATGAGATCATGGCTGATCATCCAAATTCAGTACCCTGTCCCTGCTTTCTCCCCATATCCCTTGATCCCTTTAGCCTTAAGAAATATATCTAACTCCTTCTTGAATATATTTAATGAATTGGCCTCAACTACCTTGTGTGGTAGAGAATTCCACAGGTTCACCACTCTCTGGGTGAAGAAATTCCTCCTCATCTCAGTCCTAAATGGCTTACCCTTAGACTGTGACCCCTGGTTCTGGACTCCCCCGCCATCGGGAACATCCTTCCTGCATCTAGTCTGTCTAGTCCTGTTAGAATTTTATAAGTTTCAATGAGATCCCCTCTCATTCTTCTAAACTCTAGCGAACATAAGCCTAATCGACCCAATCTCTCTTCATACGTCATTCCTGCCATCCCAGGTATCAGTCTGGTGAATCTTCGCTGCACTCCCTCCATGGCAAGAACATCCTTCCTCAGATAAGGCGACCACAACTGTACACAATACTCAAGGTGTGGTCTCACCAAGGCCCTGTACAACTGCAGCAAGACATCCTTGCTCCTGTACTCGAATCCTCTCGCTATGAAGGCCAACATACCATTTTGCCTTCTTAACCGCCTGCTGCACCTGCATGCTTACCTTCAGCAACTGGTGCACAAGGACACCCAGGTCTCGTTGCATTTCCCCTTTTCCCAATCTATTGCCGTTCAGATAATAATCTGTCTTCCTGTTTTTGCCACCAAAGTGAATAACCTCGCATTTATCCACATTATACTGCATCTGCCATGCATCTGCCCAATCACCCAACCTGTCCAAATCATACTGGAGTTTCTCTGCATCCTCCTCACAGCACACACGCCCACCCAGCTTTGTGTCGTCTGCAAACTTGGAGATATTACATCTAGTTCCCTCATCTAGATCATTAATATATATTGTCAGAAGGTTGTGGGTTCAAGCCCCATTCCAGGGGCTTGAGCACAAAATTTAGGCTGACACTCCCAGTGCAATACTGAGGGAGGTGCTGCACTGTCAGAGGTGCTGTCTTTCGGATGACAACAGTGATTACACTTCAAAAAAAGTACTTAATTGGCTGTAAAGCACTTCGGGACGTACTGAGGTCGTGAAAGCCGTTGTATAAATGCAAGTTCTTTCTTTCTTTTTACCCATCTATTAATGCCAAAGGATGGCAGGTCGTGGGCACTGCACTCATGATTTCCAGATAAGTCACCCAATGCACGTGAAGCTTCACTGGTACCACAGGGCCTCGGGAAATGTTCTTCGCAGTGACTTTCGGTGGGGATCAGGGGTCGGGGGGAGAGAAAAGTGAATTAAAAAAATTGGAGTTTTAAGATGAAACTGGATTCCTCTCCATTCTCTAGAACTGCACCACAATGTTCCGGATAGCTAAAATAAAGCAATCTCAAAAAAGCTCACTGTGCTGCAGGGATCATACCATCCCTCAAGAAAGGACTCATGCTGGTCAATGGCTCCACAAATGATATGCAGTCCTTCAGCCCCTCTCTCAATAGAGTGTTGGCAGGCTATTTGACCATGAATAGCATCACAGCCTAGTCTGACCGTGGGCGGGGGAGGGGGCTGACTGGATACCAATCAGGAGGAGGCTTCCTGGCTGTCCTTTTTCTCTAGCTCCCTAGCTCAGGCCAATCGTGGTATTCCTCTTGCCACAGGTGATCTGAGATCAGCTTAGTCAGCATAGAGCAGTGATTGAATTTGGGACCTTCTGAAACTGTATGGTTCAGCTCTACACTGAGTGGTGCATTTTGGGAAGAGCCACCAAGCATTTAATGCCCAATAAGATCCCATCTGGGCCAGATGGGATATATCCTAGGATTCTTTGGGAGGCAAGGGAGGAGATTGCAGAGCCTTTGGCTTTGATCTTTGAGTCCTCACTGTCCACGGGGATGGTGCCAGAGGACTGGAGAGTGGCGAATGTTGTTCCTCTCTTCAAGAAAGGAAATAGGAATGACCCTGGTAATTATAGGCCGATTAGTCTTACTTCGGTGGTTGGTAAGATAATGGAAAAGGTCCTGAGGGATAGGATTTATGACCATTTGGAAAGATGCAACTTAATCCGGGATAGTCAACACGGATTCGTGAAGGGTAAGTCTTGCCTAACAAATTTGATTGAATTCTTTGAGGAGGTAACTAAGTGTGTAGATGAAGGTAGAGCAGTTGATGTCGTATACATGGATTTTAGTAAGGCGTTTGATAAGGTTTCCCATGGTCGGCTCATGAAGAAAGTAAGGAGTTGTGGGATAGAGGGAAATTTGGCCAATTGGATAAGTAACTGGCTGTCTCATAGAAGGCAGAGGGTGGTGGTGGATGGAAAATTTTCGGACTGGAGACCAGTTACCAGCGGTGTGCCACAGGGGTCGGTGCTGGGTCCTCTGCTGTTTGTGATTTTTATCAATGACTTGGAGGAGGGGACTGAAGGGTGGATCAGTAAATTTGCTGATGACACCAAGATTGGTGGAGTAGTGGATGAGGTGGAGGGCTGTTGTAGGCTGCAAAGAGACATTGATAGGATGCAGAGCTGGGCCGGAAAATGGCAGATGGAATTTAACCCTGATAAGTGCGAGGTGATTCATTTTGGTAGGGCAAATTTGAATAAGGATTACAGGGTCAACGGCAGGGTTCTGAGGAACGTGGAGGAACAGAGGGATCTGGGGGTTCATATCCACAGATCTCTGAAGGTTGCCACTCAAGTGGATAGAGCAGTAAAGAAGGCCTATAGTGTGTTAGCGTTTATTAACAAGGGGTTTGAGTTTAAGAACCGTGAGGATATGCTGCAACTGTACAGGACCTTGGTGAGACCACATTTGGAATATTGTGTGCAGTTCTGGTCACCTCACTATAGGAAGGACGTGGAAGCATTGGAAAGAGTGCAAAGGAGATTTACCAGGATGCTGCCTGGTTTGGGGGGGAGGTCTTATGAGGAAAGATTGAGGGAGCTAGGGCTTTTCTCTTTAGAGCGGAGGAGGATGAGAGGCGACTTAATAGAGGTTTATAAGATGATGAGGGGGATAGATAGAGTGGATGTTCAGAGACTATTTCCTCGGGTGGATGTAGCTGTTACAAGGGGGCATAACTAAAAGGTGCATGGGGGGAGATATAGAAGGGATGTCCGAGGTAGATTCTTTACTCAGAGAGTGGTTGGGGTGTGGAATGGGCTGCCTGCTGTGATAGTGGAGTCGGACACTTTAGGAACTTTCAAGCGGTTATTGGATAAGCACATGGAGCACACCAGAATGATAGGGAGTGGGATAGCTTGATCTTGGTTTCGGACAATGCTCGGCACAACATCGAGGGCCGAAGGGCCTGTACTGTGCTGTACTGTTCTATGTTCTATGTTCTAAGAATGACAGAAAATTTAGATATGAAATCCATATTTTTTTTTTTAAATAAAAAAAACTTCTTAGAATCATAAGATCTGACACAAAAAAAAGGAGTAGGCCATTCGGCCCATCGCGCCTATGCCAGCTCTCTGAACGAGCTATCCACTTAATCTCATTCCCCTGCCCTATCCCAGTACTCTTTTAAATGTTTCTTCATCACATATTTATCCACTTCCCTTTTCAAAACTATTATGGTTTCTGCTTCCACCACTGTTTCTGGTAGAATATTCCATGTTCGAAAGAGCCGGCACAGACTCGACGGGCTGAACGGCCTCCTTCTGTGCTGTACTATTCTATGATTCGATGGCCTAAAAATTTGGTTGCTTTGCGCCTCCCGGGGCGCAAAGCAACTAGTGCCCAGGTGCGGCGCTGTCAACGCCTCCCGCAAAATTCAGCTAAAAGTAGCGCCCCAGCGAAGTTAGCGCCCCAAAGGGGGCGCGCCCCTATGTCCTAATAACCCTCTGTGTTGTCTACTTTATTGATTGCTATTCCGCAATGACCGGAGATAGGAAGTGTTGACTGGCCATTAGATTTGATAGTTTATTTTTGAACTGCAGTGGGCTCATTTTTACCTGAAATTTCAACATAAGAAACATTCCATTCTCTGTATGAGTCAAAACCAGCGATTTTCTAATATTTTTAAGAATTCTCTAAAAAAAAAATAACAGAGTGTCGTATTGGCATAGTGAGTAAAGGCACTGAGTGTAACAGTAAGCCAAGCAGATCCTGTTCGGTTCTCAGTCTATGGTGAATCAGCGTTGCAGCACCCAGGGCACTGCGATAGCTTTCAGTCATGGTTACCGCTCGACTACGACTGTGACACTGCATGCAAAGCGCACCTGTGGACAGATTGGGTTCAGCTGTGATGCCATCAATGGTTGAACAGCCGTCCAACATGCACTGGGTGGCATCACCAATGAGGAGTAGCCGCTTGGAAAAGGTACTGAGGGTTACCGAAACCAGGCGCTGCTGTACCCAAGCAAGTACCAGGCATTTATTGCCCATAGCTAGTTGCCCTTGAGAAGGTGGTGGTGGGCCTTATTCTTGAACCACTGCAGTCCGTGTGGTGAAGGTACTCCCACAGTGCTGTTAGGGAGGGAATTCCAGGATTTTGACCCAGCGACGGTGAAGTTACGGCGATACATTTCCAAGTCGGGATGGTTTGTGACTTGGAGGGGAACCTGGAGGTGATGATGTTCCCATGTACCTGCTGCCCTTGTCCTTCTAGTTGGTGGAGGTCGCAGGTTTGAGAAGTGCTGTCGAAGAAGCCTTGGCGAGTTGCTGCAGTGCATCCTGTAGACAGGATACACTGCAGTCACGGTACGCCGCTGGTGGAGGGAGTGTCTGTTTATATGGAAGCATATCATTGCTGCACAGTTCAGTTAAACAATTCAGGAGAATCTTCTTAACCCAGAGAATGGTTAGGATGTGGAACTCGCTACCACAAGGAATTGTTGAGGCAAATAGCATAGATGCATTTAAGGGGAAGCTAGATAAGTACATGAGGGAGAAAGGAATAGAAGGATGCGCAGATAGGGTTAGCTGAAGTAGGGTGGGAGAAGGCTCGTGTGGAGCATAAACACCAGCATGGCCTGTTTCTGTACTGTCAATTCCATAATATTCAGACTCTATAAAAAATCTTACAATACACTGATTTTCATGGTAAGGTGTAGCAATCGCCGTGCATACTTTGAAATAGCAAGATAACTCCTCGGTGTTGCCTCGTATTACTAAATGATATAGTTCAGTGTGTCCGGGTTCTTCAATGAACATGTTGGATAGAATTTTATTGAAGTGAATTATGTGCATACTACATGTGCTACACCAGCTCCCGTTTATTCGGGTTGACAAATCCCTGCAATTGGTCTTGCCTCGATCCCATGACAACCGAAGGCTGTGGAATTCAATCATCACCTCGTAACACCTAATAATTGAGTCTGCTCCGACAGACTGCGGTGTCCCACACAAGGGTCACCTCTTCACGTGAGCTGACGACACACAGGCTGATCACGGACAAGATCCTTCCATTCCTGGAGAGGTGGAACAAGCACATCCATTCAATCTGGAAATTGGGAAAGTGGGGTCACAGCTTCCGAACAGGAACAGTTATTCAGGCTTAACCGCTCCATGCTGCAAGGTTAATGTCATCAATCAGTGATATAGGAGCTTTACAGGAGACATTTGAGGCTGCTAAATTGGCTCCGTACACAGTAGTGCTGTAAGGGGATTCCTCTCTCTATTACAACCCCCACCTTGCAGATGCAAGTCGCTCCTTAAAACCAACCTCTCACCTGCCCTAATATCTCCATATGTGGCTCGGTGTCAAATTGTGTTTGATAATGCTCCTGTGAAGCGCCTTGGGACATTTTATTACATTAAAGGCACTATATAAATGCAAGTTATTGTTCTTGTCTACCACAAGTGACCGAGAGTTGCTGAAACCAGGGAGAAAATAGCCCTGTACTTTATAAAATCAAATTGTTACACTTATGGGACCCCTGCACAGTTCAGATAGTGAGACTCTATATAAAAATTCTATCCAACATCTTCATTGAAGAACCTGCACATGATGAGGTATATCATTTGGTAATAAGAGGCAATGTTGAGGAGTTATCTTTATATTTCTAAGTACATATTACATAGAATTTACAGCACAGAAACAGAACATTTGACCCAACTGGTCCATGCCGGTGTTTATGCTCCACACGAGCCTCCTCCCACCCCTCTTCATCTCACCCTAACAACACAGCCTTCTATTCCTTTCTTCCTCATGTACTTATCCAGCTTCTCCTTCAATGCATCTATGCTATTCGCCTCAACTACTCCATGTGGTAGTGAGTTCCCCATTCTAACCACTCTCTGAGTAAAGAAGTTTCTCCTGAATTCAATATTGGATTTATTAGTGACTATCTGATATTTATGGCCCCTAGTTTTGGTCTCCCTCACAAGCGGAAACATCTTCTCTACATCGACCCTATCAAAATCTTGAGCCTCAAGCTCCATTTAATTTTATTCAATTTTTCTTCCTCAGTTTATCCCCTCTCCTCCACTAAAGGAGCACCTTGCTGAACACTGTTGCATGGATACCTTCTGGTATTTTACCCAGTTAAGATCTTCGAGAAGTATAATGCCTTTAAAAAAAAAATCTGTTTGCAACCTTTCCAGAGAGGCCATTCTTCACGTGTCAGTGAGTTTCGGCTATCCAAACACAGTGAGCTTCACAGCCAACCTTGACTCTGTTCTCACCCGACATTCAGATGTGCACTTTTTCAGCTGGGGCCACTGTACAGCGATCAGGAGCAGGAGCCCTGACTGATACTTTCTCCATTCCCACCGTAGGAACATGGAGTGCCTCTACATTATTGGACAATCACAGGTGCATTACCCATGATTAACAAGGTGTCACGCCTTGGCTTGGTGATAGCGCTCTCGTTTCTGAGGCAGGAGGTTGTTGGTTCAAGTCCCACTCCAGAGATTTGAGCACATAATCCAGGCTGACACTGCAGTGCAATACTGAGGGAGTGCTACACTATTGGGGGTCTTCCAGATTACAACAGTGACTACCCTTCAAAAGTAATTCATTGGCTGCAAAGTGCTTTGGGACGTCAGAGGTTGTGAAAGGAGCTATATAAATGCAAAATCCTGGAACTCCCTACCTAACAGCACTGTGGGAGTACCTTCACCACTCAGACTGCAGCGGTTCAAGAAGGCGGCTCACCACCACCTTCTCAAGGGCAATTAAGGATGGGCAATAAATGCTGGCCTTGCTTGCGACGCCCACATCCCATAAACGAATAAAAAAAAGTCCTTCTTTCTTTCTCTCCTACTGCCCCAGCTAAGACCAAATAACTCACCACAGTCCAGAGATTGAAGCTTCCTGAATTATCTAGCTCAGTACAACACCAAATGGTGCATTTTATCCCCAATAAAATTAGGGAGCCGCAATTTTTTTAAAAACCTCAAATTTTCATAAATGTAAGTGTTTGTGTGTATGTATGCTGCGACTTCCTGTGTCACGATTTTGTATCAACGCTTTAGAATGGCAAAATCCAATCTCAACCGGTCAACATTTCATATCGGAAAACCTTATGTGAATGTGTTTTGTCCACGTTTTATTCAACATTTTCGGGTTGGCAGGCTGTAACTAGTGGGGTACCGCAAGGATCAGTGCTTGGGCCTCGGCTATTCACAATCTACATCAATGATTTGGATGAGGGGACCAAATGTAATATATCCAAGTTTGCTGATGATACAAAGCTGGGTGGGAATGTCAGTTGTGAGGAGGATGCAAGGAGGCTTCAGGGGGATATAGACAGGCTAAGTGAGTGGGCAAGAACATGGCAAATGGAATATAATGTGGAGAAATGTGAAGTTATCCACTTTGGTAGGAAAAATAGAAAAGCAGAGTATTTTTTAAATGGGGAGAGATTGGGAAATGTTGGTGTTCAGAGGGACCTGGGTGTCCTTGTACAAGAATCACTGAAAGTTAACATGCAGGTACAGCAAGCAATTAGGAAAGCAAATGGTATGTTGGCCTTTATTACAAGAGGATTTGAGTATAAGAGTAAAGACGTCTTACTGCAATTATATAGGGCCCTGGTGAGACCACACCTGGAGCATTGTGTACAGTTTTGGTCTCCTTACCCAAGGAAGGTTATACTTGCCGTAGAGGGAGTGCAACGAAGGTTCACCAGACTGGTTCCTGGGATGGGGGGATTGTCCTATGAGGAGAGATTGAGTAGACTTGGCCTATATTCTCTATAGAGTTTAGAAGAATGAGAGGTGATCTCATTGAAACATACAAAATTCTTACAGGGCTTGACAGGGTAGATGCAAGGAGGATGTTTCCCCTGGCTGGGGAGTCTAGAACCAGGGGTCACAGTCTCACAATAAGGGGTCGGCCATTTAGGACTGAGATGAGGAGAAATTTCTTCACTCAGAGGGTGGTGAATCTTTGGAATTCTCTACCCCAGAGGACTGTGGAGGCTCAGTCGTTGAGTATATTCAAGACAGAGATTGATAGATTTTTGACTATTAAGGGAATCATGGGATATGGGGATAGTGCAGGAAAGTGGAGATAAGGTAGAAGATCAGCCATGATCTTATTGAATGGCGGAGCAGGCTCGAAGGGCCAAATGGCCGACTCCTGCTCCTATTTCTTATGTTACAGGAAAAGCCTCCCTGCCTGTCAAGGTGCAGTTGCAGGCCTTCCACCAGTGGTGGCGCTGTCATGCAAGGCGCCCCAGTCTGGCCACCATTTTATCCCGTAGCTAATTTTTTTACTGTTTTCCAAGTCAGGTAAATGTATTTAAAAGTTTTGTGCTGGCCCCACGCCCACTCTTAATCCTCTCATGGGCCCTAGCTGCCACCGCCCTGCCCCTGGATCTCTGATGACTACCCACTCCTTATTGCCGGCCTGCTGCTCTCCAGACTATTCCAGCTGCTTTCTCCTGCCATCCTCTTCCATTTTTCAATCCAACTGTCGAGGAGCAAAGAGATTTGGGAGTCCAAGTACACAAAGCATTTCAAGCTAATGGACAGATACAAATAGCAATCAAAAAGGTTTATGGAATTTTGGCCTTTTTTCAAGGGGGCTGGATTACAAAGGGGAGGAAGTGATGTTTCAATTGTACAGAAGCCTTGGTCAGACCCCACCTGGAGTACCACGTTCAGTTTTGGGCACCGCACCTCAGGAAGGCTATATTGGCCTTCGAGGGGCTGCAGCACCAGAACGATACTGGGACTTAGAGGGTTAAGTTATGAGCAATGTTCCCTTTAAGCTGTGCGGCCGCACAGCACTCCAGGAGTACCGCGCAGCCGGATTTTAAATTTGTAAAAACGCGCATGTGTGGACATTTGAATGGGCCGCATGGCCCCACAAAAATTTACGGGGAAGATTGGTTATGAGGACAGGTTGCCTAAACTTGGCTTGTATTCCCCTGAGTATAGTAGACTAAGGGGTGCTCTGATTGAGGTGTTTAAAATGTTAAAAGGTTTTGATGGGGTAGATACAGAGAAACTATGTCCTCTGGTGGGGGAATCAAAAACGAGGGGACATAATCTTAAAATTAGAGCCAGGCCGTTTAGAAGGGTAATCAGGAAGCACTTCTTCACACAAAGGGTTGTAGAAATCTGTAACTCTCTCCATCAAAAGGCTGTGGATGCTGGGGGACAACCGGAGCTTTCAAGACCGAGATCGATGGATTTCTGTTGGGGAAGGGTATCAAGGGATATGGAGCTAAGGCAGCTAAATGAAGTTTGAGATACAGATCAGCCGTGATCTAATTGAATAGCGGAGCAGGGTTGAGGGGCTGAATGGCCTACACCTGTTCCTGTGACCCTATTACAACAATGGCTACATTTCAAAAGTACTTAATTGGCTGTGAAGCCCTTTGGGATGTCATGACAATGTGAAAGGAGCATATAAATGGCAAGTTCTTTTTGATTTCTTTTCACCAACAGCCTTATATGACAAGTAATAACATTTACTTCTAATCTGACTCCAGAATTTTTAACTGTATTTCTTCAGTTTTACAATACTCAGTTTATCATCATGTGGTTATTATCGTTAACTTTCTTAATGACCTATTGCACATGATTTTTTTTGCGCCTTGCATTTTGTTTAACTTGAAGCTCGATAGATCTTTCACTGCCCGCTTAGAGATTCATTTCTTCTCCTTCCGTTTTGCAGAGACCAGTTTTTCACCATGTGCTTCTATCTCAGTTATACACTGACCCCTTCTTACTCAGATCATCGACCTGAAACCTTAACTCGGTTTCTCTCTCCACAGATGTCACCTGACCTGCTGAGTCATCCCTTTTTTCCTTCATTTCGATCTATTTCTATATTTCAGTTTTCTTTTTAATTGAGGCTCAAAAGAATCTCCTGGCTGATTTGATTTATTTGATTTTTATTCTCCTGCAGTTTTACAATAATAGAATCACAGAATCATGCAGCACGGAAGGAGGCCATTCGGCCCTTCGTGCCTGCTCTTTGAAGGAACTATCCAATTAGTCCCACTCCCCTGCTCTTTCCCCACAGCCCTTGAAGTATCTATCGAATTCCCTTTTGAAAGTTATCTGCTTCCACCACAGTTTCAGGCAGTGCATTCCAGATCATCATAACTTGCTGCGTAAAAAATGTCTCCTCATCTCCTCCCCACCCCCCCAGGTTCTTTTGCCAATTACCTTAAATTAAAAAATATGCAATAGTTTTATTTAAACCAGAAAAACATTTCACCCTAATATATTTCAAACATCTGGCTGTATAATATATTCCAAGCCTTGCATATGGCACATAAATCCTTTAAGTGTCACACTTATTCCCTGTAACACTTTATTGATATAAAACAGTGTATCGTTCATACACTCATATCTCTGTTAGTTGTGAGTGATGAGACACCCGTGATGTGATCCAATCTCTTAATAACATCCTGCATCCGACAGGTTTGAATGATGTACATTGCTTATCAGATCCTTAACAAATATTGCAATCATAACGTGATGAAACATTCACGTGAAAAGCACTGATGGACAATGAATGATAGAGAGGCCCCGCAACCTAATCCTGCTGAGATGGAGGGGGAGGGGCAGTGGGAAGGGGATTGAAAATGAGGCAGAGTGAAGACAGGCAGAGCATTTAAGGTACACTGTGAGCTGGGAAATGCTCTGTGGTGCTTTATTAATTCTACATTGGAAACTGAAGGGAATTTGTCACAGTGCAGGACAAAAAGGTAGAACATATAGCGGGGCCTTTAAAAAAAATTACACTGAGAAACCAAAGTGAAGGGCCAAGGTCTATAGTGCAGGACACCATCAAGGTTCAAAAGGAGGAGGCAAGACAGGTGATGGTTAGGCGATGCTAAGCTTTTAAAGCCTGTGGATTGGAGGAAGCAGGGAGGTTAAAGAATTAGACTGGGAGCCAGTGCTTTCAGCAGAGTGCAGGGGGGATAGAGACAGCTTAGCTAGAAAATGAATAATAAAGGAAATACCACAAATCTTCTAGAAATGCAGGATAAAGTGAAAAGTGGGACAGGTAGACAAGGTGGGATAGATTTCTGTGAGACGTCATGTGTACTTTCACGAATGAGAGGGCCTTGAGAATCTGGCTCGAAATTGCATCACACAAGATCTGCATGAAATATTCTTTCAGAGGTCTTAGCCCTCTAGGCTACATCCATCAGCTCTGGTCAGTACCTGTGTAACACTCATATACAGAGCTGTGCCTCATCAACACCTCATAGAATCACAGAATCTTACAGCAGAGAGGGAGGCCATTTGGCCCACCCAGCCAGTGCTAGCTCTCTAGCCCCGATCCATTTAGGGCTCTTTTTGTTTGGGCTGAAGGTTGATGCTGCAGAATGGGTGTCTGCTCTTCCACAGTAAAATCCCAAGTAACTGCACTTCATGTGAGGCTAGACAGTCAGTGTCAGCCAACTAGTTTATCATGAAAGAAGGGTACAGAAAAATCACAGCTGAGCCTCGTCCTCTCCACAGACAGACACACACAATCTCTCACACACACACACACACACACACACACACAGACACACACAATCTCTCACAGATACACACACACACAGACACACACAATCTCTAACAGATACACACACACACAGACACACACAATCTCTCACAGACACACAATCTCACACACACACACACACACACACACAATCTCTCACAGACACACAATCTCACACACACACACACAATCTCTCACACAGATACACACACACACACACACACACACACACAATCTCTCACAGACACACAATCTCACACACACACACACAATCTCTCACAGATACACACACACAATCTCTCACAGATACACACACACAATCTCTCACAGACACACAATCTCACACACACACACACAATCTCTCACAGATACACACACACAATCTCTCACAGATACACACACACAATCTCTCACAGACACACAATCTCACACACACACAATCTCTCACAGATACACACACACACACAATCTCTCACAGATACACACACACAATCTCTCACAGATACACACACAATCTCTCACAGACACACAATCTCACACACACACAATCTCTCAGATACACACACACACAATCTCTCACAGATACACACACACAATCTCTCACAGATACACACACACACACAATCTCTCACAGATACACACACACAATCTCTCACAGACACACAATCTCACACACACACAATCTCTCAGATACACACACACACACAATCTCTCACAGATACACACACACAATCTCTCACAGATACACACACACAATCTCTCACAGACACACAATCTCACACACACACAATCTCTCACAGATACACACACACACAATCTCTCACAGATACACACACACAATCTCTCACAGATACACACACACACAATCTCTCACAGATACACACACACATACACACACACAATCTCTCACAGACACACAATCTCACACACACACACACACACAATCTCTCACAGATACACACACACAATCTCTCACAGATACACACACACAATCTCTCAGACACACAATCTCTCACAGATACACACACACACACAATCTCTCACAGATACACACACACAATCTCTCACAGATACACACACACACACAATCTCTCACAGATACACACACACACACACACACATACACAATCTCTCAGTTACACACACACACACAATCTCTCAGACACACACACACACACAATCTCACACAGATACACACACAATCTCTCACAGATACACACAATCTCTCAGACACACACACACAATCTCTCAGACACACACACAATCTCTCACAGACACACACACAATCTCACACAGATACACACACAATCTCAGATACACACACACACAATCTCTCACAGATACACACACACAATCTCTCAGACACACACACAATCTCTCACAGACACACACACACACACACACACACACAATCTCTCACAGACACACACACACACAATCTCTCACAGACACACACACACAATCTCTCACAGACACACACAATCTCAGACACACACACACACACACACAATCTCTCACAGACACACACACACAATCTCTCACAGACACACACACACACAATCTCTCACAGACACACAATCTCACACACACACAATCTCTCAGATACACACACACACACAATCTCTCACAGATACACACACACAATCTCTCACAGATACACACACACAATCTCTCACAGACACACAATCTCTCACAGATACACACACACACACAATCTCTCACAGATACACACACACAATCTCTCACAGATACACACACACACACAATCTCTCACAGATACACACACACACACACATACACACACACAATCTCTCACAGACACACAATCTCTCACAGATACACACACACAATCTCTCACAGATACACACACACAATCTCTCACAGATACACACACACAATCTCTCAGACACACAATCTCACACACACACAATCTCTCAAAGATACACACACACACACACAATCTCTCACAGATACACACACACAATCTCTCACAGATACACACACACAATCTCTCACAGATACACACACACACACATACACAATCTCTCACAGATACACACACACAATCTCTCACAGACACACACACACACACAATCTCACACAGATACACACACAATCTCTCACAGATACACACAATCTCTCACAGACACACACACACAATCTCTCAGACACACACACAATCTCTCACAGACACACACACAATCTCACACAGATACACACACAATCTCAGATACACACACACACACACAATCTCAGATACACACACACACAATCTCTCACAGATACACACACACACACACAATCTCTCAGACACACACACAATCTCTCACAGACACACACACACACACACACACACACACACAATCTCTCACAGACACACACACACACACACACACACACAATCTCTCAGACACACACACACAATCTCTCACAGACACACACAATCTCACACAGACACACACAATCTCACACAGACACACACGCACACACAATCTCTCACAGACACACACACACAATCTCTCACAGACACACACACACACAATCTCTCAGACACACACACACAATCTCTCACAGACACACACACACACAATCTCTCACAGACACACACACACACACACACACAATCTCTCACAGACACACACACACACACACAATCTCTCACAGACACACACACACACACACAATCTCTCACAGACACACACACACACACACACACACAATCTCTCAGACACACACACAATCTCTCACAGACACACACAATCTCTCAGACACACACACACAATCTCTCAGACACACACACACACAATCTCACAGACACACACAATCTCTCAGATACACACACACACAAATCTCTCAGATACACACACACACACAATCTCTCAGACACACACACACACAATCTCACAGATACACACACGCACAATCTCTCACAGACACACACACACAATCTCTCAGACACACACACACAATCTCTCACAGATACACACACACAATCTCTCAGACACACAATCTCTCACAGATACACACACACACACACAATCTCTCACAGATACACACACACAATCTCTCACAGATACACACACACACAATCTCTCACAGATACACACACACACATACACAATCTCTCAGTTACACACACACACACAATCTCTCACAGACACACACACACACACAATCTCACACAGATACACACACAATCTCTCACAGATACACACAATCTCTCACAGACACACACACACAATCTCTCAGACACACACACAATCTCTCACAGACACACACACAATCTCACACAGATACACACACACACACACAATCTCTCAGACACACACACAATCTCTCACACACACACACACACACACACACACAAACAATCTCTCACAGACACACACACACACACAATCTCTCACAGACACACACAATCTCTCACAGACACACACAATCTCACAGACACACACACACACACAATCTCTCACAGACACACACACACAATCTCTCACAGACACACACACACACAATCTCTCACAGACACACACACACACAATCTCTCACAGACACACAATCTCACACACACACAATCTCTCAGATACACACACACACAATCTCTCACAGATACACACACACAATCTCTCACAGATACACACACACAATCTCTCACAGATACACACACACACACACACAATCTCTCACAGATACACACACACAATCTCTCACAGATACACACACACACACAATCTCTCACAGATACACACACACACACAATCTCTCACAGATACACACACACAATCTCTCACAGACACACAATCTCACACACACACACACAATCTCTCACAGATACACACACACAATCTCTCACAGATACACACACACAATCTCTCAGACACACAATCTCACACACACACAATCTCTCAAAGATACACACACACACACACAATCTCTCACAGATACACACACACAATCTCTCACAGATACACACACACACACAATCTCTCACAGATACACACACACACACACACATAATCTCTCACAGATACACACACACACACAATCTCTCACAGACACACACACACACAATCTCACACAGATACACACACAATCTCTCACAGATACACACAATCTCTCACAGACACACACACACAATCTCTCAGACAGACACACAATCTCTCACAGACACACACACAATCTCACACAGATACACACACAATCTCAGATACACACACACACAATCTCTCACAGATACACACACACACACACAATCTCTCAGACACACACACAATCTCTCAGACACACACACACACACACACAATCTCTCACAGACACACACACAATCTCTCACAGACACACACAATCTCACACAGACACACACGCACACACAATCTCTCACAGACACACACACACAATCTCTCACAGACACACACACACAATCTCTCAGACACACACACACAATCTCTCAGACACACACACACAATCTCTCACAGACACACACACACACAATCTCTCAGACACACACACACAATCTCTCACAGACACACACACACACAATCTCTCACAGACACACACACACACACACAATCTCTCACAGACACACACACACACACAATCTCTCAGACACACACACACACAATCTCTCAGACACACACACACAATCTCTCACAGACACACACACACAATCTCTCAGACACACACACACACAATCTCACAGATACACACACACACACAATCTCTCACAGACACACACAATCTCACACAGACACACACACACACACAATCTCTCACAGACACACACACACAATCTCTCAGACACACACACACACAATCTCTCAGACACACACACACACAATCTCACAGATACACACACACACACAATCTCTCACAGACACACACAATCTCACACAGACACACACACACAATCTCTCAGACACACACACACACAATCTCTCAGACACACACACACAATCTCTCACAGACACACACACACACACAATCTCTCACAGACACACACACACACACACAATCTCTCACAGACACACACACACACACACAATCTCTCACAGACACACACACACACACACACAATCTCTCACAGACACACACACACACACAATCTCTCACAGACACACACACACACACACAATCTCTCACAGACACACACACACACACAATCTCTCAGACACACACACACAATCTCTCACAGACACACACACACAATCTCTCACAGACACACACACACACAATCTCACAGACACACACAATCTCTCAGACACACACACACACACAATCTCACAGATACACACACACACACAATCTCTCACAGACACACACACACACAGACACACACAATCTCTCAGATACACACACAAATCTCTCACAGATACACACACAATCTCTCAGACACACACACACACAATCTCACAGATACACACACACACACACAATCTCTCACAGATACACACACACACACACAATCTCTCAGACACACACACACACAATCTCACACAGACACACACACAATCTCTCAGATACACACACACACACAATCTATCACAGACACACACACACAATCTCACAGATACACACACAATCTCTCAGATACACACACAATCTCTCAGATACACACACAATCTCTCACAGATACACACACACACACAATCTCTCACAGACACACACACATACAATCTCTCACAGACACACACACACACACACACACACACAATCTCTCACAGACACACACACACAATCTCTCACAGACACACACAATCTCACACAGACACACACACACACACACAATCTCTCACAGACACACACACACAATCTCTCACAGACACACACACACACAATCTCTCAGACACACACACACAATCTCTCACAGACACACACACACACAGTCTCTCACAGACACACACACACACACACAATCTCTCACAGACACACACACACACACACAATCTCTCACAGACACATACACACACACACAATCTCTCACAGACACACACACACAATCTCTCACAGACACACACACACACACAATCTCTCACAGACACACACTCACAATCTCTCACAGACACACACACACACAATCTCACAGACACACACACACACACAATCTCTCACAGACACACACACACACACACACAATCTCTCAGATACACACACACACAAATCTCTCACAGATACACACACACACACAATCTCTCAGACACACACACACACACACACAATCTCACAGATACACACACACACAATCTCTCACAGATACACACACACACACAATCTCTCACAGATACACACACACACACACAATCTCTCAGACACACACACACACAATCTCACACAGACACACACACAATCTCTCAGATACACACACACACACAATCTCTCAGACACACACACACACACACACACAATCTCACAGATACACACACAATCTCTCAGATACACACACAATCTCTCACAGATACACACACACACAATCTCTCACAGACACACACACACACAATCTCACAGACACACACAATCTCTCAGATACACACACACACAAATCTCTCACAGATACACACACACACACAATCTCTCAGACACACACACACACACACAATCTCACAGATACACACACACACACACAAAATCTCTCACAGACACACACACACACACACACACACAATCTCACACAGACACACACAATCTCTCAGATACACACACACAAATCTCTCACAGATACACACACAATCTCTCAGACACACACACACACAATCTCACAGATACACACACACACACACAATCTCTCACAGACACACACACACACACAATCTCTCACAGACACACACACACACAATCTCACACAGACACACACACAATCTCTCAGATACACACACACACACAATCTCTCACAGACACACACACACACACAATCTCACAGATACACACACAATCTCTCAGATACACACACAATCTCTCACAGATACACACACACACACACAATCTCTCACAGACACACACACACACACAATCTCACAGACACACACAATCTCTCACAGACACACACACACACAGACACACACACAATCTCTCAGACACACACAATCTCTCACAGACACACACACAAAATCTCTCACAGACACACACACGATCTCTCACAGACACACACACACACAATCTCACACAGATACACAGACACACACGCAATCTCACACACACACAGGCACACACACACGCAATCTCACACACATGCACACAATCTCAGATACACACACACAATCTCTCACAGACACACACACACAATTTCTCACAGACACACACACAATCTCACAGAGACACACACACAATCTCTCACAGACACACACACACACACACACAATCTCACACTTAAAATCTCACACCCACAATCTCACACACACACACAATCTCACAGATACACACACGATCTCACACAGACACACACACACAATCTCACAGACACACACACACAATCTCTCAGACACACACACACAATCTCACAGACATATACACACAATCTCACACAGACATACACACAATATCTCAGAGACACACAATCTCTCAGACACACACACAATCTCAGATACACACACAATCTCACAGACACACACAATCTCTCTCATACAGACACACACAATCTCTCACAGATACACACAATCTCACAGACACACACACAATCTCTCAGACACACACACAATCTCTCACAGACACACACACAATCTCTCACAGACACACACACAATCTCACACAGATACACACACAATCTCACAGATACACACACACACAATCTCTCAGATACACACACACACACAATCTCTCACAGACACACACACACACACACACACAATCTCTCACAGACACACACAATCTCACAGACACACACACACACACAATCTCTCAGACACACACACACACACAATCTCTCAGACACACACACACACACACAATCTCTCAGACACACACAATCTCACACAGACACACACAATCTCTCACAGGCACACACACACAATCTCTCACAGACACACACACAATCTCTCACAGACACACACACACAATCTCTCACAGACACACACACACAATCTCTCTCAGACACACACACACACACACACAATCTCTCAGACACACACAATCTCACACAGACACACACAATCTCTCACAGGCACACACACACAATCTCTCACAGACACACACACAATCTCTCACAGACACACACACACAATCTCTCACAGACACACACACACAATCTCTCACAGACACACACACACACACAATCTCTCACAGACACACACACACAATCTCTCACAGACACACACACACACACACAATCTCTCACAGGCACACACACACAATCTCAGACATACACACACAATCTCACAGACATACACACACAATCTCACAGACATACACACAATATCTCAGAGACACACACAATCTCAGATACACACACACAATCTCACAGACATACACACACACAATCTCTCTCACACACACACAATCTCATACAGACACACACAATCTCTCACAGATACACACACACAATCTCTCAGACACACACACACAATCTCTCACAGACACACACACGCAATCTCACACAGACACACACACACGCAATCTCTCACAGATACACACACACAATCTCTCAGACACACACACACAATCTCTCACAGATACACACACACAATCTCTCAGACACACACACAATCTCTCAGACACACACACACAATCTCTCAGACACACACACGCAATCTCACACAGACACACACACACAATCTCACACAGACACACACACACGCAATCTCTCAGACATACACACGCAATCTCACAGACACACACACAATCTCTCACAGACACACACATGCAATCTCTCAGACACACACACGCAATCTCTCAGACACACACACGCAATCTCTCACAGACACACACACGCAATCTCACAGACACACACACGCAATCTCTCACAGATACACACACACACAATCTCTCAGACACACACACAATCTCTCAGATACACGCACACAATCTCTCAGACACACGCACACAATCTCTCAGACACACGCACACAATCTCTCAGACACACGCACACAATCTCTCAGACACACAAACAATCTCTCAGACATACACACACAATCACACACACACGCAATCTCTCACAGACATACGCACACAATCGCACACAGACAATCTCACACAGACACATACACAGACATACAATCTCACAGGCACACACACAATCGCACACACCCGCGTGAACCATGGCTATTTTTTCCCCCTCCCTTGCCCGGGGTCACTGAGGCAGTTGCAGCACTCTGATTGCCACCCGGGCAGGACTAGTTAAACCAGCACAGACTGAGCATTGAACCTGGGACCTTCTGATCTGCAGGGCTTAACACTACACCAGGCCAACTGTGAATCTTGGGGGACACCACTGTTTATATCCCTCCAGTCCCAAAAACATCCATTTGCCACGACTCTCTGCTTTCTGTCCTTTAACCAACTTCCTATCCATCCTGTCACACTCCCTTTAATACCTTGTGCCTTCATTTTATTAACAGGCCTCCTATGTGGCACCTTGTCAAGGAAAACCCACATACACAACATTTATGACACTACCATTATCAATACACTCTGTTATTTCCTTAAAGAGCTCTATTAAATTTGTCAGACACGACTTGCCTTTTATAAATCCATGCTGGCAGTCCTTAATTAACCTAGGTCTTCCTAGCTGAGTATTAATTTTATCCCGTATTATGGCCTCTGGAAGGTTACTGACTATTTATATTAAACTGACTGGTCTATATTTACCCAGCTTCCCTTGCCCCCTTTTTGAACAGGTCACAGAATGAATGCTCGATAGCAGTACTATTCACAGTATGGTTTGGGGTATTTTGCAGCCTGTTTCTCTTCACCTGTGGCCTCCATGTAGCCCAGAGCCTGCATTCTTGGCCTCTTTGGCTGCAGGATGCTGCAGGAGCTGCGATTTAGTGCTGTCCTCATTCCTTTTCTTGCTCTCCGGCAAAAGAAAGGACAGGGAATGCAATTCGGAGGCAAGGTTATCCCAGATACCGCACGGTCTGCAGATGTGTTCTATTCAAGCCTGAGGAACAGCACCTCATCTTTTGATTATGCACTTTACAGCCTTCCGGACTCAACAATGAATTCAGCAACTTTAGATCATAACCACTGCTCCCATTTTCTTGGACAGCAGATGCTGGTAATGGTTCTGCTGTTGCCACTTACACCTCCACTGGACCCATCTTCTTTTTGTTTACTTGTTCAATTACCATCCCTTTTGCTTTGCACCATCCCTTTTGTCTTTTAATCTCTCCTGCCTTCCACCTTATCACAGACCATCCCTTTTTCCCTGGCTCTGCACTTGCTTATAAACTGTTAAATCTCGAACTTCTTCCGGTTCTGACGAAGGGTCATCGACCTGAAACGTTAACTCTGGTTTCTCTCTCCACAGATGCTGCCTGACCTGCTGAGTATTTCCAGCATGTTCTGTTTTTATTTCAGATTTCCAGCATCCGCCAATGCTCCCCCTAAGGTGTGCGGCTGTGCGGTAATCTCAAAGGTCCCACGCAAGCCGCTCACCAGCTATTACAATGTAAATATCGTGCACGCACGGAAATTTAAAGGGACCGCGCATTAAAAGAAACAGGCCGCGCAGAACAAAGCGCAGCGCACAGGGAACATCGGCATCCGCAGTATTTTGATTTAATAGAACTGTCGGTCCGGTCCTGTCATTCATTCTCTCTCCCTATGGGGAAGTGCCTAGCTTCCACTTGGCAGCTGCTAGGGTCGATGCTGAGAGGTTGTTTCCCCTGGCTGGAGTGTCTAGAACTAGGGGGGCATAGTCTCAGGATAAGGGGTCGGCCATTTAAGACTGAGATGAGGAGGGTTGTGAATCTTTGGAATTCTCTGCCCCAGAGGGCTGTGAATGCTGAGTTGTTGAGTATATTCAAGGCTGAGATAGATAGATTTTTGGACTCTAGGGGAATCAAGGGATATGGAGATCGGGCGGGAAAGTGGAGTTGAGGTCGATGATCAGCCATGATCTTATTGAATGGCGGAGCAAGCTCGAGGGGCCGAATGGCCTACTCCTGCTCCTATTTCTTATGCCCACAGGTTGGCGTGATTGAAATCAAGAGCTCCCCTTCGTGGGGGGGGAAATCACAGATGCGCACCCAGCTCCCAGTCCACAGATCGGCCACTGAGGAAAGATCTTGTCCGTTGTGGTGGCCCGCGACCAAAGCCATTAGCGAGCGACGCGGTGGCGGAGTTAGGCAGGCACTTACGTTTGGAATGCTTGTCACACAGCGCCGACGCCCGCATGTCGCACAGCCGGATCGTTCCTTTACTGCTGCTGTACACAAACATGTTACACTGGTGCGGGTGGAATTCTGCCGCCGTGATCACCTCGGTCAGCTCCTCCATGTTGGCAGGCTTTATATCTACAATATCTGAAAGACCACGATTTAAGGAAATAACCAATACTCGAATACAACGCCCACTATCCCGCTTCCCACGTATAAATATATAACATTATCTTTTACCTCCTGTGTCCTGGGTGCACTCAAATGGCAAAGTGACTGGGACATAGGTTCAGAGTTAATGCCCGCCACCTTCCATCACCTCGCTGTGCGCAAATTGGCCGTCGCGTTGCCCCTATATTACAACAGTGACTACAATCCAAAACGTATGTTATTGGCTGTAAAGCGCTCTGGGACGGCCTGAGGTCGTGAAAGGCGCTATAGAAATGCAAGTCTTTCTTTCTTTACACATCACTAATTAAAAAGGCTAATGAAATGTTGACCTTTATCTCAAGGGAGCTGGGATACAAAGGGGTGCAAGTTAGTTCACAGCAGTAAAGCGCATTTGTGTGCAAGGATTTAATGGCCAGGGCACTGAGGCCAATTGTAGAGTCTCACACCACTGCATCAGCAGAGATCAGCTCACTCTGCCATGAAAAGAAGGGACTCTGCTGTTGGACATCCTGCACGTTATATCGGAGATAGGGTTGCCAACCCTCCAGGATTGCCCTGGAGTCTCCAGGAATTAAAGACTAATCTCCAGGACACGGCTGTGAGCAACACCCTGGGAGAAAAATCATAGGGGCGATAAAAGAAATGCGCTTTTTAAAAATACAATTTAAACACTTTTGTTTATTAGTTTTACTGGAAAAAAGGCTGATTGGATGATCATCCAATTGGGTAATGAAAGGTCTATTCGCTTTCCCATTGGCCATGGAAAGGCGGTGCGCAGCGAGGATGGACGTGCCGAGCGACCAATGGCGGATGTCTGGGGGCGGGGCAGATGGAGGCAGGAGGTCATGTGATGTTACCTCTAGGAATACGTCCAGCCAGAGTTGGCAACCCAAATGGGGGAGTCAATGGCAGGAGGGCTGTGCCTCTGCTAAACTGATACTCCTTCAAAAAGGAATGACATAGAATTAACGGCACAGAAACAGGCCATTCGGCCCAACCAGTCCATGCCGGCGTTCATGCTCCAATCGAGCCTCCTCCCATCCTTCCTCATCTAACGAAGACATTTGCTGTCACTATCAATAGATTGTAAAGGTTACCTGCAGCTCAGACAGACATTAAAAGCTAAAACTGTCACACCACAAATTCTATAAAATGGAGAACCGTGATGTATTTATTCAGCTAGTTTAATTTTTCTCCCGCTCTGTCAAGAGGTCAATGCACACTTACAATTAACCAAAGCTAACATATAGTTATGACTCTATATGAAGAAAGTGTTCTAAATGATAATGAAAAACAACATGGTTTCCACCCTCAAGGCCTTTTAAAAGTATTCATCTGAATTTTCTAGTTCTATACTTAATTTTAATCACAGAATATAATCATGAAAGAATGATACTTTTTCTTGTAAGCATTTGAAACAGCAACCTTGACAGTATGCAGCAGGCATTAAGGCACTCTGCTCCTGGACCAATAACTAAAGCTAAGGCTAAAGGAGTGAAAACAACTCTAAACAGAACTGAAGGGGTTATTTTCCCTGCGAGGATTTCTCTTCCTCGTAAACAGGTGCCACCCAGAGGCAAATAAAAAAGGCAGTCAAGGTAACAGAGGTGCAAGTGGAGCCTTGGGGCAAATCCATTCCCAGGCTCGATCAGGCCGCAGCTCTGAGTACTACAAGGCCCTGTAAATCCACTTACTATTGATCAGGATTTTAATTGCTCCTCTCACTGGCACTGGACACAAAGGGGCTGGTGTCAGATGGAACGAGACCTGTTACCAGAGAATCAGCATCAATAATTACCCTCATCAATCAGGGGCTGTCACTGACTCGTGCGAGTCAGTCCCCTCACACAATACCGGATCAAGACAGGGTGAGGCCCATTACATCTCACAGCACAACTGCCATGACTGACGTGGGGGAGGGTAGAGAGTGGCACATCAAAACCGGTTTCATACACTGTACTGAGAAAGTAAGTTTAAGAATAAGTTCAATTAATCCTAGGCTACTTTCACTGACAGGACCAGCTATTTCCCTTCAAAAGGTGAGGTGATGTAAAGAAAAGTCACCGTCTTCCACTCACCCTTCCCTTTTGGAAAGCTTGTGTGTGAGCTGAATCAGCCTTGGCTCTGGTGCTCCCCATGGTTGAACAGGTTGCCAATACTCACTGTCCAGGCTCACACATGAGGAAAGGATGCTTGGCTGAGGTACTAAAGGACATGCTGGCACCCATGGAACTATTTGCCAGCGACCTATCTCCCAATCTCTGTAACCTCCTCCAGCCCCACAACCCGCCGAGATATCTGCGCTCCTCCGGTTCTGGCTTCTTGAGTATCCCCGATTTCAATCGCTCCACCACTGGTGGCCGTGCCTTCAGCTGCCAAGGCGCTAAGCTCTGGAATTCCCTCCCTACACCTCTCCGCCTCTCTCTCTTCCTTTAAGATGCTCCTAAAAACCTACCTCTTTGACCAAGCTTTTGGTATCTGCCCTAATATCTCCTTATGTGGCTCAGTGTCTAATGTTGTCTTATAACATTCCTGTGAAACGCCTTGGGACGTTTTACTACATTAAAGGTGCTATATAAATACAAGCTGTTGTTGTTGACTGTTGGAACCTATGGGAGAGAAGGGGAGATAAAGTGGAAGCAAATTGGAATTTTCATTGAAGCTATAGGTTAAAAAAAACAGCCCCCTTATTTGCTTTGTCTCTGGCCCCAAGCCAATTCAGGATCTTATCAGACAGTGTCATCCACCATTATTCCATTGATCTCAGTCACGGTAACAGGAAAAGATTGGTTATTGATGCAAAACTTTTTCCAGTTGAAGGATACTGAAGCTTCGGTTGGTAATCTCCAGGTGCCAAAGGTTTATCCTCAAGTCATCGGCTGACATGTACGTCTCGTAGTCGCTATTTACTGATATGGAGTTGATGTGATACGTGTGCGCATTGGCAAACACTCTTCTAGGGCTAGCCTCCACCATCAGGTCCATGGGCCTCAGCACTGGCACCTGGGGACAAGAACACAAGTCAGTCTGAGAAACAAAGTGCAGATCTCAACAGTGCATCGCCCTGACCAACTCCCCCACATCGTGCTCCCACCACACTCTAGTCTCGGGGTTGTGATCTCCCCACATAGATTTTACATAGAGCGTACAGCACAGATACAGGCTATTTGGCCCAACTGGTCCATGCTCTAGTTTGTGCTCCACACGAGCCTCCTCCCCTCCCTCGCTCCATCGAACCCTATCAGCATAACATCTATTCCTTTCTCCCTCATGTACTTAGCTAGCTTCCCCTTAAAAGGCATCTATGCTATTCACCTCAACTGCACCTTGTGGTACTGAGTTCCACATTCTCACCACTTTGACTGTGCCAGACTATGTTTTTCACACTGGAGATGGAGGGAGGGCTATCCCAGCATCCATAGTGGTAGGGAAAGAAAGAAAAGAGGCAAAATGCAAAATACGGAAAGTGGGAGAAATTGAAGGGAAAGAAAATGAGAGAGGAAAGAATATATTCCAGAGATGAGGTGAGAGTGACTGCCCTTGACATTAAGCAGCATTTGACCGAGTGTGGCATGAAGGAGCCCTCGTAAAACTGAAGTCAATGGGAATCGGGGGGAAAACTCTCCACTGGCTGGAGTCATACCTAGCACAAAGGAAGATGTTTGTGGTGATTGAAGGTCAATCATCACAGCCCCAGGACATCGCTGCAGGAGTTCCTCAGGGCAGTGTCCTAGGCCCAACCATCTTCAGCTGCTTCATCAATGACCTTCCCTCCAACATAAGGTCAGAAATGGGGATGTTTGCTGATGACTGCACAGTGTTCAATGCCATTCACAACTCCTCAGATAATGAAGCAGTCCATGCCCGCATGCAACAAGACCTGGACGACATTCAGGCTTGGGCTGATAAGTGGCAGGTAACATTCGCGTCACAGAAGTGTCAGGCAATGACTATCTCCAACAAGCGAGAGTCTAACCGCCGCCCCTTGACATTCAATGGCATTACCATCGCCGAATCCCCCACCATCAACATCCTGGAGTGGTCACCATTGACCAGAAACTTAACTGGACCAGCCACATAAATACTGTGGCAACAAGAGCAGGTCAGAAGCTTGGTATTCTGTGGCAAATGTCTCACCTCCTGACTCCCCAAAGCCTTTCTACCATTTGCAAGGCACGAATCAGGAGTGTGATGGAATACTCTCCACTTGCCTGGATGAGTGCAGCTCCAACAACACTCAAGAAGCTCGACACCATCTAGGACAAAGCAGCCCGTTTGATTGGCACCCCATCCACCACCTTAAATATTCACTCCCTCCACCAACGGCGTACCGTAGCTGCAGTGTGTACCATCTACAAGATGCACTGCAGCAACTCGCCAAGGCTTCTTCGGCAGCACCTCCCAAACCTGCTACCTCTTCCACCTAGAAGGACAAGGGCAGCAGGCGCATGGGAACACCACCACATCCAAGTTCCCCTCCAAGTCACACACCATCCTGACTTAGAAGTATATCGCCGATCCTTCATCGTCGCTGGGTCAAAATCCTGGAACTCCCTCCCTAACGGCACTGTGGGAGTAACTTCACCACACGGACTGCAGCGGTTCAAGAAGGCGGCTCACTACCACCTTCTCAAGGGCAACTAAGGATGGGCAATAAATGCTGGCCTTGCCAGCGACGCCCACATCCCGTAAGCGAATAAAAAAATATATTAATGTCTCTACAAGCCGTGTGGTAGAATCCACTTGGAGGGTTGATCCCTCAGGTATAGGATCAGCCAAAGTGTCATAATGTTGCCCAGTGTTGACTGACTGGCAGTACATGGGGAAGGACTGGAGGGAGAGCCATTGGTAAGGAATGATTTTCTAATTTGTGATGATTCATGAAGTTTGGGAGGTGGAGGAATCCACAATCGCACAAATGTGTAATGCCCAGCACCACCAGCAGCGGAAATGGTTGGGAAGGACAAACTGGAAAATTCCAACATGACCTTTTTAAAAGAAATGATTCATTCTCAGGATGTAGACATCGCTGGCAAGGTCAGTATCTATTGCTCATCCCTCATTACTCTGATACAACTGAATGAAGTGGCCGAGCAAACCAGAGGACAGTTAAGAGTTAGCACATTGGTGTGGGACTAGAGCCACATATAGGCCAGACCGGGTAAGGATGGCAGATATTCTTCCCTAAAGAACATGAGAGAACCAGTTGGGTTTTTACAACAATCCAGCAGCTTCACAATCACATTTACTGATACCAACTTTTTAATTCCAGATTTTTTAAAACTGCATTCAAACTCTCAAAACTACCATGGTGGGATTTGAACTCACGATCTCTGGACTACTAGTCCAGTCACATAACCACTACTCTACTGAACTAAACAAAGTGACCCACAGGAACTAAAAAGGGAAGGTGAATGATACCTGGTGGAGTGCATAGCTCGGCCATTATAGAACCTGCCCAATTTTCACCCCTCTGACTTCAATAGGATAGCAATCAGACGGGTTTTACAATGGGCGGGTACTCTGCTCTGTCAGATTCCCACCCAGGCTGCATTGTCCTTAAGCAAGAAATTTCATGTCATACTTTAAAAAACAAAGACTTTGCAGCTCAGCTGATTAAATTCTCTGCCTCATTGCAAGATTGAGCCATAGAGGTGAGAAAGGTCGAAAAACTAAAGGCCAACCTGCTCCTGATCATTCTCCAGCAGGCATGTGTGGCTCATGGCGGAGGGCAGGATTGGGCTCTCCTGTGATGTCTCACACCGTTGAATCTGGCCAACACTCGTGCTCTAGACCCGCACACGGACAATGGGCGCAGGGGCGAGGGAACGCGGGTGCCCAGTGGACGTGGAGCCCAGCACAAGCCAGGGCTTTCAGGAGCAGAGAGGAGGGGAGAAAGGTGGAGGTGTTGTGGAAAGGGTGGGAATGAGGGCGATTTTGTGAAGGATTTGCTGATTGTGAAGTTTCTAATTTTCATTTCATTTTCAAAAATTCCCCCCCAAAAAAACACCCAGAAAAGGATGAGTAAATTATTTTGAAAGACCTTAACAAACAAGCTGGAATTTTCACCTTTAACGCAAAACAGTTCCATTATAAGAGCCGATTCAAGTTTCACTGGGCCTTCGAATGATCTAGAGCATGGGAACTTCCGTTTACCTTCCAATTCAGTCCCTTAAGTCGTTTTGCGTGTGTGAGTGAGTGTGAGTAAGTATGAGTGTGTGTGTGAGAGAGTGTGTGCGTGTTTGCGTGTGTGTGCATGCGTGCGAGTACGAGTGTGTGTGTTTGAGTGTGGGTGTGCGTGTAAGTGAGTATGAGTGTATGCACGCGAGTATGAGTAGAGTATGTATGTGTTGGCGAGTGTGGGTGTGTGATTGTGAGTATGAGTGTACACACACCGATCTCAGAAAGAGTTCAGCCACAGATGCTGGGTAGCTGTTAGGACGCCAAGGGAGGAGTGACAGCAGAACACTGAACCTGCCAGCCCTCTGCCTGAGCTGTGGCTGTGAAAGGCACACCGGCTAATTCGGCTTGACAAAAATCAATGATGCATCATTTGGCGTGGTTGGATATTGCCGAGCGCCTGGGGAAGCAGGTTGAGATGTTTACTCTGAGATGAGGCAAACCCGACTGTCATTCATGCAGTCACCTCTGTAGGGGAAGGGCATCAAAACCTCGCCGGCAGAATCTACTGGCAAGACTGAGACAGTTCTTACTAAATTATTGAATGAAACCCAGTGACCCATCTCTAATTAGTCATGCACCTTCAAAGGTCTCCTAGCACAATGAATCAAGCGCTGATCTGTTTAACATGGCTGTCAGACAGCGCACACGCCAGAGCAAGATGAATTACCTTTAACAAATAACCTATGCTTTGTTGCTCTACCCGGTTATATCACACTGCTCCCACATCTGGGGAGATTCTACAGGCACACTACTGGGGAGGGGACGAGAAAAAGGCTCGTCACCTGATTGATTAATTCCTCTTTCACCTTTAGTCTCAAATCTACCTCTGCCTCACAACCTCTCTGGTCTCTTAACACCACCCCGGCTGACTGGAGATCAGTCCTGGGATCCATCTGCTCTACGTGGCTCCGATAAACCTGCTGACTAATTGGGAGATTCCCATCATTACTTCTTTTTAAATAAAGGTATAACGTGCTGCTTTGGACGAGATGTTAAACCATGACGCTGGTTTAACTTGTCCGCGGGTTCTGGTAGATGCCAACAATCCCGCTATTTGTACAAGAACAGGGATTACTCCTAGTGCCTTGGCCAACATTTCTCCCTCAACCAACACCGCCGATAAAAAATATTCACCGATGCTGCTGCAGATGGTGGGTGTGTTTGCCTATAGAACAAGTCCTAAAGTAATTCATCGTGTGAATCACTTTTGAGATCTTTTGAGGTGGCGTAACTGATTGACTGACCATTAGTTAATTTGCTGTTTATGGGATCTTGCTGTGCACAGATTGGCTGCTGTGATTCCCTACTTTGCAACAGTGACTGCACGTCAAAACTAATTCATTGGTTGTGAAGTGCTTTAGCGCAGTCTGAGAATGTGAAAGGTGCTATAGAAATGTCAGGTCTTAAGGCGTTATATCAATACATGTATTCCTTATTTGTTAGTCCTTGTGGCACATTAACTTCTATGCAATCTGTAGTACAAAATCGGAGGTTAGGATTTTTCTTTTGACTGACACGTTCAAAGGGCTGAATAGTGAGACAAAGTTACAGTATAAAGTCTGTACTTGAATTTTAATGCTAAACTAATTTACCTGAATTCTCTCCAGTGCCACACTGCAACATTCGGAGTGTCAGCCTTGGCTCAGTTGGTAGCACTCTCGTGTCTGAGTCAGAAGGTTGTGGCTTCAAGTCCCCTCCAGACACTTGAGCACATAATCTAGGCTAACACTTCAGTGCAGTACGAGTGAGTGCTGCACTGTCGGAGGTGCCGTCTTTCAGGTGAGACGTTAAACTGAGGCTCCGTCTGCTCTCTCAAGTGGATGTAAAAGATCCCATGGCACTATTTCGAAGAAGAGCAGGGGAGTTCTCCTCAGTGTCCTGACCAATATTTATTCCTCAACCAATATCACTAAAACAGATTATCTGGTCATTACCACATTGCTGTTTGTGGGAGCTTGCTGTGTGCAAATTGGCTGCCATATTTCCTTACATTACGACAGTGACTGCAGTTCAAAAGTATGAAGTGCTTTAGGGCGCCCTCCCGGGCCCAACTACCAAAATAAATGCAAATTCTTTCTACATTAAACCTTTACTGAGTAGGGAATATCTTCAGTCGCACATATGCCTATATGTATCTGAGCTGAGGTCATTGCTCGCAGGCTTTTCCGCATATTTGCTCGTAGACTTTTCAACTAAGACAACCCATTTTGTGGATGTTTAATGACAAAACTACTTTCACTGCAGTAGTACTGATCTCCCAGTCTAATGCTCATAGTCATCAGTCTGGAAGTACATAAGCCAATGTGGCATTGCAAATCCACAAATTCATGGCCTAATTCTTCCTTCCTGACAATGTCTGCGTCTCTTTTAGAATCACGTCTGGTCTGAGGCTCTGCTACAACTTGCACACAATCATTTCCAACAGGATGTTGGGGCTTTTTTGTTATCTACAGATGGCCCGCTCCCCCTTGCATGTAATGAAGTCTATGTTATCAGACGGTGAGATCTGACACCTGCTTTTTCCACTGGAGGCACCTAAATTCATAAGGCCCCAATTTTAACTGGGAGCAAGTGTGGGGCCGAATCGTGGAGGCGAATCCTGGGCCATTCTAACTCCCGGGCCCAACTACCACCCAAAGTCTGATGGAGGATTATGAACTTTGAAAGGGCACTTTTGGCTCCCGATCCATCCCTTGCAAAGCTCTTCCTGACAATTTTTAACATCTCCCTCTGGGCATTTTCTGGGTAACTGTCAAAAAACTAAACGTAATCAGGAGAAGAAAAAAAACAATCCACTCCTCACACTCCCCAGTAGTTCAGGGGTATGAGCCGATGTGTAACTGAGTGTCAGCCAGTGGCTCAGCTGGTAGCACTCTCGCCTCTGAGTCAGAAGGTTGTGGGTTCAAGTCCGACTCCACAACCTTCAGCACAAAAATCCAGGCCGACACTCCTGAGTGCTGAGGGAGTGCTGCACTGTTGGAGGTGCCGTCTTTCGGTTGAGACGTTAAACCTCTCAGGTGGACGTAAAAGATCCCATGACACTATTTCGAAGAAGAGCAGGGGAGTTCTCCCCGGTGACCTGCTATATTTATAGCTCAACCAACATAACAAAAACAGATTATCTGGTCATTATCACATTGCTGTTTGTGGGACCTTGCTGTGCGCATATTGGTTGCCGCGTTTCCTACATTACAAAAGTGACTACACTTCAAAAAGTACTTCATTGGCTGTAAAGCGCTTTGGGACATCCGGTGGTCGTGAAAGGCGCTATATAAAGGCAAGTTTTTCTTTCTTTCTTTGAGCGTAAAGGCCAGTAGGGTCCCAGGTATCCTATGCTGCCCATATCCTAACTCACACCAAGTCCTTTTCAAGTCTGGTGTCAGAGCAGTGGGAGGCATTCAAGGAGGAGATAGTGAGGGTCCAGAGCAAATATGTTCCCACAAAGAAAAAAGCCCCCTGGATGTCAAGGAGAATACAGGGTTGGATAAGGCAAAAAAAAGTAAGCTTTTGTCAGATACCAAGCGCTCAATACGACAAAGCCTAGAGGAGTATAGAAAGTATAGGGGTGAAATTAAAAAGGAAGTTAGGAAAGCAAAGAGAGGGCATGAAAAAATATTGGCAAGTAAAATAAAGGAAAATCCAAAGTTGTTTCATAAATACATAAAGAGCAAGAGGAAAACTAAGGAAAGAGTAGGGCCTATTAGAGACCAAAAAGGTAACCTGTGTGTGGAGGTGGAAGACGTGGTCTGGTTCTTAATGAATACTTTGCGTCTGTCTTCACAGAAGAGAGGGACGATGCGGATGGGATAAACATGGAGAGAGAGGAAATATTAAGAGGTTTAGCATCTTTGAAAGTAGATAAGTCGCCAGACCCGGATGAAATATATCCCAGGCTGTTAAGAGAGGCAAGGGAGGAAACAGCGGAGGTTCCGACTATCATTTTCCAATCCTCTTTGGCTACAGGCGTGGTGCCAGAGGACTGAAGGACTGCTAACATTGTGCTATTATTTAAAAAGTGAGAAAGGGAGAGACCAAGTAATTACAGGCCAGTCAGCCTAACCTCGGTGGTGGGAAAATTATTGGAAAGAATTCTAAGAGACAGTATTAATTGTCATTTAGAAAGTCAAGAATTAATCAAGGACAGTCAGCACGGATTTGTTAAGGGAAGGTCGTGTCTGACGAACTTGATTGAATTTTTTGAGGAGGTAACAAGGAGGGTCGAAGAAGGTTTTTGATGTAGTCCACATGGACTTTAGTAAGGTTGGTCAAAAAAGTAAAAGCCCATGGGATCCAAGGGAAAGTGGCAAGTTGGATCCAAAATTGGCTCAGTGGCAGGAAGCAAAGGGTAATGGTTGACGGGTGTTTTTGTGACGGAAGGATGTTTCCAGTGGGGTTCCACATGGCTCAGTACTAGGTCCCTTGCTTTTTGTGTAATATATATATGATTTAGACTTCAATATAGGGGGCATGATTAAGAAGTTTGCAGATGATACAAAAATTGGCCGTGTGATTGATAGTGAGGAAGATGGCTGTAGACTGCAGGAAGATATCAATGGACTGGCCAGGTGGGCAGAAAAGTGGCAAATGGAATTCAATCCGGAGAAGTGTGAGGTAATGCATGTGGGAAAGGCTAACAAGGCAAGGGAATGCACAATAAATGGTGGGATACTGAGAAATGTAGAGGACCCTTGGAGTGCAGTCCACAGATCCCTGAAGATAGCAGGACAGGTAGATAAGGTGGTTAAGAAGACATACGGGATACTTTCCTTTATTAGCCAAGGCACAGAATATAACAACAGAGAGGTCATGCTAGAACTGTATAAAACACTAGTTAGGCCACAGCTATAGAGTATCGTGTACAGTTCTGGTCACCACATTACAGGAAAGATTGATTGCACTAGAGAGGGTACAGAAGAGATTTACGAGGATATTGCCAGGGCTGGAGAATTTTAGCTATGAGGAAAGGCTGGATAGGTTGGGGTTGTTTTCTTTGGACAGAGGATGCTGAGGGGAGACTGAATTGAGTTGTATAAAATTATGAGGGGCCTAGATGGACTGGAAAAGGAACCACCCGTATGTGAAAAGAAAAAGATTAGTGAAGACAAATGTAGGTCCCTTACAGTCAGAAACGGGAGAATTTATAATGGGGAACAAGGAAAAGGCAGAGCAATTAAACAAATACTTTGGTTCTGTCTTCATGGTAGAGGACACAAATAACTTCCCAGAAATGCTAAGGAACCAAGGGGGGAAAATTCGATTGCTTTGCGCCTCCCGTTAGCGCCCTAAGAGGGCGCTAACGGGGCGCAAAGCAACTAGCGCCTGGGCATGGCGGCACCAACGCCTCCCGCGAAATTCAGCGGGAGATTAGCAGCAGCGGTAACCGTTGGCGCCCCGCAGCGCTGTGCCGCTGGCGATAGCGTCATCGCCGTGCGCAGCGCCCCAGCCACGATCTTCGGTAGCGCCCCCTGACTTACCACCGGACGCTATGTCCATCGGGGTGGGGGGGCCTACCTGCGGCCGGGGCGGCGCTAATTAAAGACGAGGTGCCAGGCGGCCATTTTTGTTGCTGGCCGCCTGCCAGCACCTGCCCCGTTGCAGTCCCCGACCTACTGAACAGCACCCCCCGCGGAGTGCCGGCTGCGCTCCATGAACCCGGCTCTTCTCTTGAGTGCTGGGCTCTTTTGCCGGCACTCCGATCCCTGGTGGCCCAGCTGGGCCCCGGGTCGCGCTGCGCAAGACCCCTCCCCTTTAAGAAGTACTGTGGCACGTAGCGCCGCGATATTCCCTCGCAGCGCCATAAGAGGGAGGCAGGGCACTTCCAGTAGCGCCCTGCTTCCCTCTTGGGGCGTTACCGGTGAATGTCAGTCGCGGGGGTGCTAATTTTTTCGGGGCGCTAAAAGTAGCGCCCCAAAGGGGGCACGACTCAATTTCCCCCCCCCAAGGGTCCAGTGAGAAGGAGGAATTAAAGGAAATTAGTATTAGTAAAAAAAATAGTGCTGGCGAAATTAATGGGACTGAAAGCTGATAAATCCCCAGGGTCTGATAATCTGCATCCCAGAGTACTAAAAGAGGTAGCCATGGAAATAGTGGATGCATTGGTTGTCATCTTCCAAAATTCTATAGATTATGGAACAGTTCCTGCAGATTGGAGGGTGGCAAATGTAACCCCACTATTTAAAAAAGGAGGGAGAGAGAAAACCGGGAACTACAGACCGGTTAGCCTAACATCAGTAGTAGGGAAAATGCTAGAGTCCATTATAAAGGATGTGATAACAGGACACTTAGAAAATATCAACGGGATTAGACAAAGTCAACATGGATTTATGAAAGGGAAATCGTGTCTGACAAACCTACTGGAGTTTTTTGAGGATGTAACTGATAGAATAGATAAGGGACAACCAGTGGGTGTGGTGTATTTGGATTTTCAGAAGGCCTTTGATAAGTCCCACATAAGAGGTTAGTATGTAAAATTAAAGCATATGGGATTGGGGGTAATATACTGGCATGGATTGAAAATTGGTTAACAGACAGGAAACAGAGAGTAGGAATAAATGGGTCTTTTTAGGGGTGGCAGGGTTGACTAGTGGGGTACCGCAGGAATCAGTGCTTGGACCCCAGCTATTCACAATATATATCAATGATTTGGATGAGGGAACCAAATGTAATATTTCCAAGTTTGTTGACGACACGAAACTAGGTGGGATTGCGAGTTGTGAGGAGGATGCAAAGCGGCTTCAAGGCGATTTAGACAAGTTGAGTGAGTGGGCAAATACATGGCAGATGTAGTATAACGTGGATAAATGTGAAATTATCTATTTCGGTAGGAAAAACAGAAAGGCAGAATATTATTTAAATGGTGATAGATTGGGAAATGTTGATGTACAGAGGGACCTGGGGTGTCCTTGTACACCAGTCACTGAAAGCAAACATGCAGGTGCAGCAAGCAGTTAGGAAGGCAAATGGTATGTTGGCCTTCATTGCAAGAGGATTTGAGTACAGGAGCAAGGATGTCTTACTACAGTTATACAGGGCCTTGGTGAGACCACACCTGGAGTACTGTGTGCAGTTTTGGCCTCCTTACCTAAGAAAGGATATACTTGCCATAGAGGGAGAGCAGCGAAGGTTCACCAGACTGATTCCTGGGATGGGCAGGAGGAGAGATTGGGTCGACTAGGCCTGTATTCACTAGAGTTTAGAAGAATGAGAGGGGATCTCATTGAAACGTATAAAATTCTGACAGGGCTAGACAGACTGGATGCAGGGAAGATGTTTCCCCTGGCTGGGGGGGTCTAGAACGAGGGGTCACAGCCTCAGGATACGGGGTAGGACATTTAGGACTGAGATGAGGAGAAATTTCTTCACTCAGAGGGTGGTGAACCTGTGGAATTCTCTACCACAGAAGGCTGTGGAGGCCAAATCACTGAATATATTTAAGAAGGAGATTGATAGATTTCTAGACACAAAAGGGGTCAAGGGGTATGGGGAGAGCACGGGAATATGGTATTGAGATAGAGGATCAGCCATGATCATATTGAATTGCGGAGCAGGCTCGAAGGGCTGAATGGCCTACTCCTGCTCCTATTTTTCTACCCATTTCCCTTAGCAGAGAGGTCAATAACCAGGGGAATAGATTTAAAGTAATTGGTAGGAGAATTAGAGGGATTTGAGAAGAAATTTTCTCACCCAGAGGGCAGTGGGGGTCTGGAACACACTGCCTGAAAGGGTGGTAGAGGCAGAAACCCTCATCACATTTAAAAAGTACTTGGATATGCAGCTGAAGTGCCGTAACCTACAAGGCTACGGACCAAGAGCTGGGAAGTGGAATTAGGCTGGATAGCTCTTTTTCGGCTGGCACAGACACGATGGGCCGAATACCCTCCTTCTGAGCCGTAAATTTCTATAATTCACCCATCACCCCTGTGCTCGCTGACTTACATTGGCTCCCAGTCCAGCAACGCCTCAATTTTAAATTCTCATCCTGGTTTTCAAATCCCTCCATGGTCTCGCCCCCTCCCTATCTCTGTAACCTCTTCCACCCTACAACCCTTCGAGATCTCTGCGCTCCTCCAATTCTGGCCTCTTGCTTATCCCCGATTTTCATCACTCCACCACTGGCGGTCGTGCTTTCAGCTGCCTAGGGCCTAATCTCTGGAATTCCCTCCCTAAACCTCTCCGCCTCTCCACCTCTTTCTCCTCCTTTAAGACGCTCCTTAAAACCTACCTCTTTGACCAAGCTTTTGGTCATCTGTTTATCCCCTTGTGGCTCGGTGTCAAATTTTGTTTGGCAATGCTCCTGTGAAGCGCCTTGGGACATTTTACTATGTTAAAGGCACTGTATAAATGTAAGTTGTTGTTGTTTGCTCTCCAGCCTGCCTTGAGTTGGTCGATCTCAGTGTTACAATTGGCCTCAGTGCACCTGGCTTCAGGAGGGGACAATCAGGCAGAATTCCTACATCTCCGGTCTATCGACGGACACCTGCTGGAAGTGCACACACACAACCTCGGGAGAGGGCAGGACTGTAATGCCCCCATGGTAGAATAGCCTTCAGACACTATGAAAACTTACAGATGGATGGGTGAGGCACTGGAATGGGACCTTTTCCAGTGGAATGGCACCACAGCAAGGAGTCAGGATGGAAGGGGAAGGAAGACAATCACCACCTTTGGGCCCAAGTTGGATTGGTTCCATCTACCAAGATGGGTAAGAAAGAAGAGTGATGTCACTGTTGTAATGCAGGGAAACGTGGCAGCTAACTTGTGCACAAGGTCCCACAAACAGCAATTAAATAAATGACCAGATCGTCTGTTTTAGTGATGTTGGTTGAGGGATAAATATTGGCCAGGACCAGTGTGAACTTTCCTGCTCTTCTCCCAGAGTGAGCCACAGCCTACACTGGTTTGGTTTCTGGTCAGTGCAGAGTTAGCTAATCTTGGCCAATCAACAGTTGTGGTGCTACAATAGGTCTCAGAACCCCTGGGTTAGGGAGAAGAAAATCACCCATGGTCCTCATCCTTAATCACTATTCAATAATGCCACCTGCTGAAAACTGTGTGTGTGTGTGTGTGTGTGTGTGTGTGTGTACATTGAATGAGGCAGGATCGGGCTCGACTGTGATGCTCCTCCCATGGTCCAATAGCCTGGCAATATTCAGTGTCTAGCCTCGCACATGAAGAATGTCCACTTGTGAGGTACCAGGGTGGGGGGGGGCGGGGGGGCGGGGGGGGGAGAGCAGGTGGCGGTCTGCTGCCTATGGAGCTGCCCCCGGGCAATCAGTGTTTCCAGAGAAGAAAGATTGGACAAGAAGGAAAAAAAAAAACATGCTCTAGATAGGCCGACACTCCCAGAGACAGCCCCGTCGGTTCCCAGCCACAGATGACATCTTCTGACAGTTTAATGCCACCAATTTTAATTTCAGCTCTGACTAGTGTAGCGCACTAGCGATGCAAAGCACTTACTTACGCACTTCAGAACCGTACAGGGGAAAACAACAAAGGACTAATTGGAGTGGAAAATGTTTGAATAGACAGAAGGGATAAAAGGTCGATTTGAGGGCCTACAAAACAGTGTCAGCAGCATACCAGGAGGTTAATCCCGTTTCATACATTGGGATCTTTTTTGTTGTTGTTGAGATTTTACAATTTCCTGCCACTCCCAATTTAATGCTGGGTTTGAGTTGGAGGAATTTTGTCGCAGATTTTTGTTATGAGGGTGGGGGTTGGGGAAAAAAAAACCTATCTTTTTAGGCTGAGTCGTAAAAGAAATGAAGACTTAGCCTACAGGTCAAAATGATTAATTGCTGAGTTGACAGCACAGCCATTACCTCATGGGGTGGGGGGTCACATTAGCATAGGTAACGGATGATAGTTATCGGGGTCACAAGGCCTTTTATTCTTCAGAAGCGGGTAGGCCTTGTTAGTTGAGTTTAAGTAGGAGGGATTGCACAGCACAATCTACTGTTCAAAAACGCTCCATCAATCGTTGTCAAGGAGACCCTATCATCTCAGTTGATGATGTGCAGCAGAACACATGCAACGTTAATGTTTTGTTTGACTGAACTGTTGCTCGTGTGGAGCTTTCTGCTCCGCCCCGTTGCTTTTGTGGACGGGGCCTGCCGCCGAATAGCGACCCGTGTTAAACCTGCCCTTGCATTCTGATATCTGGAAGTACAAATCCACACCATTGTGCATCAATCGCTCATTACACTCTTGATCAGCGTGCCTCTCGAACAGCCTCCTCGCTGAGAAGTGCCCACTTTTTACCCCCGATTCCCGACGCCACCAGCTGCGATTTGGCCCTAAATTTGCCCTTTATTGGCTCACTGTCTGGTTTTCCTCACACCTCTGTGAAGCGCCTCGGGTCTTTCTTTCTCTGTTCGTGGAGCTGCGTCAATGCAAGTTGTTGTTGTTCACTGACAGTAGCTGGCCGTGGAGTTGCATGATGCGGTTGAGTTGTGACAGAAGGACTAAGCTCCTCCATTTGGTTGGCAGATGGTGGTACAACAAGGGAAATAGCGGAAGGAAATCCCTCCGAGCAAATTTTGCTGTGCTATGGGAGGAGAGGGTATTAATAAAATAAGAGCACTGTTCAGGTGCCGAGGTTGGATTTTTGGTGGAATTAATAGAAATTACAACACGGAAGCAGGCCGCTGAGCCCCAAGCAGTCCTCGTTTATTCTCCATCTGAGCAGTAGTCCCAGCACAATGACCTGGATTTTGCGGTAGGAATAACGGTGAGGCTATCAGCGCTCACCGTTATTAACGAGTAAACCGGACAGCAACATTCCGCATCCGTACAAGCGCAGTTAAACGTGGAAATCAGGAAATTGCTGTCCAAGTTGCCCTGCTCCTTCAGAAGCTTCGCAAGAACAGTATCTCGCCCAGAGACTTGGCATTCAAACACGTGAAGGGTGCGAAGTGAGGTACTTACCCACTTGATACCCACTAAACACCCACTAAATACGCCAGAAAAAGTTCGGGATGATGCCTTCAGGAGTAAGTGAATTTTTAACAGCGTGATAAGTGATAATTACTGCCAAACAACCTCTCTGGCACTGAAAATTAAATTTTAAAAGTGTGGAGTCTCATTCCTTCAGATTTTAATTACTGTTGGAGATTTTTAAAAAATTAAAAGAATTATTTTTTTCTTTGTCTCTTTTATCTCTCTCGCTTAATCCCATCTTTCTTTCCCTCTCTTTATTTCGCTTTCTGTACATGGGAGGCGAGGACTGCTGGATCCAGGAGGTAAGTGCCTTTCCACTCCACTGCTGGATCCAGTTTACCTGCTTCACCCATCCCTCCGTGATCGTACACCCCCCGACAATGTGCCCTGTCAATTTTTTTGGGCCACGTGGCTCCTTTAATGGGCTGTGTGGCCCATTCAAAATTCCACACATACGCGTTTTTTTTCAATTTAAAAGCCAGCTCACTGGCTGCGCGGGAGCTCAAGGGCTTAAAGAGAACATTGCCCCCCGACCCTTCTGATCTCCCTCCCCGACCCTTCCGATCTCCCCTCTGGCCTCTGATCTCCTCTCATTACTGGAATACGATCTTCCCCCGACCCGGCCTCCAATCTCCCCTCCGGCCTCGAATCTCCCCACTCCCCTCCTCCCCCCTCTGGCCTTTTCAATTCCCTCCCTCCTTCCTCTTCGCTCCCCGGCTGTGGCCTGGTGCCAAAGGCCTACCCGCCAGGCAGACAGCGAGGCAGCCTTTCAACCTGGCTGGCTGCAGCCGGGAAACGAAGACAAAAAATGGTAATCAGGTCCTGCTGTTAAATTCGGCAGGACACGAGGGAAACCCGTTCTTCTGGGCCCAACCGCAAAGTTGCGCCCCCACTCCCTCCCCGCCTCCGAGATAAGATCGGGGCCTGAGTGTCACAGTAAGGATTCTTCAATCTGATTGGTTAAGATTCACCTTTGCTTGCCCTGTTCACACAGGTCCCAGATCCCCTGTAGATGGTGCCGCGCTGTTTTGGCTCTCTAATCGCTGCAAATCGCAGCGTAAAAACCCTCGGAAAAATCTGAGGGCAAGCGTAAGTGTAATGAACGGCGAGCACTGTTCCTTCGCTGTTGACCGCAAAATCCTGGCCAATGTGCCCATATCCCGTTATCCCCTTTCCTTAAACCACCTATCCTATTGTTAAAAGCTGACATGGTCTCTGCTTCAATCACTTACTCTGGCAGTGCATTCCGCAGCCTCACAACCCTTTGTTAAAAAGTTTCTCCTGCTCTCCGTCCTAAATATCTTACATTTAGTCTTGTATCTATTTCCCCTTGCTCAAGGTCCCTAATCACTGGAAACAATCTGTTTCATTCTACTCTGTCCCATCCCTTAATCATTTTAAATGTCCCCATCAAACCACCTCCTAATCTCTTCTGTTCTAAAGAAAAGAGCGTCTTTCTTTGTATTTGTAATTCTTCCTATCAGACAGCATCTTAGCCTTGACATCTTTCCCATCGTGTAGAGCCCAAAACTGCACACAGTACTCCAGCTGTGCTTTTATGTAGACTCAGCATTACATCTCAACTTTTATATTCCATATCTCTAGCCATAAAATCCAATATCCCATTAGATTTTTTATGGCCTTATCCACTTTAAGTGCAGCTTATTTGAAGGTCAGGTCTACTTTTTTGAATACTTATTACAATATTTGAATACTTCATTACTTATTACAATACTATACATAATCTACTTTAAACAGGAGAGAATGTTACAATAACTGCTTTCTCTATTAAAATTACAGGACTTACAGTTTTAATAGAAGGCTTTCCTTACTGCTATGAATACTGGGATAGCCATGCCTCCATAGTGACCACATATTTGTCTTGGGATAAAATCCAACGTAGAGAGGCACTGTTCTGCCCTCTTCACTAACCACCAGAGGACACAGATTTAAAATAATTGGCATAAGAAGTCGTTTTTTTTTTTAAACACACAGCGAGTTGTTGTGATCTGGAATGCCCTGGCTGAAGGTGGAGGAAGCATAATAACTTTCAAAAGGGAATTGGATAGATACTTGAAAAAGAAAAATTTGCAAGGCTATAGGCAAAGAGAGTGTGACTAAATTGGACAGCTCTTTCAGAGAGCCAGCACAGGCACGATGGGCTGAATGGCCTCCTGTGCTGTACGAGTCTATGACTATCCTACCTATCCATCCCATGTGTTGACTTCTTTCAAGGGAAAAAAATTATTCACTTTATATCTGGAGCAAAATACAAGACAGATATTTTTCAATTGATATTGGTGATTTGTAACAAATTAATAATAGGTTTTAAAAATAAGCCACAGTCCCTTCTGCTGAATCTTGCCAGTGACCAATGATGGAAAGCGACTGTTCATGGACATTAATCGAGGGCAGGATTGAGCTTGGCTATGAGGCCTCTTGTCACCCCTTCCCCAACTATAATCAAATAGCACTTACTATATTGACTAATTATGTCCACTTGGAAAAGATCCCATGGCAGCAACAACAACAACTTGTATTTATATAGCGCCTTTAATGTAGTAAAACGTCCCAAGGTGCTTCACAGGAGTATTTAAAGACAAAAAAAAATTTGACACCGATCCACATAAGGATAAATTAGGGCAGGTGACCAAAAGCTTGGTCAAAAAGGTAGGTTTTAAGGAGCGTCTTAAAGGAGGAAAGAGGTGGAGAGGTTTAGGCAGGGAATTCCAGAGCTTAGGGCCTTGACAACAGACGGCACGGCCACCAATGGTTGAGCGATTATAATCAGGGATGCTCAAGAGGGCAGAATTAGAGGAGCGCAGATATCTCGGGGGGTTGTGGGGCTGAAGGAGATTACAGAGACAGGAAGGGGCGAGGCCATGGAGGAATTTGAAAACAAGGATGAGAATTTTGAAATCGAGGCGCTGCTTAACCGGGAGCCAATGTAGGTCAGCGAGCACAGGGGTGATGGGCGAACGGGACTTGGTGTGGGTTAGGACACGGGCAGCCGAGTTTTGGATGACCTCAAGTTTACGTAGGGTGGAATGTGGGAGGCCAGCCACAGTGCGTTGGAGCTCCCCCTGTGCACTGCTATGGAGTTGTAGGAGTGAAATGCTTCCCTCATTCCCCACCCAGCAAGTGTTTGATCTCACAAGTGTGTTCAAGTTGAGGCCTGTTGGTAGCGCAGAACTTCCCTCATAGATGGGTGAGTTGCCCTCCTTTCCGTTGTCTATCTTTAGAGGCTGGTGAGAGGAGTCCCACTGAAAGAGGCCCGTGAGACAAACGCTTGCCCAATCCTCTCAGTTTGGGGGGGGAGTTAATGAGTGTAATCACATTAGAGGAAGGGATAAATAACAAATCTTTTAAACTGTAACAATATGATACCAGAACTGAGAGGTTATACGTGTCAGGAAAGACTGAACAGGCTGGGGCTCTTTTCTCTATAAAAGAGACTGAGAGGGGAGCTGATAAGAGGGCTTTAAATTATGAAGGGGTTCGATAGGGTAGTCGTAGAAATTATGTTTTCATTTGTGGGGGAGTCCAAAAGTAGGGGCCAAAAATATAAAATAAATATAATAAATCCAACAGGGAATTCAGGAGAAACATCTTTACTCAGAGAGTGGTTAGAATGTGGAACTTGTTACCACAAGGAGTCGTTGAGGTGAATAGCATGGATGCATTTAAAGGGAAGCTAGATAAACACTTGAGGGAGAAAGGAACAGAAGGATATGCTGACAGGGTTAGATGAAGGAGTGGGAGAAGGCTCGTGTGCAGCATAAACATTGGAATGGACTAGTTGGAACGACTGGCCTGTTTCTGTGCTGTAAATTCTATGCAATATACTTTGGGATCCTCTCTAAGTATCTGCAGTGATGAATGCTGACATGTGTATTCCAATCCAGCAAGATAACAAACCACTACACAGTGGGAGGAGGGTGGCGGGGGGTGGGTAGCACAGTGAAGTGTCTGGGAGTGGAAGAAGGGGCAGTGCCAATCCAATAGTCAAGGTTTAGCTATGTTTCAAGCTCCCATGTTTCAGATGGGATGTTAAATCAAGGCCCTATGTACATGCTCCAGTGGTTCAGGGGGACGTTGAAGATCCCATCGCACTATACTGTTCGATCTGTATAGCATTATGGTGGGTGTCAGCCTTGGCTTGGTGAGTTGCACTCTCGCCTCCGAGTCAGAATGGTTGTGTGTTCAAGTCCCACTCCAGAGATCTGAGCCCAAAAATCTAGGCCGACACTCCAGTGCAGTGCTGAGGGAGTGCTGCACTGTCGGAAGTGCCGTCTTTCGGATGAAACGTTAAACCAAGACCCCATCTACCCTCTCAGGTGGACGTAAAAGATCCCATGGCTCTATTTCGAAGAAGAGCAGGGGAGTTTTCCCAGTGGCCTGGCTAATATTCCTCCCTCAATCAAAAGCAGATTAACTGGTCACTCATTTTACTGCTGTTTGTAGGCTGTTCCGCGCCTAGAATGGCTGCTGCACTTGCCCACATAATGGTCCGAAAATTAGACCTAATACGCGAGAGTACGCACTGTGTACTCTCGCGTTTTAGGTCTCCAATTGCTGGTTTCCAGCATGCACTGCGCATGCGCGGGAAACCGGCACTTCGTGAACTCAAAAGGGGGCGGTTCCTAAGTGAACCGCGTGCGCGCTACAGGCTGCGCGCACGCAGTGCACTTAGTGCTTTGAACGCGCAGGTAAGCATGGAAGATTTTGCACATAAAGAAAGGAGGCGTAAGACCCTCTTTTAACAAGATAAGTAGTTAATTAAGTATTATTTTAAATTTTTTTCAACAGGTTTATCTTTTTTAGAGACTTTAAAGAAAGGTAAGTTTATTTTTATAACTTTTAAAAAGATTTAAAAAAATTTCAAAAATGTAATTTTTTGTTTAAAGTGGTTAATTTATTTAACTATACTTATTTTATTAATGTGATGGCTTTTTAAAAAAAATTTAATTGAGGTTTAGCTGTTCTTTTGGGGGGGGTATAGATTCATAGCTTTGACAGGTCTTCCTGTCAAAACTATGAATGAAAGATGGTGTGCTGCCATTGGCTCTAACTGAATCACGTGATCCCAGAGCTCGCACGAACTAACTGCGTCTCTGGCTCACGCAAGCACTGCACAGCTGCAGCCTTGAAACTAAAGTTCGTGTGAGCCCGGAGGGAAAAGGTAGGCGCGCAGTGAGATATCGCGGGGAAGCCTTACCCCCGCAGGAACGCTCCGTGTTTAATTTCTGGGCCAATAAGTCACTGAATTCAAAGAATGCAGCACTTTGAGATGCTTCAAATTTGATAAGACATTATATAAATCCGAGTATATTATATTAAGTTAGGGTAAGCTAAAATGTAGGAAGAAGGAATACTTGAAATGCCCACAATTATTGATTCATTGTTCTCCAAGGGCTGATTTACATTGTGTTTCGGTAACAGTCTGTGTTATCCAGATCAATGTGCTGGTTTATTCCGAATTCATGGAAGCGGCATGGGATTTATAGGGCGACTGTGGGAATCAAAACCAAATGATACTCCAGTTTTAAAAACAGCTCGCATAAATTACTGACATACTGCAGTGGTCGTGTTTTTAATATTCATGTGTATGCTTCATTTTTAGTATTTATATAATTCTTGTCTCAACTTCCTTCCTGCATTTATTATCACTTCCATAAAAATGCCAGCCTCTTACTAAAAATATCCCATTTTCTGAGTATCAGACAGACTCCCCATAGATCTTGCAAGACAACGTGGGCTCCATTTTATTCCCTCTCCTCCACTGCTTCAACAACAACTTGTAGTAAAAATGTCCCTAGGCGCTTCACAGGAGCGTTATCAGAGAGAATCTGACAGTGAGCCACATAAGAGATATTAGGACAGGCTTGGTCAAAGAGGTAGGTTTTAAGGAGCATCTTAAAAGGAGGAGAGAGAGGTAGAGCACAGAGAGGATTAGGGAGGGAATTCCAGTGCTTAGGGGCTAGGCAGCTGAAGGCACGGCTGCTAATGGTGGAGCGATTAAAATTGGGAATGCGCAAGAGACTAGAATTGGAGGAGTGTAGATATCTCGGAGGGTTGTAGGGCTGGAAGAGGTTAGAGAGATATGGATCAGAGATGGGGCCCTGTGATTTCCCTTTTCCCTTCTCCTCTAGTTTCAGCTAGCTTTTAATTTCCCTCTCTTGTTTTTTTGCCTTCCTCTCCTGAAGGCACAGGCTTGTTTTGGGTTACGGTTCTCCTGGGGTAGACCTCACCTGCACCTCACATTCTTCACACGGGAGACTCTTCAGTGAGTGTCAGCTGCCTATTCAACTGTGGATGGCATTCCAGTGTGTAGTATTCTTACTACTGTGTCATTTAGAGGGCGCTGGAGCAACATACGGGATAAAATTGCACTGCATGATATTAGCATCCGACTGCTTAATGGGTCCACTGTTTCAGTAGAGCCGTTCACCCATTTAAAATAAACAGGTTAAAGCCTCTGTTAAAATAGCAGTCAGAGGAATCTTTATAAAAATGCATTAGTGTTTGGTTGTGAATATTGCACAGTTCAATTTTACCACAACAGATTTTTAATGCCATATTGCTGGCAATTGTCACTGACGCAAAAGCAGTTTGCAGTAAGGGAAAGTGTTTTTTCTGTCTGCCACAATTCTCTTTCCTCTCTGTGATGTTGAAATAGATCCATCCCAGAGCTGTGTGGTCGTTCTCATTTACTTCAGTAGATTAAAATGACTTTTGAATCATTTGTGACTCAATAAAACAATTAATACAATTAATATTTTAAATGACTTCTAAATGTTAAACTGCTCAACAGGGTGGCTTTCTGGAACAAATTTCCTCTTATCGACACTTGATCAATGCCTGTAATCTGATCTAATAAATAAAAGTAGTATGGGGTTGTGCTGCCTGTGTTGTGGAGCTCTTCAATGACTTAGTGTTACATGCACCACATTGAGTGGTACTAAACTGTACGGACCAGAATAACCACCACAGTCCAACAGTCTGCTCACATTCGCTCTCTAGGCTCCCAAATAAAGACAGGCCACTTTGGGTCAAGTACCCGAGAGTGTCCAGTGCCCATGGACTCCGGCTCCAACAAGAGGCAACACCAATAGGATAGAAGGTGGAAACTCGGTCAACGCAGAGGTGCTGACGGAGTCATTTGAAGCCTTTAACATAAGAACATAAGAAATAGGAGCAGGAATAGGCCACCTGGCCCCTCCAGCCTGCTCCGCCATTCAATAAGATCATGGCTGATCTTGGGCTCAAAGCCACTCACTTAGTCTGCCTATATCCCTTTGCAGATTCTTTGCGTCCTCCGCACAACTTGCTTTCCCACCCATCTTTGCATCATCTGCAAACTTGGCTACATTACACTCGGTCCCTTCATCCAAGACATTAATGTAGATTGTAAATAGTTGAGGCCCCAGCACCGATCCCTGTGGCACCCCACTAGTTACTGCTTGCCAACCGGAAAATGACCCATTTATCCCGACTCTCTGCTTTCTGTTAGTTAGCCAATTCTCTATCCATGCTAATATATTACCTCCAACTCCGTGAGCTCTTATCTTATGCAACAACCTTTTATGTGGCACCTTATCGAATGCCTTCTGGAAATCCAAATACACCACATCCACTGGCTCACCCTTATCCACCCTGCTCGTTACATCCTCAAAGAACTCCAGTAAATTTGTCAAACAGGATTTCCCTTTCATAAAACCATGCTGACTCTGCTTGACGGCATTATGATTTTCCAAATGCCCTGCTACTGCTTCCTTAATGAAGGACTCCAGCATTTTCCCAATGACAGATGTTAGGCTAACTGGTCTATAGTTTCCTGCTTTCTGTCTCCCTCCTTTCTTAAATAGGGGTGTTGCATTTGCGGTTTTCCAATCCGCTGGGACCTCTCCAGAGTCCAGGGAATTTTGGTATATTGCAACCAATGCATCCACTATCTCTGCAGCCACTTCTTTTAAGATCCTGGGATGCAGGCCATCTGGTCCAGGGGACTTGTCGTCTTTTAGTCCCATTATTTTACCAAGTACTTTTTCCTTAGTGATAGTGATTGTCATTGGTTCCCCCCTCCCTGTTGCCCCTTGATTGTCCATTATTGGGATGTTGTTAGTGTCTTCTACCGTGAAGACAGATACAAAATATTTGTTCAAAGTCTCTGCCATTTCCCCGTTCCCCATTCTCATCCTCTAAGGGACCAATGTTTACTTTAGCTACTCTCTTCCTTTTTATATACCTGTAGAAGCTCTTATTTTCTGTTTTACTATTTGTTGCCAGTTTACTCTCATAATTCATCTTCTCTCTATTATTTTTTTAGTCATCCTTTGCTGGTTTTTTAAAATTTCCCAATCCTCTGACCTCCCACCAATCTCGGCAACATTGTATGCCTTCGTTTTCAATTTGATACCATCCTTTACTTCCTTAGTTAGCCACGGATAGTGCTCCCTTCTCGTAAAATCTTTCTTTCTCACTGGAATATATTTTTGTTGAGAGTTATAAAATATCTCCTTAAATGTCCGCCATTGCATTTCAACTGTCTTATCTTTTAATTTATTTTTCCAGTCCACTTTAGCCAGTTCTGCCCTTATGCCATTGTATTTGCCTTTGTTTAAGATCAGGACACTGGTTTGAGATACAACTTTCTCACCCTCCAACTGAATTTGAAATTCAACCATGTTATGATCACTCTTTCCTAGAGGATCCTTTATTATGAGATCATTTATTAATTCTGTCTCATTACACAGTACCAGATCCAAGATAGCCTGCTCCCTGGTTGGTTCCATTACATACTGTTCCAGGAAACCATCCCGGATACACTCTATGAACTCCTCCCCAAGGCTACCATGGCCAATATGATTTGTCCAATCAATATGGAGATTAAAATCACCCATGATTATTTCTGCACCTTTTTTACAGGCCTCCATTATTTGTTGATTTATACCCTATCCAACAGTATTGCTACTGTTCGGGGGCCTGTAGACTACACCCACCAGAGACTTTTTCCCCCATATTATTTTTTTTTATCGCCACCCAAACCGATTCTACATCTTGATCTTCTGAGCCAATATCACTTCTCACCACTGCACTGATCCCATCTTTTACCAACAAAGCCACCCCACATCCCTTTCCTTTCTGTCTGTCCTTCCGAATTGTCAAATACCCTGGAATATTCAGTTCCCAACCCTGGTCACCTTGCAACCACGTCTCTGTAATGGCGATCAGATCATACCCATTTGTATCTATTTGTGCCGTCAACTCATCTATCTTGTTACGAATGCTGCGTGCATTCAGATATAGCGTCCTCAACTCCCACTCCAGGGACTTGAGCACATAAAGCTAGGCTGACACTCCAATGCAGTGCTGCGGGAGCGGTGCACTGTCGGAGGTGCCATCTTTCGGATGAGACGTTAAACCGAGGCCCCGTCTGCCCTCTCAGGTGGACGTAAAAGATCCCATGGCACTATTTCGAAGAAGAGCAGGGGAGTTATCCTCGGTGTCCTGGCCAATATTTATCCCTCAACTAACATAAACAGTCTCAAAGCGCTTTACAGCCAATGAAGTACTATTTGAAGTGGAGTCACTGATGTAATGTGGGAAACACGGCAGCCAATTTGCTCACAGCAAGCTCCCACAAACAGCAATGTGATAATGATCAGATAATCTGTTTTTGTTATGTTGGTTGAGGGAGAAATTGGCCAGGACACCGGGGAGAACTCCCCTGCTCTTCTTCGAAATAGTGCCATGGGATCTTTTACGTCCACCTGAGAGAGCAGACGGGGCCTCGGTTTAACGTCTCATCCGAAAGATGGCACCTCCGACAGTGCAGCACTCCCTCAGCACTGCACTGGAGTGTCATCTACAAAAACCAAATAAATAGAAATACATTTACTTTAGGACAGGTGCTACTGAGCCCCCAACATTAGAAACTGATTCATTCTCTGCTCTTGAATCATGTGATTTAGTGGAATTTGTTGTAACAATAAAAATAGAGTCAACAAATGTTGTCAAACAATTAGAAGCTTCTTGACTTCATTCTGCCCCATTTCTGTCGAGTTGGTTATTTTCTCGATTAGCTTCTCCTCTCGGCAACATGCTTCATAATTAGATTCCTTCAGTTAGCAACTTTGGTATAGAATGGATGGTGGGAGGGGGTGGGGGATGATTGATAATGGGTTTACTAAAGCCTGCTTAATGCGATTTGACTGTGGTTAACTAGATTTTGTAAAGTCTGTATCCTGTAGAAGTAGATAGTTCAGATGCCGACATCCCATTACATCAAGGTGTACAACGGTGGGATTTCACCACCCCTCACAATTTTCTCCACTGCCAGCCTGCCATTACCTCACCCAAGTGGCCTTTCGTAGAGTGCCAGCCTTGGAACTGAGGGACGGTAAGTTATTCGATCACGCGGGGCATCACAGCGAAGCCCAAGTCTTATCAGAGATCGACATGCACACTTTCCCACTGCTTTTCCCCCTCTTTAGCTCAGTGACACCAATTGTAACTCCCTTAGAGCTTCCCTGGCTGACATCAGTTAGCTCAGTGTGGCTCAGTTCCACAATGGACAACAGAGCATTGGCACTTCAGGTTCATACTTTTGACATCCTAAGTGAGTGGTGATCAGGATTTTCATCCACTGTGGTTTTAGATCTGAAGTTACGCTCGTTAGGCAACGCATTGAATATTGCCCTTTAGGCCAGAGAGCAGAAAAGCCCATATTTTTCCCTTTTGCCAGCACTAGCTGCTGCTTTTAATATAGTCCACGAGAACTGTGTCACCAAGGCAGATGCAGCTCAGTCAGGAACTGTATAGTTGCTCAGGAAGACACTGCACTGTTTTATATTTATTATATGTAGTATTTGGATTTTCAGAAGGCTTTTGATAAAGTCCCACATAAGAGGTTAGTGTGCAAAATTAAAGCACATGGGATTGGGGGTAATATACTGGCATGGATTGTAAATTGGTTAACGGACAGGAAAGAGAGAGTAGGAATAAATGGGTCTTTTTCGGGGTGGCAGGCGGTGACTAGTGGGGTACCGCAGGGATCATTGCTTGGACCCCAGCTATTCACAATATATATCAATGATTTGGATGAGGGAACCAAATGTAATATTTCCAAGTTTGCTGACGACACGAAACAGATTGCGAGTTGTGAGGAGGATGCAAAGAGGCTTCAAGGTGATTTAGACAAGTTGAGTGAGTGGGCAAATACATGGCAGATGCAGTATAACGTGGATAAATGTGAAGTTATCCACTTTGGTAGGAAAAACAGAAAGGCAGAGTATTATTTAAATGGTGATAGATTGGGAAATGTTGATGTACAGAGGGACCTGGGTGTCCTTGTACACCAGTCACTGAAAGCAAACATGCAGGTGCAGCAAGCAATTAGGAAGGCAAATGGTATGTTGGCCTTCATTGCAAGAGGATTTGAGTACAGGAGCAAGGATGTCTTACTACAGTTATACAGGGCCTTGGTGAGACCACACCTGGAGTACTGTGTGCAGTTTTGGTCTCCTTACCTAAGAAAGGATATACTTGTCATAGAGGGAGTGCAGCAAAGGTTCACCAGCCTGATTCCTGGGATGGCAGGACTGTCGTATGAGGAGAGATTGGGTCGACTAGGCCTGTATTCACTAGAGTTTAGAAGAATGAGAGGGGATCTCATTGAAACGTATAAAATTCTGACAGGGCTAGACAGACTGGATGCAGGGAGGATGTTTCCCCTGGTTGGGGGGTCTAGAACGAGGGGTCACAGCCTCAGGATACGGGGTAGGACATTTAGGACTGAGATGAGGAGAAATTTCTTCACTCAGAGGGTGGTGAACCTGGGGAATTCTCTACCACAGAAGGCTGTGGAGGCCAAGTCACTGAATATATTTAAGAAGGAGATAGATAGATTTCTAGACACAAAAGGCATCAAGGGGTATGGGGAGAGAGCGGGAATATGGTATTGAGATAGAGGATCAGCCATGATCATATTGGATGGCGGAGCAGGCTCGAAGGGCCGAATGGCCTGCTCCTGCTCCTATTTTTCTATGTTTCTATGAAGCAATGTTCCCTTTAATTTTTTTTGGGTGCACGGTCCATTCAAAATACCGCGCATGCGTGGTTTTTCCTATTTAAACTGTACAAGATCGTGATTCTGAGGCAGGAATCTCCTGCTTAATGTGCGAGGATAGGTGGGCCTTTAATTTTTTTTTTACAGTAATAGAATAACCAAATTACAACAGGACATTAATAAACTTGCAGAATGGGCAAATAAAGTTCATGAGAGATAAATGTGAGGTATTACATTTTGGTAGGAAGAATAGGGAGGTCACTTATCACTTGGAGGGTGCGAGTCTAGGTGGGGTAGAGGAACAAAGGGATCTCGGAGTACAAATACACAAATTACTAAAAGTTGCGCCACAGGTTAGCAAGGCCATTAAAAAAGCAAACCAGGCACTAGGGTTTATTTCTAGAGGGAAAGAATTGAAAAGTTGGGAAGTTATGCTAAACCTATATCGAACCTTGGTAAACCACACTTAGAGTACTGCGTGCAGTTCTGGTCGTCATATTATAAAAAGGATATAGAGGCACTGGAGAGGTTGCAGAGAAGATTTACAAGGATGATACCAGAAATGCGAGGGTATATACATCAGGAAAGGATGAACAGGCTGGGTCTCTTTCCTCTTGAAAAAATAAGGCTGAGGGGTGACCTAATAGAAGTCTTTAAAATTATGAGAGGTTTTGATAGAGTGGATACAGAGAGAATGTTTCCACTTGTGGGGAAGAGCATAACTAGAGGCCATCAATATAAGATAGTCACCAAGAAATCCAAAAGGGAATTCAGAAGAAACTTCTTTACCCAAAGAGTGGTGAGAATGTGGAACTCGCTACCACAGGGAGTGGTTGAAGTGAATAGTATAGATACATTTAAGGGGAGGCTGGACAAGCATATGAGGGAGAAGGGAATAGAGGGTTATGCTGATAGATTTAGATGAGGAAAGACAGGAGGAGGCTCGAGTGGAGCATAAACGCCGGCATGGACTGGTTGGGCCGAATGGTCTGTTTCTGTGCCGTATATCCTATGTAAACCAGCTTGTAGTTTTCCTTCTAACAAAAGACATGCTACATGTAGCTAGATAAGTACATGAGGGAGAAAGGAATAAAAGTTTATGCTGATAGGGTGAGATGAAGAGGGGTGGGAAGAGGTTCATGTGGAGCATAAACACGGGCACAGACCAGTTGGGCCGAATGGCCTGTTTCTGTGCTGTAAATTCTATGTAATCGATGTGATAAAAAATGGACTCTGCTCCCCCTTTCCCACTTTACAGGGGCACCGCTCTGAAAAGGGATGTGCAGCCCGATGATTAGGGTTGCCAATTCTGGTTGGACGTATTCCTGGAGGAGTCATCACATGACCTCCCGCTTCCTGCCACCCCGCCTGATCAAACAGCCTTTTTTTTTTGCCACCTTCAATATTTAAATAACTAATAAACAAAAGCGGTTAAAGAAAATGAAAAGAAATCACAATTTGTTTTTAATTCCCCCTCTGATTTTTCTCCCGGGTGTTGCTCGCAGCAGTGTCCAGTAGACTAATCTTCAATTCCTGGAGACTCCAGGCCAATCCTGGAGGGTTGGCAACCCTGCCACTGGTACAAAACACTGAAATCAATCACTGCATCACTTGCCTGCACTGTCATTGTGACAGAAAGGACAAAACAGCTCGACTGACCTTCTTTTCTCTCCCTCCATCATCCCCCAAAATAAAATGTTTGCCAAACACATTTTTCCCTGACCCAGCACTCCTGTCACATGATCCCAAGGCTCTCTCGTGGACTAGGTCACCAAGCCCCGACAGGTTTTTCTGGGAGGGTTTCTTCTTTATACTGAAGTGATCTCCGTCGGAATGCTTTCTTATTTCCCCTCCGCTTCCCCCCCACCCCTCCACCACCATTCCCCGACCAGTGATATAAATATTAATATGCCATTTGTCGAACATATGGATTTTTTTTCTCCCCATCTCATCTCTGATCAATAATCATATTAACCCCCACAGAGGTAAATTAAACATCTCTTGCTCCACTGTCCGACACCATTTCCATCAAGTATATTTTACTTGGTAACTTCAGTGTTCCTGAGGCACAACCTATAGTCAGAGGGAAACGTGCTGAGTTCAAAGCCAGCATTAGAACCATTGGGACAGACTGATTCAGGTTTCCCTAGCAACTCGAATTTAGGACTCCTTTTTAATAATAACACTTGCATTTTACAGTGCCTTATCGCACTGAAACACCGGCAATCTTTTCACACATTACAGGAGGTTTTCAAGATTATATGAAAGGGATTGACAAAACTAAAAAGAACTTGGGCCAAATTTCGTTGAAAAAATAACAGTGTGTGAACGACGCACGCCGTTATTAATGTGCAAATCGGCCAGCAACTTGCGGCAAGGAAGAGATGCCCCGTGAGTTGTGAATCGCCACAATAGGTGGCCGATTTGCGCTGCTCCGCCGTTAGCCTCGTGAAAATGGCAACTCCCCCTCAACCTCCCTGTGAGCTTCATGAAGTTGCTGCATTTGCACATTAATTACCCATTAAACTCGCCACAGAAAATCAAGTCTTGTAATTAACAGCGCAAGTAACCTTTTAACGACGTGATAATTATTAATGACTGCCAATCAACCTCTCTTCCCCAGAAAGTGAACAATTTTAAGTGTGGAGTCTCATTCCTTCAGGTTCTGAATTGTTTTAGGAGATTTTAAGTGTCAAATTTAAAATTGAAATTTTATTTTTTACTTTTCCTTTCTGTCTCTTTTTTCTCTCTCTTAATTCAATCTTTCTTTCCGTCTCTTTATTTCTCTTTCTGTACCTGATTTGACATTGAATTCGCTCACTCTAATTCACACTCCTTCTCAGTCCTTCCTTCCTCTGTTTATTTTTCAATCCTTTAATCTCATCAGTTAAAAAGATACACTGTTGGTCCCGCAATTCACTCAGGACCCAGATGCCCTGTTGCCCTTGCCGTGCTGTTATCAGCTTGCAATTCCAGCAACATTAAGGGCAAAAATTTTTAAAACCTAAATGTGCACGAACAAATCTATCTAACGGGGCACGCTACAAAATGCCCCGCTCCAGCAAAATCTGGCCCGTTGCATTTATGCGGTACCCTTCACATACTCGGGATATCCCAAAGTGTTTGGCAATTACTTATTTTTGAACTGTTGCTATGTGTCAGCCGTGGCTCATTTGGTAGCACTCTCGCCTCTGAGTCAGAAGGTTGCTCCAGAGACTTGAGCACATAAATCTAGGCTGACACCCCAGTGCAGTGCTGAGGGAGTGCTGCACTGTCGGAGGTGCCGTCTTTCGGATAAGACGTTAAACCGAGGCCCCGCCGCAGGTGGACCTAAAAGATCCTGTGGCACTATTTCGAAGAAGAGCAGGGGAGTTCTCCCCAGTGTCCTGGCCAATATTTATCCCTCAATCAACATCACTAAAACAGATTATCTGGTCATTCACACATTGCTGTTTGTGGGAGCTTGCTGTGCGCAAATTGGCTGCTGCGTTTCCTACGTAACAACAGTGATTACATTTCAAGAAGTATTTCATTGGCTGTAAATAGCTTTGGGACATCCTGAGGTCATGAAAGGTGCTGTATAAGTTCTTTCTTTCAAATACGGCAAGTAATTTGCACACAGCAAGGTCCCACAAATAACAAGTGAGATAAATGACCACATCTTTTGTTCTACCCTTGGTTGAGGGATAAAATGATGACCAAGACACCAGGAGCAATCCCTGCTCTTCTTCAGTAGTGCCATGTGATATTTTGCATTCGCCCGAGAGGGAAAACAAGGCAACAGTGCAGCCCTCCCTCGGTACTGCACTGAACTGGATTATGTGCTCAAATCTCTGGAGTGAGGCTTTAATCCACAACCTTCTGACTCAGGGGTGAGAGTACTACCCACTGAGCCACGGCTGACAAGTTACCAGGGGTGAAGCAGACAGTATGAATAGGTTAAAGAAATAATCAGGTGGCATTCTGGCGAGAGAAGGGACTCGGGGATATGGCGAGTATCGGAGTGGGCGTTGGTCTGTCAAAAAAGGAATGGTTTTATTGGGCTTAATAGCCTTTTCCTCAAGTTTCTATGTTCATAGATTATGATCCTTGAACAACTGACCCAAGGGTAAATGCAGTTAATTTTATTGGAGTAAAATCATGAAGCCCTGGATCAAAATTATATTTTATTTTAGATTTTTTAAAACCTGCCGGCCACCCTCTCGTGCCTTGCTCACACATGTCCGTCTGTTACAAATCACCACCAAAGCAGATCCCCCAAGCTAAATTCAGACTTAAATTAAAAATGAACGTTGTATAATTAAAAACACATGGCTTCGAAGTCCCTGTTGGCTGGCTGGCGTCTAGAGATTGCCATTCTGTTTTGGTAGATGTTTTAATCGTCAACAAATCGCACACCCTACTCCTTTATATTGTGCCCACTTAACCCTCCTGCTGATCGGAGTAACATCACGCACACCAAGCTCCCTTTTTACATGATACCCCTTCCCATCCTCTTGCCTTCACCTCTCCTCTCATCAGACGTTAATTTTCCTTGGCTTCACGGATGTGGCAGAGAAGATGAGGAGGAATAAAGGATGGAATGCCGAAAGTGAAGTGGGAAAAAAAAAAATTAGCGGCAAGTAAAAGGAACTATTTACTTGTAAATTCAGTCGCTCCGGATTTCAGGAAGTACAGGTGGATGGATGGGCAAATCCCTCCTCATTCTCCCCGCTGCTTCCGACCCCTTCGGCTATTCCAGTCTTCCTTCAACGCTCCTCCTCCATTGTCCCGCTCTCTCCCGATTCCACTCCCACCTGTCCCATCAATAGATTTCCAAATCGGGCGCACCCAGTAAGTAGCAGTGCTCACAGGGAGTGCCGCTCAGGAAATTATGGTCCGGCAGCACCCCTCCATTTTATTTTTCCAAATATTTAAATGAATGGTCAGAAAATTAGGGGCTCTGGGCCGATGATTTCCCAGCCAGTGCTTCTTACAAGAGACAAGTCTTGATGGGAGAACCTTATTGGGGAACCAGCCCTTGCATTGCCTCCAATTGTTCTTATGCTGTGCCTATATAGTCTCGATGGTGCGCCCAACGGTTTCATCTTTGGCCGTCTCCTCTTCACCATTTGCTTGCTACTCCTCAGCGATGCCAACTGGAAGCATGGAGGTCAGATTTTACATGCATGCTGATGACACTCAGCTCTACCTCTTCATCTCCTCCAATTGATCCTGTGGATGTTTGTCACTCTCTCCAAATGCCTATTTGACATTAAGGTGTCAGCTTTGACTCAGTGGGTAGCACTCTCACCTCTTGAGGTAGAAGTTCGTGGGTTTGAGCCCCACTCCAGAGACTTGAGCACAAAGTCCAGTGCGGTACTGAGGGAGTGCTGCACTGTCGGAGGTTCCATCTTTCAGATGAGATGTTAAATCGAAGCCCCGTCTGCTCTCTCAGGTGGACATAAAAGCTACCATGGCAATATTTGAAGAGGAGCAGGGGTGTTCTCCTGGTGTCCGAGCCAATATTTATCCTTCAACCAACATCACTAAAACAGATTATCTAGTCATTATCTCATTGTTGTGTGCAAATTGGCTGCTGTGTTTCCTACATTGCAACAGTGACTACACTTCAAAAGTACTTAATTGGCTGTTGGGATGTCCTGAGGTCTAGAAAGGTGCTTAAGTAGCAACTTACATTGCGATAGTGCTTCTCATTGCAGAAAGAAGTGTTTCTCAGCACTTAGAGGGCTGTGGACAGTGAATAGGCTCTGAGTAGGAGGGAAGACTCCCACAAACAGCAATCAGTCAGCTACAGGCCAGATAATCTGTTTTTAAGTGTTGGATGATGGATAAATATTGGCCAGGAAATCGGGAGAGCTCCCCTGCTCTTTTTTGAATAGTGCCATGGGATCTTTTACATCCACCTGAGAGGGAAGATGGGACCTTGGTTTAACCTGTCATCCGAAAGATGGCACCTCCGACAGTGTAGCACTCGCTCATGTCTCTGGAGTGGGACTTGAACCCACAACCTTCTGACTCTTAAAGATCATGTTTATGGTTTCCTTACACATAGCAAATCACTCTTTCCCAAACTGGTAACATCAGATGTTATTATAGAACATTTGACATTTGCATTGAACTACTTATTTAAAAAAAAATGGTACAACAGGCACCTCCAACATTGCATGCAAGGCAGAGTCGCACACACACTGCTGCTGGAAGCAGGTGGTTATTCAGCATATTTAACAGTGCCACCAACAGTACTGTACACACAACACAGCATTGGTATCGGGTCCAAAACAGCATCTCCCTCCTCTTAAAAAAGGTAGCCAGGTCCTGTCAGAAGTTCTCCGCCCAGGGCTGCATACCTCCCGCTGCTTTTATCAGCCAATGACATTTAACTGCACACTCGATGAGCCATGTGTAATGTGGGCTTTCTCACACCCAACCACAGTGGAATCGCTCATCTGCGGGGTCAGCTGACGGTGGGCAGAAGTGGAAAGAAAACGACTGTCACAACCGAATAGACAGAAAATCCCAGACTCTCAGCGTTACACCCCGGAGGACTCAGGCCTAATCTCTAAATTTCTGCTGCAGTAAGCAAGCCGTGGCCTCATTTGTTTGTTAAACAGGCTGTGTCATCTTGTTATGGAGGCAAGGAAGTGAGCTAACAGTCTGGAAGCAACTAAGCGGTTACCAGTAGCAACGTGTCCACTCAGTCACATCCCAGACAGATCCAACGACAAGCCTTGGGCACTTTTCAGCAGTGTTCTTTCATGGAGAGTTTATACACTGTGACCTTAATATTGAATGCTTCAAAACATCTATGTTTAGAAAGCCTGTCTAATATTACTATATGAAGTAATACAAACAGGAATGGGGAAGGGAGGAAAGAGAGATTAACCAGGAATTCAGTTGTTTGTAGAAACATTTGGAGGGTTCCAAAATAAAAAGTTAGGTCTGAAGAAAATAAAAGTCATGTCAATGAGGGTTAAAAATAAAATCTCATTTCACGTAAACATAAGAACATAAAAAATAGGAGCAGGAGTCGGCCATTTGGCCCTTCAAGCCTGCTCCACCATTCAATGAGATCATGGCTGATCTTCTGCCTCAACTCCATTCACCGGCCCTATCGCCATATCCCTTCATGCCCTTACTAGTCAGAAATCTATCGACTTCTGTTTTGAATATACCCAATGACTGAGCTGCCACAGCCCTCTGGGGTAGAGAATTCCAAAGATTCACCACCCTCTGTGTAAAGAAATTTCTTCTCATCTCAGTCCTGAATGGCCTACCCTTTATCCTGAGACTGTGGCCCCTGGTTCTAGACTCCCCAGCTAAGGGAAAAATTCTCCCAGCATCCACCCTATCAAGCCCTGTAATAATTTTGCATGCTTCAATGAATTCTTCTGAATTCAAGAGAATACAGGCATAGTTTACTCAATCTCTTCTCATACGACAGTCCCACCATCCCAGGAATCAATCTCGTGAACCTTTGTTGCACTCCCTCTATGGCAAGTATATCCTTCCTTAGGTAAGGAGACCAAAATTGTACACAGTACTCCAGGTGTGGTCTCACCAAGGCCCTATATAATTGGAGTAAGACTTCTTTACTCCTGTACTCAAATCCTCTTGTAATGAAGGCCAGCATACCATTTGCCTTCCTAATGGCTTGCTGCACCTGCACATTCACTTTCAGTGACTTCTGTACAAGGACACCCAGGTCCCTTTGAGCATCTGCATTCCCCAATCTTTCACCATTTAGGAAATACTCTGCCTTTCTGTTTTTTCTACCAAAGTGGATAACTTCACATTTATCCACATTATATTCCATCTGCCATGTTCTCGCCCACTCACTGAGCCTGTCGAGATCCCCTTGAAGCCCCTTCACATCCTCTTCGCAACTGACACTGCCACCTAGCTTTGTGTCATCAGCAAATTTGGAAATGTTACATTTAGTCCCCTCATCCAAATCATTGATATAGATTGTGAATAGCTGGGGCCCAAGCACCGATCCTTGCGGTACCCCGCTAGTCACAGCCTGCCATCCTGAAAAAGACCCATTTATCCCTACTCTTTGTTTTCTGTCTGTTAACCAATTCTCAATCCATGCGAGTATATTACCCCCAATTCCGTGTGCCCTAATTTTGTTCACCAACCTCTTGTGTGGGACCTTATTGAAGGCCTTCTGAAAATCCAGATACACCACATCTACCGGTTCCCCTTTGTCTACTCCACTAGTTACATCCTCAAAGAACTCCAGTAGGTTTGTTAAACAGGATTTCCCCTAAACAGGATAATCGCTAGTGTCTTTAATTTCTCTGTCGACTACTTTTGCAGTGTAGCAGCTAAACACATTTGTGCAAATTCATGCCTGCACTATTTTAACCCAGTCATTAATCCATTCAGAATAAAGAGGTTAACACCTCTTAAGCATAGAATCATAGAAATTTACGGCACAGGAGGCCGCCATTTGGCTCATCGTGTCTGTGCAGGTCGAACAAGAGCGATCCAGCCTAATCCCACTTTCCAGCTCTTGCTCCGTAGCCTTGTAGGTTACAGCACTTCAAGTGAATATCCAAGTACTTTTTAAATGTGATGAGGATTTCTGCCTCTGCCACCCTTTCAGGCAGTGTGTTCCAGACCCCCACCACCCTCTGAAGAAAGTTCTCCTCAACTCCCCTCTAATCCTTCTACACATTACTTTAAATCTATGCTCCCAGGTTATTGACCTCTCTGCTAAGGGAAATAGGCCCTTCCTATCCACTCTATCTAGGCCCCTCATAATTTTATACACCTCAATTAAGTCTCCCCTCAGCCTCCTCTGTTCCAAAGAAAACAACCCCAGCCTATCCAACCTTTCCTCATAGCTAAAATTCTCCAGTCCTGGCAACATCCTCATAAATCTCCTCTGTACCCTCTCTACTGCAATAACATCTTTCCCGTAATGTGGTGACCAGAACTGTACGTAGTACTCTAGCTGTGGCCTAACTAATGTTTTATACAGTTCTAACCTCTCTGCTCTTATATTCTATGCCTTTGCTAATAAAGGCAAGTATCCCGTGTGCCTTTTTAACTACCTTATCTACCTGTCCTGCTACCTTCAGGGATCTGTGGACATGCACTCCAAGGCCCCTCTGTTCCTCTACACTTCTCAGTATCCCACCATTTATTGTGTATTCCCTTGCCTTGTTAACCCTCCCCAAATGCATTACCTCACACTTCTCCGGATTGAATTCCATTTGGCACTTTTCTGCCCACCTGGCCAGTCCATTGATATCTTCCTGCAGTCTACAGCTATCTTCCTCACTATCAATCACATGGCAGGTTTTTGTATCATCTGCAAACTTCTTAATCTCAGTCCCTTGCTTTTTGTGGTATATATATCATTGAGTACTGAGGCCTTTGGAACCCCACTGAAAACAGCCTTCCAGTCACATAAAGTAGTGGAATGCCAGAGAAGCACCATCAGCAGAAGGACTGTGGTGATTCAAGGAGAAGGCCCAATAAATCTGATCTCGTCTGTGCTGCTTACATCCCGAGAATGAAATTCAAACAACATGCAGGCGTTTGGCATTGGCAGCTAACATCAGCCATTTATAGACTGCAGAATCTGGTTTCAGATTAATTTGATAATATTTAGCGAAAGTTGAGTCCCACATGATCCAGGCGCTGGGGTAAAGAAGATCTTTCACTGTGACACCCTACTGCCTTTGCTGTAGTTTTGTGGAACCTCTTCCTAACCTCCTGACACAATTTAGAGGACTTTTTTGGCCAATTTTCTCTCTTCCTGACTTGAAGGTGCCAACTCCTTGCTGGGGCATTGATCTGGAGCGGCAGAAGCCCTTCATTTCGTAGTCCAAGGGCCCATTCTTCATGCCCGAGTTTTGTCAAGTGAGTGTCGGGAGACTATTTCACTGTGGAGGGCATCTCAGCTGTGCCTCGCCCTGTCCCCACCCAACATCCACATGTGCATCATTGCCACTAATGGTCACCAGATAACAAAAAGGACTGGGAACCCTGCATGAATTCCCCCATTCTTAGCGCTGACAGCAACTGTAGGGTCCCGCAACTGTGGTGCTGGCTGAGATCCACTAATCCGGTACAGACCAGAGGCTGAACCTGGGACCTAGAACCTGGAACCTTCCTGATCTGCGTGGCCTTTGCTATACTTCATCCAGTAGGCTATAGGGATGCCTGGGCAGTATGTTTATTTCCTGTTCTGTATGGCTCAGTTCCATAATATACAGTACCTTTGGGAGAATTGAATCACTCATTTATATATGATGAGGGTGTGTATATATTTTTTTTATTCGTTCATGGGATGTGGGGGTCGCTGGCAAGGCCAGCATTTATTGCCCATCCCTAATTGCCCTTGAGAAGGTGGTAGTGAGCTGCCTTCTTGAACCGCTGCAGTCTGTGTGGTGAAGGTACTCCCACAGTGCTGTTAGGGAGGGAGTTCCAGGAATTTGACCCAGCGATGATGAAGGAACGGCGATATACTTCCAAGTTAGGAGGGGAACATCGAGGTGGTGGTGTTCCCATGCGCCTGCTGCCCTTGTCCTTCTAAGTGGTAGAGGTCGTGGGTTTGGGAGGTGCTGCTGAAGAAGCCTTGGCGAGTTGCTGCAGTGCATCTTGTAGATGGTACACACTGCAGCCACGGTACGCCGGTGGTGGAGGGAGTGAATGTTTTTTTTTAAGGTGGTGGATGGGGTGCCAATCAAGCGGGCTGTTTTGTCTTGGATGGTGTCGAGCTTCTTGCGTGTTGTTGGAGCTGCACTCATCCAGGCAAGTGGAGAGTATTCCATCACACTCCTTACATAAGAACATAAGAACATAAGAAATAGGAGCAGGAGTAGGCCAATCGGCCCCTCGAGCCTGCTCCGCCATTCAATAAGATCATGGCTGATCTGATCCTAACCGCCAATCTACTATCTATCACAGAACCATCTCCTGCATCTAACAGAATTGCACACACGAAATAGGAGCAGAATCAGGCTACACAGTCCCTGGGCCCGCTCCACTACCCACAGGGCCATGACCGATCCGAACCTAGACTCATGTCCAAATTCCTGCCCGCTCCCCGTAACCCTTAATGCCCTTTACTTCTAGGAAACTGTCTATTTCTGTTTTAAATTTAATTAATGTTGTAGCTTCTACAGCTTTTTGTGGCAGCATATTCCATGGACCTACCACCCTCTGAGTGAAGTAGTTCCTCCTCATCTCAGTTTTGAAAGAGCAGCCCCTTATTCTAAGACTATGTCCCCTAGTTCTCGTCTCACCCGTCATCGGGAACATCCTCCCCGCATCCACCCGATCCAACCCCTTCACAATCTTATATGTTTCAATAAGATCGCCTCTCATTCTTCTGAACTCCAATGAGTAGAGTCCCAATCTACCCAACCTCTCCTCATATGACCACCCCCTCATCCCCGGGATTAACCGAATGAACCTTTTTTGCACTGCCTCGAGAGCAAGGATGTCTTTCCTTAAGTAAGGACACCAAAACTGTATGCAGTATTCCAGGTGCGGTCTCACCAATACCTTGTACAACTGAAGCAATACCTCCCTATTTTTATATTCTATCCCCCTAGCAATGAAAGCCAACATTCCATTTGCCTTCTTAATCACTTGCTGCACCTGCATACTAACCTTTTGAGTTTCGTGCACCAGGACCCCCAGATCCCTTTGCACTTCAGTACTCTCCAGTTTCTTGCCATTAAGATAATAAATTGCTCTAGGATTTTTCCTGCCAAAGTGCATCACCTCACACTTTCCAGTGTTGTATTCCATCTGCCAAATCTCTGCCCACTTACTTAGCCTGTCTATGTCCCCTTGCAGGTTTTTTATGTCCTCCTCACTCACTACTTTCCCTCCCATCTTTGTATCATCTGCAAATTTTGATATGTTACACTTGGTCCCTTCCTCCAAATCGTTAATATAGATTGTGAAGAGTTGGGGACCCAGCACTGACCCCTGTGGAACACCACTAGTTACTGATTGCCAGTCTGAGAATGAACCATTTATCCCAACTCTTTGCTTTCTGTTAGATAGCCAATCCTCTATCCATGCCAGAATATTACCCCCAATTCCGTGATTTTTTACCTTAAGCAATAATCTTTTGTGTGGCACCTTGTCAAATGCCTTTTGGAAGTCTAAATACACTACGTCCACTGGTTCCCCTTTATCCACTCTATATGTTACTTCCTCAAAGAACTCCAGCAAATTTGTCAAACATGACTTCCCCTTCGTAAAACCATGCTGACTTTGTCCTATTAAATTATGATTATCCAAATGTCCTGTTACTGTTTCCTTAATAATGGACTCCAAAATTTTACCTACCACAGATGTTAGGCTAACCGGTCTATAGTTACCAGCCTTCTGTCTACTGCCCTTTTTAAATAAGGGTGTTACATTAGCAGTTTTCCAGTCTGCCGGGACCTTAGCGGAATCCAGGGAGTTTTGAAAAATTATTACTTGTGCCTTGTAGATGGTGGAAAGGCTTTGGGGAGTCAGGAGGTGAGACACTCGCCGCAGAATACCCAGCCTCTGACCTGCTCTTGTTGCCACAGTATTTATGAGGCTGGGCCAGTTAAGTTTCTGGTCAATGGTGACCCTCAGGATGTTGATGGTGGGGGATTCGGCGATGGTAATGCCGTTGAATGTCAAGGGGCGGTGGTTAGACTCTCGCTTGTTGGAGATAGTCATTGCCTGGCAATTCTGTGGCGCAAATGTTACCTGCCACTTATCAGCCCAAGCCTGAATGTCATCCAGGTCTTGTTGCGTGCGGGCATGGACTGCTTCATTATCTGAGGAGCAAATGGCACTAAACATTGTGCAGTCATCAGCGAACATCCCCATTTCTGACCTTATGTTGGAGGGAAGGCCATTGATGAAGCAGCTGAAGATTGAGTGTAGACTGAGGGGGCGGTAATTGGCTGGATTGGATTTGTCCTGCTTTTTGTGGACATACCTGGGCTGTTTTCCACATTGTCAGATAGATGCCAGTGTTGGAGCTGTACTGGAACAGCTTGGCTAGAGGCGTGGCTAGTTCTGGAGTACAAGTCTTCAGCATGATAGCCGGGATGTTGTCGGGGCCCACAGCCTTTGCTGTATCCAGTGCGCTCAGCCGTTTCTTGATATCACGTGGAGTGAATTGAATTGGCTGAAGACTGGCTTCTGTGGTGGTGAGGACCCCAGGAGGAGGCCGATATGGATCATCCACTCGACACTTCTGGCTGAAGATGGTTGCAAACACTTCAGCTTTGTCTTTTGCACTCACGTGCTGGGTTCCATCATCATTGAGGATGGGGATATTCATGGCGCCTCCTCCACCCGTTAGTTGTTTAATTGTCCACCACCATTCACGACTGGATGTGGCAGGACTGCAGAGCTTTGATCTGATCCGTTGATTGTGGGATCGTTTAGCTCTGTCTATAACATGCTACTTCCACTTTTTAGCATGCATGTAGTCCTGTGCTGCAGCTTCACCAGGTTGGCACCTCATTTTTAGGAACGCCTGGTGCTGCTCCTAGCATGCTCTTCTACACTCGTTGTTGAACCAGGGTTAGTCCCCTGGCTTGATGGTAATGGTAGAGTGAGGGATATGCTGGGCCATGAGGTTACAGATTGTGGTGGAATACAATTCTGCTGCTGATGGCCCACAGCGCCTCATGGATGCCCAGTTTTGAGCTGCTAGATCTGTTCTGAATCTATCTCATTTAGCACGGTGGTAGTTCCACACAACACGATGGAGGGTGTCCTCAGTGTGAAGACGGGTTTTCGTCTCCACAAGGACTGTGCGGTGGTCACTGCTACCTGTGCTGTCATGGACAGATGCATCTGCGACAGGTAGATTGGTGAGGATGAGGTCAAGTAGGTTTTTCCCTTGTGTTTTTTCTCTCACTACTTGTCACAGGCCCAGACTAACAGCTATGTCCTTCAGGATTCAGCCAGCTCGGTCAGTAGTGGTGATACCAAGCCGCTCTTGGTGACGGACATTGAAGTCCATTCTGTGCCCTTGCTACCTTCAGTGCTTCTTCCAAGTGGTGTTCAACATGGAGGAGCACTGATTCATCAGCTGAGGGAGGACGGTAGGTGGTAATCAGCAGGAGGATTCCTTGCCCATGCTTGACCTGAAGCCATGAGACTTCATGGGGTCCGGAGTCAATGTCAAGGACTCCCAGGGCCACTCCCTCCCGACTGTATACCACTGTGCCGTCACCCCTGGTGGGTCTGTCCTGCTGGTGGGACAGGACATACTCAGGGATGGTGATGAAGGAGTTTGGGACATTGGCTGAAAGGGATGATTCTGTGAGTATGACTATGTCAGGCTGTTGCTTGACTAGTCTGTGGGACAGCTCTCCCAATTTTGGCACAAGTCCCCAGATGTTGGTGAGGAGGACTTTGCAGGGTCGACTGGGCTGGGTGTGCCATTGTCATGTCCGTAGCCGGTGCCGAGGTCAATGCCGGGTGGTCCGTCCGATTTTATTCTTATTATTGTTTTTCGTAGCGTTTGATACAACTGAGTGGCTTGCTCGGCCATTATGGAGGTGTGTCTATGTGCACAACAAGGTCCCACAAACAGTAATGAGATAAATAACCAGATAGCAGATAGTTTTAGTGGTGTTGGTTGAGGGAGAAATATTAGCCAGGACAATTCTCCTGCTACGATATTTTTTACATGCACCTGAGGAGAGGGGACTTGTTTAATGTCTCATCTGACAGTGCAGTACTGAGTGAACATAAGCGCAGATTATGTGCTCAAATCTCTGGAGCAAGGCTTGAACCCAAGAACCTCGGATTCAGTGTGCTACCACTGAGCCATAGGTGTCTAGGGTTATATTAGCCATATTGAGCTTCAAGGGAATTCATCTTAGAAAACCTGCACCATTTACTCATGTGTACACACTTCTGCTCTGAATGCACCACACAATACGTTAGTCAAGGCTTGTAAAAAAGTGGGGGTAAGATCAGTCCAAATTTTATTCAACCTGCAGCTAGAAATGAAACACATTTAATCTCTCTGGTCTATTCATCTGTAATCTGCGGCATAGCGTGCAATTCAAAGAATGACCTTACCCGCAGGGTCGTGATTGTGGAGGGGTCTTTGATTCTGCCATCTTCATCCTTCAAGTTGTACCCTTCCGGCCTTTTGTCCCGCTCGCTGATTTTCCACAGTTTAACCGTCTTATCTATTTCCAAAAAATTAAAGAGTTAAGTTAATCCTACAGGAACATTTATTACATTGCCCATGTGAAATTCTGGCCTAGTGATTCAAGCGTTAAATCCATTTAATTCAGATTATGAGCCTGGAATTTGTGACAACTATCACTGGGAATCCCTGCATGAAGTACAATATTCTCTTTTTCCCCAGTTAGAAGATGTCTACAGGGCTCACACATCGAGAGGAGTCTTGGTACATTTTAGGTCACATTACACTCTCACGTACATTCAGAAAGATGTATGGACAGAAATGTGCAGTTGGGTAGCACAGTAGAAGGATAGGAGTTGTGTAAGGAGTACGTGGACTTCTTTGTCACTAAGGATGATACCATCCGTTCAGCTCCTCTCTGCCGCTTCCCCCCTTCCATTGCCCACCAAGCCAAACGTCCCCCACAGGCTCCCCCGCCCCACCCTAGCCCTGAACCCACCTCTCTCTCATTTCCTCTCACACCCTCTCTGAGTTTATTTTGTCCATGAGACCCACCTCCTCACTAAACTGCAAGGGGCCACGATGGAGAAGGAGGTGGGTGGGCTGCGTTACGAGTGCCACTGGCCCAGCCTCTGGCCCACTTCCTAATACCATGAACTCGGCAGATTGGGAAAAATCACATAGGTAAGTCTGCCTTGTAGGCACGCACATGTCACTGGCACTGTGAGAGCTCCCAGTCCCACTGCTACCAGCACGTTCAAAACCCAGTTCAGAATTTGAGCCCACCATACAAAGTTCCCGTCCGCTAGAGAGGGTTAACAGAACCACAGACACAGGATTAGAGTAGGTGTACTGTTGTGTTTTACATTGGACGTATACTTGAAAAGGAAAAATCTGCAGGGCTATGGGGAACGAGCAGGGTGGGTTGTGGGACTAATTGAACAGCACTTTCAAAGAGCCGGCACAGGCACGATGGGCTGAGTGGCCTCCCTCTGTGCTGTAAGATTCTATGATTCTAACCTGATGATAGGTTACAGTGACAAAAGGCAGGCCGTTTTAATTACCGGTCCCACCGTATTAAATGTGTTAAACACCAGCTCCAGGCGCACTTAATCTTTCACAGACAATTGATATCAAAGGACGGTGATTCTGAAGAGCCCATTTTGTTCCCACAAACACTGTATAACAGCTGCCGCTGGAGACCTCATGAATTGTTAATACCGTGAAAAATGATTTTTATAATGAGGCTCTCTAACTGCAGATTCTGTACATCACACAGGGCAGCTGCATGATACAGGAGATGATTACAGTGATTTAAAATATATATATATATATATATATATATTCCAAATACGTCTCTTTAATGACATATGGAAGCTTCTCAAGCAAATTGTTATCAGAGAACCAGTTGTATTAGAATATTTATCAAATATTAACAGGTCCTTGATTCATTACAACTCCCCCCTCCCCTCCCTCAATATGCTCTGTCTTTGCTCCTCCACCTCATTTCTGCTGCATATAAAAATAGGATTCTCTTTCCTTTGCCCCCACCCCCACCTCTTTGTAGCAGGCACCATCCTAGGCTGAGGGGGCAACCAATAAAACCAGCCCTCTGCCACGTTGTTCTGTCACTGACTGTGCGGAAGTGTGACTACATGGCCAGGGATGCCTCTCTTTTCCTCTCCCCTGCTCTCCCTCCCAATGGGAAAATGCCATGAGTCTGGCTGGCACCTCCCCAGAAGGCTTGTACCCACACCCTGACCCCTGCCACTTTTTGCTTCGATATGCTGCAAATCCAAGGCACTGTGCCACTGTAGCCTGCCTCAATTTTTTTTATTTTTAGTAAAACACCACTAAATGCCCCGATAATTTTTCTCCCAGGCTCTACTTGCAAAAGTGTCCAGGAGATTAATCTCTAATTTCTGGACAATCTTGGAGGGTTGGCATCCCTACGCAACTCCCCAGTGGGATATATGTATCCAATCACGTTATGACATTTAAAAAAAAAACACGATGGCCTAGAAATTTGTCTCGGGAGGTGGCTGCAAGAACTGAATGAAAGGCGCTGTGTATAACGGGCAGCAGATCCGATACCGCCCGCTTTGTGCCACTGCCCGAGAGGAATTTCTAGGCCGTGTGTTCTGTGTTTTATTCGTAGTGGGGAGAATTAAAATTGTTTGACAGGCTTGACACAGCCATATTGAAAATCTCCACACCAGAGATTTCAGCAGATAGGAATGGGTGGACAGTCTAAAGCTTTGCTCGATCAGGGAGTTTATAGAGAGCTTTCTATCAGGAACTTAAATGAGGGGAGCGGAGTTCAGCCCATGAGATGGGGGGGGGGGGCGGGGGGGTATGGTATCTGTTCGAGGTATTTAAAATGTTAAAAGTGATTGATAAGGTACATAACAGAGAAACTATTTCATCTGATGAGGGAATCAATAACAAGAGGACATCACCTAAAAATTTGAGCTCGGCTATTTAGAGGGAAATCAGGAAGCACTTTTCTCCACACAGAGCGTAGTGGAAATGAGGAACTTTCTCCCCAAGAAGGCTGTGGATGCTGGGGGTCAATTGGAGTTTTCAAGACTGAGATTGACAGATTTTTGTTGGGTAAGGGTATCAAAGGATATGGAGCGAAGGCGGGTAAATAGGGTTGAGGCACAGATCAGCCATGATCTGACTGAAAGGTGGAGCTGGCCCGAGGAACTGAATGGCCTACTCCTGTCCCTAATGTTCCTAGACTGCGGCAGGAGCGAGATTGATGTCCGAATGAGCTTTACTCGCTCCATGCTATTCTTGGGTCGTCAACTGAACACCAGTTACTTTAACTGCAGCGGATTTGCAATTTTAAGAGCGTTACCAGAAAAACAGCCTACGGCAAAGCAGGTATGCCATTTTACATTCAAACCACAGCCAGTAGCACCCGCCTAAAACCTACCATTGGTTGAGAGAAGGAAGTAGGCGGCATTTTGCTGGGGTAGCCACCTGATTTTATTTATCTTCTCTTCGATCTCTAGACTCTTCAGGTAGTCAAATTCTGGCTCATGGCTCTGGAAAGTGCTGTAAACATTATATTCTCCTCTGCGATGAGACTGGTTTTTACTCTGAGGGCAAACAAAAAAAACACACAAAATATAAAGTCGTCCAGAATATCTGTTACTACAGTACCACAGAATGGTGCCGATAGCATTGGCCATTATTGGTTTGATTTTTTTAAAAATTCTCAATACCGCAGGGATTTAAAAGTACAATCCCAGATATTGTTTCTTTCACAATATGCTCAGAGGAGCCACATGCCATAATAATAATAATAATAGTAATAATAACGGTGGCAGTGAACAGCATCACATCAACATATCTCAAAGAGCTTCACACAAGGCGTTACTTTTTGGAGTGCAGTGACTCTAGTGACGTAGGCAACCATCACCTTCAGGTCACTCACAAGTGACGTGATGATTTGCTACAACGTGATTCGCATCCTTGTGTAAATAAGCACAGAAATGTCTGAACAAGTCTTTTCCTGAAGGCCATCCCCTTATAACAGTTTTTGGTTTCTGTAGGTTCGGCGTGAGATAAGGCGTGGTGGTGACAGAACCACAGGCAGAAGTCTAGCTCACAGCACCACAGTCTCAGTTTCCTCAAGTTTCTTTTCCTCCACGTTTTCTTCTGATATTCTCCTCGTAACCCACCTCACGTTGGGATAGAATTCCACAGGCACCATTGACCCTGCAGTTGGTCAAGGCTGGGGACATGCCGTGTGGTGCATCCATGTACAGCCCACTTTAGAATAATGGTCTTTAAAATGGAGACAGTGGGAACATGTTGTCAAAGGAAGGCCTCTACCGAGAGAACAAAATATTGAACATGAGGACACGAGAGCTTCGGATGCCCCATTTACCAGTTTTACAGCTACCTTTGATTTCACTGGTATTTCAATGGCCTTGTACCATTAAGCACTGATTATACCATTGAGTATCGAATACAAAATGCAACAGAGCCTTGATCAGACTATATCCTAGGCAACGGCGCAGAGCTAGTTTCCCTCGGTACAATCCCAATGTTCTCACACTCCTCTCCCTAGTGTTTTCGGGAATGCATTGCATTTTGCAATCTGAACTCGCTAACGAACCTCCTCTTCACCCTGCCCCACCCACCTCACATCCACAACTTTTGAGTTGTACAATGCTGGGACTAGACTGGATCATTAAATATTTATCTCACCAAATGGCACTCTTGCTACAATTACGTTTATGCTCAAACCTTATATAAGCACATTCTGACGAAATTGGAAAGAAAATTAAAGTTATCCCTTGAACACTCATCTCGGATGGGGAATGCCTGGAGGACTGGTCAAATAAATACTGTTATAGATGGTCCTGATCCCTGCAGATATAGATTCAATGGTCTGTCTCCTGCCCTCCAGAATTATTAACATCGGGGTCATGAAAGGGAGATGTACTGGAGGCACCAAAGAAAATATTGGCACTTTTAGTGAAGAGCTTTAGACAGTTTCAATATCCACTCCTGTGGGTATAAACATTTAATCATATTGGATTGCAACAATTGGAGTTAATTTTCGGGAAGGACAGTGAAGCTGGGAAACCAGCTGAGAAGCAAAAAGAGGTGAAAGTTATTGTTTAGCGCTTCTCATGTAAAGACAATAAGTTAGTCCCGACAGGATCAACCCATCTAGAAGAGAATCTGGAGTTCTTCAATGCATTAAATAGTGAAAATGGTTAGTGAATTAGTAACAAGGAGCATAAACTCGGAGTGTCACTAGAATGATAAATGATGAAGTAAGAAGACATTAGAAAACAGAGAGTAGGGGTTAAAGGTAGTTACTCAGACTAGCAGAGAGTGGGAAGTGGTGTTCCACAAGGATCAGTGCTGGGACCACTGTTATACACCATTTACATAAACAATATGGACTCAGGAATCGGAAGTACAATTTCAAAATTTGCGGACAACACCAAATTGGGCGATGTAGTTAATATAGAGGAGGACTGGGACAAAATACAGGAAGAAATTAATAAACTTGCAGAAAGGGAGTGTAATTGGCAAATGAACTTCAATATAGATAACAGTGAGGTGGTACATTTTGGTAGGAAGAATGAGACCACATACTCCTTGGAAAGTAAGTGTCTAAATGGGGTTGAGGAGCAGAGGGATCTGGGGTACAGATACACAAATCACTTAAAGTATCGATGCAGGTTAATAAGGCCATAAAAAAAGCAAACAAAGCACTGGGGTTCATTTTTTAGAGGGACAGAATTGAAAAGCAGAGAAGTTATGTTAAACTTGTATAGAACCTATAGAGGCCGACACTCCAGTGCTGTACTGAGGGAGTTTTGCACTGTCAGAGGTGCCGTATTTCGCATGCTCTTAGGAGTACGTAAACGATCCCATGGCACTGTTCCGAAGAAGAGCAGGGCCGTTCTCACCGGTGTCCTGGCCAATATTTATCCCTCAACCAACATCACTAAAACAGGTAATCTGGTCATTATCTCATCGCTGTTTGTGGGACCGCGTTTCCCACATTACAACAGCGACTACACTTCAAAAGTACTTCATTGACTGTAAAGCGCTTTGGGACGTCCTGAAGTCGTGAAAGGCGCTATATAAATGCAAGTCTTTCTTTCTTTAGGCTTACAAGTTGAAGAGTTACTTGGGCTGCTGGTGCTCAAAGAACTTTACCTCAGCATGAATCAGTGGAGGGCAGAGGGAAAAAGATTAAATTTGTAGGAGCAGATGCGGTTAACAGTGAGATCAGTAATCAGTTTCCTCCATTTATTAGCCTACTAAACCCTCTTGACAATACCCCAATTTGAAACTTGCAGGAACACACCATTAGTTCCTCTCCATAGGAGAGCAGCGTTGTACGCTTTAGTTTCGATTTTCGAGACACTGAGATTGACACTGCTGTTTTCTGGTGTGGAGAATAGAACTCCAGGACAGGGATTAGTGTGTGTTGTGAGCTGATTGATTGTGACACAAGAGCCTAGGGCTGTTTTCTGATTTGACTGCTGGCAGCTGGAAAGCCAGTGAACAAGTCAAAGACCAAGGAATGATACAGTCAGACTTTGCAAGCCAAATAATAAAAATATCATTGGATCCAGCCAATGGTGCTCATTCTTTTTCCTGGTTACTTTATCTTAAGATCTCAATGTGGTCAACCTTGCCTCCAAATTTGCTTCTCAGCTTCCTGTGGCTCACTGGATAAATGCACAGCCCACTGTGATACCGATTCAAACAAAGCAAGAAAGCCCCAATCTGGGATCCCAGCTGGGTCATAGTTCAAGTGCTACAAGTGGCTTTGGTGGGGAAAAGCACAAGGTTCCTGATCATTTTCCAGTGATCCCTTCTGGAAGTGTGCGAGCAGATGTGAAGACAGTGCTCGAATGCGATGGTCCATCCATTGGTTTAATAGGCTGTTGACACTCTAGGCTCACCTATGAAGACAGCCAGCACCTGTGGAACAGTAACCTAACAGGAGTCACCACCCTCAAACGACAAGAGGCTGGGGGAGAAAATTAAGATGGAAAATTGGAAGGAGATGGGGATAAAAATTGTAATTTACATTTTTAAGTCAGTTTCAGAAAAATTGCACTGTTAACATTGTAAGGATCCCAAGGAAGCGGGTTGGTGGTGGAATGGGGGGGGGGCGGGGGGGGGGGTGCGGGCATGGGGGGAGGTATCTCCATGGACATTCAGTGCGCATTTCTTTTTGTCATCAGCTTTGTCACTGAGAAAGATACCTCTAGGATGACTATTTGAGTCTGGAAACTCCACCACCACCAGCCCCCACCCTCCCCTGCCTTGCAACCTCCACCACCAGGAAGGACAAAGGCTGCAGGAGCATGGGAACACCATCGCCTCCATGTTCCCGTTCAGGCCACACACCATTCCAAATTGGACATATATCACTGTTCTGTCTTTGTCGCTGGGTCAAAATCCTGGAACTCCCTACCTAATAGCACTGTGGGAGCACCTTCACCACACGGACTGCAGCGGTTGAAGGCGGCGGCTCACCACCACCTTCTCAAGGGCAATTAGGGATGGGCAATATCCTAAGAATGAATATTAAAAATAAAATGGCAGCAGTTTGTACTAAAGTGCCTCTGAATCTTCCCTGGCAGGCAACCCTGCCCCTGAGGTGGCCACAGGGGTTTTGGTCCTTTAATGCAAACCAGTACAGAAGGCAGAATTCAAGGGTTGCTATTGTGCTTCACGTCAGATTGGTACAATTTGGCTTAATCCATTTGAACTTGAAGTACAATGTGTACTGTGGGCAAACATGGCCAGTGATGCTTGTACCTAACATCACTGGACTCACCCATGTGAGTGGGGCTTTGAACTGCATCAGCATTTAATGAAGAGTTCAATTTACATGAATTAGCTTACATTACATAGAATGTACAGATCATGGCTGATCTTTTATCTCAACTCCACTTTCCCGTACTATCCCCATATCCCTTGATTCCCTTAGTATCCAAAAATCTATCTATCTCAGCCTTGAATATACTCAACGACTGAGCATCCACAGCCCTCTGGGGTAGAGAATTCCCAAGATTTACAACCCTCTGAGTGAAGAAATTCCTCATCTCAGTCCTAAATGGCCAACCTCTTGTCCTGAGACTATGCCCCCTAGTTCTAGACTCTCCAGCCAGGGAAAACAACCTCTCAGTATCTATTCTGTTAATCCCCTTAAGGATTTTCCATATGCTCCTGTCAGCTGTCAACATTCCTAATGGGCTTTTCAATGTTAATTGTGTCCAAACTCCTATTCCAGTTGTAATTGCTTGTGGTGCCAAAACATAGGAACGTAGGAACAGGAGGAGGCCATTTAGCCCCTCAAACCTGTTCCGCCATTCAATGAGATCATGGCTGATCAGTGACCTAACTCCATATACCCGCCTTTGCCCCATATCCCTTAATACCCCTGGATAACAGAAATCTATTAATCTCAGATTTAAAATTAACAATTGACCCGGCATCAATTGCCATTTGCAGAAGAGAGATCTAAACTTCTACCATCCTTTGTGTGTAGAAGTGTTTCCTAACTTCTCTCCTGAAAGGCCTTGCTCTAATTTTTAGACTACGCTCCCTAGTCCTAGATTCCCCAACCAGTGGAAATAGTTTCTCTCTATCTACCCTATCAGTTACCCTTAATATCTTGAAAACTTTGATCAGATCACCCCTTAACCTTCTAAATTCCAGGGAATACAACCAATGTCCCCTGTAATTTTTTTTGGGGTGTGCGACCCATTCAAACTTCCGCACATGCGCGGTTTTTCCATTGAGAAACCGGCAAGCAGCCTGCGTGAGAGCTTCAGACAGCTGCACGGCCGCGAACATTGAATACAACGGTAGTTTGTGTAATCTCTCCTCGTAACTTAACCCTTGGAGTCCGAATATCACTCTGGTAAACCTACACTGCACTCCCTCCAAGGCCAATATATCCTTCCTAAGAACTGCTCATAGAACTCCAGGTGAGGTCTAACCAGGGTTTTGTACAGCTGCTGCATAACTTCTACCTCCTTGTACTCTAGTCCACTAGATATAAAGTCCAGCATGCCATTAGCCTTTTTGATTATTTTCTGTACCTGTTCATGACATTTATAATGATCTATGTACCTGGATCCCCAAGTCTCTTTCTACTTCCACTGCTTCTAGCTTTCACCATTTAGAAAGTTCTCTCTGATCTATCCTTTTTAGGTCCAAAGTGGATGACCTCACACTTTCCTGCACTGAAATCCATTTGCCACAGTTTTGCCCATTCATTGAATCTATTAATATCTCTTTGTAATTTTATGCTTCCATCTACACTGCCTACAGTGCCGCCTATCTTTGTGTCATCGGCAAACTTGGAAATGTGGCTCTCTATCCCATCATCTAAGTCGTTAATAAATACGGTGAATAGTTGAGGCCCCAACACAGATCCTTGTGGAACTCCACTAGTCACATCATGCCAATTAGAGTACCTGCCCATTTAAAGCCAGAATTTAAGTAATTACATCACACATTCTCCTGCATCCCTCACAGCTGAAAGAAACACAGTAAGTCATTGCTACATGTGATGTTCCATATACTATACTACCAGTAAAATTTTACATAGAATTTACAGCACATAAAAATGCCATTCAGCCCAATAGGTCTATGCCAGCGTTTATGCTCCACACAAGCCTTCACCCAACCCTTCTTCATCTGACCCTATCTGCATATCCTTCTATTCCTTTCTCCCTCATGTGCTTATCTAGTTTCCCTTTAAATGCATCTATGCTATTCGCCTCAACTAGTCATTGTCATGGCGAGTTCCACATTGTAACTACCCACTGAGTGAAGAAGTTACTCATGAATTGCCTAGTGGCTTTATTAGTGACTATCTTATATTTCTGGCCCCTAGTTCTGCTACCCCAAGTAGAAACATCTTCTCTTCGTCTACCCTATTGAACACCTTCATAATTTTAAAGACCTCTATCAGGTCACCCCTCAGCCTTCTCTTTTCTAGCGAAATGAGCCTCAGCCTGTTCAGTCTTTCCTGATAAGTAGAACTTTTAAACTTGGAAAAGGCTTCGTACACCATGATCAATTTCACAAGAGTGGTGGAGAGAGGACGAACAGGATTTTTAATGCTCCATATACACTTGTATATAAATGGTCAATTTGTATTTTACATTACACCATGCAAGCTTTCCGTGGTCGGTCTGGGGTAAGGGTGAGCATTTCCTAGGAGGGCGGAACAACATTATTTTTTTCCTTTCCTCCCTTTCCAAAGGCGCTGGCTCGTACAGGGATACAGTTCCGCGGGAGCCACGGTAGTTCTCTGCGGCTCCGCCCAAATGAGCGTTCATTCTGGAGATTTTTCCCACGGGGTGAAAAAACTGCTGGTCGTGGATCGGGTGCCCGTTTCACACCCCGGCCGACTTTCCTTTCCACTGACAAGCTTTCTGCCCAGCGGAGTAAGTACAAATTACACCCACCGGGAAGCGAACCTGCATGGTGAGTGTTGGCTAGCTATCCGACTGTGGGGGCTTCACGGCCGAGCCCAATCCTGTTCCATCTGACATACGCAAGCTACTTCAAGGCAGCAACGACTGGATAGTAAATCAGGAGTGGGAACGTTTGCTGATTCTGTCCCCCCCCTCTCGCCCGGGATATGCTCAGGCCAATTCAAGTGTCCCTACTGCAGGCCTAGCTGAAATCCACTAACTCAGCACATGCCTGGCATTAAACTGGGTGCCTGCTTGATCTGTATGACTCAGTACCACACTAAATCAACTGGCAAGTGAACTAGGCCAATCTAGGTCAACTGTTATGGACTGGCTATAAAACAAATGAAGAAAAAAGAACTTGCAATTCTATCATGCCTTTTACAACCTTAGGACGTCCCAAATCGCTTTACAGCCAATGAAGTACTTTTTGAAGTGTAGTCACTTTTGTAATGTAGGAAACGCTCAGCCAAATTGCCCAGAGCAAGGTCCCACAAACAGCAATGTGATAAATGACTAGATAATCTGTTGTTCGGTGTTGGTTCAGGGATAAATATTGGCCAGGACACCGGGGAGAACTACCCTGTTCTTCTTCAAAATAGTACTATGGGATCTTTTACGTCCTCCTGAGAGGACAGAAGGGCCTCGGTTGAACGTCTCCTCTGAAAGGCGGCATCTCCGACAGTGCAGAGCTCCCTCAGTACTGCGCTGGACAGTCAGCCTGGGTTTTATGCTCAAGTCCCAGGAGTGGGACTTGAACCCACAACCTTCTGACTCAGCTTACACCATGGTTTCCTAGAACCGCTCTCGTTGCATGGAGACTGAAATGGCAAAAAAAACATAAGTGGCAATCATTTCCATGCATTATGAAGGAAAAGGCAAACACAGTTTGACAGCTGGAACAGATCTGTCAGTATTGAAAAGTTATTAAGATGCAGCCTCATAAAAGCCTGAGGAAAAAAGGTAGCTCGTCAGATACGGGAATACATTTTCCAAATCACTCCTCAGGAAGCTTTAAAGCTTGATAACCATGCGGCTTGTGAATCAGCAGGATCCTGCTTAATAGGAACAAAACAGACATGCTAGCTTTTCAGTGTAACTCACCTCCTGCTCTCTCTGAAATATTACAACTCGACCCCCCTTGTCCCCTGTCGCTAGCAATTCTCCTGTATTGTTGAATTCTACTGTAGAAATTATGTCGGCTGGAAAACAAAAGCAAAGAGACACAATGTAAGTTAAGGAATTTGTTCGCATTTAACAAATAGACTAGCCCCACCTCCCCCCTTCTCCACGAAAGGCCGCAGATAGTTCAACATCAAGTCTAGCTCATTTCCTCACTGCTCTACGCAGTGTCTCCTCATACCAGGCTGCTCTCCCGTACACCTTCCAGCAGCTGGTCATTCAGAAAGGACCCCCCACCCGAGAGCAGATGCGAGGTGTGGGAAAGCTCTACGAAGAGGAGTAGGGAAGAGAACCCACACCACATCGGCAGAAAAAAAAGGTCCAACACAGCGTTGGTTTCAGCTCATCATTTAGAACTTTAAATTGTAGTCTTCAGAGGAAACTCGGCTCCAATTTTCAGCTGATTCCCAGCCGTCAGGCTCTTTGGGACCTTAAAGCAGCTGCATTAATGGAAGGTGCTGTCGCGTGACTTATACAGTGATTTTCATCGACAAATCCCATCCGTATACAATGTGCGCATTGTGCGGTGTTACAGAATGCAACTCACTGAGTCAGTTTCTGATACGGAAGACTTGTCGGCATTCTGTGTCCAAAAGCAGCAATTTTGCCCCACTCCTAAAGAGGGTGTGGTTTTCCAATTAGGTTCATCGGAACAGGAGTAGGCCATTCAGCCCCACGAGCCTGTTCTGCCATTCAATTAGCTCATGGCTGATCTGTATCTTAACTCCATCTACCCGCCTTGGTTCTGTAACCCTTAATACCCTTGCCTAACAAAAATCTATCAATCTCAGTTTTGAAATTTTCAATTGACCCTGAGCCTCAACAGCTTTTTGAGTAAGAGTTCCAGGTTTCCACTACCCTTTGTGTGAAGAAGTGCTTCCTGACATCATCCCTGAACTGCCTAGTTCTAATTATAAGGTTATGCCCCCTTGTTCTGGACTCTCCCACCAGAGGAAATAGTTTCTCTCTATCTACCCTATCAATTCCTTTAATCATCTCAAACACCTCAATTAGATCGCTCCTGAATCTTCTATACTCAACAGTCCATGTTGCACCCGCTCCAACATATCATGTTGCCTCAGCTGCATATAGAAGGTGCAGCCAGACCTGCGAGCAGTCCTTTGGGATGCATGAGGTAAAGGCTCCAGCATGATGTCCCGGCCTGATTTGCCTTCTCTGCCATTTCTTGCCCATTCCTTAACTGGATGTGGGAGGGGCAGCATTAAAAAAATGATACTTGCACGCGTGAAATGCACTGCACACTTATTTTTTCTAAAAAAAAGTTACCTGTTGCAATTCAGACTCAAGAGCTTTTCTGTCCCACTTGTCGATTATCAAAAATTGCTGAGCAACCACCCTCCGAAACCCAGACTGTCCAGTTCAAAAACTGAGCGGCTGTCACTGCCTTTCCGCCCATGGGGCAGGGGGATGCTGCAGCCTTGAATTAACGCAACCACACAGCCCGGCTCAGAACCCCAACGGAGCAGCATGGGCGACGGCGCCATGACCTCTCGCTCTGTGCCGCCCTGGAACCTTTTGTCCGACAGTCGCGTTCTATAAATCAAGGTCCGTGCCAGGGCAGCTGTAGCGCAGTGTCGCGCTCCAATTCTCATTGCCGACCTCTCTCCAGAAGCGTGTTTAAAGGAGCACCACAGTATGTGGTAATAAGATGAGCTCCGCAGCAGTCCCCCACAGGTTACAAGAGCCCGCACAAATTCAGACAGGCTCAATGGCTCGTAAAATGGCCAGCCAGTTATCTTAAGTAACCAATTACATCCTCATCGGTGAGATCTGGAAAATCAGCAGACCGTCAAAGTTTGAATAATTCAGTACGTTAAATTATTCCCATTAATAAGCAGCAACTTCAATCTCCAAGTGATCCGAACTTTCTTCTCTTCTTCCTTGTAATCTGTAAAATACCTCATTCTATATAATATTCCTTCACCCTACATCCTCCCTGTACTGAAATCAAGGTTCACCCACCTCTACTTTGATTCAGTTTGTCTCCAGGATCGCTCTCTGTTTTCCTTTCCTCCAACAACCTTCAGGCTTTTAAAACCCAAGCCTGGGATTAACCCATCACCACTTCCTGATTTATCTCATTCTCTCCTTTAACCTATTGGGTCTTAGCCCTTCACCTTGGTTTCATAACTTTAACAAAAAAAGAACACCCCTAACCGCTGTGTTTCCCATATACCTACTGGCAGTCTTACCCGTACAGCTTGACTGAAGGGCTACAACACATCTACCGAAACGCATTCTGCACACAAGAATTTTGAAGCAACTAAATTATTGCTGCAATTCAGTCACCAGAAAAACGTCACAGTAAGCAGAACTGAGACGGTTACTGCAGAGCCGTGTGTGGGTGTTTGTTTCTTCTGAATATTAATAGAATGTGTGTGTTTTATTATTCATCTCATCTCTTGCCATCTGGGCCATTCACAGCTTGTCAAATCGATGTGCTACCAAAGAAAGAAAACTATGTTTTTGTAGCCCAGTCAGTGGCTCATTTGCTAAAATTCAGTGTCCAGTGCAGAACTGACCGGACCTGGAAGGTTTGCCCCAACCGACCCATCACAGACCAGTCTGTCCATGAAAGTATTGGGAAGAATGACCACCGCACAGTCCTTGTGAAGACAAAGTGTCATCTTCGCAGTGAGGGCACCCTCCATCGTGTACTGTGGCACTACCACCATGCTAAATGGGTCAGACTAAGGACAGAGCTAGTAGCCCAAAAGTGATGCTGTGAACTCTCAACAGCAGCAGACTTGTACACCACCACATCCCTGATCCCTCAATCACCAACTCAGATTCAATGGAGAATATAGAGGGCATGCTAGGTTCAGCACCAGGCATACTTTGAATGTGGCACCAACCTAACAAAGCTATAATACAGGGCTGTCTGCATGCTAAACGCAAAAAAAAGCAAGCTATAAAAAGGTACATTTGATCACAACCAAAAGTGCTGTCACATCCAGTCGAGAATTGTGGTGGAAAATCAAGCAACTAATGAGACGAGGAGGCTCTATGAACATCCACATCCTCAACTATGGCTGAGCCCAGCATGAGGCTGAAGTGTTTTCAAGCATCTTCAGCCAAAAGTACCCAGTGGACAATCACACTTGGTCTCTTCCCGAGTCCTCACCATCATAGATGCCAGTGTCCAGCAAATTTGGCTCACTCCACACAAGACAGTAAGCGGTTGATTGCACTGGACACAGTGAAAGCTATGGAACCAGACAACATCCTGGATGTAGTGCTGAAGACGTATGCACCAGAACTATTCATACATATTCCAGTACAGCTGTAACACCAGCATCAACCAGGCAATGTAGAAGATTGTCCAGGTATGTCTTGGCCACAAAAGTACAGGATAAATCTAACCCGGTCAATTACAACCTATCAGCTTTCTCCCAATCATCAGCAAAATGCTGGAAGGAGTCATCAATAGTACAATCGAGCAACACCTACTCAACAATAACCTGCCCACTGATGCCTGATGCTCAGTTCGGGTTCCACCAGAACCACTCGGCTTCAGACCTGCTCACAGTCTTGATACAGACATGGACACAAGAGTGAATGTTGGAGGAGAGGTGAGAGTCAATGCCCTCAACATCAAGGCAGCATTTGTCCAAAAACCGAGCAAAGCTGAGTTCAATGTAGATCAAGGGGAAAATTCTCTAGTGGCTGGAGTTATACTTGACACAATGGGAGATGGTCGTGGATGTTGCAGACCAATCATCGCAGCCCTCGGAGTTCCGCATGGCAGTGTCTTCAGCTGCTTCATCAATGCCTTCAATGACTTTCTCTCCATTATAAGTTCAGGAGCGAGGCCGTTTACTGTTAATTCTACAGAGTACAGCTCCATTCACAACTCCTCCAATAATGAAGCTGCCCTTGCCAGCCTACAGCAGGACCGGGATCGCATCCTTGCTTTGGGCTGACAAGTGGCAGTCATGCCACACAAGTGCCAAGTAATCACCATGTTGAATAAAAGAAAGGCCCGATCACCTGCTGATGACGAGCAATAGCACCGCCATCATCAAGCCCCCACCATCAACATCCTTTGGGGTCACAATGACTAGAGTTTAAATGGAACAGATACAAGAGCAGGGCAGAGTAGTTCATCTCCTGACCTCTCAAACTTCTCACCATCTACAAGGTCCAAGTCAGGAGTGTAATGGAACACTTACCTGGATGGGAGGAGCTGCAACAACATTCAAGTTCAACGCTATCCAGGACACAACAGTCTGCTTGGTCAGTGGCCCTGTCACTGGACTCAGTATTCACCAGCTGCGCACTGTGGCTGCAGTTTGTGCTGTCTGCAGGAGGCACTGCAGCAACTCGCCAAGCTTACTTCAACGGCATCTCCTTCCACTGCAAACTCTACTGACAAGAGCAGCAAGATCACGGGATCACCTTAACAAAAACTAATCCAGAATGATATTTTAAGTGTTGGCAGGCGGCCTGCTTACTTAGGGCTTAAAATGAGCTGAATGCCTTTGGAATCCCTTTGAAACTGAAGTAGGAGGAGCAATCCAATAATATTAAGCAAAAACAAGTCTACAAGATCCTTGAAAACTTTCTAGATTGTGCAACGTAAAAGAATATAGAGGCAGTGGAGAAGGTGCAAAAAAGATTTACAAGGATGATACCAGAAATATGAGGGCATACCCATCAGGAAAGGATGAACAGGCTGGGTCTCTTTTCTCTTGAAAAGTGAAGGCTGAGGGGTGACCTAATAGAGGTCTTTAAAATTATGAAAGGTTTTGATAGAGTGGATACAGAGAGAATGTTTCCACTCGTGGGGAAGAGCATAACTGGAGGCCATCAATATAAGATAGTCACCAAGAAATCCAATAGGGAATTCAGAAGAAACTTCTTTACCCAGAGAGTGATGAGAATGTGGAACTCGCTATCACAGGGAGTGTTTGAAGCAAAAAGGATAGATACATTTAAGGGGAGGCTAAATAAGCATATGAGGGAGAAGGGAATAGAGGGTTACGCTGATAGATTTAGATGAGGAAAGACAGGAGGAGGCTCGAGTGGAGCATAAACGTCGGCATGGGCTGGTTGGGCCGAATGGCCTGTTTCTGTGCCGTATATCCTATGTAATCCTATGTATTCAATTGATCAGAGACCGATTTTGCCTCACAGTTTCTGGGGTTTTCTGAAAGTCTTCAGTTTCATTATTTATCAGTGTTGATTTTTCTCTCTAACAGTGCAATTGATGGGACTGTAACCTGGGGGTCAAATGCTCAGGTTAATAGGAAAAAAGTCTCATCTCTCTGTTGCCTGTAAAAGTCCTACATCTAACGTTCCGCCCACAGAGTGTCAGCCGTGGCTCAGTGGTAACACTCTTGCCTGAGTCAGAAGGGCTCACTGCACAGACTCGAGCACATAACCTAGACTGACACTCCAGCGCAGTACTGGGGGAGTGCTGCACTGTCGGAGGTGCCGTCTTTCGGATGAAACGTTAAACTGAGGCCCTGTCTGCCCGCTCAGATGGATGTAAAAGATCCCCTGGCACTATTGCGAAGAAGAGCAGGGGAGTTCTCCCTGCCAATATTTGGTGTCCTGGCCAATAATTATCCCTCAACCAACACCTAACATTAGATGACAAAAGCAAAATACTGCAGATGCTGGAAATCTGAAATAAACACAGAAAATGCTGGAAATACTCAGCAGGTCAGGCAGCATCTGTGGAGAAACAGAGTTAACGTTTCAGGTCGATGACCTGGATTTTGTGCCCAAGTCTCTGGAGTGGGGCTTGAACCCACAACCTACTCAGAGGCGAGTGTGCTACCACTGAGCCTAGGCTGACACCCGACATGGAAAACTGGCACAGCGTTGGGTCAGGCTGGAGGTAGCTTTGCTCTACTTGGTATATCTGACTTGGGACAACGCTTGGTGCTGATGCTGGCTCCTGTTCTGAGAGATGCGGACATGGGGTGTGCAAACTGACAGAAGGAAGTGCTCGGCAGTGACATCCCTCGATGTGACGAGCGCAGAAAACGTTAACAAGTCAACTACAATAATTGCGGGACTATTCTTAATTGGCCTAATTGTCAACCACAGGAGCTCAAATATGGGGGATGGGGAGGGAGAGGGAGAGCGAGAGAGAGGGAGAGAGAGAGCGAGGGAGAGGGGGAGAGAGAGAGCGAGGGAGAGAGGGAGAGAGAGAGCGAGGGAGAGAGGGAGAGGGGGAGAGGGAGAGAGAGAGAGGGAGAGGGGGAGAGGGGGAGAGGGAGAGAGGGAGAGAGGGGGAGAGAGAGAGCGAGGGAGAGGGAGAGAGAGAGCGAGGGAGAGGGGGAGAGAGAGAGGGAGGGAGAGGGGGAGAGAGAGAGAGCGAGGGAGAGGGGGAGAGAGAGAGCGAGGGAGAGGGGGAGAGAGAGAGAGAGAGGGGGAGAGAGAGGGAGGGAGGGAGAGGGGGAGAGAGAGAGCGAGGGAGAGGGGGAGAGAGAGGGAGGGAGGGAGAGGGGGAGAGAGAGCGAGGGAGAGGGGGAGAGAGAGAGGGAGGGAGAGGGGGAGAGAGAGAGCGAGGGAGAGGGGGAGAGAGAGAGCGAGGGAGAGGGGGAGAGAGAGAGCGAGGGAGAGGGGGAGAGAGAGAGCGAGGGAGAGGGGGAGAGAGAGAGCGAGGGAGAGGGGGAGAGAGAGAGGGAGGGAGAGGGGGAGAGAGAGGGAGGGAGAGGGGGAGAGAGAGAGAGGGAGGGAGAGGGGGAGAGAGAGAGGGAGGGAGAGGGGGAGAGAGAGCGAGGGAGAGGGGGAGAGAGAGAGCGAGGGAGAGAGGGAGAGAGAGAGCGAGGGAGAGGGGAGAGAGAGAGCGAGGGAGAGGGGGAGAGAGAGCGAGGGAGAGGGGGAGAGAGAGAGCGAGGGAGAGAGGGAGAGAGAGAGCGAGGGAGAGGGGAGAGAGAGAGGGAGGGAGAGGGGGAGAGAGAGAGGGAGGGAGAGGGGGAGAGAGAGAGAGAGCGAGGGAGAGGGGGAGAGAGAGAGGGAGGGAGAGGGGGAGAGAGAGAGGGAGGGAGAGGGGGAGAGAGAGCGAGGGAGAGGGGGAGAGAGAGAGGGAGGGGTGAGGTTCAATTCCCATTGCCTCCACTTATGACCAAGACAATGCGACAGACATTCTTCATGTATCACATTTAATGACATAAGAAATTATGTCATTCATTAGAAAGATATTCCATTTTTAGCACTTTCACTGTAAGCCGATGTTACAAGGACAATGCAGTGCCGCTATCTCTGACCTTAGCCACACTGAACAATTCAATTTGGTTCAATTATTTTTTTTTATTTGTTCAATACTGATACTGCTAAAAGATTTTAATAAAAAATTCATGGAGTGCTGTTCTCCCTCGGGATTCCAGTGTTTAAATATCTGCAACCAAAACAGAAAACCGTTGGGTGTTTTTTAAGCTCACTCTTAAAGGATATACCTTTAATGTCTCTGCTCTGCAGATTCAGGGCTCTGGTTTCTATGGCAACACATTATAGTGCTTAGTGTTTTTTTTTGTTTCAGAGATAGTCTGAGCACCAGCAACCATTCACTTTTGAGAGAACCAGCAGCAACACTGATCCCTTTTTCCTAAATGTCTCTCCCCACCCCCATCCCTCTAACTTGCTGTGGGACAATTCCTTGGATGTCAGCCTCACCCAGAGTTGTCAGTCTTCGTACCTGAGTTTAGATAGTGACCATTGATATGCTATTTGACTATGGGGAGCATCACGTCAAGCCTGCACGTGCAGTTGCCAGCAGAAGTCACTGAATAGCGATCAAGAGCGGGATCGGTAGCTGATTTCTCGCTCACTCCTTTGCTGCAGGCCAGGATTGAAAAATCGTGGCTCAGTACCACACAAATGCTGCTTCCAAAAGGCAAATCCATTTGCCATCTTCCCAAAATGATGAACTCGAAGAAAGGAGAAAGGGGCCCATCCCTTTATGATTTCGCGGCAAAATAACTGAGCCTAGATATTTCTCAGAGATGAAGTAAAACATGCACTTCATGGTTGAAACTCTCCAACCACGTTTCCGCCCCTGTAATAGCTCTGGAACGATCATAATCAAAGTCACAAGTAACATCCTCTGTGACTGTGGTGCATTATCCCTCCACATCCTCCTCCTGCAACCCCTCTCCTCCATTGTCCAGCTCACTGACTGCCCTTACTTGGCTCCACTCTTACCTATGCAATTGTAGCCGGAGCATCTCCAGCTTCTCCTCCAGGGCCTGTACTGTTACCTCTGGAGAACCCTGAGAATCTATGCTTGGCCCACTCCTCTTCCTCAACTGCATGCTGTCCTTTGATGACATCATGCAAAGGCACGGTGTCAGGTTGCACATGTACGCTGATGGCAACCAGCTCTACCTCACCACCACCACCACCTCTTTCCACTTCTTCACTGCCGGTGTTGTCAGATTGCCTGTCTGACATAGAAACATAGAAGATAGGAGCAGGAGCAGGTCATTCGGCCCCTCGAGCCTGCTCCGCCATTCAATGAGATCATGGCTGATCATCCAAATTCAGTACCCTGTCCCTGCTTTCTCCCCATATCCCTTGATCCCTTTAGCCTTAAGAAATATATCTAACTCCTTCTTGAATATATTTAATGAATTGGCCTCCACTGCCTTCTGTGGTAGAGAATTCCACAGGTTCACCACTCTTTGGGTGAAGAAATTCCTCCTCATCTCAGTCCTAAATGGCCTACCCCCTATCTTTAGACTGTGACCCCTGGTTCTGGACTCCCCGACCATCGGGAACATCCTTCCTGCATCTAGTCCTGTTAGAATTTTATATGTTTCGATGAGATCCCCTCTCATTCTTCTAAACTCCAGCGAGTATAAGCCCAATCAACCCAATCTCTCCTCATACGTCATTCCTGCCATCCCAGGTATCAGTCTGGTGAATCTTCGCTGCACTCCCTCCATGGCAAGAACATCCTTCCTCAGATAAGGCGACCAAAACTGCACACAATACTCAAGGTGTGGTCTCACCAAGGCCTTGTACAACTGCAGCAAGACATCCTTGTTCCTGTACTCAAACCCTCTCACTACGAAGGCCAACATACCATTTGCCTTCTTAACCGCCTGCTGCACCTGCATGCTTACCTTCAGCGACTGGTGCACAAGGACACCCAGGTCTCGTTGCACTTCCCCTTCTCCCAATCTATTGCCATTCAGATAATAATCTGCCTTCCCGTTTTTGACACCAAAGTGGATAACCTCGCATTTATCCACATTATAATGCATCTGCCATGATTCTGCCCAATCACCCAACCTGTCCAAATCATACTGGAGTTTTTCGGCATCCTCCTCACAGCACACACGCCCACCCAGCTTTGTCTCGTCTGCAAACTTGGAGATATTACATCTAGTTCCCTCGTCTAGATCATTAATATATATTGTGAATAGCTGGGGTCCTAGGACCGATCCCTGCGGTACCCCACTAGTCACTGCCTGCCACTCGGAAAAAGACCCGTTTATTCCAACTCTTTGCCTTCTGTCTGCCGACCAGTTCATTATCCAAGTCAATACCTCACCTCCAATCCCGTGTGCCTTAACTTTACACGCTAAATCTAGTCCTGGATGAGCCGCAATTTTCTCCAGTTAAACATTGGGAAGACCAAAGCCATCATCTTTGACCCCTACCATAGATCTCCATACCCTTGCCACCAATTCCCTCCCTCTCCCTGGTCACTGTCAGGTTGAACCAGACTGTTGGCAACCTCGGTTTCGTATTCCACCCTGAGCTGAGCTTCTGACTCCATCCCAAAGACCACCAACTTCCACCTCCATAACATCACCCAACTCCACCTCAGTCTATCTGCTGCTGAAACCTTCCTCCATGCCTTTGTCAGCTCCAGACTTGATTAGTCCAATGCTCTTCCTGGCTGGACTCCCATCCTTTACCCTCTATAAATTTCAGCTCATCGAAGACTCTGGTGCCTGTATCCTGCCCCTCAATAATCACCCCTGTCCTTGTTGACCTACATTGCCTTCTGGTCTCCCAATACCTCCAATTTAAAATTCTCATCCTCACGTTTAAATCTCTTCCAGGCCTCACTCCTTCCTATCTCTGTGCCCGCCTTAGTCCTAAACCCTCCCCAAAACTCTCTGTTCCTCCAACTCTGGCCTCGAGCAAGACTTGGGCTCAAGGGCTTCACCGCATGACTAAAATCATACAGCACAGAAGGAGGCCATTCGGCCTTTCCTGCCTGTTCCAGCTCTCTGGGAAAGCTACCAATTAGTCCCACTCCCCTGCTCTTACCCCATAGCCCCCCAATTTTTTCTTTTTCAAGTATATATCCAATTCCCTTAAGAAAGTTACTGTTGAACCTGCTTCCACCACCCTTTCAAGGCAGTGCATTCCAAATCACAACAACTCTCTGCATAAAACAAAAATTCTCATCTTCCCTCTGGTTCCTTTACCAATTATCTTAAATCTGTTTCCTGGGGTAACAGTTTCTCCTTATTTACTCTATCAAAACCCCACAAAACTAAAAATTGGCGCATTAAAAAAAGTCAACAGATTTTTCTGAGTAGATTCTTTTTAAATACAAAATGGAGTACTTTAAACAAAGAAGTACCTTTAAAATATATTTCAAAATTAAAATCTCGATTGAAGAGTTAAGGAGCATTAACCGGCCCTCCTGCTGGCTCAGGGTATAACTGTGTCACTTGGGATGATACTAAGTCCTATAGGCCAGCACGGTGCCAGTTTGATCCCTGGTGTGTGCGGAGTTAGCTGATTTCAGCCGGGGCTGTACTGGGGCCCTACATTTAGCCTCAGTGATGCTGGGTTAAGGAGGGCACACATCAGCCTTGGCTCCCACGCCCAATTGCCATCCACTGACCCCTGCTGGTAAGTCTGCATGGGTGATCAGCAGGTAAGGACAGGAAAACGCCCTAACAGCCTGCCGTCACTCAATGTCCAGGATCACGGGTGAAGAATGGGCACTAAGGCGAGGTACCAGAGGGCTGCCAGCACTCATAATCCCCACAAGAGTCAGTGGCTTGAGGAGGGGAGAGGAGATTTCCCAGCTGAACAGACAGTGAACAATTTAAATGGAAATGGGTTTATAACTGAACTCTGAGGTCTGGCACATTCAGGGAAGATATGTAGGTGCAATCCAAGCTTTTGTCAAAATGATGCAAAGACAAACCACCATTTTGGGTCTGGACCGTCCCCATTTTGAACCGTCAGTCAAGAAATTTCTAAAGTGAAATCTGTCCCTCGGTTACTCCTGTACGTTAAAATGGAGGCATTTATCATTAAGGGTTTCAAGCAATTGTCATCGCTAGGAAAGAAGACCCTGATCTCTCGTTGCCCCCTTTCCCTCCCCCCTCACTGCCTTGTCCCCTGGCCAGCTTTAGACTCAATAAAATAGCACCAGACCGATTGCCTTTGATGAACACCTTTCCCCCCACCCCAGTGTAAAAGCAACACGTTCTTTTTTTACATTATAAATGTTGCAATTGCCAATACGTAGTGTCATGAGAACAATTATAGCCACCTTGTATATGGATTGCAACATGTATACAGCACATTCTCCTAATCTTTCAACAACTCATTAGGTTTGGAATTAATGACGAGCTGAGAAGAGAACAGGCTGCGAACAGACAGCCAAGCCATTAAGGCAAAGCAGCTCCACCTGCAGCAGAGAGCAGCCTTCAAACCGATTGGTAGGAGGTTTAGGGAAGGGGGGGAGGGGGAACGTCTCCCGTGAACGATCATTTCTAATTTTAGAGAGAATTAACAGCTGGTTTACAGTGTCTCATAAACGAGAGTTATCACACCTTGCAGGAGAAAGCAATCAGAGTTCCTGACAGATTTATCATGGAGATTTGGAACGAGGGCGATATCTGTTTGTGGAAGTTGGGTGTCAGCGTCAACAAACTGTGACTGCGACGGACGGGCTTTGCATTCGGAGTGACGTGAAATTATCAGCCTCCATCAAGTGACATTTCTGTGTGACACGTGTTTAATTGTCGCAATTTGAAATCTGGCAAAATGGATTTGTGAAGCAAATCAATCAACGGCCTCATTTTCCAGACCTCGGACTCACAGATTATAGTGCACACAGCTGTAAGACGGTATCCAACACTGCATCTACAGCAGGCTCATGGTCCAGAGTCCACCAACACATTCTCGAGGGCAACTAGGCAATGGGCCCACAGCCCAAGAATAAATGTAAAAATAAAAGGTGCAGGTTGCTATGACAATTGATAGTTGTTATGTATGCCACTGCCTGAAAGGGCGGTGAAAGCAGATTCAATAATAACTTTCAAAAGGGAATTGGATCAATAATTGAATGGGAAAAATTTGCAGGGCTATGGGGAAAGAGCGGTGGAATGGGACTAATTGGAGAGCTCTTTCAAAGAGCCGGCACAGGCACGACGGGCCGAATGGCTTCCTTCTGTGCTGTATCATTCTATGATTCTATGTCCCGTAAGTTTGAGCACTTGACCAGTGATGGTGCTGAGTGTCTGGAAATTCACTTGAGTGAAAGGCGAACACTCAAAGTGTAATTGTTACTGTTTTATACGTCTCTTAATAGATTATAAAAACTTGGACTGAAGCCTCTAAAATTGATGAATGTACAATGACCAAAAGAAAGACAGTCTTGCATTTATATAGCGCCTTTCAGGACGTCCCAAAGCGCTTTACAGCCAATGAAGTACTTTAAAAAAAAATGTAGTCACTGTTGTAATATAGGAAACGCGGCAGCCAATTTGCACACAGCAAGCTCCCACAAACAGCAATGTGGTAATGACCAGATAATCTGTTTTAGTGATATTGGTTGAGGAATAAATATTGGTCAGGCCACCGAGGAGAACTCTCCTGCTGTTCTTCGAACTAGTGCCATGGAATCTTTTACATCCACCCGAGAGGGCAGACGGAGCTTCGGTTTAACATCTCATCCAAAAGATGGCACCTCCGACAGTGGGACTTGAACCCACGACCTTCTGACTCAATGGCGAGAGTGCTACCCACTGCGCCACAGCTGACATTTAAGAGATGTTGCTGAGCAGTAAGGAGAGACTATGCACACCTCAATCACCAGTGACCCTTGGTGGTAGAAGAGCAATTTACATAAAATGAGTTAACGATGGGCCATCCTGATAACCACCTACAAATTATTTCTTTACAAACAAAATGACCCCGCTACCCTTCCCCTCCCCCCCCACATCACCACACATGAACTGAGCAGAGTGATCGGCACCAAACTATCACAAGGTGGAAGAAAACTCCCTGTAAAAGTTAACACTGTATTACTCCCATTTTCAGTCCATGCTTCCTCTCAACCTTTTTTATGTTTTAAATCTGTCGGTCACAAAGAGAGTCTGGAAGCAGATATAATGTGCGCCATCCCCACTACCCCAAGAGTGAGTTCTGTGCCAGTGACTTTAATTGGGAAATGCTGCCCATAGTTCATAGCCAACTGGCTCTATTCATGAGGTCACTGGAGCGGATATTTATGATGTTCCGATTGGACGGAGTAGATTCTGTATAAAATACCCATTCCCAGATGGGATTCGGCTATTTGTCAATACTAACAGAATATCATTTCTTCATTCTGACGGTGGAAACAGCAGATGGTAAGGGAGAGCAGTGTACGAGGCAAAATGTTGAGCTTGCTTCAACTTGACTGGGTTGATGGGATTGAGCTGCAAACAGGTTTCAAATCAGCTTAGTTATAGAATCAGAGAATCTTACAGCACAGAAGGAGGCCATTAAGCCCATCGTGCCTGTGCCGGCTCTTTGAAAGAGCTATTCAATTAGTCCCACTCCCCTGCTCTTCCCCATAGTCCTGCAAATTTTTCCTTTTTAAGTATAACTCCTGTTCCCTTTTGAAAGTTACTACTGAATCTGCTTCCACCACCCTTTCAGGCAGTGCATCCCAGATCATAACAACTCGCTGTGTAAAAAATATTTCTCCTCATCTCCCCTCTGGTTCCTTTGTCAATTATCTTAAATCTGTGTCCTCCGGTTACCGACCCTCCTGCCAGTGGAAACAGTTTCTCCCTATGTACTCTATCTAAACCCCTCATAATTTTTAACACCTATTAAATTTCCCCTTAACCTTCTCTGCTGTAAGGAGAACAATCCCAGCTTCTCAAGTTTCTCCAGATAACTGAAGTCCTTCAACCCTAGTATCATTCTGTCAAATCTCCTCTGCACCCTCTCCAAGGCCTTTTTAAAGCTAGATTGCTCTGCCCGACAGAACAGTCGAACCGACAGTCAGTGAACGAAACTAGAGATTGGCCAACCTCCCTCCTATTGGGTACTGTCGACTGCAAGAAGCACGGCGCCAGCTTTGGTTTGGAGCTCGGTGGGTTGCAGTCAGCAAGAGCTGAGGTGAACTGAAATTCTGCAGCCAGCCAGGCTTGCCGAGCCGAGACGCGGAGATGGACCTGCAGAAACAGCTAAGCAGCTGCCAGCTCCGGCTACAAAACCAACATCCAGTTACCGTAGAAACACGTCATTGTCCTCGTGGCTGCAGACCATTTGCCAATGACTCCCCTGACCTAAGGAACAGCACCTCATCTTTCTATTGGGCACTTCACAACCTTCCGGCCTCAACATTGAGCTTAGCAGCTTCAGATCTTAGTCATCCATTTTCTCTAGGACATTCTGTAACCATTTACAGCTCCTCTGGACCCATATTTTGTTTCCATGTTTGTCACATTATCAGCTCCTCATGCCTTGCACCCTCAACCCTTTTGTCATTTAATCACTGCTGCCCTCCACCCTCTCACAGACCTCTCCCTTTAGTTCCTTTCCTCTGGTAACTAGTCCAAGTGAGTGTTAGTACGCTATCTGACTGCAGAGGGCGTCGCCACCAATCCCCAACCTACCCTCGTGTGACCGTCACACACATGCACTTCCAGCAGGAATCACTGAAGAGCATGTGCCCTAGTCCAGGGCACTGAGGCCAATTGTAACACCTAGATCAGCTAACTCACTCAGAATGGTCACCGAACCATGACCTTTCTGTCCTCCATGGTGCATTTGCCCACTGCAGCATTTCGTAGGATAGTCTTAACAGAACCAGCCTTAATACGGAGATGCTTCCTGCAACAACTCATTCTGCAGTTTGCAAACTCATTTCAGGGTCCCTGATTTTGATCACAACCCCAGCTAGAAAAAAATTGGGCATGTCAGCTGAGGATAGAATCAGACTCATCCGTTACAGCCCCCATGGTTGAATAGCTTGCAACACAACCTGCCCAGGCTCACACATGAACAATGGCCACCTGGGGGAGTCAGCACTTACAGAATGAGGGCAGGGTGAGGGGGAAGGGGGCAAAAGGACAGAAGCCTCAGGTAGGCCAAAGTAAAGTGTGCATCTGCTTAAAATCAGACCAGCACTTGAGCTGCAATAGGGATCTAGATTCCAGCACACACTGAGGCACTGAGCAACAGGCTGGGCATTTAAATGTAAATGTGATTTGTTTCCAGTCAGCTTTTGACAGACACCAGGGGTCAAATCCCTTCTTTACGTTCAAATGTGCCGGGTCCTGATAAGAGACATTCACCTCCCGTTATAAGGTGGGATGCGGGATATCATCACTCACGCGAGTCAGCCGTCGTAATTACAACTGCACACTCCGGTGCAGCCTGCCTCCGAGAAATTAGATAGCAGATACATTAAAGCTGAAACCAATTTATATACCGCAGCTACAATACTGTATTCACCACTGCCCTTGAGTTTCAACAAAATACTTTCAGAAAGCTTCAAAATTATTGATTCCTTCTTTCTATCTACAACTTTCCTGAGGGATAAAAATGCTGCAAGTTCCAACACAGCGCCGAATTGTAATCTGCTCCTCGCCAACCGATATTGGCTCCCGGTCCGGCTACGCCTCGAATTTAAAATTCTCATCCTTGTGTTCAAATCCCTCCATGGCCTCACCCCTCCCTATCTCTATAACCCCAGCCCTACAACCCTCCGAGATATCTGCGCTCCTCCAATTCTGGCCTCTTGCGCATCCCCGATTTTCATCGTTCCACCATTTGCGGCCGTGCCTTCAGCTGCCTGTGCCTTAAGCTCTGGAATTCCCTCCCTAAACCTGTCCGCCTTCTCTCCTCCTTTAAGACGCTCCTTAAAACCTACCTCTTTGACCAAGCCCTGTCCTAATATCTCCTTTTGTGGTTCGGTGTCAAATTTCGTCTGAAAACGCTTCTGTGAAGCGCCTTGGGATGTTTTTACTATGTTAAAGGCGCTATATAAATGCAATTTGTTGCTGTTCTCTCAGGAGCAGTGAAGAGGAAAAATAGAAAGGGACCCAATTCCATCAGGTCTCCATACTCCTCTGAACCGCTCCAGGAGTTCCTGGGGCTATTCCTGCTGATGTAACTGCAGGGCCAGTGTTCGTACTTCAATGAGGCGGGGACAATTCCCAGCGCCTGCCCCAGTTAGCTGGTGGAACGCTGGTTGGTCGCAGTAGCCTCGGGGCACCTGAAGGAAGCTGCAGCAAAGGCCTGCCTCCACACCCCCCACCCTGGACTCCTGCCGACAGGAGAAACAACGGGGTTCCCCAGGGACAAGCCAAAGACTTCTCGGGCAAGTTAAAATCGTCCTTCCTCAGACAATCTGAAGCGGTCAGTGGGGCCTTGAAGTCGGCAGGCAGGAGCGCGGCCAAGCAAGAGACCCAGGCGGAAAGAGCCCCGGGCAGCTGCTTCCTCGGAGCTGCGGGGCTGCGCCTGTCAGGTGCCCAAATGAGGAAAACCTACCCAGCGTCCTCAGAGAGGGGAGCAAAATGGCAGAGAGACACACATACAAAAAAAACTTGCATTTCTACAGCACCTTTCACCACCTCAGGACGTCCCAAAGCACATTTCAGCCACCGAAATACTTTTGAAGTGGAGTCACTGTTGTAATGTAGGAAACGCAGCAGCCAAACTACACACAGCAAGCTCCCACAAACTGCAATGAGATAATGACCAGATAATCTGTTTTTAGTGATGTCGGTTAAAGGATAAATATTGGCCAGGACCAGGGAGAACTCCCCTGCTCTTCTTTGAAATAGTGCCATGGAATCTTTTGCATCCACCTGAGAGGGCAGACGGGGCCTCGGTTTATATCTCATCCGAAAGACAGCACCTCCGACAGTGCAGCACTCCCTCAGGACTGCACTGGAGTGTCAGCTTAGATTATGTTCTCAAGTTCCTGGAGTGGGACTTGAACCCACAACCTTCTGACTCGGAGTTGAGAGTGTGACCACTGAGCCACAGCTGACACCTAAATATAATTTGCTCAGAGTGTGGGGTAAGCAGTCTCAAAAGAAAGACACCTGCAATAAAAAAATCCCCCAAAAATCCTTATTCCTGAAAGTGAATCATGACAGAGAATGAATTTGGAAAAATATAATACTTGACTGAAAACATGCTTCTACTTCTAAGCTATTTGGTCCACAAGGTAATAAAATCCTAGTTAACTTACACCCGACGCCCCCCCCCCCCCCCCCCCCTCCCTTCTGTCAGTTAGAGAATTGGGCTGGGGAAGAACTGGAGAAGTTGGCAGCTAGGTCATCCCTGAACACTTGTTCAAGCAGCCCGATAATAGCAATACCAGTCTTAGCCTAGAAACCGGTCACCTACTCTTGGATATGGGTGACATGTAACCCAGACAGGCCACAGCAAGGGGAAGGAGAAAAGAGGCTTGCTAAACAGAGTAATAAGCACCCTCACAGAGGAAAAGTAATAGTTACTTTTATATTCTTTGCACTATGTACAACTTCCTTTTTCCCCTTTAGTCCGGTCTTATTGTGTGTTTCTGGCCTCCATTCTACTAGAAACCCTTAATCTTACTTCCACCTTTCCCAATCCCATTTTCGCATTCCCTCGAGTGAGCACCATCTTCACGCTCCATGAACCCCCTTCTAACAGTCGCTGATCAAAAATGTGTGTGTTAGGATTTTTCAGTGTAGCACGGAACGCACGGCCTGAAAGGGTGGTGGAAGCAGATTCAATAGTAACCTTCAAAAGGAAAATCAGATAAATACATGAAAAGGAAACATTTGCAGGGCTATGGGGAAAGAGCAGGGGGAGTGGGGCTAGTCGCATAGCTCTTTCAAAGAGCCGGCACGATGGGCCGAGTGGCCTCCTTCTGTGCTGTATGATTCTATGAAACAGCAGCAGAACAGATACGCCCTTAAGACACGATGGGGTAGAATTTCCACAGGCCTTCTCCTGCCGTAACTTCAGTGGAAGATCTGCGGAAACTCTGGAGAAATGGCATTAGCGGTCGTTTCCAACGAAGTTACGGCGGAAGATTGGGAAAATTCCCCACGGAAATTGAACGCCAATACATCCTGGAGATAGAGAACAACCTAAGTCTGGAGCAAGAAGAGCGCTTTGGCTCAATGAAGCTCCTCCACCCAGAGTCATTATTCTGTTGTGGATCTGCCCCACTTGTTGATGCTCTAAATTCTGTCCCCACCTGCTCTGGAGAAAAATTTCAATCTGTGCTATTATCTTTACAGCCCTCAAACCCGCTTCTTAACAGATATCGATCCAGCTGCTGTTTTAAAGGTTTCGATTGACCCTGAATTAAATATCTTCTCTGGAAGTGCTCCCCTTGTTCACTATCCTGTGGGAGGTGCAGGAATTCCAATCTTTTATCTCCCGGTTGCGGCCAAAGCAGAAACTCTACCCCCATGTCCTGATGCTGTCTTCATCCAACCTCGGCACTCCAGCACTTCCTGAAATCATTCGCTGGATACAGACGCCGAATAGGCGCCAAATCCAAAGACTTCCAATGTAACAGCACAAGGCTGAATGTTTACACAGTGGGACAGGGATTGAACAATTGAAATGCAACAGGCCCAGTGAATGTACCGGGAGTTTTACACTTCCATAGCCAATCACAGCCTTTAGTTTGGAATATAGCAACAGAAACACAACATTTATTAGCGAAAAGTAAATTTGTAATATGTATACAAGAAATATCTTTTGTACTCAGACAGGATGAGTGTTTTGAATAGACTCACAGAATGATACAGCACAGGAGGAGGCCATTTGGCCTGTCGTGCCTGTGCTGGCTCTTTGAAAGAGCTATGCAATTAGTGCCACTCCTCTGCTCTTTCTCCATAGCCCTACAAATATTTCCCCTCTAAGTATTTATCCAATTCCCTTTTGAAATTTATTATTGAATCTGCTTCCACTGCCCTTTCAAGCAGTGCATTCCAGATCATAACTCGCTGCGTAAAAAAAATTCTCAGCTCATCTCTTGGGGGGAGAAATTCGGTATCGCCCCGTTTGGGGCGCAATTATTGGCCGGACACAAAGTTTAGCGCCTGGCGCTAATTATCGCCTCCGACTGCATACTTGGCTTCTATCGCCCCTGGAGGTGATTGGAGCGCTAAATCAGGCGCTACACACCTCTCTTAAGGCGCTAACGCCGAGGCGCGAGGCGCTATCTCAGAGCACTGGCGAAGCTCATGTGATGTCAGTTAGCAATGGAACACAGACACACTGGTGCCGGCCAGTTCTTAAAGGGGAAGGTTGATCTTGCTCTCCATCCACACCCTGTTCATTGCAGCCTTGAATCTCGGCCTGGAGAGACCTGTACATCAAATCTGCTGGAAAGAACAATGGAGAGGCCCAGGAAAAGAGCTCAGAATGCAGCCCCCTTAGTCTCTTCTAAATCGATGCAAGGAAGGTCAAATCAAAGTGAACCTGCAAAGTGCTGCTCAGTACCCAAAACTCCTTCACACAGCGTTGAATCTCTCCAGAAGTCTCTCTCTCTCAGAATGCGTAGTGCAAAAATGTCGCCGACAAAAAAAGGCAGGAAGCGGGCGCCTTTAAATAGCGCTCCCCCAGTCCCTTCCCGACTGCAAAACGTTCCCCTCTACCTGTCGTTGCTAGCGGCAGGCGGAAAGGCAGGGGGTGCCACTCAATATCTGGTCCGGGGCGTTACCGGGGCGCTGCACGCTCGACTAACGTCACGATCTGCCGCAAAATGTCTGGTCAATTTCGCCGCGTCCGGGCGCTAGTTGCTTTGCGCCCCATTAGCACCCTAAGAGGCGCAAAGCAATCTGTGTCCTACTGACCCTCCTACCAGTGGAAGCAGGTTCTCCTTCTCAACTCTATCAAAACCCTTCATGATTTTGAACACCTCTATCAACTCTCCCTTTAACCTTCTCTGCTCTATGTAGAACAATGCCAGCTTCTCCAGTCTCTCCAATAATCTCCAAGATATCAGAAACAAGGGCATAGAGGGGCTGAAAATGGAATTAGACGCTTGCCTTGGAGTGCTAGCTACTGGAAGGACGAGCTTGGTTGGGCCAAATTGCCCTTTCTTGTCCTCGACTGTTCATCTGATTTCAGAATAGCTGAAACTGCTGACTGTTAAAGGAATAATGGACAATGGAGAGAGACTGTAATCAGAAGCAGTGTCAAACCCCAAGAGCAAGTAAATATTGTTTAGGAGTCTCAGCTGATTTTATATTACAGCCAGGAAGTCACTGTCTGTTGTTACTAAGATATAGTGGGAAATGTTTGTAAGTAATGATGTTTTAGCATGTTAAATCAGGGTATGCTTTGTTTTGTTTTAGTCTGTTCTCAGTTTGTGTGGGAAGAGACAGCAGTGCAGGACGTTCCTTGAAAGGCATTAAATGTCACACAGTGAGCTGCAGCATTCAGCCCACGAGGTGTGATTTTACAGGATTAGTCTGTGCTTTCTCCATATATGGGCAGAGCACAGATCGGATAGTCTGAATCTGTCTGTAGGGCATCAACTGGAACTGAACTGGTGTTGTCAAACTGACTACAGGGGTGGCTGGTGCGGAGGGACCACTGTTTTTTGGGATTGAGCTTAGGTGCACGGAGCATTGCCCTGCATCTGAGCCGAGCAATGCCAGTTTGTTAACTCTGCATTTATTTCAAAGAGGAGAAATGCAAAACAGACGTGACTGAAGGTGGCGGGGCTGCCCAAAGGGAGTTGATGACAAGCAATCGCACTTTACAGAGGTGCGAAAAGTTGCTTGAACTGCCTGAAATAGCCAGCCCGCTTAATCGGGTTTAAGCGGTGCCTTTGTAACTGACGCCTATGGTAATGTCAGTGCCGTTTGCCCGATATAGGCAACTGCCGGGGAGAAACAGGGACGGTGTAAGTGATTGGGCCTTGAATGTCTCTCTTGTATCTTGGTGGCCAGAACTGGACACAATATTCAAGGTGTGGTCTGACAGGTAGGCACTATAGTCAAAAGAATAGAATACAAGTCAAAGGAAGCAACGATGTACAATGCTTTGGTCAGACCACACCTCGAATATTGTGTCCGGTTCTGGTCAAGGAGATACAAGAGAGAGATTCAAGTGCTGGAGACAGCGCAGAGAAGAGGTACGAGACTGATCCCCAGGGTTTGGGTTTTAGGTATGAGGAAAGACTGGAGAGACTTGGGCTTCACAGCGTGGAAAGGAGGAGTCGGAGAGGTGATCTTAGAGGTGTCTAAGATTATTGAGAGTATGCAGAAAATTAACCTGGATTATTATTTTAAACTAAACTACAGGAGTAGAACCAGGGGACTCAGATTCAAACTACTATATGGCAATCTGAGGACTGATATCAGGAAATTCTTCACACAATGAGTGATCAATGTGTGGAATAAACTTCCAGATAGAGTGGAGGCAAAAACCCTGCGATTATCTAAGAACAAGTAGATGCGACAATACGGGGGGGGGGGGGGGTTAGGATCTCTCTGGATGGATGAATTCTCTGGATGGATGAATTAAGATGGGCTGACTGGCCTTCCCTATCTTATGGTGACGACATCAAAATTATGCAGAAAGGAATTTTCTTTGATTGCATTGAGCTACCAGACTTCGAATAACATCAGTAGAGATACAGTCAATAACACAGGGTGCTGGGGGAGGGGTTACTGAGTGACACTGTGAGGGAGCTGGATTAGCATCAGTAGAGATACAGTCAGTAACAAGCAGCCATTCTGAACGACCCAAAGTGAATGGGAGGGCTCTTAATTCAAGCTATACCTGAGCATGCCTGAGGCTGACTGGATGTAAAATGTGAAAGTACGTCCAGTTCTCTCGCACCCGCGACCATTTAACCTCGAGCAAGAGGAGAGAAAAATCGCCAAATCCACTGCCAATTGTGTGGAACAATGGAGAATAATGAATGAAGAGAGTTATTACAAGTGTGTAATCGGATCAAGGGCTTCAGACGCAGTAATAAACCACAAGGGTAGAGAAGCAAATGTTTGATATAATCGAGTTATACTGCAGTCCCAGTGCTTCAGTCTTTGCGGTTTGCTTCTGTGGTGACCAGGAATCAGACAGTTGTATCACAGGCAGAGAAATGATCTTTGGCTCCTTACAGAGAAATAGCACATGCTGCATCTGTTAAAATGTTCAGCATAAATGAAGACGAGCATTTCACCTGTTGCAGCAAATCCCTTTTCAACTCTGTTGCTGAAAGACCGACACAACAGAGAGGCTGGACCTGTGCCCACGTAACATAAGAACATAAGAACATAAGAAATAGGAGCAGGAGTAGGCCAATCGGCCCTTCGAGCCTGCTCCGCCATTCAATAAGATCATGGCTGATCTGATCCTCACCTCAAATCTAAAGAACACAAGAAGTAGGAGCAGGACCCGGCTACTCAGCCCCTGGGCCCGCTACGCCACCCACAGGGCCTCGACCGATCCGAACTCAGCCTCATGTCCAATTTCCTGCCCGCTCCCCGTAACCCCTAATTCCCTTTACTTCTAGGAAACTGTCTATTTCTGTTTTAAATTTATTTAATGATGTAGCTTCCACAGCTTCCTGGGGCAGCAAATTCCACAGACCTACTACCCTCTGAGTGAAGAAGTTTCTCCTCATCTCAGTTTTGAAAGAGCAGCCCCTTATTCTAAGATTATGCCCCCTAGTTCTAGTTTCACCCATCCTTGGGAACATCCTTACCGCATCCACCCGATCAAGCCCCTTCACAATCTTATATGTTTCAATAAGATCGCCTCTCATTCTTCTGAACTCCAATGAGTAGAGTCCCAATCTACTCAACCTCTCCTCATATGTCCACCCCCTCATCCCGGGGATTAACTGAGTGAACCTTCTTTGTACTGCCTCGAGAGCAAGTATGTCTTTTCTTAAGTATGGACACCAAAACTGTATGCAGTATTCCAGATGCGGTCTCACCAATACCTTATATAACTGCAGCAATACCTCCCTGTTTTTATAATCTATCCCCCTAGCAATAAAAGCCAACATTCCGTTGGCCTTCTTGATCACCTGCTGCACCTGTATACTAACTTTTTGATTTTCTTGCACTAGGACCCCCAGATCCCTTTGTACTGCAGTACTTTCCAGTTTCTCGCCATTAAGATAATAACTTGCTCTCTGATTTTTCCTGCCAAAGTGCATAACCTCACATTTTCCAATATTGTATTGCATCTGCCAAATCTCTGCCCACTCACCCAGCTTGTCTATATCCCCTTGTAGGTTTTTTATGTCCTCCTCACTTTCTACTTTCCCTCCCATCTTTGTATCATCTGCAAACTTTGATATGTTACACTCGGTCCCCTCCTCCAAATCGTTAATATAGTTAATATAATAATATGTCTGTATATGGCACACCTAGCTTTGCCAGTCAGTCAGGCTTTTGTCTCCCTGCAAAGGGAGGCCCCAGCAAATGGCAATGAACAGATGTTTTTCCTTTGCGGAACTCAAAGGCGGCTCAAAAGTAAACTGTGCTGCCCCCCACTTCTGAAACAGCCTTCAGTCATCTCGGCCCCACTCCGGGGACTCCCTCCCTAAACCCTTCTGCCCGGCCTTTTAAAAACCTTCTCAAAACCGTATCGGACACAACCCTTCCACAAAGGTTTGGCGTCAGCTCCATTTCTTCTGTGAGGCCCTGTGGGATATTTTTCTCCATTAAAGCTGCTGTATAAATACGAGTTGTTGTTGAATCCTGCAAGCCCTCACTACCATTAAGAAAAAGATCGACGCCCAATAGCAGCCCCTTCCCTCACCTCTAGCCTCTGACCTCTCTCTCTTTCGTCTTTCTCTATTTTCCTGGGACTGCCACACTCGGTGTAGACTTAAGACATAAAAGATTGCTTGTTGTAGACGCAGACAGCAGATCCTTGGAATGATGAAATGAAGTTGAACACAGCAGTGTTTGGCTGCTGGATCTGCCTGTACCGGATTCAGAGGAGCAATCTGACAGATTGACAACCTTGCTGGCATTGGTCTATAAATGTCTGGGGTAAGGTGTACTTTGCAGCTTTACAAACGGTCTTCCACGGATTTCCAGAGGCGTTAGACAATAGGCTTTCATGTTTTTATGTATGCAATAAGCAGACACTTTCTTTTCACTGGCTTGCACCTAAAACATGCATGATTTTATTGAAGAAATCACACGCTCAGCTGATCCACCCATATTTGTAGATATTATCGTTTAAGATATGGCCCCAGATCCTCGGGAGGTCCGGGTATATTCTGCCTCCCCACTTTAATTCCCTCCTCCACTCTTGATGGTGCTCTCAACTACTTCCACAAATGCAATCCCAAGGGTGCCCTCATCAAACCCAAGTCCGCCGCTGCTCACATTCAGAAGGTTCGGGTAACACACCCCTCTCTCACACAGTCCTGACCAGGATGCAAGAAAAATGTTTGTTGGTCAGGCCTCTAGCCTCCAACCTCTCCCTCGTTGTAATAATTCTCAGCTTTCAGGACTACAATGGGCAGTGCTCCCCAGAATTCAGCTCACTTGTTCTTTCTAAGTTCCAAATACACCACCCTATACATGGACTGCCCGGGGAGGTAACTGAGGCTGATAATATCAGTACCTTTAAGAGGCAGTTGAGGAGGTATTTGGGGAGCAAATCATTTGAGCGATGGGGAGTGTTCTGTTTTTGAACTCCAGGGCTGGTCAGATTGACCAAATGGTCCTTCCCACTCCTGTACATTCCTACAGTTAATGCTGTTTCTTTTCCCTGCATCTTTACTGGGTCACAATCAAGGCTCATCCCACTGCCTCCAATTCGCTCTTTTCTAGGAAATCAAAACTGTGGAACTGCTTGCTACCTGGTTTTCACTCCCATTTGTTCAGCTGCACTGCGAACACTCAGTTTTTCAATGATGTTCTTACTGTAATGTACACATCCTTAATCTCTGCGATCAGTGGAGATTGCCTCTTCAGCAATTCCGCTTTTCATGGTAAACTGTTTTTCCTCTAACTGCCTGCTAATGAAATCAAGGCACTGTACTGACTCGGGGCTTGAATGTACAGTGTGGTGGGTTGGGGGTGGGTGGAGAGGGTCCAATTCAAAAGAAGGCAAGAATTTTTTTAGCTGGACAAATTGACAAGAGAATATTACCCCATACAATCCGCAGCAATTTCTGTGCAAGTCAGATATCACTGCAATGTCAGGTCAATAAGGGACCCAGAGTGTTTCATTCTGCCTAGCAACACCAAACTCAACTTTAATCAGTAGGCAAGCTTGGATATGTGACAGGCTTTTAAAAATAGTTCAATCAATATGACTGCTGGAAGGCCTGTGCGACTACTCTAGTTTGGGGGAGGGAAAAGGAGAAGGAGAAGGATCCTTTGACTGACATTTTCAACGAGTGCCCGAGAGAGGATTGATCAATATATCAGCTAATGTCACTCGGATTATGCAGATTGCGTCCTCCTTGGGGAAAAATCTGCACACAGACCATAATATTGGAGAGCTCTGGGGATAGAAAGCGTGCACTGTCACCACTGACCTTGTGCCAAATACCATCCTTAGCACAAAGATCACGCCGCCTTGTAACATTCCTCGCTCCCTGAAATCGCTCCACAAAATGAGTTCCAACCTCTGGCAAACTCCCTCTCTGCACTGAAGAGGTCAAACAGACGCTGTCGTTTATTGCTGTACCAATACGAACGAAGGCAAAAGACTCGGCACATCAATGCACACTTCTGCAAATACAAGTACAGCTGCAGCAACATGTGTATGGCTTTAACCAAAAAAACACAAGAGAAGAGAGATTCATATATTGCTTAAATTGACTTCTGTTTGATGTCGGCATGTTACGAGCCTAGAAATTACTGTTGCGGATCATGCGTTACTATGACAATCCTCTGTATGGTTTTTAAACACAGGCATTTTAATTTAGAGTTCCAGCTCCTCAGGTGCAGAAGTACAGTTGTACTAAATTGTGTCCTGTACAGAGTTAAAAACAGGTGCTGCCCAACCGCTTGCTCATTTTTTGTAATGTAATCTTAGTGCACGGTTGTCATGTAGGAACAGGAATAGGCCATTCAGCCTCCCGAGCCTGTTCCCATACACAACGCACTGCAGTAACATGTTCTAATAATCTAATTAAGAAGTAATTAAAAGCAAAGAAAATAATACAAGAATGAACTGGAGTAGAGACAAACATGCACACACACACAGCACAGTATGCAGTATACCCTGTATCCATGGGACAGTGTGCAGTGTGACATTTCCATTTATTACACCGACTCTCTGGATGAGAGTGTGAATGAGTGCTAAAACGTGGGTAGTTTTGCAATGGGGGAGAGAAAGAGCATCAGCATCATCTCCCACTGAAACAGAACATCGGGCATTTTTATCCAATTAGTAAATTCCAAGAAAGAACCAAATTGATGATTCATTAAATGTTCTGCGGAGCAAAGCAAGTCACATTGAACAAAATTACTTACAGCATGTTGTGTGACACTCGATGGAAAATTAATCTGCTAACTCTTTTATTATTGAGAGTATTTTCTGAACTGAAATGCATTCCTTGTAGAAATGACGACAATGAATCACCCTGGGACTCTTCTCAAATTGCATGCAATTAAGACAAAAATAGTCCTTCACTTTGATTTATGAATATTGACTAAAGGTCTGTTTTATTCGCTCTCAACAGTTTTCTCCCTTCCCCTGCTGAAGATGTTGCAGTGGTGGAGTTCCCCAAGGCAGTCATCCTCTGGAACCTTGTCCAAGTGGTCAAGATTTCTGTGCAAGTTAGCAGGCTGCTAATCCACTGGGGGTGGGGAAGGAGGGGGCGGCAATACAGCGGATTCTGATCCCATCCTCGTCTGTCATCCACACACATGCACTTCACGTGGGGCTCAGCGGATAATGATCCGCAATTCTCTCCTCTCTACTCCAGGGGGCGCTGACTCACTGCCCTGGCCGAAGTCAGCCTGGGGCCTTCCTGGTCTGCAGGGCTCAGCTACTCAAAAGGCCAAATGGTCAGGTTTCACTGACTACACTTCAAAAAGTACTTCATCGGCTGTAAAGTTCTTTGGGACGTCCTGGGGTCGTGAAAGATGCTATATAAATGCAAGTTAGTTGGTTAGTTAGATAGTTTTTTTTTCTATCTTTATTTCTTTCTTTCTCTGAATATAATCTCTGAAGTAGCACTAACGTTTCTTAAACTCCATTGCAGAGTGGAATCTGTTACTCAAGGTATAAAATATGGCAACCCAACCCCCGACGTTTCCTAGACGCTCCGCGGTCACGCAGCTCTCAGCCGGTCCCGCGTAGCCCGGGACCGGCTTTCTCAATGTTAAGTTCCGCTCTTGCGCGAAACTGTGAAGGGGCCGCGCATCCAAAAAAAATACGAGGGAACATTGTCAACCACCCCCACCCACACCACAAAACCATGAGCCTCTGTGCCTCGACAATATTTGCTAATAATGTCTTTTCCCCCCCACCCCCAAACAGGCAGTTGGTGCCCTGCTACAGATTGCCATCTAGGGATCGCCATCCAATGGAAAGTGCTCATCATAGAGCGAGTTCAGCTGCGATGACCTCTACGGTCGAATTGCCTGCTGACACTCACGGTCTCGGTTCGGACACGAGGGTGAGGAACCGGAGGGCACTCAGTGTTCATGGAACGGTGCCCGCGAGTCCTTCAGGAGAGATGGCAGTAAATTGGAAAGAATAAACCTCGGGGAGAAACCACTGACGCTGCTGAGCACAGAGACAGTCGACTTACAATAGTTTGAAGAAAGGATGTTGGACCATGAGGAGCATCATCACCACCACCGAGGCTGCTCCCAACAGCCCAATTAAACTCATGCGTTTTCCAATCTTTACTCTGTCATTTGCAAACACGCCTTTTTAAAAAAAAAAAACTGCTCAAGTAAAAATATAAATAACTTCCTACTTGAAGGGCACTGCATCTGGTACCTTGAAGGATTCTGTACACCTAATCTCTATAGAACAACGATAAACTGTGCCTTTTATTGCTCCGATTGGTTATTACAACTCACTTTGCTTCCTTCACATAACTAGGACGTTAAAATGTTAATTAACCTCATCTCCATGGATTAATGCCCTGGGGAAATGAGACACTATACGGGTCACAAATCATAAGACCCGCGCCCGGGGGACTGGGGGTGATTATAGAGAGTCGTTATTTCACTAATTTGTACACATTAATGTGTGCATTATTTAACCACTTGATGCACGGTGGAAAGCCATCAAATTATATTCGTTTAAGTCTAGACAAACAGATGGATCTAAAAGAAATGAAAGAAAAATTAAAAAGAACCTGCATTGGGTTCTAAAAGTTAAAATTCCCTCAAAAGGAAACATCAAGGACTTCTTGAATTGGTTGCACGTTGACAGGAGTCACTGAGCAGAAGGGTAGAAAACACAGGGGAAGAGTCTATAGGGGACTGGATACTTGTTCCGTGAAATGCATGGAAGGTCAAGTATTAAATCATGCAGCGACTGACATTTTTCTGGAGTTTGTCACGTGAGAGAAATCATTGAGCGGGAGAAAAGGCTGCAAGTTTGAAAGGGAGATGGGCGAGGGGAGCGGAGAGGCATATCAAAGATATCATTTCTTAGAAGGCTTTTGAAGGAAGGGAAAGCCAAAGGGATGGCCGATGAAAAGTAACCCTCTCCCCTCCAAAACACCTCCAGCATCACCAACAGGTCAGAATACAATATCTTGGCTGGACTGTCACAGCATGAGCCGCCACTTATCGAGCACCCCATCGTTAACCCTGTATCGTTACCACCATCACATGCCCGCATCTGCCGAGAAGACCAAAAAGATTCCTGTATACAACGGAAACTGCACACGGTGTAAATAGCAAATAAATCCCAGCGTTAATCCGATCCGAATAATAATCCCAGCTGTGATCCGATCAGAAACGCTATAAATGGCAGCAAATCCCTCGAATAATAATCCCAGCAGTAATCCGATCACAAGGTTCAGACGTCACTTGTTAAGTGCTCAAACGTAAGAACAGGAGGAGGCCATTCAGTCCCTTGAGCCTGTTCCGCCATTCAATTAGATCATGGCTGATCTGTATCTGAACTCCATTTACTTGCGTTGGTTCCGTAGCCCTTAATATTCCTTGCCTAACAAAAATCTATCAATCCCAGCCTCAACAGCTTTGGGAGAGTGTGTTCCAGATTTAAGAGCTCAGCCCCCCTCAGTTAGATAGGTGAAACAAAGCCCACAATGCAGAGTACCATCAAGGTTGAAAAGAAGACAATATAAATCATGAAGTACCGATTAGGCATTGGCAAGCTTGGGCTTCAGAAGCTTGGTGACTATAGAAGGAAGGAAAGACGAGGGGGATTAAGAAGCGCCACAGTTTAGCAGCCCTGGGAAAGAATAAGTTTGAGTAGAAAGACACTTTGATGCGTCTTGATTTCTACACAATGACTATGAAACAAAGAGAGTGTGTGTGTAATCACACTATAACTATATTGTTGGTGCGATGTGGTTCTGCTTCAGTTCACACTGTAATTGTTGAGTGAATGCAGCCGGAATTTAGACTCAGGGCTTGACGGGAAACCAGAGTGAGGAGGAGTATGCCTCTTAGAAGGAGGTAGTCTCACTCCACTTTACTTTGGAGTCAGCTTGGGCCTTGACATTCAATTTACATTCCACAGCTTAGACTTTCTGGCAGAAGTGAAGCGAGCGGGTGCTTCCGCCCAGCCAAGGTGCCCCCCCGACACCAGCTACATTTCTGGCCCCAGGATCGATAACGTGCAGAAGGTTGGGGGCACTATGCTCTCACATGGGGATCCAGTCCGCGGGCAAAAACATTCAGTGGCAAAAAGAAGTGCGCAAATTGAACAAAAAAGTTAATCAAGAAGCATTCCCTCACTCGATGGGGCCTGTGTAGGACTGTGCTCCAAGACCACATACGTAGGCCGCTCTTACATCTGCCTTCGTGCCCCCTCCCCAACCTCTGAACACTGAGACCCAACAGGCAGCCCATATCCAGCACTCTGGCAGTGTAAATACATTGGAGGCCATGTATTCCTCTTCAGCATGCGCCCAACATACCCCAATGGGGCAAGTGCAGTTTCGCCGGAGCACTGACCTGAGTACTGTCTATGAAGTAGAGGGATTCCCAATCAGATGATTATTTCATAGTGTCTTATGGAGCATTGCGAGAAGACAGTCACCAGACTGGGAGCAGATTCAAGTTTGAGATGGACTTGGGCTTACGGAGCTGAGAATTGTTAAAAGGGAAAAGCGTTTATAATCACTTTGAGTCAGTCACATTCTCCATGTGATCAGTTTTGGAAAAGGCTGTGTAATCTCAGTGATATGCATTAGTTTGCTGGGAAGGGCCTATTCAAAATGTTCAGATGAAGGGGAAGAGGAAGGTGGTCAGTCTCAATGTCCTGATACCAGAAGTGGAATTCGGTTTAAATAATGGGCTAATTCATTCATCAAACCGCCAAAGTCAACATTAAACAGATTTAGAACACAATTTCTCCTCCTGCAACTAACGTTGTCATTTTCTGCCATCTCCGGGCAAAACCAAGCCCCGACCGTAACCTAACGCACCCGGCAAGAACGGGTCACGTTCAACTCGATTTACGTTCCACCTGAATTTCAGCTCCATTGTGGTCTATGGAGTGTAAAATCGAACATGGTGTAAATGGTTAAAATCGGAGCAGAAATTTCCATTTACAAGGCGACTGGTAGAGAAAGCTGACCCTCATCATCAGGGAGAATCACCGACTAAGGTCAACATGCCCCACCTCTGGACCATCAGGGTAATGAGATGCCTTGTACAGGTAGACACCCCACCTCACCCACCACAGAAATCCAACTGGAGGTGTGGAGCCCCCTCAACCTGCCCAGCCCCATACACCATGACAGTTTCTCCGAGAATGTAGCGTGGGCGTGTCAAGAGCCCAGGGGCCAGCTGCTGAAGCTTTAGGTTGGTGAGAGCATTACAGAGATTAACTGACTTGAGTGGCCGTCAGAAATTTCAGGAGCGATTTCCTCGGTTTAATGCAAGATTATGTAAGTTTTGCATGATGTGCTTTGATAACAATTATCTTACAAACCAAACAGATCTGAATGTATAAAATTCAACATAACCTGAAGATGCAAAAACATTTGCCACTCAGTGCCCTGAAATAGCAGAGGTTTTCAAACAGAGGTCTCAGCCGGGGGAGGGGTGGGGGTGGAAATCCCAGGAGGTCCCAAGTTATCAGCTTCCTGTCCATCAGATTTGTGTTGACTTACTAGCATGCTATTTCTATTGCTTTACACTAATAAAATCAGCTTCTGCAACGATAGCACTGCTTTCCCATGGGACACCGGCCCTGTCTTTCAGAAGATAAGACAGTGGGTCCCCAGGAGTGTGACCTCCAGGCAGAGACGTTTGACAATCCCAATAGTATACACACAGTGGGTGAGCACATCTGATTACATGCACTTGTATTGTGCTATCAGCCTCGCCTCTGAATCAGAAGGTCGTGCATTCAAGTTCCACTCCAGAGACGTGAGCGCATAATCTAGGCTGACTCTCCCAGTGCAGTACTGAAGGACAGCTGCATTGTTGGAGGGGCCGTCTTTCGAATGAGATGTTAAACCGAGGCCCCGTCTGCCTTCTCAGGTAGACGTAAAAAATCCCCGTGGCAGTATTCGAAGAGCAGCAGGGGAGTTCTTATCGCAGGATGAGAAAATTTTATAGCAAAGATGCCATTCGGCTCATCTCACGGTTACCAGCTCTGTAAAAGAGCGAGCTATTTAATCCCGATCCCCTACCCTTTCCCGAAAACCTTGCCCTCTCAGGGGGGACTTAAAAAAAACAAACCAGGATACTATTCGAAGAAGAGCAGGTTAGTTCTATTTATCCCTAAGCCAACATAATTAAAACAGATTATCTGGTCATTTATCTCACTGCTGTTTGTGGGACCTTGCTGTGCATAATTTTGCTGCTGTGTTTCCTACAGTACAAAGTATTTCATTGGCCGTAAAGCGCTTTGGGATGTTCTGAAGATGTGAAAGGCAAGTTCTTTTTTTCTAGGGGAGGTTTGGAAGATGTTTTTTGTTAACACCGTGGGTTGTTTGGACGTGAAACAATGGTGGAAGCAGAATCCATAATAGCTTTTAAAAGTGAAGTGGATAAATATATGAAGAAGAAAAATTTGATGGGGCAGGGGAATGTGACTAAGCGGATCGCTCTTTCAGAGAACCGGCACGATGGGCCGAATGACCTCCTCCTCTGCTGTTAAATTCTATGAAATTTTGAAATAATTCTGACAGTCATTCCTAAATGCAATTGTTTTTTTCCTTTGGATGGTATAATTGTGCATTAACATTTCCACCTACATTACGCAGTTGGTTCTTAGTATCTGCACAAGATGTCAACGCAACAGGAGCAGGCGCACTAATAGATTGACTACACGGACTAGACGAAGGCCAGTCTGAAGTTGCTATAAAATGGTTTACAGTATTGGAGAACTGTGGATTTTAATGTATTTCTAAGAAGCTTTATCATCGAATTGTAGAATCTTACAGCACAGGAGGCCATTCGGCCCATTGTGCCTGTGCCGGCTCTTTGAAAGAGCTATCCAATTAGTCCCACTCCCCCAATCTTTCACAATAGCCCTGCAAATTTTTCCTTTTCAAGTAGAGATCCAATTCACTTTTGAAAGTTACAAGTGAATCTGCTTCCACCACCCTTTCAGGCAGTGCATTCCAGATCATAACAACTTACAGTGGAAAAAGAATTCTCCTCATCTCTCCTCTGGTTCATTTGCCAATTATCTTAAATCTGTGTCCTCTGGTTACCAACCCTCCTGCCAGTGGAAACAGTTTCTCTTTATTTACTCTATCAAAACCCCTCATGATTTTGAACACCTCTATTAAATCTCCCCTTAACCTTCTCTGCTCTAAGGAAAACAATCCCAGCTTCTCCAATCTCAATACATAACTGAATTCCCTCATCCCAGGTACCATTCTAGTAAATCTCCTCTGCACCCTCTCCAAGGGCCTTTAGAAAATAAAATAGTGGCACTAAAAATGAGACACACAATCCATTTCACAACCGTCATCAGCTCCGTTTCCTGATGTATAACACTCAATGTATATTTACTTTGTTCTATCAGTGAGCCTTTATTCGCCACATGCATATAGAACAGTGCATATACACAAATTAATAAATGAGAGGGACATCACTGCATGTAGAACCTTCTGTGTTTTTGGTCTAGTCAAACTGGGGCACAATGAGGTAGATCTTGACTTTGTGCGATAGTGTAAAACATCTGACAGGGAGTTGGCAGCCCGTTCTACATCTGTCCCGATTTTTATTTCCATTGAAGGCAAAGGAAGTAAAAATGGGGAGAGATGTAAAACGGGTTGCCGACTCGCTATCACCCGTTTCGCACTATTGCACCAAGATCTACCTCAATGTGTTGGGTAAACACTGAAATATCCAGGTATGTGCGAAGTGATGCATTTAAAAGAACAGTTGTGGAGTCCGAATAATGGCTAAGGTTTAAACTGAGTGAGTGAGGACATGCGTATTGCAGTAGGTTAGGTGATGGCCTTTCACATGGACCTGTGTTGAAATCTAGCCCACTCTCTGTCAGGGTTCCAAGTGAAATGAGTTTGTGTAATCGCAATATAGGAAACTATAGGCCAGTTAGCCTAATATCTGTCATTGGCAAAATGCTCCAATCCATTATTAAGGAAGTAGTAGCAGGGCATTTAGAAAATCATAATAAAACCATGTTGACTCTGTTTGATTGTATGAAAGGGAAATTGTGTTTGACAAATCTATTAGAGTTCTTTGAGGAGGTAACGAGCAGGGTAGATAAAGGGGAACCAGTAGATGTAGTGTATTTGGATTTCCAAAAGGCATTCGACAAGGTGCCACATAAAAGGTTACTGCATGAGATAAGAGCTCATGGTGTTGGGGGTAATATATTAGATTGGATAGAGGATTGGCAAACTAACAGAAAAGAGTCGGGATAAATGGGTCATTTTCAGGATGGCAATCTGTAGCTAGTGGGGTGCCACAGGGATCAGTGCTGGGGCCTCAACTATTTTCAATCTATATTAATGATTTGGATGAAGGAAGCGAGTGTATTGTAGCCAAATTTGCGGACGATACAAAGATAGGTGGGAAAGCAAGTTGTGAGGAGGACATAAAGAGTCTGCAAAGGGATATAGCTAGGTTAAGTGAGTGGGCAAGAATATGGCAGATGGAGTATAATGTGGGAAAATGTGAAGTTATCCACTTTGGTAGGAAGAATAGAAAAGAAAAATATTATTTAAATGGAGAAAGACTACAGAATGCGGCGGGACAGAGGGATTTGGGGGTCCTCGTACATGAAACACAAAAAGTTAACATGCAGGTGCAGCAAGTAATTAGGAAGGCAAATAGAATGTTGGCCTTTATTTCAAGGGGGAGAGAGTATAAAAGTAGGGAAGTCTTGCTAAAATGTAGAGGGCGCTGGTGAGACCACACCTAGAGTTCTGCGTACAGTTTTGGTCCCCTTATTTAAGGAGGGATATACTTGCATTGGAGGCAGTTTAGAGAAGGTTCACTAGGTTGATTCCTGGGATGGAAGGGTTGTCTTATGAGGAAAGGTTGAGCAGGTTGGGCCTATACTCATTGGAGTTTAGAAGAATGAGAGGTGATCTTATTGAAACATATAAGATTCTGAGGGGGTTGGACAGGGTAGATGGTGAGAGGATGTTTCCCCTCGTGGGGGAATCTAGAACGAGGGGGCATAGTTTTATCTCAGAATAAGGGATCACCCATTTAAGACGGAGATGAGGAGGAATTTCTTTTCTCAGAGGGTCGTGAATCTTTGGAATTCTTTAGCCCAGAGAGCCGTGGAAGCTGAGTCATTGAATATATTCAAGGTTGAGATAGACAGATATTTGAGCAACAGGGGAGTCAAGGGTTATGGGGAGCGGGCAGGAAAGTGGAGTTGAGGCCAAAATCGGATCAGCCATGATCTCATTAAATGGTGGAGCAGGCTCGAGGGGCCGAATGGTCTACTCCTGCTCCTATTTCTTATGTAGTTCCAAGTGGGCCTAGGCCCACAGCACTAAATCACCCCTTTGTGCCACAGTAAACCCTGCTAAAATGGCGACCTCACTCGGAGAGGTCACAAGATGGCTGGTGTGGAGAGTAGAAAGACATCATAATCATGAATTAAGCGAGTGTTCTTCTGAAGTTGAAGCTGAGCCACATCGTTGGGGTAGAGTAAAGGGGAGCTTATCATCCGACCGCACTGTACGTGACCATGACAATGGTTGTTTGAAAATGTCCCATTCCTCATAATTCACAAGAAACAAGTTAAAACAGAAAGGGATGGGGAGAAAAGTAACCCAAATGGACTGAAATGGAGTTTGGAGGGGGCCACAGCGAATACAAGAGGTTTGTTAGAACCCAGGAGATGTGGGGAGTCACCATCATCATTATCTAGTAGAGACAGGGCTGCCGTGGGGAGCCGAGTGCAGGTGGTTGACTAGCAGACTTCCTGTTTTCAATTATTGAACATCACACTGCCTCAGACTGGCGTTCACTGATTCTATATTTTATCATATTACATAGTGCTAATAATGGTATTACCCCCACCCTTCCCAGCGGTTTAATCATAATAAATACTACTACAAATATCTTTAGGGAGCTGATCTTAATTTTTTTGTTTTGTTATTACATTCTATTACTCGCCAAAGGCCATTTGCCTTCATGCAAAGCAGCAGTCCAACTCCACAGTCCTGTTAAATTATTCATTTACGATTGTCTGCGGCATTCGCTGCTGTCTCGCTGAACTCGGCATTACTGAGGCAAACAAAATTATAAAGACGGGGATAATGAGAAAATGGCCCGAGCTCGCTCCTGCAACACTACATTAGCAAAGCCAAAGTACGATTAGGAAAATGAAGATAACGAGGAGCCAAAGACTTATTTTATTAGGGCCCATTAATTTTATTTGCTTGCTTCATTGAGGAGCAGCAGTAGATGGCTTCTGGTAATGTGGCCCAATCAGAGGAAGAAGGCAATTCTAATAAAGCTTCACAGCATCTATAGTTTATAGCTCCAGCACCACAGACTGAGTGTATAAACGTTACAGATAATGGTTCAATGATGTATTTATAGCCCAAGATAACAGAAGGTTTCAAGCCATCGGGATTGCAAGCAGGAATACCCTTCATCAAAACTACTGGCTCACCTATGCCTCAGCCTTTATACACGCTTGCATCTAAAATGGCCTTTTCGAGCACCTTTATACTGCACCGAGGGAACAAAGCAATTCTCTCTGGTATTAGAGGCAATGCAGAGAGCCCACTTGTACTGACTCCAAGGTGGTTCCCAGGCTGCGATTGGGAAACGGCTCATCAGCTCCACTCGGCTCCGCGCAGCGGTGAGATGGTGTCACAGCGCTGTGCTTTGAAAGAAACCTCAGCTGGGGGTCTCCTGAAAACCACGTTTACACAAAAGGGATTTTGAGCTTCTAGTGTGAAAACCTTTAGCACTCCAATGTAGGCACTGCAGTGAAGCCGAGTCCCCCTGGACATTAACACACTGTTCAGCTGGATTTTGTTTATTTCTAACTTGGTTCAATATCTTTGGATTTAGTTGCTCATTTCTCAAAAGCAAATTAGTGGCCACCTACCGTTTTCCAGATGAAGGTCTCGTCTCTACAAGCAGCTGAATCACAACAATGCTTTTTCTATAAACTCTTTCCCTTCCTCAATTCCCCCTCCCCTTCAAATCATAGCCAAGGGGTGGGTTGACTTCTGACAATTCCCAATACTCAGCAGGCAACAAACTGCCGAATGTCATTTCGTCACAAATATGTCAGAAATACTGCTCTCTCATCTCACTTCAGGAATATTGCTCTTGTCACACAAATAACAAACTGTATGTTCTTGAGTATGTGATTTTATATCAGAAGCAATTCAGGACGATCTCCCGAGTGGAATTTATTGTTTCCATTAAAGATTAGGATATAATGGGATACAAGAGAGTTCAACCCCAAGGCGCCAGGTTTTATGATGTTACACTGAGGGTTACAATGTGCACGCTAGACAGTGCAATCTGTTTAACACACCAGCTTCTAACCTCAGTGACTCAAAAACACATCTTGCCTACAGTGATGGGATGAATGTTATCTCCCTTTCTGCTGTCTTAAAGGGATCCTATGTGAATTGAGTGGAGGCTACCTAAACTCAACAGAAAACTACCCATTGTCGATCTCAGCTATGAAGGTGGGCGCCACGCCAGAGACTTGAATGCATAATCTAGGATGGCGCTTCAACGCAGTACTGAGTGAGTGCTGCACTGTCGGAGGTGCCGTCTTCCAAATAAGATGTTAAACCGAGGTGCTGTCTGCCCAGTCAGGTGGATATAAAAGATCCCGTGGCATAGAAGAGATGGGGAGTTCTCCCCGTGTCATGACCAGAAATGATTCCTCAACCAACTCTATAGATCTATTAACTGATCATTCATCTTATTACTGTTTGTGGGACTGTGCTTTGTTCAAAGTGCCTGTTGTGTTTCCCTCCATTACAACAGTGACCACATTTCAAAAGTACTTCATTGGCTGTAAAGCACTTTGGGGCGTCCCGAGGATGTGAAAGATGCTGTATAAAAGGTTCTTACTCTCTCTTTCTTTCATACAAGAGAAATCGAGTATCTCAATGCTGCAGATGCCATCAAGGGCCATAACTGGTTCACTGTAGAGAGAGTCTTGCCTTGTACCTAACCCATGCTTATCGTAGAATAAGAGAATTTTGTAGCACAGAAAGATGCCATTTGGCTCATTGCACCATTGCCAGCTCTCTGAAAGAGCTCTTTTCTCAATCACAATCCCTACCCTTTCCACAAAACCTTGCCCTCCCAGGCAGATGTAAAAGATCCCACGGCGCTATTTCGAAGATGAGCAGGGGACTCCTCCCCGGTGTCCTGGCCAATATTTATCCCTCAACCAACACCACTTAAAACAGACTATCGGTCATTATCACATTGCTGTTTGTGGGACCTTGCTGTGCGCAAAATTGCCTGCCACATTTATAACAGTGATTACACTTCAAAAGTATTTCATTGGCTGTAAAACGCTTTGGGAAGTCCTGAGGTCGTGAAAGATGCTATATCAATGCAAGTCTTTCATTTTTTTCTTTAAAATGGTTCTTTCCCCGCCCCCACCTGCCCCCCAAGTGCTTATCCACTTGCCTTTTAAAAGGTTATGGATTCTGTTTCTGGATATTACAATACCCTGGGTTTTTAAAAAAACAATTCTGCTAACCTCTCCCTTTCAAGTACTGGATGCTGACACAAGGTGCCAAACTTGAATCAGGTACCCTTCCCATTGGAATGGGATGTTATGTCAATGTTGAGGTAATCAGGATATGCAGCATAATGTGGAAGTAGGGATACTATGAAATGACTGGGAGGCAATAATTCAATGCCCAGTTTTGTGGTCGTGGTCAGAACCTACCGACTGGACCACGTAATCTCAGAAATAGTCCCTTCCCAGAACATTCATTCTGTCGCTGCGACATAAATAAATGATATATTTCCAGCAGCAATCTACTGCATACATCTGTTAATTCGCAAAACCTGCCTTTTCTCAGCTTGTATTCCTGTGTGCCCCAGAAAGACGAAAAAAATGATACAGAAAATGAACATCCCATTTGAAATGCAGCAAATTTTTTCGAACACCATTTCGTAGGTATGAGCGGCGAGTTGACTAAGGTAGATTAGGAAACTACATTAAAAGGTATGACGGTAGATAAGCAATGGCTAGCATTTAAAGAATTAATACATAATTTACAACAAATATACATTCCTTCAAGGCACAAAAACCCCACAGGAAAAGTGGTCCAACAAGAGAAGTTAAAGAGAGTATTAGATCAAAGGAAGAGGCTTATAATGTTGCCAAAAAGAGTAGTAAGCCTGAGGATTGGGAGGATTTTAGAATTCAGCAAAGGAGGACCAAGAAATTGATAAAGAAAGGGAAAATAGAATGAGAGTAAACTAGCGAGAGACATAAAAACAGACTGTAAATGCTTCTATAGGTATGTAAAAAGGAAAAGATTAGCAAAAGTAAATATGGGTGCCTTACAGGCTTTGACAGGAGAAATTATAATGGGGAATAAGGAAATGGCAGAGAAATTAAACAAGTACTCTGTGTCTGTCTTCACGGAAGACACAAAAAACTTCCCGGAAATAGTTGAGAACCAAGGGTCTAGCGAGAATGAGGAACTGAAAGAAATTAGTAAAAAAAAAAATACTGGCTGACCTGATTGTTTCTCTGCCGAGGTGTGACGAAAGGCAGTCAGAAGGATTAAATGTAGTCGTCTGACATTGTACGCTACACATGCATTGTTCTCTGTCTATATATGCTTTGCCGATTCGTATTCCTTCACTTCACCTGACAAAGGGGCAGCAGCTCCGAAAGCTTGTGATTTCAAATAAAACTGTTGGACTATAACCTGGTGTTGTGCGACTTCTCACTTTTGTCCAACCCAGTCCAACACCGGCATCGCCGCATCACGAGTATATTGAAGACAGAGATCGATAGATTTTTGAATATTAAGGGAATCAAGGGATATGGGGATAGTGCAGGAAAGTGGAATGAGGTAGAAGATCAGCCATGATCTTATTGAATGGTGGAGCAGGCTCAAAGGGCCAAATGGCCTACTCCTGCTCCTGTTTCTTATGTTCTTATTTCGGACTGTTTATATATACACGGCACGTGAGCGAATGTCTTGCGAAGGAAGGTCCCTGCCGGTGTTTCCCAGTTTGTGGTGAGCTAGTTGATGCCAGCTGGGCTTCCAGTTGGTCTCAGCACCCTTGGGCCAGTGGGAGCGGTGGGGTCAACTGGACCTCCCGCTCGTACTGGTTATTCCTGCTGGGATGGGCACATGTGGAAAATGGGCTCAGGCCGGGACGTGCTCGGTTGCGACGCCATCCATAGACAAATAGCCTGGTAAGTCGCCATTCAGACGCACAGATGAAGAATGGCCATTAGAGCAAGGTACTGGAGGGCTGTTAAAACCACACGCCAGCTGAGGGGAGTTGTTGGGGGGGGGGGGGGCGGCGCGGGGGGAGGGAAGCGGAAATAGAGAAAGAAAACAAGTGAGTATAATTCTAACACACAATGTCCAATTTACAGTAATATTCAAAATGGCATCCATGTGTCTCATTATCCCCGACATTACTGTTGTATAAAATTCAGATTATTTTTCATTAAAAATTAATAGCGTTTTAGCAGCTTGGATCAGTTCATTAAAATCTAATTACAAGAGATTTTTTTTTTAATCAAAATGGCTTTACAGCTCGTGGATATTACAGGACTCACAGCTGAAAGATATCAGTTAGAGCAGCTTGAAGTGATTTATAATTTTTTAATAGTGGATTGCAATATTGTTACATTAAAGGTATTAGGGCCCTTACTTTTAATAATACTTTAGCTGAGGTATTCATCTCCATTTTCATCATTAGCACATTCTATTGCGGGAAAACCTTACACCCACTATTTTCCTGTGGATTTTCACCCACTTTCTCCCCTGCTCTCTCACTGGGCTCAGTTCCATGAGCATCAGCTATCAAATGTTCCTTGAAGGCTGCACTTTGTTCTGCGGGGCCTGTTTCTTTCCGTTAAATTTCTGCACGTGCGCGGTATTTCCAATGTAAAAGCTTGTAAGCAGCCTCCGCGGGACCTTGCAGATTACTGCGCGGCCATGCATGCACGCAGCTCAGAGGGAACATTGCCAGATACCCTCCTGCACACCAAAGTGGCCATTTTACATTTGTTAGCCTAGATGGCAAACGTGACCAACCACAGGCCACATCCCGGCCATGCCCGATCTCGTCCTTAACTGACAACCACACTCGCGCACTGGATAGAATAAGAAGCAGGAGCCGTGATTTTTACTCTCCCTAGCCCAGGGATGTTGAGGCCAATTATAGCACCCCCCGCCCCCTTCCCAACCCTCGGCATAATCCCAGCTGAGATCAACGCAGACCTGGGATCGAAGCCGGCATCTTCCTGTTCTACATGGCTCAATGGCACAGTTGGCAGTGTGATTTTCCACTCAGAAGATTATGTTTAAAGGGCAACTTGCATTTATATAGCACCTTTAACATAGTAAAACATCCCAAGGTTCTTCACAGGAGCGTTATCAAACAGAATTTGATACCGAGCCAAAGAAAGAGACTTTAGGACGGGTGACCGAACGTTTGGTCAAAGAGGTAGATTTTAAGCAGCGTCTTAAAGGAGGTGTGGAGAAGCGGAAAGATTTAGGGAGGGAATCCCAGAGCTTAGGGCTTAGACGGCAGAAGGCACGGCCGCCAATGGTGGGGCAATGGAAGTGGGGGATGGACAAGAAACCAGAGTTCGAGGAGTGTCCCATCACCTCCAAGTTCCCCTTCAAGTCACACACCATCCTGACTTGGAAATATATCGGCGTTCCTTCATCATCGCTGGATCAAAATCCTGGAACTCCCTCCCTAACAGCACTATGGGAGCACCTTCACCACATGGACCACAGCGGTTCAAGGCGGCTCATCGCCACCTTCTCAAGAGCAATTAGGGATGGGCAATAAATGCTGGCCTTGCCAGCGACGCCCACATCCCAGGAACGAATTAAAAACAATGTACAGTTCTCAACATTCAGCTCTGTGTGTGTTCAGCTGATAATTATCAATGTTGAGGGTTGTTTGTAGCATTTAAATTCTCTTTGCTTCATCAGCTGTAACAGCAAGACAAAATAATCTAGGCTGACACTCCAGTGCAGTACTGAGGGAGTGCTGCACTGTCAGAGGTGCCGTCTTTCGGATGAGATTTTAAACTGCGGCCTCGTCTGCCCTCTCAGATGGGCGTAAAAGATCCCACTATTCAAAGAGGAGCAGGGGAGATCTCCCCGGTGTCCTGGCCAATATTTATCCCTCAATCAACATCACTAAAAAACAGTTTATCAGATCATTATCACATTGCTGTTTGTGGGAGATTGCTGTGCGCAAATTGGCTGCCCCGTTTCCTACATTACAACAGTGACTACAGTTCAAAAGCACTTAATTGTCTGTAAAGCGCTTTGGGACGTCCGAAGGTCATAAAGGCGCTATATAAAGGCAAGTTCTTTCTTTATTTCGAATTTTCTGTACCATGTAGATATGTTGAGATCTCTGAGGACCAGTGTCGACCAATACTCAATTAGTATCAGCAATAACACAACACTCAGCTAACGGTAATATTTCAAAGACAGTGCAGCCATTTCATATAATTAAGATGCTCAGCATTCCTTTTACAATTCAATTAATACTGTAGTACCTAATTCAATTTAGCTGAACACTTGTATTATAATCAGGGTAACAGGGAGGGCAAACAGGAGGGGCCACACTGCAATCTGGAGGCCAGATCAGTGCAACTGCCTCAGAGTTCAGTACCTGCTGCGTGAATGTACATTCATCTCCATTATGCTTTTGCTGTGTGCTTTTATTGCTACCTGACAAATGTAAAAAAGCACGAAGCAGAAAATGGGAATCGCGTGCATGCCGGAAAAAGGGAGCACAGGTGCCGTCCATTTTCCAGTGATTAATGGACTTGCTCGTAGCCGAACACAATAGGCAATTAGAGCCTTATGGCGAGAGCACCGAGAGAGGCAGAGCAGACGGCGTGATACCCACCGCAATTAGCAGCTGGAGTACGGTTAACAGTACAGGGGACACTCAATGAGCTGCTCGGAACTGGTTTGTTGCAGTCAGGGGGTGCGGGGGGGGGGGGGCGGGGAGGGAAAGGGAAGGGCCTATGCTATTAAAAATGTGACTCGGCTTTCAGTTAGCATTCTCTGCCACCCCCTCCCGGGATTACCGCCCCTTTGGTATCTGCTTCTTAACCACAATTTAATAGGTTGCACTGGGGGAGACTTTTAACCATTTGTTCTGTTGATTCCTCCTCTGCTTTTATCAGTGGTTCCTACTCTGAATTAGTTACTTTTTATTCTCTTGCCCGATGGTCTCCTGATGGCACTGACTCATGCTGGGAAGATGTTCGCCCATCACCCCTGTGCTCGCTGACCTACATTGGCTCCCCGTTAAGCAGTGCCTCGATTTCAAAATTCTCATCCTTGTTTTCAAATTCCTCCATGGACTCGCCCCTCCCTATCTCTGTAATCTCCTTCAGCCCCACAACCCCCCCCCCCCAACCCAAGATATCTGCGCTCCTCTAATTCTGGCCTCTTGAGGATCCCTGATTATAATCGCTCAACCTTTGGTGGCCGTGCCTTCTGTTGCCTAGGCCCTAAGCTCTGGAATTCCCTGCCTAAACCTCTCCGCCTCGCTACCTCTCCTCCTCCTTTAAGACGCTCCTTAAAACCTACCTCTTTGACCAAGCTTTTGGTCACCTGCCCTAATTTATCCTTATGTGGATCGGTGTCAAGTTTTTGGCTTAAAATACTCCTGTGCAGCGCCTTGGGACGTTTTACTACGTTAAAGGCACTATGTAAATACAAGTTGTTGTTATTGTTGTTGATGATGGTTCCAGCTCCCTCAGTACCTTACTCAAGTGGCTATTCTTCATTGACGGCAGGCATCAGCAGGCTATTTTAGCATGGGAGAGGAGGTTGCGGTTTACCCCGACACTGTCCTCACCGAGGGTAACGGGGCAGCGATCAGGACTTCTCTCCTCTCCTGACTGCACAGATACTGAAAAAAGACTTGCCTTTATATAGCGCCTTTCAGGACCTCAGGACCAACGCTCCCGCTAAGCTGCGCGGCCGCAGCAGTCTGGAGGTCCCGCGCAGGCCGCTCACCGGCTTTTCAACGGGAGATTTCGCGCGCGTACACAATTTTGAATGGGCCGCGCAGCCCGTTAAAGGGACCGTGCACCCAAAAAAAAATTAAAGGGAACATGGCTCAGGACATCTCCATAATGTCAAAAATAAAAGAAAGTTTCTGCACCTTCTTGGCAAGGGTGGGGCTCAGGACTGCACCAAGAGTGCACATTAGTAAATCCACCCACACACACACACCATCCATGCACTTTAAGGAGTTCTGTAGCTCAGGCTCCATTAAACACACTGCTCTGTAACAATCACTTCCCTCCTCTATTTCATTACATATAATCATGAACTCCATCACTGTACCCTGCTGATATTAGCCCCTTTAGATCCCATCACCAATTAAGCTACTTCAGTCCAATTCTGCAGAACATCTGCTCCTTATTCTGTCAGATCTCCACTCTTCACATCAACTCATCTGTGACCTCCAAGCACATCACTTCTCATAAAACGTTACAAAAAAAAATTAAATACTGCTGAGCGCAGAGTGCAACGGGACTCTATTATTCTTACAGCCTCAAGGTAATAAGCTTGTGTACGAGACAATTGCCAAGAGATTCACCAGCGGACTTTATTGAGTTCCTTTTTCTTCACCGCAGTCGATATGGAATTAAGCTGCATAACTTTTGCGCATTTTGTCCAGGTATCCTTCCCGTGAGATCTTTTCTTTTTATTATTAATGAGCACCTATTTTCAGAAACATATATAAGCCGCTACTTTCTCGCCATGCCTGCTCACTGTGTTGGAACCTAGACTGATTGCACCATTTCCTACTTTTAACTCATTCTTTCCTGGACTTCAAAACTGTGGCACTCTTATTTCCCTCACTCTGTCTTCCCTTCATCCTTTCACATTTTAGAAACCAAGCTTGGCATCGTCTAATCACTACTTCCTTATTTACCGACCTTTCCTGGTAGTATGGGCCTTGGCCTTCAATCTAGGCTTCTCAATTTTAAAAAAGTGACACAATTGGAAATCCTGTACCTCGGCTTCTGACATAATATGCACTGCACCATGGTTTCTCTACAAATCAAGAACCTAAAGTAGGTATACATTTCGATGGATTTAGCCACTAATGAAGTCATTGCTTGCAGTTCATTACCTGGGGAATCCAGGGCCTTCATGCCGTTGTATTATATGTATCCTGTAGCATCAAAGTCAACAATTTAAGATTTCACCTGACGATGAATCACTTTGACTCTTGTTATTTATTAAGAAAACAATGATGCGGTTTAATGAACAAAGAAACGCAGTCTATTCCTCTTAATTCAATACCATTTAAATCAAATGATCTGATAATTCAACATTTTTTAGCACTAAATTTCTACTTTGTGTTATTTACACTGCATTATTCAAATTATTGGCAAATTCAATCTTTTGCAGCCCAGACAATGACTGCATTTTCAGGAGTAGACTGTATAAATAACATTTAAAAAGCAAAAATATGATTCAATAAACTAGGGTCTCGACACAAATAACTCACACAGTTATTGTAATGCCGGGGCATTGCAGACACCCGCTGGTACAAGGTCAATTCAGGCACGATTACTTATCCAGCTACAGTAGATCGTGTATTGATCACGTCAATACAAATACACTGGACAAAGCTCACATAAATTCTCCAAACCCTTTTGCCAAAAGCCTTTTTTAAATTAGTGTAAAAAGCAATTTGACAACCAGCTCCAGCGGAACAGAAATTCATGGCATTTGAGATGCGCTTCCCTAGAATGTGAAGTTCCTTGCCTCCGCTCAGTTCATTCAGAGCAATATTGGACTGTTGAATTTCTATTAACCTTGGAGGAGAGGGGTAAAGAGAATATTCACTGTGACAATAGTTGGAGGGCAGCTGTCTGCGATGGTTTAAGCAAGCGTAAAAATATACGTTTAAACAAGAGAGGAAACATAGAGAGATGGTACAAAAGATAGGAAGTTATGCCAAAATCTTTATAAATCACTGGTTAGACCTCAGCTAGAGTATTATGTCCAATTCTGGACACCACACTTTAGAAAGGACGTCAAAGCCTTGGAGAGGGTGCAGAGGAGATTTACTAGAATGTTACCTGGGATGAAGGGTTTCAGCTTTCTGGAGAGACTAGAGAAACTGGGGTTGTTCTCCTTAGAGCAGAGAAGGTTAAGGGTGATTTAATAGAGGTGTTCAAAATCATGAAGGGTTTTGATAGAGTGGATAGGGAGAAACTGTTTCCACTGGCAGGAGGGTTGGTAACCAGAGGACCCAGAGTTAAAATAATTGGCAAAAAAGCCAGTGGGAGATGAGGAGAACATTTTTTTACGCAGCGAGGTGTTATGATCTGTAATGCACTGCCCGAAAAGGTCATGAAAAGCGCTATTTAAATGCAAGTCTTGCTTTCAATATCCACTTTCTAGTGCAGGGGTCACTAAATAGTGATCAGGAACTGAAGCAGATTCAATAATAACTTTCAAAAAGGGAATTGGATCTCTACTTAAAAAGGAAGAATTTGCAGGGCTATGGGACTAATTGGATAGCTCTTTCAGGGAGGCGGTACAAGCACGATGGGCCAAATGGCCTCCTCCTGTGCTATATGATTCTATGGTACAAGTCTTCTTCTCAAGTGCACTTCTATTCGGAGAAACATCAATTCGTCTTAAAACCAACAAACGTTTCCACTGGGCTGGCAGTACAGGCATGAAAATTGGCCAGAGTTTGTGGAACAATCACCAACAAAATGAAGGTAAGGCCAGCACATATTTCATCCACGTTCCCTTTTCATTAACCCTACTATTGCCCAGGTAATGAGCACAATGCTTTCTGTGGAGGCTCTTTCAACGGGTTTGCATTGGCAAACTGTGCTTTGAAGGACAAAGCTGGCTAACGGTTGCAGTCAGTCCACAGCTACCCGCTAGCCCGCGGCTAATCTGCATCCAGGTACCAGCAGAACTCGGTGGGGAGGAGGGGGGGGGGGCGGGGGGGTGAGGTCAGGCCGGCGGGAGGGGTATGGAACTTCCAGGAGAGGCAGCTGTAATTGTGCAGTCGCCTGTCATACTAAGTTCCTGAGTTGATGGAAGTGTCTCAGTAGCAGGAGAAACAATGGTGTGGTATCTCAGCAACTTACTGTAAAAGTGACTCTGCAAGTGCTGATGCCTCTCCCACTCCCTACTCTAGTACAAATGCGAGTCAGGACTTTCCCGATTGTCTAGGACAGTGGCTACACCGAGGAGCAGAGTTCCAGTTCCTGATTACTATTTAGTGATCCCTGCACTGGAAAGTGCATACATGGATATTGAAGGAAAGGCTTGCATTTAAATAGCGCTTTTCATGACCTCAGGACGTCCCAAAGAGCTTTACACCCAATGAAGTTTGGAAGTGTAGTCACTGTTGTAATATAGGAAACACAGCAGCCAATTTGCGCACAGTAAGACCCCACCAACAGAAATGTAATAATCACCAGATAATCTGTTTTTAGTGATGTTGGTTGAGGGATAAATATTGGCCAGGACATCGGGGAGAACTCTCCTGCTCTTTTACGTCCACCTGAGTGGGCAGACAGGGCCTCGGTTTAATGTCTCATCAAAAAGACGGCACCTCTGACAGTGCAGCACTCGCTCAGTACTAGATTATGTGTCAGTCTAGCTTTTGTGCTCAAGTCTCTGGAGGGAGAGGCGAGAGTGCTACCACTGAACCAAGCATGACACCTGAATAAAGACAGACGCAAGCGCAGCTGCGCGATCTCCTGCAGTTCAATAGCCTGGTGATACCATCCAGTCTCTCACGTGATGAACGGTCATTTGGATGAGGTACCGGAGAGGTGGCAGTTCCTGTGGAACTGTAACCCTTCAAGAGTCGGCACCTTCGAGACGAGGGGAATGGGACAAAAGGAAGTCCTGAGAAAGAACAAAAGCCTATAGCCAGCTACACATTATTGACTTTTAAGCAAGGACTCGCCCATTGTAATTTCATTAAATGAAAAAAAATGCTGCATCGGCGATAACTCAGTTTGATGGAGTAGCCAGGAAATTATTCCATTAGTCATGGAGTTGGATACACTCGGCACTATTTCAGATGACCATGAAGATGCTCTTCCAATAACAAAAGGTTTTTAAATAAGTAAGGCTGCATTCTGACCCTACAGTCTCTTTCCTCATTTAATATGAGCAACTTGATTTTTTTTTACATTTTGATTTATATCAGTTGTAGGCCATGGGTTGGGTTCTGCAGCAATTTCATAATTGCATGAAATTTGCAGAACCTTTTTCAACTGCCAGCAGAATTACTCTCCTCGTCAAAGACCCAGCACCGTTGACTCAGTGAAACTACTGTTACACAGCGTGGAGCTTCACTCGAAGCTCTTGTATCTACCAGGCATTTTCTTTTCTATTTCCGTTAATTCTGCGCTCATCAGTGCTGGAAAAGTGGAGCATTTTATTCTACTTTTAGCGCCCAATATTAGCACGGAGAACTCCCAGTTCTGGCACGGCCAAGCCAAGCAAGGCCTCTGTTGCTTTGTCTGAACAATGTGCCTCAGGATCAGTCTCAGAAGCCTACTAGGTGTCATTTCTCCATTCGCACCAGCCATCCTGTGACCTCCTAGAGTGTGCTGACCATTTGCTGCAGCTTTCAGACTTGTGTGGTAGTTGTAGGCCCACGGCTGATACAAGCTGGATTAAGCCTGCAAAACTAACTTCATTTAGGACCCTTACTTAAATGTTGTACACCCGCTGACACCATACTTCCAATAGCACATCACAATATTAAAGAAATCGCTAGAGTAACGCAGTCATATTGTATAATAGACAATAGCTGAGATAATCCTGTATGTTAGTAAAATAATTCTGGGTACTGCTTTTCGTCAAATCACCAGGTTCAATCACTGAAGCCTGTTGCCTTTCACAAACACTCCCACAGGCAAAAGAAAGTGAAATGAAAAGCGTCCCAAAAAAATCCTTATGTGCTATATACAAGACCAGGCACAATAATACTTGCAATGGTACTTTGGAGCAAGTACACTAATCCATACAATGCTGTATATTATATCGAACACACTAATCCATACAATGGGCATATTATGCAAGCACACTAATCTATACCATGCTGCAGATGATATTGAACACACTAATCTATACCATGTTGTATACTATAGCAAGCTCACTAATCTATACCATGCTGTATACTATAGCAAGCTCACTAATCTATACCATGCTGTATACTATAGCAAGCTCACTAATCTATAACAGCTGTATATTATAGCGAGCACGCTAATCCATACAATAGTATATAATATAGCGAGCACACAAAGCCATACCATGCTTTATATTTGTTACCTCTAGACTTGACTATTCCATGCACTCCTGGCTGGCCTCCCACGTTCAACCCTATGTAAACTTGAGGTCATCCAAGGCTCTGCTGCCCGTGTCCTAACTCGCACCAAGTCCCGTTCACCCAACACCTCTGTGCTCGCTGACCTAAATTAGCTCCCGGTTAAGCAGCACCTCAAATTTAATATTCTCATCCTTGTTTCCAAATCCCTCCATGGCCTTGCCCCTCCCCATCTCTGTAATCTCCTCCAGCCCCACAACCCTCTGAGATATCTGCACTCCTCTAATTCTGGCCTCTTGCGCATCCCCGATTTTAATCGCTCAACCATTGGTGGCCGTGTCTTCTGTTGCCAAGGCCCTACGCTCTGGAATTCCCTGCCTAAACCTCTCCACTTCTCTTTCCTCCTTTAAGATGCTCCTTAAAACCTACATCTTTGACTAAGTTTTTGGTCATCTGCCCTAATTTCGCCTTCTGGTTCAGTGTCAAATTTTGTTTTAGAATGCTCCTGTGAAGCGCTTTGGGATGTTTTACTACGTTAAAGGCGCTATATAAATACAAGTTGTTGTTGTATGTTATAGCAAGCACACCAATGCTTACAACAGTATCTATTGAGCACACTAATGTTTACAATGCTATATATAAAAGTGAGCACACATCCTTACCACGGTATATATTATAATGAATCAGCCTTTGGAACGTGTTGCCAGGCAGTGACACACCAAGGGGTGAGTTGCAATTCATACGCTGCAGGCTGGTGCAGCTGATTAGCACACCATCCATTCATCTCTAATGGGCTAGAATTCTCCTCCCTTTCCTGGCTGTGTCCCACATGAAATGGCTTGGGCAGCCTCAACTCAGCTCCGAGGCGAGTGGGACCCAAGTACAAAACTGGTCCTATTTTGGCACTCTCTGAGGTGTCACAAGCGCAGCGAGTGTGGGAAATGTCAGTACCGAGTGTTCTTCCAAGATTGAGGTTATAGCAACTTATTGGGTTATAAGTGTATCTAATCATGCGTTACCTGACCCAGAATTGCCTGATGCTGACACTGGGCTGCTAAAATGAGAAGTGTTGCTTTTCCCAGAACCAATGATGGGCAGGGAATTTACCAAAAAAAGATACACATGCTGCCACAATCTCAACCTCTTGATACATCCCACTGCCTTGCAGCTACCCTATATACAAGTACACACTGTGCCTCTGAAATACACATTGGATGCTGACTGTAAACAATTTCTCATAAAGGTGCAGGGACGATGCTAGAATCATTCATCTTTGCTACGTGATCATTGTCATGGCTCAGCAGGGAGAGTGCAGGAGCAGCAAAAAAACAGGACCGAAACTTTACGGGAGATTTTAAACAGTCTGATTATCCATAGTAAGAGATACCAGGTAGGCTTTAAATTCAGCTCTGCGGACTTAGATGATGTAGTTTGCACCATCATCGGTAGCCCTTGATCCTATTCCTAGATGTCCACAATATATTTTATATATATATATATATATATATATATATAATATACTCCCTTATGAGTTATTATGAGCATGGAGAGAGTGACTGATTTTATGCAAATCATCAGCCCACAATGGCCTGGAGATTGTGTAGGCTGCAAATTGCACTCGCTGACCTCTGCACCCAAATTCCCAATATGCTCTCCTGTTAAACGATGCAATAATTTTGCTCTATCCTTGACAATTTTCTCCTCTCCCCAGTTCATTAGATTTACTTTAAATAAAGCGTGGAGCAGCCAAAATGGTGGCAGGGTCTTGAACGTTACTGGAGCTGCCGTATAGTCAGCCTGAGGCTGGCGTCGATGGGCCAAGTTGTGCACCAAATCTCATGAAAAGATATTCTGCTCTTCAGGACTTGTGGATGAATGGCCTTTGAGTTTTTCCTTCCTGCAGTACTGTGGCTGAGAAGTGGAAACACATCACAAGGCCACCACACAAAACAAAAACTTTACGCGATAACCATATTGTGGAACACGCAAGCTTGCAGAAATTAGGGGTCAGTTTGAAGAAATACCACAGCAGAAGAGACAAGGCCATCGACATGACTGAAATAGAGAATAAATGGACAAATTCAAATCGACACAAGGAGGCTGCAGCCCTCACTGAGGTGGTGGGGACAGCTGTCTCGGTGATTACCTTTCTTCATTTTGTTTGTGCTCTCTTTCTGTGGCAAATTTCTCCCCTCCTCTCTTGAAAGTGTTGACACCAACGGACCATGGTTGAATGAGGGCTCCCACCCATATACCAACAGGCCATGGTTGGATGAGGGCTCCCACCCATATACCAACAGGCCACGGTTGGATGAGGGCTCCCACCCATATACCAACAGGCCATGATTGGATGAGGGCTCCCACCCATATAACAGGCCATGATTGGATGAGGTCTCCCACCCATATAGCAACAGGCCATGGTTAGATGAAGGCTCACATCCATATACCAACAGGCCATGGTTGGATGAGGGCTCCCACCCATATAGCAACAGGCCATGATTGAATGAGGTCTCCCACCCATATAGCAACAGGCCATGGTTGGATGAGGGCTCACACCCATACTCAAGACTCATTATACTATCTTTAACTCAAACTAATTCTTTCCTAGGTTTTCAAAACTGGGATCTCCTATCCCACAGTGTTCTCATCCCCCTACAATCCACAGGAATTTCAAACTCAAGCTTGGCTTCTCTGACTGCCTTGTCTTCCGTCCTACCCATTTTAACCATGGCACGGTTTTGCACAATGTGCTATGGCTCGTCACCTAAGGTTTTAATTTGGAAAACAAATAGGGAGAATATTAATCATTTTTTTTAAATCAGAAGAGAAAAACAAGTTTGAAACAGGCTAAACTATTTAAGGGAAAGCTGTGCAAATGTCTACACAAAATCTGTGACCAAAGTAAACAATAAGTGAAACTGCAAGGTGAGAATATCGGTTGTGAGTCCATTGTGTCGTTGGTCGCTGTGTATGAATTGGAAAACCATACTGTTCGATTCCTGCTGCAAAGTTCCTGTGTGAATTCTGGGTGAGGACTGGGATCAGATTTGGATGCAGTGTCCCATTTAGTTGAATAGCCCAGCCGACACCATCAAATGTCTAGGCTCACGTGAAGGATGGCTACTTGGGTGAGGTACTGGAGGGTGACTGGCCCCCAGTGAGAGCTTAACACCTTCAGCAAAGGAAGGGACAAAACTGACGGAAAGACAAGGAGGAAAAAACAAGCATTCTTGCTTTGTCAGCCGTGGCTCAGTGGTAGCATCTGGTCATTTGTGGTAGCTTGCTGTGCGCAAATTGGCTGCCACGTTTCCTACATTACAACAGTGACTACACTTCAAAAGTATTTCATTGGCTGTAAAGCACTTTGGGACGTCTTGAGGTCATGAAAGGCACTAAATAAAAGCAAGTCTTTCTTTCTTTAAACAATAAAATGACCTTTAAAGAAGTGACTGGGCGTGTATGTGATGGAGAGGAGGGGGTCTCCGAGTTCCACTTTAATGAGCTCCACGCTGACTGTAGGCAGACAGTCACTGCCTTGATACATCCAATAAATCAGCAGAGTTAACCCCATTGTCGTGCCTTCTCGAGACGATATATTATCCTGCGTAGCAGACAGCTGTCTGTATAACTGATGTCTCTGTACCTCTGGTAGCTGCAGTGGTTACTGTACAGAAGGTGTACCTACATCACTTATACAGACAGCTGTCTGCAGCCATGTGTGGAATACGGACTCTAGAAATGAAGACAATGAGGTTACAGCTGAAGATTTATTACGTGCTAACTCTAGGCTGATTTGTCAGGAATTAAGTAGAATGTGCTGTACTCAAAATATTAAAGAATCGGCATCTCACTCCAATTTTCAGGTTTCCGTATTCCAATAGTCTCCCTTGTCCTCCTGAAGGCACCACCTCTTCAAAGGGTGCTGGCCTCCTATTCTTCACATCTGAGTCAGCAGGCTATTCAATTCTGGAAAAATTTCAGCTGAACCTGATCCTATCCTCACCAGACGCCCACACATGTCCTTTTGGGCGCAGACTGCTGGGTAGCATTCAGGAACCAGAAACTCTAGCTGACACTTACCCGTCCCTATTCCAGTATCACGGAGGCTCCTCAGCTGCTGACCTTGCTGAGATCGACTAACGCAGCACAGACCAAGGGAATCAAAGCCAGGATCGACTCCATTCATATGGCTTAGTACTGCACTGGGCAATGCTATTACCCCTTAGGCCACTGGGAGAGCTTGTTTAAAAATCTGGTACCGTTACACCTCAAAAATGGTACAACTCCAGTAAAGCCAATGGAAAAAAACACACGGGGAAATTTTAACCCGAAAAAGCGGGTGGGTTGGGGTCGGGTGGGAGGTTAAAGAGTTAATAAAAAAATAGAATCCCGACCCCCAACCCGCCCACTTCTGTTTTTAACGGAGGTGGGACGGAGGGCGGGCAGCCAACCCGCTCCCAGGAGGTAGGTCATCCATTTAAATATTACAACGAGGCTGGCGTGCCTCATGGTAATCCACCATCACAAATTTAACTCTGACTGGTCGGGTTTCCCTGGGCCTCAGGGAACCCGCCAGCTAAAGGCAGGCGAGGACTGCTGGATACAAGAGGCAAGTGCCTTTACACTTACCTGCTGGATCCAGCGTCCCTGCCTCACCCACCCCCCGAGACCTCCGATCTCTTCCCCCTCCCACCCCACCCCAACTGGGCCTCCGATCTCCCCCGCAAGGCCGGCGATCACTACCCACCCCTCCCCCGACCTCCCCCTCACGAGGCCTCCGATCACTCCCAACCTTCCCCGTTCTCCCGGGTTTCCCGACCACTTTCTAGCCCCCCCACCAGATTATTCCAGCCACACTGTCTGTGGTGAACAGGCACGGTCTCAGCGTTCATTGGTTCTCTTCAGTTTTTCCGAATAACTGCTTATGGCAGCACAAGAGCATCACGCATGCTGTATTCTAAATTACACATTCATCCACTGCTGCCTTAATGTCACCAAATTGGCCGCCGTGTTTCCTACATTTCAACAGTGACTACACTCCAAAAGTACTTCATTGGCTGTGAAGCGCTTTGGGACATCCTGAGTTTGTGAATGGCGCTATATAATTGCAAGTTCTTTATACAATAAAACGGCCTCTAAACGAGTGACGGCAGCGTGGTTTACCCAACGACCCCAGTGAGCCACAGAGGTCAGGAAGGTACCAGGCTGGATCGCCAATCTGTGCTGAGCTGAGTTAGCTGGTGTGATGGTAGGACACTATAATTAGCCTTAGCGGCCCCCTGGGCTAAGGGGAAAAAAATAATTGGAGGGCAATCTCCACCAATTCAATTGCATTCCAGCAAGGAATCGATGCCTCCAGGAAAAAAGGGAAGGATAGAAAATTGATGGGGGCCCTTAGTTTCTTTTAGTGTTCATCAAGGTGGGCAAGACGTGCTGGAGAATGGAACTCGTCACATTTTAGGCAACCGGTGTCGGCATCAAGCGCTCCCAGGTCAGGTACAGCATAACCAGCTGCAGAGTGAAGTTCCCGCTACACTGCCCCATCGTACCTCAGCCCCAGCTGCTGGAGGGTGCCCCCTTACTGCACATTTGTGACACTGTTTCCACTCCCCACACCAGCCATTCTCCGAGTGAGGATATCAATTGGTATCCAGTCAGGGACCGTTTGGCGCAGTTGGCCCGTGCCCATTGTAGGAACTGGATTGCGACTGCCCAAGTTCATTGGCGACCCTGAGAGAGCAGACAGAGGAGACTGGCATCCCATCAGCTTGGGCTGGATGTGAATCCATGTTGCGTAGGGAAAAGGCCAGCGTCGAACCCACTTCACCACCTAGTTCCCCTTCGCCCTAACTTTAAGGATATGCTTGATCTGTGCTTGGCACCCACCCTTCCCAAAGCAGCGTGGGCGCTCAGGTACACCAGCAGCCCTCTGGTGCCCGAGTGACCATTCAGCGAGCGACGGCAGCCTCTCCTACACCGATGTCCGCATATGCTGACATTCCCAGCGGGAGTCACTGCGTAGCAATCCGGATGGAGAAACCTCAGCTGGCCGGAGGTGCTGCGGCTAACTGCAGTACCCCTACTGCCATCCCAGCCATGATCTGACTAGTCTATAAAACCGGTTGTAATCAATATAAATAATTGCATATTACATAGAATTTAAAGCACAGGCCATTCAGCCCAACTGGTCTATGCTGGTGTTTATGCTCCACATGAGCCTCCTCCCACCCTCTTCATCTCACTCTATCAGCTTAACCTCCTATTCCTTTCTCTCTTTTGTGTTTATCTTGCTTCCCCTTAAATGCATCTATACTATTCGCCTCAACCACTCCATGTGACAGTGAGTTCCACATTCTCACCAGTTTCTGGGTAAAGAAGTTTATCCTGAATTCCCTATTGGATTGTATAAATCAAGTCAAAATTTGCTGAACTCTGTACAGCTTTAGTTATTGATTAAGAATATTAATGCACCATAATTAGTTCTGCTCGCCATGCAGGTCTTTTCTTTAATTGACCTCTACCACCAAGTGCATGCATTTGTTTAATGTGCTTCTGATTTACTGGTACAGTGGGTGCAGCATCAGCGAGTTCAGATCACATGATCGTCCCAACGAGTGGCATTCCCTGAAGTTACTTCCAGTAATTCCACCCAAACTTCACTCCATACTTCACATATATTGAGGTTGCCACAGTTTCACAGGCTGTGTTAGTAGTTGTAAACAAGACTTCCCTCACTAAACAATGCAATCACTCACTAGTGCCAAATTATACAGCAGTAAATTTGAACAGAAACAGGGAAGAGGTGTTTCCGATAAGTAGATGATAAGCTGTGGAACTCCCTGAGCAGAGACTTAACCAAGTTGCAAGAAGTGCAGTGGAGATTTACCAGAACGGTACCAGGGATGAGTGACTTCAGTTACGTGGAGAGACTAGAGAAATTGGGATTGTTCTCCCTATAGCAGAGAAGGTGAAGCAGAGCTTTAATAGATGTGTTCAAAATCATGAAGGGTTTTGAAAGAGTAAATAAGGAGAAATTGTTTCCACTGGTAGGAGGGTCAGTAACTAGAGGACACAGATTTAAGGTAATTGGCAAAAAAAACAGAGGGGCGACGAGGAGAATTTTTTTTATGCAGCGAGTCGTTATGATCTGGAATGCAGTTCCTGAAAGGGCGGTGGAAGCAGATTCAATACTAACTTTCAAAAGGGAATAGGAGTTATACTTAAAAAGGAAAAAAGAGCAGGGGAGTGGGACTAATGGACAGCTCTTTCAAAGAGCCGGCACAGGTACAATGGGCCGAATGGCCTCCTTCTGTATTGTATCATTCTATGATTCTATAAATGTAGAATAAACTCTAGGCTAAAATGGGTAAATGCACGTGGTGTGGTACTGAGCCATGCGATATAGGACGGTCCGGGCTCGGTCATTGTTTTCGCTGTGTGAGCTGGTATCAGTGCCGTGTTACAATTGCCCTCAGTGCCCCTGTGCTATCGAGTTGGGGACAAATGAAAAATAATCAGCCAAGGTCCCGGCTTTCGAATCACTAGTCAGTGATTCGCTGGGAGAAACACGAGCGGAAGATGGCGGGCGAGAAGAGAATCGGGCTCAGCAGCGATGCTCCCCAGTAATGCAGCCTGCGCAGGAAGTAACCTGCGGATTCACCGATTGGCGGTAAACTAGCCAGGATGGGTTCACCGGCTGTTATTGACACCGCCCGATTTTTATTTCCATTGAAATCAATGGGAAATCTAACGGGCAATTTCTTTAACGGGTGGGCAATCCGTCTCGCCATGTTACGACCCAAATAGTGAAGATGGAAAATACCCCCCCCCCCCCCCCCCCCCCCCCCCCCACCTGTCCAGGTTTACGGGTGAAGAGTGGGCACTTGGACAGAGAACCTGTGGGCCTCTCTGGTGCCTTACACCCCAGCAGCAGTCATCAATTTCAGGAGAAGGGCGAAGAGAAATCAGATCTCAGCTGTTAGATTGTAACCTTGAGTAGTTTATAGATCAATCATCCTGATTATCCCTTATTGCATCAAGTAGTCTTAAACGTTACGATGTGAATGCATGCTATTGTATGTCTGAACACTGCCTGGGGCCTCTGCGAAAATACCCTTTGAAGGACCAAATACTTAAACCACTTTTCTCCTGTCCTGCATTTTATCCGCCTGTCACCTCCCAGGTTTTCCCTTCCATCTCCTCAGTTGCCTCTCTCTCTCCCTTGTACCAAAGCTGCAATTGACCTCGTTGTTGAGGTTAAATTGCTGTGAAATTGAGCTACAGAAATTAGAAAGTAAGAACAGCTGGTAGCCTTGTACGGTCACTCCAGGGGATAACAAAACAGTGGTCCCTCTGAGGGTGAGGAGATTTAAATGAAACCAGTATTGTCACAAGGCTAATTCGGTATATTGGTACCTTGGGGAACATTGTACCTCAGTCGATACACTTGAAAGTTGTGCGTTCATTTTTGTTTAAAACTCCTAACTCATTGTCTCAAATTGCTTCCAGAACCAGTGATAGACCTGTGGTCGCCAGTATGTCACCCAGGTTGTATCCGGTACTTTGCCCAATCACACAGCTCAGGATGTCCTCTCCACACGACACAAATTTAGTAGCTGTACTGCTAGATGTTTGCTTCCCCAGACACCAGATTTACCTCCTTCCCTTCAATTCCTGAAGATGTTGATCCCTTGCTGGGGTATGTTTCCACAGGCACTGGTACCTCGCTGAAGTGGCTACTATTCACGTATAAGCCTAGACAGTTAGAATCATAGAAATTTACGGCACAGAAGGAGGCCATTCGGCCTATGCCAGCCAAAAAAGAGCTAACTAGTCTAATCCCACTTGCCAGCTCTTGGTCCGTAGCCTTGTAGGTTACGGCACTTTAAGTGCATATCCAAGTACTTTTTAAATGCGATGAGGGTTTCTGCCTCTTCCACCCTTTCAGGCAGTGAGTTCCAGACCCCCACCACCCTCTGGGTGAAAGAATTTCTCCTCAACTCCCCTCTAATCCTTCTACCAATTACTTTAAACTTATGCCCCCTGGGTTATTGACCTCTCAGCAGAATAGTCAACCATGGGGAGTTGAACCCTATTCTGCACACTTTTCCAGCAGAGGTTGGTGGACAGCGATCAGGAGCAGGAACCCCTTCAGAGTTGTCCATTCCCTAACCCAGGCATACCGAGGCCAATTGTAAGGTGTATGAGCGTGCATGCACGTGAGTGTGTGGTTCAGCTACCTACTGGACAAACTCACTGAGCCATCGGGGGACTCTGCTGGTGTGGACAAGTGGAAAACAGTATGAATGTTTTGCACACTCACTGTAACATTTTACTGAAATCCCGGTGGCAACACTGAAGGATCCAAATTTAATGCTTCAAATTAATTTCATTTAAATCAGTAAAAACGTTAAACCTTCCGAAACAATTCTTAGGGAACAGGAAAAATAAAACTGCAGTGCAACAAGGATCAGTTTTTAACAGAGATGATGGATTTTCCCCCTGACCACCTTTCTCGCTGACAGGATATTAATGACCAATAGTTTCCCCTCCCACATCTCAGACCAGCACGGAATCCTCTTCAGAGCACAACAGTCCAAAGGCAATGTAACAGGAGCCTGCCAATCACCGGCCATGCTGAAGGAAATGATTGCACAGTGCTGGCCCAGATTGATTACTGTTACCAGGAGCCAGGTATTGTATTTTGTTTTCATTGCGAATCTGAGGTGAAGGGCCAAGGCCCACAGTGCAGGACACCACCGAGGTTGCAGGGAGACGGTGAGGCAACTCAGGAAATAATTTCTTTAGACAGAGAATTGTTGGAGCATGGAATGATTTGCCACAGGGAGAAATTGAGTCCAAGATCATTGCGTCTTTTAAGGGAAGAGCAGGTAAACATTTGAAGCAGAGGAAGATACAGAGCTATGGGGAGAGAGCAGGGTAATGGGATTGGTTTTGGAATGCGCATACAAACAGCCAGCACTGACACGATGGGCCGAATTACCTCCTCCACGATTTTATGGTGATTAGGTGATGCTTAAAGTTTTAAAAAGCCTGTAGTTCATTAGAGGAGGGAGGGAGGGAACTTACATTGAAGGAGGTAAGGAGGGAATAGAATAAGTTAGGATAGGTGATAATGCGACTGATTAAATCAGCTCTTGGGTCAAACCAGCAATAAACTAAGACAAATACCTAGACCCCCTTACGGCACTTGTTGGAACCCTACCGTACCTTGCCAAATACCTGTACAATAGTAAAGTCAACCTCCAATTCCTTTCTAGTTTAACAGGGTCTTTCTGCAGAAGGAAGCAAGTAGGACTTCATCTTATGTCACGTTTACAGTTACCAGGTCTTTGTGTCCCTGCTTGGGGAGACTGCTGTGTTGTTTCTATTTGGCACAAGTCTCAGCGGGTGTGTGGGGCTCGGCCGTGAAATGCAGAGGCCTAGAGCGCCAAAGTGGAGGGCCAGATTCTCGCGTTCACTCTGCTGGGATAGAAGGCCTTAACCCGACTGCAGATTTGAGGACCTAGATTTTCCGAGGGTTAGACTGTCGCTCGTTCCCCTGCAGGTCCAGCCACTAATATCACGGGTGCTCCCGAACCTCATGCCTGCGGTCAGCCACCCTCCCGTCACGTAAATGGTCTTGATTTAATGAACAGTAAAAGACCTATTTCCAGCCAGCCGCTGTAAGAAATGCACAAGATTTCACTGGCTGTAATTTTCACATTCGAGTAGCTTCAGCTACTTTTGAAGGCTGTTATTAAATACGATTGCAAGCAAATTAAAACGACTTTGTACGGCATTCTCAGAACGTCCTTCCTCTTGCAACCCGTCGCTGGGTGAAAATCCTGGAACTGCTGACCGAACAGCACTGTGGGAGTTCCTTCATCACACAGACTGCAGCGGTTCAAGTAGAAGGCGGCTCAGCACCACCTTCTCAAGGGCAATAAATGCTGATCCTGCTATTGATGCTCACATCCTGCGAATGAATTAAAAAAAAATCTTCAGGCTTTAAACACCTGAGCTTGGCATGACCGAATCACTGCTCATCGATTGACTTGGTCTGCTCTCCCACTCCTTTCAGCCTTGGTGGTGTTTTGCACTATCACCTTTCACCCCTGTTTCTCAATAATAAAATGAGAATCTCCTTCAGAAACTGACATTGAGATCAGAATTATTTTTTTTGTTTGTTGCAAATACGAGCTCACTCTCTAATGTTGGGACATTCAAAATCACCAGCTTCCCCCGCACCGCCCCCCCCCCGAATCATTTTGATACGTACCTGCTCCAAATATGATGAAATAACCTTTTCTGCATTTTTTTAAAACACACATTTAGTCCTAAATGCCCCCTTTCCACTCCCCCACATCGCTCTGTAATCTTTGAACAAGACAAATTATGGCTGGCCTCAGATGATCATTGATTTAATCATCGTTTTTCTTTTTAAACCTATTTAGCATTTGTGTGCCCGCATGTGTGCGCATGAAGTGATCCGTTTGATGTCACTGACAGATCTACAACAGATCAGGTTTACAGAGATCAAAGGGAGAGCGCATTTTAAACCACATGCATGAAATGAACCCGAAATATCAAAGGAACCTGGGAGAGTGCAGCAGCTTTACCAGGACGTAGGGTAAAAAAACAAAATCACCCGTACAGAATAAACATCGGTCCAATACTATGCTTTAACAAGCAGTTTTATAATTTTCGGAGTACAGTAATATTATATATGTGTATATTTTATATACCGTGTCAGCCGGGGCTCAGTTGGTAGCACTCTCGACTCTGAGTCAGAAGATTATGGGTTCAAGTCCCACTCCAACGACTTGAGCACATAATCCCTTGCTCCTCTTCGAATAGTGGCAGGGGATTTTTTGCATCCACCTGAGAGGGCAGGCGGGGCCCTCAATTTAACGTCTCATCCAAAGACGGCACCTCCAACAGTGCAGCCAGCACTCCCTCAGTACTGCACTAGTGATCAGTCCAGATTGTTGTGCTCAAGTCTCTGGATTATAACGTCTCTTCCCAAGGACAACCGGGAAAGGCCTGGTCCTTGCATGGCCAGAATAAAATGGTGCCTCGCCCGCATGGCTATAATACTGGAAACGCCTCTTCATACCTGCCTATGAAATGAGGGAGGGGAATACCTTGTGAAGTTGTGGGGTGGTGCTTCCTGCCTCCAGTGGTATGTAAACCACCTTCGTGTATGTCCCATGATATAAATAGGATATCAGTGGGCTCTGCAACTGCAGCGTGGGCCTCTGAAGCTGGTCTTATTCTCCACACCATTGCACGGGTGATAGAGTAAGCTGACAGGCCTCTTTAGTAATTCACTCTCGTCAGTTTTCCGCTACATAAAACATTAGCAGCAATGCCGTCATGCCAATCAATTTCAGTTAACCCTTTGATAGCCCGCTTTGACAACACAGCTTCCAGATACAGATGCTAGAGGTATTTATTTCCCGTGGCTGCGAGGGACAGATCAGTGGAAGAAGAACAACACAGAGCACCTCTGGTGATACATTACATGAGAGCGCTGTCAGCATTACACTACACCTACAAACAGCTCAAATGCCGTTGTACTTTTTAAAACCACCTCGTGTCTCAAGTCAAATACCTCGAGGCACAGAAGAGACAGTAAAGTTCTAGATGCATAACAATGAGGAGAGGAGTTTATGGTGGAGTATGAGCCAGACAACGCATGAATGCTGCAATAAAACAAAAGTCAATAAATCAGAATAGGGTTTAATGCAGGCAAACGGCCAGTGTGTCCAAAGCATCCTGAATCCCTGATATATTGTGTTCAAAATATTCAGCAAGTAACACCCTCTCCCCAGTGCCTTTAATGGCTATCTTGTCCCCCTGTGCATTTAAGGGGAAGCTGGATAAGCATGAGGGAGAGAGGAATAGAAGGTTATGGTGATGGGATTAGATGAAGAGGGGTTCGAGGAGGCTCTTGTGGAGCATAAAAGCCAGCATAGCCCTATTGGGCCGAATGGCCTATTTCTGTGCTGTAAATTCTATGTAATCTATGTTGAGTTGACTGGTAATGTAACAGTAACAACAGGCTGTGTCACATTATATATTGCCATGTGAACACTGCTGTCAGGTCAGGTGGTAAAACCTCAGCATGACAGTTTTCATTTGTCCAGAATGGATTCGCTGAATTCAGGAGGGCAAAAGTATATCCCGTATAAACGTCTTTTTATTTAAACAAAATTCAGAATTGGACTCGGATAGTTTAGTTGGTAAATGCACTGTTCAAAACGTTATCGAGACAGATCAGCCAGCAATGTCTCAGGTTGATATCTGGCCTGTTTGGTGATCTCACTCATGATGAGAAAAGACAGGAATCATTATTTTTCAACAAAAAAAAAATCAGCTAGATTTTTCTTTTCTGGTTTCTGAGCCCTTCCAGAAAGGGTCAGGTCAGCCTCGGCTCCAATGGCCTGCCTGGTGGGACCGGTCAGGATCACTCAGAGAGAGTGGAGTATGATCACTTTAGATATGACATGCACCATTTTAATCTGGGTTCAATCCCCGTCTCTGCTGAGTTAACCCAATCCTGGGAACAGGAGTAGGCCATTCAGCCCCTCGAGCCTGTTACATAGGAACAGGAGTAGGCCATTCAGCCCCTCGAACCTGTTACATAGAAACAGGAGTAGGCCATTCAGCCCCTCGAACCTGTTACATAGGAACAGGAGTAGGCCATTCAGCCCCTCGAACCTGTTACATAGGAACAGGAGTAGGCCATTCAGCCCCTCGAGCCTGTTACATGGGAACAGGAGTAGGCCATTCAGCCCCTTGAGCCTGTTACATGGGAATAGGAGTAGGCCATTCAGTCCCTCAAGCCTGTTCCGCCACTCAATTCGGTCATGGCTGATCTGTATCTTAACTCCATCTACCCACCTTGGTCCGTAACCCTCAATAGCCTTGCCGAAGAAAATCTATCAATCTCATGTTTGACATTTTCAATTGACCCCGAGCCTCAACAACTTTTTGGTTGGAGAGATTTCCAGATTTCCACTGCCCTTTGTGAGAAAAAGTGCTTCCTGACTAATCTCAGCAGGGGCAAAAGTCGGGTCTCTTGGCCCCCTGCTCAGGATTGACAGAAAGTTAGTGAGTAAACACTATTCTAAGCAACGTGCGTTTAACAGCTGTATCAATTGCATAGTACCATTACCTCAGATCTTCTACAAGTTCAACTGGACCCCTCTCCTAGTCCTTCCTGCTGTTGAAAGAACAATGCTTCGACAGCAGTCTTGGAAAATAATGATTTCATACATTCAGGTCATACAGTGAGTACCAAGATGGATGACATGTCGTTCAGAAATCATTGAACTCTCTGGGATTATTGAGGACCCTGACCTGTGACAGCAACGGCCCTGATCTTTGCTGCTGATGGAATATATCAAAGCCACTTTTAGTTAGAGCGAACAGCCAATTCAAGACTGGGTTAGTAGGGCTTGCAAGTTTTCAGCTGTCAAAAGGCAGATTTGCAGCAAAGTTGAATTTGAAAAAGGAAATAAAGTATAATGGACATAAAATAATTACAGGCCGTCATTCTAATGTTGTTTTTGGTTGAATTAGCTTTTGAAACTTATTTTGGGGTTTTCTCTCCTGACGGCGATGGGGTGAATTCTTTTAAAATTAAAATCACTTTCTTCTCCAAGTAAGGGTTTGCCCATTTTAACAAGCCAGCCAGAAATGGTCATCCCATTGTTCCGACTCCCCCACTCCATTTGTCACAGTCTGCCAGTGTGCCTTGTCTATTAGTCTCCCACCTCACGTCCTATGCTTTCTAAGTCTTAAGTGCATGTGCGCATATGGTAATACTTCAAATGTCATTTGGACAATTATCTTTGCATCAGGCTAAAAAACATTAAGAAAGGGTAGAAGCTCATCTCCTGGGGAGCTGAACCGTTGACTTTGGTTGGATCTTGTGGCGCCATTATAGAACAAGTTGGCTCCTTTTTTTCCAAAAATAACTCCATTGGTGCGGTCATGCTCTTTATTTAAAAACAAAATCAGAAACACAATTTCGAAAAATAGTTATGCCACTCTCTCAGAAGCTTGAACATAGATTTATGAAGCCACTTCTTCTAATTCTATTCCCCTTTCTCCTGATGGAACCGATTCCCATTGGGCTAGATTCCACAGCCATTCGAACCTTGCTCAGTCACCACTCGTGCATGAGCCTAGAGTGAGCTATTCGACTATGGGGGGGGCATCAAAGACGAGTCCTATGCTGTCGTCATTTGGCATCCACACAAGTACAAGTTCCAATAGGGTGACCGGATAGTGAATGTGAACGTTGGCTAAATCCATGTTGCGCTCCCCCCCCCCCCGCCCACCACCCTCACTTGGCCAGGGTACAGAGATCAACCATAATGTCCCTGCAAATCACCTCAGCCGAGATCAGCTAACTCAGCACAGTCCAGAGATTGAACCTGAGATCTGAGATTGTCCTCAGTGCAACACCACATGGTTCATTCTCCCACGGATATGTTGGGTGAATTTTTTTCCTGTTATGTCACTTCCCTAAACCTGGGTTGGGGGGAGCAGGAGGAAGAGAATATAAATGAACACTGTTACCATCATGTTTTTTCTTTCTATCATATTGAACTTCAAAACGGATCTATGCAGACACTGAATGAAGATCTGTGTAGTCGTTCTTCATTTATTTTCCCTTCGATCATCTTGACACAGACAGACAGGCATATGGACATACAGGTTGGATAGACATCGAACAGTCAGAGAACCTTTAAGTTAACCCTCTACTGACGGGACTTCCATTTAATTTCCTTTTATGCCACCAATCGTGAACGGCTATATGCTGAGAAAACTCCTACCATCTGTAGTGACTGAACAAAGGCTTTAGTCTGATGCTTCCTCATCACCCAGTTTCACAGCCAAACAGGATAACTAGCCAGGACAACAGGCACCGGGAAATTCAAAAGGGTTCATATCTTTAGGTAGAAATGTTTATTCTGTGAACCACATAGACCAGGAACTTCCCAAATAAAGTGAGCCATGCGCTGAAAAGTGCACAAATGGATATTGAGTGGTTATTGAAAGAAAGAACTTGCATTTATATAGCGCCTTTCACGTTCTCAGGACGTCCCAAAATGTTTTACAGCCAATGAAGTACTTTTGAAGTGTCATCATTGTTGTAATGTAGGAAAAGCGGCAGTCAATTTGCACATAGCGAGGCCCCACAAACAGCAATGAGATAATGACTAGATAATTTTTTTAGGTATTGGTTGAGGGTTAAATAGTGGCCAGGACACCAGGGGGAAGCTCCCCTGCTCTTCTTCGAATATTGCCGTGGGATCTTTTACATCCACCCAAGAGGGCATACGGGGCCTCGATTTAACGTCTCATCTGAAAGACGGCACCTCCGACTGTGCAGCACTTCCTCAGCACTGCACTGGAGTGTCAGCCTAGATTCTGTGCTCAAGCCTCTTCGGATGAGACTAAACTGAGGCCCCGCCTGCTCTCTGAGCTGGAGGCAAAAAATCCCATGGCACAATTCGAAGAGGAGCTTGGGGATTACGTGCTCAAGTGTCTGGAGTGGGACTTGAACCCACAACATTCTGACTCAGAGGTGAGAGTGCTACCCACTGAGCCACGGCTGACAGCTCAATCTGTCTGTGCTGAATTATCTGATCTCAACTGGAGTGGTGGTAAAGGCACTACAATTGCCTCCAGTACCTCAGCTAATGGAGAGGAACAAGCAGCTAGGATATCCGCTCTTGACTGCTTGCCAATGACCCCTGCTAGAAAGTAACCATGGGGAGTACAGAGAGGACAGGATTAAGCTTTTCTATTCCGTCTCCCGCAGGGCAGCCTACTGACCCTCACCATCAAGGCTCACATAGGAAGCATGTGCAAGATATGATGAAAGTGGATCCCAGCAGGAGTTAGCACTTTCCAGATAGCAATGGAGCATTTTTTGGTTTAAATTCCTGTCGTTTCACTCTCGCCAGAAGGTTGTGGGTTCAAGTCCCACTCCAGAGACTTGAGAACATAATCTAGGCTGACACTTCAGTGCCGTACTGAGGGATCGCAGCACTGTCGGAGGTGCCGTCTGCCCTCGCAGGTGGATGTAAAAGATCCCATGACGCCGTTCGAAGAAGAGCAGGAGAGCTCTCCTGGTGTCCTGGCCAATATTTACTCCTCAAACAACATAACCAAAACAGATCATCTGGTCATTTATTTCATTGCTGTTTGTGGGACCTTGCTTTGTGCAAATTGGCTGTCACATTTCCTACATAACTACAGTGATTGCATTTCAAAAGTACTTCACCGATTGTAAAGACATTCTGTGGTTGTGAAGGGCGCTGTATAAATGCAAGTCTTTCTTTCCTTTGACTTTGCTACTTTTTGAAAAATCTATTTTAAAACCTACAGCAATGCATCGTCATGAATATCACAGAGTAGAAAAGAGAAGTCACCTCTTTATTAATTGCATCCACAAAAAATGCCAACCTTGTAACACAGCAGATGTGTGTCCAAAATCCAGCTTCAGCACTATTGTGTAGAAAGTGTTTGCACCTATTCATTAGCTTCTGATTAAAGCAAGCAATGGTGTGAATTTCATTTATTTCACAGAATTTGCTTCGATAAGGAAGAATACAAAACAGGTCGGCACAATAATCTGTTTAAGAAAGAAGGAAACACAGGCCAAACTCTTTCACCTAAAGGAAAAATACCAGGAGTTGTGGAATAAGTTACCAGAGATGACCATTGAAATAGATTATATGATTAGGTTCAAGAGACAATTGAACAGGCTTCTGGAGGGAAGAGATTGAAGGATATGAAGATAAGACAGGCAAGGTCTTCTTGAGTTATGTAAAAGGGACTGGCTAATACCCATTTTCTGTTCCTAAAAATTCTTTGAGTGTTAATCTAGCATTACTTACGCACAAAACGCCCACCCTTACCTCCCTCCGCCTTCCCTTTCTCCTACAATCTAAAGGTCTTTAAAATCCAAGTCCAGCATTATTGAATCACAGCTTCCTAATCCATTTTATTTTCTTCCCCTACTCTCTTTGTACTGTTGGCCTTGGCCTTTCACCTGGGCTTCTCAATATATTTTTTAAAAAACACATTCACACAGCAATTTATAATGATAGGATAAATGATTAACAACTTGAATTTTTCTAGCGCATTTAAAGTAAAAACAAAAGTTGGAAATGGACACCGAGCTGAGGAAAGAGAGATGATCCTGCTGACTTGACCTACAGAATAGTCTGTCAAGTTCGGTATCTCTGGTCACTCCCAGAAGCCAATCTGTTACGATCAGGAGTTTGACTTGGTTGCTCAAAATCTAGTATTGTGATACCCAATAATTAAAGCCCCATGATATATGGACTGGATACTCTGGTCTCGCACTTCAATACAAGGTGCACCCAGATCCTTCTGTGGCAAAATAGAAATCCCAAAATGCGATACTCGCAATCAGGTCTCGGGCATCCCCAACACATAGCTAAATGTTAAACATGGGAAATGGTTGAAGGGCAGAAAACCAACTCACCAGGAGCTGGCCGTGGTGCTGAAAATACACACCCACAAAGCTAACACGCTCAAATAGTTGCACAGTACTGTAGGTGGTTACTCACAATCACTTACACACACACACACACACTCAATGCAGCAACAGTTCTACATTTATTTTTCCTACTTTTTCCCTCTACAAATGCTTTTGAATGTCATCCTGCAGTTCTAACAGTAGCACTTAAATTTGACTGTCATAACGATGACATGTAGAACATGAAGTACGCTTTATATTATAATCTGACATGGCTAACAATCTCGTGAAATTACACTTAATCATCCACAGAACGGTAACTAATGACTGTACTGGAAACTTACTGAATGTTTGACAAATTGTCGTTACTTTAAAACAGATCACATTTTCAACCCGAGAAAATTACAAACTTTTGAGAAACAAAAATGTCATGAACTTTGTGCTCATTAAGGGGAGGGATATTATTGCTGGGAAGTGAAATATTTTCACCTCTCTGTGAAACTCGTAGATACAGAGAGTGCATCACAGACAGCAGCAAGGTAGGGTAAATATCTCAACAAGCAGTGGTTGATCAGATAACTGATTGATGTTCAAGTCACTGATTGAGTTAGAGTGAGCCTCGGGATTGCAGAACCAGACATTATATTACTGGCATAATCTATTTATAACACTTTTAGTAGAATTTCAATTTTTTTTTAAATAGATGAGGTTCAGTGAGAGGAGTCGGGCCAATATTGCTTTTGTCACTGTGATATCACACTCAAGGAATTCTGATTTTAATTCCACACAATATATTAAAAACTCACTTCTACTAATAAGGTTTTTCATCACACGCTCTGGAATTTCCCCCTTCATTTTGTTTTGTTTTGATGGCTAATCTATATAGTGCAGCATTCATATAAAAAGGGTACAACCCTTCTCATTATCCTGCATGGCATCTCATTTAACGGAACCAAATTCAGTTCACCCATCACCCCTGTGCTCGCTGACCTACATTGGTTCCCGGTTTGGCTACGCCTCTATTTTAAAATTCTCATCCCTGTTTTCAAATCCCTCTGTGGCCTCGCCCCTCCCTATCTCTGTAACCTCCTCCAGCCCTCCAGCCCTCCGAGATTGCTGCGCTCCTCTAATTCTGGTCTCCTGTGCATCCCCGATTTTCATTGCTACACAATTGGCGGCCGTGCCTTCAGCTGCCAAGGCCCTAAGCTCTGGAATTCCCTCCCTATACTTCTCCGCCTCACCACCTCTCTCTCCTCCTTTAAGACGCTTCTTAAAACCTACCTCTTTGAGCAACCTTTTGGTCACCTCTCCTAATATCTCCTTATGTGGCTTGGTGTCAAATTTGGTTCAATATCGCTCTTGTGAAGCACCTTTGAACGTTTTACTACGTTAAAGGTGGTATATAAATGCAAGTTGCCGTTGTTGTTGTTAACAAACAATATTGGCAAGCAACTGCATCGCAGAGCAACTCAAATTTTCTTTTGATAGCAACTCTGTGTCAAAACAGACACATTTGGCAAGCGACTGAACTTATCCTGATCAGGGTTTCTGTTCACTATGGTCAAGGCTGAACACCACAGAAAACAGAAGTTAGTCATGAACCCTTTTACCAGTCGGCCTGCCTTTTGTATCCAGGAGCACTGCAGCTCAATAGCAAATACCCAAACCAAGTACCATGGAGTTACCCTCTCCTCTTCTGCCTTTCTGCTTCCTAGTTAGCAGCAGTGGAGGGGGACAGGGATCAGCAAGTCTCCATTAATAGGGCCCAGAGTGCCAATAGAATGGTTTTCAGAAGATTCCTCAGATCAGTAATGATGATGATCAATTTCAGAGGCACGACAGTCCCACGGAGACCTAGGCGAAAGACTAACGCAGCACGTACTGAAAGAGCAAGAGTGAAGAGGAGTTAAATTAAAAATAGTGACTAGATGACACCAAACTTGGGTGGTAAAAGCCTGTAGATTGGAGGACAGAAGCAAGACTGAAAGAGGAAGGAGATACCATGACTCTCATGAAGATTTGGAAATAAAAGAAAATGAGAAGTATATTTACCTCAGGTCTCTGTTGCGGTTGGGATTTGTATGGGGAAGAGGGTGAAGAGGACCCTTCAATATTTGCTGCTGCGTTCAGCTAATCCAACACATGTCAGGTTTGTTTTAAAGGTTACTCATATAACACTCATATGGCACAATGAATAAGAGGTACGTTGTCTGCTGCCATGCTGGAGAAGCAGTCCTGGTACTTTGCTCACATTCCTGGACAGGATAAAAGATAAAGTTCATCATCTGCTAGGCGATTCCTCTCTCACTTCTACATTAACCTCCCTACGTTGCAGCCTCCTGTCTTTCTCAATTTAATCATTATTACCACAATCACGGCTCCTCCGAACTGCCCTCTCAACACGCCATCTACACAATCTCCCGTTTCCCTGCATCCACACTTGGTTTGGTGTCAAATTTTGTTTGATAACACTCCTGGCAAAGCGCCGTGGGATGCTTCACTATGTTAAAAGCGCTATATAAATGCAAGTTGTTGTTGTTGGTTAAAATCAAGGCTGTGCAACGCACCATCAGAGTTAGTGAATGGAGCAGAGACTATGTGAATTATTCAAGAATAGGTTAGATAGGTGGTTGAAGGAATGGGGAACAAAGGGATGTGGAAGCAGAGTGGGCACATGGGATGTGTGGAGGATAAACACCAACGTGGACTGGTTGGGCCGAACTGTTTCTGTGGTGTGATTTTTATGTAATTCTATGAGACTCATTGCACAGTCTTCATTCTTACTTATTCTTTCCCACGTCTTTAACACTGTAACTCATTACTCCCTTAGTCTTCCCTCCCTCCAACAAGATATCCAAGTTGCGGTCATCTACTACTTCTCAATTTACCTCCTCTTTTCTCCTACCTTTTTGAACCTTGTTGATGTCCTGAACTGTGGGCCTTGGCTGTCTACCTAGGTTAAAAAAACCATGAGGTTTGTCAAGATAAAACATAGCTCTGTGCTTAGATATGTGGATAGTGTGCAGTACTTTTACGAACCTTGATTTTACCATGCTGTACAGCAGAGGAATAAAGTAATCAGAAAGTATTATACCTACTACGTACACCAAATGGTAACACTTTAAAAAGGAGTAAGAGAGCAGAGAGGACAAAAATGGAAGGAAAAGTTGATAAAGCTGTACACAGAAAAAGATCCTAGGTTTTAATAAGTTGGGGAATATAGAGTGAAAAAGCATAGAGGTATTACTAAATCTATACAAGTCATTGGCTAAACTGGAGTTAGAATATATAGGGGGAAAAAATTGAGTCGCGCCCCCTTTGAGGCGCTAACTTCGCCAGGGCGCTACTTTTAACGCCCCGGAAAAATTAGCACCCCCGCAACCGAAATTGAGTGGTAGCGCCCCAAGAGGGAAGCGGGGCGCTACTGGAAGCACCCCGCCTCCCTCTTGGGACGCTGCGAGGGAGTATCGCGGTGCTACGTGCCCCAGTATTCCAGGCCTTCCTCCCCTTATTAAAGGGGAGGGGCCTTACGCAGCACGACCCGGGGCCCAGCTGGGCCACCGGGGATCAGAGTGCCGGCAAAAGAGCCCGGCACTCAAGAAAAGTGCCGGGCTCATGGAGCGCAGCTGGCACTCCGTGGTGGGGCGGGTCAGGAGGCCGGGGACGGTAGCGGAGGCAGGTGCTGGCAGGCGGCCAGCAACAAAAATGGCCACCCGGCACCTCGCCTTTAAATAGTGCCGCCCCGGCCACAGGTAGACCCCCCTGACCCCGTCGGACGTAGCATCCGGCAGTAAGTGAGGGGGCGCTACCTAAGATCGCGGCCGGGGCACGAGCAGGGCGCTGCGCACGGCGATGACGTCATCGCTGACGGTGCAGCGCCGTAGGGCGCTAACGGTTAGTGCCGCCGCTAACCTCCCGCTGAATTTCGCGGGAGGCGTTGGCAGCGCCGCACCCGGGCGCTAGTTGCTTCGTGCCCCATTAGCGTAACGGGAGGCGCAAAGCAACCGAATTTTTCCCCCATAGTGTATACCTTTGGGTGATCTACTTTAAGAAGATGTCAGAGCCATGGATATGGTGCAGAAGAGATTCACTAGGCTTCAGTAACGAGGAGAGACTTTATTCACTAGAATAAAGAAGGCTAAGAGGAGATCTGATGGAGTTGTCCAAAATTATCAGGGATTTCCATAAAGCAAATCTAGTTGGGAGAAGGTTGTCATGACATGTAATGCCCGACCAGACACAGCGGTGGAAGCAGAATCCATAATAGCTTCGAAAATGGAAGTGAATTAATATTTGAAAAGCACATTTCTTTTTTCTTTTAAAGAGAGTATGGGAAAAGGGCAAGGAATGGGATTAAGTAGATAGCTGGCACAACCACGATGGACCGAATGGCCTCCCTGTGTGCTGTAAAGATTCTATCAGGAGTTCCACTTAAAAAAGGCAGAAGTTTGTGTTCTACTGCTGCATTACCTCTCCATTCCTTGACAAATCAAAACTAAAATATAAAATGAAGTCCTCCATTTTCCTGCCTAATTGATTGGACTCTGTTAAGGGATACTCTGTTGGCCATTAAAATGTAATTTGCCTAGTGCAGACATCACAAAAGTATCTCCTCACCCAAACCAAATTAAATATTACATTTTGTGCTGGATTACAGCCTCCCAAGTATGAAATATCGTGCAGCTGGATCCCTTTCCACTGTAATCATCAGACCTTGCCTAACACAGGATACAACCTCTTATATATGTTCAACTAACTGAATACAAATCATGTCAACGTTTGACTATCAATAAGAGCTTAACAGCAGCATTTAATAAGCAGCAAAAATTGCAAATTGCATGTCAAGGTCTCGGTAATTGGAGAGATTCCCCACCCCCCCGGTAACTGTCTGAGTGTGGGTGTGGGGGGCGGGTGGCCTCACCAGCTGACACGCAGGTTACAAGCAATGCTAATTTTGCTTTAGTAAAGTCCTTCAATCACAACTTCTCTCTTGCCTCCGTTAACATTCTAATGCAAGTGGAAAAGGTCTGTAAGGCCAAGTTCACCCTGAGCAGTGAGCGAGGGCACACACACACACAAACAAAAAAGGGCTCTCATTTTATTACTGGATTTTTTAAATTGAAGCAGTTATTTGGTAAAACGTTAAAAAGGTCTCAGTATAGCTTTAAAATCATCCAATAAAAACACATTTAAAGGGGATCCCCCAGTATGATACTGACTTGCACAGACAGATCCCAGGTTCAATTGCCAATCTGTGCGAAGTTAGTGCTGCACTGTCGGAGGTGCCGCCTTTTGGATGAGACGTTAATGCGAGGTCCTGTCTGCCCTCTCACACAGATGTAAAAGATCCCATGACACTATTCGAAGAGGAGCAGGGGAGTCCAGGCCAATATTTATCCCTCAACTAATCATCGCTATTTGTGGGAGCTTGCGGTGCGCAAATTGGCTGCCATGTTTCCCTACATTAACCATAGTGACTGCACTTCAAAAGTACTTTATCGCCTGTGATGCGCTTTGGGACTGCCTGAGGTTGTGAAAGGCGCTATAGAAATGCAAGTTCTTTCTTATTTATCTTCTCCTGGGCTGCAGTTGCATGGATACCATTCACCCCAATACCTTGGTCAAGTGGTAGTGTTGGTTGGCTAGTCAAATGTTGCCAGTCATCATATGCAAGCCTGAACTCGCCCTCACCCAACCCCCCGACACATGCATGTGGGGCAACAGACTGTCACTATTAACTTTTAAGATAAAACTACAATTGTAAATCACATTCTGTCGGTTATTCAGTTTGTCTCATCTTAAATGCTTAGCCCCTCTGTGGGGGGTGTGTGATGATGGAATTGCACATCACAGCAGTCAACACGACAGATGGGACATTTATGATTCCTACATCGCATGATTACTCTAAAGCTACAATAGCGTTGCATTGGAATAACGTAACCCTAAATCTTCCCGAGTGCTGATCCTGAGGAACGTCATCACTTAGATGCCTGTTTAATATTTTGTGCATTGATATTTGGAAATGCATTTTAAATCTGCAGTATCCAAACACATCTATGTCAGAGCAATAATAAAAAAAATCATCTGGTCTAGATTCTTCGCCCGGTCCCTGCCCATTTCTTTGTGGATCCAGGGCTGGCAGCAACTTGCTCAGGCACTCACTCAGCTATGTCCCCATCTCTGCCTCCTCCTTACCCCATCCAACACACCATCCAATTTCCTGGTGGATGGACACAAAGGCCTAAACCGAACCTGCCATATTTCTGTCTGTTTGCCCCAACTGGCCCCTGTGCACGGGGCTGCCGCAAGGTCGGCAGAGAGGCCCCGGGGTCTCCAATGTAGCGAGGCCTGTACAACTGCTCCAATAGTGCACAGGCCCCAATCACCATCAGGCTAAATTTGTAACGAAAAATGTTTTATAGTTTGCAGGCAGCTGCCTCGTCCTCCCGTAGTGATGATTATTAGAGGGTGAGCTGTCCCAGGCCAATTAGGGTGCCGACCTTTTGATTGGTCCAAAACCCGGGCCTATGTAAAATGGCCACCACATGCAAGCACAAATGTAACGTGGGTTCATTTTTACATGTTACATATGGAGATCTGTTCTGCGTGTACCTGTGCGCTATTAGGGCTTGTTCAGTGCAGAAGCAAAATTCTGGAAAAATCAGAAACCCCCCCCTACCCCAACTCTTCAACCCTCCACTCCCCAGCACTAAGCAAGTGCTCAGCTCGTGCATGACAGAATTGAACCTTGGCTACTGCTGACTGGCCACCTGTGAAGCCAGACTGTCTGGTTCACTCGAGGTTCGAAAGGGCTGAAGCACAGGATGGGAGATGGTTCATTTAGTCAGGTGATGCTTGAACAATTCAAAATCTGCCTCTTCACTCAAAAGGGAAGTACAATCTACCTAATGAACTCATAAATCTAAAATGTTAGAGAAAGAGAGAGAGACATTTGCTGGTCTCCCGGCCAACCTTCATTAATCTGCTTAATGTTTTTCAACTGTTTGCTTGGAGGTGGCCTGGGAGCTGCCATTTTGTGTAGAATTCTCCTCCTGTGATGTCAGCATGTGACAGTGGGTTGCGAGGAGAGGACCTCATTAATGTTGCCACCAGAGCTGAACTTCATGTAACAAGCAGGGGAAGTGGACACAAAATGGCTGCTCCCAGGCCACCGCAAGACAAATGGTTCAAACGCATAAAGCCCACAGCTGTGGAATACGGAACCGGTTAACAAATGGAGATCGAGATACACTGCCAACTACTATAGAGATCTCTTCCTTGCCATATTTATGTGGCAAAAGAACCTGGGGGGGGTGGACATGAGGATTTTTTTTTTTTATGCAGCGAGTTATGATGATCTGGAATGCGCTGCCTGAAAGGGCAGTGGAAGCAGATTCAATGCTAACTTTCTAAAGGGAAGTGGATCTATACTTGAAAAGGAAAAATTTGCAGGGCTATGGGTAAAGAGCAGGAGAGCGGGACTAAATGGATAGCTCTTTCAAAAAGACAGCGAATGGCCTCCTTCTGTGCTGTTTGATTCTATTCAGGAGATGGGACATTTCAGAAGAATATGTTGCCCCTTTAATAAAATGTTTGCAAGTTATAATTCATTATTTCTGAACTATTAGAGAGTTTTGTTCTACTCATACTGACACTGTTGGAGGAAACTAATTTTAAATTTTAAAAACACAAGGCAACCTGGATATAATGCAAACGTCTAATATGAATCTACAGCTAAACTACATTCAAATCACTTGGCACCACAGCCAGGCTCTCAACAGCCAGTCGAGGAATGAGGAAGGGACGCGTACTGTACAATCAACACAATGTTTGCCTGAGGCATCGTGTCAAGATATGACCCTGCGAGCACACTACACACCCATGCAGCTGCCTGGGGACAGTTTCAGGTTATTATCTGTTACCATCTGGATGTCTCCAGTAGACCTGTGGCCTGCAGCTGAGTGTTAGCGTGGCACCAGCAGCTATTAATAGCAGCAATGCCCCAGTCGCTGACTGCCGCAGATGGAGGGATACAAGCTCCTGGAGCCACAATCTAACAGCGAGTCAGTCTAACAGCGCTTCCAATGATCAAAGGAGCCAATGTGCAGCTCTTCCACTAAAATGAGACCTAATGAACTATAAACTCATAATAATTTAGCACAATTACAGGGTACAGCTGCACAGACTCACTATTCAGAGCACTAAACAGCAAATATTTAATTCCTCGTGGAATTGTTAAATTAAAACCAATGTTTTATGAGGGTGTAATTTATTGTATTCCAGGCTAGATTAAATTTTTAAAAATTATTCTACGATACGGGTACTTTTCACTTCTCCTGTTTCCTTCATGTCAGCAGTAGTATTGTGAGCTTTTTCAGATGTGCAAGGCTGCCTACTTGCCCGAGTTATAATGAAGGCCCCAGGCTCGGTTAGCTGATCTCGGGCCGGGGCAGGAGTGGAGGGACTCTAATTGGCTTCTGTATCCCAGGGTGGGAAAAATCTGCCAGATCAGAAATGGCATAGATCACGGTCAGCAGCTGGCAACAGTCTCTCATACTCAATAAGGGAGAGAGACATAGAGACAGAGAGAGAGAGACAGACAGAGACAGAGAGAGAGAGACACACAGAGACAGAGAGAGAGAGACACAGAGACAGAGACACACAGAGACAGAGAGACACAGAGACAGAGAGAGAGAGAGACAGACAGAGAGAGAGAGAGACACACACAGAGACAGAGAGAGAGAGAGACAGAGACAGAGACACACAGAGACAGAGAGAGAGAGAGAGAGACAGACAGAGACAAAGTGATCGAGACAGAGAGACAGCGAGACAGAGACACAGACATAGAGACAGAGAGAGAGAGACAGAGTCCGAGGGGGGAATTTTGCCAGCTCTGGGGAGGCAGGTAAGGAGGCGGGACTGCTGGGAAAATGGCAGAATCTGGGGGCGGGTACCCATCCCGCCCCCGTGCCATCTTCCCAGGAGGCGGGTACCCGACCCGCGCTGGGAGCCGCCTGCCTAAGGCGGGAAGGGGATTAGTGCCAATTAACTGCCTGTTAACAGGTAATTAACAGGCAGTTTTTTGGAGAATCCCTATTTTCAGCCCTGAAGTGTGGGCTTCCCGACAGCTCCGAACCTCGCGAGGTGAGCCGTGGGTCTGCGAGGGTCGGAGGGGCCGAGATGTCCGGTGTGCAGGTGAGTGATGAGTCCAAGTGTAGAGAGGTGAGTGTGTGAGGTGTGTGTAAAGTGTTTTAATAAGTGTTACTTACCTTTACTTCTTCCTGCAGACTTCATCTCTTCAGGTCTCGGGAGTCCCTCATCTCACCGGCACAGAAAGCAGAATGGCCGCTGAACTGTCAAAAGCTGCAGCCTTCTGCTTTCTGCTCAGGAGAGATCTCTAACTGAGCCTGAGTGGAAGGACTCAACTTAGAGGATAGATTGTCAGTGTTTGACAGCTTCACAGAGCCATCAAACACTGTAATTTCATCTGTCAAAAGCTCTTGACAGATGAAACGTCACTCACTGACGTCACCTGTAACCGGTTTTCCCTTAATTGGCCTGCTAAGCCCACTGGTCAATCAAGGGAAAATAGCGTGGGTTGGCTACAAGTCGATGGAGGCGGGACTAAAACCCGACAAGTGGGAGTCCCGCCTCCAAAAGCTCCCCATTGAGAAAATCCTGCCCAGAGTGACAGAGATAGAGTGATAGAGACAGAGTGATAGAGGCAGAGAGAGATAGAGATAGAGATTCGGAGATAGAAAGATAGATGGAAAAAAGGAGGATCAGAGAGATAGAGAGATTGGGAGAGAGAGAGATAGATAGATGGAAAAAGGGAGGATTGGAGAGATAGAGATAGAGAGTGAGAGACTTAGAGAGATAGAGACAGAGAGAAAGAGACAGACACATACATAGAGTAAGAGACAGACAGAGAGAGATAGAGATTCAGAGCAATTGAGATAGATAGATAGATAGAGATTCAGAGATAGAAGAAGAAAAAGAGAGGATCAGGGAGATAGAGACAGATTGAGAGATAAAGAGAGAGAAAGGAACAGAGAAAGAAGACCTCGATTTTATGCAGGATCAAAACTTCCCCTCTCCCCAAAACAACAAAAAAACAATTAAAACACATTGAGGCTGTACTCAGACAAAATTGAGTCATAACTGATGGGTCAGTTGGTAAAGGCATGCCTCAGACCAGAAGGCCCCAGAGGTTTGATTCCTGGGCTGTGCTGAGTTAACTTGGGATGTGGCAATACCCCCACTTTAATTGCCGGGTGGGAGATGGTGCAGAGGACATTGACCTCATGACCCTACATCGAGGCTGTTAATATGCAGCTTGCTCTAACTTGGTAATGACATAAGCCTGCGAGGTCACTTTAAAAAGAGGAAACGATTCTTTTGGTGCTCAGTTTTCTCTCCATTCTGTCCTATTGCCACTCTGAGCTCACTTATGTGTATAACGTGGGCTGTGATCATTCTTAGTGGGTTAGTGGGGTGCAGTTGTGTGTATCTCACCGCAGAGGTAAGGTGTATAAAGGCCACGCCTTTGGATATTATAAAAAGGAGATAAAAGGCACTGGAGAAGGTGCGAAACAGATTTACAAGGATGATAACAGAACTGAGAGAAAGAAAGACTTGCATTTATATAGCGCCTTTCACAAGTATTCCTGCTCCTCCTGGCCCACAAGGAATGCTACAAAAGGCACTTACCTTGCTGAACCAGCAGCTCCCTCCTCCCTCTCACTGCCAGGTTTCCCGAGCCCTGGGAAACCAGTGCAGCCACTTGTTAAATTTAAGCCGGGCTCCCAATTACACTGTGGGAGAATGATTTAAATATGTTAATGAGGTGCCCCACCTCTCCATGGTGGGATACTAGCACGGCATGAAACCTGTCGTTGTAAAAATGGTAACGGGCGGGTAGGGGACGCATTCTCCATTTTTACATTTTAATACACCTCCCCCTCCCACCCCGACCCTCTCTCGCCAGTCATGGGGTCGTTAATATTATGGCCCCTATCTTTGTGTGGAGTGGAGGGTTTACAGTTGGACTCCAAGTAGTAGCTGGGTAGGGTAGGGTGGTTAAAATGAATGTCATAGCATGAAATATGCTGGCTTTTTGGATACTGAAGCCATTAACCTGGAGTTGCCAATTTTCTGGATTTTGGTAGAGATGCGAGAGATGAATTCAGGTTGTGCTTCAACTACTCTATTTTTCAGATTTTCATGACAAAGGTAGTAATCTCAGGATTGCTACCAATGCCACGTGCTAGTCAGAGTAGAAATAGAAGGATATTTCAGATGAATACGTGGCTAGAGGAATGGTGCAAGGGGGAGGGATTCAAATTCCTGGGACATTGGAACCGGTTCTGGGGGAGGTGGGACCAGTACAAACTGGACGGTTTGCACCTGGGCAGGACTGGGACTGATGTCCTAGGGGGAGTGTTTGCTAGTGCTGTTGGGGAGGGTTTAAACTAAAATGGCAGGGGGTTGGGAACCTGTGCAGGGAGACAGGGGAAAGGGAAGCAAGGAGAGAAGCAAAAGACAGGAAGGAGAAAAGCAAAAGTGGCAGTCAGAGAAATCAAGGGTGTAAATCAAACATGGCCACAGTAAATAATAATTCTAAAAGGTCTAAGAGTGTTAAAAAAAACATGCCTGAAGGCTTTGTGTCTTAATGCAAGGAGGATTCGTAATAAGGTGGATGAATTTGCTGCGCAAATAGATGTAAACGGATATGATATAATTGGGATTACGGAGACATGGCTCCAAGGTGACCAAGGCTGGGAATTCAACATCCAGGGGTATTCAATATTCAGGAGGGACAGGCAAAAAGGAAAAGGAGGTGGGGTAGCATTGCTGGTTAAAGAGGAGATTAACACAATAGTAAGGAAAGATATTAGCTCTGATGATGTGGAATCTGTATGGGTAGAGCTGAGAAATACCAAGGGGCAGAAAACATTAGTGGGAGTTGTATACAGACCCCCAAACAGTAATGAGGAGGGATGTTCTTGCCATGGAGGGAGTGCAGCGAAGATTCACCAGACTGATACCTGGGATGGCAGGAATGACGTATGAAGAGAGATGGGGTCGATTAGGCTTATATTCGCTAGAGTTTAGAAGAATGAGAGGGGATCTCATTGAAACTTATAAAATTCGAACAGGAATAGACAGACTAGATGCAGGAAGGCTGTTCCCGATGGCAGGGGAGTCCAGAACCAGGGGTCACAGTCTAAGGATAAGGGGTAAGCCATTTAGGACTGAGATGAGGAGGAATTTCTTCACCCAGAGAGTGGTAAACCTGTGGAATTCTCTACCACAGAAGGCAGTTGAGGCCAATTCATTAAATATATTCAAGAAGGAGTTAGATATATTTCTTAAGGCTAAGGGGATCAAGGGATATGGGGAGAAAGCAGGGACAGGGTACTGAATTTGGATGATCAGCCTTGATCGCATTGAATGGCGGAGCAGGCTCGAGGGGCCGAATGGCCTACTCCTGCTCCTATCTTCTATGTTTCTAAAGCTCTGCTGATATAGGCACAAATTTGGTGCGGAAATTGTGGTATTGCACAGGTACCTACCGCACATCTTAAAGTGGATGAGCTCCACAACCCTCACTTACAATCCATTGGCCCCATCACCTCCCCCTCCACACTCATGCACCAAGGCAATGAAAACTGCACGCAATATCAGCAACCTCCCATATCAAGAGCTGCTCATCTCAGGATTTACTAAAACGAAGTCCTTCACAAACTGCGCTATATTGCACAGTATGGAAACAGGCCCTACACAATCAATCATGAATTTAGCTGAGGCACGCTGTTAATCTCACCTCTATATTTATACTCTTATTGTATAACAGACTCAGCTCCTGATGCAAGAGGACAGACTGGTTTTCTCTGCTCATTGTTACTCCATGGCATATTTTAGTGACCCATACGAAACAGTTCAATAGGCATATCTCCTCTTTAAGTCTTCTTACCCGCCACTTGCCCCCACTCTCCAGCCTAGTAGGTAACAAGTGACAAGCTCAAAGGCCTTAAGCAGCTAAAAGGAACTATGCAAGACCGAGCTCTCGTGAGCTCACATTTATCTCCTCCCTCTGCGAGGGGTGATACTTCGGTTTGTCCTCTGCTAGTCCAAGATCAGGCATTCACTGCGGGATAGAAACCGTGGGTGCACACCCTACATTTACCCACTCGTCCCAACTCTTAAATCTCACTAGTTATTTCCAAAATATACTTGTCAGTTAATCACTGGAAAATGGGAAATGCTTCCAAGCACATCGATCCTTTTAAGGCTACGGCTGTGTGCTCCTCAATAAAAATGCTCAGCATTCGACATCTACAGCCAATTATTTTTATAATGTGTGTAACAGAGAAACACCCTTCAAAAGGCAACTAAATGAACCTATTGCTCCCACTCTCCAAGGGTGAAGGACCATGACCCATAGCACATATCCATGGTTGAAATGTGTAGGAGGAAGATGAGGTAAATCACAAGTTAATGGTTAGGTGACAGCAAGCTTGGGTTTTAATGCTTATAGAAGAATGGAAGGCTGATGAATGCAATGATTTCCATAGTTGGGAGACCCTGGCGAAGAATAGATCAGAGCAAGAGTCTTGATTTTTTTTTTAAAACAGTAATCGAAAGGTTAATTTAAGCCTTTTAGCTCACACCTTTGGTGCTTCCTGCAGCAATTCTGCCCTTATTAATCCAAATGAATGTTTCTAAGGCGCTTCCTTCAAGTGCACCCACTTCCCATGCTATATGGAAATCAGGTGCGATTTACTGGACAATGGAAGCCCAGACAGCAAGTGTTAGTGATTCCTTTCGCTTTAGAAATGTTCACAGGGAATTCTGCAGTCAGGAGGCAGTTAATCAAAGGGTGACAATGCACCATCCCAGCTTTCCATTAAGAGGGACACCAAGAACAGGCAGTGGAACAGTTCAGCTAAATAGAAAGATGAAAATGAAACCAATGAGTCAATCGGATGAATTTGACATTAGTTAACACAGAAACAAGGGGCAACTATCTAAAGATTAAATCAGCTTGGAGAGAGGGAGGACGATGATGGCACATTGGGCTGAGTTTTATTTGCTTACGGTGTATTCATAGGTGTCGAGTGCTATTTCTGTGTGGTGATGGGTCAGCAACATTTTGTGTGGTTGAATGTGCGATCAATTGAATATGTTTGAATCATCGCCCCTGCACAGAGGCTGAACGGCATCACACAGAAGGATGGTCAGACTGTTTAACCCCCATCATTAGTGCAAGTGGACATTTATTCCCCCCATCCCACCCGCCACCCTCCCCCCCCCCCGCCAAAAAAGCACCGCCTCAGGTTCAATTCCTGGTCTTTTGAGGGGTTCCCCGATCTCAGCAGGCACTGAGGATGCTACAATTGGCCTCAGCAATCCTGGGCTAAGGAAAAGAGGAACAAAACAGAGCTCTCACTACTGATCATGAGGACGGCCTCAACCGGGATCTTGGGTTCATGTCACGTTACATGACGTAGAGTCATCCAGACTCGAGTCGTCGTTGGCTTGTTCACAGATGTGATTTCCAGTAAAAAAAAGTAAAAATTTTAAAGTTTATGGTTTTCCATACAGACTGCATTTGACACATTAGACCCCCTGTGACCCCACCTCATTGTCTCAGTTGTATCTTGCTATGTCTTTGATGTGGTGCCTTCCTGGCTGACCTGATTGTTTCTCTGCTGAGGTGTGACGAAAGGCAGTCAGAAGGATTAAATGCAGTCGTCTGACACTGTACGCTACACATGCATTGTTCTCTGTCTATATATGCTTTGCCGATTCGTATTCCTTCACTTCACCTGACGAAGGGGCAGCAGCTCCGAAAGCTTGTGATTTCAAATAAAACTGTTGGACTATAACCTGGTGTTGTGCGACTTCTCACTATCTGGTGTGGTCATTAGGTGAGGACAGAATTATTCATGACTCTCATGCCCCCTATGGTCAAATAGCCTGTTGTCACTCACTGCTTGGGCTCGTGTATGTCAGCCTGCCTCAGTTGATAGCACTCTCACCTCAGTCACATTCTAGGGCCTGAGCACATAACCTGAGCTAACACTTCAGTGCTGCACTGAAAGGTAAATCTAGGCTGAGACTTCAATGCAGTACTGAAGTAGTGCTGCATTGTCAGATGAGATGTTAAATCAAGGTTCAGATGCACGGTAAAGATTCCACATCACTAATTGAGTAAGAGAAGCATCCTTGGGATCTTGCTGTGTGCAAAATAGTCAAGCAGTTCAAAGTAATTCACTGCGTGAAGGGCTTTACGTGATGTCTTTGAGAGACACAAGGCGCTTTAAAAATACAAGCCTTTTTTAGAATATGAAATACATCACTGCAAGAGGCTATTGAAGTAAAGTAAATCTCTACATTTAAGGGCGAATTAACTCAACATGGGAAAAAAATATTAGTGGCTGCAGGAAAAGAGCAAGTAAATGGGATTAGAATAAGTACAGCTACTGTGAACTTCGCACTGGCATAGGCACGATAGACCTTCTGTGCTGACATTTAAGGTCATCCCCATCTCTGTAACCTCCTCCAGCACCCGCCAAGATCTCAGTGCTTCTCCAATTCTGGCCTCTTGCACATCCCCAATTTTAATTGCTCTTCCATTGGTGGACGTGCCTTCTGCTGCCTAGGCCCTAAGCTCTAGATTTCCCTCCTTAGCCATCTCCGCCTCTCTTCTCCTTTAAGACGCTCCTTAAAACCTACCTTTTTGACCAAGCTGTCCTAATATGTGGCTCGGTGCCAAATTTTTGTCTGATAACGCTCCTGGTAAGCGCCTTGGGATGTTTTACTACATTATATAAATGCAAGTTGTTGTTGTATAAGGAATGGTCACTTACGCGAAGTACAGGACGATGCTCAGCATCTGTGGAACCGTACTTTAGCAAGGAATCTGTGACTTTAAGAGAGCAAGAAAGAAAAAAAAAGAAAAAGATACACAAGGACTCAGTCGGACCTCAAGAAGCACTGGCGAGGTCAAGCCCGGAGGTGAGGAAGACGTGGTGAGGGTTTCTGCAGCAGTGAGGTGAGGTATGGAGGCTTTGACAGCTATACAAGGCAAACGTTCATTTATCAAGCAAAGCCCAACCCGGGCTATTAAAAAAAATCATTTACATGCTGCGGGGTTTTATTTTCCCCATTTCACTCCTTTAAGTTTAGGAGAGAAAATGGATATAAATCAACAGAAACATTCATAGATGAATTTCTGATGAAGCAGACCTTGTACGTGCGACATATGCAGCCCCTGGATTTAACAACTTACATTTACATAGTACCTTAACACAATATAAAACACTGAGAAGCATTCCATAGAAGTGAAAACAGATGGCATGGAGGAACAGAGAAGGTGCTGGGAAAAATGGGCGTCAGAGAAGTCGAGGCTGGATGTGAGCAAGATGTGGATGAGGGTTTCCCTGACAGTGGGGTGAAGTGTAGGTGGACAATGTTGAGGAAGTGGAGATAAGCACAGAGGCATTCATGGGTATGCACTAGAGGATTAAATGAAAGGGAGACAATAAAAGGAATGAATTGCAGAATGCAAACAGGGCCTCATCTTCCAAGCACTGGTCCTTTCTGGCCTCCCCCCATTCTTCTTTCACTGGTTATTTAACACCCATCGTCCAGGTCACTGGGAATGCATGGACGTGGAATTCCTCCAGTCTTCTGCATAGTGAGGAGCTTTCTGCAGATATCACTGAAAATCCAGATCCCAAGCTCTGACACAAACCAAATATCTGCTACATAATCAGACATACCATTGTGGTGTCCTTCAGATTATGTTGTTTTTCATTGCACAATTAATGTCACAATTACCATGGCTATTTATTTTTAAATGGGAGAGATTTTCACTCCCTCTCATTAGCTCCCTTCAACAACAACAACAACTTGTATTTATATCGCACCTTTAATGTAGTAAAACGTCCCAAGGTGCTTCACAAGTGTATTTTAAGACAAAGAATTTGACACCGATCCACATAAGGATAAATTAGGGCAGGTGACCAAAAGCTTGGTCAAAGAGGTAGGTTTTAAGGAGCGTCTAAAAGGAGGAAAGAGAGGTAGCAAGGCGGAGAGGTTTAGGGAGGGAATTCCAGAGCTTAGGGCCTAGGCAGCTGAAGGCACAGCCACCAAAGGTTGAGCGATTATAATCAGGGATGCTCAAGAGGGCAGAATTAGAGGAGCGCAGATATCTCAGGGGGTTGTGGGGCTGGAGGAGATTACAGAGATAGGAAGGGGCGAGGCCATGGAGGGATTTGGAAACAAGGATGAGAATTTTGAAAATGAGGCGCTGCTTAACCGGGAGCCAATGTAGGTCAGTGAGCACAGGGGTGATGGGTGAACAGGACTTGGTGCAACTTAGGACACGGGCAGCCGAGTTTTGGATGACCTCAAGTTTACGTAGGGTGGAATGTGGGAGGCCAGCCAGGAGTGTGTTGGAATAGTCAAGTCGAAAGGTAACAAAGGCATGGATGAGGGTTTCAGCAGCGGATGAGCTGAGGCAAGGGTGGAGACGGGCGATGTTACGGAGGTGGAAATAGGTGGTCTTTGTTATGCTGCGTATATGTGGTCGAAGCTCATTTCAGGGTCAAATATGACACCAAGGTTGCGAACAGTGTGGTTCAGCCTCAGACAGATGTTAGGAAGAGGGATGGAGTCAGTGGCTAGGGAACAGAGTTTGTGGCGGGGACCGAAAACAATGGCTTCGGTCTTCCCAATATTTAACTGGAGAAAATTTTTGAACTGTATGTCGGACAAGCAGTCTGACAATTTAGACACCGTGGAGGGGTTGAGAGAAGAGGTAGTGAGGTAGAGCTGGGTGTCGTCAGTGTACATGTGGAAACTAGTGCTGTGTTTTCAGATGATGTCGCCAAGGGGCAACATGTAGATGAGAAATAGGAGGGGGCCAAGGATAGATCCTTGGGAGACACCAGAGGTAACGATGCGGGAGTGGGAAAAGAAGCCGTTGCAGGTGATTCTCTGGCTACGATTAGATAGATAAGACTGGAACCAGGTGAGTGCAGTCCCACCCAGCTGGACGACGGTGGAGAGGCGTTGGAGAAGGATGGAGTGGTCAACCGTGTCAAAGGCTGCAGACAAGTCAAGAAGGACGAGGAGGGATAGTTTACCTTTGTCACAGTGACAAAGGATGTCATTTGTGACTTTGATGAGCGCCGTTTCGGTACTGTGGTGAGGGCGGAAACCTGATTGGAGGGATTCAAACATGGAATTGTGGGAAAGATGGGCACGGATTTGGGAGGCGACTACATGTTCCAGGACTTTGGAGAGGAAAGGAGGTTGGAGATGGGGCGGTAGTTTGCAAGGATGGAGGAATCAAGGGTTGATTTTTGAGGAGAGTGGTGATGACGGCTGATTTGAGGGAAAGGGGGACAGTACCTCAGGAGAGAGAACCATTAACAATATCAGTTAACATGGGAGCCAGAAAAGGAAGTTGGGTGGTCAGCAGTTTGGTGGGAATAGGGTCGAGGGAGCAGGAGGTGGGTCTCATGGACAAGATGAGCGCAGAGAGGTCATGAGGGGAGATCGGAGAGAAACTGGAGAAAGATGCGAGTTCAGGACTGGGGCAGGGGGGAACCTTAGAGGAAGTTTGGTCCAGTGGGCTAGGGGAAGGAAGGGAGGGAAGTGGCAGAGGCAGCTGAACGGATGGTCTCAATCTTAGAGACAAAGAAGTCCATGAGCTCCTCACGCTTGTTATCGGAGGTGAGGGTGGAGGAGACAGGGGAGAGGGGTTTAAGAAGACAGTTAGCAGTAGAGAATAGGAGCCGGGGTTTATCTTTGCATTCCAGAATGATTCTGCAATTTTGGCAGACCTCACACCAATTGCTGGGGGGCAGACAAGCTGCCACAAGACACTGCTGAATGTCGCAGCGTAGCCATTCAATTGGATGGGTGCTAGAGCAAGCTCGGTTATCTCCTGATCCAATTTTCCTCTTTTTTTTTAGGGCATCACCTTGTTTCTGGATCCATAGCAGTCTGCCTGAGATCTTGCACTCGCCATGTGGGGAACTGTGCGAGCAAACCCAGATCCTATCCTTCAAGGTGACTGCTGTACTCAACGGGGAATATAGTCTTGCATTTTCAATTCACGAGGACAGACAAACACAGCATCAAACAAAAAAGGTCCACATTACATGCATGCAGTTGATTGAAGGAAATATCTAATTGTTCCACTCAATTTGCTTAACTGCAGTGATTCATGAAGCAATTCTTGTTTAACAAGCTGTCCACCATTTATTGTTTACATTGGTTTTTTGTGCGCATATAGATGAGGAGTGTTGGGGAACATAAGACTTTCCTACAACAAATACAATAGCAAAATACTGCGGATGCTGGAAATCAGACATAAGATTTTCCTATTCAGTGACAGCATCAAGCACCCTCAGGGCATGTGTGGTACAGATGGACACAGAGTAATGCTCTCTTCACAACATACCTTAACCTCAACACAGCACCCATACTGCACTGCTGTGACCACTTGCAATCTCACACCAAACCATCCTGTGTGAGATTGCCAATTTACACGACTTCCTCTGTGTGCTTGTATGTGAAGAAATCATAAACCTCATTCTTTCTAAGCAGGTTAAATGATTTATTTTCACATAGACCAGAGGCAATCTGCCCCTTTAGAGTTCATTGCTGTCATATATGGGGACATTTTTGCACTTTGACCCCCATGCCCACGAGTTGAGATTGTCCAGACTCATTGTACATTTAACCTCTGCAGCCCACACACGGACTTTCATCCAATCAGACTGGGCTGGATTTAAACTCAGTTCCTGAAGGTGAAAGGTCAATACGTTAACCCACTTCGAGACCAAATCCTGCCTGGTATACAGAAATTACTGGTTTTTCAATTTTTCACTGCACACCTCCAGATTTCACAAACAAACCCCCACAGAGTTGACCAGGATTCCCTGCAGTTCTCTACCTTATTTTTTGTAGGCTTAGCAAATATACTTGCTAACGCAAATTCTAGGAATGTTTAACCATTGCTGTGCAACCAAAGACAAAGCTAGCACAAGAAATTAAACTCAAGATATGACAGGTTGTCACTGCAACAAATCCAAGACAGATGAAGCTGCTGTTTAATAATTAATTCACAGCAAGGAGTCCACTCGGAGCACTTCCATTCTCAGCAGATGTCACATTAGGAAACACTCATTCCCAATATCTAGCACACTGTGCTCCAAAGTGCAGCAATAAAAGTCCGGCCTCATGGGAGAAGCTTCGATCTGCAGCGGCCCCGCTAACTCTACACCAGCTCCACGTCCTATCCCGATCTCTCCAGTTTTTTTTGAACACCTGGACACAGACCTCCAATCAGAGAGCGAATGACAGAAATTACAAATTTACAGCATTTGGCCCAACTGCTCTGTGCCGCTGTTTATGCTCCACACGAGCCTCCTCCCACCCTCTTCATCTCACCCTATCAACATATCCGTCTATTGCTTTCTCCCTCGTGTACCTTTCTAGCTTCCCCTTAAATGCATCTGTGATATTCGCCTCAACCACTCCATGTGGTGGCGAGTTCCACATTCTCACCACTCTCTGGGTAAAGAAGTTCCTCCTGAATTCCTTATTGGATTTATTAGTGGCTATCTTAGATTCATGACCTCTAGTTTTGGGCTCCCCCACAAGTGGAAACATCAAACTCTTTGGCCCATCCCTTATTCAGCACTGCTCGGCATTCAGTCTCGCTGCATCACTCGTGCTGTATAATTTACACATGACCTGATTTTTTGCAAGTGAGCAGATTGCAGTCTCTCTCCGCTTCTCACTCCTCCCTCCCCTGAAGACATTGATTCACGCTGTGCTAAGATTCCTTGGCCTATTATAATGTGTCAATCGCTGCTCCGGCTGAGATCAGCGAACCCAGCTGAGGTTGGTGCCTGCTTGACTGTATAGCTTCGCACAACACTCCAATGCAATAGAAAACACTGACTAGTCACAAATGTGGCTACGGCAACACCATTTTAGCCACACGCATAATATTTTGTAGAAAACGCCTGACACATAATACAGGTGAATGTACTCCATGTGTATATTTACTTAATATCTACCACTGCCACCATTCAGTAACCAAGCATCTCACAACGATCAAAAAACACTCGTACACTCGGCTATTCATCTTACCATTTTACCAACAAAGGCAGAAAAAGATTAAAGTTAATACGCATGCGCTAGGGGTTCCAACCCTCCAGGATTGGCCTGGAGTCTCCAGGACTTAAAGATCAATCTCCAGGACACTGCTGCGAGCAACATCCGGGGAGAAAAATAATCACAGGGGCGTTAAAAAAATAAAATGGTGTTTTTCGCATTCTCTTGGAACACTTTTGTTCATTAAATTATAAAAAGATTGGCAATGGGAAGAAAAGGCTGTTTGACTGACAGTCAAGAATTATCCAATTGGGTAGTGAAGAGCCTCCCCGCCTTCCAACTGGCCGTGGGATGGTGGTGCACCGCGAGGGTGGACGTGTCAGGCGACCAATGGCGGGAATGTGATGAAACCTCCAGGAACACATTCAACCAGAGTTGGCAGCCCTTGCACACGCCGTGCGAATATTGAGAGCACTGAGATCACATGCCCAACAACGGTGTCGAATGGTCATTTTTTAAATTTACTAATCAGAAATGCAATTAGCCGCATCTGGATTGCTAATTAGCCACACGTGGCTAGTGGCTATCGTATTGGACAACACTGCACTTGATCGCAGTGGGAGCCTGGCAAAATCATTTCATCAAAGATTTCTGCACCTTACACAAGGAAGCTTGCTACAATTACTGATGGATGGGGAATGTCGCAGTGAGGTGACGTTATACCCAGATCTGTACTGATATCTACTTACAATTCATGGAGTTGCCATTTCATGTTCAGACCCTCTCTGCTGGAATCAGTGCTTCACTTCTGATACACTGATTTGTTTGATGATTAAATACCATCTTCTTTGAAGGACTGCACTTCTTCTTGGGGGAAAAAAATCAACAAGCTGGCCTAAATGCTTTAACCACCAGATATTTTGAATGCATTATTCTGTACCGGTTTGGAAGTGAGGCCTAGCTGCAATCGTAATGTGCAGTAACTGTTGCTATGGTAACCATTTTTGAATGCTTTCCCCAATCTGGGGGGAAAAAAAGGATTGCACTGCAGTTCAAGTCATGCTAATTAAGGTTATAAAAGAACAATGTAATTAACACGTTCGCAGGTAAGGTGGACATTGAAATTATTTTCTAAACTGTCACTGATTTTTTTTTAAACATTGTGCCTCCTTTCCTTTCCTTTCCTTGGAGCCGCACTCACAAAATTTCAGCCCCGCGTCATGTTCTCCATACTTTGAACATGAAATTCTAACGTCGGAAATTAAGCACGAATTGAATGAATTAGGATTTGGACAAGCCCAAAACCCACTGTGATGGGACAGTCTCGACATGCTGTGCATTATCTCATTGCTCAGATGTTTGGTCACCAAAGTCCACTTGTTTAAAACATAAAGGACCTTGCTCAGATCCCACCTCAAATCCTGGTGACGGGGGCGACCCACACCAGTACTGGTGCTACTGGGACGCTCGCTCTATAGACCAGAGCGGTGCCTTACCTGTTCTCGGAGTGGGTGGGGGGCGGGGGCGGGTGGGAGGCATTGAAACACACTGGTCAGCCTGAAGATCTAGGCTCAAATCTTCTTTATGGACACTCTCTCACTGGTCGCTCTGGGATCGATTGCCGTGTTTCTTATGTTACAACAGTGACTACACTTCAAAAGTAATTAATTGCTTGTGAAGCGCTACGGGACATCCAGAGGTCGTTTTAAGGAGCATCTTAAAGGAGGAGGGAGAGGTGGAGAGGTTTAGGGAGGGAATTCCAGAGCTTAGGGCCTAGGCATCTGAAGGCACGGCCACCAAAGGTGGATCGATTAAAATCAAGCTGCACACGAGGCCAGAATTGGAGGTGCACAGAGATAACAGAGTGTTGTAGGCTAGAGATGGTTATAGAGATAGGGAGGGGAGCGGCCATGGAGGGATTTGAAAACAAGGATGAGAATTTTGAAATCGAGGCGTTGCTTAACCGGGAGCCAATGTAGATCAGCAAGCACAGGGGTGATGGGTGAACGGGACTTGATGCGAGTTAGGATATGGGCAGCAGTGTTTTGGATGCGCTCAAGTTTATGGAGGGTGGAAGATGGGAGACCAACCAAGACAGGATTGGAATAGTCAAGTCTAAGTAACAAAGGCACTGATGAGGACCTGAAACATCAACTCTGTTTTTCTCTCCACAGATGATGCTTGATTGCCAGGTGTTTCCAGCATTATCTGTTTTTACAGGTTGGCGCGATGCATACGCTGCAATGAATCATTTTATTTTAATACCAGCAAATCAGACCATGCAAACCTAGGAATCTGGATTCTGATGCAAATGTATTTTAAACACTATGTAGATTATTCCTAAAATAGGTCAGTCTCCTTTTGTGTTGTCCCTGAATCTGATGAGAATTTGCTCTTATCCATTATTGATCTGCACTGCAATGCAACAGACTCGCTGGGGCGTGTAGACATTATACCACTAGGCATCGACTGTTCTATAATCGTAAACTTGTATTGTAGTCAGTAATTTAAATGATGTGTTACCCTGAATCGTACAAGATATTTTAGTCAACATTAGTACATTGTGAATAAATCATCCCATATTTCAAACTTTAAAAAAAAACAGTCGCAATGATAGGAGTAACAGATAGCAGGATGAGGCACACGCTCGATATGGCACAGACATATTGAAACAGTTGTTCAACTTTTGTTTTAAAATGCAGAAACCAAGGTGAAGGGCCATGGCCCACAATGCAGGGCAGCGTCAAAAGGGTCAAAGAGAAGAGGAGGTGAATCAGGAAGTAGCGATCGGCTATACCAAGTGCGAGCTTTGAATGGAAAGATTGCAGGAGGAAGGAAGGACTGAGGAATTTAATGGGTTCCACATTTCTGAGGTCCAGGCAAAGAGCACAAGACAGTGCAATTAGTCTTAATTTCAACACAGTGGAGGATGTGGGCAGGAGGAAGAGCCATCACTAAATCTGTTGCTTGGCACAGGCGCATGTCCATTTTTGTTGTACATTCAATGCTATTGGTACCAGAATTTTGAAAGTAAAAGCACAGGGTCTGGCCCATGACAGCCTCCTCCTTCGTAGAGATTACAGTGTAAAAGGCTGGCACTTGACCCATCGTACCTGTGCCATCTTCAGATGTGGTGGTAGTCATGGCAAGAAAGACTTCCTTGTTGGGGGGAAGAAAATTCCCCTGCGAACAAAGTCTTCAGAATTAATGTCTAGGTATCTGTAAGCGGCCCAAATCCTAAATGCAAAGCTAACGTGTAGCTGTGGGCATCAGACAAGCAGGCCACTTCTGTTGGACTAACTAGCTAGAAAAATAAAATTTACAATTAAAGTGATCGAATGCTTATCATAGACCCAACAGCAACAACAGTCCTCAACATAATTTCTCACCCATTCCACTCAATCCTAACAGGCAGAACTTTGCCCACTGAGAGCCGGTATCAGGAATTCGGAGGTTGAAGTGAGTGCGCCCTCCGTGGTTTCCCAATAAAGTTAATGGGTGTGTAAAACCCTGTGGGGCACATTGGCCTCCTCGCCCAAATTCCTAATCGGAATTTGTAAAAACCTACTCGTCCAAGAGTGAAAGTGCTCCCTTTTGCAACATGAACATCTCACTTTGACAAGCACAAAAAAAATACTACAGTAATTAAATAATTTTTAAAAGAAAGGAAATTGTGCTGGTTGTAAGTTTCAAGCCCCAAAATCTGGGGCCCAATGACTTGCCACTTGAGGGAAACGTTAAATCCAAGCAGCAATGGCGAGATTTGCTGCTTAGAATTGGCACTACCCTTGAGCTGGTGAAAACCAGTTAAAGACACACTGAATGCTGTGAGGCAGGTCTACTCAATGAAGCTACTATATTTAAATCGCTGCCATTTGGAAACCCGCTCATTTTGATTTTCTCCTCCAGTTGTGCCAGGGAAGCTCCTTTTCCATAACGTTATGAGGCACACAGCAAGATCCTTCACAAGAATTTGACTTTCAATCATCCTAATATGAAAAAGTCATGCATCTGGTGAGCACCTGTTATCACATTTTAAAGTTTCAGAAATAGCAGAAAAAAAGAGAAAGCTGTTTCATGTCGATTTCTTTTGACATTGGAGCCAGACATTTACAAGCACCTGCCAATCTGCAAACTTTCCTTACCAAAAACAATTAACCTGTAACTGTCCTCATGATTTAAAAAAATTAAGCTTGATGACCTTAAAGAGAATAACCACCCGAAAACAGCTTCACCTTAGCAGCAGAATAATACACTGTAGCCTACATGGCACAACACTCCTGTCATTATAAACAGAGTGTCATCCAACTTAATGTGATCAATCCCTTTATATATGCACTTCATAGAATCATAGGTTCATACAGCACAGAAGGAGGCCATTCGGCCCATTGTGCCTGTGCCAGCTCTTTGAAAGAGTTACCAATTCGTCCCACTCCCATGCATTTTCCCCACAGCCCTGCAAATTTTTCCTTTTCAAGTAGAGATCCGATTCAGTTGTATACATACGCATGCAAAAAAAAGGTAACAATTCAGCGATTTAAACACTTCCATCATTTTTGGTCCGCTATTCTCAAAACAGAAATTGATGCAATTGAACGTGCTTGACACTGCTCTGAAGTGCATTTCTAACATGTTGTGAGAATTAAGTAAATTTCCGACACCAGGACCTTTAAGGTGTAGCCAGAATCACTGATGAAGTTCAGCTTGTATCATGGTAATAAAGACATTCATCTTCAATATAATTACTTTTATCTGCTGCAGTGTTCTGAAAGAAAAGTCATATCAAATCTCAAGAATGTACTTGGTACTGAACGACCTATTGAAAGAGATGTGTGGACATCAGTTGAGAACAGGATTGGACTCAGCTGTGATGTTTCCTGCAGTCAAACCACCTGCCAACATTCACAAGTGAAAAATGGCTACTTGAGCAAGGGTACCTGTGGGACCAGACCTCAGCAAGTTCCTCGAGGGGGGTGGCGGAAGAGCAGAAATTCAAACTCAGTCGGCCCTGCAGTACCTTATCCACTCTATCTAAACCAGATGTTTAATATGAATACCAAATAAACACAATTCAGGTTGTACATCATCATCAGGGAGCTGACCATAGAAATTATAAGTAGGCTCTTTGAAATGTTCCTCAAAGATAATTTTTTATTTGCCATTTAATCTTAAACAGGATTTGATATTAACAGACCTCCTGGATTTCACTGTGAATAGGGAGTTGATGCTCAGAGATTGACTCCTCGACTGCATTAAATCCTACTTGTGTAACATAGGAACAGGACTAGGCCATTCAGCCCCTCAAGCCTGTTCCCCCATTTAATTAGATCACGACTGAATTGCAGCTCAACTCCATTTACCTGCACTTGCTCCATATCCCTTTATACCCTTATCCAAGAAAAATCTATCAATCTCTGTCTTGAAAATTTCAATTGACCCCCAGCATTCCCAGCCTTTTGGGGAGAGAGTTCCAGATTTCCACTAGAAAGAAAAGACTTGCATTTATATAGCGGCTTTCACGACCACCAGACGTCTCAAAGTGCTTTACAGCCAATGAAGTACTTTTGGAGTGGAGTCATTGTTGTAATGTAGGAAACGTAGGCAGCCAATTTGCGCACAGCAAGGTCCCACAAACAGCAATATGATAATGACCAGATAATCTGTTTTTGTTATGTTGGTTGAGGGAGATATATTGGCCAGGACGCCGGGGATAACTCTACTGCTCTTCTTCGAAATAGTGCCATGGGATCTTTTACGTCCACCTGAGAGCGTAGACGGGGCCTCGGTTTAACGTCTCATCCAAAAGACGGCACCTCCAACAGTGCAGCATTCCCTCAACACTGCACTGGAGTGTCAGCCTAGCTTTATGTGCTCAAGTCTCTGGAGTGGGACTTGAACCCACAACCTTCTGATTCAGAGGCGAGTGGGCTACCCACTGAGCCACAGCTGACACGACAAAGTACCTCGGTCGCGATGGCCAGGAAACGAACCCGGGTCAATTGCTTGGAAGGTAGCTATACCACTATCGGCCACAAACCCTTTGTGTGAAAAAGTGCTTCCTGATTTCATTCCTGAATGGTCTAGCTCTAATTTTAAGATTGTAACCCCTTTGTTCTGGATCTCCCTACCAGACGAAAGTTTCTCTATCAATCCCTATTGAATCTCTTTACCATTTTAAACACCTCAATTAGATCACCCCTCAGCCTTCTAAATTTAAGGGAAGTTTATACATGCTGTCCTCATAAGTTAACCCTTTTAGCCCTGGTATCATTCTGGTGAATCTGCGCTGCACCCCCTCCAAGGCCAATATATCTTTCCTGAAATTCGGTGCCCAAAACTCAGCGCAGCATCCAGATGGGGTCTGACCAAGGTTCTGTACAACTGAAGCATAACTTCCTCAGTTTTGAATTCCAAGCCTCTTGAGATAAAGACTAACATAGCATTAGACTTTTTGATTTGTTTTTGTACCTGTGCACTTGCTGTTAGCGATTTGTGTACATGGCCACCCTAATCCCTTTGCTCCTCCACAGCTCGTATTCTCTCACCATCTTTCTTGAATCTAAAGTGGATGATCTCACACTTTTCCACTTCAAACTCTATCCCCCATAATTTTGCCCACTAGCTTAATCGATCTATGTGCCTTGTCTCCTATGCTGTTTCCTGCTTCCATCTACACAATTTACTGTGCGTCCTAACTTAGCGCCATCTGCAAACTTGGATATAAAACTCTCTATTCATTCATCTAAGTCATTATTATATATGGCGAAAAGCAGAGGCCTCAGTACAGATCCCTGGGGAACACCACTTGTCATCTCCCGCCAATCAGAGAAAATTCCCTTTATCCCTAATCTCCGTCTCCTACCTCCCAATTACCAACGTTTTTGTTGCCGCAGCTATAGTACTTTGTACAGTTTGACCCTTTTTTGTCAGCCTTGGCTCTGTGGTAGCTTATAAGTAAGAATGTTGTGGGTTCAAACCCACTCCAGAGACTTGAGCATATAACCAAGGCTGACACTTCAGTGCAGCACTGAAGGAGCACTGCATTGTCAGAGGTGCCATCTTTCAGATGCGACGTTAAACCGCGGCCTGGTCAGGTGGAGGTAAAAGATCCCATGGCACGGTTCGAAGAGCAGGGCAGTTCTCCCAGTGTGCTGGACAGGATTTATCCTTCAACGAACATCACTAAAACAGATAAACTGGCCATTTATCTCATTGTTCTTTTATTCCTCCCCCCAGCCTCCCCCTTGCATTTTTATCTGTTTAATTTCCTGCTCTTTCAGTTCCGACGAAGGGTTTCGACCTGAAACGTTAACTCTGTTTCTCTCTCCACGGATGTTGCCTGGCCTGCTGAGTTTTTCCAGCGTTTTCTGTTGTTATTTCGGATTTCCAGCATCCGCAGTATTTTGCTATCGCATTTATCTCATTGTTGTTTGTGGGACCTTGCTATGTGGAAATTGGCTGCCACCTTTTCCTAAACTTCAAAAGTAACTCATTGTCTGTAAAGTGCTTTGGAAAGTCCCAAGCTCGTGAACGGTGCTATAGAAATTCAAGTTCTTTCTTCTTTCTTTGGCAACAGGGTTTCTTGCTTTGACTGTCTGCAGTAGATTTTAACATTACCCTTTCACCTTGCACTTTGGATTTGAATTCAGCCCAGGTTGACAGCACGGAAGTCTGTGCCTTGTCAACCCAATTTGCAGTGAGTGCAAATCCACAGCAAAAAAACATGGGTAAGTTGCCACTGCACTGGTGGTGTTTTTCTGAGGTTAGGGCAGTGCAAACAGACCTTTACCCAATAGCTATCTGATGCAATGACTTATGAGTGTTTGACTACAAACAGCTGTGACTAGTGGGGGATGGGGGGGGGAAAGGCTGAAATTATGTTTTTATTAATTCTCGTGGGTATCGTTGGCAAGGCCAGCATTTTTTGCCCATCCCTAGTTGGCCTGAGATGGTGGTGGTGATGGTGCTGGGCTGCCTTCTTGGACCTCTGCAGTCCAACTTGATACAATTAGGCCACTTCAGAGGGCAGTGGAGAGTCAACCACGTTGGTGTGGGACTGAAGGCATATATAGGCCAGACCAGGCAAGGACAGCAGCTATCCATCCCTGACGGACATTAGTGAACCAACTGGGTGTACAACAGCCCAGAATTTTAAAAACTTTTCCTTTTTTAAAAAAAACTGAATTCAAATTGTCAAATTGCCATGGTGAGATTTGAATTCATGTTCTCTGGATTATTAATCCAGGCCTCTAAAATATTAGTTCAGTAACATAACCACTACATAACACTTAGTTCCATTCTAACAGGCTCTTTTCTCTAGAAAAGAGAAGGCTGAAGGGTGACCTAATAGAGGTCTTTAAAATTATGAAAGGGTTTGATAAGATAGACAGGGAGAAGATGTTTCCACCTGTGGGAGAATCCAAAACTAGGGGCCATAAATATAAAATAGTCACTAATAAATTCAATCAGGAATTCAGAAAAACTTCTTTACTCAGAGTGGTGAGAATGTGGAACTCGCGACCACAAGGAGTAGTTGAGGCTAATAGCATAGCTGCATTTAGGGGGATGCTAGATTACACAGAATATACAGCACAGAAACAGGCCATTCGGCCCAACCAGTCCATGCCGGTGTTTATGCTTCACTTGAGCCTCCTCCCATCCTTCCTCATCTAACTCTAACAGCATAACCCTCTATTCCCTTCGCCCTCATAAGCTTATCTAACCTCCCCTTAAATGCATCTATACTATTCGCCTCAACCACTCTCTGTGGTAGCGAGTTCCACATTCTCACCACTCTCTGGGTAAAGATGTTTCCTTTGAATTCCCTATTTGATTTCTTGGTGACTATCTTATATTGATGGCCTCTAGTTTTGCTCTTCTCCATAAGTGGAAACATTCTCTCTGTATCCACTCTATCAAAACCTTTCATAATTTTAAAGACCTCTATTAGGTCACCCCTCAGCCTTCTCTTTTCAAGAGAAAAGTGACCCAGCCTGTTCATCCTTTCCTGATAGGTACACCCTCACATTTCTGATATCATGAGGGAGAAAGGAATAGAAGAACATGCTGATAGGGTGAGATGAAGTCGGGTGGGAGGAAGCTCGTGTGGAGCATAAATACCGGCATGGACCTGTTCGGCCGAATGGCCTGTTTCTGTGCTGTAAATTCTATGTACTTCTCCAGCACTGATACTTTGAAAGAAAATATTCTCCTCTCCCCTCCAACCAAAAGAGATCACGTCATTTCACTGAGCCATATACATTGCAGCGTTAATATTAATATCTACAGCTTATCTTGCAATGAATTACACAGCTAGTACATCGAACTCAAGTGAAAGGAAGATCTTTGGGAGATTCTGTTGAAGAGGAAAAACAGCTCAGAATTTTGAACCCACAAACAAATGTTGACCCATCTGCTAGACCAAGTCCACTAGTTCTTCAAGTCCACAAGCGTTTCAATTCTGCAAAGATACTGTTGTTGCCAAAAAAATAAAAAAGCCAAAGCACAACACCAAGACAGAGAGGCATTTGTAAAGGAGACCCAGTGGGGACAATGCCGCTCATTAAACTTGGCTCAAGGCCTCGACACTGAAGCGCCAACAAAATGCAATTACTAGAAATTAATTCTCAAATACCAGTCAGTGGAAAGCAGTGCTTAGTCCTGTCAGTCTTGCATAAAAAAACACAGTAACTTCAAAGTAGCACATGATTTTTGTTATGCAGTGCGGTCACCAGGCCCTCCAGACACAGGTCTGCCGGGGCCAGCAGGTTTTGCTTTAACCTGTTTAAATCGTCTTGACGACGTAGCGGTGCTGTTGCCAATGGTAGCGTAATGTAGATCCTGAGTTTAAAGAAATGCTCTTGAGTTTGCATGGTCACCCTCGACACAGATCAGCTCAAAGAGGTGCCTACCCATGTTAATAAACTCTGGTGAAAGAGACCAAAAATTTTATATTTGTTTAAAGGTTCTTTGTTAACAGGTATTTCAAACAGCGTTCAGGTTTACACTCATTATTTTCCTTATCTCCTTTACCTACCCCTTCCATTTAAAAAAAAGTCCTTTTTATTAAATCTTTCCCAAGGTCCATAACATTTTACAACACAGGAGGCGGCCATTCGGATGATCACGCCTACGCTGGCTCGTTGGAAGAGCTATCCACTTAGTCTCGTTACCCTGCCCTTTTAAATTCTTCTTTTTCAAATATTTATCTACTTCCCTTTTAAAAGCTATTTTGGAGTACGCTTCCACCATTGTTTTGATGATAGAGCATTCCATGTCCTAACAGCCCTTTGTGTAAAAAGAGATTCTCCTAACTTCTCCCTCTGTTCTTGTGGTGATGATCTTAAATTCATGTCCTCTAGTTAATGACTCACTAATCAATAGGGGTTTTGCTGAGAGAAAGCTCCATATGCATAGTTAACAGGAAACAGGCAAAAATCTGAACATGCCAACAGTTTTTCACTCCAATACACTTCAAAACTTTGAGAATTTTAAATGAAAAGTTTAAATAGGGCCAGTGATCTCCTGTACTAGTTCCGATCGCCTAAGGGGGTCGGAGAGGAATTTCCCAGATTTCCCCCTCCACCCCCCCCCCCATTTGACCTTTCTTCGGAGATCACGGGTGGGGTGGGGAGCAATGTTCCCTCTAATTTTTTTTTGGGGGGGGGGGGTGCATGGCCAATTCAAAAATCCATGCACGCGCAGTTTTTGCATTTAAGAGCCTGCGAGCCGGCTGCACGGGAGCTCCAGACAGCTGCGCGATCACACAGCTTACAGGGAGCATTGGTGGGGAGTATATGTTGTGATGCACAAGGCATCGCAGTTGTGTGGGATAGGTTGGATGGATCAGATGGTCTTTTCCTGTCCGTCATTGTTTGTATGTTCGTATGTAAGTTTGGACTGCTTTACATCACAACATTGTGCTGAGATCCTAAGCAAACCGCATTACGCACCTAGACAAAGCAATGTCAGCACCCACAGTAGAGGCTGCGCCTGTGCTGCTGCACTCGTCCAATCCGTATTTTCTTTTTCTTCATTTCCCACTTTTGCTTTGCCTTTTAAAATCTTTCCCTTAGATTCCAGGATCTTCCCTCGCACCAAATGATCACTGTACCCTTATCTACTGCTTACTACTCACTCATGGAAATGCAATCTTAAGTCTCCAGGGATGCAAGTCCCCACAACTCTCTTAGCTGCAGGGTCCAATATGAAATGAATTTGGTGCAGTGTCAGCCCACCTCAAAGTGGACACAAGCACGTGGCACTAAACTACATGTAATTTTGCAATGCTTAGAGATTGAGAGATGCGCCATGTGGCTGGCTGGTGTTTAGAATACAAATGTTGGATTGGCGCAGTAGGGGTGCTCTATTGCGTTTGGGTCCCGAGGGCAGAGTAGCGGGAGCTTTACTCTGCACCCTAGCTGTGTGATGCCTGATTTGGGAATGGTTAATCCTGGCTCTTGATGGCAAAATTGCAAACATATTTGGTTCCCTAGTGTAGACATCCCACATCCCGAGTACAAATTTTCATCACACAAAATATAAGTTAAAAAAAATTGAAATACAGGACAACTTTTCCAACAATCTGTACTTCATGATAAAGTGCATTTCTATCTTGTATATTCTAGGGAATGTGGGTGGTTGGGGAGGAAGAGGGAGTCCCTCTTCAAATCATTTAAAGATTCCCTGTCACTGAATGGAATCGTCACACCCATTACCACTTGCTATTGAATGGCAGAGTTTGTTGTGTAAAACAAGCTGAACTACATTTACTGAGCAGTCAGGAGTCTTTATTTTCCTCTTCCAAAATTCTCTTCCTCCCCTGCTTCTGTCACTCTCTGCCGGGCTGGTCTCTTAAGTAACCCTCGACTCGATTAATCCACAAAAATTAAGTACATTTCTACATCACAGTGGCATTATTTTTTAATATATCGAAGGGATTTGTTATGAAATGCTGCTGATGGTTGCAGTGGAGCCATCATTTCTGCACATCCCGTGGATGTTGTAAGTGTCTCAGCATGATCTCCATCAAACCTCGAAGCAGTAGCTTGAAAGAGACTCAGCCCTCAGGAAAGCCAGTCTTATGCCAAAACCAATTGCCAAAAGAATTGGAATGATGGGCCCAATTTAATATATCTACCAGCATCTCTCTCGGTGTTGCTCACGGTAGGTCAATTGATATTCTATTTTATAAAGACAGGATGTTATACCATGAAATACAGATTATATTATTCTCTTGAAGCTGTGTCTCTACAGACCTATTGCTGGGCGAGATCAGATTATAATTACTTTTCAGGTTACATGCCAGAGTAAATAAGAAGAAACTGTTTCCAGTGGCAGAAGGGCCAGTAACCAGAGGACACAAATGTAAGATATTTGGCAAAAGAAGCAGAGGAGAGATGTGGAGAATTTTTTTTTATTACGCAGCGAGTTGTTATGATCTGCAATGCACTGCCTGAAAGTGTGGTGGAAAGAGATTCAATAGTAACTTTCAAAAGGGAATTGGATAAATACTTGAAGGAGAAAAATTTGCAGGGCTATGGGGAGGAGCAAGGGAGGGGACTGATTGGATAGCTCGTTCAAAGAGCCGACGCAGGCACAATGGGCCGAAGGGCCTCCTTCTGTGCTGTAAAATTCTATTCTATGATTCTATAAGAACCCTTCCTTTTTTTTAAAAAGGTGTGATTGGTAAGGTCAGTCAGGGGGTCAGGGGTTACAGACGTTCTGGCTCCTGTGTCAGTTAAGGCATTTTCAATTACTGGGAGACTTGGTACATTCCAAATTTTGCAAGTGAGCAATCTAAAAGGGTAGGTTTGTGGAAATTTGAAGCTGTTTAAGGCTCCAGTTTTAGCATTTTCTTTCTGCCTTTAGAGCCCAGCAGAGGTGTGGGTGTAGTAGGGGAGGGGGAAATGCGGGCTGTCTTTCAGTGCTGTAATTTTAAAAAAAACTTCAAAAAAATCCGAGGTAAAAACTTATCGTCCCATTATAAAAGCAGCATCGTTCTTGAATTCCCTAATTTTTTGTTGAGGGGAAGGAGGAAGAGAAGAGACAAAGAAACGATCCTGGATTGATGCACGCTGTCTGTATTTGCTACCCCTTCTGCTAAATCAGGTGATGAATAAATAACAACCTCCGTGTGAAGGCCATAGAGAGTCATATAATATGAGAATTTACACATTAAACTGGTAGCTTTATGCTAATAAACAATCCACTCTTCCTCTACTGGAAACAAGTACAGAAAGCCAAGCTCAACTTTGCATTAAAATACTGCTGCATGATTAGGGTTGCCCACTCTGGTTGGGTAGATTCTGGAGGTTTCAGCACATGACCTCCTACCTCCAACCGCCCTGCCCCCACACTCCCACCATTGGTTGTCCAACACCTCCATCCTCAGGGTCCCCAGCCTTCCTGTGCCAATTGCAAAGTAAACAGACTCTTCATTACTCGATTGAATGATTTTTGACTGTGAGTCAAACAGCTTTTTTTCTCCAATCTCCAATATTATTAGAACTAATGAATGAAAGTGTTCAAAAGAAAGAAAAAAAAAACCCACACATTTTGTTTTAATGCCTCTATGATTTTTCTCCTGGCGTTGATCGCAGCAATCTCCTGGAGATTCATCTTTAATTCCTGGAGACTCCAGTACCATCCTGCAGGATTGCCAACCCTATGCATGATCATCTAAAGCCAGATCAATTAATAAATAATGCACATTTAAATACCGATTAAATTCAAGGACAATGAGAAACCATAGTCGGAAAAATGGCAACATTTTTTTTTTTAAGTAATACATTGGGGAAGAATGTAGTTTCATTCCAGAGGTCTTGTGAATTGTCTCCATCATTTACCCATTGCCACCCCATGCTTTCCGTCCAATAAGTAGTCGAAGAGAAACAGATTGTAGTTGGATGGTTAAGCTCCACAACCTATAAGGACATTTACATAGAATTACGTAGAGTCTACAGCACGAGGCCCAACTGGTCCATGCCGGCGTTTATGTTCCACACGCGCCTCCTCCTCTGCCCCTGCTCTTCATCTAACCCTGCCAGCATAAACTTCTATTCCGTTCTCAGTTAAAGAGAAGTCTTTCCATCCTTTATAAATGTGCCAGTTTTCCCCAAGCAGAGTGCCACCCTTATCCTACATCATAGTTGAAAATGATCAAACATGTAGCAGGACAACTGGACCGTCAGTTCCGTCAAGGGATTGAACCTGTCAGCCACAGAGGCCTATAGCTGCATCCGCCCCTGCTTCCGCACAAATTATTCTGAACTAGCCAAAAAAAAGAAAAGGGAACGAGCTTGAGGGGCCTAGCCATGGATTCATAATCCTTTCCGAGCATTCACACAGGTGGCCCGGGCTGTGGAGTGAAGATGTGTACATCCCCCTGGAAGTATCTCAGGAAGACAAGCATTCCTTCCCAGTCCGGTCCTGGTTCTGTCTCAGCGTGTGCCATCAAGAGCCTGCAGTAAATATTAGTGTACATCTTCAGAGAAATGATTCCAGATTTTGAAGAGGCTGCGATACACTGTTTAACAATGAGCTCTTCAGATTTTTGCATTTTTAATTTTGAGTTGACAAGAGGAGAGGATGGGGGTGCAGATTTGGAGGGAATCATGTTGGTTTTTAATACTGTATGATACAGTGACACCAATATGTATGGGTACCTGGCTCCATTTCTCACATATTTAGATGCCCTATGCTGTAAATGTACTCCTGGCATCTTCAACGACCATGCCTTAATGTACCTGCCTGAAATGTAAAGTCATCACTAACTGCACCTCCTGAGCGCGACCTCTCGAGAATCTGAATTACGGAACTGACACTTATCTTTCTGCTGCTCTGCCTACATATAGAAGCATAAGCTGTACCAACAGGACCACATAAGGGGTTTTTAGTATCTGCAAATAGCCAGTCACGTCAGCCAGGGGAAATAAAATTCCAGAATAATGTTTCAATCTATTAAAGACAATTCTAAGTGCTGCTCTGTGAGAGGGGTTTCTGCACACATGAGCACAACCATCGTCATTGGCAACAAGTCTGCAGTGCTCTCTAGAGGCACCCCTCACCCACTCAGCTCAGATCGACACAAGGGCCACTGATGAAATCTGGAAACATTACATTTCCTTTCCATTTAGTGGGATTTTTAAAAACAAAGATCAAAAACGCTCAGCTCAACAGTTAAAATGCATCAACAAATTCACTGAACCGAATGGTGGGAGTTCAAATAAAAGACACCTGACAAGTGAGCCAAAAAAAACCAGAAAATCTCATGCTTTGCAGGCTCATAAGGTCATGGTGTAAAGGTCAAAGGTCAGAATATCGCCCTTAAAAGATACAAGGCAAATAAGGTTTCGCGAGATTAAACAAAAGGAAAAAGGTTGGTCTCCAAACCTTTTCTCTTATCTGCCATTCCTGGATTTCCTCCAGATCATTCCCCCCTGACCCTAGGGGGGCTGTCTGCAGGTATTAACAGATCTTTAATGAAACACCATACATGTATTTTGAAGTCTAATTTATCTGCAAAGGTGCATCCGCAAATCAGTGGGTTTTTTAAACTGCATAATGCTTGTAAGCTACAGAGAGAGAGAAAATAATTCTAGCATTGAAATATGGATTGTGCCAAGTGAGCATTTACATGGCAAGGGAAAGATACTGAATGTCATCTCACCTGGACAGTGGCCAGTCGGGTTCATCGCGTTACATAACCCGATATCTGCGCCCAGTGTTAATGGAATAACTGCAGTTTGCCTTTCAGATAATGAAGGGGATTTTTTTTCCTTCTAAAGGATGTCAAGAACGAGGACATTTCAGCAATGTGTGCTTTGAAAGCCTACGCGTAAATGCGGATCACCAATTTCAGCAGCCCATTCCTCCCCACCCATCCACCCCCTTTCCTGAAAAGAAGCTACATTTTCTGGTAGACCCAATATCCAGAGGCGTTTGTTTTATTGAAAAAAGAAACCAATGATTTCATTCACCGATTCCCTGTCCCCTATTTCTGCAGCAGTGCGATGTTAACTCAGAGTGACACTTGTCCTGTGCATTCCACTTGTATTCCTTAGGTGCCGGGCAAGGATGTGGTGAAACATCAGGCAGTTTTCAAAGCCATTTCTCATTTGATTCCGCAGCAGGTCTCAATTCGGTGCAAATGGTCCAAAAATACCAATTAATATAAAAAGAGCAAGACAGTCATATCACACACACGCACACACACATACAAATGGACAAACCGGGCTAAATGGCTGTAAATACCTTCAGTTGCATAGTTATGGTCACGTAGAAAACTGTTGTTGATTTTGCGGGTGTCAATCTCCTCCTCCATTTACAGTCGGATTACTTGGAGAACTGGAAATGAAGCAGACAGGTATCCACGATCCCATTGCCCTAGTGGAACGGGAGGGAGAGCCTCGCACGGCGCGACATAGTCCAAACCTGCTCAACACGGTGAAAGCCTTCAAAGAAGATGAAAAAAGAGAGACACGCACAGGGCCGAATAGCTCCTTCCGCAGTCCCAACAGCCCCACTAGCAGGACACGCTACTGGTGTGACCGGCACACTGCGTGTCCTTTTGTTTAATGGCTCTTCTTAATATAATAAAGGGGGGGGGGAAAGCTTCAAGCGCAATTTTTTAAAAATCAGACAATTATTCCAGTGCTGTAATAAAGTTGAATCCCGCCTTTTGGCATCAGTCAGCCCAGAGCCCACTCAAGAGGTGCGAGTGCGTGTGAAGCAGGCAGGAATCAGAGAGGATTTCAGTATTAAAATTCTGTAGTTACTTCAGGCAGAGAAAATGCGTCAGCACCTCCTATGCTGATCCCCTCTCTCCCTCGCTCTACAGTGCTGCATGAGACTGCAACTGCTGGGGCCGTATGCTGCATCAGCACAGGCTCCTCCCATACAGCTTGGCAGTGTCCAACCGCATCAGAACCACTCTCTCTCTCTCTCTCTCTCACACACACACACTGGTTCCAAGCTGCAGTGGGGGGGGCGGGTTGAGAGAGAGAGAGAGTGAATTCAATCAAAAGCAACAGACTGGAGGATTGCTAATTCACCGCCATCGCTGCAGAACCTGCTGCCTTAAACTGCTCCCCGTGCCCATGCTGCTGAGCTGGGCTCACAGTGAGCACTCATTAAAAAAAAACCATTGCTACTTAATCAGCAGGAGATCAAAAGAAATCAGGCGGCATTAAGTTGAGGCTATAAACCTCCAACCTAACGGCAGTGAACAGATACCAGGCACTGTCCAGCATTGCAGCAGGTAATAGGATCCCCAGAAGAATAGGTCGCTCAGAAAATGGACAAAGATACAGTTTGCAGGTCACCGAGAGAATGTAGTTGGAGGGGGCACCGCGCAGATTTACCAGAATGAAACCGGAGGTAAAAGGGTTAAATTATGGGGACAGGTTGCATAGATTAGGTTTGTGTTCCCTTGAGTATAGAAGATTAAGGGGTGATTTAATTGAGGTGTGTAAGATGATTAAAGGATTTGATAGGGTAGATAGATAGATAGAAACTATTTCCTCTGGTAGGGCAGTCAAGAACAAGGGGCATAATCTTAAAATTAGAGCTCGGCCATTCATGGGTGATGTCAGGAAGCACTTCTTCACACAAAGTGTAGCGGAAATCTGGAACTCACACTCGCAAAATGCTGTTGAGGCTTGGGGTCAATTGAGTTAATGGAGTTAAGATACAGATCAGCCATGATCTAATAGAATGGCGGTACATGCTCGAGGGACTGAATAGCCTACTCCTGTTCCTATGTTCCGAAGTGACTCTGTGCTAAGGAACTTGGGCAGCCATGTGTGTCAGAAGGACAATACCTACAGGATGGTGAGCTGACCACTTGGAGCTACAGCAGTGCATATTCTGCAAAGGTTAAGAGAGATACCCAGGTCCACATAGGGTAAAATGACATAGGAGAAATAGTACAGGGGCCTTAAAAGCCGTATATATGGGGATTGGCTCAAAAACAGAGAGGATGCAGAGTAATGTATACGTCCAGTGGGAAAAGGAGCGTAGTTCACCAAAACAATTGAGCAGGTAAACAAGTGGTTGGAAGCATGGAGTGGGAACAATGTTACCTTCATAAATAACTGGGAACCCTGCCAGAATAAAAAAGGACTGTGACAGTAGAGCCAGCTATACTCAAACCGAGTAGGGTCAAAGGGACTTATGGCCCCTAGTTTTGGTCTCCCCCACAAATGGAAGCATTTTCTCTACGTCTACCCTGTCAAACACTTTCATAATCTTAAAGAGCTCACTCAGACCACCCCGCAGTCTTTTCTAGAGAAAACTAGGCAAGTGGGAGAGGGGTGGAAGCTGGTCACAGGATCCCATATGAGGCCGACCATAGGGTAGAAGACAGTCAACAGGTAGGCTTAGACACAGATACCCAGGGAAGCGCATATTAACCAGAGACTAAATATAGGCAGATACTGGGGAATACAAGAGGAGGCAAATCTATAAGATGTATATCCATGTGTGCTGGAAGCTTTAGAAATAAGATGCTGAAACTGGCGTCTGTTACAGCGTTAGGAGCCATGATAATTGTGGACCTCCTGATCAGAATAAGGATGAGGAGGATTTGGTCGATACAGAGATAGGTAGGATATGCGAGAAGAGGAAAGTTATTTTAATGGCAGACTTTAATCATCCCAATATAAACTGGAGAAACTCAATTGGTTTAGAGTGAGAGTTCGTAAATATTATGTATGACTGCATCTTCATCTAATGTGCCAAGAGTGCCATAAGAGTCAATACACATTGTGATCTGGTATTTCAGATTAAAGGGTCGCCCTTTTAGAACTGAGATGAGGAGGCATTTCTTCTCTCAGAGGGTCGTAAATCTGTGGAATTCTCTGCCCCAGAGAGCCATGGAGGCTGGGTCATTAAATACATTTAAGGTGGAGACAGACAGATTTTTACAAGATAAGGGAGTGAAGGGTTATGGGGAGCGGGCAGGGAAGTGGCTTTGAGCCCAAGATCAGCCATGATCTTATTGAATGGCGGAGCAGGCTCGAGGGGCCAAGTGGCCTATTCCTGCTCCTATTTCTTATGTTCTTATTCATAAAAAGCCTAAAAGATGTACATGAAATGGAAGCCATAGTGCCCCTGGAGGACAGTGATCACAACAACAACAACTTGCATTTATATAGTGCCTTTAATGTAGTAAAACATCCCAAAGCACTTCACAGAACTATTCCAATGCACTCCTGGCTGGCCTCCCACATTCTACCTAACGTAAACTTGAGGTCATCCAAAACTCGGCTGCCCATGTCCTAACTTGCACCAAGTCCCATTCACCCATCACCTCTGTGCTCGATGACCTACATTGGCTCCCAGTTAAGCAATGCCTCGATTTCAAAATTCTCATCCTTGTTTTCAAATCCCTCCATGGCCTCGCCCCTCCCTATCTCTGCAATCTCTTCCAGCCCCACAACCACCCCGCCCCCCCAAGAGATATCTGCGCTCCTCTAATTCTGCCCTCTTGAGCATCCCTGATTATAATCGCTCAACCATTGGTGGCCGTGCCTTCTGCTGCCCAGGCCTTAAGCTCTGCAATTCCCTGCCTAAACCTCTCTACCTCTTTCCTCCTTTAAGATGCTCCGTAAAACCTACCTCTTTGACCAAGCTTTTGGTCATCTGCCCTAATTTCTCCTTATGTGGCTCGGTGTCAATTTTTTTGTCTTATAATACCCCTGTGAAGCGCCTTGGGACATTTTACTACGTTAAAGGCGCTATATAAATACAAGTTGTTATGAAACAAAGTTTGACTTGAGCCACATAAGGAGATATTAGGACAGGTGACCTTGGTCAAAGATGTAGGTTTTAAGGAGTGTTTTAAAAGAAGAGAGGCGGAGAGGTTTAGGGAGGGAATTCCAAAGTTAAGGGTCTAGGCAGCTGAAGACAATGGAGGAGCGATTAAACTCGAGGATGCGCAAGAGGCCAGATTTGGAGGAGTGCAGGGATCTCGGGAGGTTGTAGGGCTGGAGGAAATTACTGCAAACTATATAGACCGATCTCACTCGCAAATTTTAAAGTTTTTGGGTGGGATGTTGAGCTCAGAGACACATCTCTATTTCCGTGATACGCATATTGACAGGAATGAGCCCATGGCCAGGTTTCCATGCCAGCTGTGAAAGTGTAGTGAGTCTGTCAGCTCTGTTTAATTTGCATGTTGTATGCGGGGCTAATGTCTCCCTCTCATTTCTTAGAGGCTGTCATGAAAATAGTCTTTTATTTGATACGGCTGTCTGTTTAATGAGCGAGCAAAACCATTCCTTTTATCTGCTGCTCATTGAAAACTGAAAGAAAAATTGCAACAAATAATGGCTCGGAAAATATTCCGAGTCTCTGTGCGCCTCCTTATCCCTCTGACTTGTTCTAGTTTCACTTTTGATTTTGTCAGGGATGTTGGTGCTGGGGAATGGAATATTTTCCATTTCAGGCACTTAGTCTTACATGAAACACAACCCAGGTCAGGCAGAGTTGCTCACTGACAATTTGACAATGTTCAGCTCTATTCAAACTCCTCCAATAATGAAGCAGTCCATGCCAGCTTACACCAGAACCTGGGTAACAATCAGGCTTTGGCTGACAAGTGCCGGGCAATGACTATCGCCAACAAGAAAAAACCTCAGCCACCTCCCCCTGGCCTTTGATGGTACTTAATATGCTATTACATGCTTGTTTAAGAGAGGCTGAGTACACTGTGTTGAGTGGCTCACCTCCTGATCCTGTAATAGCCTCTCCACGATCTACAAGGCTCAAGTAAGGAGTGTTTTTCTTCATTCATACACGGGATGTGGATGTCGCTGGCAAGGCCAGCATTTGTTGCCCATCCTGAATTTCCTTCGTGAAGGTAGAGCCGCCTTCTTGAGTAAGTGGCATTTCAGAGGGCAGTTAAGAGTCAACCACATTGCTGTGGGTCTGGAGTCACATATAGGCCAGACCGGGTGAGGGCGGCAGATTTCCTTCCCTAAAGGACATTAGTGAACCAGATGGGTTTTACAATCCGGTAGTTTCATGGTCAACATTACTGATAGTAGCTTTTTATTCCAGATTTATTTAATTAATTGAATTTAAATTCTTCAGCTGTTGTGGTGAGATTCTGAATTCATGCCTCTGGATCATTAGTCCAGGCCTCTGGATTACTCGTCCAGTAACATAACCACTATCCTGCCGAGTGTGATGGAATATCACCACTTACCCAGATGATGCAGCTGCAACAACATTCAAGAAGCTCAATGTCATCCAAGGTAGAGCAGCCCACGTCATCAGCACTCTTGCCACTGGACTCAAGATCCACCTGCAGGATTATCTACAGGATGCATTGCAGCCACTCACCGGGTCTACCTCGCCAGCACTTCCCACCCAGCCCCCACGACCCGCACTACTGAGAAGGGCATGAGCCGCACCATCATGGCAACACCCTCAGAACAAGCCCTGCAGAGGATCAAGGCAGCAAGCCCACCAGCACTTTCTCAAAGCAATAAGGGATGGACAATAAATGTCGCCTCGCCAGCGTCACCCACATCTGGAGTATTTTAAACTGTGCTTTTGCTGAGGAAGTCGCCCACTTCATGACAGTTATCTCCTTGATCACTTTGGTGGATGGGGAAGAAACATCAATACTTGACCCGATTGCTTCAGGGACATGACCAGGCCGAACTCTGAACTTCAGACAAAAGTGTTGACAAAGAAGCCTGCACCCAAAACGTTAATCCTTCTGCTCTCTCGCCACCCCCCCACCAATGTTGCCTGCCCTGCTGAGGGGGGGGTTTCAGCATTTCCTGTCTTTGTTTCATATTTTCAGCATCTGCAGTTTTTTTTTGCTTTGTTCTAAAGTTCAGGCTCTTGATTCACTGGAAAACAATCAGAGACCGATCTCAGATTTTGAATGGAGCGGACTCACGTGAGGGCAGGAGAACAGTACAGGAAGATTTTAAAACTGTAAATCAGAAAATAGGTAAAATAAAAGCCAAAATAGGGAGAGAGAGATTGGAGAATGGGATAGGAAACAATTATACAATCATAAAGCACAGAAGGAGGCCATTCTGCTCATCGTGCTTGTGCCGACTCTTTGAAAGTCCTGTCCGATTACTCCCACTCCCCTGCTCTTTCCCCATAGCCCTGCAAATTTCTTCCTTTTCAAGTATATATCAATTCCCTTTTGAAAGTTACTGTTTAATCTGCTTCCACCACCCATTCAGGTAGTGAATTCCAAATCAGGACAACTCGCTGCGTAAAAAAAAAATTCTCCTCATCCCGTCCCTGGCTCTTTTGTCAATTATTTTAAATCTTTGCCCTCTGGTTACTGACCCTCCTGCCAGTGGAAACAATTTCTTCCTATCCACTCTGTCAAAACCCTTCATAATTTTGAACACCTCTATTAAATCTTCCCTTAACCTTCTCTGCTCTAAGGCGAATGATCCCAGAAGGTAGATTATTTTTTAAATGACTGTCTTTAAACAAGTATATAATAGCGTATTATTCAAATATTACAGCGATAAATCTGCTACTGAGATCTGAATAGTGTTTTATTACTGTAATATTAGCAGATATTTCAGTAGGTGCAGGAACCAAAATTTCCAGAGAAAATGGCTGGCTCTGGAAGCACGGTATTACCTCGAGTTGCTGAAAGCCGAAGGCGTAATTTTTTTTTGGGCAGCGTCGTCAGATCATTCAGAATAATTTAAAAATCAGATCAAGGACCATATAAAATGATCAAGCTGCCAAATTGGGCCTGCCAGCCTTGTACTGTGTAACCCTGCTCTAACTTAACCTTGGAGCAAACAGAAAAATTACAGTCTCACCTGATAATACAGCCCGAAGGCAGTTGCAGCCTGCTTATCCTTCACCTACGACCCGATGCAGGCTTGCTGCTCCATATGCCTTTGGGCCTCCGCGTTGAATGAGCTGGGACTCTATGTTTTTTCCTGCCCTTTTCCTGCTCTCCAGCAAAGGAAGGCAAGGAAATAATCTCAGGAGACAGTGGGAATCTCATCTCCCATACAGTCTGTGAAAGGGCCCTACTAAAATAGAACTAAATTTAATGCAACTAGCACACGTGCAGATGCTTTCCTTTTGCCTCTTCCTGTATGGAGATGTCTGGTGGCCTTGTCAACTGCCCAGAGCCCGCCAAGTGGAGCTTCGCAGGTGTCAGCTGTGGCTCACTTGGTCGCACTTTCACCTTCGAGTCCGAAGGTTGTGGGTTCGAGTCCCACTCCAGAGACTTGAGCACAAAATTGAGGCTGACACTCCAGCAGTACGGAGGAAGTGCAGCACTGCCGGAGGTGCCGTCTTTTGGATGAGACAGTAAACCGAGGCCCCGTCTGCCCTAGACAGGTGGACGTAAAAAATCCCAGAGCACTATTCTGAAGAAGAGCAGGAGAGTCCTCCCCGGTATCCTGTCCACTATTTATCCCTCAACCAACATCACTAGAACAGATTATCTGGTCATTATCAAATCTAACAGATGACCCTCCGATTCCCTCAGCTTCACTTGGAGAGACTCCCACGGACACTGTGTCAGGCTTTCCTTTGAGAATCACAAGTGGTGGCAATGGTGCTGAAATGGTAATGAACAAAGTGAAAGTCTGGTTAGCAAATAAGGATTTATGAAGAAGCCAGTTTGCAGAATGGTCACTACAATGGCCTGTGGATCCAATGGTTTCACTCTCCTGTCGATCCCTTCTCTTTCTCCCGCAGGAGGTTAAAATCAACGAGATAGAGCTGGTGATAGTTTGGATAGTACACGATCAGTAGAAGGAATAAGTTTGATGGAAGGAACAGCCTTTTATCATTCCATGCTTTCTTGTTTTCTGATGTCTCTCTCTCTCTCTTCCTCTCAACCTGCCCCGCTGGATGGCAATAAAATCCACCAATCGCACAACTTGCACCATCTCCCTACTGGGCCAATAGGCAGAATGTATGTCTGACTGTGGAAGGGAAAGCAGAGCCATGAGTAACAAAACAAAAGCTGAGAGAGAAATGAGCCTCTCTTAGTATTCGACCCATGAGTCTCCATTAGTATTGGAAACATTCGCCTACCCTAAATGTGTTACACACTTCGAATTTGTGGGATTACGTATATAAAACAAGGACAGAAGGCCTTTCCTCCTCTTTGATCTATACGGCAGTGATGTTTCAGGGCCACTGCGACTTTGGTAAATGGCCATTCTTCATGTAGCTCCCTAAACAATGTCAGCAGTCTATTGGGTAAGGGAAGGAGGAAGAAAGGCTTGGCGTCATAGCCAAGGCTAATCCTGTCCTTGCCCAATGTCCACACATACCAGCACAAGATAGCAATGGAGAGAGAGAGCTCTGGTTGATTAAAGCCTCGGGAAAAGTAGGCTAACTGTTGAGCTGCTAAAAGCTGAGGGCAGTTTTTGTCAGCACAGACCATGGATTAAACCCCAGGAGTCTCTCTGGTTTGCATGGTGCAACCACACCATGCATCTCCTGAGCCAGAGGTGGCCCAAAAAACTGGTTTAAAGTGAAATTCTCACATCTACAAACATCAGGAGACCTTTTTATGGTAATGAATAAAATGTTCCAAATGTCCTGAGATACCTCAGCGCAGATTGATACGGGTAATAAAATAGGCATTCCCTCTGATCGGAGGCCATCTTTAGTTCTGGCTCTGTTGCCAGTGAGCTCCACACAAGATCAATCATCTGATCAATAACTACATGACTCACTCACCTCATGTCCCAGTACTGGTAAAGTGAGTTTGTTCAAGCAGCAATCTTTCGTCTGCAGCATACAGAATGACTAGACATTGGCTCCACATTGCACCTTTGATCCACAAATCAACCACAGTACTAAATATAACATAGAACAGTTTCCTAATAATAATTGACAACAATTCCAGTTTACATTTAGCAATTCTCATGAACATAGAGCCATAAGCATGATTAAGCTCCTCTGTAAGTAGGTCAGGAACAGGATTAGGGAAGTGCAGACATTTCCCTGGTAAGTAGGTCAACATGTGGTGGAAACGTTGTGATGTTCTTCTACAGCACGCAAGAGCCATTTGTCACGATGCGTTTCCCTGTGAAGCACAGCAGGGAGGCACTGACACGACAGCCAAAGCAAGGCAATCTGCTTAGCATGAGAGGCTGGTGCTTGTGGGAAGGAGGTTTCCCGTGGTTACCAACAGACACGGTCAAGCACTGTCAGAAATCCTGCCTGTGTTGAGGACTAAGTAATATTGGCCGACCCTGACAACGGCTCAAGTCAAAGTTCCTGGGGGGGGGGCGGGGGGGGGGGGGGGGGAAGAGACATTCCTCCCATATAGGACTGACAAATTCTAAATTCAGGGGTTAACATGCATTTTGGAGGCAAACAACACAAGCTGTTCGTCATGATTATCTGATCATGTATCTCGTTGCTGTTTGTGGGAGCTTGCTGTGCGTGAACTGGCTGCCGCCTTTTCTATATTACAACAGCGACTACAATTCAATAGTACTTAATTAGCTGTAAAGTGCTTTGGGAGGTCCTGAGGTTGTGATTAGATGTTCCGAACTTTAATGTGTCACTTTGTTCTTGTTTGTCCTTTGAGTGTTCTTCATTGCTTTTAACCTTTCAGAATCTCTCATTTATTTTGCCTTGCTAGCTCTCTCCCCACCTTTGAAAGCCCCTTCCCAATCTTCACCACCCCCCCCCCCGCCACCCCACACCTTTCTTAGCATCCACAGTTCCACCTGTAAAGGAGTTTAAGAGGTTTTATGTGAAAAGCACTATACAAATCTAAGTTGTCACGTGACCACAATCTTCCCTTTTTTTCCTCAAGTTGTGAAAATTCCTAATTTGTTCCAAACACAGCACCTGGGGTCTGACCGACGGCATTGACACAACTTCCTTTGGTCTCTGAGTCCAAAGTCACCTTTGTCTGCTGGGTTTCTGTGAAATGGGTTTTGATAATCTCAAGCCAGCTCCAACTAGACAAGCATACACAGCAACAACGACTTGCATTTATATGGCTCTCTTTTCCCATTCCCCTACGCCGCCCCATCCGCCATTGAAATTTAGACAGTTTCATCTCAGTCATCTCTCTGCTAATTCCAAGCATTTGCTATCTGCCGAGTAAAACACATTATCTAAGCTCTTGTGATGCCCAGGACAGGATCAGATGCAGCTGTGATGCTTCTCACTGTTGAACTGTTGAATAGCCTGCAACACTTTGTCTGGGCCCCAAGACATGAAGAACGGTCACTTAAACAAGGCCAGCTGATGCTTATGGATCTGTACCCCGAGTACACGTCCACACTTTCAGGAGAGGAGCGGAGAAAGCTGGAAGGACACAGCTGCCCTTCCCAGAGAGATGGAGCAGCAGCTGGAAACATCGACCATCTGAAGACATGGTCAACTTATAGCAGCGATATGTCACATCACTTTTATTCTTTAGCCTCAAACTCTGGCAAATGTTTTCTGCATTAGCAATTTCCCACTTCAATTAGACCATATCTAAGAGCTTCTCTCTACTGATTTGTTGCAGGGTCAAGTCATGCATTAATAAGTATTCAATCATACTTATTACCAAATGCCAATTTCTGATTCCACATGTAGAGAGAGAGAGAGTGAGCCTATTTCAGTGACATTCTCTCTACCCCGTTGAATTTGTGCTAGTTTAGTGAGCCGCCTTTTAAATTTAATGCAAACCAACAGATAAATCATCAGAAGAATCCCATTCCTCCTGAACGTGGGAATTAAAATTCTCACAGATTGCCAAGTGTCCAACACACCGTTTCTTCTATTTAATGAAGGGATTATACGGAGAAAGCTGAGAATTTCATTTTCATTTTTCTCGCCTTCTCTCCTGAAGTTGCCGTTTTCTCGCTGGGTTATGGGTCCAGGAGCACCGGCTGGTCTCTGCCACCGCTGAAACCTGCACGGTGAGTGAAGGTGAACTGCTCTGACCGCAGCCTCGTCAGGTCCTGTCCCTAATGCACACATTTTCCTGCCAAAAATATCAGGAGTCGGAACCCTGGCTGAATTTTTGGTGCCTAGTTTAGGAGGTCTGAGACTGGCAGCTCTTCAAGAGATGAAGAATTATTTTAAAAGCTAGGAAGGAAATGATGAATAACGTATAATTTAACATGATGCGGAGATGCCGGTGTTGGACTGGGGTGGACAAAAGTGAGAAGTCGCACAACACCAAGTTATAGTCCAACAGTTTTATTTGAAATCACAAGCTTTCGGAGCTGCTGCCCCTTCGTCAGGTGAAGTGAAGGAATACGAATCGACAAAGCATATATAGTCAGAGAACAATGCATGTGTAGCGTACAATGTCAGACGACTACATTTTATCTTTCTGATTGCCTTTCATCACACCTCGGCAGAGAAACAATCAGGTCAGCCAGGAAGGCACCACATCAAAGACATAGCAAGATACAACTGAGACAATGAGGTGGAGTCACAGGGGGTATAATGTGTCAAATGCAGTCTGTATGGAAAACCATAAACTTTAAAATTTTTACTTTTTTTTACTGGAAATCACATCTGTGAACAAGCCAACGACGACTCGAGTCTGGATGACTCTACGTCATGTAGCGTGACATGAACCCAAGATCCCGGTTGAGGCCATCCTCATGGGTGCGGAACTTGGCTATCAGTTTCTGCTCGATGATTTTGCGTTGTCGTGTGTCTTGAAGGCCGCCTTGGAGAACGCTAACCCGCAGATCTGAGGCTGAATGTCCTTGACTGCTGAAGTGTTCCCCGACTGGGAGGTAACATGAGGATAAGGTGAGGACAAGATGAGGAGGAACGCGATGGACACCTACGGACGCTGAAAGACGCCCTCGTAAGAACGGGATATGACGCTCGACTCATCGATCGACAGTTCCGACGGGCCACAGCGAAAAATCGCATAGACCTCCTCAGAAGGCGAACACGGGACACAACCAACAGGGTACCCTACGTCGTCCAGTACTTCCCCGGAGCGGAGAAACTACGCCATGTTCTTCGCAGCCTTCAACATGTCATCGATGACGACGAACACCTCGCTAAGGCCATCCCCACACCTCCACTACTCGCCTTCAAACAGCCGCCTAACCTCAAAAGTACCATCGGTCGCAGCAAATTACCCAGCTTTCAGGATAACAGCGACCACGACACCACACAACCCTGCCACGGCAACTTCTGCAAGACATGCCAGATCATCAACACAGATACCATCATCACACGTGAGGACACTACCCACCAGGTACATGGTACATACTCATGTGACTCGGCCAAAGTTGTCTACCTCATACGTTGCAGGAAAGGATGCACCAGAGCATGGTACATCGGCGAGACCATGCAGACACTGAGACAACGTATGAACGGACACCGCGCAACAATCGCCAGGCAGGATTGTTACCTCCCAGTCGGGGAACACTTCAGCAGTCAAGGACATTCAGCCTCGGATCTGCGGGTTAGTGTTCTCCAAGGCGGCCTTCAAGACACACGACAACGCAAAATCATCGAGCAGAAACTGATAGCCAAGTTCCGCACCCATGAGGATGGCCTCAACCGGGATCTTGGGTTCATGTCACGCTACATGACGTAGAGTCATCGTTGGCTTGTTCACAGATGTGATTTCCAGTAAAAAAAAGTAAAATTTTTAAAGTTTATGGTTTTCCATACAGACTGCATTTGACACATTAGACCCCCTGTGACTCCACCTCATTGTCTCAGTTGTATCTTGCTATGTCTTTGATGTGGTGCCTTCCTGGCTGACCTGATTGTTTCTCTGCCGAGGTGTGATGAAAGGCAATCAGAAAGATAAAATGTAGTCGTCTGACATTGTACGCTACACAGGCATTGTTCTCTGACTATATATGCTTTGTCGATTCGTATTCCTTCACTTCACCTGACGAAGGGGCAGCAGCTCCGAAAGCTTGTGATTTCAAATAAAACTGTTGGACTATAACTTGGTGTTGTGCGACTTCTCACTTGTATAATTTAACATTAGACGGGGTGCACAAAGGAATTTTGCTCGATTTACATGTGGGATGGGTGAGCTGGGACTTTGTAGAAACCTTCCTCAGCAGGTGTGTGGATTTTCAGAGGAGCAGACTGCACGGCTTGTGGAGGGAATGAGCTTGATGCGTTCAATGTCCTATTCTTATCCCATGTCTCCTTATATAATGTAGGTGACGATTTTAAAATTCACATGCTTGTCGTCAAATCCCTCTGTGGCCTCGCCCCTCCCGATCTCTGTAACCTCCTCCAGTCCTACCCTGAGAACTCTGTGTTCCTCCAATTCTGGCATATTGCGCACCCCGACTTCCTTCGACCCACCACTGGCGGCTGTGTCTTCAACTGTCTCGGCCCTAAACTCTGGAATTCCCTACCTAAACCTCTCCGCCTCCTTTAAGATTTTCCTTAAAACCAACCTTTCCTAATACCTCCTTATGTGGCTTTTTGACAACGCTCCTGTGAAGTGGCTTGGGACATTTTACTGCGTTAAAGGCGCTATATGAATGCAAGTTGCTGTCGTTGCGTCACTTTCGTTCTTGACTGAAGTCAATATTTGTGTTGTTACATTTAACCAGCTGTAGCCTGAGTTTTGCCACTTCAGTGGCCTCTTCTGCGTTACCTCTTAATGCAGCTCTCTGGAGACCACCCACACCAATTAGCAATGAATCGTGGAAACGCATCTCACGTGACTAGTCATCAGCCAATTACGTGGATATATATGGAGCCATAGAATATTTCTGAACAAATATATTCTGAACAAATATTTTGTATCTGTCTTCAACATCCAATAATGGATAATCAAGGGCCACAGGGAGAGGGGAACTAAAGACAATCACTATCACTAAGGAAATAGTACTTGGTAAAATAATGGGACTAAAAGATGACAAGTCACCTGGACCAGATGGCCTGCATCCCAGGGTCTTAAAAGAAGTGGCTGCAGAGATAGTGGATGCATTGGTTGCAATGTACCAAAATTCCCTGGACTCTGGTGAGGTCCCAGTGGATTGGAAAACCGCAACTGTAATACCCCTATTTAAGAAAGGAAGGAGACAGAAAGCAGGAAACTATAGACCAGTTAGCCTAACATCTGTCGTTGGGAAAATGCTGGAGTCCTTCATTAAGGAAGCAGTAGCAGGGCATTTGGAAAATCATAATGCAGTCAAGCAGAGTCAGCATGGTTTTATGAAAGGGAAATCATGTTTAACAAACTTGCTGGAGTTCTTTGAGGAGGTAACGAGCAGGGTGGACAAAGGTGAACCAGTGGATGTGGTGTATTTGGATTTCCAGAAGGCATTCGATAAGGTGCCACATAAAAGGTTACTGCATAAGATAAGAGCTCACGGAATTGGGGGTAATATATTCGCATGGATAGAGAATTGGCTAACTAACAGAAAGCAGAGACTCGGAATAAATGGGTAATTTTCCGGTTGGCAAGCGGTAACTAGTGGGGTGCCACAGGGATCGGTGCTGGGGCCTCAACTATTTACAATCTACATTAATGACTTGGATGAAGGGATCGAGTGTAATGTAGCCAAGTTTGCGGATAATACAAAGATTGGTGGGAAAGCAAGTTGTGCAGAGGACTCAAAGAACCTGCAAAGGGATATAGACAGGCTAAGTGAGTGGGCAACATTTAGCAGATGGAGTATAATGTGGGAAAGTGCGAGGTTATCCACTTTGGCAGGAAAAATAAAAAAGCAAATTATTATTTAAATGGAGAGAGATTACAGAATGCTACAGTTCAGAGGGACCTGGGGGTCCTTGTGCATGAAACACAAAAAGTTAGCATGCAGGTACAGCAAGTAATCAAAAAGGCAAATGGAATGTTGGTCTTTATTTCAAAGGGGTTGGAGTATAAAATAGCGAAGTCCTGCTACAACTGTACAGGGTATTGGTGAGACCACACCTTGAGTACTGCGTACAGTTTTGGTCTCCTTATTTAAGGAAGGATATACTTGCATTGGAGGCAGTTCAGAGACGATTCACTAGGTTAATTCCAGAGATGAGGGGGTTGACTTATGAGGAAAGGTTGAGCAGGCTGGGCCTATACTCATTGGAATTTAGAAGAATGAGAGGTGATCTTATTGAAACATATAAGATACTGAGGGGCACGACAAGGTAGATGCAGAGAGGATGTTTCCCCTCGTGGGGAAATCTAGAACGCGGGGGCACAGTTTTAGAATAAAGGGTCGCCCTTTTAGAACTGAGATGAGGAGGAATTTCTTCTCTCAGAGGGTCGTAAATCTGTGGAACTCTCTGCCCCAGAGAGCTGTGGAGGCTGGGTCATTAAATACATTTAAGGTGGAGATAGACAAATTTTTGCAAGATAAGGGAGTGAAGGGTTATGGGGAGCGGGCGGAGAAGTGGTTTTGAGCCCAAGATCAGCCATGATCTTATTGAATGGCGGAGCAAGCTCGAGGGGCCAAGTGGCCTATTCCTGCTCCTATTTCTTATGTTCTTATGTAGAATCTTACAGTACAGAAGGAGGCCATTCGGCCCATCGTGCTTGTGCCGGCTCTCTGAAAGAGCTATCCAATTAGTCCCATTCCCGCGCTCTTTCCTCAGCTCTGCAAAGTTTTTCTTTTCAAGTATATCTCCAATGCCCTTTTGAAAGTTACTACTGAATCTGCTTCCACCACCCTTTCAGGTAGTGAATTCCAAATCATCATAACTCACACTGTAAAAAAAAATTGTCTCATCTCCCCTCTGGATTTAATTTTTATATGTAATCAGACATATTTCAGGGAAACTGGATGCTCAGACTAAAATATTAATTTAAAGGCAATGTAGTCAGATATTTAGGATGTCACCAGTTACCCGTTAAAAGGCCACACAATGCAAGCAGACGTCTTGATCTATGTTCAAATGGACATTTAAATGTGGATTTCCACTTGATGTAGGATTCATTCTGAGCACCTGTCATTTTGTCACTTCGAGCTGTAAAATTGAATTAAGGCAGCCTATGCTTCAATCTAAACGTCCCCACAAATTGAGATTGAAATCCATTTTGCATATTGCCCAAAAAAAGTGGTTTTATTAGCGATTGCTGTAATAATATATTTTGGTTAGATCTGTTTTGAAGTGAATTTAGAATACATATTCCCCAGTAACATTTTTAATTATTTTGAAAAAAAAAATACATCAATTTTTGTCCTTTGTGTAATAAAATCCATAGCTCCACATATCTTCTCTGTAAAAGGAAAATTACACCTTTTGTTTTTTTAAAACAATGGTTAACATAAAGGGACTTGTTCCCTCGTGTAGAAGATTTTCATATTAAAATGATTGTGATTTTAAAAAAATATTGGTTAAGCTGCAGATTGCACGGTCTGGGAGAAATACTTAGCAAAATTGGACAGAAACACAGTCAGCAGTAAAATGGGAGTAGAAATATTCAGGGAATCACACTCAACACAAAAGTCTCTTTTTTTAAAAAAAAAGCGATTTGCCTCACAGGCTTAGATTGTATTTTATAGATCAACTGTACTACACAGTTTGCATTAATGCAAAGCACATTCAGCTTTGCAGTTATGCAATGTGTGTGACACAACCTGGGTATGAAGTTGCTCAAACTGAAATTATAGGCATATAGTGCGAGACTGAAGCCAGGAGGCAATCTTTCATCGCTTCAGGTTCACACTGGTTGGGGTAGATCTTGACTTTGTGCAACAGTATTTAACGGGTGATAGCGAGTCAGCAGCCCTTCTTACATCTCTCTTGATTTTTATTCCCTTTGACTACAATGAAAAGAAAATCGGGACAGATGTAGAACGGGCTGCCGACTCGCTATCACCTGTTTTACACTGTCGCACAAAGTCAAGATCTACCCGCTGCCTTGTAAATGAATAGTCCTTTAAAGATCCCAAACCTTTTCAATATCTTTAGAATAATTCTTCCTTGATTAAAAAGGTACACCCATATATTTTATGAAGTCATGGTACAGTTTTAATACATGGTGCATTGGTGAACTAGGGGAGTCAGTGCATTGCATACCCACCTTAGTTGCGGTTCAGGATTATTTGACTATGGTCTGTAAGATTCAACTGGGGGGGTGAAGGGGAATGTGTCAATTTATGATGGTGGGCCATATTGTATTCAGGCCTTCTCCTCTGTGGAGTATTAAGGGCGTTGGTAGTTTTCAGTTCCCCTTTGACTTTCTGGTCTGGGTAGGAAACGCCTGGCCTGGGCTGGCTTCCAAAACTGAGTTCCAGACCACCTGATATTCCCTGGATTCCAGGCGGAATCCATATATCATCCCACAGATGTTTCATCCACGTTTGCTGTAGGGAGGGCTATGCTCCACCATTATGTGGGATGCATCACCTTGTAGCCAGCAGTGATGTTAGTCACATGGACTGCAGCGGTTCAAGAAGGCAGCTCACCACCACTTTCTCAAGGGCAATTAGGGATGGACAATAAACGCTGGCCTTGCCAGCGGCACCCACATCCCAGGAACGAATAAAAAATAAGTCTGCATCCTGCAGAAGTAATTAGCTACTTGATGGGTTAAGTCCAGCCAGGTTTGCACTTAGATCCGCAATGACTGAGGCTTGCCGTGCTCTCTGTGGTCTTATGCATTATTGCCCAGAAAAGTTCAATGAAGGGGCAGGACCAGAACGTGGGCAGCAGTGTACCCACTCTGGCTGCAAACCCCTCTGGCTTTCATCCCCCTGGGGTGGGTGAAATTTGTGGACCAAGTGTCGGGGTGCGTAAGATCAGAATATTATCCTGAGCTGGTCTTTGCACATTCTACTGCAGGTGGTTGTTGCTTCCATACTAGGCCCGACTCTTCCTCTTTACTCAGTAGAGTAGGTATCAGTCCCATGCTTCTTTAAGGTTCATTGATTTGCCTTTTGATCTGGAAGCAATCATGGTACAGAGGGCGGAGATACGTTGGCGGGGATTAACTGGAATCTTGGAAAGGGGAAGGAAGGGACCTCACCTGTTGAAGTTTTCTGAGCGTGGCTGGGTCTTGAAGGAAATGTTTAATTTGGTGATAGCAAAATAGGTCATGCTGGCAATTGTCACACATCTCCCTGCTAAGATTAAAATTCATGTATGCAGGAATGCACAGAGTTCTGCTTTTCCTGACTGGACAGCTTTGCTGAACCAACAGTATAACCAAGCTCTACCAGTTCTGCATCGTTTAAATGGCCAATGGTTTCAAACTGGTATGTCGAGTATAACTACGCCTTTAGAACTTGAATCACAAGGGCTCAATAGCTTGCAGACTCTGCAATGGATTAACTTCTCCCTGCCACCCCAAACTGGAGCTCATCCCATCATCCTTCAGGTTTTAACTGCTTTCTATGGTGAAATGCTGCTTTCTGTCCGTTTCTCCAGAGGTTCTTCAAAAGATTCCAATGCCACTTAACAAATTCATCTATTGCCTTACCTCATCCTAACTCTGTGACTTCCTCCACCCTTGGACTCCATCCTGAGCCCTTCGTTCCTCTAACTCTGACGTCTTGTGCAACTGGCCCCTCCTTCCATTTCACCATCTGTGCCAGGGCTCTCAGCGGTCCCTGCCCTCCTCTCTGGAACTCCCTGCTTATACTCCTCCAACTTACTTCCTCTCTCTCCGCCTTTAACACCTTCTCAAATCCCATCTATGGACCACGCCTTTGGTCACCTCTCAACATTTTCACTCGGTTCGATTTTTAATCCTTGGTCAAACCCTGGGATGTTTCTCTATGTTAAAAGTATGACATAACTGCAAGTTTGTTGCTGTATTTATAGGAGCCAGTCCAGGAACGAGTTAATAGTCAATGATTTTGATGGCATGCAAGCTTTATTTGTAGGTAAATACATATGTTGATATTGTCAGAATGTGACAGATCAAATTTGTATCACAATCTGAAAAATGCATAAATATACACCCACATGCTTAAAATCCCTACAAACTATAAGCTCATTTTTGACATCTGTGAAAATGTTTTTTTTTTTTACACACACAAAACACACACACACACACACACACACAAAAGACTAGTGTCCTTCACATAAATATAAAGACAAACATCTTAAATCCCTTCTGCTTATGCAGAGACTCAAAATTCCATTAGCACTTCAACTTTGCAGTGAATACTCCCTCGACATGGAAAAATTAAAACCAGCTGGAAAAAATCCGCTGAGTTAGCAAAATACATGGTCCCCACGCTCCTGTCTGCAACATTGTGGAATCTGATTAGCTACAACAGGGGTGAAATCTTCTTTAAAAAAAGATAAGCCCGCAATTTTTAACACATTTCAGTTTTATCTGCAGAATGGACTATTTCTTACAGAACCCTTTATACTGCATACGATGTCATCTCAGGATAGATACGGATGAGAAAAGCCATTTGGTTCATCCATCCAGAGCAGACCTGCAATTCCCCATCACATCATCCACTGTCTCTGATCAAATGCAAGATGTCTGCCTTCACTACCCAAACCCAGAGGTCCATTCCGACTGCTGATCACTCTCTTTGTAAACAAGAACCTCTTGACATCAGTTCTAAATCTGCCTTTCACCAGTTTCAACTTACCCTTGTCAAAAGCATTTCTGGAATTCCCTCCCTAAACCCCTCCGCCTCTTCCTTTAAGATGCTCCTTAAAAGCTGCCTCTTTGACCAAGCTTGTAATCACCTGTCCCAATATCCCCTTCTTCCACTCAGTGCCAATTTGTGTCTGATTATGTCTGAGTGTGAGGCACCTAGAGACGTTTTACTACTTTAAAGGCGCTATATAAAGGCAAATTGTTGTTGTAATGCTTGCTCAAGGGCCACACTTGAAATGCTGCACCATGGGGTAATGGGATCAGGAACTGGGATTGCGATTCTTCATGCAGTGAGCTCCTGATTTCAATCACGGGTAATTGCCAGTTGGAGACCAGGCACTTCCCCAAGGAATAAAAAAAAAATACAAATATAAACCATCATTCGATCAGTGCTATATTAATGGGGGCCCTTTCACTTGCTGTACGAAAGCCAGGGTAAGCCTGCCTCCCAATAGCATCCTTGGACAGAACAGGACTGAATCGCAGCCTGGTAAACCAACCCACAGTTTGACAGGCCCACAGGCGCATGGACCAGCAAGTGACAGAGAGGCAAGGCTGCAAATGGACCATATCATGAGTGTATCATAAGTGTCAGCCGTGGTTCAGTTGGTAGCATCCTCACCTCTGAGTCAGACGGTTGTGGGTTCAAGTCCCACTCCACAGACTTGAGAACAAAAATCTAGGCTGACACTCCAATGCAGTACTGAGGGAGTGCTGCACTGTTGGAGGTGCCGTCTTTTGGATGAGATGTTAAACCGAGGCCCCGTCCGCTCTCTCAGGTGGACATAAAAGATCCCATGGCAGGGGAGTTATCCCCGGTGTCCTGGACAATAGTTATCCCTCAACCGACATCCCCCCCAAAAATTATCTGGTCATTATCACATTGCTGTTTGTGGGCGCTTGCTGTGCGCAAATTGGTGCTGCGTTTCCTACATTACAACAGTGACTACACTTCAAAAAGTACTTCATTGGCTGTAAAACGCTTTGGGACGTCCGGTGGTCGTGAAAGACGCTATATAAATGCAAGTCTTTCTGTCTTTGTAGCACCTCTAATCTGAAGCATGAAGTGGATGACAGCGAGAGATCCTAACCAGTTCCATGTCTTCTCCAATTAGCAAAAAAAGACAGTCAAGTACTGACATAAGAAAAATGTATTCTTAATTAACAGGGAGGCTTGCAGGATTAGACAGAGTCAATGCTCTGTAAATGATACAAGAAACAAAAGCTGCTCATTACATGTGGAACTACGACAAAGTTAAGATGAGGAATCCATGAGCCAGTTCAGCCATTTTTTAAATAAAGCAAAACAGTGAAATGCCAAATGAAATCACTGCTGATCTTCACACACTCCACTTCAATAGCATGGAAAGACCAATGACCTTATGTGAGCTGGTATGGAAAAAATTAGGGAAATAAAGAACATTATCCGATGTGCTCCCATATAATTAACTTATTGAGAAACGAAGGTTGTCTCCATGGCTTGGTGGATATATGCACCACATAGTGTGGTACTAAACCTTACCAGGAAGGCTCCAGATTGAATCCATGGTCCGTGCTGAGTGAGCCAACCTCAGTCAAGGCTGTAGTGGGACTCTACAAATTGCCTTCATGTCCTTGGGCTAGGGGTAAAAAGGGAAACACAGTCAGGGTTCAGCTCCTGGTCACCACATAGTGATACCTGCTGGAAAATGAGCATGCATGACAATCAGGTGAGGACTGAGCACAGCTGTGATCAAACCACTGGCTGACATTCTGTACCCAGGCTACCTGTTGGAACAGCCATTTGATCGAAGTGTCAGGGAGCACATGGAAACATCAACCTTTGGGTGAGGAGGGGAGGAAAGTGGCAAACAGAATTAAGAAATGGCTACTTCTTTCAGTACGAACTGTGAAAAGAGTAGCCTTGTGGTTATTGTACTGGACTAACAACCGAGAGAGTAAATAAGAAGAACCTGTTTCCACGGGCAGGAGGGTCGGTAACCAAGGGACACAGATTGAAGATAATTGGCAAAAGAACCAGAGGGGAGATGAGGAGAACTATTTTACGCAGCGAGTTGCTATGATCTGGAACACACTGCCTGAAAGGGTGGTGGAAGCAGATTCAAAGTAACTTTCAAAAGGGAATTGGGTATATACTTGAAGGAGAAAAATGTTCAGGAAAAATATGGGAAAAGGACAGGGGAGTGGAACTAACTGGATAGCTCTTTCAAAGAGCCAGCACAGGCACAATGGGCCGAATGGCCTCCTTCTGTGCGGCAAGGTCATATTGTCACACTGCTGTTTGTGGGAGCTTGCTGTGCGCAAATTAGCTGCTATGTTTCCTACATTACAACAGTGACTATACTTCAAAAGTACTTCATTGGCTGTAAAGTGCTTTGGGACGTCTCAAGGTCGTGAAAGGCGCTATATAAATGCAAGTCTTCCTTTCTTTCATTATGAGAGGTCATGAGTTCAAATTCCATCATGGAAAATTGGGAAATTGAATTCAGTGAATCTGCTAATTTGCTAGCACCAGATAAAACACCAACAACAACTTGTATTTATATAGCACCTTTAACGTAGTAAAACGTCCCAAGGCGCTGCACAGGAGTATTTTAAGACAACAAATTTGACACCGATCCACATAAGGATAAATTAGGACAGGTGACCAAAAGCTTGGTCAAAGAGGTAGGTTTTAATGAGCATCTTAAAGGAGGAAAGAGAGGTAGCGAGGTGGAGAGGTTTAGGCAGGGAATTCCAGAGTTTAGGGCCTAGGCAACAGAAGGCACGACCACCAAAGGTTGAGCGATTATAATCAGGGATCCTCAAGAGGGCAGAATTAGAGGAGCGCAGATATCTCAGGGGGTTGTGTGGCTGAAGGAGATTACAGAGATAGGAAGGGGCGAGTCCATGGAGGGATTTGAAAACAAGGATGAGAATTTTGAAATCGAGGCGCTGCTTAACCAGGAGTCAATGTAGGTCAGCGAGCACAGGGGTGATGGGTGAACGGGATTTAGTGCGAGTTAGGACACTGGCAGCCGAGTTTTGGATTCCCATAAAAGCCACCCGATTGTTGTAAAAACCCAACTGGTTCACTAAATATCCTTCGGGGGAAGGGAACCGCCCACCCCTACCCCCTGGCCTACACGTGACTCCAATCCCACACTATGTGGCGGACTATTAATGCCTTCAGGGACACTAGAGTGGTCTATAGATACTGCCTTGACAATGCTGAGCACATCCCAAGATCAAATTAAAATTTTTTTTTCCCAAATCCAACGACGAAACAGACATTCACATTAAACAAGGCTGTCAAAGTATTATTTCCCCACAGGATTTTTTTCTTCTGATGCCTTGCAAACAAAAACTCACTTTATTCTGATTCTAACTGTGTTCTCAACACAGATTTCAAGAAAATGTCACCCTGTTCCTAAAGTTCTTGATGTTAGTAAACCTCAAGAGTGCTGCCTCCCCCCTGCTCTGGAAGAGCAACTTACATTGATATCGTGCCTTTAACATACTAACTTCTGAGTGCAATGTTAGAAAAGGTCAACCAGCCCATCAAGCCCATCACCTTCACAAATCTGGGCTCCACTCAGTTCATTTGATATCTGCAGAAAGGTTTTGCAAAGTTCTTCCCTGCCACACTGGTAAAATATTTATGGAATCTTACTTCCTCCATTATTCATCTTGCTCTTCCTTGGCTTGGTATTACCATGAATCAAATACCTCAGGGAACATCCTGTTTCATACAGCATTCAATTATCTCAATCTGTAGTTATCCTTATAACCCTCAAGCCTGTTCCTTGTCAGATATTCACTGACGTGCTGTTTTAAAAGGTGTTTGTCAGCATATTAACTGATTTATGTCAGTTTAGCTCAGTTAGTAGCACTCTCACCTCGGAGTCAGAAGGGTTCTGGGTTCAAGTCCCACTCCAGAACGTGAGGATATAATCTAGGCTGACACTTCAGTGCAGTACTGAGGGAGTGCTGCACTGTCAGAGGTGCCGTCTTTCAGATGAGACATTAAATTGAGGTCTCATCTGCTGGTTCAGGTGGATGTTAAGCACCCTGTGGCATCATTGGAAAAGCAAGAAGCTCTCCCGGTGTTCTCTAAAATGTCTCCCTCAACCAGCGCCACCATAAACAAAAGAGATTAACTGGTCATTCATCCCGGTGCTGTTTGGGGGATCAAGTGTGCAAACAGCCGGTCACATTTACCCACATCAACAGTAAATGCACTATGCAATTTGTTCCACGTGAAGTGTTTTGGGACATTTCTGAGAGATGTGATAAGGCACTATATAAATGTACCTTTTCTTTCTTTTGAGTGCCAGGAGTCTGTTCCACATATGCACCACTCTATCGAGAAGGGTGTGGTAATTCAAATCTTCCATGAGGCTTGTTCATTTACACTCATATCCAGTAACTCACACTCAAAGGCCAAGCTATTTAACCTGAATCATATCTCTCCTGTTGACTATCTTTCCTATAATGGCCATTATTCCAGAGGATTATAAGTGTCGGTACAGATGGAGATAATGGAATGTTGTGCGGGACATGAGGTTCCCTTAGCTGTTGGAATCGAGGGGGGTGATTTTGCCAGCCCTGGGGAGGCGGGACTGCTGGAAAAATGGCAGAAATTGGGGGCGGGTGCCCAACCTGCCCCCAAGCCATCTTGCCAGGAGACGGGTAGCCGTCCCGCGCCGGGTCCCATCTCCTTGGAGGCGGGAAGGGATTAAAACCACTTAACTGCCTGTTAACAGGCAGAAAATAGGATTATCCCCTTTTTGCCATTACAAGTGCGGGCTTCCCGAAGGCTCCGAAACCCGCCAGGTCAGCGAGGCAAGTAGTGGGTCGGAGGGGTCCAAAAGTGTGCTGTGGAGGTGAGTATCTGAGGTAAGTGCAAGTGTTAGTAAAAGTGTACTTACCTTTGTTTCTCCCTGCAGGCTTCAGTCGGTGGGTATGCAGAGAGTCTCGGACCTCCGCAGTAGAGATGACAGATGGCCGTTGCATTGTCCAATGCAACAACCATCTCATTTCTGCAAAAGAAAGAGGTTTGATGAGGTCTTGAATTCAAGACCTCATCAAACTACAGAGAATGTCAATGTTTGAGACCTTCACAGAGCTGTCAAACGATGACAATTCATCTGTCAAAAATTTTTGACAGATGAAACGTCATACATTGACGTTCTCTACAACCGGCTTTCCCTTAATTGGCCTGCTAAGCCCGCTGGACGGGCTTAACAAGGTCAATCAAGGGAAAATAGCATGGGTTGGCCAGAAGTTGATGGAGGCGGGACTGAAAACCGACAAGTGGGAGTCCCGCCTCCAAAAGCTCCCCATTGGCAAATTCAACCCCGAGCTGTTGTCAGGCAAAGGAAGAGAAGGATGAATAATGTAGGAATTAAAGTTACATAAGTATTTTCCCATTATATTTATTAGGTTGAAGGAAAGAAAGAAAGATTCATATTTATACAGTGCCTTTCACAACCTCAGGATGTGCCGAAATTCTTCAGTCAATGAAGTACTCTTTTTTTGAAGCTTAGTCACTGTTGTAATGCAGAAAATGCAGCACCAATTTGTGCACAGCAAGGTCCCACAATCAAGCAATGAAATAGTAACCACATAATCTGTTTTTTTAGGTGTTGGTTGAGGGCTAAAGGTTGGCCAAGAGATTAGGAGAATACCCCTGCTCTTCTTTGAATAGAGCTATGGGATCTTTTACATCCACCCAAGAGAGCAGACGGGGCCTCGGTTTAACATCTCATCCGAAAGATGAAACCTCAGACAGTGCAGCACTCCCCTCAATACTGCACTGGAGTGTCAGCCTAGATTATGTGCTCAAGTCTGTGGAGTGGGACTTGAACCCACAACCTTCTGACTCAAAGGCGAGAGAGTGCTACCCATTGAACCACGGCTGATTCATAAGGTTGGGTTGGGGCAGGGGAGGAAGACAGAAAGAAACTTTTTCTCCAGAAGCCTAAATAATCTGAATAGATTCTGTGATAGCGTAAACTGCATAAGATCGGTGCAGGGAATGGGCTCGTTAGGTTAACTGCCTTTTTCCTACTGTCGCGCTCAAAAGCTTTGGCAGGAGGGTGTTGGCAATACTGTTGAGAATTGCTAATGTTCCACAATGAGGTGACATTTGCTTGAAATCTCACAGCGTTGAAATGTTTTATTTATAGCGAATACAGTTACAAGCAGAAGGGGATGAGGGTTTTTTTTTGTTTGCAAATCAATAAAAGCAAACAAAATATTCCTGTGGGAAATAGCTCGACAACCTTCATAACTGAAAGTGGGAAAGTCTTCTTACTCTCCCAAAGACAGTGTATAGTTCCACAAAAACTATTATCTCTCTGCTACCCCACTCAAATTCTGTATCACAAAGAGTGCAGAATATCAAATGGTTCACAAGCACAAGTCACAAGTGTTTTCAGACATATAACCCACCTCTCCAATGCTCATCAAGTCTTTATTTTATGCCAAAGGCACAGGCTTGTTTTTGAAGACCGTTTTTAAAACTTGCACCTCTACCCGATCTGACCTGCATGTGACTCCAAAACCACACTGTTACCTCTAGACATGACTATTCCAATGCTCTCCTGGCCGGCCTCCCAACCTCCGTAAACTTCAGCTCATCCAAAACTCTGCTGCCGTTCCGTTCACCCTTCACCCCTGTGCTCGCTGACCTACATTGGCACCAAGTCCCGTTCACCCATCACCCCTGTGCTCACTGACCGACATTGGCTCCCGGTCCAGCAACGCCTCAATTTTAAAAGTCTCATCCTTATTTTCAAATTACACCATCGCCTCGCCCTTCCCTATCTCAGTAACCTCCTCCAGCCCTACAACCCTCCGAGATCTCTCCGCTCCTCTAATTCTGGCTCTTGCGCAACCCGGATTTTAATTGCTCCACCATTGGTGGTCGTGCCTTCAGCTGCCTAGGCCCCAAGCTGTGGAATTCTCTCCCTAAACCTCTCCACCTCTCTCTTCCTTTAAGATGCTCCTTAAAACCGATGTCTCTGACTAAACTTTTGGTCACCTGTTCAAATTCACCAATAACCTGCTCACTGATGCTCAGTTTGGGTTCCGCCAGGACCACTCGGCTCCAGACCTCATTACAGCCTTAGTCCAAACAGGGACAAAACAGCTAAATTCCAGAGGTGAGGTGAGAGTGACTGCCCTTGACATTAAGGCAGCATTTGACAGAGTGTGGCACCAAGGAGCCCTAGTAAAATTTAAGTCAATGAGAATCAGGGGGATAACTCTCCATTGGCTGGAGTCAGACATAGCACAAAGGAAGATGGTTGTGGCTGTTAGAGGCAAATCATCTCAGGCCCAGGACATCGCTGCAGGAGTTCCTCAGGGCAGTGTCCTAGGCCCAACCATCTTCAGCTGCTTCATCAATGACCTTCCCTCCATTATAAGGTCAGAAGTGGGGATGTTCACTAATGATTGCAAATGGAACTGAACACTGTGCAATTACTCACATTATGAAGCAGTCCGTGCCCGCATGCAGCAAAACCTGGACAACATCCAGGCTTGGGCTGATAAGTGCCAGGCAATGACAATCTTCAACAAGAGAGAGTCGAACCAACTTCCCTTGACATTCAATGGCATGACCATCGTCAAATCCCCCACCACCAACATCCTGGATGTAACTGGACTAGCCACATAAATAATGTGGCTACAAGAGCAGGTCAGAGGCTGGATATTCTGCGGCGAGTGTCTCACCACCTGACTCCCCAAAAGCCTTTCCACCATCTACAAGGCACAAGTAAGGAGTGTGATGGAATACTCTCCACTTGATACTGCAGTGGTTCAAGAAGGCAGCTCACCACCACCTTCTCAAGGGCACTTAGGGATAGGCAATAAATGCTGGCCTTGCCAGCGACGTCCACATCCTCATGAATGAATAATTTAAAAAAAAAATCTCCTTATGTAGCTCGGTGTCAAACATTCTTTGATAACCCTCCTGTGAGGCGTCTTGGGACGTTTTACGACGTTAAAGGTGCTATATAAATGCAAGTTGTTGTTACATAATTGAATCTTAATGCCCTCAGGACGCCTAGATTTGTGCAATAAATACTGCCTGCCAGTGTTGCCTCTATCCTAAGATCAAATATATATAAAAAAATGTTTGCTCTACTCTGTTCCTGAAATCACATTACTCCAATAGAGCTTCTTCATCTAATACTTAAACCCTTAACTTGAGAAAAACATTCCCAGTTCCTTCATTATTATGCTTGAACTATATATGACATTTTTAGCCCTGTATAATTCAACATACAACAACTTGTATTTATATAACACCTTTAATGTAGTTAAACATCCCAAAGCGCTTCACAGGAGCGTTATCAAACAAAATTTGACACTGAACCACATGAAGAGATATTATGACAGATGACCAAATGCTTGGTCAAAGAAGTCGGTTTTAAGGAGCGTCTTAAAGGAGGAGGGAGATATAGAGAGGCAGAGAGGTTTAGAAGGGAATTCCAGAGCTTAGGGCCTCAGCAGCTGAAGGCATAGTCGCCAATGGTGGAGCAATTAAAATCCGGGTTGCGCAAGAGGCCAGAATTAGAGGAGCGCAGAGATCTCGGGGAGTTGCAGGGCTGGAGGAGATTACAGAGATAGAGAGGGGTGAGGCAATGGAGTGATTTGAAAACAAGGTTGAGAATTTTAAAATTGAGGCGTTGCCAGGCCGGGAGCCAATGTAGGTCAGCAAGCACAGGGGTGATGGGTGAACTGGACTTTGTGCAAGTTAGTTTGCGGGCAGCAGAGTTTTGGATGAGCTCAAGTTTATGGAGGGTGGAATGTGGGAGGCCAGCCAGGAGAGCACTGGAATAGTCAAGTCTAGAGGTAACAAAGGCATGGATGAGGGTTTCAGCAGCAGATGAGCTGAGGCAAGGGTGGAGTCGGGCGATGTTATGGAGGTGGAAGTAGGCGGTCTTGGTGATGGCACATATATGTGGTCGGAAGCTTATCTCGGGGTCAAATACGGCACCAAGGTTGCAAACGGTCTGGTTCAGTCTCAGACAGTTGCCAAGGAGAGAGATGAAGTCAGTGGCTAGGGAACTAAGTTTGTGGCGGGGACTGAAGATAATGGCTTCGGTCTTCCCAATATTTAGTTGGAGGATATTTCTGTTCATCCAATACTGGATGTCGGACAAGCAGTCTGACAATTTAGAGACAGTGGAGGGGTCGAGAGAAGTGGTGATGAGGTAGAGTTGGGTATCGTCAGTGTACATGTTTAACCTGATGTTTTGCTTTTGGTTGATGTCGCCAAGGGGCAGCATGTAAATGAGAAATAGAAGGGGGTCCAAGGATAGATCCTTCGGGGACACCAGAGGCAACGATGCAGGAGTGGGAAGAGAAGCCATTGCAGGTGATTCTCTGGCTACGACTGGATAGATAAGAATGGAACCAGGCGAGGGCAGTCCCAGCCAGCTGAACAATTGGAGGAGAGGCATTGGAGGAGGATGGTGTGGTCAACCCCGTCAAAGGCTGCAGGCAGGTCGAGAAGGACGAGGCGGGGGTTAGTTTACCACGGTCACAGTCACATAGGATGCAATTTGTGACTTTGATATGGGCCATTTCAGTACTGTGGCGGGGGCAGAAACCTCATTGGAGGGATTTAAACATGGTGGTGCATGGCCGCTGAATCACTGCCATATCTACCTTTACTGGACGATATCACTTTTAACTACAGTTGAAGAACCCATCGCATTGAGGTCTACTGAAAGTTAGCTAAAGATTAGGGTAGCCAAATCAAGTAAGTGGTTATGTAATGTCTTTCTCTTTACGTGTTATAACTAAATGAAAGAAATAAGGAGGTAAAGTGTTTGGCAACTATTTTGGTATAATACTACACTATGCAATTGAAACACATCATTCCATGTACAAGGGATGCCATGAAAAGAATTGCCTACATCTCTTCTCCCATCCAAAAAACGTATGCCAAAGTTGCCTTCACGAGACCATGTCCCTCTATGTTCCCCACACACACACAAAAAAATCCAAGCTTTTCTCTTGGTAGACCCGTCATTTCAGCCTGTTCTTGCCCCACGGAACTTATCTCTTCCTATCTCGACTCTATTTTTTCTCCCCTTGTCCAGTCTCCTCCCACCTACATCCGCGACTCTTCCGACGCCCTCCGCCACTTTAACAGTTTCCCGGCCCCAACCGCCTCCTTTTCACTATGGACGTACAATCCCTCTACACCTCCATCCCCCACCAGGATGGCCTGAGGGCGTTCCGCTTCTTCCTTGAACAGAGGCCCAACCAGTCCCTATCCACCACCACCCTCCTCCGCCTGGCTGAACTTGTTCTCACATTGAACAACTTCTCCTTTGACTCCACTCAATCCCTCCAAATCAAAGGTGTTGCTATGGGTACCCGCATGGGTCCTAGCTATGCCTGCCTTTTTGTGGGATATGTGGAACACTCTTTGTTCCAGTCCTACTTGGGTCCCCTCCCTAACGACTGCATCGGTGCCGTCTCCTGCTCTTACCCTGAACTAGAAAATTTCATTCACTTTGCTTCCAATTTCCACCCTTCCCTCACTTTCACATGGTCCATCTCCGACTCTTCCCTTCCTCGACTTCTCCGTCTCCGTGGATAGGTTATTGACAAACATTCACTACAATCCCACTGACACCCACAGCTACCTGGACTACACTTCCTCCCACCCCGCCTTCTGTAAGGACTCTATTCCATTCTCCCAGTTTCTCCGTCTCCGCCGCATCTGCTCTGACGATGCCACCTTCCATACCAGTGTTTCCGACATGTCTTCCTTTTTCCTCGACCGAGGATTCCCCTCTACGGTGGTTGACACGGCCCTCGACCGTGTCTGTTCTATCTCCCGCACTTCTGCCCTCACCCCTGCCCCTCCCTCCCGGAACCACGATAGGCTTCCCCTTGTCCTCACCTTTCACCCCACCAGCCTCCACATTCAACGGATCATCCTCCGCCATTTCCGCCACCTCCAGCGTGATCCCACCACCAAATGCATCGTCCCCTCACCTACCCTTTCAGCATTCAGCAGGGACCGCTCCCTCCGAGACACCCCCAGCACGCCTTCCCCTTCGCCCGGCACCTTCCCGTGCAAGCGCAGGAGATGCAACATATGGCCTTACACCTCCCCCCTTCCCACTGTCCAGGGCCCCAAACACCCCTTCCAGGTGAAACAGCAATTTACTTGTACTTCTTGCAATTTAGTATACTGTATTCGCTGCTCACGATGTGGTCTCCTCTACATTGGGGAGACCAAACGCAGATTGGGTGACCGCTTTGCGGAACACCTCCATTCAGTCCGTAAGGGGGACCCCGAGCTCCCGATGGCCTGTCACTTTAATTCACCGCTTCACTCCCACTCTGACCTCACCGTCCTCGGCCTCTTGCATTGTTCCACGGAAGCTCAGCGTAAGCTCGAGGAACAGCACCTCATCTTTCGATTAGGCATTCTACAGCCCTCTGGACTCAACATAGAGTTCAACAATTTCAGATCATAACCTCGACCCCTATCATGTATATATATATATATATATTTTTTTTTATCCACCCTTTTGTTTGGCCTTTTTTTCTTCCCTCCCACATGGCAGCTGTCCTTCATTCTGCCAGCGCATTTCACACTTCATCTAGAGCCATCCTTTGTTCCTTAACCTGTCACATTACCACCTCCTCTTGTCTTGAATATCTCTTAATGTCTCTCAATCTCTCCTGCTTTCTATCCTATCACTGACCTTCCCTTTTGTTCTTTCATCCCCTCCCCCATTTCCCCGCCCCTAAACCTGCTTTAAAATCTATTCCATTTCCTACTTTTTTCCAGTTCTGACGAAAGGTCTTTAACCTGAAACGTTAACTCTGATTCTCTCTCCACGGATGCTGCCTGGCCTGCTGAGTTTTTCCAGCGTTTTCTGTTGTTATTTCAAGCTTTTTTCTTGTTGCATGTTCAATAAATAACTGATCATACATTTCTGCACAAATTCTAGATCAGTGTTATGCTCGATTTGATGGCCAATATATACAGTAATGCCAGGTTCAACTTGCGGTCTGTGCTGAGTCAGCTGATCGGAGCTTGATAACATTGGAGGGTTGACAATTAGCTATGGTGTCTCTGGATTTGAGCAAATCAGCTATCGCTCCTATCAGGGATGACCTGATAGAGGTCTTTGAAATTATGAAAGGGTTTGATAGGTTAGATGTAGAGAAGATGTTTCCACTTGTGGGGGAGACCAATACTAGGGACCATAAATATAAGATAGTCACTAATAAATCCAATAGGGAATTCAGGAGAAACTTCTTTAACCAGAGAGTGGTGAGAATGTGGAACTCGCTACCACATGGGGTAGTTGAGGCGAATAGCATAGATGCCTTTAAGGGGAAGCTAGATAAACACAGGAGGGAGAAAGGAAGAGAAGGATATGCTGATATGGTGAGATGAAGAGGGATGGGAGGAGGCTCATGTGGAGCATCAACACTGGCATGGACCATTTGGACTGAATGGCCTGTTTTTGTGCTGTAAATTCTACGTAATCTATATTCTCCAGTTCTTCAATTGTCTCCAGTGACCTCTAATGGAAGGAGGTCTCGATGGATGCTAAATGATGACAAGGGTGGGTTTGTTGTGATGCCTCCAGTGTTGAATAGCTCACCACCACTCATGGTCAGGCTCGCGCATTAAAAATGGCTCTGAAGGAAGCATTGAGACAGCGACCAGCACCCAAAATACTGTCCCCCACAGGAGGAGGAGGAAGAGAAACACTGGGGAAAAACCATGTACAGTGGCGGACTCCACTGGTTACCATGGCTTTGCTGTATACAGAAGCTGTCCCTGCCCGCCAACCATCACTAATGGCAAGGAAAATTAAATAAGCACTTCTCATCGTGATAAATATTTTCATAAGTATCAGCCTGTTACGATGCTGTAATTATAACCGACATTATGAAAATCTCAGAGGATGTTATAATTATGTACTTTGTGTAATATTCTTACCAGAGACATAAATACTAGTGGCAAAATCAAATAATATTTCTTAGCAGCTAACACTTCAGGCTGTGAAGCAATCACTGTTATACAACAGTATATTAATCACCGCCTCATACACCCACATAAACCAGTGTAGACCACATGGCACTCACATATCACTACTGAAATTATAAATGAGCAACATGAAATATATCTAATCAATTCATAGCTTTGTTTAGTGAAACAAGGGTGAAGATTATTATTCTTTTTTTAAATGTATTTGAACCTGTAGCAGTTTAAATCTGCCATACCGCCCCATTCTTTTTAAATGGCTCTCTTCGGATATCAGAGAATTTCCTTGCCCACCCGTTTAACATTTTAAGGACCACAGGTGCAATTACATTTGTATTTATTTATTTAAAAAGTTAAGGGAGAGAAATTCGGTATCGCCCTGTTTGGGGCGCAATTATTGGCCGGACGCAATTTTAGCGCCTGGCTCTAATTATCGCCTCCGACTGCAAACTTGGCTTCTATCACCCCTGGAGGTGATTGGAGCGCTAAATCAGGTGCTACACACCTCTCTTGGCACTAATGCTGAGAAGCGAGGCGCTACCTCAGAGCGCTGGCGAAGCTCATGTGATGTCAGTCAGCAATGGAACACAGACACACTGGCGCCGGCCAGTTCTTAAAGGGGAGGGTGGATCTTGCTCTTCATCTACACCCTGCTCATTGCAGCCTTGAATCTCGGCATGGAGAGACCTGTACATCAAATCTGTTGGAAAGAACAATGGAGAGACCCAGGGAAAGAGCTCAGAGTGCAGCTTCCATAGTCTCTTCTAAATCGATGCAAGGAAAGTCAAATCAAAATGAACCTGCAAAGTGCTGCTCAGTACCCAAAACTCCTTCACACAGCGTTGAATCTCTCCAGAAGTCTCTCTCTCTCTCTCAGAATGTGTGGTGCAAAAATGTCACCGACAAAAAAAGGCAGGAAGCGGCCGCCTTTAAATAGCACTCCCCCAGTCCCTTCCCGACTGCAAAACGCTCCCCTGAACCTGTCGTTGCTAGCGGCAGGCGGTAAAGCAGGGGGCGCCACTCAATATCCGGTCTGGGGCGCTACACGTTTGACTGACGTCACGATCTGCAGGCGCAGGAAATCTTAGGGCGCTAACAGGAGGCGCAAAGCAGCTGAATTTTTCCCACTAAGTTTTTTATTTTTTCAAGACCTATACAATCGTCGAGAATTCAAGTTTTCTCCAAAGATTACAAAAAAGGAAACTTGGGGAATTTCCAAAATAAAAAGAAAAGTCTGGAAGCAGCCCAGCCTGCATCTGAAGCTGCTGGGAACGCCTGGTCGTCTCCAGGTGGTGTAACGGAGAGTGCACACACCCAAGATAGTTCCACACATCTTTTCCCTTTCAGATGCCGGTGGATCTGTTGTGTTTTTAGCATCTTGCAGCTTTACTTTAAAAATATTTCCTGCATTTAAACATTACGTTCAGCATTACAGATACAAATGGTGGTGGTTTACCAAAAGGAGTGGGTGAGGGGGGGGGGAAGGGTTGCCAATGGTCTTGTTTTCAGTGTCTGTCCAGTACGCAAGCAGCACTTTAATCCATTAATACCCAATTACATTAATGGAATCCACATATAGGAACGTGCATCAGCACTTAATCCCACCATGTAAGCAATGAGTTAATTAGCCAGTGCAGGAGCTCCATATAGAAGGGAGACCATTGCTAAGCTCATTTCTCCACACTTCGGTGAAGGCTCTTTAAGTTTCATTCAAAGGGAAGTAGTTACTCAAAGACGCATCCAGCTTGGGAAAAGGGATTCCATCATAGCGAGATGCTTAGGAATTCCTCCAGGGCACAGGCCTTCTTGAGACTTAGGAAGCTAGGAGGTGAAGTGCAGGGTGGGAGCTAGCAGAAGTTTTGCCCTTTGTTGTAAATTTCAGGTCCGTCTCAGATATTCTCTGGGCTCAGCAGTGCTGGTCACTCCTGTAAGTGGTTGGAATATCGTAAGTTTAGGGATGTGCCCAGACTTCCCAATGTCTTAATGTACGATAGCATAACCCAGGGGCTTAACAATAGACCCTCCTCGTAATCTGAACCAGATATTGTGTCTTTCACATGTGCCCCTCACATGCCTTTCCAATCTTTCGAAAGGCGGGCTAATTCACACTTTGAGACAAGGCCGGTTGCAGATTCACAAACTGGTTCATTTTGCAATTGTTATGTGACCATAGAATGGTTACAGCACAGATGGAGGCCATTTGGCCCGTCGAGCCCGTGCCGTCTCTCTGCAAGAGCACTTCAGCTAGTCCCACTCCCCCAAATAGAGAAACATTTGTAGTAACTGTCACCACACTATGACTTGATTCTGTATCCAATAAAATAATGAAATATGCCACACTACCCCTATTAGCGGGCTCACTTAATCTTTTCCAGTCAGCCTTACTGTTGAATCTGACCAGTTCTCTCTAGGCGAAGTCAGCACAGATATCCAGGGAATATTTCTCTTCAAAATCTTCCAGCAGACAGAACTGCAGGTGTTCCTCTTTTTATTATTTATGACCAAAGGGATTGACTTTTTCTCCATTCAGTGATTCACCAGTAGGCTTATCAATAACCACCGGCACCACCCACCCCTGCAGTGGGTTCTCAGCAGAAACCCCAATGTTGGTCTCCTTACGATATCCTTGCCTTAGAGGGAGTGCAATGAAGGTTCATTAGACTGATTCTTGGGATGAGGGGATTGTCCGATGAGAAGAGATTGAGTAGACTAGGCCTATATTCCCTAGAGTTTAGAAGAATGAGAGGTGATCTCGTTGAAACACATAAAATTCTTAAAGGGCTTGACAGGGTAGATGCAAGGAGGATGTTTCCCCTGGCTGGGGAGTCTAGAACCAGGGGTCACATTCTCAGAATAAGGGGTCAGCAGTTTCGGACTAAGATGAGGATAAATTTCTTCACTCAATGGGTTGTGAATCTTTGGAATTCTCGACCCCAGAGAGCTGTGGATGCTCAGTTGTTGAGTATATTCAAGACAGAGATTGATAGATTTTTGGATACTAAGGAAATCAAGGGATATGGGGATAGTGCAGGAAGGTAGAGATCAGCCATGATCTTGTTGAATGGCGGAGCAGGCTTGAACTGCCGAATGGCCTACTCCAGCTCCTATTTCTTATGTTCTTATTAAAAGCCAGAAACACAACACCCATAAATAAAGGAAATGGGTGATAAAGTCACCTAGCACTTCTGTTTGAATCGACAAGGGCACAATATGTCCATTACACCATGAAGTAAACTAATGAGCACCAAAATCCAAACCAGCCAATAAAGAAACTAAAAATATGATAACAGCATACGAGGATAAATAACAAATTGTAGTGCGGGATCTCGTAAAATTAGAATGTAAAAGATCCAAACCCTACATCAAGTTAAAGCAGTAAAGCACTGTTTTTGATAAAAGTCTGAGAGTAGGAATCCGTGCTAGTGTTTGTGCGGTTGGGGTATAATCAGATTTAGCGCTACACTTGAAGGTGAAAGTAGGAACAGAGGGCCTAAATTTAAATTGCTGAAAAGATATTCGTATAGATCTTCTTTACTCGAAGTGTGATAACTGGTTGGATGGCAAAAATATTAGGAGTGCTCAAAATGGAGCTGGATGTTAAAGCGGAGCAGGGGGATTTGCTTCAGATTACTCTAGCAAAGAGTCAGCAGAGACATGAGGAGCCGAATGGCCGCCTTCTGTGCTTCTATTCTGAGCTGTGGCTCAGTGGGTAGCACACTCACCTCCGAGTCAGAAGGTTGTGGGTTCAAGTCCCACTCCAGGGACTTGAGCACAAAAATCTAGGCTGACACTCCAGTCCAGTGCAGTGCTGAGGGAGTGCTGCACTGTCGGAGGTGCCGTCTTTTGGATGAAATGTTAAACCGAGGCCCCGTCTGCTCTCTCAGGTGGACGTAAAAGATCCCAAGGCACTATTTCAAACAAGAGCAGGGGAGTTATTCTCGGTATCCTGACCAATATTTATCCCTCAATCCACATAACAAAAACAGATTATCTGGTCATTATCACATTGCTGTTTGTGGGAGCTTGCGCAAATTGGCTGCCGCGTTTCCCACATTACAACAGTGACTACACTCCAAAAGTACTTCATTGGCTGTAAAGCGCTTTGAGACGTCCGGTGGTCGTGAAAGGCGCTATATAAATGCAAGTCTTTCTTTCTTTCTTTATTGTTCTAGACTCATTTGAAAACAGACTTATATTTGTATTATGTCAAACACACTATTCCAGGTAGAACTTCACCAGCTGTCAGGACCACTGGTTTCAATAAGTAAGTCGTGTGTAGAGCTTTGAAACACTTCCTCTTGTTAAAAAGGTGCCACATTTATAGTATCAGCCACAGCTCAGTCAGTAGCACTCTCACCTCTGAGTCACAAGGTTGTGGGTTCAAGTCCCACTTCAGAGACTTGAGCACAAAATCTAGGCTGACACTCCAGTGCCGTCTCTCAGGCAGACGTAAAATATCCCATGGCACTACTCGAAGAAGAGATGGGGAATTCCCCCAGTGTCCTGGCCAATATTTATCCCTCAACCAACACTTAAATCAGATCATCTGGTCATTATCACATTGCTGTTTGTGGGGATCTTGCTGTGCTCAAATTGGCTGCCGCGTTTCCTAACATTACAACAATGACTAGGCTTCAAAAGTATTTTATTGGTTGTAAAGCGCTTTGGGATGACTGGAGATCGTGAAAGGCTCTATATACATGCAAGTCTTTCTTTTTAATAAACAGAATTAAAAGATAGCAGTTTACATCATTAATAGTTCACTGCATTATTTATCTGTTAAAGGTTAATTTTCCTTAGTGATGTTGTTGTACAAGCGAGCAGCGCACGTCACAGCAGAAGAGGAAGTCACAAAGAGCAGAGATGAGACCCTAAGCGCTGTTCTTAGTGCTTCGGTGAACTTTGATCATTTCTGTCGCAGGAATTCTCAGTTGTGAATCCCAGAATCTTGGAATCGATAAAACGGCAGGGTTCTGGAATCACAAGCCCTGTGTCAGATACGTTGATTCGCTCAGAAGTACGGGATTCTCCTTGGCATGCCCGGCCCATCTCAATTATTACACTAGAAGTTATATAACCCATCCATAAGACTGATGAGCAAGGATTGAAAATGAAGATTAGCTGCCGTACCACAGCAGGTTTTTCTCCCAACGTCTTGGTTATGTCTCCTGGAGAAATGTGGCATTAGAGGGTTCAGTGAGTCCCCACTTGGATTATCCCCCTGGAATGCTATTCATAGCTTCAACCCCCAGCGAATGTTTGACTTGCTCAGGTGTGCAAAGGACAACAAATGGAGAGAATTTAGGAATTAGTAACACTCCAAGATCTTTTATGCCCTAAATACTTGGAAAGATCTCACACTGTGCTGTATCCTTTCATTGCAAATGTATTAAAACAAAAATCCACATTTTGCAGATACCCAGCGACTTAACTGGAGAGATTTTAGAATCACTTACTTTTATGATGAATCATTGTGCTCAAAGTGACATGTTAGTGCTGGAGAATGGGGCTTTGCCAGGGGCCAGTCTGAGCACTCCCAGGTCAGACACAGCACCGCCAAATGCCGAGTGAAGACTCCTCTACTCTACTTGACTAAGATACATTAACCCCCAGCCTCAGAAAAGCAGCCCCCACCAATCCCGCTCTGTGACATTTTCAGCTCGTTAGTTTTGTGGCATTGGCCCACGCCTTGAAAAATGGATTGAAGCTGATCGACCTCATTATACATAAGACAGAGAAAAACCTTCAAACCACCAGTCTGGGTTTCATTCAAATTTAGGTCCCAGAGGTATAACAGACTGCGTTAACCCGCTGTGACACCCACTGCTTAATCAATTGCTTTTAACATTGAAATAATCAATTGCCATTATGCATTCAATTGGTGGTCTAAAGGAGGGGTTCTCAACCTTTTTGCCTCTGAGGCCCCCATCCTGTGTTATAAAAATTCCACGGATCCCCGAAACACAAAACAACAACACCTTGTATTTATATGGCGCCTTTAACGTAGTAAAACATCCCAAGGCACTTCACAGGAGCGTTATTAAACAAAATGTGACACCAAGCCACATAAGGACTGCTCCCTGGTGCAGAAGCTGACATTCTGTGTGACCCTCAGATGAGTTTTCAACCCACATATGGTCTATTACTACCTTACCACCTGCAGAACATTGTCCACTTACCTCCCTACCTCACCTCCTCATCCTCTGAAACACTCTTCCACATCATCCTCACCTCAAGGCTTTCCTTAAAAGCACCCCTCCCTCCACTCTTTATAAACTCCCAACTGCTCCAGCCCTCTGTGGTCTGAGTCTTCTCCCCCACTGCCATCACCTCCATTCTTTCTTATCTTCATTGGTTCCCTGTTATCCATTGATTCAGTTTTAAAGTCCTAATTTCCATTTTCAAATCTCTCACAGCCTCATCCCCACTTCCTTAGGTAATATTCTCCAACCATTCACCCCTACCCTCTGTTCCTCTGACTCTCTATTACTGCTTGTCGCTTCCCTGTCCACTCAACCATTAGATAGAAAGACCTGCATTTATAGATTGCATTTATTAGAGACCGATTTATCATCCATTACACCCCTACCCTCAAACTAATTTCCTAAACTTTACTGCCTTCAAAAGTTTCCTAAAAAAAAACTATTTCTTCAACCTTGTCTTCAGTCTTTCATTCTCACTCCCAATTCCCTCATTTCCTGTTCAATGTCCAGCTCTTCATCTTGTAAAGTGTTGGAGATGTTCTTCACCACATGGAGCGCAGTGGAAGCTCAGTAACGAGGGAAGCCAGGCAAAGCTTTGTTACTTAAAGGGTAATATAGAATGTTGGAACAAGCTACTAGGGCACGCCACTGACGGGATCTGGAGAAGTAGGTTCATGAGACAGTTAGATGCTTTTCTGGAGGGGAAAAAAGATGGGAGTCCTGTTCCTAAACATTTTCATATTCTTTATAACAAAATGTGATTTTGAGTTTGTACATATCATGTGAAAGTGCTACTGCAGTCATAGTATTAAAGATGGTTGGCCATTAAAGGCAAAGCTCATGTTACTACTGGGCACAAACTGGATACGCAACAGGTTAAGTGGGGGGTGGGGGAAGGAGGAAGAAAGCGGTCCAGTTTCCATATCCAGCATGTGCTTAACACAGTAGTAGTGTTAGTAATCGAGAGATGTGTTAATAGCTCTCGTGCGTGGCCTTGATTGTGAGTTCCATGACATGTCTTACCATCCCCGAATTAACTGACCTCAATACTTTCCTTACTAAATAGGATTTACAGTAAATGAGGTAAGCTGCCATATGCTTCAGTGGCGTGACGCTGTTTCTACAAAGCTAGAGCAGAATTACATCTAAACATGCTTCCAGACACAGACAGACACAGACACAAACGTAGAACGTGAAACCTCTTGTGTGCCAGTCCCTTTCCCAGTGAGTTGACTGAGTATTGGACAAGAAAAAAATAGATTAGTGTAGCAAGGAGATGTCAGGAATTGCAATGCGAGCACGCAGGGGTGAAGCGGAACGTAGGCAGCAGCCCAGCATCGAGTCCTGCATCAGTTCATGGGAGGCCAGATTTCCATTTCTGGACAACAGCTGTGATATTGAGAGGTCTTGCGAGCAATCTGATTGAGGGAAGAAAATAAACGATGCAAGAATGAAGAGAAGTGTGACGGAACCATATCTGAGCATTTAGAAAATGTTTTCTATCTAAGCGACTTGAAATCCGGATGGGAATTTCCAGTCTCATCTCAGTTGGTCCATTAAGAGATGCCAGTCGTCCAAACTCAAGGTAGCATCTTTGGGAAAATCAATAGATTGGTTGCTTCTCGCTCTTTCTCTTCCTCCCTCCCCTCGAGAGAACACCCCTTAAGAATGAAAAAGCTCCAGTAGTTGAGGCAAGTTCACTCTTACACTGATGGTCCTTTTTCTAATGCAGGGACTAAAGGTAAGCCAGGAGCACGCATCATACAGCTGGTTCTACACGGCTCTGCACATCTGCTTAACCAAAAACACTGAGCTCCAGTCAGGAGGCCAGTGAAATTTTCAGCGAGTGCCTGTCCTACTATCATTGCAAACATAAATGACTGTTCAACATCTTTTTTAATCATTGAAGTTGTAACATTTGGTTCAAACAGTTTCTACACTTATACTGAAACTAGTGTAAAAGTTCAAGTGATGTGTGATTACCTGCTTGAGTTGGTGTCACACTGCTTGCCAAAGTTTGAAGCAACATTATTTCAAACTACAGGTACACTGCAGTTTCTATCCTGATGCAATGTAAAAACCTAGTGCCATCAACAGCAAAACGTTGGTATAACTGGGTCAGTGCCCAGCAAAAAAATTACATTCTAAAAACCCCCAAAACATAGATTTGTACAGCACAGGAGGAGGCCATTCGGTCCATCGTGCCTGTGCCGGCTCTTTGAAATAACTATCCGATTAGTCCCACTCCCCCGCTCTTTCCCCATAAGCCTGCATTATTTCCCTTTCAAGCATATATACAATTCCCTTTTAAGTTACTATTGAATCAGCTTCCACCACCCTTTCAGGCAGTTCATTCCAGATCATAACAACTCTGTGTGTAAAAAAAATAATCCTCATCTCGCCTTTTTCTGATTATCTTAAATCTGTGTCCTCTGGTTTACCGACCCATCCGCCAGTAGAAACTGTTTCACCATTGCTTCCAGTACTTTTCCAATTATTCACTTTAAACAGTTCGTAGATATAAATATGAGATAGTCACCAATAAATCCAATAGGGAATTCAGGAGAAACTTCTTTACCCAGAGAGTGGTGAGAATGGGGAACTCGCTACCACAAGGAGTAGTTGAGGTGAATAGCATAAATGCATTTCAGGGGAAGCTAAATTAACACATGAGGGAGAAAGGAATAGAAGGTAATGAAAAGTCAACCTCATTATAAAACCCACAACACCTTTGAAAAATACTCCACTTTCAGCACCACGGAAAGGCATCACAGTTCCTGTTACTCCCTCGTCACTTTTCTTTTTCCCTCTATTGTAGTATTTGACTACAAGAACAGTGAGAAGAATTTTATGCTGGTACGTGGAAATAAATATTGAGCAGCAATTGGTAAGTTTCTTGAAGGCACGTACCTGTATTAATAAAGGGCTAGAAGGTTTATTTGGAACGTGATTAGGTCACTGCAGAACAGCTGGCGTAGAGCAGAATGCAGAGCCAGTCAGCAGGCTGATAAGACCTATGCAGAGAAGGACTTACATAGAATTTACAAAACAGAAACAGGCTATTCGGCCCTACTGGTCTGTGTTTATGCTCCACATGAGCCTCCTCCCACCCCTCTTCATCTCACCCTATCAGCATATCCTTCTATTCCTTTTTCCCTCATGTGCTTATCTAGCTTCCCCTTAAAACAGCCTCTGTGATACATATAGTGTGTCTTTTGTTAGAAGGAAAACTAAAAGCTGGCTGGTTATTCTTTTAGTGTAAAAAAAAACTAAAGGCCCACCAATGCTCGCACATTAGACAGGAGATTCCTGCTTCAGAATCACAATCTCGTACATATACGGACTCTGCCAGTAATTCCCAACCTATCTCTTGCTCTCCAGCAAGGGAACTTTTATGTTTTATGTTGGCACAAGGACATGCCTTGGATATAGCCACGCATGACTGAAATTTCTCGCCGAGGATTTGTTTGGTGTTTAATGTCAACAACGCTTAACATACACATTAGAATACTCATGGAACCCAATATCTGGCACTGATGAATGGCGTTCTCCACCATGCATCCTTCTCCAGTCAGAAAGAAAGAACTTGCATTTCTACAGCGCCTTTCACAACCTCAGAACGTCTCAAAGCATTTTACAACCAATGAAGTACTTATTTTTGGACGTGTAATCATTGTTGTAATCTAGAAAACATGGCAGCCAATTTGCACACAGCAAGCTCCCACAAATGCAATGTGATAATGATCAGATTATAAATATTGGCCATGACACCAGGGGTAACTTCCCTACTCTTCTTCGGAATAGTGCCGTGGGATCTTTTACGTCCACTTGAGAGGGCAGACGAGGCCTCGATTTAATGTCTCATTTGAAAGATGGCACCTCCGACAGTGCAGCACTCCCTCAGTACTGTATTGGCGTGTCAGCCTAGATTTTTGTGCTCAAATCTCCTGGAGTGGGATTTGATCCCACAACCTTCTGACGCAGAGGTGAGAGTGCTACTCACTGAGCCACGGCTGACAGGCTGTCTAACTCCTGATGTTCAGAGCTAATCCTGTTGTTCAGAAGGCACAATTCGAATGCTAGAATTTATGTTTATAAACAATGACACACATGAAGAGATTATAACCCATTTCTTATGCAAAGAAAATACATATTTTAAATTGGTCACATCCTATTTTCCTTTCAGAAATTAGTTGTTTTCTTTTAAAAACTTGTCGTCTTTCAATGTATTTATCCTCACCTATTACTCAAACCGAGCACCTTATTAATGGTTTAGGAGCTACATTTAACAAAAACACGATTTAAAACATTAGGGGGGCAAAATTGAGTCGCGCCCCCTTTGGGGCGCTAACTTCGCCGGGGCGATACTTTTAGCGCCCCAAAAAAGTTAGCGCCCCGCGCCCAAAATTTACTGGTAGTGCCCCAAGAGGGAGGCGGGGCGCTACTGGAAACGCCCCGCCTCCCTCTTGGGGCGCTGCGAGTGAATATTGCGGCGCTACGTGCAGCAGCGCCACGCGCAGCACGACCCGGGGCCCAGCTGGGTCACCAGGGATCGGAGTGCCGGCAAAAGAGCCCGGCACTCAAGAGGAGTGCTGGGCTCACGGAGCGTGGCCGGCACCCCGTGGGGGGGCTGCACAGGAGGCCGGGGACAGCAACGGGGCAGGTGCTGGCAGGCGGCCAGCAACAAAAATGGCCGCCCGGCACCTCCCCTTTAATTTGCGCCGCAGCGGCCGCAGGTAGGCTCCCTTGACCCTGTCAGACATAGCGTCCGGCGGTAAGTCAGGGGGCGCTACAGAAGATCGCGGCCGGGGCGCGGCGCACGGCGATGACGTCATTGCCAGAGGCGCAGTGCCGCGGGGCGCTAACGGTTACCTCCACTGCAAACCTCCCGCTGAATTTCGCAGGAGGCGTTAGCGGTGCCGCGCCCAGGCTCTAGTTGCTTTGCGCCCAGTTAGTAATGGGAGGCGCAAATCAACCGAATTTTTCCCCTTAGATGTGTAGTGAAACATTACTCCAGTAAACAAAAAGGTGAACTTTTAAATCCTCAAATACCTAAGCTCCACCACAAAGAATCCATGAGTCCATAAACTTGAGCTCATCCAAAACTCTGCTGCCCGTATCCTAACTCGCACCAAATCCTGTTCACCCATCACCCCTGTGTTCGCTAACCTACATTGGCTCCCAGTCAGTGTTCCCTCTAATTTTTTTTGGCGCCGCGCGGCCCATTTAAGGATTGCGTGGGCCATTCAAAATACCGCGCATACCTGGTTTTAGTATTGAAAAGCCGGTAAGCTGGCTGCGCGGGATCCCTGGAGCGCTGCGCGGCTTACAGGGAACACTGCTCCCAGTCCAGCAACCCCTTAGTTTTAAAATCTTCAACCTTGTTTGCAAATCCCTCCATGACCTGGTCCCTTGTTATCTCTGTAACCTCCTCCAGCCCCACAACCTTCAGAGATCTCTGCGCTCCTCCAGTTCTGGCCTCTTGCGCATCCCCTATTTTAATCGTGCCACCATTGGCGGCCATGCCTTCAGCTGCCTAGGCCCTAAGCTCTGGGATTCCCTCCCTAAATCTCTCTGCCTCTCTCTCCTCCTTTAAGACGGTCTTTAAAACCTACCCCTTTGACCAAGCTTTTGCTCACCTGCCCTAATATCTCATGTGGCTCTTTGTCAAATTTTGTTTGATAATCACTCCTGTGAAGCGCCTTGGGACGTTTTACTACATTAAAGGCGCTATATAAATGGAAGTTTTTGTTGTTATTGGTATCTACTAATCACTCTATATGCAATATACATAAATGACAAAAGAAACCTCCACAGCACCGAGTGCTCTATAATTTAATGGGACCCTCTTGCTTGCCTTATGCACGTTGGGATATTCCGACTTCCTGATTGCATTCCTTTGCTATGTCTCATGGGACAAAGTAGGTGGAGGATTTTCCGTCCAGGAAATATTCCGTAGCTCGGTGGACTGTGAATGGAAACCCAGGGACACACAGAGCTGCTGCTCTGCCTGGAGTCACAGGGAAAGGCCGGTGGGCCCAGGAGTGTAGCGAGGGTAGAGTATACCCACTTACTACTTTTGGAGGCAAAGGTCTGAATGAGGATTAAAGCTGGTGTTGAGGTTAGTGCTCATGAACATATCTTGCACGTACATATACGTACTCTGCTTAATCCTCATTTATATATGTTCCATATTTTAATGTTAAACATTTCCACCTTCATCAACTTAATGAAAATTAGTAATGTGGACTGACATGGATCGCATCCAACCATTAAATGGATAAATATAAACAGGTTGCGGTCTTTAAATGTATTTATCCTCACCTATTGCTCAAACCTGGCACTTGATTAATGGTTTAAAAGCATCATCCTTGACCTCCTTGGATGTATATTGCCTCCTTTCATAATATTTCAGCGGAATCCGTAAAGCTTTGCTCAGTCAGATCACTCATCCCCTTTTAACTTTGATCAAACTCCAACTTTGAAGAATCTTAATAATGAATCATTCTGATATGATGAAGGATAAAGAGAAATGACAATTCAATAGCACTCTTCATCTCAAACACAGCAAATCTTGAGTTGCAAACCTGAATGGTTCATCGCTTCCCCTGTGGGATCCAAAGCAGTATGTCAGATCCTGGTTCCAAAAGTACAAGGTGACAAATAACACAAGCGCTAAATGACGCGGGCAGCTATCTTCTGATATATATTTTAAGGCTCTGTGCCAGCTACTGTATTGAAGAGCTATATTCTATGATATCCCACAATATTACTAGTGATTCATTTCAACAACAACCACTTGCATTTATATAGCACCTTTAACGTAATAAAATGTCCCAACGTGCTTCATAGGAGCATTATCATACAAAATTTGACACCGAGCCACATAAGGAGATATTGGGACAGTTGTCCAAAAGCTTGGTCAAAGAGGTAGGTTTTAAGGAGCGTCGTAAAGGAGGGGAGAGAGATGGGAAAACAAAGAGGTTTAGGGAGGGAATTCCAGAGCTTAGGGCCTAGATGGATGAAGGCACGGCCACCAATGGTGGGGCGAAGGAAATCTGGGATGCGCAGGAGGCCAGAATTGGAGGAGTGCAAAGTTCTCGGAAGGTTGTCGGGCTGGAGGAGGTTACACAGATAGTGAGGGATGAGGCCATGGAGGGATTTGAATACAAGGATGAGAATTTTTAATTCGAGGCATTTCTGGACCGGGAGTCAATGTAGGTCAGCAAGCACAAGGGTGGTGAAAATCTTTGAGACCAAAGCCGAGAAACGAGTGCTGGTGATATTAGTAGCTGAATGGTTAATGGTCGAGTGTGCCCTTCCTTTTCTGCTATTTTAATGGAGGTATTAACCTGTTTAAATAAATGAGTTAGTGTGTTAAAGCTGACAGAGGAATATTATACAAATACTGGAAACAGTTACTGCAAGGGTAAGAGAAGTTTAATGGTATAGCAAGAATCAAGATTGATGGAGCAAGTACATTACTTTGTTAATATATTACCACAATGTATGTGATTCACTAATAGTTTTCAGTTCAGCTCAGTGGGGTATATTCTCTCATATGAAATAGCGTACACATCAGAAAATATAAAGTTTCTTCAAAATGCACCAAATTTAATCAAAATTTCCTGTGGGGGTCACGATTTAAGAGGTCTTTAGAAAATAAACCCTCCACATAGACTCCAGCGTACCAACTCTCTAACATACCAACTCCCAGAGTTGCTGCTAACCAATGGGTGGCTCACACCTAACCTCCCCGACCCCCACCTAACCGACCCCCCGACCTCTACCCAAACCCCCTGACCTCCATATAACCTCCACTGCCCCCCATGTGAACACTGGCTTGGAGGACAACTACAAAACGAATGGCACTGTGCGGCACACTACAATAATGTCCGCTGTGGCTCAGTTGGTAGCACCCTCGCCTCCGAGTCAAAAGGTTATGGGTTCAAGTCCCACACCAGAGACTTAAGCAGAAAAATCCAGGCTGACACTCCAGTGCAGTGCTGAGGGAGTGCTGCACCGTCAGAGGTGGCATCTTTCAGATGAGACGCTAAACCGAGGCCCCGTCTGCTCTCTCAGGTGGACGTAAAAGATCCCATGGCACTATTTCGAAGAAGAACAGTGGAATTATCACTGGTGGCCTGGCCAATATTTATCACTCAACCAACATCACTAAAACAGATTATCTGGTCATTATTACATTGCTGTTTGTGGGAGCTTGCTGTGCGCAAACTGGCTGCCACGTTTCCTACATTACAACAGTGACTACACTTCAAAAAGTACTTCATTGGCTGTAAAGCGCTTTGGGACATCCGGTGGTCGCGAAAGGCGCTATATAAATGCAAGTCTTTCTTTCTTTCACTGGCTTGGAGGACAACTACAAAACGAATGGCACCGTGCGGCACACTATAATACCACTGTGCAGAGCGCAACCACAATTCAAGAGGCACCAACCAGGTGAGCAATGGAAATGAGGCGCTCAACATAGGATTAGTCAGTCAAATAGTGACTGCTTCAAAACCAGCTGACGGGATGAATCTTTTCTCTCTGACTGTAGTCTTAACCCAATGGTCTACGGTACAAAATGTGTCCAGAATTATGCAATAATTTGGCAATTTCACTCAGAGTGACTGGCCTGGAGGAGACCAAAACTAGGGATCAAAAATATAAGATAATCACTAATAAATCCAATGGGGAATTCAGGAGAAACCTCTTTACCCAGAGAGAGTGGTGAGAATGTGGAACTTGCTACCACAGGGAGTGGTTGAAGCGAATAGGGTAGATGCATTTAAGGGAAAGCTGGATAAACACATGAGGATGAAAGGAATAGAAGGTTATGCTGATAGGGTGAGATGAAGCAGGGTGGGAGGAGGCTCCTGTGGAGCATAAACACCGGCAAAGACCAGTTGGGCCAAATGGCCTGTTTCTGTGTTGTACATTCCATGTAATTCTATGTAACCTAACCAGGAACTGTTCTTAATGCACCTGTTGGAGGTAAAACTGCCCTAGCACATCATATATTAGGATATTTACAGATGATAATTTAGGTGACGGGAACGTCAGAGGGAATTTTTAAGTTTTTTCCCCCTTTTGTTGCAATTTGAGTTATACAAATGCTGCATTATCGAATGTATGGTTGATGAGGCAAAGCACAGCAAATAAGCAGCACACAATTTTATTTATTTTTTTAGATTGTCCCTTTTCTCCCCCACTCCCTTCCCCATCTCTTTCTAGAAGGGTACAACAGATCTGGGCCATAAATGCAAACTGAATATAGAGAACAGCTTGCATTTATATCGCGATTTTAACGTAGTAAAACATCCCAAGGTGCTTCACAGGAGCGGAATCAGACAAAAATTGACACCGAGCCAAAGAAGGAGACATTAGGACAGGTGACCAAATGTTTGGTCAAAGAGGTAGACTTTGAGGAGTGTCTTAAAGGAGGAGAGGCGGAGAGATGAAGAGAATTCCAATGCTTAGATGGCTGAAGGCACGGCCACCAATGGTGGGGCAAAGGAACTGGGGGATGCACAAGAGGCTAGAGTTGGAGGAACGCAGAGATCTCAGGGGGTTGTAGGGCTGAAGGAGGTTATAGAGGTAGGGAGGGGCGACTCCAGGGAGGGATTTGAAAACAAGGACGAGGATTTTAAAATTGAGGCATATATATAGCCAATATAGGTCAGCGAGCACAGGGGTGATGGGTGAACGGGACTTGTTGCAAGTTAGGGTACGGGTTTTGGATGAGCTCAAGTTGATGGAGGGTGGAAGATGGGGGGCTGGCTGAATTCTATAGCATTAGGAGAAGCTACTTTGTTGTTTCCCATATCCTAAGGAGTTATAGTTAATTACTGTAAGCCTGTTGTTGTTCTTGCGACTGTTCATTTATCTATTTATTATTCAATTAATCTGTCTAGAATTTTATAGCTTCAGTCGCAGTCTGACTGAGTGTTTATTCTGTTGCCTTCTAATATCCAGTAAACCACATGCCAGCACCTGGTATATCCAGTACGCTGAAATACTTCAATAAGGTTTCTCTGTTTGACACCTGTGTCTGCTACATTTACCTAGATATTGGGCAAGTAAAAGGTACATTCTGGGTCATAGGGAGCGAGAACGAGCTTACAGGGCTGGTCTGTGGTGTTGAAGCCAAGGAAATTATCTAGTCTTAAAAACCCCAAAAGCTGCACTTTGCATAATGAACGGGTGAAACAGTAGCATCTCCGATAAGTGTAAAAAGCTAGCTGCTGCAATAAAAGACAGAAAACCCTTCAGATAAAATAATACAGCATCATTGCTTTTTTTTGGTCATGTATTAATCGCACATTTTTAAATATTATTCATGTTTAAATATGTGGGCTAATGGATACAGATTAATTAACGAGAAATAATGTGCTTTAAATTTTATTAACACACACACATACACTCTTTCTTCACTATCCACATTAATAGCTATCTCAGCAGTTTGCTGGAATTAAATGACATTTGAACTGTCACCTTTGTCTGCTCTGCAAGAGAGAAATTGAGCCTTATTGATAACGGAGGCTGAGCTGAGAGGTCAGCTGACATTCAGGTTTTAGCTGCGGTCAGTTATACGGTGTTACCGTAAGAAACCGCTAACAAACTGGTCAACTACCACAGAGCTGATATGGTTGTGACACCAGTCACACAGCCAGGTTGACTACTACAACAACAACTTGCATTTATATCACGCCTTTAACATAGTAAAATATCCCAAGACACTTCACAGGAACGATTATCAGACAAAATTTGACTTCTTTCTGAAGTGATTTTTAAATTTAAATTTTGCAAGTTAATTCTCAGCTGAGTAGTGGGCAAATGATATGGCGATAGGTCTCCTCTTCAATGCCATGTGAACAGAATGTCATGAGATGCAAGAAAGTAGTACAGAGCAACAAGCCCAATTTGCCTTCCCTCCCTCAATAGTGGTGCCAGGATTATGACCTGTGCTTCCTCAAAAAAACATGGTATAGACCACAGATCATCACCTCAGCATGTAGTAGCTTCAGTTGATCAGCAACTGGGCTAACTCAGTCGCTACTGGATTGGAATTGATCTGACAAACCCTGCCTGCAGTCCAATCGCTTATCAAGTTTTTGCTGACTAATCTTATTCAAAAGGCTTCCCATAAATTCCTGTTCACAATGACGCAATCAAATGTGAAGAGAGCCAGTATAAATATATCCAAACATGATGCATACAATTCCTTGCCCCCACCCCTTCCACAACAACTTGCATTTATATAGTGCCTTTAACGTAGCAAGGCGCTTCACAGGAGAGATTACCAAACAAACTTTGACACCGAGCCACAGAAGGAGATATTAGAACATGTGAGCAAACACTTCGTTAAAGGGGTAGGTTTTAAGGAGCGTCTTAAAGGAAGAGAGGTTTAGGGAGGGAATTCCAAAGCTTAGGGCCTAGACAGCTGACGGCATGGCCACCAATGGTGGAGCGATGAAAATCGGGGATGCGCAAGAGGGCAGAATTGGAGGAGCGCAGAGATCGTGGAGGGTTGTAGGGCTGGAGGAGAGATTGGGAGGGGTGAGGACTTGGAGGGATTTGAAAACAAGGATAAGAGGTGTTGCTGGACGGGAACCAATGTAGGTCAGCAAGCACACGTACTACTATACCACATGATGTGGTGACATTAGCGTGTCAGGATAAATTTGTGATGGATTTTCATATTAATATACCTTTAGCCTTTGGATATGGGAATGGTACTGGGATATTGGGATCAGCATAGGGTGAATGTAGCCCTGGAGGTCAGCAGGAGCTACCTTTGATCTTCACAGCACATTATCAAGTGATAAGCGATGCTCGCGTGGCACTGTCACCTTGAGTAGCTGCACTGCTGCATTTGAAAGGTGTGAAGGTGCAAGAACATCTGGATTAAACTGAATGAACATGCGAAACGTAGCAATAAACTTGCCTAAGAAAGTATGGAACGAGGAAAGCACCACTTATCCCACCAAACCTATACTCTCCACATTTTATGTACAATTTCTCTCATCATAGATTCCCACCCAATGTCCTGAGAGGTGAACAACCACAAATAAACACTTCAAATGGATGTAACTGGAATTTGTCCATGAGCCCCAGGACAGATCAACCCAAACTCCAAGATACTAATATAAGCATTAATATAAATACAAGATGGTCACTAATAAATCCAATAGGGAATTCAGAGAAACTTCCTTACCCAGAGAGTGGTTAGAATGTGGAACTTGCTACCACATGGAGTGGTTGAGGCGAATAGGGAAAGTTAGATAAACACATGACAGAGAAAGGAATAGAAGGATATGCTGATAGGCTTAGATGGTGAGCAGAGGCTCGTGTGGAGCATAAACACTGGCATGGACTAGTTAGGCCGAATGGCCTGTTTCTGTGATGTAAATTCTATGTATTCTGGTCTTATAACCAGCTCCAGTCATCTCTGACCAATAGCGCTTCACAGAGGACACTAACTGCACAAAGAGGACATTTACTGCTTTCCATTCACAAGACTTTTACTGTGGCCACACCGAACTCGTGTTGAGCTCACTCACTGTCTTGCAGTAAGCTCTTATGAACTGGCTTAAACACTACTTGAACTAATTGTCACGTGTTAGGGTTATCACCCACATGGCTCTTGAGCAGGCATTCTGGAGGCAAACCAACCCCAAAAAGAATGGGTTTTGAAAGAAAGAAGAAAGACTTGCATTTATATAGCATCTTTCACGACCTCAGGACATACAAAGTGCTTTACAGCCAATGAAGTACTTTTGAAGTGTAGTCACCAATGTTCCCTCTTATTTTTTTTGGGTGCACGGCCCCTTTAAGGGGCTGCGTGGCCCATTCAGTTTCATGCATGTGTGAAACATAACATTGAAAAAGCCAGTCTCGGGCTGCGCGGGACCGGCAGAGAGAACATTGGTAGTCACCGTTGTAATGTAGGAAATGCGGTCCCACAAACAGCAATGAGATAATGACCAGATTATCTGTTTTAGTGATGTTGGTTGAGAGATAAATATTGGCCAGGACATTGGTAGGAACTGCCCTGCTCTTCTTCGAAATAGTGCCATGGGATCTTTTATGTCCACCTGAGAACATGCGAATGACGGCACCTCTGACAGTGCAGCACTCCCTCAGTACTGCTCTGAGTGTCAGTCTAGATTTTGTGCGCAAGTCTCTGGAGTGGGACTTGAACCCACACCTTCTGACTCAGTGAAACAAAAGTATACAAGGCATCCATCCCTCCTCCCCTCTCCCTGGCCACTGTCTGAGGCTGAACAAGACTGTCCACAACCTGGCAGCCTAATTGACCCTGAGCGGAGCGTCCGATGCCAAATGCTCTCTATCACCAAGACCGCCTACTTCCACCTCCATAACATTACCCGTCTCCGCCCCTGTCTCAGCTCATTTGCTACTGAAACCCTCATCCATGCCTTTGTTGCCACTAGACTTGACTATTCCAATGCTTTCCTGGCCGGCGTCCCACCTTGCACCCTCCGTAAACTTGAGCTCATCTAAAACTCTGTTGCCCGTATCCTAACTTGCATCAAGTCCCATTCATCCTTCATCCCTGTGCTCGCTGACCTAATTAGCTCCTGGTCCGTCAACACCTCCATTTTAAAATTCTTATCCTTGTTTTCAAATCCTACAACTCGCCTCTTGCGCATTCCGATTTTCTTCACTCCACTATTGACGGCTGTGCCTTCAGCTGCCTAGAACCTAAGCTCTGGAATTCCCTCCCTAAACCTCTCTGTCTCTCCACCTCTCTCTCCTCTTCGAAAAAGCTGCTTAAAACCTACCTACCTGTCCTAATATCTCTTTATGTGGCTCGTGTTACATTTTGTTTGATAGAATGTTTTACGACATTAAAGGTGCTATATACATGCAAATAGTTGTTGTTGTATCCTGTGATGTAGAGGCATCAGTTAATTGAGGTTCAAGTTTATGATGAATTTGTAGTCAACAGAAAGGCAAACCTCAGAATTTAAGCTGCTGTTCCTTTCCCGCCTGTATCCGTTTTCTCTGCGGCAATAGGTGTCAATTCAATATACACTACAGTAAAAGTCTACACATACCCCTTTGCTCAGGGGCTGTCTTAACTCAACTAACTTCAGTGAATCACCCACCTTGAGTGAGTGAAATATGCAGCAACAGCAATGCAACAAATCTCAACCCCTGTATGATTTTAATCAAAGAAATAAGATTGTAGTCCAAAGTTTTGAAATTAGCTCCTGTGTTAAGTTCATTGATCTTTTATTTATGTAACCACTTAGTAAGAATATTCAACTCCATTTGGCTTCTTTTAAAAAAATATATTCCATGTCGCTATTAAGCAAAGTAGCGTGGCAAAATCAATTTTACAGAACAAAAGATTTCAATTTATCCAGTTTTATTTTTTATAATATGCTGTTTCAGGTATTAAATCAATTAAAAATGATTGGAACATTGTTAATTAATCTAGTTCAATGGATCCCACTGTCTCATAGCCCCTCATTAGTCAAACAACAGATCCATCGGCTAGACAGATAGAGACAAGACAAATTACTACTTTGAGTTTAACAGATTAAAGATGGCCCGTGGGTAGACAATCCAATAACTCTTAGATCACAAAATACGGAAACCCAAAAATTTCATCCATCATTTTCATCCTAAGTGTTGCATTATAATATTTCCTGGAACCTTTTGGGATGCAGTAGCATTATTCCAGTTCGTGACTTCGGGGGAGTTCAAAATGTCCTGCCCGATATCTATCTCTTGATCTTCAGGTACTGTGGTTTAAAATACAGCTACACAAAAAAACTCATTATTCAGGTTTCACCAGCTCCAACCTCCATTGGGAAGGACACGGATTTACAATAAAGAAAACAGGACTCAGAAAACACTGCTCACTAACCCTCAGCCATCAGGGTTTGGCTAATGTTCCCTGTTGCACTGGTAACTACCATGTTACATACAGGCATATTTTATTCATTAACTTACTTTTAAAATATTTAAGTCTGGCCTTTTGTTCTCTGTGTGATAGCCATCTATGAGCGGTGGTTCATTAAGAAGCACTTAGGGGGCAGGTTGTTTAAAATACTAAAGTTATTTTTCAAATTAAGTATTGATAAGTCTTTGATTTCAAAGAATTGCTTTTGAAAAATGTTGCAAAAATTACTTTTTTGTGCAAACTTAATGCAATTAGAGCAATCAAACCATCAACTAACCTAAATAGCTAAAAGCTGGTGTTAGGAGAGATTTATTGTGGAAAATATCTGTTGCGCTTCTTTCAGTTTTCTACTACCGTATTCTTTTTCCTCTGGGTTCTATCTTTATTTTCAGTCGTTTTTAGGTTTTTGCGGAATTTTTTGTTCTGTGATTCATAAAAATCACTTCTTACAATCTTGTTCTTCCCTCGGTGATGATTGCAGACGTCAACATTAGTGCAAAAACAGAATCGGACTGGACGTGACAGGGAGGCGGATCGTGAGGAGCAGGTCGGTCGTGGCGTGAGGAGCAGGTCGGTCGTGAGGAGAGGAGCAGGTCGGTCGTGAGGAGAGGAACAGGTCGGTCGTGAGGAGCAGGTCGGTCGTGAGGAGTACGTCGGCCGTGAGGTGAGGAGCAGGTCGGTCGTGAGGAGTACGTCGGCCGTGAGGTGAGGAGCAGGTCGGTCGTGAGGAGTACGTCGGCCGTGAGGTGAGGAGCAGGTCGGTCGTGAGGAGTACGTCGGCCGTGAGGTGAGGAACAGGTCGGCCGTGAGGAGCAGGTCGGTCGTGAGGAGCAGGTTGGCCGTGGCGTGAGGAGCAGGTCGGTCGTGAGGATAGGAACAGGTCGGCCGTGAGGAGCAGGTCGGTCGTGAGGAGCAGGTCGGTCGTGGTGTGAGGAGCAGGTCGGTCGTGAGGAGAGGAGCAGGTCGGTCGTGAGGAGGTCAGCCATGGCGTGAGGAGCAGGTCTGGAGCACCAGGTGTAGAGTGTTTGATTGGTATTTCAGCACAAATCCAGAGTTTGAAATTTTGCATTCTGTTAACCAACAGTTAAACGCCAAAACTAGGAACCGTAATTATTTTTAATGCCTAACTGATGTTTTCTTATCTAAATGCATTCATCGGTTATTTAATGAAGTCACTTAAAACACTGTTGATACTTGGCACAAATACAGCAAACTCTATTCCTAGGACTCGCCACTACCAATGCCCAAACTAGAGCATTTCCCACCACTCAGCAATTAGAGATAATCACTGTAGATCTCTAATAATACTTGGATTAATATGGCAGCTCATCAGTCCCAAATGTCTCAAACCGTTTCATACAATGAATTAGATTTGAAATGTAGTGACACGTGGGTAAATGCAGCAGTCATTTCATATTGCCTCGGCAAGGTGTAAGCTTTACCCTCTAAAGATCCATTCTGCAATTCTTCAGAAGGCATAAAGGCCCCGATATTGACAGGGACGGGTTTTCTGAGCCGGGGGGACGGAGCTTCGGACAGGAAACCCAGAAGTCCAGGTTTCCTCGCTGCGTCTTTTTTTAAAAAACAGGATCTCTGCCCGGAGGCCAGCCTGATTGACAGGGGGGAGGGAGGGTGGGTCTGATGGTCAAGGAAGGGGGCGGAAGGCCGATGGCGGGAAAGCAGGTAAGCTTTGGCGGGGGGGGGGGGCAGGGGGGGAAGCACTCCTGCTCCTCCTGGCCCACAGGCAGAGCTGCAAAGGCGCTTACCTTTTCCCCAGAGCTCCCTTGAGCTGCCTGTTTTCCCGAGGCCTTGGAGACCCGGCCGGCCAGGGTTAAAACCGCAAAGCGGGTCAAAGTATTTAAATTGCCAACCCGCCTCCTGGGAGCAGGTTGGCTGCCCTCCCCCTGTTCCGCCTCCATTAAACTTGGAAGTGGGCGGGTTGGAGGCGAGTTGGGGTCGGGTTTGAGATTTAAAACATTTTTACATCTCACTCGACCCCAACCCACCTGTTTTTGGGGATTAAAATTATCCCCCCAAAAGTCTACCAGAGTATGTGGGACTGGAGTCACGTGAAGGACAGGCTGGCAAGTGGTGTCAACTTCACTTTCTTGAAGGCCATATGAGAGTCCGCTGGGCTTTGACGACTATCCGCCAACTTTTGTAGCTATTTCTCCGGTACAAGCCCACAAATTACCAGATTTATTGAATGCAATGAGGGATTTGAAGATATGAGTCCCGATATTAACGGGGAGGCGGGGAGGGTGCGGGAACGCCGGGTGAAGAACCCGGCAAGGCCAATCTTAACCACATTGCCTCACTTGAATAATTTTGGTCCGACTCCTGTCTGACAGCTGGCTGGATTGATTGCCTGGCCGGCGGGCGGGTGCAATTAGTAGCGGCTGGAGGCCGCAGACGGGGACGGTCCCCGGCAGTTAGTGGGGAGGCAGAAGCTTAGGGATGCGATCTGGGCTGGGGGGAGGGGCGGGATGATCAAGGCCACGATCGGGGCCGGGGGGGTGGGGGGCGGTGGAGTGGAGAGAGGGAGGAAGAGGAGAAAAGTTGCAAGATCGGAGCTGGGGGAGATCAAAGGCTTCTTTCTGAGGTCTGGGCGTTGGGGGTGTCTCCTGTTCTTCCAGGCCCACAAGGAGTGCTAAAAGGAACAGATCTTTAGACAGTCGGCTCCTCCTGCCTCAGCTCTGTTGCTGGGTATCTGACAGCTCTGGCCTCCACCTGATGTGCCGTTAAGTTTAAGTCGCAGCGCCGATGATGTCATCGGGCCGTGACTTTTGAATGTTAATTAGGCCCCCATCTGACTTTTGCAGGCGCCTCGTCGATGGCCTGACTGGTTTCGCAGTGCTCGATCCCAATATTATAACAACCCCCCTCCGACCCTCTCCTGCCCGTTGGAGGGGAGTTAAAATCGAGGCTATGGTCTTTGCCTTGCTACATTAGAATCAATACCACTGCAATACCATACCTGTGGGATATTAAATGCAGGGTTAAAATTTCATGAGCTTGAAATAGATTTGGGCTCACTGGAATGGTATCACATGTGTCACATGGGAAGGGGCACTATACTCCTGGGGAAACCTTTCACATTGTAAAGCTGCAGTGGTGCACTGAGGTATCCCAAGAATTCCACACACCAAAGGCAAAAAGCTCAACGGCACCCAAACATAAATCAGAGCCCTTCACGGTCTTGTTAGCCAATCATTGGGCTCCAAAGTGATCAGAAATTCAGCATGAGCCTGGCCTTTCCATTTCTCCCGGCCTTTCCATTTCTCCCAAACAAGCAAGAGAATTGAACAAACAATTGACACGCGAGTTTAAATGGGGGGGGGGGGAAGAAATTAGTGAGATTTATTTAATTTAATGAGAATTAAGACAATAAAGAACTCTTTTACGAAATCAGAAACCACTTCAGCAGCAAATCAACGATATACAAGAACGGTGGTTTACAAGTCTTTCAAGAATGCTTTTGGATTGACGAGACAGCCTACTCCTTAGTTACATCAACCACCTCTGGAACAGTTTATTAGATAAAAGATAAGTGCCTATAACTCAATGAAAGGCTAGTGTATGGTGCCACTTTATGTTAAAACTTCCAATTTCTGCTGAAATGTATATATTATCTACAAAATAGGTTTTATCAGATTACAGCTAGCATTAGATACATATGCAAAATGACTCCAACTTTCTCACTGCCATCTCAGCAGATAATCCTTATCTCTCACTAACACATTGCAACTTAGTATAGATTTACAAGTAAGAGTGAGATGGTCCATAATGATAAAGAGCTCATCGAAACCAGTTATTATAAAAGGTGATGTTGGGGGTAACCCAAGAGGATTGTGCAGAAGAAAACAAATAAATCATGTACAGATTGGCGAATGAATACTGGTGATTTGAAATTACAATGGAGCTGGTGAAGAAAGGAGCCTCATGAACTGCCTTGCCAAAGAACGTGAAGGGAATTCCACAATCCTTACATGCCCCCAGCATTTTGTTTTCTGATCAAGGTGAGGGATAATGGTGCTCGGGAGCAATAATAAATTAAAAAAAACATATTTATACGGTACCTCATAATTTCTAAATTTCTCAAAGCAGTTCACACAATGAATTACTTTTGAAGTGTAATCACTGCGATGGAGGTAAAACAATGGCCCGGATTTTGCAGTCAGCGGCGAAGTGACGGCGCTCGCCGCTGACCTCGAAGAAAGCGGCCCACAAAGATCTAGCGATCTCCGTGGCGTGGATTTCACCTTTCCCAACGTTAATGTCATTCTGGCACCAAGTGAACGGGATCTCCAGCATCCAGCAACAGTGATGTCATCAAGCTGGCTCAGCAGCCAATCACATTGAAGAATTCTCAGACAGCAAACCAGGAAGTAAAATCCACTGATTTTCCTTTACTTTTTAATCATTTTTACAGAGAGCGAAATAAAGATTTGGACATACACATGGGATTAAGGTAGAAGCTGAAACATCATAAACAAACTTAACAAAATTAAAAACTATGTAATTATCATAACGGAAAAATGTGACATTCCACAAATCTAAAATTAGTTTTTCAGGGTCGGAACGGTGTTCAGCATTCAATATACTGTTAAATACCCAGTTACACCTCCTTCAACAAGGCTGAACTTTTTCGGGGTTTTTAAACAGCGATATTCCAGTGTAAAAGGGGACGTTTTCGTCAGTTAAGTGATTTGAATTGATTGTCGGCTTCGGGGAGTTCAACAGCACAGCCTGTGGAGAAGCGTAGAATCTCTGGCAGCAACTTCTGGATTTTCGCTTTCATCTGCACAGGTGCAGACTCCAGAAGTTGCTGTTAGTTTCAGAGGACTAAGAGTTTCGCCATCATTACTACTGCAAAATCCGGGCCAATAGGACACACATGCGCTGCTGCCATTGTTAGCATGAAGCAGTCCCAGGTCGGGTACAGCAAAAGATTAAAAAGGGTCAAATAAAAATCTTGCATTCATGGGGTACTTTATGTCACTCAAACATCCCAAAGCACTTCACATCATTCACTGAATTATGTTGGTAAATATGCAGGGTGTAGGATTGCCAACGGTCCCAGATTGCTCGGGAGTCTCCTGGAATGGACAATCGATCGCCTCGGTGCCATGGCCGTGTGTAAAATCTAATGAATGTTCGTGTGACTGCACTTTCAAACAGTAAGGTCAGCAAGTCCTCTACCTTCATTTGGATGCAGCAATACAAGCTCAATGCTGCAAATGCGTTTTCATGAATAGAAATTCCACCCATTTTACAATCCAGTGAGTCTTGTACATGCAAGAAAATTACAGCTCCTTTTCTGTTGATCTTTGACCGCTGGTTCATGCATACAGCTTATGTAGAAGTTACTATACAGGGCCTTGGTGAGACCACAGCTGGAGTACTGTGTGCCGTTTTGGTCTCCTTACCTAAGAAAGGATATACTTGCTTTAGAGGGAGTGCAGCGAAGGTTCACCAGACTGATTCCTGGGATGGCAGGACTGTCGTATGAGGAGAGATTGGGTCGACTAGGCCTGTATTCACCAGAGTTTAGAAGAATGAGGGGATCTCAGTGAAACGTATAAAATTCTGTCAGGGCTAGACAGACTGGGTGCAGGGAGGATGTTTCCCCTGGCTGGGGGGTCTAGAACTGGGGGTCACAGTCTCAGCATAAGGGGTAGGACATTTAGGTCTGAGATGAGGAGAAATTTCTTCACTCAGAGGGTGGTGAACTTGTGGAATTCTCTACCACAGAAGGCTGTGGAGGCCAAGTCACTGAATATATTTAAGAAGGAGATAGATAGATTTCTAGACACAAAAGGCATCAAGGGGTATGGGGAGAGAGCTGGAATACGGTATTGAGATAGAAGATCAGCCATGATCATATTGAATGGCGGAGCAGGCTCGAGGGGCCAAATGGCCTACTCCTGCTCCTATTTTTCTATGTTTCTAATTGATTCGGTACCGAGTAATATTCCTGGCAATTCATTGCCAAACACACTCACCAGTGCAAAGCTGATTGCACTAGTTGCTTCTCATTATTTCTGCAGCCTTCACAAGGGGGGGGGGTAACAAAGGGTTAACACTATTTGTAATGTAGAAACAATAGCCGTAAAACTAAGGGCTTGGATTTTTCAACTTGACATTACTTTCCAAACCGCCGTGTGTGCGCGCGCGCGAGCGGGTGCATGTTTGTCTTTAATGCCAATTCAAATAAGCCGCGTTCTGACATCTGACCAGTTTACAGCAGGGACAGCCAGATTTCTGCACCAACAAAGTAATAAACCCAGCCGGGGAGGGGGACAAGATGAAAGTCGGTCATCCTTGTGTTCAAATCCCTCCATGGCCTCGCCCCTCACTATCGCTGTAACCTCCTCCAGCTCTACAACCCTCCAGCTCTGCGCTCCGACAATTCTGGCTGATTTTAATCGCTCTACCATTGGCAGCCGTGCCTTCAGCTGCCAAGGCCCTAAGCTCTGGAATTCCCTCCCTAAACCGCTTCACCTCTCTCTCCTCCTTTAAGACACCACTTAAAACCTACGTCTTTGTCCAAGCTTTTGGTCACCTGTCCTAATATCTCACGTGGCTCGGTGTCAAAATTTGTTTGATAATCGTTCGTGGGAAACACCTTGGGAGATTTTTACCATGTTAAAGGTGCTACATAAATACAAGCTGGTGTAGTTTAGGGTCACAGTCTTCCACTGCTTCTGCAAGGTCAGAGCTCCTGTCGCACGTCCGTTCCTACCTCACTAATTCTATGGAAATACAGTACAGAATCTGTAGAACTAACAGAATACGGATGGAATGCAAACGGGTGGCTGCAGGGACTGGGAACATCACATTTAGGAATAACAGTAGGAAACTCCATCAGCAGACTTGGGAAAGAATGAATGTTGTGTACACAGTCCACAGTATCCCACACAAATATTTCTCCAGATATTCTCTCTCTCTCTCTCATTCCTCCTGTAGTGTTAAAAATGAATGATACAAGACACGTGAAATGGAGATTCAGATTTGCCAATTTCTGTTACCTTCTCTAGGTATCAGTGGCTAACTTTGATTTCCTCTCGCAGAAATTAAGTCAACATTTCTTTCCCCGTCCAAGTTTTTTTCCTCTCCTGATTGTGCTGTTTCATGCTGGATAGAGTTCAATGCGACAGATCTAGCAGTTGTTTGGGTCAGGCTGTCCATGCTGAGGGACTGAGTAGGAATGGGAGACTGGAATCCCATACCTGCATTAGGGCATGTGTTTGTGCAGACTCCATTTTGCCATGATTTATTTTGAATATTCAACAGTTTAACATCTGAAGCCAACTGTAATGAGGGCAGATATTAGGCAAATTATGCATTGGACAGCTTCTAATAAGACTTGTAAATTCAAGCAGTAAAATCACAAGAGGAACAGAGAGAGACATAAAGTAAGCACAAGGTGGTGAAGAGAGAGATAGAAAGAGAAAGCAAAAGAGGGACAAAAAAGAGAAGGTGGAACTTGTAGAGAGATTGAAAGCACAGGGGTAGATAGAAAGAACATTCAAGGAAATAATGCATAATTTGCAACAAACATATATTCCTCTGGGCATAAAAACCCAAAAGGAAAAGTGATCCAACCATGGCTAACAAAAGAAATTAAAGCTAGTATTAAGTCAAAGGAGGAAGCTTACAATGTTGCCAAAAAAGCGGTCAGCTTGAGGATTGGGATCTTTTTAGAAATCAGCAAAGGGGGACCAAGAAATTGATAAAGAAAGTGAAAATGGAATATGAGCACAAACTAGCGAAAAATATAAAAACGGATTGTAAAAGCTTCTATAGGTATGTGAAAAGGAAAAGACTGGCGAAGGTAAATGTAGGTCCTTTACAGTCAGAGACGGGAGAATTTATAATGGGGAATGAGGAAATGCCAGAGAAATTAAATAAATACTTTGTTTCTGTCTTCACGGAGGAAGACACAAAAAACCTCCCAGAAATACGAGAAAACCAAGGGTGTGACGAGAATGAGGAACTTAAAGAAATTATTAGTAAAAAACACAGTACTAGCAAAATTAATGCAACTAAAAGTCGACAAATCCCAAGGACCGGATGACCTACATCCTAGGGTTTTGAAAGAGGTGGCCATTGGAATAGTGGACGCATTGGTTGCCATCTTCCAAAATTCTATAGATTGGAGGATAGCGAATGCAACCCCGCTATTTAAGAAAGGAGGGAGAGAGAAAACGGGGAAATACAGACCTGTTAGCCTCACATCAGTAGTTGGGAAAATGCTGGAATCTATTATAAAGAATGCAATAACTGGGCACTTAGAAACTAATAGTAAGATTGGGCAGAGTCAACATGGATTTATGGAAGGGAAATCCTGTTTGACAAACCTATTGGAGTTCTTTGAGGATGTAACTAATGAAGTAAACAAAGGGGAACCGGTAGATGTGGTGTATCTGGATTTTCAGAAGGCCTTCGATAAGGTCCCACACAAGAGGTTGGTGAACAAAATTAGGGCACATGGAATTGGGGGTAATATACTAGCATGGATTGAGAATTGGTTAACAGACAGAAAACAAAGAGTAGGAATAAACGGGTCTTTTTCTGGATGGCAGGCTGTGACTAATGGGATACCGCAAGGATCGGTGCTTGGGCCCCAGCTATTCACAATCTAGATCAATGATTTGGATGAGGGGACTAAATGTAACATTTCCAAATTTGCTGATGATACAAAACTAGGTGGCAGTGCCAGTTACGAAGAGGATGTGAAGAGGCTTCAAGGGGATCTCGACAGGCTCAGTGAGTGGGCGAGAACATGGCAGATGGAATATAATATGGATAAATGTGAAGTTATCCACTTTGGTAGAAAAAACAGAAAGGCAGAGTATTTCCTAAATGGTGAAAGATTGGGGAATGCAGATGCTCAAAGGGATCTGGGTGTCCTTGTACATGAGTCACTGAAAGTGAATGTACAGGTGCAGCAAGCCATTAGAAAGGCAAATGGTATGCTGGCCTTCATTACAAGAGGATTTGAGTACAGGAGTTAAGAAGTCTTACTCTAATTATATAGGGCCTTGGTGAGACCACACCTGGAGTATTGTGTACAATTTTGGTCTCCTTACCCAAGGAAGGATATACTTGCCATAGAGGGAGTGCAACGAAGATTCACGAGATTGATTCCTGGGATGGCGGGACTGTCATATGAGAAGAGATTGAGTAAACTAGGCCTGTATTCTCTTGAATTCAGAAGAATGAGAGGGGATCTCATTGAAGCATACAAAATTATTACAGGACTTGATATGATGGATGATGGGAGAATGTTTCCCTTAGCTGGGGAGTCTAGAACCAGGGGCCACAGCCTCAAGATAAAGGGTAGGCCATTCAGGACTGAGATGAGAAGAAATTTCTTCACACAGAGGGTGGTGAATCTTTGGAATTCTCTACCCCAGAGGGCTGTGGAGGCTCAGTCATTGGGTATATTCAAAACAGAAGTCGATAGATTTCTTACTAGTAAGGGCATCAAGGGATATGGCGATAGGGCCGGTGAATGGAGTTGAGGCAGAAGATCAGCCATGATCTCATTGAATGGCGGAGCAGGCTCGAAGGGCCGAATGGCCTACTCCTGCTCCTATTTCTTAAGTTCTTAACAAGAAAGCAAGAGAGACAGAAAGTGAGGGAGAGAGAGAGAGAGAGAGAAAGGGGGCATGTGGAGAGAGAGCGAGCATGTGGAGAGAGAGAGAGAGAAAGGGGACATGTGGGAGAGAGAGAGAAAAAGGAGAGAGAGAGAGAGAGAGAGAAAGGGGACATGTGGAGAAAGAGAGAGAGAGAGAGAAAGGGGGCATGTGGAGAGAGAGAGAGAGAGAGAGAGAGAGAGAGAGAAAGGGGGCATGTGGAGAGAGAGAGAGAGAGAGAGAGAGAGAGAGAGAAGAGGGGCATGTGGAGAGAGAGCACACACAAGTACCAGAAACAAAGTTAAGAAAGAATGAAAGAAAGGCAGACACAAGTCGTGCTAAACCACATTGTGCTAAACCGGCCAGCAAGAGAGCACTACGAGTTCTGGCTACAGGTTTTGTAAAAAGCCTGTTTAGTACTTTGTCTCATTTATTTTCAGGTGCCAAGTATGACTGATCTAGGAAAATGCTGCTATACCCACAGGCACCAGATGCATGTTTTTAAAACCACAATGGTTCAGATATTTTTTTTTTTAAAACTATTTTTCAAAAGTTTCAAGGGACCTGATCTTTTGCCCTTTTCACACATTCACAACCTCTCTCATTCATCTGGCCACCGATAGAATTGCCCATTCTTCTATTGTTTGTCTCAAGTGCTCGCAATCTGTAAGCCCGTGACAGCTGGAGATTGTACAGTTTAGAGGTCAGACATTGTGCTATTGTACCAGCACTGGCTGCCACACTTCAATTATCCATGGTTTGACCTTGCTCTCTCTCTCTCCACATGCCCCCTTTCTCTTTGACCTGCTCCAATTTTCCCCCCTTTCTCCTGAAGTTGCTGACTCGTGTTGGAATATGGTTCACGGGTGTCAGGGAAGTACGATGGCCTGCCCTTGTCGAGATTCTTCATGTGTGAGCCTTTACAGTGACTGTTTGCAGATATATTACCATGGGGGCTATCACAGCTGAGCCTTATGTCCTCACTTGATATTCACACATATTCAAACTGGCATCAGACAGTGATCAGGAATGGGAAACCTTGGCTGATATTTGTCAGCCGTGTCATGGTGTCAGCAGTCAGTTGGTAGCATTCTCGCCTCGGAGGTCAGAAGGTCGTGAGTTTAAATCTCACTCCAGAGACTTGAGCACAAAATCTGCACCGACACTCCAGTGCAGTGCGGAGGGAGTGCTGCACTGTCGGAGATGCCATCTTTCAGATATGGCGTTAAATCGAGGCCCTGTCTGCTCTCTCAGGTGGACGTAAAGGATCCCATGAGACTATTTCAAAGAGCAGAGGAGCTCTCTCCGGTGTCCTGGCCAATATTTATCCCTCAACCAGCATCACTAAAACAGATTATCTGGTCATTATCACACTGCTGTCTGTGGGAGCTTGCTGTGCACAAATTGGCTGCCGCATTTCTGACTACACTTCAAAGTACTTCATTGGCTGCAAAGCGCTTTGGAATGTCCTAAGATCGTGAAAGACGCTATAGAAATACAATTCTCTTTTTATTCTCCTGAACCTGGCATCTTGTGATCATGATTACCTAGCGAAGGGCTTTACCTGTTGGGTCATCAGTTGGGTGGGGGGAAAAAAGACATTAAAACTGTTGCAAAATTGAAATTAAGAATGACATTACAGCTCATTTACAAAAAAAAGCTCTTGCTAAAGGGCGCGGAAAATAGGATTTTTGGGAATGATTTTACCAGTGACTCACACTCATGCTGCGAACACAGAAACTAACAACAATTACATCAACTTATTACAAGCGAAAGGGTTTGAAAATATACACACCACTTAATCCCTCTTTTGAGTTAAATTTAGCTCCTGCTCATAATAGGCCTTTAAAAGGATTCTGCGAGAACTCTGACGAAGGGTCATCGACCTGAAACGTTAGCTCTGGTTCTCTCTCTACAGATGCTGCCTGACCTGCTGAGCATTTCCAGCATTTTCTGTTCTTATTCCGCGAGAACATCCATTTGGGGAATCCAATTAAAGTGTGCGGCAGCCAATTTCTGCCCTGTCAACAGTGTTTTAATATGAGACAGGATGAGATTTATTTAGCACCAGTTTTCCGGTGTTACTGTGGACAGAATATGTAAAGATTGGAATTATTATGTGTTAAAACCCAACCGACCAGTGTGACACTGAACCAGGAGGATTGCAAGTTCAATCTCTGATCCATGCTGATTTACCTAAGCTCAGCTAGGATGGCAGTATGATTGCTCAACTGGCCCTTGGGTGAGAGTAGGGGAGGGGGGGGGAGGGGGGAGGGAGGGGATTAAAAATAAATAAGCTAGGAGGGTTCCTGCTCCTGCTCACTACCTAGCGACCCAAGTGGAAAGTGTGTACCCAGGAACATAGCGTGCGGACAGGATCAGCCTCAGTAGCAATGCCTCCACAGTCAGTGAGCTCGGCAACACTGATCACTTAAGATCTGAAAATTGGCAGAGTACTAGAGGGCAGTTTGCACTTGTCAAACTCTACCCCTGAAAACTCAGTACCTACAGAAAAAGGCTGGAGGAATTGCAAAAAAAAAAAATCCCATTTACAACAAAAGCTGTGATATACGTCTTAGATTTTTATAGTACATGGCACTTAATCCTACTCAGCCTCCTCATGAGCTCCCCACCATGATAGATGCCAGCGTTCAGCCAATTTGGTTAATACCACGTGGCATTGAGAAGTGGCAGAGTACACTGGACACAAGCCTCCTCCCACCCTACTTCATCTGACCCTATCGGCATACCCTTCTATTCCTTTCGCTCTGTGTTTATCTTGCTCCCCCTTAAATACATCGAATTATGAGCAACACCACAACAGATCCACAAGTGTAGATCTGTACATAGTTGAGCTGCATGTATAATGGATGATAACACAATTTTGGGACGACACATTAAATACTACATTCTCCTGGTTCAGGACATCATTGGAGCAGTTTCTAATCTTCCCCAGCCCAACTACAAACCAGGCTGTGCTGAGATTTGTATTTAATTAGTGGCATTATTACACTGGGGTCATTTCATGTGAGGTAGAAGTCCGAAAGTGACTGAATATATTCATATTATCACAGGTTAAACAGGTCACTAAATATTAATCAATCTGTCTGTGGTTGTGATATTAGCTCCTGATTCGATTACTGGCACCGTCACTCCTCATTTAGTGCCTTGTTCTTCAGTGTCAGACGTCTGCCCTCTCAGGTGGACGTAAAAGATCCCACGGCACTATTTCAAAGAAGAGCAGGGGAGTTATCCCCGGTGTCCTGGCCAATATTTATTCCTCAACCAGCATCACTGAAACTGATTATCTGGTCATTATCACATTGCTGTTTGTGGGAGCTTGCTTGTGCACAAATTGGTTGCTGCATTTCCGACATTACAACAGTGATTACACTTCAGAAGTGCCTCATTGGCTGTAAAGCGTTTTGGTACGTCCGGTGGTCGTGAAAGGTGTTATTGGCTGTAAAGCGCTGTGGGACGTCCCAAGACATGAAAGGCGCTATAGAAATGCAAGTTCTTGCTTTTTATTATGCCTTACACGCTCATGGTTTTCTCTCTTTCTTAACTGTCCAGTTTGGCCGCTTCCTCTAGAGGCTGAATGGGATCCCAGCTCGGATGTAAATATGAAATTACTAATGATGCAAATTTGCTTTTTGTTGTAATGAGAAACTGTGAGATATTTTATAAATCAAGTTAACCCCATCTCCCCAATTGCTCACTAGATAAATGTCGCATTTGGTGCGGTACCAAGCTATGCAGACTAGGAAGGGCCCAGGTTTGATCCAGGGTCTGTGCTGATCTCAGTCAGTGTGGAAATGTAGATTAAAATTGGGCTTAATGCCCCCCACCGCCCCCCCCTTGTTCCAGTCCTGATCACTACTAACCCACCTGGGCTGGGAAGAAAAAAAGTACCTTTGTGGGCACATTGGGTGAGGATAGGATCAGGCTGACTCTGTTGCCCTTCCAGTCCAATAGCTTGCTGACACTCACTGGTTTAGGTTCGCATTTGGTGAATGCCATGTTGATGAGATACTAGAGTGTATCCGTGAAACCAAATCCCTGCAAGTACTCAACGCCTTAATGAAGGGGATAGAACTGGCAGAGAAAAATAGCAATTAATCAGCTGTTCACAATTAAAAGTGAAAAGTAAATTTAAATGGAGGGCGACCAATGAGCAGTGGTGAAGGAACTATAAAAGTCAACAAGTGAGGTCAGACTGTATAACCCCCCCAAACGCTCTCCTCCCCGCTAGCACTTCAACCCATGATTGGTACTGGATACTTGATTTATGCAGCCTGCCATTTATTTATTATTGTATAATTTGAATGTGGAAACCAACCGCTCCAGGTCACAACTGGAAGCTTAAGATAACAAAAAAAAATGAAGGACAGGCAATGTGATCTGTAAAGTTTGAGGCAGTTTATAATGTAGGTGTTGGACGGTCAGAATCACCACTCGTAAAGCTCGGAGGAGAACACCATAGGTCCTTTACATAACTGACCTGCAACCTGCCAGTCCCACGTGTGTTGCATTAAAATCGTGCAGAGAGCAGCTTTCAACTCCTTCCAAGCATTTTATAAATTGTACATCAATAACGCTGCCCACTCTCCTCTCTCCTCAAATTGCTTGCTATTTTCTTGGGTCAGATCTCTGATGTATACAGGGCTAATTCCAGACAACCGAGGTACTTCCTCGTATCCAGTGCATTATGCTTAAAATGCTTGTGCAATTTATAAGATAAAGATTGCAGATTAAAAGAGGTCTCAATATAGTTCCTTTTTTCAAAATCCAGTTTTCCAGAAGGTCCAGTGATTTACCAAATTCATTACAAATGAGAACATAAGAACTTTTACCAAATGAAGAAAAAGATTAGGCCCATCTCGTGTGTCCCTTTCTGGCAGCTTCCCCACCCCCAATCTGCCTTTTCACCACATCCCTCAATGGTTTCTCTTCCCAGAAACACATCTAGAATCATAGAATAGTACAGCACAGGAGGCCGTCATTCAGCCCATCGAGTCTGTGCCGGCTCTTGCGAAGAGCAATCCAGTTAGTCCCACTCAACCACTCTTTCCCCATATTCCTGCAAATTTTCTCTTTCAAGTATTTATCCAATTCCCTTTTGAAGGGTACTATTGAAGCTGTTTCCACCACCCTATCAGGCAGTGCATTCCAAATCCTAACCACTATTTAAATCGAATTGCCTTTTGAAATCATTTATACTGTCATGACCTCTCTGGTAACTTATTCCACAACTCTCTTATTCTTCCAAGTGGAAAGTTTCCACCTGGCTTCTTTCTTACTCCCAACTTCCTAATCGTTAACTTGCCCGGCCTAAGATTGGAACTCTTTGCCTGGATTGCCTTTGATAAAACAACAGCCAGAGGCATTTCATACAACTATGTTGGTGGTTAATATGCTAATGTCATGCAGCTCAATTTCAACCCCCAAAACCACAATTTCAATGGCTGGCAACTCATTATTCCCAGGACTCATCCAATGGTAGCTGGCCGCTACAGCAGGCGCAAGGGCAACCCGTCAATCACCCATCACCCCCCCCTGTGGTTAAACAGTGACCTTCATGCTCCACACTCATCAGCCACCCCCATGGAACCCAAATCCCACGTTGAAATGCTAATATGCAGTTACCAGAACTGAGAGGTTATACCTAGCAGGAAAGATTGAACAGGCTGGGACTCTTTTCCCTAGGCAAGAGAAGGCTGAGGGGTGACCTGATAGAGGTCTTTAAGATTATGAAAGGGTTTGATAGGGTAGATGTAGAGAAAAGGTTTCCAATCATGGGGAGAGCAAAACTAGGGGCTATAAATTTATGATAGTCACTAATAAATCCAATAGGTAATTCAGGAGAAACTTCTTTACCCAGAAAGTGGTTAGAATGTAGAACTCGCTACAACAAGGAGTGGTTGAGGTGATCGGCATAGATGCATTTAAGGGGAAGCTAGATAAACACATGAGGGAGAAAGGAATCGAAGGATATGTTGATAGGGTTAGATAAAATGGGATGGGAGGAGGCTCGAGTGGAGCATAAACACTGGCACAGACCTGTTGGGGTGAATGGTCTGCTTCTGTGCTGTAAATACTATGTAATCCTTTTCTATCTCTTTCTTTAAACTTTGCAAGCCAACATTGTTTCAACTGCCAAGTGATAAAAAACATTTCGAAATACACGGCAGGTTCCTCAGCAGCTGGAGAGAGAGAGAGAGAGACAGAGACAGAGACAGGCGAACATCTCGTGCAAAGTCCCTTCGACAGAGCACAACCCAAAATGCTGTGCATTTCCAGCACTGCCGTTCGTCTCCAATGAAAGCAGCATCTCTACTAATCAATGCAGAAGTCTGGGTTCCATCGATCACCCGCTTTGGTAGCAGGTTTTTTTTTTGCATTCTAGTGTAGCTTCTCCTCCCCCTCTCCCTAAATCAGCAAACCATTACCATGACCTTTCTGGACACGGTTACTGATGTGATGGGGTTTTTTTTTTACCCTTCCTCTCTCGATCTCGCCTCAATTGATTTATCACAGGCGCTATCCTGGTATGAACACTTTATTTCGAATCCATGAGAAAGATTTTGATTGCTGGAATTGTAATTGCCAGCAGGGCTGCTACTGAAGCAAATGGCAAAATCAATTCAAAGCTATTGGCCTCTGTCCTTTGACAGTTGAGTTAATTGGAACGTGAAATGTTTCTGCATTATCATCCTATCAATTAATGTTAGTATCTCTCTCCGCACTTCAAAATTACAGGGCCATGAGGATGCTGCTGCTGCTGCTGCTGATTGACCGATGATTTAACAATGGTGCCCACCTTTAACAAAAGGCGCGACTCGTTTTTCCCGATGCCTCAGCCGAGCGCTGGCCTCCAGTCTGCGCTGAGTTGGCCGATATCAGCTGGGGCAGCAGTTGGGGGCACCTTAATCAGCCTCAGTGAGCCGGGGGGGGGAGGAGGGGGGGCGGTGGGGGAAAGAGAGGAAGTGGGTGAAATCATCCAGGATTCCCACCTCTGCTGTGTTTGAAATGAATGCATTGGATGTGGACATTGAGTAAGGATAGGTTTAGACTCCCTTGCTGGGAAAATAAAAAGGGTTAAATATTGAATGAAAGAAAGAACTTGCATTTCTATAGCGCCTCTCACAACCTCAGGACGTCCCATAGCGCTTTACAGCCAATGAAGTACTTTAGAAGCGCAGTCACTGTTAATGTAGCCGTGATGCGGAGATGCCGGTGTTGGACTGGGGTGGACAAAAGTGAGAAGTCGCACAACACCAGGTTATAGTCCAACAGTTTTATTTGAAATCACAGGCTTTCGGAGCTGCTGCCCCTTCGTCAGGTGAAGTAAAGGAATCCATATCTTAGGGAAGAGAGGAGAAATGGAGCAAGGGGGGGGGGGGAAAAGAGAGTAGGTGTAAGTCAGGTAAAATCTGTCTTGTAAATAGCAAGAATCATCTCACATTAGTAAGATTTTTTATTTAAATTTACAAATGTGAAAGGAGACATTCACTGAATGGACACATTGATTTTTTTTTATCCCCCTTCAATTTTGCAAGTAAATCTCAGGCACAGCAGAGACAGGAGCTTTCTCTCTAATTGTGAAAGAACCAAACCTATGTCTGCCAGCAGAAACAGACTGAACTCTCCCTAAATACTTACTGGGATGTGTGTAGAAGCAGCAGGTAGCACACAGCCTGAAGGCAGCTCACTCAAGCGCTCACTCAAGCGTGCCAATGATTGTCAATATGTGACAACTGGGCTACATTTAAATACACGGTGGAGAAAATGCGGTTTCTGGGCTACTGGGTCAGATAATTGTGCTGCATTTTAAATTTAGCACATCTGGGACAAGGTGCTGAAATTATGGCAGTCGATTTCCAGGTCTGCAGCTAGCGTTTGCTTTACAACTGCACATTATAGCTGCCAACTCTGGTTGGATGTATTCCTGGAGGATTCATCACAGGACCCCCTGCTTCCAACCACCCCGCCCAGCCCAGCCCAGCCAAGCAGCCTTCTTTACCCTCCTGCAATACTGTTACAACTAATAAACAAAAGTGTTCAAAGAAAATGAAAAAAGAATTTGTTTTAATGCCCCTATGATTTTTCTCCCAGGGTGCTTGCAGCAGTGAGATTAATCTTAAATTCCAGGAAACTCCAGGACAGCCCTGGGGAGTTGGCAACCCTACCTCACACTCACACTCACGTTTTTATTTGTAATTCCCATGAACTTTGGATGGATCTCGTCAATCTTAACCAAACTGAAAAATGTTTCATTGAAAATACATATTAAATGGAGAATAAAGAGATGGCAGGATCTGGGCTGGCCTTATTCTGATAAAAACATAGGTGAAGTGGACTATGGCGACTCAGAATGCAGCGATTGCATTCGTTTTGTAGCATATTCTTACACACCGGCGAGTCCCCCAGGTTAATATGGGGACACGGCGAGAAGGAAGTGGGATCGGTGGGGGGTAAGTGACTCCCATTAATTTAACTGCCCACCACCCCGCCCACCAGGTGGGGCAGTTAAAATCGGGGCCATTATATCATGTAAAACTCCTCTGCTAAAGGAATGTGTGTATCCCTGTAAGATTATAATTGCTGTTCAGTAAACACTGGGTAAGTTCATATACAAGTCAATTAAGAGGGTGCAGACATTATGGCTCCGGGTGTGTGCTGATGTGACATCCTAAATGCCTTGCCTTTGTTTCTTTATACCTTTTCTCAAGTGCGACACAGAAATTTGCATTATCTGAAATGTGATGGATAAGAGGTACTCGCATACGAAAATCTCTACATTAACTCACCTCATCCTCTCCCACAAAGTATATTTAGTTTGTGAAGGGGGAAGGAAGGAGATGCAAAGAGAGCAAGTGAGAAAGAAAGAGAAGGAAAAGAGAGGAGAGAGAGAATGAGTGGTAAGTGAGAAAGGAGAGGAGAAATAGGAGAGAGAAAGAGGAGAGAGATATCTGCAGTCTCTGAAGTGACCTCTATACAAACTCACGGACAGATTTCCCGCCCGGGCATGAAACTGCTGTGTGGATCGGTCGACTGTTATAGAAACTGCCTGATCCTCATTTCCAACAATCAGACAGCGGATCCACAACACCAAATTCACACCTGGCGGCAAGTTGAAAATCTATCCCAGTTTTTACTTAACAATTAATTTGATTTTGTAGCCCTTCTAACTGCTACCCGCCTATCTTTGGCGTAATGATGCACTGTGTATTATTCATCTTCTGCTAAAGATAGGAGAGGTCAATTGGAGCAGTTTATGAGCAACTGCAATGACCTGAATTTACCTACTAAGACCAGCCGCCTTAAAGGGGCAGGCCAGGATATCAGCTCAACATCATAACTGTGCTCCAGACTACAATCAACATCCTATAGCTTCGTATATAGTGAGCCATCTCAAAGCACTTTACGTTGGAGACAAACCAGCGGACAGACACCACAGTGGAGGTAGAATGGGTTAGAGTAGGGAACTGAAGTAAAGGGTTTAGAAAGCAGAGAAGGCAGCAGAAAAGCAGAAGGAACTGGACATATTGGCCCAAAAATTAGTCTTGCTACGCGAGAGTACGCACTGTGTACTCTCGCGTATTCTGTCTCCAATTGCCGGTTTTCTGCATGCACTGCGCATGCGCTGAAAACCGGCACTTGGTGAATGGAAAAGGGGGCGGGTCCTAGGTGCACCGCGTGCGCGCTACAGGCTGCGCGCATGCAGTGCACTTAGTGGTTTCAACGCGCAGGTAAGTACGGAAGATTCTACACATAAAAAGAGGAGTAAGACCCACTTTTAACAAGGTAAGTAGTGAATTAAGTATTTTTGAATTTTCTTTTAACAGGTATATCTTTTTTTAGAGACTTTAAAGACAGGTAAGTTTATTTTTATAACTTTTTAAAAGATTTTAAATTTTTTCAAAAATTTAATTTTATTTAAAATGGTTAATTTATTTAACTATACTTATTTTATTAATGTGATGGTTTTTTTTTAATTTAATTGAGGTTTAGCGGTTCTTTTGGGGGGCTATAGAATTCATAACTTTCATAGCACTTATGTGAAAGTTATGAATGGAAGATGGTGTGCTGCCATTGGCTCTAACTGAGCCACGTGATCCCACAGCTCGCACGAATTAACAACGCCGGTGGGATACGCAAGCACTGCACAGCAGCTGTCCAGAACATCAAGTTCGTGCGAGCTGGAACTGAAAAAGCCAACGCGGAGTGAGAGATCGCGGGGAGGCCTTACCCTCGCACGAAGGCTTCCTCACGAATTTTTGGGCCAATTGTATGACAGGAGCACAGTGATTTTTTATATAGCCTAAGCCACGTCTAAAGTGTTCCAACGTCTAGGAGACCATGAGAAAGCTTGGGCCATATCCAGTAAGATAAGTGACTGGGGTTTCTGTGCGATCTCTGGGCATGCTACATTCAACTACATTACAACAGTGACCACACTTCAAAAGTACCACATTGGCTGTAAAGCACTTTTGGACGTCGTGAGGCACTATATAAATACAAGGCTTTCTTTCTTTACTTTGGGCCTGTACGAGCCCATTCACTGGGGAACACATCAGAAATCGCTCAGTAAAAGACTCAAAATGGCATAATGTCCCATGTACACAGGAAAGTAAAACACAGAGGGGGCGATTTTGCCAGCCCTGGGGAGGCGGGTATGGATGCGGGACTGCTGGGAAAATAGCAGAATTTGGGGGCGGGTGCCCAACCCACCCCAAGCCATCTTCCCAGGAGGAGGGCTAGCCGTCCTGCGCCAGGTCCCGTCTCCTTGGAGACGGGAAGGGATTAAAGCCCATCAACAGGTAGTAAATAGGATTCTCCCCTTTTTGCCCTCAAGTGCGGGCTTCCAGAAGGCTCCAAAACCCGCCAGGTCAGCGAGGCGAGTAGTGGGTCTGCGGGTGCAAAAGTGCGGTGTGAAGGTAAGTGATGGGTGCAAGAGTGGAGAGGTGAGTATCTGAGGTAAGTGCAAAGTGTTAGTAAAAGTGTACTTACCTTTGTTTCTTCCTGCAGGCTTCAGTCGGTGTGTATGCGGAGAGTCTCGACACCTCCGCTTTGGGGATGACAGATGGCCATTACATTCTCAGATGCAACAACCATCTCATTTCTGTAAAAGAAAGAAGTTTGATGAGGTCTTGAATTCAAGACCTCATCAAACTACAGAGAATGTCAGTGTTTGACAGCTTCACAGAGCTGTCAAACGATGACAATTCATCTGTCAAAAATTTGACAGAGGAAACGTCATACGTTGACGTTCTCTGCAACCGGCTTTCCCTTAATTGGCCTGCTAAGCCTGCTGGGCGGGCTTAACAAGATCAATCAAGGGAAAATAGCGTGGGTTGGCCAGAAGATGATGGAGGCAGGACTGAAACCCGACAAGTGGGAGTCCCGCCTCCAAAAGCTTCCCATTGGCAAAATCAACCCCAAAGTCTTCCCTGCTGAGTTAGCTATCCAGTAACTCAGTGGAAGGGAAAGGATTAAGAGATAAATGTTATTTATCTGATGAAAACAGGACTGTGCTCAATTGTGACCCTCCCACCATCCACGCACACTCTCCCACCCCTCCCCTCAACCCCCCCAAAAAGCCTTCCAACACTCGCCTTCTGGGCTCACAGAAAAATAACAGCCACTTGAAAAAGGTACTGGACCATCCATATCCCATCTCCGACTTCAAAGTGGGGGGGGGGCGGGGGAGGCGACGAGAAAGTTGTTGGGAAAAGGGAGGGGGAGAAAAAGCAAAGTAAACAAATTACATTTCAAGTCCAATAACTTGACTTCCTGACTTGGTCCCATACAGTCCAGACAGGTGACCTTTTCTCCCCTGGTTTGTGAGAGAAAGCTGGACTACTGGAAGCAGAGAGAATATTTCACACTCCCTAACAACTGCCAAATGACCAATCTGAGATTTGTTGCTAAGAGACAGCTTTTAATTTAATAACTGACGAGGAATGGATCACTGTAAATGGCGATGAGGCCTTTAATAAAAGGCCACTTGAAATTACTATACTACATCCTGGCCAAGTTATTCTAGTATAAAGATATGTATACACAATCCGATCACATACGTGCGGTTGGGTGGGGGTAGGGAAAAGGAGGGAATGTTAGCAAAATACTGCGGATGCTGGAAATCCGAAACAACAACAGAAAACGCTGGAAAAACTCAGCAGGCCAGGCAGCATCCGTGGAGAGAGAAACACAGAGTTAGCGTTTTCTGTTTTTATATATGAGGGAATGTTAGTGTTGCGCTAGTTTTGCTTTCTTCCCCATTACTTTTCTTTCTAGCTGAACATTAAAAGCTATGCGATCATAAATAACCTGCTTCTAAGGGGCCAGCTTGCAGAAACCCATATCCATTAAGACGAGGGCTCCTCCAGTGTCTGAAAGATTCTCCTCCCCAATCCTTTTAAATAAATTACTGAGCTGTGCTTTCAGTAGGTCGATAGTCTGCACAGGGATGCTGCAAAATTCACAATTTGTTCCTGTGGGGTGCAGTTAGTGCAGCAAGAACGGTTTGGCCACAGGGACTTTCTCAAAGAGCGTGAAAGCTTGAGGGACTGGTGTTCCTCAAAATCCACAACCCTGGAGATATCCTCACCAACAACCTTTTACTCCCAAAGCTTTAAATAGATTATGAATTATGAAGCTGGGTTGCAGCATATGAAGAAGCCCAGAAGCGATTATGAAGAAGGTGTGCGTGTGATTGCACATTCTGTGGTTTGTTGTGCTGGTATTTCCAACGCAACTCGCCCAAAATAGCGCAAAGGATCGCGGAATTTCAAGCGCAAGTTACATCTAGCGCAAATCGAGTCTCTGCGATCTTTTGCACTAGTGTAAAAAAAAATTGCGCTGGGAGCTGGCCCCACCCACAAAACTGGCCACACCCCCAGATTGAATTAATCCCCATGGTGATTTTCCACTAATTGTGCCCGTTTGCAAGCCTTCGAGGAGGTTTTTTTTTTATATAGGCACAAGGGCACTAATAAGCACCTTTTAAAAGCTTTAAATATTTAATTTACTAAGAAACTGACTACTGTACACTAATGTAACCAGTAAATGGTTCTGTATAGCTTTTTTTTTTAAAGTCATTTTCAGTTATTTAAAATTGGGTTACTCACAGGTGGTGGGCGAGACATTGATTAAAAATGCTGATTTTTTTTGGTGATAAACCCACTTTCAGCTGTATTAATAAACGTGCACCAAGTTACCGCTCTTAAATACATCAAGGAATATTCTTTAATGCAAAAAAAAAATTACGTTCGAAAGCGCTGCTCGACGGCGTTGGTTCATAGACACTTTTACGTTTGTGATTATGCAAATAAGTTTGAGCAGAAACTTAAACCATAAAATCATTGCGGAAAACTATCGCAATTTTGAGCGCAATGTGCGCCCGGATCCCCGATTGTGGCCAAAGTGGAAACTCTCCCCCAATACTTTATATAGTTCCCCGAGGCACATTGAGCCACGTGACCAAAGAGAGCCTTCATTTAAAAAAAAAATAGAACTTAAAAGCTTGGAATTTCCGTGGGCATTCTCCCCACTCATCTGCTGTAACTTCAGCGGAAGACTGGCGGAAGTCCCGGAGAAACGTCACAAGCAGCCACTTGGGCTAGAAGTCCCCGGCTTCCTTTATTGAGCGGGATACGGGATTGGGGTGTCCAGGGCGGGGTGGGGGGGGGGGGAGGAGACTTGGTCTGCGGGAGGACTCTGTCTGTGGGTCTATAGCCACAGAATTAAAAGATGAAGCAGAGGAATGGGTGCAACATACAATTAGAAATCTCGACCTCCATGATACCCAAAAATGACCCTCTGCTACAGTTAGATATGTTTCCAATACAGAGGAAATACCTATAAACATTTGCGATTGATACTGTATGAGAGTTTTTGATATAAGTTGATGCATTTGCTCCTCCAGTAACACATTAGAGGTTATAAATCTCACTGGTGTGCTGCAGTAAATGTGATCCTTTTCATCGAGTTCTCACTTTAGAATGGTGGATATCAGGTTTTAAGGACTGTGACTATTATACTTACTTTACAATTGGAGATATGAAGCACAAAAGGTTAGCAAATACTATATAAAAAGAAATGAGAGAAGTGCATGATAGGCAATTAATCTTTGCAACAGCAACTCTGAAAGGGATATACTCTTTTTACTTCTGAACAACAAAATCCTGGCTACCGACGTTCAATTTTAACGTTCCATCACATGGCTTCGGGAGTTGTCATTCCTGAATTGTGCTCCAGAAGTTCAGATCTCACAGTTTGTTTTCTCTCGTCCTTCTCACCCCCCACCACGTTTCACCTTCTCCAGACACAATGTTGATCAGAAGAGAAACCCAAATCCTTGATGTTTTGCTACACTAGACTAGGTTTCAGAGCCTCACTTTTTTTTTTATTGGATTCTCAGAAAGTACATTCACATTTTATGAACCTGTTATACATGGTATAGTCATGCCTATACTGAACACCACCTTTATTTATTTTTGAATCATTTGTTGTCTCCTTCTCTGATGCGGACTTCTCCCGTGAGCGGGTAAAGTAGCGTGAGGTGAGCTCAACAAGGTGGGGAGGGGAACCAAGTTAATGCCAATATCCGTCACTATACAGAGCAGGAAAACCTGGAATTGTTGGCTAGTTTTTCTCGTCTATCCATAGTTCTTAATGGAATACCATGTGGGTAGATCGAGAACAAAGCACACATCACACCGAAATGGCTTCCCTCACTCTCTCCTAAGTGAGCATTTTCATTACATTACTCACTGTAACAGCCCTCCAAAGACTGGACGTTAAAAAACAGGCACGTGCAAATTTTAGGCTATTTTAACACCAATTGTAAAAGGTGGAAGAGGAGGAGAGAGCAAGAATCAGGAATCAGACTGGAAATGCTGGGACTGTAAACAGAGAGTACGGGACATGCACTTCTGTTTTACAAACAGAATAAAGTTAATGATTCTGGTGGGATTAAGCGTCACACCAAAACCACGAACCTCACTTTCCGATGCTGGCTGTCCATCCAGCGCGCTCTCTCTGGTTTGATTTCATAAGTAGAAATCAATCAGGTTTCCCCTAGGCCTTCAGCAATAGAGCAAGTGATTGATCATTCAGAAGCCGCAATTTTATTGCCTTCAGGACTTTTTAAAATTCAAAAATTGGTATAGTCTCGTTGCCAAACCTCACTGCGTTAACGGTCGAAATTCATGCTGTGCAAAAATCACTTGCCGGAATGATCAGGTGGACTCTATTTCAGCACCAGGAACAGCTCCATTAACTAAATATTCATAAGTAACATGACCATCATCGCCCACACTCTGGAGCTCAGCAAATATTAGCCCAGCCGCAAATTTACATTTTTTTTATTGAACAAAAAAGAGACTACTTGAGAATGTGTACACATCGTTGACAAACAAAAGCCAATCGAACAAAGCAATTATCAACTTTCGTTTCAGACCAAGATTCTTTTGATATCAAATAGGTACCACTCGAGGGTTTAACTCTTTCTTGGCATTTTCCAGAAAAAATATAAATTAAAAAAACATAATAGAAGTATAATTTGCAGCACTCCTGGCTTAGTTGGGAAAGCCACCATCCGATGTGATACAGGGCTATATAGATCAGAAGGTCCAAGTTTTCATTTCCATAGTTTGCAGAGTTTACTGATTGCTGAAGGCAGACGGCATCTGGGCTCACACAAAAAGGACTTGCATTTACATAGCACCTTTCACATCCACAGGATGCCAAAAAACAAAATCACTTCACAGCCAAGTAATTACCTCCCAAATTTAATCACTGCTATGTAAGCAAACACGGCAGCCAGTTTACACAAACTGCAATGAGACAGATGACCAATTAAACTAGTCGTGATGCTGGTCAAGGGATGATTATTGGTTGGGACACTGGGGAGAACTCCCCCTGCTTTTTGAATAGTGCCACGGGATTTCATTTTTTTTTTAAATCCACGTGAGTCATCAATCAGGACCTCGGTTGAGCATTTCAGACGAAAGTCAGCACCTCCGACAGTGCAGCACTCCCTTGGTACTGCGCCGACGCGTCAGTCTAGATTCTGTGCTAAACGTCCTGGAGTGGGGCTTGAACCCGCAACTTTGGGTGGGAGGGGGGCGGAAGAGAGTTCCGGATCTCCACTACACTTCGTGTGAAGAAGTGCTTCCTGACACCACCCCTGAACGGCCTAGCTCTAATTTTAAGGTTACACCTCCTTGCTCTGGACTCCCCCACCAGAGGAAATAGTTTCTCTCTGTCTACGCTTTAACAATTCCTTGAATCATCTTAAGCACCTCAATTAGAACACCCCTTAATCTTCTATATTCAAGGGAATACAAGCCTAGTCTATGCAACCGGTCCTCATAATTTAACTCTTCTGGGCCCAGTATCATTCTGGTGAATCTGCACTGCACCCCCTCCAAGGCCAATACTTCCTTCCTGCGGTGTGGTGCCCAGAACTGAACGCAGTAACCTAATTGGGTTTGAGCAGAGCTCTGTATAACTGTAACATAACTTCCACCCCTTTGTATTCCAGGCCTCTTGAGATAGAACTGGCAGCGTGAAGATTCACAGCAGCACCGCACTAGTACTGGGCAAATCAATTTAAAACGCTTTACATCTTGGCAAGTGAACAAAACAATTTTTTAAAATTTTTTTTAAATTGCTGTACAGTTTCTTGTTTTTTTTAAAAAATGTACGAACGTTGAATTTCCCAAATCTTTTTAAACTAGCTTCTTATATCCCAAAACAACCCATCATTTATATTTTCCTCCAAATCCACACACACACACACACACACACACACACTCTTGCTGGTAACTTGTCCAGAAGTGTCCATTCGTCAATTGTGAGCCTAGCCAGCAAGAGCTCAGGAGCCAATGATTTTACCAATCCAGGGACAATGAGGTCAGTTCAAGCACTTGAACTGCCCTCCCCGACAGACACCAACTAGCTCAGCACAGACTGCCAATCAAACCCGGGGCCTTCCTTCTCTGCGTGACAGGCTTCACTTTTCATTAGATGCTCATTTAGTCAGGATTGCTTGTCATCATCTCTTCAAGAGCTCAACATTTCTTTATGATTTTTGTCCTTTGATGTGGAAAACATACGAGGGAATTATCATATTCAGCAGAAACGTGAAGAGGTTTTCTGATCGCAGGCAGGGCTAAAGTGCCACTTGTCCTTCACGTCACTGTGTGTATCTGTTCAGCACTGGTTAGAGCAGTGCTGATGTTGTCAGCTTTGATAAGAAACACATTGGCATTGTGCCAGTGTTTGTAATTTGCGGGGAAAAAAAAGTAACTTTCATCAGGAAAAATTAAGTATGTAAATGCATCCCACCACCCCCCCCCCACCGTCCCCTAACCCCATCACATATTTGAACATCAAAGGAAACTGCCTCTGCCGACAGCATAGTTAAACATACATCTGAAAAATATATTAAAGTGAAAGGTTCGGACTATTTGACTTTGTCAGGTGCTGCACATTAACAGTAAAATCACCCACTGATGATGTACCATTTTGTAAACTCTCCATTGCTGCACTTCTCGACAGTTGCTGGCGTGCAGTTCCGCAGGTACCAGCGCCACCCGCGCCCCCACCCGACACCTCAAGTCGAGTGGCCATTTTGTGTGCGTGTGCAGCAGCAGGCCATTCCACCAGGGGAGGCAGGGCCATCGCAGTTGAGGCCAATCCGCTTCTCGCCGGATGCCCTGGCGCTCTCCCAGCAGTAGCTGCTCAATAGCGATCAGGGGCAGAGAAAGCCGGACTGGTCACTTGCTTACCCTTTCCTTCGCCCAGTAACGCCAAGGCTAACTGTAGGTCACAGCACGGGCCCGGAACGGAGCCGGAGATCTTCTTGGTCTGAACGGCTCACCGTCAGGTGGTGCGTTTAATGACTGAGCCGCCACTTAAAAGGGGCAGAGCGGATGGTGTATTACGTCAAGGTAGCAGGAATACTTACTGCTTACTGTGGCCAGTAATATGGACACTTAATGTGTTTGTAGTTATCATTCAATACTAATTTAATGGAATTAGACTCATCATCACGTCATTAAAGTTTCACTGTTACAGCAATGTCAAATCTTTGCCGCAATGGCTACATTCTCCTTCCCCAGGAAACCCGAGTTTCATTGACTTATCTTCGCAACACTCCCTTGCAGCTCAGATATTTGTACAATGACCTCCTGCTGCACTGGCACTTTGTACCCACCAAATCTAGTTGCATAAAGTTTACTCTTTAGTGGCAGTCTTCACTGTTGAGCTATAACAGTCAAACGTCGGAGAATTTTAAATCTAGTCTACACCCCTTCCCCCCCCCATAGTTTTCATGTAGGGAGTGAGTCACTATGTGTAAAGAGACGCTACAAGTCACTTTTATGGGGTTTGTTGCACACACAGCTCGTTCAAAGAGACATACATTACCATGTGTACCATTTGTTTTGCTGGAGACTAGCACCTGACGATTCTCATTCTCACCAGCAGGGGCCACTGCTGTTCACATCTTCAGTCTGGGCTACCCCTCTATTAGCTGCTGCTGAGCATCCAGAATAGAAATATCACTTACCTGCGAGAGAGAAAGAGGGAGAGAGAAAAAAGAAAACACACACATTTTAAAACATTAACAGTTACATAGAATCATCAAGAACCACCTTTGGACTGCCTGTTGAGAGCGGCAATATCTTAAAGAAGGAATTGAGTTTGTGATCCCATCACTAATTTTCTCCCTGTCCTGATTGCTTCTTACTGGCTTCCCCTCTGGTACTTCATGCACCGACACTGGTTGCCCTTTGATGCATCAGCCAAGAGGCCCTCTTTCCTCAGCGAGACACTCGCAAGCTGTTTGACTGTAAGGGGCATCACAGCCAAGCCCAATGATGTCCTCTGCACCCTTCCACTTCCAGAAGGCAGTTACTGGAGAGCGATCGAGACTGGGGACCCGGACAATTTTCCTGCGTTTAATCCAGAGACAACTGGGGGCCATTGTAACCCACACCAGCTGTCGGGAACCTGACGGGATCGGGTGCAACGCTGGTTTTACGCCCCACCTGATTTTACTCTCAATGTTACGATCTGGAACGCGCTGCCTGAAACTGCGAGGGAAGCAGATTCAATAGTAACTTTCAAAAGGGAATTGGATAAATACGTGAAGGGGAAAAACCTGCAGGGTTATGGGGAAAGAGCGGGGGAGTGGGTATATTTGGACAGCTCTTTGAAAGAGCCAGCACAGGCACGATGGCCCGAATGGCCTCCGTCTCCGCCATATGATTCTATTCGATGGTTCAATGGGGAGCAATACTGGGGTTCCACCTGGTCCTGTGGGTTTCCCGCCTGACGAGTTAGGTTAAAATTACCCCCAACAAGGCAGGCTGTCGCGTCCGGCACGGACAGGGGATCAAACCAGAAGTTGCCTCAACTGCTCACCAAATAAAGCTGTGGAGGCACCGGGATCTCTCAGGCAATCAGCTCTCAGGCATCTCTCGCTCACTACAGACTAATGGCACTTCTAATGCAGCAGACTCCACCAGCAGCCCTTCCCCTTCATCTGTGTCACTGAGTCTCAACAAACGAGCTGATCCGCAAGCCTCCAGACCTCCATCCATAGTCTGCCATTGCTGAGGAATGTGGGCTGAACGAGGATCTGGTGCTTTCTTCTCAGTTTCCTTGCTCTTCAGCAAACACAGGGAATAGTGTTCGGAGGCAGTGTTATCCCAGCTTCCTTGCAGCAAGTGAACGGGATCTATTAAGATAGGACTATTGGTCCTATAGCTTTCTTTCCCTGTCCACGGGAAGTGCCTGGTCCCCACTTAGTGACTGCTCACAGTGACTTGATTAAAATCCCATCGGTCCACAGCTCGTCAGCGAGAGATTGGTTAGATCTTTAACCATTCATTTAAAAAAAAAAGGTAGTGAATAACTCCACCACAGACAGGTGGCCCCGAACACTGGTTTCTCTTCATAAAATAAAAGACAATTTATGTACACTATGATCTCGATAATCCAATATTTTGCTTCCAAAATTGCCTCCTGTGAAACAAGTTCCATTGCAGATAGATCACAATTGGCTATCGCAGTCTTAACTCAATTGCAGCTTTCTGTTGAATTTTTGGGCTCGTGCTGCGAGGTGCTATAACGGGGCTCTGCGTCTCTGGGCAAGGGACTGGGATAAAAATAAAATCAGTCAGTGTACCCAATCCTAAGCAAATTGCATACATTGATAATTAGAACTGGCAAGTGTGCGTTGTTGCCATGATACAGTCCTGAACAAATCTGCATCATCAGAAGCTCAATGAATGGGCAATAATGACATCTCATCAAGCAGTATACAAGTGACTGGAACTGCAATCAGGCTGTGGTATGCTCAGTGCAGATTAATTTGTACAGTAAACAATAGCACCGAGTCTTTTGTTTAATATCTCCTTTTTTTGCGATTCTCAGCCAACTTCCTCTCTCCTCTCCCTACCAACTCTCTCCTCTTTCGGATGAGACGTTAAACCGAGGCCCCGTCTGCCCTCTCAGGTGGTTGTAAAAGATCCCACAGCACTATTGCGAGAAAGAGCAGGGGAGTTCACCCTGGTGTCCTGGCCAATATTTATCTCTCAACCGACATCACTAAAACAGATTATCTGGTCATTATCACGTTGCTGTTTGTGGGAGCTTGCTGTGCGCAAATTGGCTGCCGCGTTTCCTACATTACAACAGTGACTACACTTCAAAAAGTACTTCATTGGCTGTGAAGCGCTTTGGGACGTCCTGAGGTTGTGAAAGGTGCTACATAAATGCAAGTCTTTCTTTCTCTTCTCTCCTGAGGACTGGGCTACAATTCTACTGGTGCTGGCACTTCTTTCAGTGCCTTGGCCAAGTGGCGATTTTTTACGTCTGCGGTCTATTCAACCCAGTCTTGTGCTCACCTGACATTCACCGGTGTGCTCACCTGACGTTCACCGGTGTGCTCTTTCCAGCAGCGGTCAGTTCCCAAAAGAAATCAGAAGTGGGAGCCCGGTTTAATTTTCCCCCTTACCTAGCCCGGGGCAGCAAGGCCAATGCTAGTGCTCTTACCATCACCCCAGCCAAGATCAGCTAGCTAGGCACCGGGGGGATAACTGAACCTGGGACCTTCCCAGTCTGAATGGCTCACTACAGCACAGAAGACCATGCATGGTAGAACTAGCCTTTCCCCTAGCCAAGCTGTTCCAGACATCTATGACACTGGCAACTACCCAACAATGTGAAAGACTGCCCAGGTATGGCCTACCCACAAAAATACAGGATAAATCTAAGCCAATTACTGCACTATCAGCCTCCTTCCAATCAGTAAAGTGCTGAAAGGAGTCATCAATATTGCCATCAGGCGACAGTTACTCACCAATATCTTGCTCACCGACACTCAGTTCGGGTTCTGCCAGAATCACTCTGCTCTGGAGCTCAGCACAGCCTTGATCCAGACATGGGACGCAAGACTAAATGACAGACAGGAGGTGAAAGTAGCTGTTCCCGCTATCAAGGCGGTATTCGACCGAGTGTGGCACTAAGGAGCCCGAGCAAAACCCAGGCCAATGGAGGTCAAAAGGAAAACCCTCCAGTAGCTGGAGTCATGCCGAGCACAAAGGAAAATGCTCATGTTGTTGGAGGCCAATCATTACAGTCCCAAGGCATCCCTCAAGAGCTCCTCGGGGCAGTGTCCTTGGCCCAAACATTTTCAGCCACTTCATCAATGAGCTCATCAGAAGGTCAGGAGTCGTGCTGCTCCCTGACAATTCCACAGCACTCGGCTCCATTCACGGCTCCTCCGGTAATGAAGCAGCCCACCAAGGCGAGTAAATGGAGTTGAAGTAGAGATCAGCCATGATCCAGTTGAATGGCAGAACAGGCTCGAGAGGCTTGAATGGCCTACTCATGTTCCTCTGTACAGCAGGACCAGGACAACATCCCGGCTTGGGCTGATAAGTGGCAGGTAACATTGACGCCACATAAGTGCTGGGTAATGACCATCTCCAACAAGAGAAATCCCAATCATCTCCTCCTGACCTTCAATAACACCATTAATCGTTGAATAATTGCCCTCACAATCAACATCGTAAGAGGTCACCATTGACCAGAAGCATAACTGGATCAGCCATTCCAACACTGTGGCTACAAGAACAGGACAGAAACTGGGTACTTTATGATGAGTGGCTCATCTCCTGACCCCTCAAACTTTTCCACCATCGACCAAACCCAAGACAAGGATGAGGGGTTTCAGTTATGTGGAGATATGAGAGAATCTGGGATTGTTCTCCTTAGAGCAGAGAAGGTTAAGGGGGGATTTAATAGAGGTGTTCAAAATTATGAGGGATTTTGAGAGTAGATAGGGAGAAACTGTTTCCACTGGCAGGAGGGTTGGTAACCAGAGGACAAAGATTTAAGGTAACTGGCAGATGAGGAGAAATGTTTGTTACACAGCGAGTTATGAACTGGGATGCACTGCCGGAAAGGGCGGTGGAAGCAGATTCAATAGTAACTTTCAAAAGGGAATTGGATAAATACTTGAAAAGGAAACATTTGCAGGGCGATAAGAGCAGGGGAGTGGGACTAAATTGGATAACTCTTTCAAAGAGCTGACACATGTACAATGGGCCGAATGTCCTCATTCTGTGAATACTCATCACTCGCTGGGTGGGTGTAGCCACAACAACACTCAAGAAGCTTGATGCCATCCAGGATAGAGCAGTTTGCTTGCTCAGTACCCCTTCCACTGTACTCAATATCCATTCCCTCCAATATCAGCACACTGAACACATTGCAGCAACAATCTACAGGATCAACTCACCAAGCTTACTACAACAGGACCACATTCCGTGACCGCTTCCGCCGAGAAGAGCAACAATGTCATGGGAACAACATTACCTCCAAGTTCCTAACCAAGTCATACTTCATTTTGACGGAAATAAAAATCGGGTGGTTTCTATAACCGGGGGTCCGATCTGCAACGGCAGGTTTACGCCCATGCGGTTAGTTGAAAATCGACCCCAATGAATGCGGAGTCCAGCGAATAATGCTGAACATAGAAAAACTGAACAGAAGCAAAGCTACTCAATGGCCTTCAGAACGCTGACCCAGCATCTGCTTACCATCAACCTTTTCTATCTCTATACAGCAGAAAAATATTGCACTAAAAGCATAAAAGGTTCACAAGGGGCTGCTTCGCTACTGAAGAAAATCAAAAAGGCACGTACGAACAAGTTTCTCAATTAAACTCTGTGGCATACTGGTGCTGGTTACTTTCAGGGAACATTTAGAACTTTAGTCACTGCAAGCAACCAAAACAAGGTCTTGGTTTTATTTTAAAACCTTCAGGGCATAAGCCACAATATTTCTGCACCTTTGGTCAAGCTGCAGGTAAAAAGATTGTGCGTTTCTTTCATGGCAACAACTGGTATCTCTGAAGAAGCAGGGCTTTCATTGCGTTCCTCCAGCTCTGATCTCGAGCATCCCCCACTTCCTTCACCCAACCATTGGCGGCCGTGCCTTCAGCTGCCTGGGCCCTAGAGGGAGCATAAAGACCAGGTGAGGCAGCATGGGATTGCCCCTCAACTCTGGTGTCTGCTTTGGTGCTGATGAAAAGTCACTGAAACCCCAAATATCTCCACCTCATCAGCCACAGAAGAGATTTAATTAGATATTTTAGTCTGTTTAAATCGTAGGACATTTCTGGGTAGCTCACCAGACTGATCAAGTTCACAAAGCCAGGCAAAGGACAACCATGCTTAAAGCTCAAAGTCAGAGCTGTAACTGCAGGCTCATTGACCGACAAATCTTAGTCAGTTTTCTCCCTTCCACTTCTGAAGATGCTGACTCATCAGCGACGATAACTTGCGTTTATATAGCACCTTTAACGTAGTAAAAATGCCTCAAGGCGTTTCTTGCTGAAATCTAGGTCCGTAGGCATTGGCAGCTCTCTGATATCACACCCAAGTAGTCATTTTTCAAGCATGGGCTTTTTACAGGAATTGAGTGAACATGGAGTTTGATCCTGGGGAACATCACAGCTGAGCCCACTCCCATCCGCACTTGGTATCCACACCTGTGCACTGATTAAAAAGCGACAGGAGGTGTTGCACTGTCATGAGGCGAGTCGACAACTGGGAGATGCAGCTTGTTGTAGCCACGCACCGAGGGATGCAGTGTTAGCCGTGGCTCAGTTGGTAACACTCTTGCATCCGAGGCTCAAGTCCCACTCCAGCGACAAGCACAAAATCTAGGCTGACACTCCAGTGCAGTACTGTCGAAGGTGCCGTCTTTCAGAGGTGATGCTAAACTGAGGCACAGTCTGCCCTCGCAGGTGGGCGTAAAAGATCCCACAGCACTATTTTGAAGAGGAGCAGGGAGTTCACCCCGGTGTCCTGGCCAATATTTAGTCCCTCAACCAACATCACTTAATCAGATTAATGTTTCCGGTCGGTGACCTTTCATCAGAACCTATGAAAGGTCATCGACCTGAAAGGTAAACTCTGTTTTGCTCTCTCCGTAGATGCTGCCTGCCAGCACTTTCTGTTCTTAGTTCAGACTTCCAGCATCCTTTTCTTTTTTATTCGCTTGTGGGATGTGGGCGTCGCTGGCAAGGCCAGCATTTATTGCCAATTCCTAGTTGCCCTTGAGAAGGTGGTGGTGAGCCGCCTTCTTGAACCGCTGCAGTCCGTGTGGTGAAGGTACTCCCTCAGTGCTGTTAGGGAGGGAGTTCCAGGATTTTGATCCAGCGACAATGAAGGATCGGCGATATACTAAGTCAGGATGGTGTGTGACTTGGAGGGGAACTTGGAGGTGATGGTGTTCCCAGGCGCCTGCTGCCCTTGTCCTTCTAGGTGGAAGAGGTTGCAGGTTTGGGAGGTGCTGCCGAAGAAGCCTTGGCGAGTTGCTGCAGTGCATCTTGTAGATGGTACACCCTGCAGCCATGGTGTGCCGGTGATGGAGGGAGTGAATGTTTAAGGTGGTGGATGGGGTGCCAAACGGGCTGCTTTGTCCTGAATGATGTCGAGCTTCTTGAGTGTTGTTGCAGCTGCTCTCATCCAGGCAAGTGGAGAGTATTCCATCACACTCCTTACTTGTAGATGGTGGAAAGGCTTTGGGGAGTCAGGAGGTGAGACATTCGCCGCAGAATACCTAGCCTCTGACCTGCTCTTGTTGCCACATTATTTATGTGGCTGGTCCAATTAAGTTTCTGGTCAATGGTGACCCCCAGGATGTTGATGGTGGGGGATTCGGCGATGGTAATGCCGTTGAATGTCAAGGGGAGGTGGTTAGACTCTCGCTTGTTGGAGATAGTCATTGCCTGGCACTTCTGTGGCACGAATGTTACCTGCCACTTATCAGCCCAAGCCTGAACGTCGGGCGGGCATGGACTGCTTCATTATCTGAGGAGTTGTGAATGGCGCTGAACACTGTACAGTCATCAGTGAACATCCCCATTTCTGACCTTATGTTGGAGGGAAGGTCATTGATGAAGCAGCTGAAGATGGTTGGGCCTAGGACAATGCCCTGAGGAACTCCTGCAGCGATGTCCTGGGGCTGTGATGATTGACCTTCAATCACCACAACCATCTTCCTTTGTGCTAGGTATGACTCCAGCCAGTGGAGCGTTTCCACCCCCCCCCCGCCGATTCCCATTGACTTCAGTTTTACGAGGGCTCCTTGATGCCACACTTGTCAAATGCTGCCTTGAGGTCAAGGGCAGTCACTCTCACCTCACCTCTGCAGGATTTTGCTTTTGTTTCACTAAAACAGATTATCTGATCATTTATCTCATTGCTGTTTGTAGGACCCTGCTGTGAGCAAATTGGCTCATCCGAAAGATGGCACCTCCGACAGTGCAGCACTGCCTCAGTACTGCACTGGAGTGTCAGCCTGGATTTTATGCTCCAATCTCCGGAGTGGGATTATGAACCCACAACCTTATGACTCAAAGGCAAGAGTGCTACCAACTGAGCTATGACTAAACGCACCCAAGAAGATACGTGGCTATAGGGAGAGAGTAGGGCAGCGGGATTAATTTTGGATGGCTCCAGCAATGAGCCAGCACAGACACAATGGGCCAAAGTGCCTCCTTCTGTGCTGTAAACATCTATGCTTCTATTGAATCCAAACAGGAGCTGTGCTACAGACAGGGTCTTTGTTTGCTGATTGGGAAAGGCTGCTTGAGGTGAATTAGGAACATTAACACCTTGGCTCCCGGTCCTGCAACGCCTCAATTTTAAAATTCTTGTCCTTGTTTTCAAATTGCGCCATTGCCTCGCCCCCTCACTATCTCTGGAACCTCCTCCCGCCCCACAACCCTCCAAGATCTCTGCGCTCCTCCAATTCTGGCCTCTTGCGCATCCTTGATTTTAATCGCTCCCCCACTGGCGGCCGTGCTTTCAGCTGCCGAGGCCCCAAGCTCTGGAATTCGCTCTCGAAACCTCTCCGACTCTCTACCTCTCTCTCCTCCTCCTCAAGACGCTCCATAAAACCTACCTCTTTGACCAAGCTCACGCTCACCTGTTCTAATATCTCATGTGGCTTCGGTGAAGCGCCTTGGGACGTTTTACGACGTTAAAAAAGCTATATAAATGCAAGCTGTTGTTGCGACTGACTCCTTTCATCCAAACAAAGAATTAAAACAACACATTCCCTCTGTTGCTAAGGAAAGGTTGGAGATTTGTCTCGGTGCAGGGCACTAACAGATACTGTTGCTAAGGGTGGGAGCTGAGATTAGTCATGCACGCAAGTAAATCTTCCAATCCACTGGGCTTCCAGTGTCACTAAAGTGTTCTCAGCCATCACCAGCTCAGACGGAAGACATAGAGCGTATAGCCTCCCATTCCGATAGAGAAACTGGCGAAGGGTATGCAAAGTGTAAATGTTAAAATAATCAGTGGTAGTGCTCTCATGCTCACGTGTAAGGGAATGTTCGATCTGTCCAGCAGTACCTTACCTATGGCTGGCCCCAGTGTAGACAATTCAGGTGCTGATGGCACCTGCTGCTCCCCCACCCAGGCTCTTTCTCAGGCAACTGTTGCAAATGCTACACCTGTCCATTTGTTTCTTCTTGTAGAATTGTCCTCCTGAGCCCTAAATATTCATTCTGGCTGAATATTCCTTGCATGTACTTCCTCCCATATATAGCATTCCGTGCTTACAGCGCAGCCCCCTCTGTATTGGGGATGGCCAATCATAGATTGGGCTGCTGCTTTGCCAAACACCTCGATCCTATCCACAAGCATGATTCTAACCTCTCTGTGACTTGCCCACCGCTCTGACCTTTCTATCTTTAGCCTCCCACCTTGTTCCAATCAGGCTGCACTGAACAGTACCTCATCTTCCTCCTGGATACCCTGTAGACTGCTGGACTTTGGCAGGAAAGTGGGGGAGACCACTGAGGTCTGAAGTTGTTTGCCAGTTTCTCCTGTTTACATTCCTCTTTACTCTCTGATGAAAGGTCATCGACCTGAAACGTTAACTCTCTTTCTCTCTCCACGGATGCTGCCTGGCCTGCTGAGTTTTTCCAGCGTTTTCTGTTGTTATTTGACTCGGGGCTGTGATGGGGAGCGAGGTCTCTGACCGGAGGCGCGATTGGGGCTGGGGGAGGTTGGTCAGTCGGTGCCGGGGCGCAGTGTCTGCCTGCAATCAGGGGACGGGGTTTAGCCCTGTTCAAGAGAGGCCCTAAGCACTCTTGCTCCTCCTGGCCAACAAAAACACCTGAAAAATACATTTTAAACTTACCTGCTGGGCCTCTTCTGGCCCAGGATCCGGCTCCCGGCAGGTTTTGCCTGAAGCGGGAGCAGACATTGTCCCACGCACCCCCCCTGCTCAGGCCTCTGGTTGATATTGCAGATGGGACCCGCCCCGCTTCCTTCCTGTAGGTGTCCTGCTCAAAGAGCAGCTTAATATGGGGGCACGCCAGGAAGGAAGTGGGATCAGTGGGGATAACTGACACCTGTTATTTTAACTGCCCCCCACCCCACAGGTGGGGGCAGTTAAAATCGGGGTCTTTGTCTTTCTAATGCTTTTTCACAGCCTGAGACAATTTCTTCTGTCAAACAACACTTTTTCATTACTTTCCAGTTTTAAAAAAAAATCCATTCCCAGATTATTAAACCAACTCACTGCTCATTTGTGCCAGTATTTAAATAAAGACTTGCATTTCTACAGCACTGTTCACAATCTCAGGATGTCCCAAAGTACTTTACAGCAATGAAGTACTTTAGAAGTGCAGTCACTGTTGTAATGTAGGAAACACGGCAGCCAATTTGCAAACAGCAAGGTCCCACAAACAGCAATGAGATAAATGACCAGAGAATCTAGTCTTTTTTTTTTTAAAGTGACGTTGATTGAGGGATAAATATTGTCCAGGACACCAGGGTGAACATCCCTGCTCTTCTTCGAAATAGTGCCATGGGACCTTTTTACATCCACCCGAGAGGGCAGACGGGTCCTCATTTTAACGTCTCATCCAAAAGACGGCAACCCTGACAGTGCAGCACTCCTTCAGTACTGTACTGAAGGGTAGATATGGTGCTCAAGAGTGCTCGGTGCTCTGGAGTGGGATTCGAACCCACAACCTTCTGGCTCAGAGGTAAGAGTGCTGCCCACTGAGCCACAGGTGACATGGAGAGAGCAGGGGAGTTGAATTAGTTATGGACTGCTCTAGCACAGAGCCAGCACAGACATTGAGCCAAATGGCCTCCATCTATGCTGCAAACATCTATGGTTCTACAGACTAGCTTCTCAAAGGCTCTCCTAGCCAATGCCCCAATAACTGGAGCGGTTCTAGCGGGGCAAGCAGTGGGAATCGTAGTGCGGCTCTTGCTGGTAAGTGGTGCTATTCTATCTAGTTAAACTCTAGCAGTACCCCTGTGCACACTGGAAGGTCCTTAAAAGCCTGAGCTCTTTCCAACCTTCACTTAAGTTCCATGCACAATTGGGCCGTTCCCTGCGAGGGACTGTGTTCATTTCTTAGGCACAATGGAAACTTGTGTCGATTGGAGATTCTGATGAGTGTGGGTGTGTCAGACACCGGCTAACTAAAAAAAAACAGATCCTCTTGGCCAAAGTTGGTACAGAGCCCGAGGAGATCACAACAGAAAAAGAGGTGTTTACCCTTAAGCCATAATAAAATATGTGGGAGGATTACAAGAGGCAGAAATCATCGGTAGTGCATCAAAAAAATCATTCCAAAGACACAAGCTTACAGAAAGACAAGAGGAACGAGAGTACATATTTAGAATCGGAGAATATGTTTGTCTTTGGATCCGGCATCGCGTTCAATGGAACGAAGGGGGCTTCTTAGAATCATGAGCCACCAGAATCCAGGCAGTAATTAATGCCAAAGCCCCAAATACTACCTTCAAAAACCTCCAGAAGGAGGTCACCAGATATTGATCAGGTGCAGGAACCCTGGTTGATTTTTTTTTTTCTGCCCTGCTCCTTCGCCCAGGGACACTGAAACCAACTGCAGCACCCCAATTACTGCCACAACTCAGATCAGCCAATTCAGTATAGAGCAGGCAACAGAACTGAAACTGCCTGATGTGTGGGGCTCGATGTTACATCAGGTGGTACACTTATCCATTGGGCAATCGGGGAAAATTGGCTTGTTTCACGTTCATTGATCATTAGTAGGGCACATAGGACCTGTACAAGTCGGACGGGTTGCACCTGAACCGTAACGGGACCAACATCCTTGCGGGGAGGTTTGCTAGTACTGTTGGGGGGGGGTTTAAACTAACTTGGCAGGGGGATGGGATACGGAGTGGAGCTATAGTAGGGGGTGATGCACAGCCAAATATAGAGGAAAAAACAAGTCAGCCTGGAAGGCAGAGCAAATATGTAACGGCACAAGGGAGTATGGCAAGGCTGGATGACATTTATTTTAATGCAAGGAGTCTTGCGAGTAAGGCAGATGAATTGAAGGTGTTGATGAACACATGGGAGTATGATATTGTTGCTATCACAGAGACATGGTTGAGGGAGGGGCACGACTGGCAGCTCAATATTCCGGGGTATAGAATCTTCAGGCGAGACAGAGGGGTGTAAAAGAGGAGGGGGTGTCGCAATATTAATCAAGGAGTCAATTACTGCTGTAAGGAGGGATGATATCTTAGCAGGTTTCTCTAATGAGGCCATATGGGTGGAACTTAAAAACAAAAAGGGGGCAAGCACTTTGCTGGGAGTGTACTATCAGCCCCCAAACAGTCAGTGGGAGATAGAGGAACAGATATGTAGGCAAATCTCAGAAGTGTAGAAATAATAGGGTAATAATAGTAGGGGATTTCAACTTCCCCAATATTAACTGGGATAGTCAGAGTGTGAAAGGGTTAGAGGGTGCGGAATTCTTAAAGTGCATCCAGGAGAGCTTTTTGAGCCAGCATGTAGAAAGTCCCACAAGAGAGGGGGCGGTACTGGACCTAATTCTAGGGAATGTAGCCAGGCAAGTGGTAGAAGTGTTAGTAGGAGAGCATTTTGGTGACAGTGACCATAATTCGGTGAGATTTAAGGTAGTCATGGAAAAGGACAAAGATGGACCGGAAATAAAGGTTCTAAATTGGGGGAAGGCCGATATTAATATCAACTAGAGATCAGGCCATCTTAGACTGGGTATTATGTAATGAGAAAGGATTCATTAGCAATCTTGTTGTGCGAGGCCCCTTGGTGAGGAGCGATCATAATATGATCGAATTCTTCATTAAGATGGAGAGTGAAGTAGTAGTTGACTCAGAGACCAGGGTCCTGAATTTAAATAAAGGAAACTACAATGGTATGAGGCACGAGTTGGCTAGGATGGATTGGGGAGTGTTACTTAAAGGGTTGACGGTGGATAGGCAATGGCAAACATTTAAAGATCGCATGGATGAACTACAGAATTTGTTCATCCCTGTTTGGCATAAAAATAAAACAAAAAAAGGTGACTCAACCGTGGCTAACAAGGGAAATTAGGGATAGCATAAGATCCAAGGAGAGGACATATAAATTGGCCAGAAAAAGCAGCAAACCTAAGGATTGGATTCAGCAAAGGAGGACAAAGGGATTAATTAAGAGGGGGGAAATAGAATATGAGAGTAAGCTTGCAGGGAACATAAAAACTGACTGTAAAAGCTTCTATAGATATGGGAAGAGAAAAAGATTGGTGAAGTCAAGCGTAGGTCCCTTGCAGTCAGAATCAGGGGAATTTATAATGGGGAACAAAGAAATGGCAGACCAATTAAATACATACTTTGGTTCTGTCTTCACAAAGGAGGACACAAATAACCTCCCAGAGATGTCAGGGAACATAGGGTCTAATGAGAGGGAGGAATTGAATGAAATCAGTATTTGTAGGGAAATGGTATCGGGAAATTGACGGCCGATAAATCCCCAGGGCCTGATAATCTACATCCTAGGGTACTTAAGGAAGTGGCCCTAGAAATAGTAGATGCATTACTGGTCATCTTCCAAAATTCTATAGACTCTGGAACAGTTCCCATGGATTGGAGGGTAGCTAATGTAACCCCACTATTTAAAAAAGGTGGTAGAGAGAAAACGGGGAATTATAGACCGGTAAGCCTGACATCGGTAGTGGGGAAAATGCTAGAGTCCATTATAAAAGATGTAATAGCAGAGCACTTGGAAAACAGTGACAGGATCGGACAAAGTCAACATGGATTTACAAAAGGTAAATCATGCTTGACTAATCTACTGGAGTTTTTTTGAGGATGTAACTGATGGGATAGATAAGGGAGAACCAGTGGATGTGGTGTATTTGGACTTTCAGAAGGCTTTCGATAAGGTCCCGCATAAGAGATTAGCGTGCAAAGTTAAAGCACATGGGATTGGGTGTAAGGTACTGACTTGGATAGAGAACTGGTTGGCAAACAGGAAGCAAAGAGTTGGAATAAACGGGTCTTTTTCCAAGTGGCAGGCAGTAACTAGTGGGGTACCGCAGGGATCGGTGCCAGGACCCCAGCTATTCACAATATATATTAATGATCTAGATGAGGGAACTAGATGTAATATCTCCAAGTTTGCAGACGACACAAAGCTGGGTGGGCGTGTGTGCTGTGAGGAGGATGCAGAGAAACTCCAGTATGATTTGGACAGGTTGGGTGATTGGGCAGATGCAGTATAATGTGGATAAATGCGAGGTTATCCACTTTGGTGGCAAAAACAGGAAGACAGATTATTATCTGAATGGCAATAGATTGGGAAAAGGGGAAGTGCAACGAGACCTGGGTGTCCTTGTCCACCAGTCGCTGAAGGTAAGCATGCAGGTGCAGCAGGTGGTTAAGGCGGCAAATGGTATGTTGGCCTTCATAGCGAGAGGATTCGAGTACAGGAGCAAGGATGTCTTGCTGCAGTTGCACAGGGCCTTGGTGAGACCACACCTTGAGTATTGTGTGCAGTTTTGGTCGCCTTATCTGAGGAAGGATATTCTTGCCATGGAGAGAGTGCAGCGAAGATTCACCAGACTGATACCTGGGATGGCAGGAATGACGTATGAAGAGAGATTGGGTCGATTAGGCTTATATTCGCTAGAGTTTAGAAGAATGAGAGGGGATCTCATTGAAACTTATAAAATTCTAACAGGACTAGATGCAGGAAAGATGTTCCCTATGGCGGGGGAGTCCAGAACCAGGGGTCACAGTCTAAGGATAAGGGATAAGCCATTTAGGACTGAGATGAGGAGGAATTTCTTCACCCAGAGAGTGGTGAACCTGTGGAATTCTCTACCACAGAAGGCAGTTGAGGCCAATTCATTAAATATATTCAAGAAGGAGTTAGATATATTTCTTAAGGCTAAAGGGATCAAGGGATATGGGAAGAAAGCAGGGACAGGGTACTGAATTTGGATGATCAGCCATGATCTCATTAAATGGCGGAACAGGCTCGAGGGGCCGAATGGCCTACTCCTGCTCCTATCTTCTATGTTTCTATAAGGCAGGATCTGGCCAAAATGGACTGGGATCAGCTACTTGTAGGAAAATCCACACCAGAGCAATGTGAGTCTTTCAGAAAGGAAAGAGAGAGAGTAAAACGCCAACATGTTCCCGTAATTTCCGCGATTCTGTTGTTATTTCGGATTTCCAGCATCCGCAGTATTTTGCTATCGTAAAAATCCCAAGGTGTTTGATAAGTATATTAAGGGCAAAAGGATAACCAGGGAAAGTGTAGGGCCCATTAGGGACCAAAGTGGCAAACTGTGTGTAGAGCCAGAAGATGTAGGTGAGGTTTTAAATGAATATTTTGCATCTGTGTTCACTATGGAGAAGGACGATGTAGGCATAGAAATCAGGCAGGGGGATTGTGATATACTTGAACAAATTAATATTGAGAGGGAGGAGGTACTAGCGGTTTTAGCGGGCTTAAAAGTGAATAAATTCTCAGGCCCTGATGGGATGTATCCCAGGCTGCTGTGTGAGGCAAGGGAGGAGATTGCAGGGGCTCTGACACAAATTTTCAGAACCTGGGAGACTGGTCAAGGTGGTAAGAGCCCATGGGATCCAGGGCAATTTGGCACATTGGATCCAAAATTGGCTTAGTGGCAGGAGGCAGAGGGTGATGGTCGAAGGTTGTTTGTGACTGGAAGCCTGTGTCCAGTGGTGTATCGCAGGGATCGGTGCTGGGTCCTTTGCTGTTTGTAGTGTACATTAATTATTTAGATATGAATGTAGGAGGCATGATCAGTAAGTTCGCAGATGACACGAAAATTGGTGGAGTGGTAAATAGTGAGGAGGGAAGCCTCAGGCTACAGGACGATATAGACGGGATGGTTAGATGGGCAGAACAGTGGCAAATGGAATTTAACCCTGAAAAGTGTGAGGTGATGCATTTTGGGAGGACAAACAAGGCAAGGGAATACACAATGAATGGTAGGATCCTAGGAAGGACAGAGGATCAGAGGGACCTTGTACATAGATCCCTGAAGGCAGCAGGACAGGTAGATAAGGTGGTTAAAAAGGCATATGGGATACTTGCCTTCATTAGCCGAGGCACAGAATATAAGAGCAGGGAGGTTATGATGGAGCTGTACAAAACGCTAGTTAGGCCACAGCTGGAATACTGTGTGCAGTTCTGGTCGCCACACTATAGGAGGGATGTGATTGCATTGGAGAGGATGCAGAGGAGATTCACCAGGATGTTACCTGGGCTGGAGCACTTCAGCTATGAAGAGAGACTGGACAGGCTGGGGTTGTTTTCCTTCGAGCAGAGAAGGCTGAGGGGGGACCTGATATGAGGTGTACAAAATTATGAGGGGCATAGATAGGGTAGATAGAAAGGAACTTTTCCCCTTAGTAGAGGGGTCAATAACCAGGGGGCATAGTTTCAAGGTAAGAGGCAGGAGGTTTAGTGGGGATTTGAGGAAAAACGTTTTCACCCAGAGGGTGGTTGGAATCTGGAACTCACTGCCTGAAAGGGTGGTAGAGGCAGGAACCCTCACAACATTCAAGAAGCATTTAGATGAGCATTTGAAATGCCATAGCATACAAGGCTACGGACCAAGTGCTGGAAAATGGGATTAGAATTAACAGGGCTTGATGGCCGGCGCGGACACGATGGGCCAAAGGGCCTCTTTCTGTGCTGTATAACTCTATAGGTTATAGAATAGAATCACAAGGACATAGCACAGAAAGAGGCCAATCGGCGCATTGTGCCTGTATCATCTTTTTGAAAGAGCTATCCAATTCGTCCCATTCCCCTACCCTATCCCCATCACACTGCAAATTTTTCCCCTTCAATTATTTACCCAATTCCCTTTTGAAAGTTATTATTGAATCTGCTTCCACCAGCTTTTCAGCAGTGCATTCCAGATCGTAACAACTCGCTGTGTAAAATATGTTCACAGGTATTGAAACTGTGGCATGTGGTTGGAATATCGCCCAACCTTACAGTGCCATCTTCTGGCCGGCTGAAGTGAGAGCTCAAAAACATTGAAGGGTTAACTCACTGCAAGAAGCTGGGCTGGTCTTATTTTAAATAAACCAATAGGGGTGACGCATGCATTGCCCCAGTGTCACTAACAGATCGGCAACAGCACAGGTGCCGACTCAAACTGAGGAGGTACCATTAATATAATTAAACATAACCAGTGTCAGATTTAGAGAAAGCCTTGTATTCTGTTGTTGAACAGTTACCAAGGCAACAAAATTAGGTTTGTCTGCACTAGGTTGCGATAACCTATAACAGGCACACACAGTACCAGATCAAGTTCAACAGTGTGACCTGCTGCTTTCAGTTTGTTACATAGCATTAACAAAGCTTTCACAGAGATTGATAAAGCTACTGGTAGTTTAAGACAACAGGGCATAGGAGGGGCCTGCTAATGTAAATAGTGTCTTCAGTTCACTGACAGGTAACGTGTTACTGGGTATGAGCTCATGCCAAAATCCATCAGTCTCAATCACTTAATCCCTTTTCAATCTCCTCTCGTCATTTTAAATATAATTAGCGCCTACAGTTTCTACTTATCTCAGGTATGGTGGCTTAGTGGTTCTGGAAACTGGACGATCATTCCTGAGGTCTTAAGTTCTGATCCCATCGCGGTTGTGAAATTGGCTTCAATAAATCTAGTAACTTGTGGAGTGGCACCAGAAAAATTAACCACGAAAGCTTCCGGAATGTTGTAAAGACCCAACAGGTTGGAGGACGGGAGAGTGCAACCACTACCCGGGTAGGCCTCCATGTGACTCCGGTCCCACATTAAGTGGTTAACTCTTAACGCCCTCTAATGTGGCCAAGCAAACCACCCAGTTGGAAGAAGAAGAAAATCGGACAAACCTTTCAGCACTGACCCAGGCATTGTATCAGGATCAGATTATGGCAATTTCAGCCCAGTCCTGCTCATGAACATCTACTGCTGGTGGCCAAGTTGGAAGAGTTTTCCCACAGACTAGTCAAGCAACAGTCATTCTCACAGACCAGAAATTCGGCTCTTGTCGGGTGAGTACGCGCTGTGTACTCACCCGTAAGGCCACCTGAAGTGCCGGTTTCCTGCATGCACTGCGCATGCGCTGGAAACCGGAACTTCCGTTCCCCTGAAGGAAGGGGTTCAGAAGTCGACCGCGTGCGCGGGAGAGGCAGCGCGCACGCAGTGAACTTCGGTTTTTTTTCAGGTTTCTCCGGGAGGGTAAGTATGGAGAAGCTGCACATTTAAAAAGGAGGCACAAGGCCTGTTTTTAAACAAGGTAAGTGGTTAATTAAGTACAATTTAAACATTTTTTCAACAGGTTTATCTTTTTTACATACTTTAAAGAAAGGTAAGTTTATTTTTAGCCCATTAAAAAGTTTAATTAATTTTTTCAAAAATTTAAATTTTTGTTTAAAGTAGTAAATTTATGTAATTTAGTTATTTTAAAAATGTTATGGTTTTTTAAAAATCTATTTGAAGTTTTAGTGTGGTTTTGGGGCCGATCTCTATTCATAGATTTGACAGGTCTTCCTGTCAAATCTATGAATGAAGATTCCCTGCTCCGATTGGCTCTCCATGGCCCACGTGATCCCAGGGGACGCTTCGAACTAACTGCGCCCCTGGGATACGCAAGCACTGCGCGCCGGCAGCTGCAGGAGGCCCAGGACTCAAATTCCTCGTGGGCCCGAAGCACAACGGCAGGCGCGGTAGGTAAGTACGTGCGCGATGCTTGCACCCGCAGGAAGCCGGAGCCAAATTTCTGGCCCCATATCTATCAGCCATGATCCCAAACTCCTCCATCGCCATCCCATTAGAAGGTTAGACCCTCCAAAGATGGGGACACAGTGTCAGTGGCCAATGGAAGTCTTCAACATTGACTCTGGACCCCATTAACTCTCATGGCTTCAGGTCAAAGAAACTTCCTGTTGATCACCACCTACTGCCCTCTGCCATATTGAACATCATGGGGAGGAAGCTCCGAGGGAAGCAATGTCCACCAGCAAGGGCCTCGGTAGTATCACCACTGACCGAGCTGGCTGACTTTTGAACGAATTAGCTGCTAGACTGGTGGTGAGGTAACTAACGCGAGGAAGTAACCTATTTGACCTCACCCTCACCAGCCCGACTGTCACAGATAAAAGAGATTGTCTTCAGAAATTCACTCCTGTGAAGACCTCCTCAGTCATGTAGTGTGGCACTACCATCTAGTGAAGGAGACAGACTAGGACCTCCAAACTAGGCATCCATGAGGCACTGTGGGCAATCAGCAACAGAAGCAGAATTGTACACCACCACAATCTGCAGCCTCATGGCCTAGCATATCACTCACTCCTCCATAATCATCAAGCAAGGATTCCAACCCCAGTTCAATGCAAAGTGTAGAAGGGCATGCCAGGAGCAGCACTAGGTATACCTTAGAGTGAGGTACGAACTGAGTGAGAATATCCCTTAGGGCTACCTGCATGCTTAGCACTAAAATCAGCAGGCTATAGACATAGCTAAATGGCGCCACAACCAATGAATCAGAGCAAGGCTCTGTCGCCCTTCCATATCCAGTGGGAAAAAGTGGTGAACAATCAAGTAATTAGCAAGAGGAGGAGATTCCATGAACATCCCCACCTCAACCATGGTGGAGCCCAGCACGAGTCAAAGAGACACACCAGAAGTATTTGCAAGTGTCTTCAGCCAAAAGTACCGAGTGAATGATCCTACTTGACCTTTTTCCGAGATCCCACCATCCTGCAGGTCGGTGCCCAGTCAATTTGGTTCACTCCAATGTTCCCAATAAGCTGCACGGCCGCATAGTTCTCTGCCGGTCCCGCGCAGCCTGGGACCGGCTTTTTCAACGTTAAAGTTCGCGCATGCGCAAAACTGTCAATGAGCCAAAAAAAATTACAGGGAACATTGGTTCACTCCACACGACATTAAGAAGTGGCCGAGTACAATGAACACAAATCCACAAAAAAACAGGATAAATCTAACCTGGACAATTATCACCCCATCATACTCCTCCCAATCATCAATAAAGTAACGGTAGGAATCATCAAGTGACACCGACTCACCAATAACTTCACTTAATTCAGGTTTCGCCAAAATCACTCGGCTCCAGCCATTCATCACAGTCTTCATCCAGATGTCGACACAAGAGCTGAATGCCAGAGGAGAGGCAAGTGCAGCTGCCCTCGACAGCAAGGCAGAATTGATCAAGGAGCCCAAGCAAAACTGAGCTAAATGGGGGTCAAAGGGAAAACCTTCCAAAGTCATACCTGATATAAAGGAAGATGGTTGTGGTTGTCGGAGGCCACTCATCACAGGAGATCACTTCAGGATTTCCTCAGGGAAGTGTCATCAGCCCAACCATCTTCAGCTGCTTCATCAGCGACCATCCATCCGTCATGAGGTCAGGAGTGGGGCTGCTCGCTGGGGATTCCAGTATTTAGCCCCATTCACAGCTCCTACGATAATGAAGCAGCCCATTCCAGCAGACCTGGTTAACATTCAGGGTTGGACTGACAAGTGCCAGGAAACAACTGCACCACACAAGTGCTGGGCAATGACCATCTCGAACCAGCGAAATCTCAGGGATTTGAACTTGTATTCTCTGGATTATTGGTCCAGACCTCTGGATTACGAGCATAAGTTAATGTAGTGTTTCCTATATTACAACAGTGAGTATACTTCAAAAGTACTTAATTGGTTGTAGAGCGCTTTGGGAGATCCTGAGTTAGTGAAAATGCACCATATAAATCAAGTCTGTCTTTCTTTCAGTAACACAAGCATCATCGCTAGGGTTTTCAAGAATTTATATCGAACATTTTTTCCTCCTCAGGCTCCTCCACTAACGATATGCCCCTACTGTGCATGGCAAAAAGCAGTCAAGCAACTTCTACCCAGGATTCTTCCACTGTGTTCCTGGGTGGGCACATCACAGCTCCCCCACCCCCCACCAACACTACCAGGAAGCACCAGGCTTGTGCTTAGTACTAACCCCTCCCCATTCTCCCCCCTCCACAATCCACTAAGTTAGAGAACTTCCTGAATATTATAGAATTGAGATACATTTGTGATAAATTACAGACAGCCGCATTAGAAACAGAAAGCGAGCCTGCATGTTCTCCAGACTCCCAGTCTCAGGGTCAAGGGACATGCAGGATTATTTACGTACAGGGATAAAATAAAGCACCTTTCATATTCCTGGTCATTTCTCTCCCTCCCCCAGCCAGTTACTGAGTTACTGAAAGAGGGAATGCAGGGGTATAATCCGAATGTATGTTGGGATGTCAAGCTTGTCAAGTTGATGCTGAGCTAGGATTCTACTGTTAAAACCTTTTTTAAAAATTTATTTTGACGTTTGACTCAAATAAATATTCGTCATGAATACTTTAAACCGCTGTACAGCAAGGGCTCCTAAAGCTCCACCGTCATTTACAAATCTCCTCGCACTGTGTAAAACGGTTGGATGCTGCATCGGACATGCTGCAGTTGGCAAATTGTGCTGACTCATTGCTAAGCAGCACAGCTTCATCAATGCCTGAGGCTCAAGGGTAAGGGAGTTAATCTGGCGGAAACGATTCCTTCTTCAAAACTGCAAGTACCTGCGCCCATGGCCTCAGCTCAGCTGGTTGAGGCAGTGGTGCAAACCGTGAAGTACAGTACAGTGACCAAAAATCAAGGCTCATACTCCAGTGCCAGTACTGAGGGAGTGCTGCACTGTCAAAGGTGCCGTCTTTCTCTCTCCTTCTCCCTCCCCAGTTTGTGTGTGTGTGTCTCTCTCTCTCACCCTTCCTAGTCTGTGCTTCTCTCTCTCTCTCCCTCCCCACTTTGTGCCTCTCTCTCTTTCCCCAGCTTGTGTTGCTCTCTCTCCCTCCCCCAGATGCTCTCTCGGGACTCATGGAGTTTCCAGGCGATTTTCATTGGCCCCGATGCAGTCATCCTCACAACCAGTAAGGAATTGGTGTTTCCAATAGTGGGGGGACCAGCACGGCCGAAACAACACTGTTTGGTTGCAAGCCAGACAGCCAGGGTACTGCGCATGCACAGACGGCGCGTGCACAAGGACTATTTCTCCCAAGTCGCCAGCAGCAGCGCCCATTCCGGTAGACTCCCGCCTAAAGCGGGAAGGTTGGGAACCCTAATTCGATAGGGTAGATACAGAGAAACCATTTCCTCCGAGGGGGGAATCAAAAACTAGGGGACATAATCTTAAAATTAGATCTAGGAGTGAAATCAGGATGGACTGCTTCACACAAAGGGTGGTAGAAATCTGGAATTTTCTCCCCCAAAAGGCGGTGGTTGCCGAGGGTCAATTGGTGATGTTAAGATTGAAATCAATAGATTTTTGTTCGTTAAGCGTATCAAGGTATACGGAGCTAAGTGGGGTAAATGGAGTGGAGGTACAGATCAGCCATGATCTGATTGAATGCTGGAACAGGCTCGAAGGGCTGAATGGCCTACTCCTGTTCCTATCTAAACGCAAGGATATTTATTATTTAACTTGTATGGACTGTCTCAACATATTCCAAATATTGCAGTTACCACTTGTTAGTCCTTTGATGGAACATTTACAATTGTTGTAGGGAGGGGGGGGGGGGGGGGGGGGGGGAAGGGAAATCAATAAAGGTTTACGCGTTAGCACAGATGTAGGTTTTGCTTATACAGCAGTTAACAGGAGCATACACGGATAAAGTGAGCCTATCGCTTAAAACTTAAAAGCAAAATCAGCATCTTTTACACTTCTAAAGGTTGGCATGATTTATCAATTTGTATCTGTTCTGTTGCCGTCAAAAGAACAACAAATGTTGGATTGAATTTGGATCAGAAATTAAAGATGCAGGTTGGCAAGTTGGTAGCGGCTGATGATCCGTCAAGCACTGTTTAATGTGGGGTGGGGAAATGGCAGATACCGCTGGCACAGCTGCTCATGCACCAATTGTTTTTTTCCCACCACGCGTTTAGCTTTTCCTTCAAAAGCTGTTGTTTGTTTGTTTTTTAAATTAGGTGGTCTACCTGCAGCAGACCAGCGCTATACCATTCACCTGACCCATCTTAATTAGACCACACTTGGCGTACTATGCACAGTTCTGGTCTCCATATTATAGAAAGGATATAGAGGCACTAGAGAAGGTGCAAAAAAGATTTACAAGGATGATAGGTATAACCTCTCATTCAGCAATCAGGAGAGATTGAACAGGCTGGGTCTCTTTTCTCTAGAAAAGAAAGAGAGGGCTCAGGGGTGACTTGATAGAGGTCTTCAGAATTATGAAAGGGATTGATAGAGAAGATGCTTCCACTTGTTGGGAGGGGGGCGTGGGGGGGGGGGAAGAGACCAAAACTAGGGGCCATCAACAGTAGAATGTGGAACTTGCTAGCACAAGGAGTAGTTGAGGTGAATAGCACAGATGCATTGAAGGGGAAGCTAGATAAGCACATGAGGGAGAAATGTATGGAGGGATATGCTGATAGGGTGAGATAAATTAAGTGGGAGGAGGTTCATGTGGAGCTTAAACACCAGCATGGACTGAATGGCCTGTTTCTGTGCTGTAAATTCAATGTAATAGTATGTCACCCCCCATTAAAGCACACTGCTGAAACAGAGACACAACAGTATGCAAGACCGCTAAAACCAGTAACATCAGCTGATGTACTGGTCCTGCAAAAAAAAAAATCACTCACTCCAGGGGACCTGCAATGAGAATAAAAAATAAATAATTTTACTTTGGCATTATCTGCATTCTCTCTCCTTCCCCTCTATCACCACTCCCCTCCCCCCATCCTTCCCCTCCATCACCACTCCCCTCCCCCCATCCTTCCCCTCTATCACCACTCCCCTCCCCCCATCCTTCCCCTCCATCACCACTCCCCTCCCCCCATCCTTCCCCTCCATCACCACTCCCCTCCCCCCATCCTTCCCCTCCATCACCACTCCCCTCCCCCCATCCTTCCCCTCCATCACCACTCCCCTCCCCCCATCCTTCCCCTCCATCACCACTCCCCTCCCCCCATCATTAAGGCAGGAGCACCCAGCGGCACTGAAGGCCAAAAATATCTTCAGTGGAGATAAGTAGTGTTAACGCTTCAGGTCTGTGACCCTTTGGCAGAACCAGTCAGAAGGTTCAAAGACCGAAAACATGACATTTCTTTCTCCACAGATGCTACCTGATCTGCTGAGTATTTCCAGCATTTTCGGTTTTTGTATCCGATTTCCAGCCTCTGCAGTATTATGCTTTTTTGTACCACTGAAGTTGTCTTCATTATTTTATATTACTATGTGAATACACCATGCTGCCCCACATCAGTAGGTTGTCTTACTTGACGTGAACAAAATAACTTCCATCTCTCCTGAATCCTAACCTCGAGTCTGAGGGAAAGCCTGCCCTGGCAGCTTTCTGTTTGAAAACCTCTGTCCCTATTTTTATCTTCCTGTGTTCACAACCAAAGGAGGGGGCCCATGTCAAGACAACCTTTGTGAGCAGCAGGGACCAGGGGCTTCCGAACTCAATGAGTGTGAGGTGTTCATTGATTACCAAGACAGGCTATGAACTGCTTATTGTTTTGTCGTCTTTGTGAAGCAACTTCAATGACTGTCTCATTAGCATTTCATTATAGTGCTCGTTTAAAAAAAAAACACATGTGAATACACCTTGCTTTGAGAACCTAATATTTGAATGGATCTCTATTCCAAATCCTTTCTGTAGAAAAACGTATAGTCAGTGCAAGCGGCAGGCTTCATGGGCTTGTTCTTTTAAGATTCTATAATATTTTCTTTTATACATACATTGCATTTGAGCAACACATCACTTAGGCTGCAGTTATCCTAACAGTGCACTTAGCAGTCTAGGCTCAGTTTATGTTCAAGTACACAGTAATAACGTATAATGCCACTCAAATCCCTGAATTATTCAGCATTCCCACAGCCATTCCCACGATACGTGCATACTATGGATACAAACATGATGACACACCTATCTTCAAGCACTCAGCATGCCAACAACAAGCATTAAGGGGCAAAAATTGGGTCGCACCCCCTTTGGGGCGCTAACTTAGCCAGGGAGCTACTTTTAGCGTCCCGAAAAAATTAGCGCCCCCGCACCCGAAATTCAATGGTAGCGCCCCAAGGAGGAGGGAGGCGCTACTGGAAGCGCTCCCCTTCCCTCTTGGGATGCTCCCAGGGAATATCGCAGCGCTAGGTGCCGCAGCTGCACATCGCGCTGCAGTATTGCAGCCCTTCCTCCCCTTATTAAAGAGGAGGGGCCTTGCGCAGTGCGACCCAGGGCCCAGCTGGGCCACCAGGGAGCGGGGTGCCGGCAAAATAGCCCGGCACTCAAGTGGAGTGCCGAGCTACCCGATCGCGGCTGGCACCCCGCGGGGGGACGGCAGAGGGGGCAGGTGCTGGCAGGCGGCTAGCCAAAAAAAGTGGCCGCCCGGCACCTCCCCTTTAAATATCGCTGCCCCGGCCGCACGTATGCCCCCCCCCCTGACCCTGTCGGACATAGCGTCCCGCGGTACGTCAGGGGGCGCGACCGAAGTTTGCGGCCAGAGCGCGAGCAGGGCGCTGCACACGGCGATAACGTCATCGCTGGAGGCGCTGCAAGGCACTACTGGCTACTGCCGCCGCTAACCTCCCGCTGAATTTCACGGGAGGTGTTAGCGGTGCCGTGCCCGGGCACTAGTTGCTTTGTGTTAGGGCGCTAATAGGAGGCGCAAAGCAACCAAATTTGCCCCCTAAAACTGAAAATTAAAAATTACAGTGCTATAAAGTTGCATAAAGTGTCAAGTGTTTTCAATATACTGAGCTGCATTCGTGGATGATCGTCCAACATAGAATCATACAAAATAGGAGGAGGTCATTTGGTCCATTGTGCCTGTGCTGCCTCTTTGAAAGAGCCATCCAATCAGTCCCACTCCCCTGCTCTTTCCCCAAAACACTGCAAATTATTCCTTTTCAAGTACTTATGCAATTCCCTTTTGAAAGTTACCACTGAATGCGCGTTCACCCTCTCAGGCAGTGCGCGTTCACCCTCTCAGGCAGTGCATTCATGACAACTCACTGAGTAACGAATTTCCGCTCATCTCCCCTCTGGCTCTTTTGCCAATTATCTTAAATCTGTGTCCTCGGTTACCGACCCTCCTGCCAGTGGAAACAATTTCTTCTTATTTACTCTTATCGAGACCCCTCATAATTTTGAGCACCTCTACTAAATCTCCCCTTAACCTTCTCTTCTCTAAGGAGAACAATCCCAGTCTCTCCACCTAACTGAAGTCCCACATCCCTGGTACCATTCTAGTAAAACATCCTCTTGTACACCCAAACTCCAGAAGCCTAGAGTTACAGTTGCCTGACAACTCGAAAACAGATTTGAAACCCCAAACTGCCAGATGTTTCAGTCCCACTTGGCAGTTTATAAAGTGGGGAGCAGACTGACTTCAGTTCTTTGTAGCCAATATCCATCACCACCAGTGCTCAATCATCTTCTCCACTTTTAAGACCTATTGCAACAACTACGTGCATTTATATAGCGCCTTTAACATAGTAAAACGTCCCAAGGCGCTTCACAGGAGCTTTATCAAATAAAATTTGACACCGAGCCACATAAGGAGCAATTAGGACAGGTCAAGGAGGTAGATTTTAAGGAGAATCTTGAAGGAGGAAAGAGAGGTAGAGCAGCATAAAGGTTCAGGGAGGGAATTCTGGAGCTTACAGCCGAGGCAGCTGAAGGCACGGCCGCCAATGGTGGAACGATTAATATCGGGGATGCACAAGAGGCCAGAATTGGAGAAGCGCAGAGATCTTGGAGGATTGTAGGGCGGGAGGAGGTTCCAGAGATAGGGAGGGGCAAGGCCATGGAGTGATTTGAAAACAGGGATGAGAATTTTTAAAAATCGAGGTTGTTGCAAGACTGGGAGCCAATGTAGGTCAGCGAGCACAGGGGTGATGGGTAAACGGGACTTGGTGCGAATTAGGATATGGGCAGCAGAGTTTTGGACGAGCTCAAATTTACGTAGAGTGGAAGATGGGAGGCCGGCCGGGAGACCATTGGAATAGTCAATAGAGGTAACAAAGGCAGGAACTGAAGACGAGCTAGAATTTGACAATGCTTCCGACATGTCTTCCTTTTTCCTCAACCGAGGATTCCCCTCTACCGTGGTCGACACGGCCCTCGACCGTGTCCGTTCTATCTCCCGCACATCTGCCCTCACCCCTGCCCCTCCCTCCCGGAACCACGATAGGGTTCCCCTTGTCCTCACCTTTCACCCCACCAGCCTCCACATTCAACGGATCATCCTCCGCCATTTCCGCCACCTCCAGCGTGATCCCACCACCAAACACATCTTCCCCTCACCTCCCCTTTCAGCATTCCGCAGGGACCGCTCCCTCCGCGACACCCTAGTCCACTCCTCTACCACCCCCAGCACCCCTTCCCCTTCGCCCGGCACCTTCCCGTGCACGCGCAGGAGATGCAACACATGCCCTTATACCTCCCCTCTTCCCACTGTCCAGGGCCCCCAAACACCCCTTCCAGGTGAAACAGCGATTTACTTGTACTTCCTGCAATTTAGTATACTGTATTCGCTGCTCACGATGTGGACTCCTCTACATTGGGGAGACCAAACGCAGATTGGGTGACCGCTTTGCGGAACACCTCCGTTCAGTCCGTAAGGGGGACCCCGAGCTCCCGGTGGCCTGTCACTTTAATTCACCGCTTCACTCCCACTCTGACCTCACCGTCCTCGGCCTAATACACTGTTCCACGGAAGCTCAGCGTAAGCTCGAGGAACAGCACCTCATCTTTCGTTTAGGCACGCTACAGCCCTCTGGACTCAATATCGAGTTCAACAATTTTAGATCATAACCTCAGCTCCAATCACATTTATATTTTATTTTATCCACCCTTTTATTTGTCCCCCCCACCCCTTTTTTTTCCTCCTAGAAGCTGGCAGCTGTCCTTCATTCTGCCAGTAGATTTCACACTTCATTCAGCCTTAATCTGTCACATTAACACCACCTCTAGCCTTGCATATCTCTTAATGTCTCTTAATGTCTCTTCATCTCCTCCTTTGTTCCTTTATCCCCTCCCCCTTTTCCCAGCTTTACCCTGGCCTTAAATCTATTTGATTTCCAGCTCTTCCCAGTTCTGATGAAAGGTCATCGACCTGAAACGTCAACTCTCTTTCTCTCTCCACGGATGCTGCCTGGCCTGCTGAGTTTTTCCAGCGTTTTCTGTTGATATTTAGAATTTGACAATCTCACCTGAGGCCACAGTTGATATGGGAAATGTAACATTAGTGTAATAGGGGTGGCTCTTCTGAGGATGGTAGAGTAGAGGCATAGCTAACCACAAGATACGAGACGTGGGAATGCTTGAGCCTAACAATACATGCCAGATATTGAGAAGTGTTCTATTCCCCAGTACTAAATAGCCTTTTTTGGGGGATGTGGGCAACACTGACACTTTATTTTCTGCCCATCCCTAGTTGCCTTGAGGGAATTAAAAGTCAACCACATAGTGTGGGACTGGAGTCACATGTAGGCCAGACCAGATAGGGATGCCAGGTGTCCTTCCTTGATGCCAATTAAATCTGGCAAACCAGTTAGTTTTTTTTACAACAATCTGGCAGTTTTGAAAACGGTTTTCTTCTGTTGCCAGCCCAGAAATGATCAGATTTCTTGGAATTCAATTTCACAACTCGCCACAGTGGGCTTTGAACTTATGACCTATAGTTTGCTAGTCCAGCATCAGAACCCAATACCATACCATACCCATGCAGCTTTCATCTAAATGAGCACAAAAATGTTCCATAAATAAATGGCGGCCGAGGGAGGGGGAGGCAGAGAGATGGTAAACACGCAAGTAGAAGTAGAACAGAGTGTGTAACCGAATGAAGGCAATTTTTTGTTTGTTAAATACTGAGGTACCGTTTTATTAGGTCAACTGTGCTAATGGAGATACACCACCACACTAACTTGCCAGATCAGCATCTCTGCGCATGCACTGCGACTTTAGTCAGAAGTTCCATCAAAACACCAAACGTGCAGTTTCTAGTTTGTGCTTACTTGATGTTAATTTGAACAATTTGTCATTCCTGTGGTGGCTATTTTAAGATGAGATTACTTCAGCAGAAAGCAGGTTTCCTCACAGATCAAGCTGGCAAACCGCCTGCAATATTTGTACAATCACAAAACGTATGCAGAACAGGCACAAGGAGGCTGTCCTGGCAAACCATTTTTTGAAAAATAAATGCCGATTATTTTCCACTGCATACATGAATTTTTTTTATTGCCGTTTAACCTAAACTATTTCTTCTCCTCTTCGAGAAGTGAAGGCTCATTATGGTTTTCCTTCCAGTGACTATTAACTTCAAAAACTTTAAAACAAACTGCGCATACTGAAAAACATCTAGCTTATTCATTGCAGTTACATGCTCAGTTCCACACAATATCCAGCACAATTACTCCCTAGAAACCTCTACAAAAACAGTAATAACAACTTTTATTTATATAGCGCCTTTAACGTAGTAAAACGTCCCAAGGCGCTTCACAGGAACGTTATCAAACAAAATTTGACACCAAGCCACATAAGGAGATATTAGGACAGATGACCAAAAGTTTGGTCAAAGAGGTAGGTTTTAAGGAACGTCTTAAAGGAGGGAGAGTTAGAGAGTGGAGGGGTTTAGGGAGGGAATTTCAGAGCCTAGTGCCTTAGCAGCTGAAGGCACAGCCGCCAATGGTGGAGTGATTAAATTCGGGGATGCTCAAGAGCCCAGAATTAGAGGAATGCAGCTATCTGAGGGTTGTGGGGCTGGAGGAGATTAGAGATGGGGAGGGGAGGGGCGAGGCCAAGGAGGGGTTCGAAAATAAGGAGGGAATTTTAAAAATCGAAGCATTGCTTAACCGGGAGCCAAAGTAGGTAAGCGAGCACAGAGGTGATGGGTGAACAGGACTTGATGCCAGTTAGGGCACGGGCAGTAGAGTTTTGGATGAACTCAAGTTTACGTAGGGTGGAATGTGGGAGACCAGCCAGGTATTGTTGGAATAATAAAGTCTAGAGGTAACAAAGGAATGGATGAGGGTTTCAGCAGCAGATGAGCTGAGGCGAGGCGGGGCGGAGCCGAGCAATGCTACGGAGGTGAAAGTAGGCGGTTTGGTGATGCAGCGGATATGTGGTCGGATGCTCATGCCGGGGTCAAATATGACACCAAGGTTGTGTGAACAGTCAGGTCCAGCCTCAGAGAGTTGCCAGGGAGAGGGATGGATTCGATGACTAGGGAACGGAGTTTGTGGCGTGTATCGAAGAAAATGGCTTCGGTCTTCCTGCTTATCCAGCACTGGATGTCGGAAAAGCAGTCTGAAAATTTAGAGACAGTAGAGGGGTCGAGAGAGAGGTGGTGATCTCAAAGATCAAAGGAGAAGCAATTTTATATAATAACATAAGGACATAAGAAACAGGAGCAGGAGCAGGCCATTTGGCCCCTCGAGTCTGCTCCGCCATTCAATAAGATCATGGCTGATCTTCTACCTTATCTCCACTTTCCTGCACTATCCCCATATCCCTCGATTCCCTTATTATCCAAAAATCTATCGATCTCTGTCTTGAATATACAGGATTTGACACATTGGACCCCCTGGGACACAACTCATTGTCTTGGCTGTGCTCTTGGTGTGTCTTTGATGTAAGGAAAGATTGTATCTCTGCATTTTCTGTGTTTATATTCTGTGAACTTTTGTAGATTCACTCATTGTAACTTTACCTGAAGAAGGGGCGATAGCTCCGAAAGCTTGTAATTTTAAATAAATCTGTTGGACTATAACCTGGTGTTGTGCGACTTCTCATTTTTGAATATACTCAACGACTGAGCCTCCACAGCCCTCTGGGGTAGAGAATTCCAAAGATTCACCACCCTCCGAGTGAAGAAATTTCTCCTCATCTCAGTCCTAAATGGCCGACCACTTATTCTGAGATTGTGATCCCTGGTAGACTCCCCAGCCAGGGGAAACATCCTCCCTGCATCTACCCTGTCAAGCCCTGTAAGAATTTTGTATGTTTTAATGAGATCACCTCTCATTCTTCTAAACGCGAAAGAATATAGGCCTAGTCTACTCAATCTCTCCTCATAGGACAATTTCCCCATCCAGGAACCAGTCTGGTGAACCTTCGTTGCACTCCCTCTATGGCAAGTACAGGAAACTCTTGTTTAACCGGCACCTAAATATCCGGAATTCTCTCTTAACCGGCAAAAATCATCCTCCGAAAACTCCTCAAATAACCGGCAATGTTGCCGAGTCGCAGTCAGAGTCTCCCGCGAACGCCGAGTACTCCGAAAACTCCTCTTAAATAACCGGCAATGTTGCCGAGTCCGAGCCCGAGAACGCCGAGTTAGTCAGTGGGGGTAGTACTGTACTTAATCAAGCATCTTCCACCATCCATTTAACACAACATTCTGTAGGTGAGTACCCAAATACTGCATACTGTACATTTCTTGATTTTTTTTTATTTTTCTTTGTTAAAAATAGCCTCGGTAGATATAACTCTCCGTTATCCGGAACTTTCGATCAACCGGCACCACGCCGGTCCCGTCGGTGCCGGATACCAAAGAGTTTCCTGTATATCCTTCTTTAGGTAAGGAGAGCAAAACTGTACACAATACTCTCCAGGTGTGGTCTCACCAGGGCCCTATATAATTGCAGTAAGACATCTTTACTCTTATACTCAAATCCTCTGTAGTAAAGGCCAACATACCATTTGCTTTCCTAATTGCTTGCTGTACCTGCATGTTAACTTTCAGTGATTCGTGTACAAGGATATCCAGGGTCCCCATGAACACCAACATTTCCCAATCTCTCACTAGTAAAAGCCTGCCAACCCGAAAATGACCCGTTTATTCCTACTCTCTCTTTTCTGTCTGTTAACCAATCCTCAATCCATGCTAGCATATTACCTCCAATCCCATGAGCCCTCATTTTGTTTAATAACCTCTTGTGTGGCACCTTATCGAATGCCTTCTGAAAATCCAAATACACCACATCCACTGGTTCCCCCTTATCTATTCTGCTAGTTACAAGCTCAAAAAACTAACAGATTTGTCAAGCATGATTTCCCTTTCATAAATCCGTGTTGACTCTGCCCAATCCTATTATTATTTTCTAAGTGCCCTGTTACCACGTCCTTAATAATAGATTCTAGCATTTTCCCTACTACTGATGTCAGGCTAATTGGTTTGTAGTTCCCAGTTTCCTCTCTCCCTTCTTTCTTAAATAGTGGGGTTACATTTGCTACCTTCCAATCCGTGGGAACCGTTCTAGAATCTATGGTTATTTGGAACATGACAACCAATGCATCCACTATCTCTATAGCAACCGCTTTCAAAACCCTAGGATGTAGGCATCAGGTCCAGGGGATTTATCGGCTTTCAGTCCTATTAATTTCTCCAGTACTATTTTTTTTAAATAATACTAAATTTCTTTCAGTTCCTCATTCTCGCTAGACCCTTGGTTCTCCACTATTTCTAGGAAGTTTTTTGCGTCTTCTTCCGTGAAGACAGACACAAAGGTCTGGATTTTACCAGCCTTGAGGAGGCGGGTTTGGAGGCGGAACTGCCGGGAAAATGGCAGAAACTGGGAGCGGGTACCAACCCCGCTCCCAACCCGCCTCCATACCATCTTCCCGGGAGGCGGGTCCCCGAGTCGCACAGGGACCCGTCTCCTCGAGGCGGGAAGGGGGCTAGAGCCAGTTAACTGCCTGTTAACAGTTAATTAACAGGCAGTTTTGAGGCTTTTCCTCATTTTACGCCTGCAAGTGCGGGCTGCCCGACGGCTGCGAACCTCGCCAGGGTCAGCGAGGTGAGCAGTGGGTCTGTGGGGGTGAGAGGGGTTGAAATGTCAGCTGTAGAGGTGAGTGATGGGTGCAAGTGTGGACAGGTAAGTATGAGAGGTGAGTGTAAAGTTTTGGAAAAAGTTTCCTTACCCTTGCTTCTTTCTGCAGGCTTCAACCGTTGAGGATCCGGAGGTGCCTCATCTCAACGGCAGAGATGACAGAATGGCTGCTGCATTCTCAGGTTCAGCAGCCATCTGCTTTCTGCTGAGGAGAGAGGTCTTGGTGAGCCTTTGTGCAAGGGCTCACGTTAGAACAGAGATTGTCAGTGTTTGACAGTTTCTCAAAGCTGTCAAACGCTGACAATTCATGTAAAAAAATTTGACAGATGAAGCGCCATACGCTGACGTCATCTGTCACCGGCTTTCCCTTAATTGGCCGGTAAACCCGCAGGGCAGGCTTAACAAGACCAATCAAGGGAAAATAGCATGGGTTTGTCATACGTCGCTGGGGGCGGGACTAGAACCCGGAAGGCAGCAGTCCCGCCCCCAACTCGTCTCAGCTGGCAAAATCCAGCCCAAAGTATTTGTTTAATTTCACTGCCATTTCATTATTCCCCATTATAATTTTTCCTGTCTCAGCCTGTAAGGGACCCACATTTACTTTTGCTAATCTTTTCCTTTTTACGTACCTATAGAAGCTGTTTTTATGTCTCTTGCTAGTTTACTCTCATATTCTATTTTCCCTTTCTTTATCAATTTCTAAGTCCTCCTTTGCTGAATTCTAAAATCCTCCAAATCCTCAGGCTTACTACTCTTTTTGGCAACATTATAAGCCTCTTCCTTTGATCTAATACTATCTTTAACTTCTCGTTAGCCACGGTTGGACCACTTTTCCTATGGGGTTTTTGTGCCTTAAAGAAATGTATATTTGTTGTAAATTATGTATTAATTCTTGAAATGCTAGCCATTGCTTCTCTACCTTCATACCTTTTAATGTAGTTTCCCAATCTACCTTAGCCAACTCGCCCCTCATACCGACATAGTTTGCTTTATTTAGATTTAAGACCCTAGTATCGGATTTAACTAAATCACTTTCAAACTCAATATTAAATTCTATCATATTATGGTCACTCTTCCCTAAAGGCCCCTTTACTACAAGGTTATTAATTAACTCTTTCTCATTGCATAATGATAGATCTAAAATTGCCTGTTCCCTAGTTGGTTCCTCAACATACTGATCTAGAAAACTATCTTGCATGCATTCCATCAATTTGTCCTCCACACTATTACTGCAAATTTGGTTTTCCCAATCTATATGTAGATTAAAGTCCATGATTACTGTATTACCCTTGTTACATGCGTCTCTAATTTCCCGATTTATACTCTGTCCTACATTACAACTACTGTTTGGGGGCGTATAAACAACTCCCACCAATGTTTTCTGCCCCTTGCTGTTTCTTAGCTCCACCCAAACTGATTCTACTTCTTGATTTTTGGAGCCAAGATCCTTTTTCTCTACTGTCTTTATCCCATCCTTTATTATCAGGGCTATCACTCCTCCTTTTCCATTTTGCCCATCTCTTCTAAAAATTAAAGATCCTGGAATATTTAGTTCCCAACCTTGGCCACTTTGCAACCAGTCTCCGTAATGGCTATTAGATCACACCTATTAATTTTGATCTGCGCTATTAATTCATCTATTTTGTTGCAAATGCTTCACGCAGATATAGTGCCTTTAGCTTTGACTTATTTCTATTTTCACCTTAGTCGCTGATGCCTTATTACCATTGTTACTCTCTCTGTCCCTTCCTGACCCACTCTGCTTATTTTTACCCAAAATTCTACTCTGTTCTAGAGCCTTGACATTTCTCTCGCTGCTTTTAAATTTACTCTTTCCTGAATCCTCCCTACCCCCCCCCCCCCACTTTCATTAGTTTAAAGCCCTGTCTACTACCCTAGTTATTCGGTTCACCAGGACACTGGTCCCAGCCCGGTTTAAGTGGTGCCCGTCCCAATGGAACAGCTCCCTCTTTCCCCAATACTGGTGCCAGTGCCCCATGAACTGAAACCCCTTCCTCTCACACCACTCTGAGCCATGCATTTAAACCTCTAATCTGTTTGTCCCCATGTCAATTTGCGCGTGGCTCAGGTAGGGTAATTTTAGTCAGGTAATCAGTGCCTGAACACTGGCAGCTAGGCTGTCCACTACAGAATCTGTTTAATGACTGCAGGGAGGCAGAGATCAGTTTTTTTCTGGCAGAATTTGTTTCCCTTGTTTAGGTTTCCAATCATAAACCAGTGGATGGGAAGAGAAAAAAATTGCGTTTGCCCAATCTGAAAATTGGCATCTACAGTATCATTTGAAGTCTTTTTTGCAGTAAAAAAG